>CM061133.1:202710156-203949846 GCA_030789695.1 Scilla litardierei
TACACCCTATTATCGGGGGTTTACCGTGACGCTTCATGCCATCCCTAACCTGGAAAATGGCTAAGATGCTTGCTTCCATTTGTGTGGTATAGAAGTAGCCATAATGTGTATGAGACACACTTACAGACCCTACTACATGAACCAACCCCACCCAATTGTCCATTCTAGTCTTCGACTAGGTTCATCCAATCTGTATTTGATGGTATCATATATGTATTTCGAGGGTTGTGTCCTACCCTCTGTCCAGTTTAGTTCGTTATGTTAACATGCAGATAGTAAAATTGTTCCCGCAACAACAACATTATTACGTTGCCATCACAAAGCAACTAATGAAAGCATGCAGTTTAGTTTGCATTTCAATTACGATAAAATACTTGCCTCGAGATTTGTGGGGTGTCCAGACGGTCGTAACGGGGGCGCGGTTATTTCTGCGAAGTTGGGTTTTCATATCAGATAAATGGTTCTTAACAAATTAATCATAATATTAAGATTACCCTTGTATAGCTGGTATAAGTAAATTACTAACCGGATTTGGTATATTAATAAGAGATGCATGCATATCAGGTAGCACCTGATCTAATAGATCAGGTGCCAAGACACAAAAAGGTGGGAAGTACAACAAGTACAAGCCCATGCGGGGCTTGTACTTCCCACCTTTTTTGTGTCTTGGCACCTGATCTATTAGATCAGGTGCCACCTTTTCTACATTAAATCCTATTAATAATATTAATACTAACATTTTTACTTGCACTGTGCTACATGCTAACTTTAATACTAACCTAACTTTTTAATAAACTGTGATGTATAATCAGATGTATATAAACTAACTTATGAAAAAATCCATGTACTGACATCATGTTAATAAACGGATACATATAATACGCACAGATTTTAATATACTTAACTAATATATTATAACTTATATACAATAACATGCCACTATTATTAAACAACATGCTGCCATTTTAAAACTATACTACATCGACTAACATGCGGTTTAGGTTAACATATGTTAATTATTATTGTGACATGTGGCATTTAACTAACTAACATACTGAAATTATTGTGTAACACATACTGTTAACACTGATCACCTTTTAAAATTATAGTTTATGGAAATATTATGTTACGTCCTATATTTTCACATGATGCTATTAACATTAATAGACTTACATGATTGGTACTATTATATATGTACTGATAATATTATCTAACATATACTAACATAATATAAACTAAGTACATGCTGTTATGAATGAGGGAGGCCTTTGGCCTCCCCTCCTTCATTACCCATTCATTAGGCCCCCCATTACTTAGAGTAATGGGGACCCTTGGTCTCCTAGAGGCTTTTGGCCTCCCCACCATGAGATATATAAATAGAGCACCATGGCTCTTAGCCATGGTGACTTATTCTTAGCAATGAAATTCTCTCTCTCTCTCTCTCTCTCTCTCTCTCTCTCTCTCTCTCTCTCTCTCTCTCTCTCTCTCTCTCTCTCTCTCTCTCTCTCTCTTGAGTTCATTATCATACAACACGTTATCAACACGTTTGCTCTAAATTCTTTGAGCTTTTCATCCTGTCTCCCCCACAAACTTTCCCTCTTGCGAAGGAATCTTGTTGTTGCGGTAAAAAGCTCTTGCGAGGACTAGCAATCAACGGGAGCGGGGATTTTTATATACGGATTTTATTTGTTCTTCTATAGATCTTTGATCTAGAGGTATATTACTTATCCCGTAGATATAGATTAATTTTGATAAATATCAAGTACATACGCCTCGTTTATTGAGGTGAGAAACAATCTTAAGCAAACAAAATATGTACTTTTATCTGCACTAATCCCCCAAATTTTTGATATCCCCAAATTCCCAATTCTGAAATTTAACTCAGACTGTCACCAAATTTTTGATAAATACTGCTAATCAGGTTTTCCCTAATCAAATAACTGGGTGCTGACAAATAATAAGCAAAAGGAATAACATCCACAACAAAAATGCAAAAGATGTAGTAGTTGTCAGTCTGATATCGTTTAATCAAAATAGACAATCCTCGGTAGTTGTTCAAAAATGGATATGTTGGTTAACTGAGAATGTAAGCAGAAAAGGAAAAAGGAAGACTCAGCATGTACCTGAAAGGGCGAAACCGATGACGTCCTGCTTCTCTAATGCGAAGAGGACCCTCTGGATTTTCTTCACATTGCTTCATTTTGTTGAAGCACTGAGCAAGCTAAGTTCCTTGTTGTGCAGCTACCTGTGCTGTTGGAGGATTTTCATACTCCTTGCATACTTTGATACCCAAACCGAAGGGATAATATCAATTAAGTCATCCAATCCGAGTGTAGTAACTGTGTCTTATTTTGTTCATCTCTTTTTCAATTGATAATTGTGTGATAGAGTAAGATGTGACATCATAAACATATTTCCCAAATTAAACCGGGAGAGAGGGGGGAGACACTCTGGAAGATGAGGGGTTGGGAGCTTTTTGCATTCCTTAACCCTAAAGTTTGTTTTTTGGGCTTGTGTTCAGTTTAAATTTTACAGCCCATGGGCCTGCAGCCCAAAACTGTATAATTAATTAGTTGGGCTGTTTATTGGGCCTGAAGCCCAGTTCATAACAAATGACATTTAAAATGAGTTTTATTTTACTTATGGGCCTGCAGCCCAAATTAGAACAATAATTTATTTTGTCTGTTTATTTGGGCTTGAAGCCCACTTTATCAAATTGCAAAATTAATATGTTAATCAAATTTTTGCAAATGGGCCTGCAGCCCAAATATTAATAATACATTAATTTAGCAATTTTTTCCCTTTTGGGCCAGAAGCCAAGTTAATAAAATTGTTTATTAAAATGATTAATATTTTACTTATGGACATGCAGCCCTAATCAAAATATTAATTTATTTTAATTTCTAGTTTTGGGCCCGACGCCCAGTTTGTCAAATTGCTAAAATTATGTTATATATCACTCTTGCATTGTTAATTATTTATGGATTTTTAGGATTTTTCAAAATATAATTATCTTAAAGATCCTGAGACTGCTCTGCCGTTAGTCAACTAACCTAACGGTGTATGACGTTTCCACGTGGTCTACAAGATATTTATATTTTCTAGTTTCCCTTACCATATGTTTTGCTTGAGATATATGCGTGGTTGTTTACTTTTATGCCCGTAGCATATTTAGAACTGCGTGGATGTTTAAATCAGGAAAAATGTGTTTTTCGGGATCGGCCATGATATACCTATTTACTTTCCTTGCACTTTTATTTTCTTTTGAGAGAATTTGTAAGTGAGGAAATTTGTATTTTAAAGCCAAAGCTCGATGCAACAGCACATAGAATTGATGAAAAATCCTTCAATGGATCATGATGTCTGTCAATGTGCTTGGCTAAGTTTGCTGGACCAACCTAGCTTGACTGGGTAACAAGTGGTCCTGGCTTAGTCAATTCCCTGGCCGCGTCCGCTGGACCGCAAGGAGTCGATTCATGACTGTGTAAGCCAAAGCTCGATGCAACAGCATATGAAGACGGAGATATAGGGACCCAGTTCAGTTTGGGTTTCCAAAGTTGTATTATTTTTTTTTCTATTATGGACTTTAAACGAACTTTGGACTGTGTACTATTTTGGGTATCTGGCCGGTCCCCGCATTTTTACTTGTTTATTTCTTTATGCATGAATTTTTGAATTTTAATTAATTCATGCTCATTTTAAAATACGTAGATAAATGGCAAAATTGGCAAGCGTCGATTTCGAGGTCCTCGATTCTGCAGGGACAAATTACCTGAGTTGGCGAGTGGACCTGAAGTTCCACTTGCGTCCAATGGCCCTCCTTGGGTCCATTTTGGCTCCTTCCTCGGCCCCAGCAGCGGCCGAAGCTTCTGCTACAGCTAGCAGCAGCCCCACAACCACTGTATCCGATGTAGATAAGGCGAAAGCCATAATCTACATTAGGAAGCATATAGATCGGACCTTAAAGGCCGAATACTTAACGGTTGAGGACCCGAAGGACCTGTGGACAGCACTGGAAGCACGGTATAAACATCAAATTGATGTTATATTACCCCGTGCCAGTTATGAGTGGGAAAACCTCAGACTTCAGGACTATAAGTCCGTCGCTGAGTATAATTCTGCACTTCATAACATCACCTCACGCCTGAAGTTGTGCGGTGAAGAAGTGACAGAACAGCGCATGCTGGAAAAAACATTTACCTCGTTTCACGAGAAAGATGCAATCCTCATGCAGCAGTATCGTGAACGCAACTTCACGAGATTCTCCGATCTGATCTCATGCCTACTTAGAGCAGAGCAGAATCGAGATTTACTGCTAGCAACTCATAACTTACGTCCAGCTGGCACTGCCCCTATCCCTGAAGCCCACCACGTTTCTCCCCAGAAGTGGAAAAACAAGAGTAAGACTAAAAATACTAAAGGGAAAGCGGTAATGAAGCAACCAAGAGGTGCAGCTCCCCAGACAAACAAAAACAATAAAGGGAAAAGAAACTTCACTTGGAAGCGAAAGGACACCAAGCACGTGTCACTTCCAAAGAAGACCTGGGAGGACAAATGCCATAGATGCGGCATGACTGGCCATTGGTCCAGAAACTGCCGCACTCCTCGCCACCTACAGGATCTATACCAGGCGAGCCAGAAGTCTCGACCTGAAACAAACTTGGCAGGTGTACAGCCGCCAACAGTCTTTACTGCTAAAGACTTCGATAACGACGATCTGCTAGATTGAGCATCATCATTTATCTATGCATTTAGAATTCGATGTATCTTAATCTGTTATTTGCTTTAGTGCAGACTTTTATTTATGAATGTTGTCTACATTTTCCCTCAAATAAAATTTCTTTTTTGGCTTATATAGATGATGTCTGAGTGCCTGGTGGACAGTGCCTCGACGCACACAATCCTTCGCGATCAATGCTATTTTAATAGCTTAAACAAATATGACGGTCCTGTTATCACAATTTCAGGACTGTCCCAAATAATCGAAGGAACTGGTGAAGCAATTATATTGCTCCCAAATAACACAAGACTTCAAATTAATAATGCATTATTCTCTCCTATATCAAACAGAAATCTCGTAAGCTTCAAGGATTTCCGTTTAAACGGATATCACTTAGAGACCAGGGATAAAAATAAGGTTGAATATCTAATTGTAACTCGTCAAAAAGATGACCGGAAGATCATCTGCGAGCGTTCAAGGGACTCCCGTCGGGTCTATACCAAACATACATTCAACCAGTAGAAGCCAATATGATTGAACACCAGACGTGCCAATCACTACCAGAATTCCAACTCTAGCACAATAGACTTGGTCACCCTGGAACTGCAATGATGCGCCGCATCATCACTGAATCCCGTGGACACAAATTGAAGAACCTGAAGATTCGTCAAAAGGGTGAATTTCCATGTCTCCCTTGTTTTAAGGGAAAACTAATAACGAGACCATCCCTCCTGAAAGTGGGATTAGAGTCTCCTGGCTTCCTTGAGAGAATTCATGGTGACATTTGCGGGCCTATTCACCCCGTAAGTGGCCCATTTCGGTACTTCATGGTACTGATTGATGCATCAACCAAATGGTCTTATGTGTGCCTCTTGTCCACCCGCAACCTAGCTTTTCCAAAGCTATTGGCACAAATAATAAGGTTGCGTGCTCATTTCCCCGATAACCATATCAAGAAACTACGTCTTGATAATGCGGGAGAATTTACTTCACAAGTCTTCGAAGACTATTGCCGGGCAACGGGTATTGAAGTTGAATATCCGGTAGCACATGTTCACACCCAAAACGGATTAGCTGAGGCTCTTATAAAGAGACTCCAATGGATTGCACGTCCATTGCTTATGCAATCCCAGTTGCCTGTGGATGCTTGGGGGCATGCTATTTTACATGCCGCATCACTTATTAGGATAAGACCCTCTGGAGGTCACACTTTATCCCCGATGCAACTAGCATACGGCTCACCTCCGGATATCTCTCATTTGAGAGTATTTGGTTGTGCGGTATATGTCCCAATAGCACCACCGCAGAGGACCAAAATGGGTCCTCAGCGTCGTCTAGGTATATATATTGGGTTTGATTCGCCCTCTATTATCAGATACCTTGAACCCCTGACGTGTGACGCATACAAGGCACGTTTTACAGACTGTGAATTTAATGAGAAATTTTTTCCAAAACTGGGCACACAGTCTAAGAAGCCAGAAGCTTCTGAGACCATTAGTTGGGACCAGAAGTCTTTGTCCCTATATGATCCGCGTACTAATCTGTGTGAAGATGAGATCCTGAAGATCCTTCACATCCAGAATACAGTACATCTTTTACCGGATAAATTCACGGACAACCAGAAGATTGTCCGTTCACACGTCCCTGCTGCCAATACGCCAGCTAGGATTGACATCCCCATAGATGGATGCAGCCCACCGGCAGCAGAATTGGTTGTACCTCAAATGAAAAGAGGACGCCCACCAGGTTCAAAAGATAAAGTTCCTCGAAAGAGGAAGACTCCTGGCGATACTAAGATTATCCCTCCACAGGATGCTGAGCTCAGACCAGCTACTTCTCCCCTCCTGATTTCCCCAGCAGAGGAAACAATAGGAGAAACATCATTAAATTTTATACGTACTGGAGAAGTACTGGACAGAAATAGCATAGTCGTCGACGACGATTTTGCGTTCGATATTACCGTTCACGTTGTTGGATCTGGATCCTAGCCTAAAGGGGGGTGAATAGGCTAATAAAAAATTCTCGTGCAACCCACGAGAAATCACACGCAGTTAAAAGCACAACCAGAGTAGACACAGAGTACACAGCAGATTTACCCTGGTTCGGTCGTCCCAACGACCTACTCCAGCCCCCAAAGCTAATACTAGATTGAATAGTGCAATAGGTACAAAGTCACAAGTTAGAGCACGCTCAGAGCACTCTCTACGCCTCTACACTTGCCAGACTCTCAGTACCCCACACACAGTGTTTCCTCTAACTATCAATCCTAGCAAAGCTTTCTACCAGCTAGTCCCAAACTAGCTGGGTCCCACTTGTCTAGCCCCAACCAGACAAGTCCCAAAATAGTCCACAAAAATAGGTAAAGTTTCCCCTACAGAGAACTTTACACTAAGACACAAATAAAAGAGTTTAAGAGTTTAGAAATGCTCAGTTTGTGTCCGTGTAGGCGTCTCTGTCAATCAGCACGTCCGTCAGCTCCAATCTGACGCAAACGGTGTCTCAATCTGACTCCTGGATTGCAAGATACACACTGGTCTGTGTATAAAGAAATTCAATTCAATCATTTATAATCTGTCGGTCTGTGCGCGTAGCAGCTCCTTAAAAATAGCAGTCGGTGTGTGTAGCAATTCAGTTCAATCTGAATATTTCAGCGGGCTGTACGCAGAGCAATTCCCAATAATTTTTCCCCGCCACGTCAGCTTCGTAGCGTTCGTCTTTGATTCGAATCTCGCGGGGACGTTGATCTCAGCCGTCCGTTTAATTTCCTTGAGTCTCAATCTCACGGCTCCTCTTCGTCCACGTCTGCACGTTGATATGCGTCTTCTCCGTTCGTTGCTAGGGCATGCAGGCGATTCTTTCGAGCGACAGCAGCGAGGTCTCACGGCGGCGGTGATCTTCGTCAACGGCGATCCTCCGACTCGACGGTAATTCACCGAACAGCGCTTGACAACGTCTTCTCCTCGATGAAGCAGCGTCGGTGGCTTCGACAGGGGACGACGTCGGTGACTTGAAGATGGCGGCGGCGATGACAGCTGCTCTCAGCGACGGTGAGGACTGGGTCTTCAGCGACGACAACTTCAACGCACGGCGATGCAGAAGCTTCTTTGACACCGACGGCAGCGGCAGATGACGAACTTCGACGGTGGATTCTTCGGCAGCGAAGTCGACGTCGCTTCGATATTTCAACGGCGGCGGAAGCTTCGACGACGGCGACTTCTCCTCGACAACGGCTTTGGCAATGAGGAGTCTCTTCTCCGATGGTCACGACGAAGACGGCAGCGACGTTCTCTTCTCTGACTTTCGACGTGATCTCTCCGAGAGATCCCGACGGAGACGTGTATGTCCGGGTGGCAGCGACGATCTTATGCAGGGGGCAGCTTTGTACGGCGAGCGTCGTGGAGAGGTTGTCTTCGCTGTCAGCTCGTCGGTGATGGCGGGACTTCGATGGCGGTAGCGTCTTCTCCGGCGATGCTTCAAGGGCGGCGTGCAGAAGCTATCACTTGGAGGCGGTGACTTCGCAGGCGAACTTCGACGAGGCAGCAACGCTTTGGCGATGAGCTCTCCTTTGGCGATGAGTACGACAGCGGCTGCTTCTTGGGAGATACGTATGCAAACGTGTTTTTGGACTTGGGAGAATGTAGCCTCTATTGCAAGGTGATGGCTCGTGTAAGACTCTAGTGCGTGACTTGCAGTTCACCCCAAAAAATACGAAGGTTTGTAGCTTGAAGGTGATCAACAAGAGAGGCTAGGGTTTAAACAATGGAAGTTTGGCACTTTCTCCTAGAGAAAAAAAATGTGGCCGACTCCTCCTTGATTTGTTGCCGCACTCTAATTGTTTCAGCCCCTTCTATTTAATTGATTGCCGCAGCTGAACCTAGGAGAGATCCTTTTTTAATATATAGTGAAGGCTAGGGCTTTGAGAAAATAGAGGTTAGGAGATTGTGGCAAGGGATAGGATCAAGGAACTAGAAAATTTGGAATTGATAAAAATTGGAATTGATTGGAAATTTGAATTTTCCTAGGAGATGGTATTGGCTAAGAAGTTTGTATAGCCATAGGATATATTCCAATAACCAAATAGGATTTGGCTTTATCTCTTCATGTTGGGCCAAGTCCATTATTGCTTTAGCCAAAGCACTCTATCTCTCCCAATTAGCTGTAAGACTAGTATTTTTCCAATTAACGAAAGACGTGTCGTTTCGCCAAGCCTGAAACACACTAAGCACACACATTAGATACACCGACACGTTTGTCACCATCAAACCAAGATCCTAGATCGTTGCTTCCAACAATCTCCCCCTTTTGGTGATGACAAACCTATAAAAGATTTGATCAATAAGTATGGGTGTGTGAAGTGTGTTGAATGGTGTGATGCAATATGAATCATGAGATGAATATTCAAGCACTACAACATGGCATGCACAAACTAATAACAAGTACAATAGCATGCTCCCCCTTCTCTCTAGCTCCCCCTTCAACATAGTATTTCATGCTCCCCCTTCAACAAATAATATCAACATCAAAGCTCAAAGCTGTCAAAATCTTTTCTTTCTCCCCCTTTGTAATCACCAAAAGTGGATTAATGAAGTCACAAAAATATCCCATGCAAAAATAAATCATTATTAGAAGTAGCGTGCAATTTGCATTAGTATTCCAAATAATGGACAAATCAAGTTCATAGAATTTCATACCAAGACTTCTCCACCTTTGTGTAAGTGTAATGATCTAGACAATAAAGTACAAGAGGAGATTCAATATCAGAAAATCAACCAAAGCAATCCACATTTTCCATTTTTCATGAATATCACTAGGATTGACTTTTCCCACCTCATCAAAGATGAGTTCAAGTTACCGAACCCCAAAACATAGCCTAAAAGGACTTTTAAATGTGGGGTGGCATTGCTTGACGAGTTATATACACCAACGCTAATGATTACCCATGTAGCACAAGTTGGATACTCGTGGGTTGTGTTTTAGCCATGAAGTGTATCCATTTTTCATACGGAGCAAATATCGGTTTTTTTTTTTCATTCTTTTGTGCTCAATTTTAATTCATGGCAAAACACATCATATCCCTTAGAAATTTCAGAAATTAATCATTCCTACATTCACTTTCCATTATTCTTCAAAAGAATCTCCAAAAGCACTAAAAAGTCAAATATCGTGAAAATGCAAATGTAGGTGTAGAAGTCAAGTTTGAAACTTATGGGACATGTCATGGCTACTAAAAAGAATAACATCATGTTCATGTAGCTACAACAATAATGAATTGACTTCTTCACGGGATAGAATTGATCATTCATACAATAACACTCAAGAGATTCAAAAGCGGATTCAATAGGCACAATTTTTTTTTATTTTTGATTTTTCAATTTTTTTTTTCAGAAATAAAAACATTAAAAAATCATCCATGCAAGCACACAAAACAAAATAAATCAAGCACACAAAAAATCTATGAAGGTATGCAACGCAATGCAAAGAGTGATAGAAATTATACCTTCTCGTCGCTTTTTGACGAAGGAGCTAAAAGAATGAAACATTGAATCTAACGCTCCTCGCCAAAACTCCATCACACCTACATGAAAGGTGTTAAGTGTGACCTTGGAATCCAACAAGGTCCACTAGTGTTAGCCAATATAGTTTTAGGAACCCACACTTGTTTAAACTTGATATTTGTGTTCCTAAATTTACAATAATATGAAGTGTGGCCTACACTATCACAAGTAAAGCACTTTGCATATAAGTTCTTCGCAATAGATGGTGCATTGTGGAATTTTTTGAATTTTGACTTTTCGACGTTTTTCGAACCAAATCCAAGTCCTCTTCTATTATTGCCATATAATTGATTCTCTAAAATAGTATCCAACGATTGTTTTCCCATAGAGAATTTCTTAATGGCTAATTCAAGATTAGAGACTTTGGATTTTAACAATCTATTTTCTTCCACAAGCAATGTGCATTTACTTATAAAAGCTCTCTTGTTTTCCTCTTCCTTCTTTTCAAATTCAACCATTTTTCTTTTAAAATCATTATCCAACATGCAGAATTTATCATTAAGCTCTCTAATAACATAGTCTTTTTCAGTTTCGAGCTTAATCAAATCAAGTTTAAGCATGCTAATATTATTTATCAAGGAAGGGCAAGAGAGACAAGGTGCTTCATCATTAAAACTGGATTTTTCCTTTTTCAAAATATCAATAGTAGAGTCACGAGTAACAATATCAATTTTGAGTTTTTCAATCTCTTTAGACATTTCATATTCAGATTGTTGCATTTCAAAGTTTTCATTTTGGTAGTCATCTATAGTGGATTCAAGCTCTACTATTTTATCTTGCATTTCTTTACAAAGAGTAAGGAGTTCAGTTTTACTTCCAGAAGTTACCTCATTGTGTATTCCCATCAATGCCATGCATGAATGGGCTTCGTGTTCCTCCTCCTCGCTCTCAGCTTCGCTATCCATGTCCCAAGTAAGCACCTTGGATTTTCCCTTTTCTTTAGCTACCTGAGCTGTCTCATGTGGGCAATCCCTCATTCGATGTCCTCTTTTCTTGCATTTAAAACAAGTCATTCTATTAGTAGTATTCTGATCATAATTTTGCTTAGAAGATTGAAAAAAGTTAGAGCGATTAAACCTGGGTGCCATTTCTGCTCTTCCTTGCTTGGTCTGGACAAACTTTCTGAAATTTCTGACCATTAGCGCTATGTCATCATCATCATCTTCACTTTCGTCAGCTTTCAGAGCAAGTGGCTTGGTAGCTTTCTCCTTTTCCTCAGGTTTCTCCCTTTCATCAATATTTTGCAATTCAAGCTCGTGGGACATTAAATTACCTATTAAGTCCTCCACCCTCATCTGTGACAAATCTTTCGCTTCTTGGATGGCAGTGACTTTAGGCCTGAAAGAGCTTGGCAGAGCTCTTAATATCTTTCTCACCTGCTCAAGGCTAGAATATGGCTTACCGAGCGAACTAGACTTGTAGACAATGTTGGTGAACCTCGCAAACATTTCTGATATCGTCTCTGATGGTAGCATGCGAAATCCCTCGTATTCCGTGCTCAGAAGTGCAAGTCTAGACTCCTTCACCTGTGACGTTCCCTCGTGCGTCACCTCCAAAGTATGCCATATTTCCTGCGCAGTTAGACAATGTGAGATACGATTGAATTCAGATTTATCTAATGCACAAATAAGAGCATTCATAGCTTTAGCATTAAGAGAATAAAGCTTCCAATCATTATCGTCCCACTTATCATCAGGTTTAGGCATCTCAGCATTTTCAATTTTGATAACAGGTGATTTATATCCTTCTTCAACAATTTGCCAAGCTTTATAATCAATAGAAATAAGATAGATTTTAATACGATTTTTTCAGTAAGCATAATCTCCTCCATTAAATCTAGGTGGTCGGGAAATAGACTGACCCTCAGCAAAAGCACTATCAATATGGTCCATGGTCAAACTAGGCTAGATCTACTAAACTGGCTCTGATACCACTTGTTGGATCTGGATCCTAGCCTAGAGGGGGGGTGAATAGGCTAATAAAAAATTCTCGTGCAACCCACGAGAAATCACACGCAGTTAAAAGCACAACCAGAGTAGACACAGAGTACACAGCAGATTTACCCTGGTTCGGTCGTCCCAACGACCTACTCCAGCCCCCAAAGCTAATACTAGATTGAATAGTGCAATAGGTACAAAGTCACAAGTTAGAGCATGCTCAGAGCACTCTCTACGCCTCTACACTTGCCAGACTCTCAGTACCCCACACACAGTGTTTCCTCTAACTATCAATCCTAGCAAAGCTTTCTACCAGCTAGTCCCAAACTAGCTGGGTCCCACTTGTCTAGCCCCAACCAGACAAGTCCCAAAATAGTCCACAAAAATAGGTAAAGTTTCCCCTACAGAGAACTTTACACTAAGACACAAATAAAAGAGTTTAAGAGTTTAGAAATGCTCAGTTTGTGTCCGTGTAGGCGTCTCTGTCAATCAGCACGTCGTCAGCTCCAATCTGACGCAAACGGTGTCTCAATCTGACTCCTGGATTGCAAGATACACACTGGTCTGTGTATAAAGAAATTCAATTCAATCATTTATAATCTGTCGGTCTGTGCGCGTAGCAGCTCCTTAAAAATAGCAGTCGGTGTGTGTAGAAATTCAGTTCAATCTGAATATTTCAGCGGGCTGTACGCAGAGCAATTCCCAATAATTTTTCCCCGCCACGTCAGCTTCGCAGCGTTCGTCTTTGATTCGAATCTCGCGGGGACGTTGATCTCAGCCGTCCGTTTAATTTCCTTGAGTCTCAATCTCACGGCTCCTCTTCGTCCACGTCTGCACGTCGATATGCGTCTTCTCCGTTCGTTGCTAGGGCATGCAGGCGATTCTTTCGAGCGACAGCAGCGAGGTCTCACGGTGGCGGTGATCTTCGTCAACGGCGATCCTCCGACTCGACGGTAATTCACCGAACAGTGCTTGACAACGTCTTCTCCTCGATGAAGCAGCGCCGGTGGCTTCGACAGGGGACGACGTCGATGACTTGAAGATGGCGGCGGTGATGACAGCTGCTCTCAGCGACGGTGAGGACTGGGTCTTTAGCGACGACAACTTCAACGCACGGCGATGCAGAAGCTTCTTTGACACCGACGGCAGCGGCAGATGACGAACTTCGACGGTGGATTCTTCGGCAGCGAAGTCGACGTCGCTTCGATATTTCAACGGCGGCGGAAGCTTCGACGACGGTGACTTCTCCTCGACAACGGCTTTGGCAATGAGGAGTCTCTTCTCCGATGGTCACGACGAAGACGGCAGCGACGTTCTCTTCTCTGACTTTTGACGTGATCTCTCCGAGAGATCCCGACGGAGACGTGTATGTCCGGGTGGCAGTGACGATCTCGTGCAGGGGGCAGATTTGTACGGCGAGCGTCGTGGAGAGGTTGTCTTCGCTGTCAGCTCGTCGGCGATGGCGGGACTTCGATGGCGGTAGCGTCTTCTCCAGCGATGCTTCAAGGGCGACGTGCAGAAGCTATCACTTGGAGGCGGTGACTTCGCAGGCGAACTTCGACGAGGCAGCAACGCTTTGGCGATGAGCTCTCCTTTGGAGATGAGTACGACAGCGGCTGCTTCTTGGGAGATACGTATGCAAACGTGTTTTTGGACTTGGGAGAATGTAGCCTCTATTGCAAGGTGATGGCTCGTGTAAGACTCTAGTGCGTGACTTGCAGTTCACCCCAAAAAATACGAAGGTTTGTAGCTTGAAGGTGATCAACAAGAGAGGCTAGGGTTTAAACAATGGAAGTTTGGCACTTTCTCCTAGAGAAAAAAAATGTGGCCGACTCCTCCTTGATTTGTTGCCGCACTCTAATTGTTTCAGCCCCTTCTATTTAATTGATTGCCGCAGCTGAACCTAGGAGAGATCCTTTTTTAATATATAGTGAAGGCTAGGGCTTTGAGAAAATAGAGGTTAGGAGATTGTGGCAAGGGATAGGATCAAGGAACTAGAAAATTTGGAATTGATAAAAATTGGAATTGATTGGAAATTTGAATTTTCCTAGGAGATGGTATTGGCTAAGAAGTTTGTATAGCCATAGGATATATTCCAATAACCAAATAGGATTTGGCTTTATCTCTTCAAGTTGGACCAAGTCCACTATTGCTTTAGCCAAAGCACTCTATCTCTCCCAATTAGCTGTAAGACTAGTATTTTGCCAATTAACGAAAGACGTGTCGTTTCGCCAAGCCTGAAACACACTAAGCACACACATTAGATACACCGACACGTTTGTCATCATCAAACCAAGATCCTAGATCGTTGCTTCCAACACACGTCACTGAATATGACGATGACGTCGAACCACGATCTCTAGCGGAATGTAAACGCAGAGATGATTGGCCAAAGTGGGACGAGGCAATAAGAGTAGAGCTGGACTCACTCTTGAAACGCAAAGTCTTTGGACCAGTAGTCCAAACACCAGTAGGTGTAAAACCTGTGGGATATAAGTGGGTTTTCATAAGAAAAAGAGATGAAAATAATGTGATCGTTCGCTATAAGGCACGCCTTGTAGCCCAGGGATTTTCCCAAAGACCGGGGATTGATTACGAAGATACGTATTCCCCAGTCATGGATTCGATCACCTTCCGATTTTTAATCAGCCTAACTTCTCTGGAAAGCCTAGAAATGCAGCTCATGGACGTTGTGACTGCATATCTATATGGCGATATAGATAAAAATATCTATATGAGACTTCCTGATGGGTTTAATCTACCCCCAGAGATGAAAGAGATACCTCGGGACGTATTCTCTGTAAGGCTACATAGATCATTATATGGTCTAAAACAATCGGGCAAGATGTGGTATAACAGACTAAGTGATTTTCTTGAACAGCAAGGATTCACGAATAACGAAGTCTGCCCGTGTATCTTTATCAAAAGAACGGGAACAGGATTTGTCATCATAACTGTATATGTAGATGACTTAAATCTCATAGGATCTCCTGCAGAGATCAAAGAGATATCTGAAAGCCTTAAACATACTTTTGAAATGAAAGACCTAGGCAAAACAAAGTATTGTCTTGGCTTACAGATAGAACACCTAAGAGGTGGAATCCTATTACACCAATATAATTATACAAAGAAACTTCTACGCAAGTTTCATATGGATAAATGTCATCCTTTAGGTACTCCTATGGTCGTAAGATCACTAGATGTACATAAGGACCCTTTCCGGCCACTGGAAGAGGGGGAGGAGATACTGGGTCCTGAAGTATCCTACCTCAGTGCCATTGGAGCACTTCTATATCTGGCTAACTGTACGCGTCCCGATATAGCATTTACAGTTAATCTACTAGCCAGACACAGTGCTGCGCCCACAAAGCGCCACTGGAATGGAGTAAAGCATCTTCTGCGATACCTTCAGGGTTCCATTGATCTTGGACTTTACTGCCAGAGAGGTGCCTCCCCCAAATTGTTTGGTTATGCTGATGCAGGTTATCTCTCTGATCCGCACACGGCAAAATCTCAAACAGGTTTTGTATTTACCTACGGAGGTACTGCTATCTCTTGGAGATCGGTAAAACAAACCACTACTGCTACATCTTCCAACCATGCAGAGCTCATCGCGATCCATGAGGCGAGCAGAGAATGTTTTTGGCTGCGCTCCTTCGTCCAACACATCCTCCAATCCACTGGCCTGAAGACCAGTGATCTGGAGCCTACTGCCCTATTCGAAGACAACGCCGCATGCATTGCTCAGCTTCAGAAGGGCTACATCAAAGGCGACAGGACAAAACACATTTCTCCCAAGTTTTTCTGGACGCACGAGCAGAAGAACGACAAGCAGATTGAAGTTCGACAGATCCAGTCATGCAACAACTTAGCTGATCTTTTTACTAAGGCATTGCCTAAATGTACTTTTGTAAAGCTTGTAAAGAACATTGGTATGCGACAGTTGAAAGACCTGCAAGCCTGAAGCTTGTACGGATCAGGGGGAGTAACATGTGTGTTGCACTCTTTTTCCTTAAGCTGTTGGGTTTTTCCCACTGGGTTTTCCACAGCTAAGGTTTTAACGAGGCAAACACACTTACTCTGGATCCAGAAGTATCCACCCCTTGCCTCAGTAGCTGAGACCGAAGTGATGAATGTGTAAGGGGGAGTGTTATGAATGAGGGAGGCCTTTGGCCTCCCCTCCTTCATTACCCATTCATTAGGCCCCCCATTACTTAGAGTAATGGGGACCCTTGGTCTCCTAGAGGCTTTTGGCCTCCCCACCATGAGATATATAAATAGAGCACCATGGCTCTTAGCCATGGTGACTTATTCTTAGCAATGAAATTCTCTCTCTCTCTCTCTCTCTCTCTTGAGTTCATTATCATACAACACATGCTGTCATTTAATATTACAAAAATTACGTGGTTTTGTTTTCGTTTCCCTCGCTTGCCTGCAGCGGAAGTGGTGATGGTCGATCGTTGCAGCGGGGTCCAGGCAGCGACGACAACAGCATTGCACAGGCGGCGGTGCAGCGAGCTCCAGCGGCGGACGAGGCATTCGAACGTCGGAGGAAGAGGCGACGAAGGCGGAGTCGTGGTAGAGGGAGGAGGCTGTTTCGTGGGGGGGTGGCGAGGTCGTCTCTGGTCAGAGAAGGAGGTGGGGTTCATGGCGATGGTGGTGGAGGTGTGAGGCGAAGCGAGGCGGCTTCTGCGGGAGGGTGGTCAGAGTTTAAGTCGAGATGGGAGGAGGCGGTGTTTGGAAGGGAAGGAAGGAGGCGCTGGGGTTTTGAGGGGGTCGGTGCTGCTGTGGGAGAGGAGGCGGTGGGTGTCGGAGTTTCGTGGCGGCGAAGGAGGCTGAAGGTGCTTGGGTTCGATGGGAGAAGGCAGGTTGAGAGGGCTGCTGTGTGAAAGGGAGTTGGAGTCGGGGGTTGTCGCTGGAGTGTCTATAGGAGGAGGAAGGCTGGGTTTGAAGAAGAAGAACGAGTGTGGAGGTTGGGATGATGTTGAGATTTCGGGGGGTTGTTTCGATTTCCATGCATGAGACGTGCGCAAGGGAGAGATTCGACGGGGTTGTTGTGTACGTGGATAAGATGCACGAGAATGGGGAAATGAGAAATGCATGGTTTGTTACGAGTATCATGCATGCGATCATGGGTTAGATACAATCGTGGTTAAATTCGGTTATTGGGTTGGGGTTTGTTAAGGTCCTTACGGATCGGTGACCTGGTTGTTTTGGACGTGGGTTGCCGTAAGTTGTTGTGAGATTTTATTAAGATATGTTAATTAAGATTAAGTTTGATTGCTAGGATTTTAAAGAAGATATAAGAAATCTTAGTTGGGATTTTAGAAAATCTTAAATCAATATATTTTAGTATTTATTAAATATATTGAGATTTATTAATAATCATAAGATATGATGGGGTTAGAGAAATCTATATGGTTAACACACTTAGATTATTACAAGTTTGCCACTGCACGTCAAATATGTCCAAAAACTACAAAATTAAAGGCAACGCGATCATGGAGTCGAGTGAATCACAAATGCAGTATCGGATTACGCACACGGGCTACGGCAAGTTAAATCATAACACAATAAATCTCATAATTCAATACATCAACAATGTACGTAAGAAATACGTAATTACTGGGGTACTCCAACTGGTGAGGAGCGATCCCACACTTTGAGGGAAAATGAATACAAATGTATCTTCCCAATTATGGTCGGAGCTAGGGAGATCGCAAATAAGCTTTTTTCTTTACGAGCGACGATGTGATACCATATCTCACGGGGGTCGATCGCCACTTGAAAGAAGTGCCTAAACAACCGAATGGATGATTTAATCCAACAAAGCACACAAAGCATGGTGAAGCAAACCATAGGGGAAATAGCGTAGGGTGCAAGTCGACAGATAGAAAGTTCTAGAAAACTCAAGATCTCTAAGACAAAGGGATGAAGAGGAAAATGGTGACCAAAAAGGTAAGATTTCAAATATACTCCAACTTCGTCTGTTTGAGGGAAGCAAATTCTTTCATCTAATTCTGGAATACTAAGCTTATAAGGATGAGAAAGATAATCTGACCGGATCTTGGCTATCAGATCGAAAGAAAGCTCTGGCACCAAGCCCAGAATCTCTTGAGGCACGGTGGGTGAATCATTAAACTGAAGAATAGGATATCAGAGTTCCATAAGGACTCCATTCCCTTTTCCAGGAACCAGGATATACTGGGAGGGTCGAAGACGCTGCAAAATCTCAGACGGAAATGACTCTCAGATCCTCAAATGCGGCCATATGATCGAAGGAACTAAAAGGAGACCAAATGGAAAAGGAGAACTATCTTAGTAAGGTCTGATGAGCACCAAAGGAAGCAGAAGTAAAGGCAATCTTTCCAAAATTTGGGGACGAAGCAGGTGGACTTCTTTGTTTTCTATCTCCCCATTTATATCGGATAGCCAAAGCCAAACCAAATGTGGCCGTTCGATAAGCGGTACGTGTCCAAAGTTAGTGCAACGAAAGATTCAAATCTCAAGATCAGGCGAGGACCAAAATGGGATGTGAAGGGTTTTGGAGGCATAAATCAAATACGCCTGCTTCGACTACCAAGCCCATTTAATGAGATATCACATCATTCAGCCTCAATCCATGCCTTGAGCACGAATGATGTGTGCCATTGTTGATACATAGGCTTGGCCCACGAAGCGGTGATATAACAATGCAGCCAGAATGGTGAAGCCCATTAAAACAAGTAAGCTTGGCCCAATAACCCAAGAAGCCCATCAGCGAGTATAAGCTATTACCAAGTCAAAGGAACAGCTCATCTGACTGTTGGGGACCCGCTGATTACATGGGACTGGTTAATAAAAACTGAGTAAATGGGCAGTCGTTATCAACAATCCCGGAGAAGATCATGTCATCGTAAATGAGGAGCTGTTATGCTTTAACAAAGAAAATCATCAACTATAAATGGAGTAGGTGACAATAGAAGAAGGGTTCAGATTCCAGAGGTACGAAATACTAGATACTCTGACATATTATTCTTCTTCCACTATTATACTTCTTCCTTCAAAATCTTGAGATGACTGACTCGAGACGAACCTCCGTGGGATAATCTTGACAGCACAAGCCTTTCTTAAGTCCCATTATAACTTAAGCATCGGAGGGGATTTGGGTAGAAACCCATATCCGACTCCACTGACGACTGTCTATGGTGCAGGTTGATCCAGGCACGACCCAGCACTAAGGTCGAACGGTCGTCGTATTTGACCGAGTGATCCATCGAGCTCTAGCCCAACGCTTTTGGCTCGACCTTCATCCACCCTGATTCTTCAAACCGAGTGTCCCACTACACCATATGGCTGTAAGGAACATGTGCTATGAGGAAAACACTAGAAGGGGTTTGGATAGTATTTATAAAATTAAAGATGAAATTACGCCTAATTAAAATCCTAACCAACAATAATGCAGAAATAACTTAGAAACAACAAATAGCACAATACAAACATAAGATGTTCAAGTGTTCGGATTACCTAAGTCAAACCCGACTTGTTCCCGGTAATCCTACGTCCCTACCACCTGGGATACCACCCAAATACTCAAGCTAAAACACTAGCTTGAGTTTTCCAATAAACCCACTTGTAGAAACCCCACAAGTGTAATCAATACACAAGATTGATGTCCTTGATTCCCATAACCTGGGATCAAGCAAATACTCTCACAAACCGAGAGCAAATCAAAATAACGAAATAGTTATGAAATATGAAATCACACTTACAAAACTCATATGCCTTGAAATAGAGAACTTGAAGAGGCAAGAGTGGAGAGTGTGTTGTGGTCTCTTCAATGAAGAGAGGATCACATCAGCTTATCACTAGCAATTGCTAGAAGATTAGGGATGGATTCTAGATTGGTGAGCAAGAAAACTTGAGATGAATCAATGGAGTCTCTAAGGTTCTAAGAGGTCCCCAATGGAACAGTAGAACAGGTATTTATAAGCTCTCCCAAAACCCCCAAGAGATTGCCTAAAAGCCCCTTTCAAAAACGTTTTTGGTTGGGCAATGGATTAAAAATACAGTCAGGACAGGCGACTGATGAAGAACCAACAGGCGCATGCTGCACTATGTCATAGGGTAGGTAA
This sequence comes from Scilla litardierei, assembly GCA_030789695.1. Classification (NCBI taxonomy): domain Eukaryota; kingdom Viridiplantae; phylum Streptophyta; class Magnoliopsida; order Asparagales; family Asparagaceae; genus Scilla; species Scilla litardierei. Next base: position 202,730,483 of record CM061133.1, read on the forward strand.
AAGTACAAAAGGTAACTTACCACGTGGGACAGGCGACTGCTTAAGGAAGGACATACGCCTGACTAACATACAGGCACATGTGAAACCAAAGGCATGCGTCTGTGTGGCAGAAGTGCGTAAGTTCACAATCTCAAGAATCTAGATAATCAAAGGACATGCGACTGATGTGGTATACATAGGCGCAAGTGCCATGGGCAGGCGCCTGTAAAACCATAAACATGCGTCTAAATGCACAAGTGCGAAAACTTGTCAAAATGAGAATTTTGGGTAAGGATGTACAAGCGGCTGTAGTGGAATAGACATGAGCCTGTGCCTTGGGCAGGCGCCTGTAAAACCAACGTACAGTCGCCTGAAAGTGCACAAGTGCGTAAGTTGAAAAATTGAAAATTTTGGGCATGATGATACAGGCGACTGATTAATAATTCGCAGGCGCCTGAACTGTAGACAGGCGTCTGTGCTTTGTACAGCTGTCACCTATTTAGCAGTAAAGATTGAAAGCCCAAAAACCTAGCAAAAGTATGTGCATTTTAGAAGACTGAAGAACAAAACACAGGCGCCTGTACAGAGACAGTCGCATGGCTTTTGTGTAGCTGTCGGCTGTCGGCTGTCAGACATCCAGAATGCACAACTTAGGGTTTTATAATTTAAAGTCCTAGGAAATGGATTCTAATGGTTTCCTAGGATAGATTGAATGATGTGTGTGTGTGCTCCAAGATAACTATACTTCAAGACTACAATCTAAGAGAAAGAAACAAAAGAACAAAAAGGTTTACATTGAGATTAGCTTCTTTTCTTTTTCTTGATTGAAGTTGAAGCCTTTGAGTCTTCTTTCTTTGTCTTGATCACTCAATCATCTCTTTGAGCTTTGATTGGTCTTGATTGTTATTCATTGCAATTGATCTTCATGATTGGATTTGGCAATGAATTAATTGCATGGAGGGGCTTAGTCACAAGTATTAATTGCATGGAGGCTCCAGCTCAACAGAGGAGTCTACGTCAGTCCCATCTACAGTTGACCGAAACCCATCCGTCAACAACATTGAAAAGCAGGAATCAAATACACGACCTCTCACAAGGGAATGAGAACGAATACTACTAAGAAAATTGGCTCAGATAAGTAACACGGAATTTAAAAATGCCATTACGATTCTACATAGTGCGAGATTTGACAATCTGTCAAGGAACACGTGATGTGCACCAACTGACCTAAGAGTAGTGCCGCGGTAACCGCTATGACAAAACACTTGCCTACTCAACTGGCCTAAGGTTATGAAAAGAGGTGTGCTATATTTCCCAGACGTTGTATATCAGGATGTGTGCCAAATTAAAAAAAACTTTGATCGGCTATATCTTTGTTCGTTTGGTGTCCGTTTTACGTGTCGTTGGTACCGTTGGAAAGCTTATAAAGAATAGAATCCCAATTTTATGGCCTTTCTTTGGCATTTTCATGGCAGATTTTGGCTTTTCGAATAAGGCAGAATTTACTCGATGAAACGCCAAAGAAAGGCCACAAAATTGGTATAAATGGATTCTACTATTCATATACTTTCCAATTGTGTCAATTATATGTAAAACAGACAACGACGGAGATATAGCTGTCAAAGGTTTTTTAAATTTGGCACGCATCCCGATATACACCGATCGGTGTATATAGCACAGATCATCAAAAAACCATCTGGTAGGTCTCGAGGTGGCAACATTGAAGGCGGCGTGTGGCATGGCGGTTATGGCTAGAGTAGCCGTGGGTGGCGACATATATAGAGGAGATTTCGAGGATGCAGAAGGGATCTCACGATCATCAACTTATCCCGACGATTATTTCCTGCAATTTTAATCTTAGGAACAGCTACTAGGTTGGTTAGTTTTTCGTTGCATTGTAATCGCTAGTGTTGGAGCATGGTTGATTTTGAACTCTCAATTTACTAACACAGGCATATTGGGTCAGTTCAAACTCATTCTGCAATGTATCTGTGTATTGCTCTTTTTATTTGAACTCAGCTGTTTTCTATCAAGAGGTTGATTAAGACTGAAGCTCAGATCGTAAGCAATACTCACGAAACAACCATGATTGGCATGCACTCTGTGCACACCCCACAGATCGAATATAACTTGAAGTCCAATAACACAACCACAGCAATGCTAATTTCACGACATCGCCGTGATCTTCTTGACATCGCGACCGGCCATGTGTGAGAGTCGAGCGTAGCGCCTAACAAATAATCTTCCAAATGCCAAAATATATCGCCAGGAACTTGTTCGATGATGTTGCATTCCCCTAGTTCACGCATGAATTCTGGTCATTTATGGGGCCATGCTGCCAAATAGAAAGCACAATGATGCAACTAGCTATTTATGGGCATTTATATTGAACAAATTGTCATCGAAGCATCAAAAAGAACGTATTCACAAAAGAAACTTTTGACTCAAAACTGTGCAGATAGAAAGAAGAATGAAGAATGTAGTAGTTAAATTAGTTCAAACACGGACTCTACTTCAATGGGCATTTTTCTTGAATTATACTACTCCCAAGTTTTTTCCCTTAACAAATGCAACTTCCTAGTTTTTCCCTTAACAAATGCAACTTCCTGCGTCTACATGAAATTTACGGCCACTGCGTTTACATGAAATTTAAGGCCACAGATTCTCATGTTTGGCAAAGGCTCTGAAAATATTGGATTCGCATCGACATCACATTCCTTGGTTTCAAAACCTAGTATCAATAGAAAAGAATTAAATAATTCCAGCACCGAAGCATACAACACTGATACTGATAGAACCACTTCTTCAAAACTATATCATACATCAAGTTTGCGGCAATGGTTGATCAACAGCTGAAAATACAAGCATCTAGCAGCCCGCAAGCACCGAGCTTCTTCCATGGCTTGTACCCCAAGTGAAACACACAGACTGCGGCATGACCATACCATCAGCCCTCATGTATGTCATCGTCCTTCATATACTTCTCTTGCACTGCAGCTGTCGTGAGGCCATATAGTCAAGGGTTTCAGGTGTGCAAATTGCAAATTCTGAGATGTAAGACTAGAGTAGTTCAAAAGCAAAAAAAAACAAATGAAAAGAAGTAACGCACTTAAATCGAAAGTAAATGCCTTTAATTCACAAAAATTGATATTTGGTTAGTTCAAATTCCTCCTGGAAAGAAAGATTATCTTGCATTTATCCAAAAAATAGTAATTGTTATTCAAGGGCAGTGGGTTAGCTTTAGATATCCAATACCATAGCCTCTACTGGTAAAAAATATAACACCAAGTAAAAGTACATTCTGCATCCTATAACGAGTAAATATAGAATCAATGAAGTTGATAGATACATACGTGTATATCATTATTGTGGCTATATCAAAATACATTTGGCCATCAGTCCTTATTTTAAAATATACTACACTATAACCTTGCTTTAAGAAAACAAATCAATCCATTTAAAATCATTCCGCATTATCTACACTTAATTCAAACCCTACATAATATGTTGATCAGTTTTCGTTTTGGATGACTTGCAAATTAAGTCTTAAGTACATGCATTATGTTAATCTCATGCCACTCCCTCAACAGCATCTTTTAACGGTTATCGGGGATTCTAGTTCAGGATAGAAAACTGATAGTGGATCATTATGAACATTTATTGGTGAATGTAGTTCAAGATAGGGTGCTGAACGTTGATCATTAATGAAAAGATACAAAGGATAACTCGGAAAAGGATATCTGTAGTAATCCAAGTCAAGTGGAGCGGCTGCTATTTTGCTAAACTCCACAATACTCCCCTCTATGCCAGCAAATACATATCCATTGCTCTTATCTATAAGCTTCACGAGATTTCCGACACTTTCTTTATCCTGGGGAGCAACAAAGTTAAGCCAAAATTTACTCTTGAAAAAAAACTTAAAATCAACTTGGAAATGAAGAATAATGGTAACCTGAATATCTAGCGTAGAGAAATTGACAATGCCAAAATTTCTAACGACATGACAGAGCTCCTTTGTTAGTTTCCTGCAATTCAAAAAATGATACAGTTGAGCAAAACCATGCTGACTTAATGATCTAAGTGTTACAGAAATTCATGCAAAAAAAATTAGTAGGCATGGACATGCGGTGTCAGGCATGCAATCCTTCAAAATGTAGATGCAATGACACCATTATACTCGCATGTTATTACTGCATCACATCCATTTAACTCATGTAAGTGTACGTATTTGGTTGTTTACGAAAGTACCTAGTAGTACACTGATGTAAATACCATTTGCCTGTCTAAATGAGGTATGACCTCTTCATCTTTACACGCTGTTTGGGTGAATGGTTTTTGCAGTTTTGTAAGTGTCCAACATGAAACGTGTATCATGTCCAAAAGCACCGTGCATGGCAATTTAAGTGTGAAGAAGTGTCATCCAGATGATATGTTTCAAAGTGATTTGTATGGGTTTTTGGGGTGAAAGATGGGACTTTAGGGGAAATGTGGGATTTTTAGGGTTTTATACAGAAGATATGTGATAAAAGAGTGATTTTTATTGATGTAGAAGCTGAAAATACAAAGATAACTAGCCTCGATTTGAGCCGAGGCCTTTATCCTAACTTTCGATTCAAGATCAAAGCCTAAGATTTCCCGCTAATTGTCTGTGGACAAATTGACTACGGGATTTTCTTCAACAATTTAAGCATACCCTCCTCATAGCCGGCCCTAGGCTATAAATAAAGGAAAATTACAGATTGATAAATTTGCAAAACCCCCCAATAATTTCTGAAATTACAAATATTTCTCTATTGGGCCAAAACTCCCAGAGACGCATTATTACTCCGCTCCCAAAGAACCACATTGTTCTCAAGGCGGTGCGTGAAGTGCGCGGACATGTTGTTCCATGTGCAGGTGTTCCTGAACCTCCTCCTCAACAGCCTCCAGCATTACCATGTTATCCTCCTCATCGTTCACGATCAAAATCTATAAAGCACGGTCACCGCATCGATGCCCTGGAGAGAATTTCTCGTCACACTTGAAGCATAGACCCTTGGCACGCTTATCACGGATATCAACCTCCGCCATCCGCCACGTATGGACCCTAGGTCGTGGCTCTACTCCCTTCTCCATGCTAAATGATAATGCTCCTAAGGCAGTGGGCGCCTTCTGTCCCCCTCCAGACACATGTTTCTTGAAAGAGGAACCTCTCCAAGCCCCGCGGGACTTACTCTCATGGTCCAGCCTATCTTCCACCATTCTCACTAGACTCATGCACTCTCGTAAATTCATCGGTCTCTGAATCCTTAACTCTGATCTGATGGTGGGTTTCAACCCCTTCATGAAGCATCCCTCCAGTGACTCTCCTGACACCCCACGGATCCGACTAGTCAACATCTCAAACTTCTCGACATAATCCCTCACTATCTCATCATGCCTCAAAGCATATAATCTCTAGAATGCATTTTCCGCATGTACCTCACCGAACTGCTCCAACAATAACGCCGTGAACTCCTCTCAAGTGGTGAAAGGTCGGTCTTTTGGGTCCAACGATACCACGAGAACGCATCCCCTTCCAAACAGACCATTGCTGCCCTAAGCCAATCCTCCACCTGAGCCATCGATACCTCAAAGTATCTCTCAACTCTGTATATCCACGAGTCTGGGCACTCTTCCTCGAAGACGGGCATCTTCAGCTTCATGACCCGGTTTTCTACAGAAACCTCTCCTTGAGCTCCTCTCCCCTACTGGTACTCATGTCGCCAATATGGGAGTAGGGGAGGTGCATCACATCCTTGACCTCCAACACGACCTCCTCTTCCGTTCCACGCACCACCTCCCCATTCAGCTTCTCCATCCCCGAAGTCCCAACGGTCGTACTCGTGGTACCAGTCATAGTCTTCAAACTCCGCCTCGCACCTTGGAAGCTCCCCCTTCGTAGAAATAGTGCCAAATTCATTCCGGGAGCCCCCAATGTCATCGTCGACACCCATTGCTGTCGAAAACTTGCTCGCAGGGCCGTCGGAGGCTCCAGAATTTCCCAGCGGCACAGCTGCTGCTGTCTGGGGGCCTGGCGAGCCGCCAGGGGTCTGCAATGGCCCTGTCTGGCTCTCGGGTAGCACTGGCGAGCCGACGGGGGCTCCACCGGGACCTGGAGAGCTCGCCAGGGCCCGACGAAGCCCTGGCAGGCCGCCAGGGAGTCGCGGCTGCCCTGGCGGGCCACCAGCGCCTGTCAGTGGTCCTGGGGCTGCCGTTGGTGTTGTCCCCCCGTTTGCCTATCTGATTGTCGTAGATCCCCTATCGGGTCTCCTCGCCTTCTTTAAGAATAATCCTCGTCATCCGTCAGCAGATCTGCATCCGAAAGAAGCCCTTTGCGAAAGGGATCAACTTTCTCATTTTCCATCGCTAAAAGTTCTCACCTTTTTCTCCGGATATATGGTTTCGGCCTGATTTGGGTCTGCTTTCTTCGAAAACGCCTCTAACTTCTAGTTTAAGGCCTCCATGAATAGCGCAAGCTTTCGATCCGTCTCGGCCCCTTGATCTTCAATCTTCTTTGTGAGGTTTCGCGTAAGATCTTGAATCACACCGTCCATCTTCTCCATCCTCTCATCCATCGCATCAATCTTATCATTCGCTTTCGTGGTCGCCATGGATCGATTGCTCTGATATCAATTTGATACGTTTCAGATCTGGATTTGGGATGAAAACGTCATTTTTATGGGTTTTGGGGTGAAAGAGGGGATTTTTAGGGGAAATGTGGGATTTTTAGGGTTTTAGAGAGAAGATATGGGATAAAAGATGGATTTTATTGATGTAGAAACTGAAAATACAAAGATAACTAGCCTCGATTCGAGAAGATGCCTTTCTCCTAGCTTTTGATTCAAGATCAAAGCCTAAGATCTCCAACTAATTGTCCGTGAACAAATTGCCTAAGGGATTTTCTTCAACAATTCAAGGATACCCTCCTCATAGCCGTCCCTAAGATATAAATAAAGGAAAATTACAGATTTGATAAATTTACGAAACCACCCCTAATAATTTCTAAAATTACAAAGATGCCCCTATTGGATCGAAACTCCCAGAGACGCATCATCAGAACATAGAGAAAACCAAGGTAGAGAAGAAAGAGTTGGAAAAGTTGCCAAGTCAATGATTAATGCACAATCAATATATGTAGTGCCGTCATGAGACCAAGCAATATTGTGCATCAATATTGCCAAGAAACAACCATTCTAGTTTGGGGTGTGGATATTGGGTGCTAAATCTCTACAAAAGAATAACAGAAAATTACCAGAGAGGAAGAGACTTGAAAGAAAGATCATACAGGAGGATGGAAAATAAAGAAGTATAGGGGAAAAACGAAGATAAATATGCACACAGAGTGAGAACATTGCCACTTGTCAAACATAGACAGTCATATTCCTCTCAAACTTGCCACGTATGTGTTGGGGAAGGAAATCCCTGATTACCCAAGCTTACAAGATGAAGATCACATACAATCACAAGATGAAACACCAAGATAAAAATAGTTTGGACAACTAAATTCAAACTAGTACAAATAAAGAAACTATTATGTGAAGAGAAACACGACTACAAGAGAACTTTCATCTCTCTAATCTTTTTCCTCAATATTTTGTATCTTGCTCCAAAAGCATAAGGCCAGAAGCCTACCTCTCCCACCATGAGATATATATGGTGCTATAACGAAATCCTAGCTTAACGCTACCCAACATTTAATTGTATCCCACGTAACTAAATGAATCTAACCCAGATGCCCATGTCCAACAATTAAACATATCGGTCCATGTGCCGCAAATGGACACATACTCCTCTAAACACAAGTCCCCCGAACACAATAATCGCAACTAACCCAACAATCTCCACCTTGACTCATATTTAGTGAGCCACACAAACTAGAGATTCATCATTGCTCTCGTACTCCTGCTTCACAGGTAATCCGTCTATACACCATGCTCCATCTCTTGGGAATATCATGTACAATCATCGGTGTGTAAAATGAACATACATAATCACTTCTCAAGTCCCAGAAAATAGGATCAAAACATATTCTACCTCAGTTAAAACACTAAAATCATCACAGAGTACACACATGATCACACATTTCACCTTAGACAACAATGACCGCAACAATGTGATCGAGCTTGATCCAACCGTTATAACCAACAACAGAGTCAGAGTTGATGATGGACAAACCATGTGGACGGACAAACCATGTGCCACAGCAGGCCTAGAAGCAAACAAGCATCCACAAAACATGAGGATGCATCCTTACACCTCATATAAATCATCGATGCCACCAGTGGCACTGGCCCCCTGATCAACATGAAACACACCAGTCTACTTGATCACCATATAGTCGGCATCGATCTTCATGCAAACCCTACTTCACGCAATGGAATCCACCCAAGCCACATCAGCCAATGCATCCAAAACATAATAAACATAGGATTCAACTCTTGGATCATATCAGTCGACTATCAATTTATCGATTTCACCAAAATTGATCTCAATCATTCGAACCACATTACAAAGACCATTCAACCATTATTCTACCAATCATTGTAGTGTTTGATATTTTGCAACACCATAGCAACCCACCAGCACACTAAACCCGTGAGACAAACGCAATCACATGATAATATTCTTCACAAAATGTCAAACTTCTTCATTATATATGGTGTTCTGTTCACTCCATTAAATCTTTAAAAACCCTCATCTTCTTCTCAACTTTAGTCTATCCAACCCATCAAGCTCAGTTTTCAACGACAACCTCCGATACCATAGCACGTCGCCATGACCCCTACTGGCATTGTGCCTCTGCATCACCTTCTTACTCCTGCTAGTACGACCATCACTGTTACTGTTGCATTGCTCGAGCACCACCATGTGTGCCATCACGTGCTCTGCTAGCCTTTGTTGTCGTCGTAGCAACCTATATGGTCAACTCAAGTTGCAATGCAGCCTTTCACCCATCACCATCAACCACGCAGCTGCGTGCCTACAACCTGCTTGATGAAGGTCTATAACCAAAACCAAATACAAATTTCCAACCAATTTTCTCTAATGATTATAGTCATAACCAATGCAATGCATGCCACCTGCAACCTCAACCAAAGCATCCGAGTCTTCTCTCAAATTTAAGCATGAGGTTGACTTCCTCTCGCATGTGTCAAACATCGAGAATAGTAATATCACAAGCGACTCATCAACCAAGATATATGATTCAGTCACTCTCGATCTCAATCTTTACTCATTGCGACTACTGTTAGGATAGCGATAGTTAAAACACACTTCCAAGCTGTTATTGTTCGTCTCAGGCAATCCACGAGCCTACATGATTTGCTTACAGCAACAGCCACTACGACGACCTCCTAACCAGATTTGTGCAAAATTCATCCACTTTTCTTCTACAATCTCACGACACCTTGATCATCATCGTTGACTCTGCATGGCAAACTCCTTCCATCTTCCAATCGAACACAAATCAAACCTATAAGCTCGATACCATTATTGGGGAACGAACCCCCAATTCTTAGGCTCACATAATGAATATCACATACATACAAAAGAAGAAATAGTAAGATATACATTGTTGGCCAACTAAGTTCAGCCTATTTTTGCATGGCACACATAGGAAAATCAACTCTGTAAAGTGAAACAAAATTATGAAAGAACTCTTATCCCCTTATTATCTCCTCTCATTCACATACTATTCTCTATGCTCTCTTGCTCCAAGAGCAATAGGCCAAAACCATACCCTCATGTCACTGATGATATATATAATGGTACATGAAAACCCTAATGGTAAGATATCCAACATTTAGTTGAAGCCCACGTAACTAAATGAATCTGGCCCATAGGCCCAAGTCCAACAAGTGGACATCTCAGTCCGTAGACCGCAAATGGACATAAAGTCCCCTTGATGCAAAAACCCCAACAATATAAAGCCCAAGACTATGCCCTATTGCCCACATATCCAGTGAAGCACAAATACCCAGGTCATTAGGATTAGGCTTATTCAGTTTTTTGGCTAATATTATACTTTAATCATTTTAGATGGAAAACATTCCAATATGCTAATGTCTAAGCACTACAATAGCACAATATAGAACCATGCGGATAAAGGTATCAGCATATGAATTAGCAAAAACAAGATGGATAAAATACCAAGAACTTTTGCTCAATCACAAGATGTAACAACACAATCAAACCCAAACCCGCATGAAGCCTTTTCCAAGCTTTTCAGTATTGAGATACTCATAAGTGTTTCAAGCCCCAACAATAGAATGCCCTATGGCTGTAGTATTATCATATAACAAGGACACAAATTGGCATGGACTAATAAGATAAGATGCAGTGAATAATTCACCATTGGATTTGTCACCATTAGCAGCCATAATGTAAAGGTGCTTCAGTTAATACAGCTCAATACACTGACAGGATGGTCCGGGTTAGAAAGATATTATTCCTTCAAAAAAATGCTCTCTTACTTAGCAAAAACAATGAAATGAAATGACAAAATTTATGCCGATGAGAAAAATGCTAATGCCTTTATAAGTTGCTTATAACCGGTTACCCAATAACAAGCAGATCAAATCACAAGGTAACATTTATACATTAGAATGAGCACCTGTACTTGGCTGACCGAGGATCTTGATCTAGATGGTACTGTAAGTAAGACAAATCTTGAACATCTGTATAGAAGTCAAGATTGTATGCTGCAACAAATAGGACAATTGAAAACAATGGTTGATGCTAAAAACAAAAGCATTCATCACACTCAGATAACAGCAGTATTGAACATACCCAGTTTCCCATAGCTCTCAATTAGATCAATCTTTGATAGGACATTGATGTGAGGGAGCTCCAAATGAAGCATGGTTGTCAGCGTGAGAACCAACGCACTAATGTATTTTCCAGGATCACAGCATAGATGGGCATCAACCAAGTGAATGGCAGTTAACTAAACAGCACGAAAGATGGTGAGTGCTTCTAACAAAATGCATTACAATAACCTAGTAAAAAGGTGTTGGTTATGACAGTCATAATAGGCTTAACTAATGCTTGGTAGGGGCTTGAACAAATCAACATACCCTGAGATCCAATTTCTTGATGAGTTTAGATATAACATTCTTTGCATTTGAATGAAGGAAGAAGAGTTCAACTTGTCCAGGAAAATCAAATAGAAGGTAGTGATCTGCATTAATCAGCATGGCAATGGGAGAAAATAGTTAAGATACACTACTGTAGCTTTAAAATTTAACATATATAAATGTATTGTTCTACACATGACCCGTGAGAAAGTAATATGATGCTTATTATTCAGAAATAATAACAAGAAAGAGGAACTAGCAGTGTTTTGGATATGTTTGGATATGTCACCGTGAATAACCCTTAACCCCCTCCAAAAAATGAAAAGAAAAGACTGTTCAGTACAACAAAGTATTTGACACTGATGAATATAGATTGAATACAGCTTACATCACACGCACGGGCATACAGAGAGAAAAAGAATCTTCAAAAGTAAGTTTTGACTTTCAGCGCTAAGCAAATTCTGAGCTTATAATTAAATACCTTGTGATCAAAACCAGGCAGAAACTTTTCTATCAAAGCATTAAGCTGCTTAGGTGGACCATACTGATTTGAAAACTTCACATATTTATTCATAAGGCTTCTAATAATAATATGAGAAAAAAGGAACATGGTGTAGATGCCAAATTCTCCTTCCATTACCGAAGATATGAATGGCCTCCTTCAATCAAATGGTCCAAAAAGCTTAGGCATGTACCTTTGATAAGAGGTTTCAACTTGGACTCCAGCCAATCAATGTTTTTCTCCAAGTAATCCATGCAATAAACAAGGCCTGATAGGCACACATACTTAGATGTTAGTACATATATTGCACGGTCCATTTTCCCCCTCATTTGAGTAGATATTTAGGTTTGCAAACTCAAAACTCCCAACCATAAATTTCTAAAATGGGCAATCGAATTACAAAGCTCAATATGACATTATCAAACCAAATATCATAGATCTGCCCACTCAAGAGTTAAAATCATTAATGAAACAATGTAAAGAAACCAGTTGTCAGAACTAACCTCCATTTGGGCCAAGAGAATGCTCAGCCATCACATCCTGAAGTTTAATGAGATCCTCGATGTTCACAGCACACTCATATCTATCTTTGATGTAAAGGAAATCTAGGAGTTTCTCAGAAACAATATTTTCAACTGCTAACAGCACGAGAATTGTATCAGGAAAAAAGGATACGGCAATGAATCATTTGCAGGATCTAAATTGATTATAGCCACTTTTCTGCAAGCAAAGATCACATATCAGTTTTCAAATTCATCATATAGCAAGCAATTATGATGAAAGCACAAATTCCAGACAATGCATATGGCTGGACAAGAAGTACATTGAGAGATATATATAGAGAGAGGCTGGAATAAACGAGAAAAATGGGGAAGAGAGTTATCTTAGGTTGCCATCATTACAAGGCTTGTATTTTTTGAAAAAAAACCAAAAAAGCAGTGTTAGTTGCAGCGCCATATTGTACTGCATCCAGAAATTTGACACAAACAAGAGTGTAACTATGAACCATCCATTATGCATGTACGTGCAAAACCCTACCAATTTATCACATATTGACTTAATGTTTTACATTTTTTCATTCTTGTTTAACACTAACTAAATTCACCAGGGACATAATGAAATTTTTTTTAATGATTTGTACAATAAGATGCATTAAGACTCTTATACGTATATCAATCCCGAAAATTTACTTAGATATTGCGAAAAGTTTCCGATGCTCATCAAGTCTGAAGCTCATGTATCCATTGAAATTAATTCAGAACGTCACTCTAGTCTTCAAGTGAGAGGTGGTGTGTTGTAAGGTTTTGTGAACTAAATTTAGTAGCACTGTATGACGATATGGCAAAGTTGTTCCACTTGTGTTTAGCCATCACATGGAAAACATAAGACGTTCTTGTGTTTGTATATTGTCATGTGATGTTAATACTTTGTGGTCGAATTGGGGCGTTACATGTGCAGGCATAGATGCGGTGAGCCAAGAGGAAACTAGAGGCCTAGCCCAAGAAGATCATGCACAGTCATCGTACAGACGGTGTGTAAATCACTGGTTCAGAGACTCGCAATTGCAGCCAGACGAGACTTTGCATTGCCACTAGTTTATTACAATTTTTATTTAATTCTAGTTTATTCTTCTTATTCATTTATCCTTCTACTTTTTCAATGACTCGTTCATAATTTAAAACCCATGTGACGTGTTGAAATGTTGTTATTGATTGGGATTTTCGCCCAAATGTGACAGCTGCAACCATTCGGGATTTCATCCGAAATGTTGCAACATGTGAATGCGAGACAGGGGCCATTTCTCCATCATTTGTGTTTCTTCTTCTATAAAAGGAGAGTTTTTTCTAAGGGCAGAGTAAGTCAACATCAGCTCAACTCTAAAAATTTCTTTTGGTTTCAAATTCCCCCATGTCTTCTTCCTCAAAAATGGCTAAGCCAGGATCACCAGTCTGAATATTGAGTGCACATCATGAAAGCTTTCGTACAAGTGGGTTATCATTGCATCTCAAGGGTCAACTCCTGAGTCCAACTGCACAACAAATGAGGCAAATCTAGCCTAAAGACGGTTCTATGTGTCTCAATGTGTTCCCTTATTACTACTTTAATATTCCTTCAATTTGATTTTGATTTTCCATCCCTCTTGGTCCACTGTTGTCGTAAATCGGCAAGTGACAGATGGCAGGTGGGATTTAAAAAGAGTTGTTTAGTCTCACTTGGTGTAACTTGTCAGTTGGATCACAGATATTTCCATTAAGAAATATATCAAAAGAAGCATAATAACACATAATATGCAATATGCATGGTTCAACACAATATAGCATCAAGTAATATTACTAGTTAAGACATTCCAACTAACTGGAGCTTTTAATGCTGATATTGCAAATTATCCTAGATTCCTAGAATACCAATGACAATTTAGCACATATTCAACATTGCATATACAAAGTGTATGACTGGCATTGCCCAGTAACCTTTAGGCTTAATGTATTCGACCTACTTAAGGAGGATCCTTTAAAGTTCCCGCGCGATTAACTGCTAGCCGATGCCAAATACCCTACTAGTAAGTATCGTCAGATCATGATCACCGATTCCATCCAAATTTCCTAATTTCCTTGGTCTCCACAAACTTCGGTTGAACTCGGCAACCTCTTCCACCACGTCAAAGATCACCGTTTTCAAGAAAAATAGAAGTTATTAACGATATTATTGAACTAACAGATTAATGTGTCCGTGCTGCACTTTGACTGAGCAACCACCACCACTGACCAGCACTGGACTGAGAATTGCTAAATGTTAAAGCTGCTCTCTTTGTTACGCTAAAATTGATGTTTAAAATAAATTTAATGATTTTCGTCGATCGAACGAGCAAAAGAAATGAATCGAGAGAACCTGCCGATAAGCCGGAGGAACTGCGACATGCCGTTGCAGTAAGTGGTCTTGCCGGAGCCCGGCGGTCCGATCACCACCTGCCCGTAGACCATGATGTATCCTAAAACCCTAGTTTCTGCTAGGATTTAGCTAATCCCCACTTTTTTATGGAGAGAGTGTAGTAATAGACGATGGTTTTTAGGAGGCTTGAGGATGGACGATGTAGAAGGAAGAAGATAGAGAAACGAGGGTGGTTGGTGTCTTCGCCTCACCGACGGCGGTGACCACTTTATTTGTATTTTTATGTAGGCTTCTGGAAAGGCGAGAGGAGGACGCTTGGCCCGTAATGAACTCCCCCAACGAGAACCGGGGAAATTCTATACACACATACCTTACTGCTTTGCACGGACCAGTTTACGCACTTTCCAATATTAATTAAAATTAATTTTTTTACTTAATGTACACACGCACATATTCTCAGAGAATTGCTATATTCAGGGGCGGAACCAGGATGAGAGGGGGCCTGAACCAGGATTAGATGATGGGGAGGAGGAGCGATGGCTCATTCCCTCCAATGTCAAACGGCGTTGTTTGGAACCCTGTTTTTTAATTAATCCATGCCCCAAAATCGCATCGTTTAGAGGCGCGGAATATTTATAAAAAAAGACGCATTGTGAAACGACGACGTTTTAGGACATTTTTTTAAAAAAATAGAGAAGAATAACTGAGATTCGAACCCGTGTCTATGCTCAATGTAAAGTATATTAGGGACTAGTGGCATAAACCTTTACGTCAAACCAAGCAAAATTGCTTACAGCAAGAAGAATTGAAGCAATATCATATGATGTGCTCTGCAAAAACATGCTGACAGTGATTCAGGGTCATATTGACCTCAAATTGAAGTTTTTCTGATAAATTGTCCAAATAATTTCAGTTAGGGCTCTAAAGTTTTTTATTGCATGTTCAGCTCATGAGTCTCACATTCATGTTTGCACATAAAAAGAACTTAAAATTTGCAGCTTGTTTTCGAAATCGTGTACTTATGGTCTCTCATTGCAGTGTCTGAGAATGAAAATTCAGTAAATATTGATTTAATTCTATTTTCATGAACATGAAATGAAAGAAGGTGAACAAAGCTTCGTTTTGGCCATTTCATGCCTAGAGAATTGATTTATCTTCGTTTTGGCCATTTCATGCCTAGAGAATTCATGCCTAGAGAAGTGATTTATCTTCGTTTTAGCCATGTTATAAGTAAAAACATGAAGAGTAAAAACATGAAGAAAAACTGGGCTATGTTATAAACTTATAAGTAAAAACATGAAGAAACTGGGCTACGTTTCAAACCAAAATATTAAAAAAATTGGATCAACCAAGATTCAAAGTCGGGATCTTCCACCTGGGTAGAGAACGCACAACCACCGGGACAAGGAAAGAGGAATGAAATGGTAGATAACATTTTTTACTTTAGCTTTCCATAATACCCTGATGCCTCATATGTACACACGAAAATTTTTCTAAATTGGGGGGGCCCGGGCCCCCCCAGCTCTAACGTGGGTCCGCCCCTGGCTATATGCGCCTCAAAATGAGGTGCATATAGAAGAGACACTTTGCCAAAAAAATGTAAATTAAATCAAATCAAGGGTCATATCTCTTCTTCTCTCTTTTAAATTTTTTGCTAAAAATGGCAAACATCACTCCCTACACCTGATTTAGAGGTGTATATAGTCACAGTCTATTCTTAACTTACCAGTCTGCTAGAAATAACGCGTGCAGATAGTGCACGGTGACCAAAGAAAAAACACATACAAAAAATGCGGTGCACGCATGCAACCGACAAAAGAGCGAGAAGAGTAGTTGTGTGTCTGTATCGTAATGAGGAGGCGGGACACGCCCACAACCGAAAAAACGAGAAAAGTGTGCGTGTGGGAATCGTTAGGGTTAAAAAGAGTTAAATTGTAAAAAAAACTTTGGGGCAGGCAACGTGCATAAATCACAACACAAACCAAGTGGGTAAACGAGGGATGAGCAGGCGTTGCAAAGATCGAAAGGGGTCAAAGTGAAAAAAGACTTGTTGCGGGTCAAGTCCTCACACAATAGAATTTGTTTGTAGTGGAAATCACTCGTACAATGATTCATTGGTTTTGGGTGAAGGCGAGGCTAGGATGACTCGGAGCACGCTTCAATGGTGAAGAGCCCTAGGTCGTCTGAGGCCGCACGAAAGTCGCCTGCTCCCGGTAGATGAGGCGAGCTCCCTGCGAGGATGAACAAGAGCTCAGAAAGGTAAGGCCGGCTGTCAACCCTAGGCCTCTTTGATGCCTAAGTCAGGATTAGGGCTTAGAAAATAGGGCTGAACACGTAGATCGAGCTAAAAGTAGGTCGATCTGCCGTGGCGAGCTATAGTGGAAGAACAAAGATGTGGACGACCATTGCTCTTGTGTATGAGTAAGAGTTTTAGAATCAATTTACCAACCAATCGATCAACCCCCTCTACAGAGGCAAGAGAGGGTTGTTTATAGGGCTGAGAGGCGGTTGATCGCCATCTTGTTAGCCGTCAAATCATCCTTGCTGGCACTCGAGTGCTGGGGCTGTGGCAGGGATATTTACCACATTAATGGTGTCAGGAGGTGTCAGAGGCATTAATGTGACGCGAGGGGCGGCCATAGTTCTTCCCCTTAACCGCTGGCATTAATGGTGAGTAGGTGAGCTCACGTCACCCTGTCAGAGATATTTGTGCTTGGTCGCCCTCCGGGGCGAGCTGTAGGTCGGCGAGCAAGTTCGGCTTCTTTGGATAATGCTCCTTGTTGCGGGTAGGTGAGCTGGTCCTTGGCACGACGAGCTGTTAGGTCGTTGCGGCGGGATTCTTGGTGGTCTTGGAATACGAGCTTGAGGTGGGGCGAGGCGAGCTTCTTGGGAACGAGGCGATCAGCTCGATAAGCGACCCATCAGGAGAGCCGGTGAGGTGTCTGTTTGGGCCTCACCTGTGCATATGGGCCTAAACTCCATGGGCCGGCCGCTAGGGCGTAACAAGACTGATGGCAAACAGGTAAATAGGTGGAAAAGAGGGGCATGTAGCTTTTATAAAAAAGTAATGGCAAGCTTGCAATTAATTGGAGGAGGTGTGTCTTTGTTTGGGTTCTCCACCACCTCACCTCAAACCCAAAACCCAATCCCCACCCCCATCAATACTTTGTCATAGTGGAACAAAGGTGGTGCCCACTTTTTGTCTTAGTGGATTTGTCTCATTCCCTCATTTGTAAGATAGATTCAGCCCCGATGGATAAAAGTACTGTAAGGACCCTGTCTATAGGGAAAACACTAGAAGGGTGGTTGAATAGTGTTTATGCAAATTTAAAAGGAATTTACGCCAAATAAAATGCAATCCAGCAAATAGTGCGGAATAGAAAAACAACCCAAAATCACACGCAAACGCAGAGAGGTTTCAAGGGTTCGGATTACCCAAGTCAACTCCCGACTTGTTCCAGGTAATCATACGTCCCTACCATCCAGATACCACCAGATACTCAAGTTAGAACCCTAACTTGAGGTTTCCTTAAAGCCCACTTGTAGCAACCCTACAAGTGCAATCGAATACAATCGATGTCCTCGACTCCCACAACCAGGGAGCAAGCAAAACCCCTCTCACAACCGAGAGCACAACTCAAATAACGAAAGTTATGAAATGATGAAAAACAACACTTACAATCACCTATGCCTTAAAGTAGAACTTGAAGGTTAAGTGTGATGTGTGTTGAAGAACTCTCTTGGAAGAGAGGAGAAGCCCTTTCTCTTGACTGCACCAATTGCCTAGTAGATCACTCTTTGGTTTTAGGTTGAAGAGCAAGAAATCAAGATTTGGAAATACTTAGGGCTTTGGATTTGAGAGCTTTGATCTTTGGAAATGAAAGCTTGAGAGATTTTGCAATGAATGAGTAACCTTCCAATGGAACAGTAAAAGCTCTATTTATAGTTTTCTCAAATCCACAAAATTGTTTAGGCAAAAACCCAATTGGAATCCGTGAGAAAAATCTCAATGGATAGAACATGAACTCGCGACAGTCGACTGTTGAACAATCCACAGTCGACTGTTGCACAGTCAGCAGGGGTAGGTGAGAATTCATAACGGTAACTTACCACGTGGACAGTCGACTGATGAAGCAAAGACAGTTGACTGTTAAACCAACAGGCGACTGTAATTTCTTTGACAGGCGACTGGCCGAGAGATTGGTAAGTTAGACAAATACTGGAAATCTCACAAGTAACAGGACAGACGACTGATGCAAGGAACACAGTCGACTGTAAATCAGAACAGGGGACTGTAAATCCTTAAACAGACGACTGTCAAAAACCTGAGAAATTTCCAGAGAGTAGAGTCAAAGAAATGACTCATAGACAGACGACTGTTGCAGCATAGACAGTCGACTGATCCAAGAGACAGTCGACTGTATATACATCATTAGTCGACTGGTCGTAAAAGTCAGATCAAACAGAGTTTGGGCAAAGGATAGACAGTCGACTGATTTACAAAACACAGTCGACTGTCACTTGGACAGGCGCCTGTGTATAGTTTATCAGTAGCCTGTGCGAAATAATCAGAGAAGGCCCAAAACTATATTGTAATAGTCTGTGCATAACAAACGACTGTAGAACAAAACAAGTCGACTGTTTTTGAGACAGGCGACTGTAAACTGTTCAGCAGTCGACTGTTATAAACAATCCTAGCATAATCAATAAAGAAATGAATTGGGATCAAAGGACAAATGATCTAATGAAGTCCTATGACTGAATGTAGATGTGTGTGAGTGCTCCATCAAAGTTCTACTTCTAAGTAACATACTAGAAGAGATAAAAGAAAAATACATTAACGAATAATCTCTTCTTTCCATTGTATGAGCTTGAAGTCTTAACGGAGCTTCAATCATTATCTACGATCATCCAATTCATGTCATTTGCCTTCACTGAAGTTTGTGAGTCATCCATTGATAGTAGATCTTCATAAATAGCTTAGGCAATGGATTAACTGCAAAATAGGGGATTAGTCACAAGTATTTATATTTGCTCATCATTAACACCAAGTAGGAAGAAGTCCAATACTCAACATTCTCCCCCTTTTTGATGATGACAAACAAGCATAAACAAAAAGATAAATAATTGTACGCAATGAAAACTTACTCCCCCTACATAGATGCCAATCAAGTTAGTCAACAAATATTAGGGCATCTACATATCAATTGAAGCAAATGAGAAGGAAATGCATGAATATAAATTCAAAAAATCTAGGAATTACAATCCCAGTTCATTGTAATCTTACTCCCCCTGAATCTAAGGCAACTTCAATCTTAGATTCAAGTGTTAGAACAAACTTAGCACATTCATTATGAATCTTGTATGTTTATTTCTCTCCCCCTATGGTATTATCCAAAAAGGTGGTAGCAAATAACAACAACAATAACAGTGATAAATGCGAACTAACAACAATCAAGGACTATAAAGATATATAGAATCAAAACTCATAAAATCACATCATATACACATGTGAGTAATGGAATGAAGTCCAATATCAACATTTTAGATGTACACACAAAAATAGTTTCAAAAATGATTTCACAAATGCATCATACCAGAGATAGCATGGAAAAATCGAGTATCAAATTCATATATTGTCTCAAAAGCACATCAGAGAGAGTATAGCATACATGGAGACAACATAACATACATCACACAGATAAGATAAGCAGTATAGCATAGTGTGACACAAGATAAACAGCAACATCATATATAGATATATATAAAAGATGTGTACATCAACGGATGGACATCTACATGTCCATCACAAAAATACATCATGATCACGACAAAAATACATCATCATGACAACATTGAAGTACATCACCATACAGAAATGAAGACAACATCAACATCACATCAAAAAAAATATCCATCATACATCAAAATACAACCATCACCAAGCTAACACCACACAAACATATATCTAAGAGTGAGCGTCTCCAGGGGCTGCAGAAGAAGAAGCAGGCTCTGTGACAGCATGTGTATCCTCTGGAGGAGGTCAGAAGGAGCAACAGCAGCAGCAGCAGCAACAACATCCTGAGTAGAAGCTACACTAGGATGCTCAACGACATCAGTGGGCTGAGGAGGCACATGAAGCTGGGGAACCAACTGTCTCAGATCCTCAGGGAAGGGTATTCCCTGATGGAGGAAAGAAAGAGACATCAATTTGTAAAGACCAGAGACCATCTCCAAAAGAATATCACGAAATGGTGGAGCAGAGGTGGAAGGCAGGTCGGCTGGAGGAACAGTGGAGGAGGACGGAGCTGAAGTAGATTTCCTCTTCTTCGAGGCAGTCTGCAGAGCCGAAGAAGATTTCGACTTTCCAGAAGCGTCGAGGAGAGGACCAAAGGGCATGGGCTTGTAACGAGTCAAATCAATACCAAAATGACGGAAGACAAGAGTCAAAAGACCACCGTAAGGAATGTGAGACGAGGAGGTCGTGAACTCAACCTTGTACATCCTATCAAGGAGGACACCGGCCCAGTTCACGGGCATGCCAGAGAAAATAGCATACATACACTTCAGGATATCCTGAGACGGCTGGTCAGATGATCCATACCTCGACAGGATGTTGGACTTCACCACTAGGTGAACTGCCCAACCTCTCACAGAAAACATAGATGACTTGACACCCGAATCAAGGGCTAAAGGTACCTCTCGAAACATATCCCGGAGGACAGACTGGTCAAGGTCGTCAATATCGGAGATGAAAATATCATAGGGAATGGAACCAACAGAGTGAATCCTAATAATAGTCCCTAAGAGTGAGGGAGTGATCTGAATGTGGGTTCCCTGGACGACAGTATCGAGGATGCCGATAGAGGAATACTCACCGCGAACGCGGTTCTCATAGAAGAGTTTTACCAAAAATGGTTAAGCTCTGGGAGATTCGCTCTGAGAGAAGCGAAAAATATCGGCCAGATGAGTAGCAGATAAGATGTCAGAGAGTCTCTCAGTAGTAAAGGCTGGAAAGGCGATGTACCGCTCCCTAAGAAGCGTGATCCCTAAGAGAAAGTAAAACTTTGCCAAATAAAGATCATCTTGGCAAAGAGTAACAAGGGGATCAGAAGGGGGTACAACATGAGGCTCTTCTCCAGAGCTCGAAGCAGACTGATGGCAAGCGGCAGCCGGCTCATTGATGGGAACACCAATGGGCTTCCGCTGACGGTGGATCAGTGGCTGAGCGTCGGAAGAAGAAGCGGAAGGAGAATATCCCTCCGAAGAAGAATGCACGGGAGACTCGGCATGCTTGGTTCGGGGTTTGTAAGGCTTCTTCTTCTTGGTTATATGTTTCTTGGGTGCCCTAGGTCGTTTAGGAGCAACGATCTTCTCTTTTCCCTTGGTTTTGGGTGCCATGGAATCGAGAGAGAGAAACGATGTGCAAAGAAATCGAAAGACAATGAATCGAGCGAAAAACTTGAAAGAGAGAGACAAACCAAATCGAGAAGGCACGAAAAAGCAAAGACGAAGCAATCGACGAGCGGGAAGGCGGAGATCGACGGCAACGACAGAGAAAACGAGCGGGAAGTCGAAGCGTTTCAATCGGAGGAGAGAGAATCGCAAGAGACGAAAAGAACAGTCTTGACGTATATATAAAAGAGGGAAATAATCTGGGCCGTTGGATCAAGAAATCGACAGCTCAGAGCAAAGCAGTGAACCGTCACGAATAGTAGACAGTCGACTGATGAACAAAAGTCAGTCGACTGGATGAAGTGATAACAATAAAGCTCAGAAAGATGGGCAGTTGACTGGTAAGTAACATGTAGTCGCCTGTCCATTGGACAGTCGACTGTAATATACTCAGCAGTCGACTGGCCAAGAATCAATACAGTTCTTCAAAACAACAGAGAGCACTGTAAAATTTCGACAGGGAGAACAGTTGCCTGATGACTACAGTACAGTCGCCTGTTAAAATAACAGTCGACTGGAAAACAGTCATCAGTCGGTTGTGCAAAAGATACAAATTTTCAGACAGAGATGAAAGAGTAGGGCAGTCGACTGTCGAAGGAAAAACAGTCGTCTGTCCTGATCCAAAAATGCACAGTGAGATAGAAATCCAAAGGAAACAAACAGTCACCCTAGGACCTATACTCTAATCATTAACTCATTATAAAAACAATTTAAAAACACTACATCAATTGAAACACAAATCACCAAAATCAATCTCAAGAAACTCAAGAAATCACATAGATCACAATTTGCCTTTCTTAAACACATATAAATGATATATCACAAGAAGATAGGCAACATGATGATATGAGCTCAAAAAAGTGTTATAACATGTATATTGAGCTTCTAGATTTCAGATTCACCCATAATTCCTAATTCTCCACGCAACCTCACAAATGAATCTTCTTTAAGAGGTTTTGTGAAGATGTCGGCAATTTGTTTTTGGGTTTCAATGTACTCTAAGATGATGTCCTTCTTAGCTACATGATCATTTATAAAATGGTGTCTCACGTCTATGTGTTTGGTACGGGAGTGGTGTACCGGATTCTTGGAAAGACATATGGCACTTTGGTTATCAACCATGATCGAGCAAGTATCACAGTTGACACCATAGTCCATAAGAGTGTGTCTCATCCAAAGAACTTGTGCACATGCAAGACCCGCGGCAATATATTCTGCTTCAGTCGTGGACAATGACACCGAATTCTGTTTCTTAGAAAACCAAGAAACTAAGGAATTTCCTAAGAAATGGCAAGTGCCACTAGTACTTTTCCTGTCGGACTTGCATCCAGCAAAGTCGGCATCACTATATGAGATTAACTCATATGTGCTAGATTTAGGGTAAAGTAACACATACTCTAGAGATTGCTTGAGATAACGAAATATTCGTTTAACCGCAATCAAGTGTGACTCCTTAGGTCTAGCTTGATATCTAGCACAAAGGCAAATGGAAAACATGATATCGGGCCTACTAGCGGTTTAGTAAAGTAAGCTACCAATCATACCTCGATATAGACGAACGTCTACATCTTTTCCGCTTTAATCCTTGTGTAGATGAGTAGTAGTACTCATGGGAGTCCTTTTGCTCGAAAACGATTCCATCCCGAATCGCTTAATAAGCTCCCATGTGTACTTTGTCTGATGTATGAATATGCCATTCTCCATTTGTCGAATTTGCAATCCAAGGAAGTATGTGAGCTCTCCCATGTGGCTCATCTCAAACTCATCCTTCATAGACTTGGAATATTCTTGACAAAGATTAAAGTTAGTAGAACCGAAAATAATATCGTCTACATAAACTTGAATCAAAAGAATGTCATTTTCATAATCTTTAATGAAGAGTGTAGAATCAACTTCTCCCATTTTAAAACCTAAATTCAAAAGAAATGTCTTAAGTCGATCATACCAAGCTCTAGGAGCTTGTCTCAACCCATACAACGCTTTGTTAAGTTTGAAAACATGGTTTGGAAATTTTTCATGAATAAAACCGGGAGATTGAGAAACATAAACTTCTTCATTACAACCCCATTTAAAAATGCACTTTTAACATCCATTTGAAATAGTTTAAAATTCTTATGGGATGCAAAAGATAAAAGTAACCTAATAGCTTCTAATCTAGCTACGGGGGCAAAAGATTCTTCGAAATCAATACCTTCCTCTTGACGGTAGTCTTGAGCTACTAATCTTGCTTTGTTCCGTGTGATTACCTCGTTTTCATCCGTCTTGTTCTTGAAGATCCATTTGGTCCCAATGACTTGGTGACCACTTGGAAGAGGTACGAGTTCCCAAACTTCGTTTCTTTCGAATTGCATTAGTTCTTCTTCCATTGCCACTATCCAAGAGCTATCCTCACAAGCTTCTTGGATGTTCTTTGGCTCAATGGTAGAGGCAAATGCGCAATGAGAGAATTCTTCAATTCTCGATCTCGTTCGAACACCCCCACCAATATCTCCAATAATTTGGTTATGAGGATGATTGCGAACGCTCGGGTAAGCTTTGGGTAAACCTGTATCACTGGGAACAACTTCAACAATTTCGTTAGAAGTGTTAGTCTCAACAATAGAATCATTAATCTTAACATTATTAAGAGAATCACAAAGAGTATCTACACTATCATCATCAACATGAGGAAAATCAAAATCTTCATAAAAGGATACATGAAGAGATTACTCAATCGTTGAAGAAGTTTTGTTGTATATCCGGTAGGCTTTGCTACGTGTGGAATATCCAATAAAAATTCCTTCATCGGATCTTGGCTCAAATTTGTCTAAATTACCAAATGTGTTCTTTATAAAACATTTTGAACCAAAAACATGAAAATATTTTACTTGAGGCTTTTTATCATAAAACAACTCAAAACAAATTTTGTTCGTTCGGGGTCTCACTAGGATCCTATTGAGCACATAACATACCGTGTGCACCGCCTCTGCCCAAAATTGTAGTCCAAGATGACTATCATGGAGCATAGTGCATGCACACTTAATAAGAGTCATATTCTTTCTCTCTACAACACCATTTTGTGGTGGTGCCCGAGGGAAGGAAAAATTATGAGTTATCCCGGTGTCATCACAAAACTTAGTAAAAGATTCATTCTCAAATTCTCCTCCATGATCACTACGGATAGTGATAATGGTGGATCCTAAGAAATTCTGAATCTTCTTTGTAAATTTGGTAAACTCTTCATAAGCTTCATTCTTATTAGTTAAGAATGAAACCCAAGTAAATCTTGAAAAGTCATCAATGACAACTAATCTATAATGAGCATTACCTAAAGAAGCGGTTGTAGTTGGCCCAAATAAATCTAGATGAAGAAGTTCTAGGTGCCTCTTAGAAGAAATCCCTTCTTTAAGCTTAAATAAAGATTTACTTAGTTTACCTCTTTGACACGAATCACAAAAGTTTTTCTTATTAAAAACAATCTTAGGAAAACCTTTGACTAGATCATGCTTAGCTAACTTATATAAGTGCTTGAAATGAACATGAACAAAACGGCGATGCCATAATAGTTGTTCACTTGTGTTAGCAACTAAGCAATGTTCTACGGTTTTAGGCAAGCTCAAATAATAAATATTTTTACGCCTAATACCGGAAAATAAAACATTTGAATCACAATTAACAATAGTACACAATCCTTCTCCAAAGTTAACCTTGTAACCTTTGTCACAAAGTTGACTAATGGAAATGAGATTGTGACACAAACCACTAACAAGATAAACATTAGTAATTAAGGGTTTTGAAAGATTACCAACGATACCTACTCCTATGATGGTTCCCTTTTGATTACCTCTAAAAGTGACCGTTGCACCATCCTTGATGCTAATCACTTCGGAGAGCGATGAGGGATCTCCCGTCATATGTTTGGAGCAACCACTATTAAGAATCCATCCTTTCCCTTTAGAGCTAATAAGACCTTTGTTGCTCTTCTTCTTTCTCTTGGGTACCTATATGATATACCATAAGCTTATGGTACCCAATGTTTGTTGGGTCCAAGGGGATTAGCCCTTTGGAAGCCAAGTCTAAGTGGACTTCCACTTCCCAACATAATTACTATTTCTAATCACATCATGAAAATAGGAATCAATATAAGCATTCCTATCATTAAGACTAGTGTTCTTAGGACCCCAAATAGTGTAAATCTTGGGAGTCCTTTTCCTAGTTGCATGCATACCTGTTCGATTTCTAGCATACAAATATGGTGGAGGATATGCATTGTACATTCTAGGATGATATGTATGCTTGGGAACATGCATATTATATGAAGCATATGGATCATGCATGACATGTGGAGGATGAGCATACATGAAAGAATGATGCGTATGAGCATATGGGTGTGTAGGAGCACGTACATAAGTATTTCTCATGTGTGGTTTTGTACGTGTCCGTGGGTGCGGAGCATAAAATGTGTCATAATTATCCACTTGTGAAGTAGGAGGTTTCCTACGTGGATGAGTGTTAGTGTACATGTAAGCATGGCCTTACTTTTGGTTTCCACCCTTAGTGGGTTTCTTGCCAAAAGAAAGAGAAGGTGAAGTGGTGACTTTCTTGGTAGGTTTGCTACCTATAGTGTCTTTGACACCACTTATGGATGCACCGGAGGAAGGCCTCACAAAGTCTATAGTGACAGCACTATAGGAGGTGCGATCATTAGATGCATTGGCTTTCACAAACCCCAGACCAACACGATGTGTGGCCGGAAATTGGTTTGCTAGCAAATCATCCAATTGTCCTTTTCCCTTATTGAATCTCACAATACAGGAGGACATGAGCTCATATTTCTCCTTTAGAGAAGAAATGTTGGTATCCAAGGTGGACACCCGTGCTTTGAGCTCGTGCACTTGAGTTTTAAGAGAATCATTCTCTAAACTCAATTGTGTGTGAAGTGTAACTAGATCACTATTATCTTTAGGATGTGTTTGATCTAGTTGAGATTTGAGGGAATTCACATCATCTCTCAATGTGACATTTTGAGAAGCTAAGTTTGCTTTCTTAATAGTTAAAGTATCAACAATGGTGTCATTGTTGATAATGCATGGAATGGATGACTTGCTAATATTCAATTTCTTTAAGCTGGTATACTTAAGCATTAAAGATTGGTATTTAGCAAATAATTCTTCATTAGCTATGCGAAGTTCATCCATTGTTACCTCGGTGTCGTCCATGTCGGAATCACGCTCATCGGAGAGTGGGTCTTCTAGGGTCATGAAACACATGTGGGCGCTCTCACCCTTCTCATCATCGAAATCGCTTGATGAGTCATCACTTGAGTCGTCGAAGGTACCTACGAGTCCTTTCTTCTTGTCTCTCTTGTTCTTATCGGACTTGTGGTACTTCGGTGCCTTCCACTTCTCTTTGTTGTTTAGCATTGGGCAATCCCTCTTGATGTGCCTTGGCTTATTACACTTATAGCAAAGAGAGGAAGTAGCATTAGTAGACTCAAAACATTTGTTTGAGGGAAATTTACCTTTTGCGGAAGAAGCGTTGGAACTTCTTCGACATTTGGGCCATTTCACCCAAATCCATCTCGTTCTCGGATTCCTCACTATCGGAGGATGATGAATTGGCGTTGAATGCCAAGACTTTCTTCTTGGCCTTCGAAGGATTCATCATTGCTCTAATCTTTAATCGGTTCTCTCATCTTACCTCATAAGACATGAGAGTCCCGATCAGATTCACCACTGTATAGTTCTTCAAGTCATTGACCTTCTCGATGGCGATTGCTCTTCTTTCCCATTTGGAGGTCATCCCCATGATGATCTTCCTTACCTTTTCAGGTTCGGTGTATATTTGGTCAAGGTCTTCCAATTCATTCGTGATGTCGGTAAAGCATCCGTACATCGATGCAATGGTCTCATTATCCTGCATATAAAACAAATCGAAGTTTTGTACGACAACATATAACTTTGAAAGCTTTACCTTGTTCGTTCCCTCGTGGGTAATGATGAGATGGTTCCAAATTTGATATGCACTCTTACATGTGCATATCTTGTTGAACTCATTCGGGTCCAACGCATAATGAAGAGCGTTCATTGCTTTAGCGTTGTTGACTTCGGCGGACTTCTCGGAAGTCGTCCATTTCTCGAAATCCTCTTCGGTGGGCTCGACGTACTCCTTGTGGAGAGTTCTTCAAAGTGAAGCACTCCTAAGGAATGTCTCCATCCTACACTTCCAATAGCCAAAATTAGTACCATTGAAACGTGGAGGACGTACCGTAAATTGACCTTCAAAAAGTGTGGACGCTCCATCACGATCGTGATTGTTGTACGAAGGAGGCGGAGGTACGTTGTTGTTGTTGGATGCCATAGATATAACCTTGTGCTCTGATACCAATTGTAAGGATCCTGTCTCTGGGGAAAACACTAGAAGGGGGTTGAATAGTGTTTATGCAAATATAAAAAGAATTTACGCCAAATAAAATGCAATCCAACAAATAGTGCGGAATAGAAAAACAACCCAAAATGAAACACACGCAAACGCAGAGATGTTTCAAGGGTTCGTATTACCCAAGTCAACTCCCGACTTGTTCCCGGTAATCATACGTCTCTACCACCCGGATACCACCGGATACTCAAGTTAGAACCGTAACTTGAGGTTTCCTTGAAGCCCACTTGTAGCAACCCTACAAGTGCAATCGAATACAATCGATGTCCTTGACTCCCATAACCAGGGAGCAAGCAAAACCACTCTCACAACCGAGAGCACAACTCAAATAACGAAAGTTATGAAATGATGAAAAACAACACTTACAATCACCTATGCCTTGAAGTGGAACTTGAAGGTGGAGTGTGATGTGTGTTGAAGAACTCTCTTGGAAGAGAGGAGAAGCCCTTTATCTTGACTGCACCAATTGCCTAGAAGATCAGTCTTTGGTTCTAGGTTGGAGAGTAAGAGATCAAGATTTGGAAATACTTATGGCTTTGGATTTGAGAGCTTTACTCTTTGGAAATGAAAGCTTGAGAGATTTTGCAATGAATGAGTAACCTTCCAATGGAACAGTAAAAGCTCTATTTATAGTTTTCTCAAATCCACAAAACAGTTTAGGCAAAAACCCAATTGGAATCCGTGAAAAAAATCTCAACGGATTGAACCTGAACTCGCGACAGTCGACTGTTGAACAATCCACAATCGACTGTTGCACAGTCAGCAAGGGTAGGTGAGAATTTATAACGGTAACTTACCACGTGGACAATCGACTGATGAAGCAAAGACAGTCGACTGTTAAACCAACTGGCGACTGTAATTTCTTCGACAGGCGACTAGTCGAGAGATGGGTAAGTTAGACAAATACTAGAAATTTCACAAGTAACATGACAGACGACTGATGCAAGGAACACAGTCGACTGTAAATCAGAACAGGCGACTGTCAAAAACCTGAGAAATTTCCAGAGAGCAGAGTCAAAGAAATGACTCACAGACAGACGACTGTTGCAGCATAGACAGTCGACTGATCCAAGAGACATTCGACTGTATATACAGCATTAGTCGACTGGCCGTAAAAGTCAGATCAAACAGAGTTTGGGCAAAGGATAGACAAGCGACTGATTTACAAAACACAGTCGACTGTCACTTGGACAGGCGCTTGTGTATAGTTCATCAGTAGCCTGTGCAAAATAATCAGAGAAGGCCCAAAACTATATTGTAATAGTCTGTGCATAACATGCGACTGTAGAACAAAACACAGTCGACTGTTTTTGAGATAGGCGACTATAAATTGTTCAGCAGTCGACTGTTATAAACAATCCTAGCACAATCAACAATCAATAAAGAAATGAATTGGGATCAAAGGACAAATGAACTAATGAAGTCCTATGACTGAATGTAGATGTGTGTGAGTGCTCCATCAAAGTACTACTTCTAAGCAACATACTAGAAGAGATAAAAGAAAAATACATTGACGAATAATCTCTTCTTTCCATCGTATGGGCTTGAAGTCTTCACTGAGCTTCAATCATTATCTACGATCATCCAATTCATGTCATTTGCCTTCACTGAAGTTTGTGATTCATCCGTTGCTAGTAGATCTTCATAAATAGCTTAGGCAATGGATTAACTACAAAATAGGGGATTAGTCACAAGTATTTATGTTTGCTCATCATTAACACCAAGTAGGGAGAAGTCCAATACTCAACAAGTACTTTTTGTAATTTGTGAATAATTGACGTTAGTGGATTAATAATCCACCTCCATCTTGGTTCTTTTTGTGTCTTTGTACTTATCGAACTAGATTGGAAACAAGATGCATTTTTATTGGTTTAGTAGATTGATGGCTAGCTTATTTGGACTTGTAGGTATTTGACCCATTAAGCAATCTAGTTAATATCTTATATGGGGTCATTTATAATAAGAGAGAAATCTAAGGATTTTATCCTCCACCCTAGGAGAGAGCTCTAAGGAAGAAGAAAGAACAGGTCGGGATTGGGTTGTTTAGGAGTCAAACATTAAAGGTTTTCTATTTTGAAAACTTTCGTGGATATGTGCTTCACCTAACAAGGTGAAGATGTATGGTATTTCTTCCTATGTAGATTTTGCATTATAGGCGTTAGATTTAAATACTACATCAACTAAATAGGTAAAGATTTATGTTTAGTTTAAAATCTTTATCAAACTATTTCAGTGGTATCAGTGCAATGTTATTGGTAGGAGTTTTGGAACGATGTTGAAATGCTTTTTGTCCATGTAAACTTCTTGTTGTAAACCATCAAGGTCAATGAGTTTTAAAATGTTCTTTCAAAATTAATTTTTTAAAAGGATTTTGATCAAAATCAACAAAAGCAAAATAAATTTTATTTCGGTTTTGTGACACCCTAGTAGGCGATGACCGACGTAGATGTCGTGAGATGCGCTAACTACTCCTAGGATTTGCAAAACCCTGGATAACTTCCTTTAATGATATTATTGCCTGCCGCCATAACCTCCATTATCAAAACCCTAGCCACAGTCCAAGTAAGATTATTACTGGTATGTGTGGATGTGACCTGAACCCAAATCCAATTTAGATTAATTCATAAAGAACTATTTCAGTCGGGTTCTTGTATGACCAGAACCCAAACCCGTTTCAAGTTAGTCAATGCGACTGGTTCAAGCAGGTTCAAGTGACACAAACATGATCAATTCGGTTTTAATTTATTTTTTTATTTCTATTATCTCTTTCTTTTGACAAAAGAACGTTTTATTTTAAAGACGCATTTAAAATAAATCAATATATCACATATATTCTATAAAATAAATCAGATTTTGAATGAGGATGCTGATTAGGACAAATGTGTTAATATAAGGATGATTATGCTTTAACTTAGAATCATCAATGGCTAGAATAAAATATTGTGAAATTTTTAAGAGGAAATCCTTAGGGGGACCACGTAATTTTTTGGAGGAGAAACCCTATGGACAAATTAGGTGCGGGTGAAGATTTTAGAAGAAAATTTTAAATGTGGTTCAAATTTTTGTGGATGAAGATTTTGAATGGGGTTGAAATTTTTAGAGCAGAAAGATTTTGAATTGGGCTGCAAATTTTTATATGAGAAGATTTTAAATATGTTGGTTGAAAGTTTTGGGAGGGAAGATTTTAAATGATGTTGAATGTTTGCGAGGAAATATTTTGATTGTGGTGATCAAAATTTTTAAGTGAAATGATTTCAGATGTTTTGGTCCCTAATGGCATGTGTTATGACTACTACAAGCGTATACATAATTTAGAATTAAGTTTAATTGTTGAAATTAATACCTAAAATACCATAGATTTAAATTTTAAAATTGATTGAATTTAAATCTTAAACCATAGATTTAAATTTTAAAATCGATTGAATTTAAATATTGTGGTAGCCTCTCTCTCTCTCTAAATGTTGTTAGACCTGAAAGATAAGATAAGATAAGATCTATGACTGCAGAAGCAAAACAGAGAGTTAAGAGACGAGTAAAAACAAAATACTAATAAGAGGGAAAGGAAAAATCCGAGACAGAGAAGATGAACTGCACCGTGGATGAGCCACTACCTTGAAAACAACTACGGCCCGACCGTGGTGGTAATCGGATGATGCCGGCTGCTCCCCAAGATTAACGCAATCATGTCTAAACACGTCCACTCGCGGCCAGAAGCGTGGAGCTTGCGCAAAGATCGATACCCAGGATGAGGAATGGAAGAGAAGAGGATTTTCGTAGAGATGATTTTTCGCAATGGTGGAGAGAAACTCTAGACAAGAGTTTATAAAGAGGAAAAATATGGCTGTTGGAATTCGACCATGAATGCCATTAACAACGCAACCATTAACAACCATTAAAAGAAAAATAGCTGTTGCAATTAAATGAAAAATGGTTGTTGGGAAAATTAAAACGTACTGGGCTTTTTGAATTCTGAAAAATAAAATGGGCTAAAAAAACACGAGTCAAAACTCGGGCACTCCGCGCGCGCACCCGTGAACCCCCCCCCCCCCCCCCCCCCCCCCCCGCGCAGGCACGACGCCAGCGCACACACGCTAAGGGTTTCCGGATCCGTCGCCCAGATTTTCCATTCGGCTCAATCCGGTTTAGGCTCGGCCCCTTGCTTGGGCTCATGTGCATGCAAGCTACCCCGTAAATTCTAGCCCATTAACAACTCCAATAGCCCATATGAGAGAAGCCTATTATATACCCACACAAGGGTGATTGCCTATCCAATGTGGGACTAAAAAAAGAGAGAGTGGGAGTGAACAAATGGCCAAAAGAGCCATTAATTCCAACAATCCCCCACTTAATGGCTCAAGAAAGAGAAGAGAAAGATCCTGGGTAAAGAGGGATGAATACTTAAGTATCAATGTCTTTCGATTGAATTGATACGTAGTGAAGTGAGGTAACAACTTACTTTCTAATGAGTGAATTTCTCTTGAACTCATTAGAGTTCGATTGAGAACCCCCACAACACATATTGTTCCCTTGAGTTTGTGCAAACTCCGCGATACATAACAAGCGCTATAGGCCATGCGCACACCTTGGGTCTCGTGAGTTCTCTAGAAAGACTGCCCTTGTCTTTCATAGAGGGCGGCCAAACCCTCACACCCACATAGGTGGTTCATCAAGTGCTTCTCCATAGCACCACCAAAACTGGTTATGAAACCATTAAGAGCATACAGCTCAACCTCTGCTTAAGTCCATCAAGTGCTTCTTAATAGCACCACCAAAACTGTCTATGGACTTGTCTCAAAGTGAATCCATCAAGTGCTTCTCACTAGCACCACCAAACTTGGCTATGGATTCAAAGAACACTACCACACGCCATAAGGATGGGAATGTAGTGTTTGTTAAGGATCATATGGCTTCGTTAGACCACACTGGGTATCAACCATATAACCTTAACTCGTGGTCTTTAGCCCCATCCCCCTCGACGAATCAAGAATCACTTTCCTTGGTAATACTTTGGTTAGTGGATCTGCAAGATTTCTTTCAGACCTTACATATTCCAAAGAAATTACTCCATTTTTCAGGAGTTGTTTAACCACACCGTGCATGATCCGAATGTGTCTCTTCTTCCCGTTGTAGACACTATTTTTAGCAACACCAATGGCTGCCTGAGAATCACAATGAAGGGAAACTGGAGCAGTTTTCCCTCCCCACAAAGGCACGTCTGCTAACAGGTTCCTCAGCCATTCAGCCTCTTGCCCTGCCAACTCAAGAGCAATAAATTCAGATTCCATGGTGGAGCGTGCTATACATGTCTGTTTGGAAGACTTCCAAGATATAGCAGCTCCATCCAAAGAGAATAAAAAACCACTAGTTGAACTAACTTCATCGTTACCTGAAACCCAGTTTGCATCACAAAATCCTTCTAACACAGCAGGAAATTTGCTGAAATGCAAACACCAATCGACAGTCCCTTTCAGGTACTTTAATAAACGATGAAGAGCAGTCCAATGTTCATTACTAGGGTTATGAGTATACCGACTTAGCCTGCTAACAGCATAGGCTATATCGGGTCGAGTACAGTTCATGAGGAACATCACACTTCCTATGATCTTAGCATATTCAGATTGAGAAATACTCTCTCCTAAATTCTTTTTCAAATGTATGCTAGGGTCATAGGGAGTTCTAGCAGGAACAACATCAAAGCAGTTGAATTTCTTCAGCACCTTCTCTACGTAATGAGATTGACTCAAGGAGATGCCATAAGAGTTTCTAACAATTTTAACTCCTAAAATGACATCAGCTTCTCCTAGGTCTTTCATCTCAAATTGAGATGACAAGAAATTTTTGGTATCATTTACAATATCTAGATTGTTCCCAAAAATTAACATGTCATCGACATAGAGACAAATAATTACACAATCTGATCCTATTAGTTTAGAATAAACACAAGAATCAGATGTGTTTACAACAAAGCCATTCCTTATTAGGGTGCTGTTGAATTTCTCATACCATTGCTTAGGAGCTTGTTTTAAGCCGTATAAAGACTTTCTAAGCCCGCAAACCTTATTCTCTTCACCAGCAACTACAAAACCCTCGGGTTGGGACATGTAGATTTCTTCTTCTAGATCGCCATTTAGGAAGGCTGTCTTAACATTCATTTGATGTATGACTAACTCATGAATTGCAGCTAAAGTAATTATTGTCCTTATGGTTGCAATCTTGGTCACAGGAGAATAGGTGTCAAAGTAGTCTAATCCTTTCTTTTGAGTAACGCCCCTGATCACAAGTCTAGCTTTGAATTTTTCTATCGATCCATCAGGTCTCATCTTTTTCTTGAAAATCCATTTATTACTAATGGGCTTATTACCTTTAGGTAACTCAGCTAATTTCCAAATTTGATTGGATACAATAGAATCAAGTTTGCTTTTAATAGCTTCTTTCTAAAAACTAGCATCAATGGATCTCATTGCCTCATCATAGGTTTTTGGGTCATCTTCTATTATAAAGGTAGACACTATCTCATCACTAAGCCTGTCTATACATCCATTTTCTTACAGAAAGGCAGTTAAAAAGTCAGGTCCAAAATTGGTTTCAGTCCTTTGCCTCTTACTCCTTATGGGTTCTTCACTAAAAGTAGAACTACATGTATGCATATCAGAAGATATATGTGAAGAAGAAGGAATGGACTCAATAGGAGGTATAAGAGACAAAGATTCTGTTAATTCTTTTTTCAAAGGAAAAACATGCTCAAAAAACTCTGCATCTCTAGACTCAGAAAGAAAGTTATCTGTTAAGGACATGAATCTATATGCAGCACTATTATGAGCATACCCTATAAAAACAGTATCATAAGTTTTAGACCCAATGTTTGACTTCTTAAAGTCAGGTAGTCCTACCTTTGCCAGACACCCCCACACTCTAAGAAATTTAAGGTTAGGGGGATAACCTTTCCGCAATTCATAAGGTGTTTTGTCTAGTTTCTTATGGGGTACTCTATTAAGGATATGGCAAGCAAAGAGAATTGCTTCCCCCCACATGTCATCAGATAATCTTGAGCTTAAGAGCATGGCATTCATCATTTCTTTTAGAGTCATGTTCTTTTGTTCAATTATACCATTTTGTTGAGGAACATGAGGAGCACTGAACTCATGTATGATTCCATTCTTCTCACAGAAGTCTTTTAAGGTATGGGAGCTATATTCTCCACCTCTGTCAGACCTAAACCTTTTGATTTTTCTATCAAGTTGGTTTTCTACTTCTGTCTTATATTTAATGAACATTTATTCAGTCTCATCCTTAGTTTTTAGAAGATATACCCTAGTGAATCTAGACTAATCATCTACAAAAGTGATGTCGTAATGTTTTCCTCCTTTGCTTCTAGTAGATTTAAAGTCTGCTAGGTCTGAATGAATTAAACCGAGAAGTTCTGACTGCCTAATAGCAACAGGTTTACAAGGGTTTTAGTGTATTTGGCTTCTACACAAATTTGACATTTAGAGAATTCAGAAAAACTTGTAGCAGATATTAGATCTAAGTTATTTAATCTCTTAATATAAGCAAAATTGACATGCCCTAGTCGGTAGGGGTGGCAAAATGGACCCGACCCGACCCGACCCGACCCGAACCCGGCCTCTTGGGCCGGGTATGGGTAGGGGCCAAACCGGGTCGGGTCAGATTCGGGTCAACCCGACTGACCCGGATAAAATCCGGGTCGGGTACGGGTTTGACCCGTCAACCCGGTTGACCCGAATCCTACCCGTTTAACATAATATTTCTATATATATTATTATAATAAAATCATAACAGATCAGTACCTTGGCACTTTGGCTAGTGGGATTGAGCTGTTGAGTGAGTTTAGAAGGGGGTCACGGTTTCGATTCCAGGCTCCCGCATAATGTTTTTTGATTTAAAATTTGTAATAGCAAGAAGAAATGATATTTAATAATTAAAATCCTTAAAGAATCACATGAAACTCATAGCCCAGTTGGTTAGTGGTTTGTTTAAGCGGAAGGTTGTTGCGGTTTCAAGCCTCGACGACGGCGGTTTTAATTTAAAAAAAATTTTAGTTGCCAAATTAAAAAAAACGGGTCGGGTCGGGTTGACCCGGGTAATACCCGGGTCGGGTACGGGTTTGAAAACCCCGACCCGGATTCAATCCGGGTCGGGTACGGGTTTACCTCTATCCGGGTCGGGTCAAACTTGACCCGACCCGAACCCGACCCGACCCGCCCGTTTGCCACCCCTACTAGTCGGCAATGCCATAAGTCTAAAGATTCAGCAATATAAGCAACAACAGATTTATTCATTGAATTAGAAACTACATTCAGAACGAAGAGTCCATCACTCAGATAGCCCTTCCCAACAAAGTCTCCACTGCGAGAAATAACAACCTTGTCAGCCTCAAAGATAAGCTTTAGACCTGCTTTGTTTAGTAAGGCACCAGACACGAGGTTGCGACGCAGAGATGAGACATAAAGGACGTTGCTGAGGGAAAGAGTCTTTCCTGATGTTAGTTTCAACATGATAGTACCTTTACCAACAACTCAGGAAGCAGCAGAATTTCCCATGAAGACGCAGTCTTTGTCCGTAGCATCCTTGAAGTCGTGGACAGATCCTTGTTTGCGTAGAGATGTCTTGTCGCGCCAGTGTCTAGGATCCAGTCAATGTTATTGGCCACCATGTTAGCTTCAACGATGACAACAGCAATGACTTCATCTTGTTCAGCAAGGTTGGCTTGAGCAGCAGGGGCACCTTGTTTCTGGCACGGCTTTTGGGTTCCCTGGCGTTGAAAGCATTGGAAGGCTTTATGGCCAGGTTTGCCGCACACATAGCAGACAACGTTCGGCTTCTGGACCTTGCTGTCTGGTTTGGTGAAGTGACTTGACTTATTGTTCTGTCTTTGTGTAATGGGCTTCTTCCCTTTGTTGTTGAACCTGGTTTTGTTGGAGGGGCCAGTAAATTCAACGATGTTAGCTTTGACAGAAATGACAGGAGAAGAGTCAGGCTTATCTTTGAGGCGATTAGCCTCTTCAGTTTACATATGACTGATGAGCTCCTGCAGAGCCAGATCTTTCTTCTTGTGTTTGAGATGGTTCATGTACTCAGCCCAGGAAGGTGGGAACTGCTCCAACAGCACGTTCGCTTGAAAGATCTCGCACATCTTCATGCCTTCGTTGAGAACATCTGCGCAAAGGTTCTCGTAGATGTGGACTTGTTCCATGATGGGCTTGTCGTCGAGCATTTGGAAGTGGAGCCACTTGCCAATGACATACTTCTTCTTTCTTGCATCATCAGATCCATACTTCTTTTCTAGGGAATCCCAGATTAGTTTAGCAGACTTATGAATCATATATAAATCAAATAAAGAATCCTTCATATGATGAAGGAGGTGACAACGAACAGTCTTGTTGTCTTTATCATATTTCACAATTTCTGCAGAAGCAGAAGAGTTGGCAGGAGGAATAACAGCAATAGCATCACCATCAACAGAAGTTGGTGGAGTGCCGGAAGAAGGAGGAAGAAGGGGACAGTCTTTGAAAAGGACGTAGTGAATTTCATGCTGTTCAAAAAACATCAAGAGTTTTTGCGACCACCGTTTGTAGTTGGTACCATCGAGGGGTGCCAACTTGGACAGATCGAGGAACGACTTGGAAGGAGTGACATCCATAGCAAAGTGAGTAGTTGTTTTCAAATTGTTAGACATGAAAGATAGGATCTATGACTGCAGAAGCAAAACAGAGAGTTAAGAGACAAGTAAAAACAAAATACGAATAAGAGGGAAAGGAAAAATCCGAGGCAGAGAAGATGAACTGCGCCGTAGATGAGCCACTGCCTTGAAAACAACTACGGCCCGACCGTGGTGGTAATCGGATGATGTTGGCTGCTCCCCAAGGTTAACGCAGTCGCGTCTGAACGCGTCCACTCGCGGCCAGAAGCGTGGAGCTTGCACAGAGATCGATACCCAGGATGAGGAATGGAAGAGAAGAGGATTTTCGTAGAGATGATTTTTCGCAATGGTGGAGAGAAACTCTAGACAAGAGTTTATAAAGAGGAAAAATATGGCCGTTGGAATTCGGCCATAAATTCCATTAACAACGCAGCCATTAACATCCATTAAAAGAAAAATAACTGTTGCAATTAAATGAAAAATGGCTGTTGGGAAAATTAAAACGTACTGGGCTTTTTGAATTCTGAAAAATAAAATGGGCTAAAAAACACGAGTCAAAACTCGGGCACTCCGCGCGCGCACCCGTGAACCCCCCCTGCGCAGGCACGACGCCAGCGCACACACGCTAATTGTTTCCGGATCTGTCGCCCAGATTTTCCATTCGGCTCAACCCGGTTTGGGCTCGGCCCCTTGCTTGGGCTCATGTGCACGCGAGCTACCCCCAAATTCTAGCCCATTAACAAGTCCAATAGCCCATATGAGAGAAGCCTATTATACCCACACAAGGGCGATTGCCTATCCAATGTGGGACTAAAAAGAGAGAGTGTGAGTGAACAAATGGCCAAAAGAGCCATTAATTCCAACAAGTGTGTGTGTGTGTGTGTGTGTCTATATGTATAAATGTATTATGTTAATGTTATTGGATAGTAGAAAGTTGTCTACACTAGTAGCACAAAAGCCGCCGTTGTTAACTTTTGTTTCAAATTAAAAAATTAATTTCATTTTGTCGAAAAAGGAAGTTACAATTTTTATTGTTTATGACCAATGGGTAT
Organism: Scilla litardierei; assembly: GCA_030789695.1. Taxonomy (NCBI): domain Eukaryota; kingdom Viridiplantae; phylum Streptophyta; class Magnoliopsida; order Asparagales; family Asparagaceae; genus Scilla; species Scilla litardierei. Next base: position 202,769,534 of record CM061133.1, read on the forward strand.
GAATTCATATATGCACCTAAAATCACTCCTAATACTTATGATCATCAACCAACACTACCGCAAAAAAATCAATAGGAAGAGACAACCTAGCATTCACTTCAGTGGTAACAAGCAAACACCCAACATATTTTTATATTTATACTTGGATTCGAAACCTTAAATCGACAGTCCGAAGTATTGGGGATCATGAAGCTGGCAAGTAAATAGTATATGAGTGTGAATAGTGTTATCTAAAAATAATCGCAAATTAAAACTTAATCCCTTTATGCATGCCTTAGTCTCTAATGAGTGTTACCGTACTTGGTACTCAATCAACAAACTCAAATATTTGCAAGAAATAAATAGCAACAGAAATATAATCCAAGTATACAGATGTAGAGTAGGAGTGCACGAGACAAGAGATCACACGCAAACACATACCCTGGTTTGATTAATCCATGACATACTCTATCATCCACTATCCAACTCTCAACGTGAGAGCAACCTTGCCTCAACAACAATGAGGACTTCCACAACAACCTCACATCTTATCCACTGAGAGGACTTCCAAGTACAACAAGAAACCTCCTCTCAAGAGTGTTGGTTATTGCATCATCCCAAGGTTAGTTTTGATTATAAGCAAACAATTAATGTTGCTGATAATTTTTTTTAGATTTGTGATTGTATGTAACTAAGTCAACATGGTCAACCAATCCACTCAAGCTCACAAAGATTGATGACAAAGGTTAAAGCTTGAAGGTGGATGGTCAAAAGATTTGGAGCTCAACATGAAGATTAAAAGCTCATCTAAAGACTCATAGTATGCATAAGATTCTCAAGACAAGTTAAAGAGCCAATGAATGCATCAAAACTCAAGATTTTGTGCAGTGATGTATTTAATTTGTAACTTGTTTAAGAATATTAAAGCCATTAGGTTGAAGCTTGCGCACACATATGAAAAGGTTTTTAACTCATGAAAAATGTTTTTAATGTCATAAAAATATTTTGAAAATGATTTAAAATAATTTAGATAGAGTATCCCACTCTTTTCTGATAAGAATCTGCGTATCAGAAACGTATTCGACTCCCAAAAGCATAGGAGTCGACTGATGAGCAATTGGTTGCTCAAGGGACTTTTTGAATTCTGTAGGAAATCGACTCATGTTGTGTAGGAAGTCGACTTTCAGTCCAGAACTCAACTTACATATGTATATGAGTCGACTCCCAGTCTCTAACGGCTCAATTTGACTTTGACTTTGACTAGCTGTTGGAGAGACGTTAGAGAGCATTTGTGGGAGGAATGTTTTGTGTAGATTTTTTCCTTATAAATAGAGACTTTACTGAAGTGATTTTTAATATTCATTGAACTATTCTTAAGCTATTTTCAAGTGTTTTAAGCTCTCATTTTAAGCTATCCAAAGTTTTAAGGCCATTGCTGTCAATTTCCCAAAAACCATGTAAGCATTCTTTGCCATACTAATTGTGATTCTATCAAGCTTCATCTTGGCTTCTTTGAGATCATAATTAGAGATTTATTTAGCCACCCATAGTCTAAAAGCTTAAATCTTGGAGGCTATAGGAAGGGTGTAACTTTCATCTTCAAAGAGTAAGTTTAAAACCACACAAGGGTGTGGTGGTGAGTAATTTATAATCATAATCAGTGTTGTACTGATTGAAAAGTCTCGTGTGTGATGTATTCACTTAGTGCGGTAGTTGGCATTGTAATTGGGAAGTCCTCTTAGTGGAGAAGATGCAAGTATTATAGAAGCACTCAATTGTTGAGGCAAATTGCTCTCTTGTGAAAACTGTTTAGTGGATACTGGACTAGCCCAAGGAGTGTGTGAACCAAAGTAAATACCGCTTATGTTTACATGTAATTGTCTCTCTTGCTCATTACTCTTTGCTTGCATTGTTTTGTTAATTTCCGATGTGCACTTAATCTTTGATTGCAAGTAATTGAGTTGATTAAGATCCAAGTAAGGTAACACTAATTGGAATCGTAGGCATTACTAGAGGGATTGAATTTTAATTAACGCTTAATTTTTGATAACACTATTCACCCACTTTCCCTCTAGTGTTTGCTTGCCATCTACAGGATCCCCCAGCACGTGATATCAAAGCTACGCTTAATTAGATGTCGTAAACAAGGAGAGAACAAATGTTTGGTTTCAGCCAAAGCTTGACCACTCCTTCCTCTTTCGATGGAACCAACTATACTATTTGGAGAAGGAAAATGGAGATATTTTTCAAGTACCAAAACATTGAGTATTGAAATTTTTTTTCAAAGATCTCTGTGAAGTTATAGCCACTCCTAAAGTGACATGAATGTTTGATCAAAAGGAGGCCTGCTCAACAAACCTTGAGGTAATGCATTTACTTTATGTTAGCTTATTTGACAATGTTTTTAGTGATATAGAAGAATTCACCACCTCCCATCAAATCTTTAAAATCTTAGATGAAAAGTACGGAGAACAGCCACCTAAGGCAAACAATCAAGAAAGCACCAAAAACGAGTTGTGCTTGCTTGTGCTCCAAAACGATGATGATCTATATGATTCTAACTCCTCGAATAGTGATAATGACAGTGATGATGACATTAATGCAGCAAAGAGAGATTTTGAATTATTATACAGTTATCATGCTAAATTAAAGAAGAAGTATAAAAAGCTTGAGGATAGTCATAATACTTTAACTATGGATCATGTTAAGCTTAAAATGATTAAGATGCTTTGTTGCATGATTATGATTCCTTAAAATGAATATGCTAATTCTGTTTTTAGTTTGAATGATAGAATTGATACACTTGCTAGTGATATTTCCACAGTAAGCTTAAGCACGAAGAATTGGTTCTTTAGCTTGATGAGCTTAATAAAAAATACTTGTGCAAAAGCCACTTCTTCACATGTTCATGCCACTACACCTAGCAAAGTTATTACGAGTATTCATATTGTTAGACCTACTAATGCTCGTGCTAAAAAGAATCATACTCTATGTATGGTAGATATGCTAGAAATGATAAATTCAACTCTCATCATAAACACTTTGAGAGACTACTCTATGTGTGCCACGCTGGAAATAATGTTAGAAAGCATAATGATATGATATGGGTGCCTAAGCATTTGAGTTTATGTGATAAAAATGCTTACTTTCATAATGTTGTGAGAAATATGCATGAATTTCATGATTATTCTTATATGCACAGAAAGTCAAATCCGAATTGGGTTTCGATTCCTAATGATGATTTTATTTGAACACTTTTTTAGGGTATCCATGCTTGTCATGCCTATTTTGTCGATATCCAAGATAGAATAGTAGAATGTAGTTTAAAATATAATTTTATAGTCTTTGATAAGATTGGTTTGATTGGATATCATGTATAGATCAACTTCTGCATTCTGCTATTAGAAGTTGATTTGTGTATGTACAAGATCAACTGTTTTTCTGATATTGTTATATATCTTTGGATTTCTACATTAAGAGTCGACTCCTATTGATATAAAAGTCGACTTGTGCTGTATTTTTAAGACAGTAACATAGTTTATATTCAGTTTTGATTGTATAATAATTATATGATTTTATTGAGTTTCTTCTCTAGTGAAAAGGGGACCAAAGAAACATACACAAAGAGCTTAATATTTCTTATGGGTACTGTTACGCCTATTTGACCGAGACCCAAAAGACACGAGCCCAGGAGCCCAATTGCTGGCCAAGAGCCCATCTACGTATACCGGCCCGTGTCGCAAGACCCACTAAGGGACCCCCCTGCTATCGATCCGACCCGGCCCCGGTACCCGCTGGTCACTCGCCCACTCCTGCGATAACCGCTCACCCGGTTCCGCGACCACTAAATGACGGTAATGGGGAGGTGCGGGCATGGCGCAAGGGGCGGTGACGGGGGGGCGGATTGAGGGGGCATGATCGAGGGCGGGCGTGGGACGTGGGCCAGAGGCAATCACGCAGGGAGCTCTACAAAAGGGCTAGGGAGACAACGAAGAAAGGGACCACATCTCAGGTATCTAAAGCCTAAGGTACTCCATCAACGACCTAGTTCCTCCTTTCCATCTCCTTCCTCCCCGCTCGTGCCGTGAGACGCCGTTCCGATCTCCTCACGAGTCGATCCGTCTCCGCCGGGCCTCCTCTTTCAGATCTCTGTCTGACTTAGGCATCGGAGGGGATTTGGCCGGAACCAAGGTCTGGCCCCCTGACGAGCGTTCTCGTCTACGCAGGAGGACATCTGATCAACGGGCCGAGGCTCCCCCTCGCCCCTCGCCGACCGCGCACCCCACTGGACGAGTGAGGCTTCCCCTCATCGTCCGACCGCCGAGGCCGAGCACATCCCACCGAGGCCGAGCGTCTCGCCTAGGGCCGAGGCTTCCCCTCGCCCTTCGCCGACCACGCATCTAGCTGGACGACTGAGGCTACCCCTCGTCGTCCTGCCTCCGAGTCCGTGCGCGACCGTCCGAGGCCGAGCGTCTCAACCAGGGCCGAGGCTTCCCCTCGCCCCATCCGCACCGACTCGAAGCCCCCGAGGGACCCAAGCGGGCCCCTTGACCACGTTGACCGGGTTGTCCACGGTCAACGCTTTGTAGTGAGAAAACACTCTGAAACATCTGGCGTCGTCTGTGGGGAACAAAAATCGTCCCACGAAGAAGCAAACCACACCTACAATGGCACGAGCCAGCAATGGAAGGAAGCGCATGACCCCCATCCCGGAGGAGGGGAATGGCGCATCAAACGGCAACCCCGAGGACACGCACGTCGACGGCCACCCCGCCCACTCAGCCGAAGAGACCGGCGGCTCAGAACTAGACACACAGGGACAGCTCCGCGCCCTGGCTCAGGAGACCAATGCGAGCCTCCAGACGTTGGTCGCGACGGTACAGCAGCTTGTCGGCCCCGCGCCGTCCAACGGAGGCGCGTTGAACGATAGCCATCGATGGGCGGGGGGTCCCCCGCACTTGCGGTCCGCCGTGGTCGACGACCACGGGACCCGGAAACCGAACACAGAGCGTCGGTTCACGCGGTCCGGCTCCCGTCAGGCGAGGTCACGCGCATCCTCCCCTTATCGTGAAAGGAGCCGACGGGAAACCGAAGGGACGGAGGGCGAATCGATGACGGCATCATCTCGTCGGTCACGGTCATCCCGTCGCAGGAGAAGCGAACGACACCACTCAAGAGACCGATCACGGCGGAGCAGGAGCTCCCGCGGGAGGAGTCGGGAGCGCCGGGTCAGCCCGACCCCCAGCGTGGCGAGGGCCGTGGAGCCAGCCCCGCCGGCGCCTGTACTCCCTCCACCCCCGAACGAGCCAGAGGCAGGCCTCTGTCGCATCCCCGGGGGCATCCACGGAGACCGGTGCCCCTTGTCACGGAGAATAACCGACGCACGGGTCCCCTCTCGATTCAGAATCCCGGTGCTGGGAAAGTACGACGGAATAGGGGACCCGGGACACCACGTGATGGACTATGAGGGGGACATGTCCTTCCAGGGAGCTGACGATGACCTACTCTGCCGGGGCTTCTATTCTACTCTCAGGGGAGCGGCGAGAACCTGGTACCACAGCCTGCCCGGCCGCTCCATCGACAGCTTCGAGGAACTCGCCCAGTTGTTCTGCAAGCAGTTCATGGCGGGGAGGCAGATCAAGCCTGGGGCTGAACATCTGTTCAACATAGTGCAAGGCCCGTCCGAGCCGCTCCGACAGTTCATGCGCCGCTTCAATGCGGAAAGGCTGAACGTGAACAGCCCTCCTGACCTGGTGGTCCAGACGACCCTTAAGAAAGGGCTTCGCCACAGAGGCCTCAAGAAGTCCCTACACAACGATCCCCCTAAGGACCTCCCCGGGATCATGGCGAGGGCCGAACGCTTCATGCTAACCGAGGAGGCCTTGGCCGAGGACGTAGGAAAAGCCACTCGAGGGACCAAGCGCGGCGACGGCGGACGAGGCAGTCCCGAAGGGTACCGGACCGAGAAGAGGCCGAGGAACAGACAGCGGGGAGAAAGCACGAGGGACACCACCCCAGACGCCATCCTCGCCCAAGTACAGAAGGAAGAGCGAGCCGATCGCCCCCCACCGAAGGCTAAAAGAGGTGGGAAGAACAGGGAGAAGTACTGCAAGTACCATAAGGACGATGGCCATGACACTGAAGACTGATGGCATTTGAAGAAGGATATCGAGAAGCTGATGAGCCGAGGGCACGCCAGGAACCAGGCCGACGAGCCAGCCCACGGGGAAGGGACCTCCACACAGCCAGACAAGGAGAAGAAGGTCAACACCGTCCAAGGTCCCCTCCGCATCATAGAGTAAGCGGGCGATGTCTCTCCCCCCGGTTGCAGCCTAGTAAGAGGGAGTTATCTAGGTTTACATCCCTCTGTCTAGCTTCATTTCCTTTTTTCCTTTTCCTCCAAATGTACCAGTCCGGCAGGACTCTTGAGAGTACAAATGCATTCCCTTGTTGTCTTTTCTTAAATCCCCGACGGAACTGACGTGTCACCAATAGCGCAAAAGAATGGGGACCGCCGCCTCACTAGAGGAGGAAGAAGAGCTTTGCCCTCGTCGACCGAATCCTGCGCTCATAAGTCTGGGGGCAGTTCCCCCAGCAGGCACGGACGCCGACCGGTCCTAAGCCGAGGAGCTTTGCCCTCGCCGACCGACTCCCGCGCTCCGGTCCTAAGCCGAGGAGCTTTGCCCTCGCCGACCGACTCCTGCGCTCATAAGTCTGGGGGCAGTTCCCCCAGCAGGCACGGAAGCCGACCGGTCCTAAGCCGAGGAGCTTTCCCCACGCCGACCGACTCCCGCGCTCCGGTCCTAAGCCGAGGAACTTTGCCCTCGCCGACCGACTCCAGCGCTCATAAAGTCTGGGGGCAATTCCCCCAGCAGGCACGGACGCCGACCGGTCCTAAGCCGAGGAGCTTAGCCCTCGCCGACCGACTCCTGCGCCTATAAGTCTGGGGGCAACTCCCCCAAGGCACGGACGCCGACCGGTCCTAAGCCGAGGAACTTTTTCCCTCGCCGACCGACTCCTGCACTCATAGGTCTGGGGAGAATCCCCCCCAGCCAGCGCCAACGTCATCCAGTCCTAGGCCAAGAACAAGGCAGCAACGCAAAGTACACGGGGAGCCCGAGTAAGTTAATTTTGTTTATAACAGTTAACCCGGGTACAAAAATGTGCCTTATTTACAGGGAATCAAGGCGAAGAGACCTCTCTACAGATAATCCACTCACGACGAATGACAAAGTTCGTCACCAATAGAACAAAATTGGTTGACAAAAGACCCAAAGTAGTTAACCCAAGTTGGCAGCCATGCAACCAGCAATTATTGGCCCCAGAACCAGTAGCGAAGCCGAAGGAGATAGCGGGGTCCATTTCAAGTAGACTGGCCCAAAGCGAAGCGGATGCTTAAAAATTTGAGGATAAGGCCAGGAGGGACGGCTTAGAGGGCCCGGGCTCGGGAGGACACATCCTCGGGCACTTCGCCCTGCTCGGATCGAGGAGGATCGACTGGCGGAGGGGCTTCCCGAACACGCTCCACACATTCCCGGAAGGAAGACTGGACGACGTCGACGATCCGAGGGGCGATAAGGTCTTCATACTTACCGAAGGCCTCCCTGAGAACCTCGAGGATTCTCTTCCCCAGGGTCTCAACGACGCCCCTCTCCACCTCCTCCGCGAGCCGCGCCACCTGGCGCTGATCAGACAACTCCCTCTGAAGCTCCTCCCTCTCCAGGCGGAACGACTCCGCCGCTTCCTCAGCCGACTGCAGGGCGTCCTCCAACTTTCCCTGGAGATCACCCACTCGTCCCTCCAGCTCGGACACACGGAGCTGGAGATGCCGGGACTCCATCTGGGCCTTCACCATTGCTACCTCAGCCGCCCCGGCTCGTTCTTGGGCCCTCATGGAGGACTCCTCCAGCTTCCTTAAGAGGATGGCTCGTCGCTGCAGCTCCACGGCGAGCGTCGACCCCTGGAAAACGGGACATGAGCTAAGAAGGGAGTGAAGGGAAAGAAAGGACTGCGAGAGGGCCGAACCTGTTGAAGGGCCCAAACCAAAGAATCCGACACCTTGTCGGCGGGAATCTTCTCGAGGGTGCTGCGGTCCCGGGGGAAGACAGAGCTCTCGGCCACCTGCTGGGCCAGGGCTCGGTCGACGAACACCGAACTCCCGGGGGCAACATCGAGGGAAGCCATATGGCTCGCCAATAGCGCTCCGATTCCCGGGGACGGAAGCGGGGACGCTGCGATGGGGGTGGTTGTCAGAGTCACCTGAAGATCCCCGGTGGTGCCTGCAGGAGGCACAGAACTGGCCGGGCTGGAGGGCTCCGCATCCTCCTTCCTCTTCTTCCCTCCGTGAGGCTCCACGAGCGCCGAAGGAGAGCGCTTCCGCCTTGCCCCATCTCCACTCTCGGGGACGGGAGGGGACGCTCCGAGGGCGAGGGGGACTACACCGGACCCGTCATTACCCCCTGCCTCTCGGGCTGGTGGGGCAGGTCCGGCCTTTACTACGCCCCAGAGGAGGAGATCGCCAGAAGAAGAGGCAGGAGGCACGGCCGCTACCTTGCCCACGGAGGGCTCGGCTCGGCGCACATCCTCCTCAACTACCTTGCCCACGGAGGGCTCGGCTCGGCGCACCTCCTCCTCAACGGTCCGTCGAGGCGCCCTTCCGGAGGTACTGCCTCGGCTCCGAGCAGCTCCACGACGGATCAGCTCATCGACGTCACGGACGAACTCACGGCCTGCCATCCCTGCAAAGGAAACCGAAATCAGGATGAGTCATAGGGCAGTCCGAGGAGGAAAAAGCGACCTACCCGGGGACCACAAGATGGCCTTCAGGAGTAGGTCATCCAACAAAGACCAGATGGACTTCGATTCCAAAGGAAGAGCCGACAGCGTCGCGGCGGCTGCCTGATCAATATCAGAAAGGGCTAGCGGTGGGCGAGGTTGGACAGGCGCTCCCCAACTTGTCAAAATCTGGGCCTCACCCAAGAAGACCACGAAGACATAATCCGAGTTCCAATCCCCTGACCAGCGGGGTAACCCAATCAGGCATTCCCTCCTCGAACGGGCTCGGAGTAGCAGCCATGACCCCGGACCGACCGTCTGGACCTGGTAAAAGTGGAAGAGAAGGGGGAGAGACGGCTCTAGACCACGGGTACAGCAGAGCGTTACGAAGCCCGTCAGTACTGCGATCGAACACGGGGTGAACTGACAAAGGGACACCGTGAGATGTTCCATGACCTGGATGAAGAAGGGATGGAGCAAAAAGCGAAGACCCAGGCGAAACATCTCGACGTAGGCGCCGACCTCATTGTTCCTCGGAAGGCAAATCCGCTCGTCGACAAATGGAACTCGAACCTCGTATGGGAAGCAGAGATATCTTTCCCGGATCTCCGCGGCCACCGAAAGAGGAGTCCTCGACGGTGTACGGAGGACAACCGGGGGCACATTAAGCCGCACGGCAGCCGACGCCACGTCATCATGGGCGTAGTCTGGAAAAAGTTTCCCCTTCCCCTTATCTTGAAGAGAACGACTCCCGGCGGGGGAACCTGATTCCCCCAGCCGGGGCTCGCCCCGCTTGGACTCCGGAGGATCCCTCGCCCTTTGACCAGAACCGCCTATCCTAAGAGCAGCCATAAGATGAAAGCGAGAGAGGAATTACCTTTTTTTGACTAGTTTGGAGAAGGCAAGGAAGCGAAGGCGACGGGATACTCCGAGTTGTGGAAAGATTTGAATAACGGGAGGAGCAAGAGAGAAGTGGAGATCAACGCGGCTGAGGATCTTATATACCGGGCGCACGTGTGAATTCGAAGCGGCTGACAAGAACGCGCGGCAGGCTTCGAAGAACTGGCGGCGTTTCGAAATCGGCGCCAGGGGAAGTCCAATCGATCCGCCTCATCATGACCTGCATTTATGACCACGCCTCGACTGAAGCGCAACTCGGAACCCCAGGAGGCGTAGCGGTTATACCAAGCTAGCCGAGGCCGATCGATCCCACCGATGGCGGCGCCCGAACCCCTCAGCTTCTCAATTGAAGACGGCCCCGCGAACGGTGGGGTAAGCTTGCAGCCACACGTGGCGGCATCAGAGGACCAACGGCGCTTCGGAGCCCGCGCCTTAAAAATATCGAACGGGCCCACTCATGATGACGACTAATAAATGAGTCGGCATCGACTGGCGAGCTTGTCAAAATCGGCAGAAGTCACATCGGCCGAGCCGAACAGGCCGAAGCCGATCAACCCGACCGATGGGGGCAATTGTTACGCCTATTTGACCGAGACCCAAAAGACACGAGCCCAGGAGCCCAATTGCTGGCCAAGAGCCCATCTACGTATACCGGCCCGTGTCGCAAGACCCACTAAGGGACCCCCCTGCTATCGATCCGACCCGGCCCCGGTACCCGCTGGTCACTCGCCCACTCCTGCGATAACCGCTCCCCCGGTTCCGCGACCACTAAATGACGGTAATAGGGAGGTGCGGGCATGGCGCAAGGGGCGGCGACGGGGGGGGCGGATTGAGGGGGCACGATCGAGGGCGGGCGTGGGACGTGGGCCAGAGGCAATCACGCAGGGAGCTCTACAAAAGGGCTAGGGAGACAACGAAGAAAGGGACCGCATCTCAGGTATCTAAAGCCTAAGGTACTCCATCAACGACCTAGTTCCTCCTTTCCATCTCCTTCCTCCCCCGCTCGTGCCGTGAGACGCCGTTCCGATCTCCTCACGAGTCGAACCGTCTCCGCCGGGCCTCCTCTTTCAGATCTCTGTCTGACTTAGGCATCGGAGGGGATTTGGCCGGAACCAAGGTCCGGCCCCCTGACGAGCGTTCTCGTCTACGCAGGAGGACATCTGATCAACGGGCCGAGGCTCCCCCTCGCCCCTCGCCGACCGTGCACCCCGCTGGACGAGTGAGGCTTCCCCTCATCGTCCGACCGCCGAGGCCGAGCACATCCCACCGAGGCCGAGCGTCTCGCCCAGGGCAGAGGCTTCCCCTCGCCCTTCGCCGACCACGCATCTAGCTGGACGACTGAGGCTACCCCTCGTCGTCCTGCCTCCGAGTCCGTGCGCGACCGTCCGAGGCCGAGCGTCTCAACCAGGGCCGAGGCTTCCCCTCGCCCCATCCGCACCGACTCGAAGCCCCCGAGGGACCCAAGCGGGCCCTTTGACCACATTGACCGGGTTGTCCACGGTCAACGCTTTGTAGTGAGAAAACACTCTGAAACAGGTACCAAAGAGCTTACGATTTCTTGTTTCAGTTTCACTTGAAAGAAACATGGAACTTGGACATGCGATGCTCTATACTCATGACCGGTAACACCAAGTTGTTCTCGCTTCAAATGAAGAACATGGGATTAGTGACATTTGGAGATGACAAGAAGGAAAAGATTGTTGGCATCAGTAACGTCGATGACAAATCTAAATTTCTTATTGAGAATATTAGTTTAGTATATGGTTTAAAGCATAATTTAATTAGTATTAGTCAATTATATTATATGGGCTATAAAGTAGTTTTTACTATTGATGCATGCTTAGTATATGATGATTCCATTCAAAATGTTTTGACTAGAGGTAGACGTAGAGAAGATATTTATAATTTGTCATTGCATGATAATGATTCAAAAGTGTGTTTGGTATCCTCATCCAATGACCCTCTTCTTTGGAACAGAAGATTTGGTCATGTAAATATCAAGAACATGAATAATGTATCTTGGAAGGACTTGATATATAGTATACCTAAAATGAATTTTAAACTTGAAAAGATTTGTAAATCATGTCAACATGACAAATTGCATAAAAGCACCTTAAGATTATTTGAGCTCTTCGTGCTCATAAGACATTAGAATTTATCCATATGGATTTAGAATTTCCTCTCTTAATGGTAGTAGATATGACTTTGTAATTATTGATGATTATTCACGATACACTTGGGTATTACTTTCAATTAATAAAAATGATGCTTTAAGTGAATTTGAAATATTTTTCAGACGTATTCAAAGATTACATCTTTCAAAAATTATTTCAATTCGTATTGATCATGGCGGTAAATTTGAAAATGATTCTTTTGAAAAGTTTTGCAAAAATCGCGGTGTAACACACAATTTTGCTTTTCTTAAAGTTGCTCTACATAATGGGGTAGTTGAGAGGAAAAATAGAATACTCCAATAGTGTGCAACCACAATGTTGTATGAAAGCAACCTTCCAAAATATTTTTGGGCAGAAGCAGTATTCACATCGTGCTATATACAAAATAGAGTATTTATTAAAACATCATTTAACAAAACTCCTAATGAACTCTTGTACCAAAAAGTTCTTATTGTATCTTATTTTTATGTATTTGGTTGTAAATGCTAAGTTCTTAACACTAAGGATAAATTAGATAAAATTGATTTCAAAGCTGATGAGGACACATTTATCGGTTATTCCATATGTATTAAAGCTTATAAAATTAATAACAAAAGAACTCTTGCTATTAATGAGACTCAGCATGTTTCTTTTGATAAATTTATTGGCAGTGCTTCTTGTAGTATTATTGATGATAATGCTTATATTGATAACACTGTAAAACAACTGCATATTGATAATACATCTAGTTCACTGCCCAGAGCTTTCAATGAAGCTACATATCATCCACATACACAATTGATTGGTAGAGTAGATGATGGTGTTAGAACTGGTTACAGATTGAGCATATGATACGTGTTGCAATTGTTTCTAACATTGAGTCTGGAAATGTGGATGAAGCTTTTGCAGATATTTCGTGGATAGAAGCCATGCAGGAAGAGCTTTTACAGTTTGAGAGGAAGAGCTTTTACAGTTTGAGAGGAACTAAGTTTGGGAATTGGTTCCAAGGCCAATGGACCATCCAGTCATTGGAACAAAATGGGTGTATAGAAACAAGTTGGATGAAGAATGACAAATCCTTAGGAACAACGCAATGTTAGTTGCACATGGATATTGTAAGGACCCTGTGCTATGAGGAAAACACTAGAAGGGGGTTGAATAGTGTTTATAAAATTAACGAAGAAATTACGCCTAATTAAAATCCTAGCCAACAAACAATGCGGAAATAATATGAAACAACAAATTGAACAAGCAAACACAAGATTTCAAGTGTTCGGATTACCCAAGTCAAACCCGACTTGTTTTCGATAATGCTACGTCCCTACCACTCGGTACTCAAGCTAAAAACCTAGCTTGAGTTTTCCTTTCAACCCACTTGTAGCAATCCTACAAGTATAATCAATACACAAGACCGATGAACTTGATTCCCACAACTTAGGATTAAGCAAACACTCTCACAAACCAAGATCAAAAACTAATTTAAACGAAAGATATGAAATTAAAATACACACTTACAAACACCTATGCCTTGACGTAGAACTTGATGGAGCAAGAGTATAGAGTGTGTTGATCTCTTCCTAAAAGAGAGAATAGCCCTTGCACTTATCTTTACAAAATGCCTAGAAGATTTGAACTTTGATTCTAGGTTGGAGAGCAAAAGAGAATGAGGGCTTGAAAGAATTGAGCACTTGAGAGCTTGAGATGAAATCAATGGAGTCTTAAGGGTTCCAAGAAGTTCCCGATGGAACAGTAAACCGAGTATTTATAAGCTCTCTCAAAGCCCTCAAACAATTACCTAAAATCCCTCTCCAAATCCGTCTTAAACAGCCAACAGATTAATTTAACAGCCAGGACATGCGACTGATGAAGGAAGACAGTCGTCTACTGCACTGTGTCAGAGGGCAAGTGAGAATTCAAACGGTGACTTACCACGTAAGACAGTCGACTGATGAAGTTTGGACATGCTCATGAAAACAAACAGGCGCCTGGGAAACCAACGTCAGGCGTATGTGTGGCAGAAGTACGAAAGTTACCAAAATCAAGAATTTTGGGTAATCAAGGACAGGCGACTGATCTGGTATCCACATGTGCATGTGCCATGGGTAGGCAACTGGGAAACCAACGTTTAGCGCCTGTGTGCACAAGTGTGTAACTTGCCAAAATGAGAATTCTGGGCAAGGGCTGGACAGATGACTGTAGCGGTAGAGAGAGGCGCATATGCCAAGGGCAAGCGCCTGTAAAACCTACGTACAATGCCTGATTGCACAAGTGCAAAAGTTGACAAACTTGGAATCTTTGGGCAAGATGATACATGCGACTGACTAACAAGTCACATGCGCCTGCAAGGAGCCAGGCGCATGTACATTGTACACAAGTCGCCTATTGAAAATGAATATTGAAAACCGACATCTGATTAATAAATCACATGGGACTGTATGGAGACAGGCGCCTGACAAATGTTCAGTAGTCGCCTGTTGATCAACCAGAATGCACATGTTAGAGAATTAAGAGTTAGAGTTCTAGGAAATGAATTCTAATAGATTCCTAGGGTAGAATGAGTGATGTGTGAGTGGTCCAAGATAATTCTATTTCAAGGCTACATTCTAATGAGAAAGAAACTAGAAGAACAAATTGTAAGGATCGCCTTACCCTTTCAATACTAACAACACACACTAGAGAGGGGGTGAATAGTGTAATGGCAATAAAATTGTCCAATTAAAATTTAACTTGCAAATGCGGAATTATAAATGCAAGAGGAATTAAAGGCACAATCAATCCAAACGCAAACACAAAGATTTGCCCTGGTTCCCCAAACTTGGGTACATTCAGCCACATCAATATTCACTATATTCCCACACAAAGAAGTGAATACAAATCTCACAAGGAGATACCCCATGAAGAGGATTTATGCCCTAGACAAGGACCCAACCAATCCTACACGAGGATCAAGACTCCCACACAGAGAATCACTAACTCCCACTCAGAGAACTAGGGTTAGCCCTACACTATGACACTAAACTCCCACAAAGAGAGTTACTCCCACAAAGAGAGTTATTCTCACAAAGAGAATATCATAAGTCCCACAAAGAGACAACCTCCCACAAAGAGAGAAAGATCAAACTCACACAAAGAGAATTAAGACACAAATTCACCAAGTAAAGTAAATACTCTTACCTATGCCTTGAGATGCTTACTCATGAATGAATGCAAGGCATGGAAGAGGATCTCCAAATGTTGAGATATGCTTGAGAGCACTTGGATGAATTCCCTTGAGCTGGACTTCAATGCAGGAAGAAGAATGAGAGCTCTTGAGAGGGAATTGAGGGAGTTTGTAAGTTGCTTAAGGATCTCTTGAGATATTCAATAGCATCAAGAAGTATAAGAGATGGCAGCACACTCATATATATATGAGCCCTATATCAAACCCCAAAACCCAAGAAAACAGCCAAAGAATCAATTCTGCAACGGCTAGAAACTGGGCGAAAACGACAGGAATAGTCGACTGATGATCAAAAGACGGTCGACTGATTAACGGCTAGAAAATATCCAACGGCTATAATCTGAGCCAGGACAGTCGACTGATGAAGTCGATACAGTCGACTGAAAACAGGACAGGCGCCTGTAAATCCTTCAGCAGGCGACTGCTGCAAGGGATGGAATAAAACAGAGAGCTGCACACTTTCTCTAGTTAAGCACACATGCGACTGATGTCAATAATACAGTCGACTGTCTATTAGTCAGGCGACTGTAAAGCCTTAATCAGTCGTCTGCTGTATAAGATGGAGAAACAACAGAGAGATGCAGAGATTGCACTTACGCTACTCAGGCGACTGATGACCAATCTACAGGCGACTGTAAATATACAGGCGACTGTAAACTGACCAGTAGTCGACTGTGCGTAAAGCTCAAGTTTGAGTCAATTGAAATGTTGACTTGAGCTGTGCATATCAGGCGACTGTAAAAGGATCTACAGGCGAATGGAAATCACCCAGTCGACTGTGTTTCTTTCAGCCGGCGACTGATGGAAAGCCAGAGACTCCAAATGAGTCTTTGGACAAAGTGAACCTATTGGGTTGGATTCTATGGTAATCCTAAGGCTCACTGCGATGGTTGAATGCGTATTCGTGAATGAGTAAACCATCTAACAAGGCATTACATTAATCCTAGACTCAAAAGAGAGAGAAAGCAATAAAGTAAATTACATGGATTACAATGCTTTCTTAGAGTCTAAGTCTTCAATCTTGATGCCTTGATTGCTCTCCATCATCTCCAAGCTTTAGCACTCCTTGAGTCCAAGCTTTGGCTCTTTTCCACTTGATGTCCATCCTTACACCAAGTGATTAGTCTCCAAGAAAGATATTCTTGAAAAAAATTGAGAGACTAAAACACGAGAGTCATTAGCAACAACATAATGTTGTGATCATCATCAAAATAAGATTGGTATGAAACACTAATACTCAACACAAAAGACTTACATTGTGTTTTTGCTTCTCTTCTTTATCTTGAATGATCTTGAAGTCCTTGAAGCTTCTTTCTTTAAACTTGATCATCCAATCATCTCTATGAGCTTTGATTGATCTTTGATTGTCATTCATTGAGCTTGATTGTCATTCATTGTATTAGATTTTCATGAATGGATTAGGCAATGAATTAACTGCATGGAGGGGATTAGTCACAAGTATTTATGTTTTCTCATCATCAAAACCAAGTAGGGAGAAGTCAATACTCAACATTCTCTCCCTTTTTGGCGATGACAAACAAACATAAACAAAATAAATAAATGTGCTTTAAAAAATACTTACTCCCCATACATAGATGTCAATCAAGTTAGACAATTTAGATATAGGCATCAAATGATCAATTAAAGCAAAAGTATGATATACGTGAATGTAATGAATTCAAGGATTTGAATCTATGATTTTTGAAGCCTAATTCACTTTATCTTACTCCCCCTGAATCTAAGACTATATCAATATTAGATTCATGTTTATTTTCTAATTAGCACAAACTTATGATTTATTTATTTCTCTTCCCTATGGCATTATCCAAAAAGTGGAAGTAGAGAAACAACAACTAGTGCTAAATAAAAGGAAAACAATCATGTGAGTATAAAGAATAGGATATGTATTTAATGTGATACCAAATGAAAAATAGAAAACATGAAGGTGTATCACAAAAATACTTATCAAAATCATCAAAAATAAAGTTGACTAGAGGAAGAGAAGTCCAATAGCAACATTCATACACCATTCAATGCATATACTCAAGAGCAAAAAAATAGACAACAATTACACAAGAGTATAATAGAGCCAAAATGTTCACCATGTATATAAATGAAAAGATGGAGTACAAAAAGATATCAACTCCAAGACATCATGACACAAGCTCACAAATAAAGTATAACAACAACCAAACATCCATACAAGTATATCCCAACATGAATTAACATCATCAATACATCTATACAACATACAACATCACATAATATCAACTCCTATACTCTTAAACCCTAACAAAAAACAGTCCTAGGGTGAGATATCTCAATATGGAGGCCTTGAGTCTCCGTCTCTGAAGTAGAAGCAACAGCAGCAGGAGTGATCACATGAATAGCATCAACAAGCTCAGCAGCAGCAGGCTTTGGAAACTGAGTGACATCACCTGGAGGAGGCTGGGTCACATCAGCTGGAGGAGCCTGAGCATCAACACTAGAAGGAGCAGCAGCAGATGGAATGGGCTCAGATGGATGCAGCAGGGACTGAAGGGTAGGAGGTAAAGGTAAACCCTGATGCACAAATGAAGTACTGAGCATCTCTAGCAGACAGCCATCTTCTGATCTAAAAGAGTCACCTTCTTATTCAACTGGATAAAGAAGGGATCAGTAGTAGGTGGAGCTGAAGAAGTTAAAGGAATGGAATGATCAACCGGAGGAATGGTGGTATAGCTGGAGGCACTGAAGAGGAGGAGGGACCAGAAACATCATGTCTCTTCTTGGCTGCAATCTACAGAGCTGAAGACTTCAGCTTCGCAGACTAATCCAATAGGAGACCAAGAGGAACTGACTCGTAGGATGCAAGGTCGATCTGGAAATGACGAAAGACATGAGTCAAAAGGCAGCTGTATGGGAGGTGAGATATGGTAGGAGTGATCTCAACATGGTCCATCCTATCAAGGATGACACCAGCCCAGTTCACCTCCATGCCAGAAAAGATGGTATACATGCACTTCAAGATATCATGTGAAAGCTGATCTGAGGATCCTGATCTGAGAAGGATGTTGGATTTGATAACGTGGTGGACTGTCCACCCACATTTGGAAAACATGCTGGTTTTCACCCTAGAAGTGAGGATAGGAGGAATAACCCTAAACATGTCCTAAAGAACATCCTGATCAATATCAGAAACTGAGGAGATATTGATGTCATCTAGAAGGGATCCTGAAGATGGAATACTAAGGATGGATCCTAAAAGTTTGTGGTCAAGCTTGATAGACGTCCTTTGAACTACGGTGTCAAGAATCCCAGATTCGTTATACTCACCGCAAATGCGGTTAGCATAAAAGAGCTTGACAAGTATGAGATATGGCTTAGGAGAATCAGCTGGAGAATAGTGAAAGGGATCGATAAGCTTGGTCGTAGTCATGAGCTAAGATAGATTTTTAGCCTGAAAGGCTGAATAAGATATGAATCTCTCCTTCAAAAGCTTGACATTAATAAGAGCATTGTATTTTTCCATACACTTGTCTTCACGACAGGTTGGGAGAGTGGCTGATACTGTAGGAGGAGGAGATTCAGGCTGATTTTGGGCTTGAGGATCAGGATTAGTGGGTTTGCCTTGGGCTTCAACATGAGGAATATCAGCATCAGCTTAGGGTTCAGCTAGAAGAATAGCTAGGGGTTAAACCTCGGGTTGAGTAGAAGAGATACGGGGTTGCTTGCACTTACGATGAAGCGGCTCAGGTTTAGGTTCAGTTTCACTGGCCCATAATTCATTGGAATCAGAGGGAGATTCGATCAAAGGAGATGGAGACCTAGCCCGTTTCATACAGACTTTGGAAGGATTGGGTTGTGGAACCATAACCTTCTTCTTCCTGGGTTTCTTAAGGGATAAGGGTTTGGACGAACCAGCTTTAGGCTTAGGACCCATGGAGATGAAATTGACAGAGAACCGAAATATAGGGCTCGAAAAGATAGAGAAAAGAGTGAAAACGATACCTAGAGGAAGGAGATGGCCGGGGGACACGAATGGCTGACAAAGGAGGAGATCGACGGTCGGAGGGCAGTGATCGTCGACAAATTCGAAGAATTTGGGAAAAACTCTAACCGTTCAATAGGAGTGGGGTTTGAATTAGAGGAGAGCGAGAGCAGTTGGAGTCGACTTATATATCAAACATCGGATAGATATGAGCCGTTGGATCAAAAATAAACGGCTGAGATTAAGCAGTGGAACCACCAAACAGCTTGGACAGGCGACTGATGCACAAAGTGCAGTCGCCTGTTAATCCCTGAAATAAAAATGGCTTAGCAGAAGTACATGTGCCTGTAGAAGAAAACGCAGCCGCCTGTCAATGGATAGGCGCCTGTGAAATGACTTACAGGGGCCTGTAACAAATTAAACGGAGTGATGTTTTGAAGGGTCATTTCTCAAGAGATACAGCAGGAGACTGATAACAAAATTTCAGTCGCCTGGTTGACAACTTGGCGCCTGAAAAATATACATTAGTCGCCTATCTGAGAGATGCAAAAAATAGAGAAATAATCTAGGGTTGGGTAGGCGCCTGATGAAGAGTTGACATGTGCATGTCCTGGTCTAGAGACAAAGTGATATATGAAGATATGCAGACGCCTATTGAAGGAATCATGGGCGCATGTCCTGGTTCTAAAATCCAGGAATGAGGCAAAAATGAGAATTTGAGTTCTCTCACCCATAGACCTATACTCTAAACACTCTAATCACATCAAATAACATTCATAATCAAATAAACTAATACTCATATGAAGGTTATCAACATAATCATAAATTCACAAAATTATCCAAGCAATCTTATATAAAACATATGGAGAAAATAGACACATTTGATATATAAAATGAAAAAGATCGTATAAACTCAAAACATGTATATCATATGAAAATGAAGTCCTAGATTTCAGATTCACCCATAATCCCTAATTCTCCATGCAACCTCACAAATGAATCTTCTTTTAGAGGTTTTGTGAAGATATCGGTAATTTGTTTTTGGGTTTCAATGTTCTTTAGAATAATGTCCTTCTTCGCTACATGATCATTAATAAAATGGTGTCTCACATCCATGTGTTTGGTACGGAAGTGATGTACCGGATTTTTGGAGAGTTATCAACTATGATAGGACAAGTATCATAATTAATACTATAGTCTTTAAGAGTGTGTCTCATCCAAAGAATTTGTGCACATGCAAGACCCGCGGTATATATTTCGCTTCGGTCGTGGAAAATGATACAAAATTTTGCTTCTTGGAAAACCAAGAGACAAGAGATTTTCTTAGAAAATAGCAAATGCCACTAGTACTCTTCATATCAGATTTGCATCCAGCAAAATCAGCATCACTATATGAGATTAACTCATACGTGCTAGATTTAGGATAAAGTAATCCATTATATTGTGTTTGATTGAGATAACGAAAATTCGTTTTACCGCAATCAAATGTGATTCCTTACACAAAAACAAACGAAAAACATGATATCGGGCCTACTTGTGGTTAAATAAAGTAAGCTACCAATCATACATCGATATAGACGAATGTCTACATCTTTCCCGTTTTCATCCTTGTGTAGATGTGTAGTTGTACTCTTATGAGTTATTTTGCTAGAAGACGATTCCATCCCGAATCGCTTGATTAACTTCACGGTGTACTTGGTTTGATGCATGAAGATGCCATCCTCCAATTGCGGAATTTGACGTCCTAAAAAATAATTGAGCTCACCCATGTGGCTCATCTCAAATTCATCATTCAAGGACTTAGAAAATTCTTAGTAAAGATCATAGTTAGTAGATCCAAAAATAATATCATCTACATAAACTTGAATGAGAAGAAGGTTATTTCATAATATTTAGTAAAAAGAGTTGAATGTACTTCTCCCATTTTAAATCCTAAATCCAAAAGAAAGTTCTTAAGGCGATCATACCAAGCTCTAGAAGCTTGTCTCAACCTATATAAAGCTTTCTTAAGTTTGAAAACATGGTTTGGAAATTTTTCATGAATAAATCCGGGATGTTGATGAACATAAACCTCTTCATTGACAATACCATTTAAAAATGCACTTTTAACATCCATTTGAAATAATTTGAAATTTTTATGAGATACAAAAGATAATAACAATATAATAGCTTCTAATCTAGATATTGGAGCAAAATATTCTTCGAAATCAATACATTCTTCATGCAGTAGTCTTGAGCTACTAATCTTGCTTTGTTCCTGTTGAGGGATATATGCACTCAGTTCATTTGTATTTGATGCAAATGGATTTTTAATATTAAATGTGGGAATTTTGCATATGATGCAAGGAGAATTAAATGTGTCGTAAAATGTTTACGTGCATATTTAATATAATAAACACATGGAAAAGGTTGCATGGATGACGGGAATGTCCCGGTCTAAACCCAGGTTTGAACGGCGTCCAAAACAGACGCAAAACGCAAAAGGTAGAGCCAAAAGGGCACATTAAAGGGCGTTGCGGGTCGGGCGTGCCCGTTGCGGGTCGAGCACGCCCAACCTGCAGGCGTAGCCCTTACCCACTCAGCCGGGCACGTGCCCGCAATGGGCGTGCCCAACCCACAGGCGTATCCCTCACCCGCTCAGGCGGGCACGTGCACAGCACGTGCCTGCCCGAGCATGTAGGCACATGCGCCTGCTGAGCGGGCGGACGCCTGCACCCGTGGGCACCCGGGCCAGCCAGGCGAGCAGGCGGGCACCTGGGCCCGTCGAGTGTACGAACGGGACCCACTCACCTGCTGCAGGCGGGCACCCCAAAGCGCGTGCAGATTTTTTGGCGGTGGGGCCTGTGGGCCCCACCACATAGGGTTTCAAACCATATGTGGCTGTCTATTATGGCAGCTAGGTTTTTGCGAAAAACTGAGTTTTTGGGATATTTTTGGAAGCTCGTTTGAGGGGTCAAACGAAGTCGGAATGAGTACCCCTTTTTTCGTACGCATTTACCATTCAACCCTCTTCGCAACGATGTATGACATCGTTCTTGGAGCTCAACGGTGAGGGAGGAAATATTCACTAAAGATTGGCCTTTGTGAAAGAACAACTTTAATTAATTTTTTCATTCCAATTTTTTAGTCCTACATCGGATATGAAGAAATGGGAGGGGTCAGCCACCTATATAAGTAGGGGCCAACCCCTTCCTTGAAACTCATCCTAAGCTCCAGATCTAAGTAGCTCCATTAAACGTGAGCAAGCCCGTATCTGAGCTTAAATTAAATATTCTATCTTTCTCTCTAAATTCTTCCTTGATCCTGATCAGGCTCTAGCAAAGCTACGAAGGAGTTCGGATCGGATCCGAAATCTTGACAGAGGATCCACTCAAGGTGAAACTTTCTTCGACGAGTGGTTGACTCGACGACATGGGTTTTGACGCGGTTTGGCATGGGAGAAGCGGCACGGGGCCAAAGAAATGTTGCTGAAAACGACGATTCGTATTCTGCAGAAACGAAGTGAAAGGTATGTATTTTAAATATTCATGCGTTTATAAATGCAAATGTTAGATAGATATATCTTTAAGGGTTGGTCGGACCCAATCTCGGGATAGTAGAGATCATGGCTAGGGTTGTTTCTTTAGGGCTTAAACTTAAAACTGTTATAAGTACTATTTTTCCGTTGCTTGTTTGATCTTGTCGTCCGTCCGACTTAGGCCGGACGTCGATTTTATTGCCCTAAGGACCTAGAAAATCCTACAGTTTCTTGTGACGACTTCGTTCTCGTCCGTCTTGTTCTTGAAAATCCATTTAGTCCCAATGACTTGATGTCACTTAATAGAGGGACTGGCTCCCAAACTTCATTCCTTTCGAATTGAATGCATTCCTCTTCCATTGCCACGATCTAAGAGCTATCTTCACATGCTTCTTGGATGTTCTTTGGCTTAATAGTGGAGACAAATGCGCAAGGAGATAATTCATGAAACCTTGAACTTTTCCAGACACCCACTCCAACATCTCCAATAATTTGGTCATGTGGCTGGTCACGAACGGTTGGATAAGCTTTAGGAACACCTGGATCACTAGGAACAATCTCAACATCTTCATTAGTATTGTTAGTCTCAATAACATCATCAATTTTAACATTATTAATAGAGTCACATAAAACATCTAAACTCTCATCATCAACATGAGGCAAATCAAAATCTTCATTAAAAGAAACGTGAAGTGATTCCTCAACTGTTGAAGTGTTTTGTTGTATATCCGGTAGGTTTTGCTACGTGTGGAACATCCAACAAATATCCCTTCATCAAAACTTGGCTTAAATTTATCAATATTACCAAACATGTTCTTAATAAAGCATTTTGAACCGAAAACTCGAAAATATTTCACTTGAGGCTTTTTATCATAAATTAGTTCAAAACAAGTTATGTTCGTACGGGGCCTTAATATGATCCTATTGAGCACATAACATGTCATGTGCACCGCCTCCACCCAAAATTGAAGTCCAAGATGACTATCATGGAGCACTGTGCGTGAACACTCAATAAGAGTCCTATTCTTTCTCTCAACAACACCATTTTGTGGTGGTGCACGTGGAAATGAAAAGTTGTGAGTTATTCCGTGGTCATCACCAAACTTAGAGAACATCTCATGCTCAAATTCCCCTCCATGATCACTACAAATAGTGATAATGGTGGTTCCTAAGAGATTTTGAGTTTTCTTTGTAAACTTAGTAAATTCTTCAAAAGGTTCATTTTTATTAGATAGAAAATATACCCAAGTAAATCTAAAAAAATCATCATCAATGATTAATCCATAATGTGCACTCCTAACGATGCAACTCTAGTAGGCCCAAATAAATCTAAATGAAGAAGTTATAGGAGCCTCTTAGAAGTAATGCCATCTTTAAGTTTAAATAACGATTGACGGAGTTTGCCACGTTGACAAGAATCACAAAAACTTTTCTTATTAAAATAGATTTTTGGAAATCCTTTAACTGAATCATGCTTAGACAATTTATTAAGACGTTTAAAATGAACTTGTCCAAAATGAAGATGTCATAAAAGTTATTCATTCGTGTATGCTACTAAGCAATAATCTATAGGTTGTGGCATGCTTAAAATATAAATATTTTTATGGCGTGTGCCAGAAAATAACACACTAGATTTATCATCAATAACACTACACATACCCTCTCCAAATTTAACCTTGTAACCTTTGTCACAAAGTTGACTTATGGAAATGAGGTTATGATTTAAGCCATCTACAAGATATATATTTTTAATTAAAGGTTTATATGGATTATCGACTTTTCTTACTCCAATGAAGGTTCCCTTTTCATCGCCTCCAAAGGTTATCGTTGCACCGTTCTTGATGCGGATCACTTCGGAAAGCAAAGAGGGATCTCCCGTCATGTGCTTGGAGCAACCACTATCGAGAATCTATCCATTCTTCTTAGAGCTAATTTTGCTTTTCTTGCTCTTTTTCTTTTTCTTGGGTACCTACATATTATACCATAAGCTCATGGTACCCAAGCTTGTTGGGTGCAAGGAGATTAGCCCTTTGGAAACCAAGTCCAAGTGGACCTTGGCTTCCCAACATAATCATCACAATTAACCACTTTCTTAAAATAGGATTTTACATATGCATTCATACCATGTATGCTAGTGTCCTTAGGACCCCAAATAGTGTAATTTTTGGGAGTACTTTTCCTAGTTGCATGCACATGAGTTGGTTTTCTATGTGGTGTATGATGCTTATGAGCATGTGGTCTAGCATATGAAAATGGTGGAGGATATGCATGAGCCATGTAATGGTTGTTGGTAGCAACGATCTATGAACTTCGTGTTTGATGATAACAAACGTGTGTGAACATTTTTAACGTGTGTGTGTTAAGTGTTTCAGGAAAGACAAAGCCTGGAGAGACTCATTGTGTGACATGGGCAATATAATGGGAAGAAAGGTACGAAGACAAATTTTTTTAACACCAAGAGTCTGAGGTAGCTATACTCTGTATTCATTCATCAATATACCCAAAACCCATTGTGCACTAACAAAAAAAACCCAAGTAGCACAGCCGAAATATTTTTTTTGTGTTGTTCCTTTTAAAAAAACACACAGCACTTCATTCTTAATAAGGCCGGCCTCCATTTACAAGCCCCCACACACACAGCCGTGAGCCATTTCTTTTCTTCTAGGGTTAGGTATATTTGCCCAAGCATCTCCCCTTTTAAAAAAAATACCCCAATCTAAAAAGAAAAGAGAGGACACAGCCAGCCTCACAAAAAAATCAAGAGGAGCCATTCATATAAAACCTCATTTCAACTTCCCAGGTGAGGTAACCCAAAAACAAACCCTAGCACAAAGAGAATCAAGAGAGGGACAGCCGCAATTTTTTTTAAAAAAAGGGTAGCACAGTTTTTTTTTCCTTAAGCCTAAGCCGAAATATTCCCTTGGAAATTCCCATGGCAGCCAAACCCTTTGATATTTCTCCCATCAAGTTCTCAAGAGCAGCAGACATGTTTTGAATCAAAAAGGAATGCAGCAGAAAGATTTCTCTTTGAAAAATCTCAGATATAGCCGAACCCCTCACAATCTCTTCACGAGAAGAGCCACTTACAGGAAATTCTCAATAGCACTCAAGCACTTGTGATTGGTGATAGCACATGCCGATTCTTTCTGTTTAATTCTCTTTCAATTATCAAGAGGCAGAATGTTTTTGTTTCTCTCTTCAAATCGTAAATCCCGAAGCACAGGCTAAAACAATTTACTTCCCTTTGCAAAAACCTAAGCCTGCCCAATTTTTTTTTGTGCTACTCTTTGGCAGCCGCACCTTTTTGGGTTGTGGTGTTTTTTGATTTGTTGGCAGCCGGATCATTTTTGTTGACTGCCGCATCAATTTAGTTGACATCAGCATCTTGTTAAGTCTCATTCTCTTACTCAAAAGATCCCCAAGAGAAAGGAGCCAACTTCGTTACAGACAGACTACTGCAAGTGCCTTCCTCTCTGTAAACATACGCCACAACATACAAAGTGCTCCACAAGCCATTGCCGAATCCTTCAGAGCATCATCCAAGGGAACTTGCGACTAGACACGAGGGACTACTACCTGTCAGATTGCTTTTGACCACGTGCTGAACGACAGAGACATCGACACCGTCACGACTGAGCAATTCTAAACTCTGAACTTTATTTTATTTGTGATTTGGTGTTGTGATCTCTGTAGAACAATTTATTAATGTTGTTTGGGGACTTGACTAGTTGGGACTAGCCAAGCGAGAGAGCTTTACTAGTATTGTTATTGTTTGGGCACTTTGGTGAGTGCAGGTACTGAGGGCCAGGTGAGTGTAGGGTTGGTGCTCTAGCTACAGGTTGTACCAGTAAACTTTAATAATCTAGTATTGCTTTTGGGGCTGGATGTAGGTCGTGGGTGCGACCGAACCAGGGTAAAATCTGCTGTGTATCTGTGGTTGATTATTGCTTACCCTGCCTGTGGCTATAACTGTGTGTGATTTCTCGTGGGTTGCACGAGAATTTTTATAAGCCTATTCCCCCCCCCCCCTCTAGGCTTAGATCCAGATCCAACAAGTGGTATCAGAGCCAGTTTAGAGGATCTAGCCTAGTTGATCATGTCCATGAATATGTCTGATAGTGCTTTTGCTGAGGGACAGTCTATTTCTCGTCCCCCTAAGTTTAATGGTGTTGATTTTGCATATTGGAAAACTAGGATGAGGATTTATTTAGCTGCTGTTGATTATGATGTATGGAGCATTGTAGAAAAAGGCTATAAACCTCCCACTATTAATGTTGCTAATAATGAAATGATAAAACCAGAAGATAAGTGGGATGACTTTGATAAGAAGCGTTTTTCATTGAATAACAAAGCTATGAATGCATTGATCTGTGCCTTAGATAAAGCTGAGTTTAACCGTATATCTCAATGTCAAACTGCGTAGGAAATTTGGCATACTCTGGAGGTGACTCATGAAGGTACATCGCAGGTTAAGGAGTCCAGACTTGCGCTACTCAGCACTGAATATGAAAGCTTCCGCATGCTTCCATCAGAGTCAATTAAAGAGATGTTTGCGAGGTTCACAGACATCGTTTACAAATCTACCTCTCTTGGAAAGCCGTACTCGAGTCTGGAGCAGATCAGAAAAATCTTAAGAGCATTGCCTAGTACCTTCCGTCCTAAAATCACAGCTATTCAGGAAGCAAGGGATTTATCGCAGATGAAAGTGGAGGATCTGATAGGGAACCTGATGTCCCACGAGCTAGAGCTGCAGAGCATTGAACTGAGAGAGAAAGATGAATTGAAGACTTCAAAGGCAATAGCCCTTCAGGCTAAAGAGGATGAAGATGGAGATGAAGAGGAGGCCTTTTTGGTGAGGAGCTTCAAGAAATATATCAGAACTGGCAACGGGAGATCAGAGATGATGAAAAGGTTTAATCGCTCTAAATTCAATTCTAATAATAAATCTTTTGAGCAGAATACTACTGATCCGGTTACATGTTTTAAATGCAAAAAGCAGGGACATTTCATGAAGCAATGCCCTCAAGGAAAGAATAACGCTGCGGAACAAAAGGGAAAATCTTTGGTGCTCACATGGGATATGGACAGCGAGGATGAATCTCAAGAGGAAGTTGCACATTCCTCTCTTTGTCTGATGGGAGAACTAGATCAGGTAAAATCTGTAACTAAAGCTCAACTTGTGACTACCTTTAAAGAAATGCAAAATGAAATTGAAAGGTTGGAATCAACTGTTGAGTTACTTGAATCCCATGTAGAGAAATTTAAAAATGCTAATTTTGAATTGCAACAAGACAATTATAATATGTCATTAGAAGTTGATGAAATTAAAGAGAAGCTTGTTGCATGTGATTCTACTATTAGCTCTTTGAAAAAGGGAAAATCATGTATACCTACTGAAACTGAGTGTCTGAACTGCCCTACTTTGCTTAACGACATTAGCATGTTTAAACTTAATATGATTAAGCTAGAAGTTGAAAATGAATCGCTAAATGAGAAGATTTGCATGCTAATAAATGAAAATAAAGAGCTAGAGAAGAAGATGGCTAATCTGAAAAAGAGTGAGGAAGAGAACAAAAAGGCCTTCATTAGTAAATGTACCATGCTTGTTAATGAGAATATGTTTTTAAAGTCTAAAATATCTGATCTTGAATTGTCTATTAAAAAATTTGGTGTTGGAAAGCATTCACTAGACATTATTCTAGGTAATCAGATACAAGGAAATAACAGGCGTGGCTTGGGATATGGAAATAAAATTGATGAGAGGCCTATAATCTATAGAAAGAATCAAAAAGAAACTGGCGTAGGAAGAAGCATGTTTGCTAAATGTTATACATGTGGTGGTGTTGGTCATGCTTATTATAATTGCAAGTATAGGAATACCAACATCAAATTTAAGCAAATTTGGGTTCCAAAAAATAAAGTGACTAACACTAGTGGACCTATTTGGATTCCTAGGTCACACATATCATGCTCTTCTTATGTGTAGGTACATGGCACGGCTAAGGAACAAAAGTGTGAGTGGTACTTAGACTCTGGCTGCTCAAGACACATGACAGGTGAAAGAGAAAAGTTCCTTAGCCTTACAAAGCATGAAGGAGGAAGTGTTACTTTAGGGGACAATGGAAAATGCAAGGTAATTGGTAAAGGTGTTGTAGGTAACGACACCTTTCGGCTTACAGATGTCCTATTGGTTGAAAAGTTGAAACATAACCTCATTTCTATCAGTCAGCTGTGTGACAAAGGTATGAAAGTTGAATTTGATGAAAAACTTTGTAGAATCATTGATAGATCCACAGGTGACACTATTATTACTGCAAAATAGAAAGAATAATGTGTATACTCTTATGATTGAAGAACTAACTGTTTCTAAATGCTTGCTTGTAGGTGAAGAAGAGGCCACACTATGGCATAGACGATTAGCACATGCAAGCATGGGATTGATAAAGAAGCTCGAAAGCAAAAATTTGGTAAGAGGACTACCGCATCAGACATATGAGAATGGTAAGTTGTGCGTGGCATGCACCAAAGGTAAGCAAACTAGATCTACTTTCTCTAGCATCAATGAAATTGCCACCACACGTATATTGGAATTAGTGCACATGGATTTATTTGGTCCAACAGACATTGCTAGCATAGGAGGTAAAAAGTATTGTTTAGTATTGGTGGATGACTTCTCTAAATATACATGGGTATACTTCCTAGCCAAAAAATCAGACTCATTTGACCATTTTCAAAACTTTTGCATACAAGTTTCTAATGAGAAAAATTCTTCCATTGTAAAAATTAGAAGCGATCATAGAGGTGAGTTTGAAAATGCTATTTTTGAAAAATTTTGTTTTGAAAAAGGAATTTTACATGAATTCTCTTCTCCTAGAACACCTCAACAAAATGGGGTGGTCGAGAGAAAGAATCGCACATTAAAAGAGATGGCTAGGAGTATGCTAAATGAATATAGCTTGCCTATGTCTTTTTGGGCTGAGGCCATTAATACGGCATGCCATGTATGCAACAGAGTTATGATTAGATCTATACTAAATAAAACATCTTATGAACTATGGCATGGCAACACCCCAAAAGTTTCTTACTTTAGAGTTTTTGGATGCAGGTGCTTTATATTAAATACTGCAGATCAACTTGGCACCTTTGAATCAAAATCAGATGAGGGAGTGTTCGTAGGATATTCAGCAAGGAGCAGAGCATACAGGATTTATAATAAACGCACACTTGCAATTGTTGAATCTATAAATGTAAAGTTTGATGAATCTGATATAAATTCTTTGGATTGCAGGCAGAACATTGAAGAGGAAAGTGTAGAACAACAAGGCATTCCAAAAGTTAATGAGGAGCAACCTGAAATACAGAAAGAAGCTGAAACTGATTCGACAGAAATACAAGATGAAGCAGTTACCAGAGGAGAGTTGAGATTCACTCCAAACCACCCACCAGACTTAATCCTAGGTGAGCCTACGGCAGGTATTCGCACACGTTCCTCTTTTAGAGATCTTTACGCTCTATGTATTTATGGTGACTTTATTTCTGTAATTGAGCCTAAGACTATAGATATTGCTTTAGAAGAGGAAAGTTGGGTTTTGGCCATGCAAGAGGAATTAAATCAATTTGTCAGGAATAATGTCTGGAAACTAGTACCTAGACCCACTGATTATCCTGTAGTTGGTACTAAATGGGTGTTTAAGAATAAGCATGATGAATCTGGTAATGTTATTAGAAACAAGGCTAGGTTGGTAGCTAAAGGGTATAATCAAATTGAAGGGATTGATGTGGATGAGACTTTTGCACCAGTTGCTAGGCTTGAGTCCATTAGAATCTTGCTAGCTTTTGCAAGTTATAACGGGCTCAAACTGAAATAAATGGATGTAAAAAGCGCTTTTCTTAATGGCTACCTAAAAGAAGAGGTATTTGTTGAGCAACCCCCAGGTTTTGAAAGCCATAATTTTCCAAACCATGTTTATAAATTGGAAAAAGCTTTGTATGGTCTTAAGCAAGCTCCACGAGCTTGGTATGACCGTCTAAGCACATATTTGTTGGAAAATAATTTTAAAAAGGGGAGTGCTGAAAATACACTATTCTTGATGCATGAATCTGAAGACTTTCTCATTGTGCAAATTTATGTTGATGACATTATTTATGGTGCTACTAACGATCTTCTATGTCAAAAGTTTGAGAAAGTCACGCAGGATCAGTTTGAGATGAGCCTTGTGGGAGAGCTGAAATATTTTCTGGGGTTCCAAGTAAAGCAAGGCAAGGAAGGCATCTTTCTATCTCAAACCAAATACATCAAGGAACTTCTGAAAAAGTTTGGGATGGAGAAGTCTAAAGGAATTGGAACGCCGATGTGCCCCAACACGAAAATGGACAGGGATGAACAAGGAGTTGCAGTGGACCAAAAGCTATATCGAGGTATGATTGGTTCTTTGTTGTATTTGACTGCATCTAGGCCTGATATAATGTTTGCTGTATGTTTGTGTGCACGATTTCAATCAAACCCAAAAGAATCTCATTTGAAAGCCATTAAAAGGATCTTTAGGTACTTAATCAGTACACCTACTTTAGGCCTTTGGTATCCTTCTAGTGGTAACTTTGATTTGGTCGGTTATTCTGATGCTGATTATGCGGGTAGTTTAACTGATAGAAAGAGCACTAGTGGCACTTGTTTTATGCTAGGACACTCTTTAGTTTCATGGTCTAGTCGTAAGCAAAATAGTGTTGCATTATCCACTACTGAAGCAGAGTATATTGCCCTTGGCAGTTGCTGTGCTCAAGTACTATGGATGATGCAAACATTATCTGATTACGGACTATCTCTTAAAAGAGTTCCTCTTCGATGTGATAGCAGGAGTGCCATAGATCTTTCTAATAATCCCGTACACCACTCTCGTACTAAACATATTGACGTAAGACACCATTTTCTTAGAGATCACCTCACTAAAGAGGATGTGTCTGTGGAGTTTGTTCCTACGGAATCTCAACTTGCAGACATATTCACCAAACCTTTGGTTGAGGCTCGCTTTTGTCGTCTTCGTCTTGAGCTTGGTATTATTGATAAAACTTAGTACGAGACTCCATGTTTTCCTGTGTGCTTGACTTTTTTTTTGGTTGTGTGCTAGCAGTTGCGTGTGTGCATGATTTATTTTTTTCTTTGTGTGATTGCATCTCATGTTTGCTTTCGTATCTCATGCATTAAAAACAAAAACAAAAAAAATGGTGCTTCAATGTGTATCTTTCTCTTTGATTCATTCAAAAGAAGTATTCATGAATGATTTTCATATCTATGTAGAAATTGTTGTATTATTTCTTTTGCTACATGCGCATGACCATCTCTCAAAATATTCATGGCATGTTCAATGACTGAAAATACCTTGATTTCTACACCACCTACTTCACTTCCACATATATTATTATTGTTGCACATTTGGAGATATCGTTTATGAAATTGGAAATGTGAATGTAGGAGGAAAACTTAACTGAAAATCTAAGGGATATGATATACCTTGCCTTGGATAAAAATTGAGCATTAAAAACATGTTCCTACAAGTATAAAAATTGAAAAAGAAAATACATGCTCTGTATGGAAAATGGATACAATCCTTGGCAACGGTATTACCCACGAGTATCCAACATAAGCTTTATGGGTAAACTTTAGCGTTGGTGTATTTCCTCGTCAAGCAATGCCACCCCCACATCTAAGAGTCCTTATAGGCTATGTTTTTGGGGTGCGGTACCTTGAACTCATTTTTCATGAGGTGGGAAAAATCAATCCTAGGTGATCGAATGTTATATGGAAAATGTGGATTGGTTTTGGTTGACTTTCTTAAATGATTCTCCATATGTGCTTCAATGTTAATCATCGCACGTACACGTTGGTGTTGAAGTCGTAGCTGTTTAATTTCATTGGATTTTGCCTTGATTATTCCATGAGTGTATGCTTGCAATTGTTGGTAATGGCTAATAATACACTCTTTTTGCATAATATATGATTTTGACTTCGTGGTATGACTTTTGATGATAACAAAGGGGGAGAAATAAAAATTTGGGAAGATTTGGTATTGCCATTTGGTATTGCTTGGTATTTGGCATTTGGTATTATCTTTGTAATGCTCGTGAAAATAAGATTGTTTGATCAAGGGGGAGCATAATGACTATTGGGGAAATAATATTGGGGAAATAGGGGGAGCATGCATATCGTTAATTTTGCACACCATTGTTTACGCCTCATTACTTGTCATCGCATGCCACCCTCTATCGTCACACTCACACACACACTATTTGAAACTTTATTGTGCAAATCTTATACTTGGTTTGTCATCATCAAAAGGGGGAGATTGTTGGTAGCAACGATCTATGAACTTCGTGTTTGATGATAACAAACGTGTGTGAACATTTTTAACGTGTGTGTGTTAAGTGTTTCAGGAAAGACAAACCCTGGAGAGACTCATTGTGTGACATGGGCAATATAATGGGAAGAAAGGTACGAAGACAAATTTTTTTTAACACCAAGAGTCTGAGGTAGCTATACTCTGTATTCATTCATCAATATACCCAAAACCCATTGTGCACTAACAAAAAAAAACCCAAGTAGCACAGCCGAAATATTTTTTTTGTGTTGTTCCTTTTAAAAAAACACACATCACTTCATTCTTAATAAGGCCGGCCTCCATTTACAAGCCCCCACACACACAGCCGTGAGCCATTTCTTTTCTTCTAGGGTTAGGTATATTTGCCCAAGCATCTCCCCTTTTAAAAAAAAATACCCCAATCTAAAAAGAAAAGAGAGGACACAGCCAGCCGCACAAAAAAATCAAGAGGAGCCATTCATATAAAACCTCATTTCAACTTCCCAGGTGAGGTAACCCAAAAACAAACCCTAGCACAAAGAGAATCAAGAGAGGGACAGCCGCAATTTTTTAAAAAAAAAGGGTAGCACGGTTTTTTTTCCTTAAGCCTAAGCCGAAATATTCCCTTGGAAATTCCCATGGCAGCCAAACCCTTTGATATTTCTCCCATCAAGTTCTCAAGAGCAGCAGACATGTTTTGAATCAAAAAGGAATGCAGCAGAAAGATTTCTCTTTGAAAAATCTCAGATACAGCCGAACCCCTCACAATCTCTTCACGAGAAGAGCCACTTACAGGAAATTCTCAATAGCCCTCAAGCACTTGTGATTGGTGATAGCACATGCCGATTCTTCCTGTTTAATTCTCTTTCAATTATCAAGAGGCAGAATGTTTTTGTTTCTCTCTTCAAATCGTAAATCCCGAAGCACATGCTAAAACAATTTACTTCCCTTTGCAAAAACCTAAGCCTGCCCAATTTTTTTTGTGCTACTCTTTGGCAGCCGCACCTTTTTGGGTTGTGGTGTTTTTTGATTTGTTGGCAGCCGGATCATTTTTGTTGACTGCCGCATCAATTTAGTTGACATCAGCATCTTGTTAAGTCTCATTCTCTTACTCAAAAGATCCCCAAGAGAAAGGAGCCAACTTCGTTACAGACAGACTACTGCAAGTGCCTTCCTCTCTGTAAACATACGCCACAACATACAAAGTGCTCCACAAGCCATTGCCGAATCCTTCAGAGCATCATCCAAGGGAACTTGCGACTAGACACGAGGGACTACTACCTGTCAGATTGCTTTTGACCACGTGCTGAACGACAGAGACATCGACACCGTCACGACTGAGCAATTCTAAACTCTGAACTTTATTTTATTTGTGATTTGGTGTTGTGATCTCTGTAGAACAATTTATTAATGTTGTTTGGGGACTTGACTAGTTGGGACTAGCCAAGCGAGAGAGCTTTACTAGTATTGTTATTGTTTGGGCACTTTGGTGAGTGCAGGTACTGAGGGCCAGGTGAGTGTAGGGTTGGTGCTCTAGCTACAGGTTGTACCAGTAAACTTTAATAATCTAGTATTGCTTTTGGGGCTGGAGGTAGGTCGTGGGTGCGACCGAACCAGGGTAAAATCTGATGTGTATCTGTGGTTGATTATTGCTTACCCTGCCTGTGGCTATAACTGTGTGTGATTTCTCGTGGGTTGCACGAGAATTTTTATAAGCCTATTCACCCCCCCCCTCTAGGCTTAGATCCAGATCCAACAATGGTCATGTGAAACATAAGGAGTATGCATATGATGTGGTGCATATGGATGAGCATACATATGAGGATGATGTGTATGAGCATATGTATGTGGAGGAGCACGTGCATGAGAATATCTCATGTGTGGGTTTGCACGTGTCCATGGGTTTGGTGCATAAAAAACATCATACGTGTTCACATGTGAAGTAGGAGTGTTCCTACGTGGGCATGTGTTAGTGTACATGAAAGCATGTCCATTCTTTTGATTTCCACCCTTGTTGGGTTTCTTTGCAAAAGAGGGAGTGTGAGGAGTGGTGACATTCTTGGTAGTTTGCTACCCAATGTGTTATGATCGCCACTTGTGGATGCATCGAAGGATGGCCTCACAAAATCTATAATAATACCACTATAGGTGGTGCGTGCATTGGATGCATTTGCCTTGGAATAACCAAGTCCAACTCGATGGTTGGTCGGTAGTTGATTCGAAAGAAAATCATCCAATTTTCCTTTCCCTTTGTTGAATCTTTCAACATTGGAGGAAATGAGCTGATATTTTTTCTCAAGAGAAGAAATGGTAGTGTCCAAGGTTGACACAAGTGTGGTAAGCTCATGCACTTGGGTTTTGAGAAATTCATTGTCAATACCCAAACTCGTGTTTTAAGATCGAAGATTTTCAATCTCACGATCATTGCAATCCACAATGGATACATGATCCAATTGAGATTTAAGGGATTCAACCTCATTTCTCAAGAACCCATTTCGAGTAAGCAAAGTAGACTTCTCAAGGGTTAGTGTTTCAACAATGGTGTCATTGTTGGTGGTGTGTGGCATGAATGACTTACTAGCATTTATCTCCTTAGATTTGATATATTTAGGGTAAGATTTTGGTACTTAGAAAATAATTCTTCATTAGCAATTCTAAGTTCATCCATAGTTACCTCGGGTTCTTCACTCTCACTAGAGCTCCCATCAGAGGGTGTATCCTCGCGTGCCATGAAGCACATGTGTGCACTCTCATCCTTCTCATCCTCGGATTCACTCGATGAATCTTCGCTCGAGTCATCGAAAGTGCCTACAAGTCCTTTGTTCTTGTTCTTCTTGTACTTGTCGGACTTGTTGTATTTTGGAGCTTTCCACTTCTCCTTGTTCTTTAGATTGGGCAATCCTTCTTGATGTGTCATGATTTGTTGCACTTATAACTAAGAGAAAAGGAGTTAGATGAATCGAATTTAGATTTAGATGGAAATTTACTTTTGCAAGAAGCGTTGGAACTTCTTCGCCATGAGCGCCATGGATTCCAAATCCATCTCGTCACTGGACTCATCACTTTCAGAGGATGAAGAGGTATCTTTGAAAGCTATTGCTTTCTTCTTTGCTTCCGTTGGCTTCATCATTTCCCTTATCTTCAAGCGATTTTCCCTTCTCACTTCATACGACATGAGTGTACAGATGAGGTTCACCACGATGTAGCTTTGCATGTCATTGACCTCTTCAGTCTCTATTGTTCTTCTTTCCCATTTTGAGGTCATAGACATGATGATCTTCCTCAGCTTCTCTTGTTGGGTG
The DNA here is from genome assembly GCA_030789695.1 of Scilla litardierei. NCBI lineage: Eukaryota > Viridiplantae > Streptophyta > Magnoliopsida > Asparagales > Asparagaceae > Scilla > Scilla litardierei. The sequence continues at coordinate 202,805,702 of CM061133.1, forward strand.
TGTGTCTTTCCAAGAGCTTCAAGCTCATTGGTGATGTTGATTAACTGAGCATACCTTGAAACAATCTTCTCATCTTCCTGCATTTGAAACATTTCGTAGTTTTGCATGGCAACATATAACTTTGACAATTTTACCTTGTTGGTCCCTTCATAAGTGACGATGAGATGATTCCAAATTTTATGTGTACTCTTACATGTGCATATCTTATTAAACTCATCGGGCTCCAAAGCACAATGAAGAACGTTCATTTCTTTGGCGTTGTTCACCTCTGCGGACTTCTTGGTGGGTGTCCATTTGTCGTAGTCCTCTTCCGTAGGCTCTACGTATTCCTTGTGGAGGATTCTCCATAGAGAAGCAGTCCTAAGAAATGTCTCCATCCGGCACTTTCAATAGCCGAAATTTGTGACATTGAAGCGCGGAGGACGAATCGTAGATTGGCCTTCAAACACTTATGAAGCACCATCACAATCATGATTGTTGTAGGAAGACGGTGGAGGAACGTTGTTTTTGTTGTTGGATGCCATAGCTTAACCTTGTGCTCTGTTACTAATGTAAGGACTCTGTGCTATGAGGAAAACACTAGAATGGGGTTTGAATAGTGTTTATAAAATTAACGAGGAAATTACGCCTAATTAAAATCCTAGCCAACAAACAATGCAGAAATAATATGAAACAACAAATTGAACAAGAAAACACAAGATGTTCTAGGGGTTGGGTTGTCCAAGTCAAACCCGACTTGTTTTTGGTAATCCTACGTCCCTACCACCATGGATACCACCTGGATACTCAAGCTAAAACCCTAGCTTGAGTTTTCCTTTCAACCCACTTGTAGCAAGCATACAAGTGTAATCAATACATAAGATTGATGACCTTGATTCCCGCAACTTGGGATCAAGCAAACACTCTCACAAACCGAGATCAAAAATCAATTTAAACGAAAGTTATGAAACTGAAATACACAATTACAAACACCTATGCCTTGAAGTAGAACTTGAAGGAGCAAGAGTGTAGAGTGTCTTGATCTCTTTTAAAAGAGAGAACATCCCTTGCACTTGTCTCTACCAAATGCCTAGAAGATTTGAACTTTGATTCTAAGTTGGAGAGCAAGAGAGAACAATGGCTTAAAAGAATTGAGCACTTGAGAGCTTGAGATTAAATCAATGGAGTCTTAAGGGTTCTAAGAAGTTCCCAATGGAATAGTAAATCGAGTATTTATAAGCTCTCTCAAAGCACTCAAACAATTACCTAAAAGACCTCTCAAAATCCGTCTTGAAACAGCCAACAGATTAATTTAACAGCCAGGACAGGTGACTGATGAAGGAATGACAGTTGACTGCTATACTGTGTTAGAGGATAGATGAGAATTCAAACGGTAACTGTCATGGCCCGTTTTGAGCGATACGTGCATTATACGATACAAGAGTGGTAAGGCGTACGGTTTGGCGACGTGTGTGCATTGTGCATGTGTGGTGCACGTGTGTAAGTGGGGGTATGTGAGAGTATGCGTGGGGTATGTAGGGGGCAAGTGTGAAAAGGGGTTAGGGGTTAATGGCATCCCCGTAAATTTTTAGAAAGATGAGGGGCAAAGTGGTAATTTGGATTATAGGAGTGTATGTGTAGTAAAGTAGTGTGTGCATAAAGTAATGGCATACTTGTAAATACTTGGATATGTGAGAGGTAGTTTTGTCATTTAATAAATGCCATGGCTTATTGGATAACCCATGGAAAACCTATTCTAGAGTTCTCTCTCTCTTTCTCTCCTTTTCTTTTCTTTTCTTGTCTTTTCTTGTCTTTGTTTTCTTCCCTTATCCTTTTCTTCTCCTCTTTTCTAATTTCATCCATCTCTCTCTCTCTCTCTCCCATATTCCAATCCCCTCTACCCATGGTCGGAATTCTTCGGCCAAAAAAAGAAGAAGAAGAAGAAGAAGAAGAGAAAAAGGAAGATAAGAAGAAGAGAAGGAAAAAGAGAACGGAAATCCTAGCTTGGAGAAGGATGTTCATGAAGCTAGGAGGCATGGAGATGAAGCATATGGCTTGGAAAATATCTATCTTGAGGTAGTAAACCCTCCCCTAATGGCAAATTATGTTAATCTTGTCTTAACTAAACTATTCTCTTGCTATGTTGTTGGCTGAAATTTGTATTCAATTTCTGTTGCTTGTTCATCTGAGTATATCTCTTAAATTAGGCATGAATAAATTCTGTAAAAATTATATAATTGTAGATCTTGAAGCTCTACCTCAAAATCATATAAAATTTGACATATGTTCATTTCAGAAATTAGGAGTAAAAATTCCATCTTCACAACATATCTGTATTTCATCCAGTCTGAACACACTTTAGCAAAATTGAGCTCAGTGTCTGCACACAGCATGGAAATTTATATTCTTGGTCTCGTTGTACAGTTAACAAATTTTCCTACAAATTTGTCTTAGTGCATATTTTTGCATGAAATTGTATATGTGAATCAAGAATGAACATATCTACAACTTTAATTTAGGAAATGTTATCAAATTCTCAATGAAACCTGATGATATATGACCATATGTTGTGACTGTCTGCAATTTCCAGCAAGCTGAAATATTTAAGAGATGCTATAACTATGAGTTGATATTAAATTTTCCTCTATTATGCATGTGCATTATTGTTACTTGAAGTAGGAGTTCATTATGAGATTTTCTCTTGGATTTGCTCATGTTATAATGGCCATGTCAAATGACGCCGTCATGTGTTCGATGAAATGCCTCAATGATGGCAATATCCTGTAATTTGATAAATGTACATGTATATGTGTAGGCATTGGGCCAAGTTGTGAATCGGTGAAGTTGGAGACTTGGATGGCATGGTTACACTATTAAACATGATTGTGTGATGTGATATGATGTCGGGCATGTCACGTGAGTGCATGACCCAGGTTGCTATGTGATGAGGCTAGGTCTAAGGGCATGACACTTTAGTGCATGACCCACGTTGAAGAAAGGAGGTTACTGAACATGTACCATGCCATCATGGCTCCTATAATAGAAATTATAATGTTTAATTTATGTTTTGGAATGTCTCAATCCTCTTCAAAAGGGGTGAGCTACTAAAACCGGGGTTTGGGAGAAATTTGAGTAAATTGTGGATATGAGGCCTGGACTATGAAGGTGGGGAGGAGGTGATGTGATATGTGATGATTGTTTCCACTCGCCTTTACAGGGAGTGGAGGGGCATTGGCGTTTGTGATGATGTTGTTTGGGTGTGGAGTGGTATATGGTGGAGAGCCTCACTCTTACTACCGTCCAGGGAGGAGGCGGAGATGCCCGGTGTACAGTGCACGTGTCCAATGCACCGTGTTCTATACTCACCCCAATCTTGGGGTAGGGCCTGTGAGGCAGGTCCCCTGACGGGGCAGGGTGAGAGGCCCAATGTACAGTGAACGTGTCCACTGTGTCGAGTGCAGTTTTCCACCCCAACCCATGGGGTGAGGTCCAGGTTCTTATATCTTACAGTTTACCCAGATTTCCAATAAGTTAATAAATTGCATGTTAATTGTTCTACTTGTAGTGTTTCCTCTTCCCTCTTCTTGTATTGATGTGACACTATGTACTTGTAGCTGTCCCTTGTCCTCATGTATTAATTTCTCATTGTAATCCTATAGTTTTTGTTGCCTTTGTTATTCCTTTCCTTACATATTATTTATAGCATTAACTCTCTTTTGCAGCAACTCACTCCCTTACGACAGGTACGTCTTCATTTCATATGTTTTTACTTTATATAGTAGTATGCCTTACCGTTATACTGTGTCTCATGTTCTCCACGATCTTACCTTAACTTGTAACCACAATAATTAAGCAAATAATAACATGATTTTCCATTAGTGTTGGGATTTCCTACTAGGGCACGCATTGACGTGCTCCTCTCCATTTTCTAGGTAGCAGGGGCAGCTTGATGTAGGTGACTTGGAGTTGGGTTCTAGGGGTAGCACATGGAGTGAGCTGTCGTTTGTGTTGAGTTTTTGGTTTGTCTTTGGGAGGTCGAGTGGAAGTGCATATATGGTGTAGTACCTGGACTATGTATATGTATGACTGTGAAAGTTTATAGATATTGTTGTTGTTCTTTGTTATATCTGATGTTTTCTTTGATATAATAATGGAGCAGTACTTGTACTATTCCAGCACATGCGCAGTGGACCTGCTATTTTTTTGTATTCTCTCTCACTCTCCCTATCTCTCTCTCTGCTCATCTAACCCCCCTCTTCAGGATTCCTGGGAAAAAGTTTTAAAATTACGGGTATTTTGAGGGGCGGGGCGTTACAGTAACTTACCACGTAGGACATGCGACTGATGAAGGTTGGACGGGCGCCTGAAAACAAGCAGGTGCTTGGGAAACCAACGTCAGGCATCTATGTGGCAGAAGTGCGAATTACCAAAATCAAGAATTCTGGTAATCAAGGACATGTGACTGATGTGGTATCTACAAGCGCATGTGCCATGGGCAGGCAATTGGGAAACCAACGGTTAGTGCCTGTGTGCACAAGTGTGTAACTTGCCAAACTTAGAATTCTGGGCAAGGGCTGGACATGCAATTGTAGCGGTAAAGACAGGCGCTTGTGCCAAGGGCATGTGCCTGTAAAATCTACGTACAACGCCTGATTGCACCAGTGAAAAAGTTGACAACTTGGAATCTTTAGGCAAGATGATATAGGTGACTAATTAACAAGTCACATGCGCCTGCAAGGAGCCAGACGCATGTACATTGTACATAAGTCTCCTGTTGGAAATGAATACTGAAAACCCAAAGTATCCTATGAAAAACTTGTGCATTATTGACGACTGATGAACAGATCACAGGCGGCTGTATGGAGACAGGTGCCCGACAAATGTTCTGCAGTCGCCCGTTAATCAACCAGAATGCACATGTTAGAGAATTAAGAGTTGGAGTCCTAGGAAATGAATTCTAATAGATTCCTAGGATAGAGTGAGTGATGTGTGAGTGCTCTAAGATAATTCTACTTCAAGGCTACATTCTAATGAGAAAGAAACTAGAAGAACAAAAGATTTACATTGTGTTTTTGTTTCAATTCTTTCTCTTGAATGATCTTGAAGTCCTTGAAGCTTCTTTCTTTAAACTTGATCACCCAATCATCTCTACGAGCTTTGATTGATCTTTGATTGTCATTAATTGCTATTAGATGGATCGATTAGGCAATGAATTAACTGTATGTAGGGGACTAGTCACAAGTATTTATGTTTGCTCATCATCAAAACCAAGTAGGGAAAAGTCAATACTCAACAGATATTCTCCAGAAGAATGTATTGACTTTGATGAAACCGTTATCCTCATAGCTAAACTAGAATCAATTAGAATGCTACTTGCTTTTGCTTCATTTATGAATTTTAAATTATATCATTTGGATATTAAAAGTGCCTTTCGTAATGGTTATACTAAAGAGAAAGTTTATGTTGAACAACCTCCTAGCTTTGAGCATGAAAAACATTCTTATTATGTTTATAAATTGAAAAAGATATTATATGGTTTGAAACAAGCTCCTAGAGCTTGGTATGAAGGCTTAAGGAATTTTTAATTGACTTTGGATATAATGTAGGTAAAATAGATACTACTTTGTTTTTAAAAAGAATTGGTGATGATATATTTCTTATTCAAATATATGTTGTTGATATTATTTTCGGTTCTATTAACAAGATTTATACCAAGAATTTGCTAAGCTTATGCATGATGAGTTCGAAATGAGTCATATATGAGAACTCAACTTCTTAGGATTACAAATCAAGCAGTCAAATGAAGGAACGTTCATTCACCAAAAAAATACGCAAAGGAACTACTCAAAAGGTTTGGAATGGAGGACACTATTGGGGATCTCTGTAGATAGCAGACACACTAGACATGGGTTGAATAGTGTGATAAAAAAATAATTGCACTCAATAAAAATTATCCTTCTAGCTATGTTTAAGACTCAAAAGGAAGTCACTCCACTAGGTTCTTAATTAACAATATCTAATACAAGCTATCAAAGTAATGATTCACAACAGAATGACAAACACAAGCAAGTAATAGAGAATGAGGGAAAGAGACAATAAAGCACACATGCAGACAAGATCAATTTATCCTGGTTCATCCTCCCGTGGGCTACATCCATTCCCCAACCTTGTTGGGCTTCAATCCACTAACCAACTCTCAAATTATAGTGCCAAATGCCTCAACTTGAAGGTTTCTACAATCACCTAATTTCACTTACTATGAATTTTCAATGCCACTTCTCTAACAAGCTGTCTTCCAATACAACCAAACACAACCTCAGTAAGTGAGGACCACAACACTTGAGGCTTTTCAACCAAATACAAATTACAACAACCAACCACTTACTACCACACCCTAGTATGGGTTTTACAAACCCTTCTTTTGAAGATGAAAGTTACAACCTTGATCATATAGCCAATATATAATTGAAGCTTTTTGTATTATGAATGGCTATGAAAAAAGCTTTTCTTAAGATCTCAATAATATGAAATGTAAAAGAAGGAGATCAAAAGAAAAATCTTGATCCAACCTCAAGTAAATAGAGATGAAGCTCTTAAGAGATTGAATCAATTTTGGCCAAGAAACTCTTTTGCTTAAAAGCTTTTGAGAAAATAAAACATAGGCCAAGAGAGTTGAAATTTTGATTTAGAAAATTCAGCACATAAGGCGAATTAGATTCCTCTGAAAACATGTTGAAATCAATTGAAATTTTTCTGAGCAAGTTGCTGCAAAAATCCCATATCAAACCCATTTAAATAGGCCATAAATCTGCTCAAACAAATTGACCAAAAAAGCACTCCCAATATAGAAAAACGGCTAGAAATCCAACTGTTGTAGGCTAACTCGTAGCAATTAGTCAACTACTATATATTCATTAGTCGACTACGTGACTACTAGTCGACTAGTAAATATGCACTAGTCGACTAATCAGGCAATGTTAGGATTCCAGACTCCACGTAGACGCCCGCGAGTGCAAATCCCAGCCTGCTTCTCCAAATTTTTACATCGAAAGAAACAAGATGCTTGAGCCCGGGTTGATTTGATATGAACAGTGAATCATTTTCATTTTCTTCGCTACTTGCCTCAGAAAGAAACGGGCCCTTAGGGCCTGTTCTTTTGTAGGAAAATATAAATTGGAAAAGTTGAGAAGTGTGGAATCTGATGAGAGAGAAATTTGGTGTAGTGTGTTCTTTTGCTGGAAAGTGGGGTTGGATTGTGGAGTTGGAAAGTTGAGATGGGTCCCACTGCGTGTAGTGTGTTCTTTTGGATGAAGAAAATTGTATGTTGGAAAGTGGTGTGGGTTCCACTAAAATTTAATTTGTGCTATTTAAACCTAAACTAAATACATAAAGCTAAAAAAATTAATTAATACACTATTTATTTAATACTAAGTATAATTAAATGAATACAAATAGTGTTAATCAAATGTTTAAATAGCAATGGGCCCGCCCAATTCTTTGTCTCTGCTGACAGGAAAGCAAAAAAAAATAAAATAACCCAAATTTCTGACGCGTTGCAGCTCTTGGGCCCCACCTTTGGTGGAATCCTTTGTATTCCTGGCTTTGGAAGAGAAAACGAGAAGGACTTGGGATTCCTATTACTGCCCGTCACGTAAGACAACAATCTCTCAAAGGGAATTGCTATATGCACCCCTACTCATAGGGGTGCATATAGGAATCAGTGTAAAGTTTAACCTTAAATAGAAAAAATTTAAAATAGTTTGCAAAAAGAATTAATATTTTTTCTAATTTAGGAAAATCAAGGATAATGCACCCCTATGAGTAGGGGTGCAGATAGTTGCTCTCCTCTCAAAAACCAAACCTCAAAAGAACACACCAAACAAAAGGGAGACGGGAAACAGTGGATGAATAGTATCAAGATGAAGAATCCTTCCAGGAAACAGTGGATGAATAGTATCAAGACGAAGAATCCTTTCCAACCATCGGAGAAAAGAACAGGCACTTAATAACAGCCTCCCAAACGCGGGCCCAAACGACGTGTTATTACACGTGGCACTTGTTCATTGGTTGCCACGTCATTTACCGCCGTCTCATTTGCTCACTCAGCGTATCTGCGTCATCAAACTTCCCGCACGCGGAATTTCGAAAAGATCACTTGAAACCACCAAAACGCAGTAAAACAGTAGTTATCCTTTTACGATTTGACACGTCATCAGAGCGCGGCATTCGTACACGTGTCATTAATGTACATGTTTTAGTGATGGTTTGTATTTTGCACAGTCCATTGACCCGTGAGTCCTTCGTCCACCGGTGTCCTATATATCTCGCTGGCGTTGCAGGAAAACAGTCCGAAGGAAGTCGAACGCTTCGTTGAGCTCTGATTCATCTACGCAATGGCGGCCAAATCTAGGGTTTCGATCTTTTCGATTTTTCTCGTTCTTTTCGCTTTCTCGTCGATTACTTTAGTCAGGGCGGAAGGTGATGGCGAATCTCAGGAGGAGCCGTCGTCGGTTCTCACGCTTGACGCCTCCAACTTTGATGAGGCGATCGCTAAGCATCCGTTCATCGTAGTCGAGTTCTATGCTCCTTGGTAAAATTTTATTCTTTGATCTTTATAAAAGTCAGAATGGTTGCTTTTGTGTTCTTGATCGCAGATCTCTGTTTGGGTTCAATTTGGAAAGGGGATCTGGTTTTTACAGTAAATTCCACTTCTTTGGTTTTAATTTTGTTTCTTTGCGTCTATCGTTATTTATCGAAGATAAGTGAATTGCAGGTTTTATTTAGGGTTTTAGCATGTGTTGAGTAGATCAATATTGGCTATTTGATGGTGAAGGCTTTTAAAAGTTTTCTGGAAAGAGATCAATTATCCCGAGATGGCTATTGGTTCTACCTGAATTAATTATGGAACAGTAAGAACGCAAATGAGAAGTGTCATTCTCGCTGATTTAACTGACTTGCTACTAGTAAAATAAAACCGAATACTTTTAAAATTTTGAGTATATGGAATGATAACTTGTAATTTATATTTCTAGATCAAACCATAAAAGGAATTTGTATGAATTTGTAAAGAGTCTCAATCCTTTCCACAAACTTGTTATATTGCACTTTATGTTTCGGAACTTGAGCGTTCGTTATCAACAATATCTACCTTTTATTACCACTGCATATGGATGATATTGTCTGAATAGTTGATGTTTAGGGACATGTATAACCAACATATACTTTATGCCAAGATTGATGTTAGTGTTTACATAGTGATAATTTCCTATTCAACTTTTGAAGAGGAGATTTGGCTGGTGCTATCTATATGCTTTACAGTCCTCTTCATGGGAGGATGTCTAAGCTTATTGACACCGACTGAACAGAAGCCCTTTTTCTAGTACGTGTCGTTATAATTTAGAATCATTTAATAGTTGTATTTGCTTTTTCCTGTTGTGAAGAGTGACAATTAGGCCCTCATGGGATGTGTAATAGGACGAGATCAGTATACAATCTTTTGAAGAGTGAAAATAGATTTGTTTATTCGCTCGATGTTAGTGGGTGTATGGTTGAAATTTGTTTCTCTTTGTTGAGCTATCATAGAACTTTGTCGCAGCATAATTTTTTCTGTAGTTTATTCCCTTTTGGAGGTACCATGTATCCGTATCAAAACCCTTTCCAAGCTGAAATGACCATTGATTTATTTCTAAAGGCCCTTTTTCTAGACCTTCATTACAGGTTGTTGGCAAAGACATAGTTAGCAAAAGTCCTTTAAAACTAGTTCTCCAAAAAAATCACATATTGAATCCTGTGTATGGGGCTCTATCTATAAAGAAAAAAGAAGCCGAAGGCATTTTTTTCACATAATATTTTTAAATTCGTTTGGACACATTATCTGTTCAAATTAGTTTGATATTATCTTTAATTTATTATGAATAATATGTCCTTTTTGATAAATTTTTAAATCTTAGATGTGATTTACCATACAATTTTGCTTCAAACATATTTGCCTTTTCAAGCATGGTAAAACATACTACATGAGGCAAATGACAAATGATTATCATTTGATATTAATATTACTAGGGTAAATTTCAGAAACTAGCCTTGTTTTATTGACAGTGATACTAATACCCTCTAATTTAGAAATTATCAGAGATTACCCCGAAGAGGGGACATTAGTACCCCGCATGCCAATTGATAATTTTAATTTTCAAGTAATTTCTTAGATTAGGGGATACTGCAGTATTATAACTATTATGCCAGTAGTCAGGGGTAGTATTTGCAATTTACACATATTATAGAATACATAAACAAATTAATTGTTCATTATATTAACATGGATTAATGTAGAGCAGGTGGCACCTGATCCAAAGGATCTGGTGCAAGACACAAAGGGGTGGGCCCCAACGAGTACAAGCCCATGTGGGGGCTTGTACTCTCCACCTTTTTTGTGTCTTGCCACCTGATCAGGTGGCAGCTTTTCTACATTAAATCCATATAAACATATACATAAGTTTTTAATCTATATTGAATTATTTTTAAATGCTTCTCTATATCACTTATTATGTAATTTATTTTTTCTCATTAATTTTCCCATTTGCTCGAATAAATTTCTCCATTTTACTGTCCATTGGTTTGCTGTATCGTGTCATGCTTAAATACATATTTGTGCTCAAGGAATTGCTGATCTGTTTAGGTCCCACGTGCAGTTCTTAGTCTTTAGCTCATTCTTTTCTCTGTTTTAGAATGCTGGTTTGAATTTAGCAGCATTGAGCCATACCATGACACACTTGTTAGCTTTGTTGCAGTCATGCGATGGTAATTTTTAATGCCTTTCACAATTAAATTACATGAATCAACTAGTGTAATCAGTAATATGAATATTTCGTATAGATGTGCTTCATGTCTCTTTAAGAGATGGAATGGCTATGACACATATGCTTAGTTTTCATTTCTTTTTTGGGACGTCATCCTCATTTTCTTTTGTTGAGAATGTGTTGATCGAAGTGTTGAACCAGGACAATAGAATTTCATCTGAGATGCTTTCTTCATTTCTATTTTTATGTTGGAGCTTATGGTAAGTAGTGTGGTATAGAATATGTCAGATGAAATGATTATCCACATCTATAGGTGACATTATTATCAAATTTAATGTTTGATTCTACAAATTTTGTATTGAATAACTTGCACTATTTAGTTGATACAACTGCAGCTTGATGAACAACCACAATTTCGTTGCTGACTATATTTTAAAATCTTAACCTTGACAGGTGTGGGCACTGTAAGAAACTGACTCCTGAGGTAAAGCTATAATAACCATAATGACACGACCTATATAAATTGACATCATGTTGAATTCCTTTATGGGTTTGGGGCATCCTAAAATTCTTTAGTACCGTTTGCCTTGCAGTATGAGAAGGCTGCATCATTACTGAGTAAACATGACCCTCCAGTCATTCTTGCTAAGGTTGATGCCAATGAAGAAGTTAACAAAGAACTTGCCACTAAGTATGATGTGAAGGGCTTTCCCACAATTAAGATATTTAGGAATGAAGGAAAGAACATCCAAGAGTACAAAGGGCCTAGGGATTCGGAAGGTATAGTTGAATATTTGAAGAAACAAGTTGGTCCTGCATCTGCTGAGATCAAATCCTCAGAGGATGCTGCTAACATTATCAGCGAGAAGAAGATTATTATTGTAAGTTCTCCATTTGCCCTCTATCTGATTTATGTGTTGGATCTCCAGGAAACTCTCAATTTTATTCAATGTTATCACAGGTGGGACTGTTCCCAGAATTCTCTGGCGAGGAGTTTGAGAACTTTACAGCAGTGGCAGAGAAATTGCGTTCTGACTATGAATTTAGTCATGTTTTGGATGCTAAGCTCCTTCCTCATGGTGATTCATCAGTAAAGGGACCCATAGTTAGGCTATTCAAACCATTTGATGAACTATTTGTGGATTTCCAGGTATTGTTCCTAATCACTTTTCCAGTGACCCCATTCTCTTTTACAAATTGGATAATACATATGCCTTGCAAGTGTGCAGAAACATATCTATATATGACAACCTCATGGTTTTTGTGACAAAGATAAAAAGGCAAAAAGAAAAGAAAAGAAAAAACATCCATATGCTGCAAGCATACACATATGCTACTAAGGGAAAGAGATGTTCTCCTTCACTTGTTACTCCATTCTTTGTATGCTTTGCAGGATTTTCATTTGGACGCTTTAGAAAGCTTCATTGAAGTTGCTAGTGTGCCTATTGTCACTACCTTTAACAAGGATCCCGTCAACCACCCTTTCGTCATTAAATTCTTCAACAGCGACAATGCAAAAGTAAGAACTGATTTTCTATTTCCCTTTTCTTTTCTCCTACTTGAGCTGAATTGCTAATCAATATTTCTCGTTTTCATTCATGTCTACATGCATCTGTTACAATCCACACACAACATTGTAGAAACTAAACTAGCGGCACTAGCACTGTCTGAATTTAATTTATGTGACAAACATAAAAAATATCTACATGGTCATTATTCTTGCTTACTTATCATGATCTTGAGAGGGTTTGTCCTTTTTCCAATGAGGGAAGGATGTTATTGAAATGGATGTTCACTGTGACATTGAAGTTTTATATAATAACTAATTTATGATAATTGTCAGCTTATGAATCTGTGCTTAGTATTAGCGATAGTTATATGATGACAAAATCTTAAAGGAGTTCTTGATATTAAAACCTAAATTCTTTGATGGTTATCATGTACTTTTACTCCTACTGTACTTGAATATCTTAAACAACCAAACGGGTATCTTTATGGTCGGATCATGAGTATGTTTAAGACATAAATAGTTGATTGCTTTATCCCTGCTATGCTCTGGAAGTCTCATGTGGAACCAGCGCTTAAATTTTCTATCTCTTAGTATATTTTCTGTAAGGTTCTCTATTTTTTTCTTCTTGTTGCCATCTTTTTCTTCCTAACCCTATCATGCTGAGAATCTTTCTATACATTCTGTTGTAATTATTATTTCTAAAATCATTTTGGCCTGCTAACCTTTTTAAGAAAATCAAGTAATACTTCTGACAGAATTGCATCAATTGATCAAATGTATTATTTATATTCAACCAGCTTTTTGAGGCAAAGCGACAAGGGTCAACCTGAGAACTCAACCAAAGGACCATCAGATTCTTATTTCTCATATAACACTTGGAATATTTTATTTTATTTTTATGTTTAAGTTCTCCATTCATTTGTTTAGAATGGATTAATATACATGTATATTTTCTCTATCGTAATAAGAAAGCATATTATCAGGTAGTGTTGCATCCAGTTCACTGGAGAATTAGTTCTATAGCAGCGTTCGAAATTTCATCTATTTAAGTTTTGGTCGTCATGTGATTGAGGTTTCCTTCATTGCACGATGTCATGCGATGATGAAAATTACAGTTATTCTGACGTCATTGTTGAATATTATGATTTTCAAGTGCATTATGACCTCTTTATTTTATTCTTTCCCGACTAATCCATTTACTTACTCTGGTGTTTAGGCTATGCTTTTTCTGAATTTCAGCAGCGAACATTTTGATGCCCTTCAGTCCAAGTATAAGGAAGCTGCCACAAACTACAAAGGAAAGGGCATAAGCTTTCTCATCGGTGATCTTGATGCTAGTCAAGGTGCCTTCCAGGTATCCTCTATGCACTTATTTTGACTTTCTTTTTTTTGACATGCATCTAGTTTGTTCTCTTACAAGCTTACACACACAAACAGTATTTTGGCCTTAAAGAAGATCAAGTTCCTCTCATTGTCATACAAGAAAATGATGGGAAGAAATATCTTAAACCGAGTGTGGAACCTGATCAGATTGCCACTTGGTTGAAGGAATACACGGTAACAGTCTTTGGTGCTTTGTTTTACTTTAGTTATTCCAGTTTCTGTTCGTTTCTTTTTTTATCCTCTTGTTTCTTTTAAATATCTCTATGCTATTTGTTAGCGTACGAGGAATCTTTTTCTTGCTTTTGACTTGTTGTATATGTGCAGGAGGGCAGCTTAAAACCATTTAGAAAATCTGAGCCAATTCCTGAAGTTAACAATGAGCCTGTCAAGGTGGTCGTTGCCGACAACCTTCACGATGTGGTTAACTCTGGGAAAAATGGTTTGTCTTCTTTTTCTCTAATATGTCCTAATCTTTGTATATGAGTTATGTGGATCTGTCTGTCTATTCCTCTTTTTAAATTAACTACTACTAGAGAAGTGCTTATGCCCCGTTTTTTAAATCATTTTAAATTTCTTGCACGTTATTTTTCCATAATGCGACAGCTTGGCTTGTTATTCTTTTCCATCACAAGATATTTGCTGTGGACAAGCAAAAGAAGATATTTGATGCTACATGTGGACCTTATTAATTTAACTTCTGCCTTTTGTCCATTGAGGAGCAATCTTGGATAATGGTGGTTTTAGATTCACAAGTGTTGCTGTCTGATATTGCATTTTCAGCTATCACTTGTTTGTTTATTCCCATTTTGTCAACCTTACCTATTGGTATACTCTAAATGAGGGGTTTTGTAAGAAGAGCAAAGCAAAGAAATTTGCTATTGAAATGTGTGCTGGAAAAACATAGGGATAGAAACAATCAGCCTTTCCTTGAAAGATTCTGTGCATGCTAACAATTGCAACCACAGACTTCCTTTTTTCTCATCGCCATACTCCATTATAAGTTTAGAGCTGTCAGAGTAGTTGTGCATGAATGATACAAGATAATTTAAAAAAAATGCTCTAATCAAGGAAGACGTAATTTTAAGTGTTTTGAATGGGGAAGACAAATTGTCTCATGGTTTATAAACGCAATTTTTTGTTAATGAATGTTAAAACAATTAAATGAGGGCATAACTGTTACAAGATTATAATTATTAACCTTTGGATAATGTCATATCCTCCCAAAAAAATTGTGGTCCTTGTAACCAGCCTTATGTGTTAATACCGCTCGGTGTCTGTTAGATGGTTCCATAAATCTGAGCCAATTCCCAGGGTTAACATGAGGATTTATCTATCTTGGATTACTTAATGGGAGATGTTACCGTAAATCGGAGAAAGGGAAGTTTGATGGGTTGAGGGAAAAATCTAAAAATGCTTGTAACATCTTTGAATTAATAGCATCTAGATGTTTGTTGACTCTTTTGACTGTCATACAAAAGAAGGCACATCTAGATGTTTGTTGACTCTTTTGACTGTCATACAAAAGAAGGCGCATCTAGATTTTTGTTGACTCTTTTGACTGTTATACAAAAGAAGCCTTAAGAAGGCTGCATTTTACCTTTAAATAATGTTGATACTTCTGCTTGTGAGGCTCTTACTAGAAACAAGCATATGACCTTCCTTGAGGTCCTGCTGGTACCCGGTTTTTGGTGACATTTTGGCAAACTATCGTCTAGTCTTAGTTTTAATTTGCTTTCAACGGATGGGATTACTGCCAATGGTAAATCTGCTCTCACAGAGAAAACTGAGGGTATCTGATGAAGCAATAGTTTGCTGTAGGTTGGAGGCCAAATAAGAAAACCTTGAAGCACAAAAATTGATTATGATGAAGCTAGAGTGCTGTAAATCTGGGAAATAGATCATTAATTATGTTAGAGCTTTAAATGGATGTTATTGATTCAATCTGCATTAATGCCAACTGGTTTATGTCTTGATTTCATTCCTACCAAGGAACACGACTTTCTAGTTCGTGAAAAATGCAGTGTAATCTATTTTTACGTTCACATGTTAGTTGTTTTACAGCTACATTTCAGTCTTTGTTTTCTGTTCTGATGGTATTGTTGAACATCCTGTTTTTTGTGTTTAACAGTTCTGCTTGAGTTTTATGCACCTTGGTGTGGGCATTGTAAAAAACTAGCCCCGATATTGGATGAAGTAGCTGTCTCCTTTGAGAAAGATGCTGATGTGGTCATTGCAAAGATGGTAATTTTCCTTTGCTACAAGTCTGCAACCAGCCAGTTGACTACTATTTTTCTTTCTCTATTAGAGATATGCTCTCCATTCCTATCTTTGCTTGAATCCATTTACATGCACATGCATGCATGCTGTGCATTCTTAATGAGTTATTTCCCATTATGCTTCCTAGGAAGAATGAACTAGAACAAAACCATTGGACTTTATATTATTATTTTTATTGGGGGTTGGTTTTTTTGGGTGGGTTCCCCCACCCCCACCCCCCACCCCCACCCCCCCGGGGGGTGGGGGGTGGGGGACCAGGTGTGGGGTGGTTGCCTGTTTGTGAGTTTTGATGTGGATTAATGTGTGCTGGCATCTCATCATCGTTAATGTTTTTTCCAATAGAAATTGTATACTCAGAATTGAGATGTTAGGCTGATGCTAGACTGTTACAATGAATCTACTTGTATTTCCATGCCTTGACTAAATTTTCCATAAACTACGCGCGCACAAGCACACAAAGTTTAAAAGAACCGAAACACATAGGAAGTGTTACCGAATGAGTCATGTTTAAAATGCTGGTCTAAAAGGATTAATTGGATATTTTATTATCTCATTTTACACGTTAATCATATGTTCTTTTCTTTGCATAGGTATATACATCTTTAAAAACAAACATGTATGTTATCTTTCCAAACATGACAAAAACATTATGTAGCTTATCACTCTTCATTGCTGCACGGATTGCAACATTATAACATAAAAAGGAGGGAAGCCTGTGTAACTACATAAAAATAGATCTACTACCTGAAAGTGTCCACAGGAACATATTACGACAGATTACTTTATGTCCATTTCCACTTCCTTTCTATTGTCTGAATTCTATATGAACACACGCAGTGACAAAATTTTGATTATTATGGACTCGAGACTAATATGTAAATTTGAAAGCTGTGCAAAAAATGTGATTAAAAGAGTGGAAATAATTGTTTCTTCACTTAAAATTCATGCTTTTTTGGTTATGACCTTGTGAAATAGAGTACTTCTTGGGATCAGAGATGCACACACTTTTGAAAGAAAATAGAAGGTAACTACGTTTGCTACTTATGCCCCCTTTGCTTATGGCGTTCTGATTTGGCTAACTTAATTATTGTATCCAAACCTGATTGTCGTGCATGCTTAACAGTAACTCGGCATTTTCTAAAATAATCCAGTCTGGTGTTCTAGGAAAAAAGGGCACCTAACTGCATTAGATACTCAACGATGTCGGTGAGGGGCATATGTTTAAGCAATATAAACAAACTACACATCAATTATAATCAAATTGGAAGTAAAAAGTTGATTAAAATCATGTTGATGGATTTATGATGAAAATCATCACCAACTCCAGAAAGTGAAGCCAAAAGAATGTAGTATTATGAGTTTTGAATGTGGCTTGCGCATCTTAAAGATATTTCCGGTGGTGAAAATCTATTAAGATGGAAGACTAATATAAGACAATGAGATGAGTGGGTTATTTTTTTAATATTGTGGAGGTTTTCTCCAGCTATATGCATTAATAGTAGTTGTCTACAATGTAAAATGCTTTATGTAAAGCTCTAAATAATAGACTGCATTATTTGTGGACTCACGTTAATTAAATTTAGAAAGCTTATGTGCAAAATAACAGATTTTGGTTTCTGGGTCCGCTGTGGATTTGGATCAATGGAGAAATCAAGATCCAAGTATCAGGCTGCAACTACATGGAAAATCCATTTTGGCAAAAATTGGCTTTGGTGACAGATAATTTTGAATCAACGTCTTTTAGGTTGCTTTCCATATTTCTCTCAATTATTTTTTGCTGCTTACATAGATTTTACTAGCTCTCTTTCCTATATTATTTTAAGCTTACGCTCTTAAATTAAGCATCGATTGCTAGCGGAGCAGTCCAGCTAGAAAACAAAAATGCAGAGGATGTAGCAAGCACTTGGTGTATAACTTTTAGCATGCATTGACGAGTTTGAATAATATTATTAGTAAGCCAAGCCACATAGTTTCCACCAGAAATTAGTCATTTTAAGTAGCTATTTAGATGCATCTTTTCATCTTTCAGCAAGGAGCAAATGCATGGTGCACCACTGTACATGTATATGTATATTTAGATGCATCTTTTCATCTTTCAGAAAAGAGCAAATACATGGTGCACCACTGTGCGTGCGTGCGTGCGTGCGTGCATGTACGTGTACGTATAGAATAATGCGTGCGTGCGTGCATGCACCACTGTGCGTGCGTGCGTGCGTGCATGTACGTGTACGTATAGAATAATGGGTATTATATGATTTGAGAGATTTCACCCATATATACATAGTAAAAAGGGTCTGCTGTAGAACGAGATGGAGGGAGGGATTTAGATGGAGAATTTGGGAATGAAGAACTGGATAATTTAGGGTTCCTTGGCTCCTCACCAAGCATTCCGGGGCGCCTCCCCAAGGAATGCGACCTTTCTTAGAGTTGGGAATTTTTTTCTATTTATCTAGTCTATAAGGCCTTTATATAGGGGTTACAACATTTTTTAAACCAATGCGACTTAAAACTTCAAAATAATAAAAACTCTTAAAAATAAATAAAAGAATTCTAATAACTAAAAGACTTAAACTCTATACCTATATAAAATACAAATAAAATAAAAAAACAAAAGAGAAGTTGGACTCCCATTTTTATCCCTATCATTCTCCCTGATTGAACGACATGAGTATAGCTGGGCAGAAATTAGTACTACTTTGCAGTTAGAAAAGATACGTTTACGAATACTGAAGTATAACAAGATGCAGATTGGTAGAACCATTTCTTTCAAAAATTTCTCCTCATTCACAAAAGATAGAAAAGCATATAGAACATGTTTATGTTTATATAGAACATGTTTGTTCGTTAAGTATAGAGCATATGCAATAACAAACTCAATGTGTTCAATCGGACCCAGAGGTGCTTTTTTCGATGGTTCTGGCGCATGTTTAACAGATGGCTCAAGATAGGGCTTTAGCTTAGATTGCAATATTGGATCAAGTTTTGTCTCTGGCTTTGATTACATTGCTAGATCAAGTTATGGTTCTGATTCGGGCTCGGGCTCTTGCTTTGACTCCAATGCTGGATCGGGTTCCAATTCGAGTTCGGGATCTAATTCGAATTTAGGCTTTAACTCGGGCTTAGGCTCAAACTGTATCTCAATCTTTTGGTCAGGATCTGGCATCGGCTCATGTTCAAGCTCACATTCTGCCTCAGGTGTTCGATCAATCTCTATAATGAGATCTGGCTTGACTTTACTCTTTTGTTCCATCTCCTATTGTGCAATCCCTTGAAGAATTTTTTGTTGCTCTCATGTATCTTTTCATCTCGCCATCTACTTTCGGGCTTGAAGATTGCGTGTGTGCTTGTGGAATATATTGATGTTTGAAAAAATAGTGAGATTGAAGACGGATTTTGAACATTGACCATTGACGACTATTAGGAGAAAGGTGCATATATCAGGATAATGCTTCTCCGTTGAACTTGTGATATGCATATATATATATATATATATATATATATATATATATCTATTATATAAAAGAGGGATGTTATCAAGAGAAATTGGATAAGAGAATTTGGACATGAGAAATTGGATAAGAGAAATTGGACATAAGAAATTGGATAATAGAATTTAGATATCTATTATATAAAAGAGGGATGTTATCAAGAGAAATTGGATAAGAGAATTTGGATATCTGTTATATAAAAGAGTATATAAAAGAGGGATGTTGTCAAGAGAAATTGGATAAGAGAATTTGGACTTGAGAAATTGGATAAGAGAATTTGGATATCTATTATATAAAAGAGGGATGTTATCAAGAGAAATTGAATAAGAGAATTTGGACATGAGAAATTGGAGAAGAGAATTTGGATATCTATTATATAAAAGAGGGATGTTATCAAGAGAAATTGGATAAGAGAATTTCGACATGAGAAATTGGATAAGAGAATTTGGATATCAATTATATAAAAGAGGGAAATTGGATAAGAGAAAATATAATAGATGAGATTTTGAGGGATAAGAGAGGAGGTGGGGAATTGTGCACATACAACCCCGCTTTTTGCATTTTTGCACCTGGACCCTCCACACTCACCCACCAACAATTTTTATTCTCCCCCCTTCCGACCTTTTTTTCCAGTCCTTTGAAGATTTTGAATCTTATCCTACTAGGACAAAGCTTTGTTCTACGTGGCAAGTTTGTCCTAGCTGTCAATGACAATTTTGGGGGACTTAAATTTTGGAGGAAAACTTAAATTTGGAGGAAAACTTGAAATTTTGTGGGAAAACTTGAAATTTGTGGGGGAAAAACTCAGCCATTAAATACATCGTGCCCTATGGGCACGGGCAATGACTAGTACATGTATATACATAAACATGTGTATATCTGTGTACATACGTATACGTATATATAAATATACATAAATGCATACGTACATATCTATATTACAAAAGAGAGAGGTTTTTGAATCTTTGTCCCATGTGGCAATGTCACATCGCCACATGAGACAACCTTCTTAAACCCAAAACCTAAAAAACACAAAACTCCACCCAACCCCCAAAAACACACCCAAGACCAAACACCCAAAATTACACCACCAAGCAAAAAAAAATCAAAAACCCCAAGACACTACACACACTTATACACACCATTCTCATTTTCACCCGTTTTTGCACTCATCGAAACACCCGTCTAAAAAAATTGAAACCCAAAAAAAACACAGGGAATGTGCAATCAAAGATGCGGGCTGAGCTTTTTGGGTGTCCGTTTCAATTAACCTCTCAAGCACAGATCCGAAGGCGCCCGCGCCGAATTTATTGTTCCTCGCCGAAGGCGGTCGTGCCTCTAAATTTTTTTACGCTAATTTGTTGTTCTTTTAAATTTTGGCTGTAGAAATATTTTTGTTAGGGACAGATTTTGCGGGAAAAATTTTTGAATGCACCGTGCCCGCGGGCACGGGTTATGACTAGTATATATATATATATATATATATATATATATATATATATATATATATATATATATATATACACTAGTCATAACCCGTGTCCGCGGGCACGGTTTATTTAATATTTCCCCCACGAAATAAATTAGGGTAAAAATATTTAGTTGCACGGATACTTTTGGCGCGAACAACAAATTCGGCGAAGGGGCATTTGGCGCGGAACAACAAATTCGGCGTCGAACGACAAATTTGGTGTCCGCGCCTTCGGCGTGGAACAACAAATTAGCGTAAAAAAATTCGGCGCGGAACAACAAACCTCAGGGTATTTTTACGCTAAATTTTTTATTTTGTTTAATTTAATGGATCATGCTTCTCCACAATCTTTCCCAAGGCACTTTTAATTTCAAAGTTTAGGTTTCCAAGGCAGTTCCCCCCCAAATTTATTCTCCACAATCTTTCCCAAGGCACTTCTAATTTCAAAGTTTAGATTCCCAATACACTTTTCCCACCAAAATTTAAGTTTTCACACTAAAATTTTCACAAAATCCAATCTCAACCATTGATTTACCAAGATCAAATCTCAGTCACTCTTTATCTTGTCCTAGTCAGCCCTATAATTCAAAAAACGTTGTCAAATGTAATATATATATGAGGGAAATGTGCCTAAGAATGACCTCGGGTAGAGATACCTGAGCACACCCCCGCTGTTCGGGGTTTGTGAGTATTTTCTTTTGAATTTTTTTTGCAGTAGGCAGATATACTTGTTATGTAGCTCCCCACAAAATTTCAGGTCAATCCAACACCGTTTGAGCCTCCGTTCATCGATTTCAAAAACGTTGCGCAAAACTGTCCAGATTCTGGACAGTTTTGCGCAACGTTTTTGAAATCGATGAACGGAGGCTCAAACGGTGTTGGATTGACCTGAAATTTTGTGGGGAGCTACATAACAAGTATATCTGCATACTGCAAAAAAAATTTTCAAAAGAAAATACTCACAAACCCCGAACATCGGGGGTGTGCTCAGGTATCTCTACCCGAGGTCATTCTTAGGCACATTTTTTGCTATATATATATATCTTTGGGTGCCAAAAAACCAGGGCGAAAACTTTTTTTTATATTTCTGAAAATTTTTTTTCAAATTTTTTTGATGTTTAATCCATACAATTATATATCACAGGGAAAATAATGGGTGAACCCTTTGGGGATTAGAGCACCCATCCACCAGTAACAAATTTAGCAGTCTCAAAACGTGCGAATTTGATGCAATGCTTTGATCGAAGGCCAAATGACATTATTTCTCAATGATTATTTTTTGAGGCAACATATAACGAGGGGGGAAAAAGAATTTTTGGAAAAAAAGTTTCAAAAAAAACTAAAAACATTTTTGCACGGTGCGAAATGCTCTCACATGAAGATTTACATATATACATATATATATATATATGTATCTAGAAAATCAAAATAGAAGAAGAAATATTCTATATGAGATTCCATATCTGTACTTATCATCGAAGACTTAAAAGTTTGGCACTCGATGATACATTATTTGAGGAGAATAGCCTTTGTAGTAATCATCGTAGTATCTCATAATTTAAAGTAGATTTTCCTACGCATACTTGGTTGAATTGGTCGAACAACATTAAATTTGGACTTCAAACGGAACCAGAATCTTCAAAATAGTGGAGTTGTACAAAATTTCTAGAAAATCAGCCCAAACTTTCTCAGAAAATAGTGCTATTGAGCCGTGGCTCGGTCGAGCTGTTGATCGAGTCAATGTGGCTTGGTTGAGCCGGCTAGGGGGTCGGCTCGGGGTTGGCTCTGCTCGAGCCGATGGACAGTACTGGCTGAGCTGACAGCGCGGCTCAATCAGCTTGACTCGTCATCGAGTCAGCCGACCGAGTCGACACTGTAGCACGTCGGCTCGGTCGGCATCGACATTGATTTTCAATGAATCCGATGACGGTTCACCTCCTCCTTCGGTGTGGGTTTGCCCCGACTTGTGGAACTGGGGGGCGTCGGTGATTTTGGTGATTTCAGCTGTCGTTGTCGCTGACACCAGCGAGCTTCACAAGTTTGATGGCGGTGATTTGGCGGTGGTTTGAACGACGATGGTAGTGCCCTAGATTGTGGAGGAGCCTTGAACGCGGTGTTTTTGTATGGAAGTGATGGCGGTGCGGTTAATCCTGGACGATGGCGCAATTGAAACTGGGTAGAGGCGAGGTCGACGACGGTGCTGGAGCCTTGTGGAGTTGCCGATGGTCGTCGTGGGGGCTGCTACAGGCGACGGCGGCGGCGTGGGTGAGGTCTAGGGTGAGGGTGCGGGTTTGGCCGTTTATTGATTTTGATGATTTTTTGTGGCTATAGGAATCAAAAGGGGTGAAAATGGGATTTTCGGCTTTGATACCAAATTTGATGTAGGACGAGATTGATTTATATGGATTTTGATGGAGAATTTGTGGAAGTTTTGGGAAAGAACGGGATAGTTTTGGGTTCATTTATTTCTCACCAAGGATACCGAGGCTTCTCACTAAGGAATGTGGCATTTCTCAGGTTAGGGAAAATTTCTTCATTGATTTATTCACTGATTTAAAATAAAACAGTCTAAGGTCTTTATTATAGACGTACAACATTTTCCTAACCCAATTCGACTTAAAACTCCAAAACATAAAAACTCTCAAAAATAAATAAAAGACTCAAACTCTATACACATATAAAATAAAATAAAATAAAATTTCAAACAAAAGAGAAGTTGGACTCCAATTTGATCACTATAAGGGTCCTCATGAGGTGTATTTTTTTGACCCACATGAATTTTTGTTAAGGAGAATGCATCACATCGTATACGAGAGAGATCTCTTGTGTGTCATATGATACACATGATACATACATGGTTTGAAAGAAGGGTAGTTGGGATGTAATCATACATACATGATTCTATAAAATAGTGCAGTTTTTGAATGAGGATGATGGAATCATCAGCGGTTAGGATGAAAGGCGTTGAAAATTGAAATTTCTAGAGGAAAAATCTAGGGGACCGCCTCATTTTTGAGTGGAATACTTTGGGGGACGATTGGTTGATTTTTTTTTGTGGGTTTTGGGTTTTTTTTTTTTTTTTTTTTGGGGGGGGGGGGGGGGGGGTGACGTTTTAAATTTTTAGTGAAGATTTTGAGTGGTGTTGAAATTTTTGAGGAATATTTTGAATATGGCAAAAAATAAATTAGATGAAGATTTTGAATGAGGTGATTGAAATTTTTGGAAGGATGATTTTTTATGGAGTTGGTATTTTTAAGGGGAAAGATTTTGAATGTCACGTATCTACCTGTGTGTGTAAACTCATCAAAATTTCTTGAAAGATTTTGCGATATTCAGGTTTCTTATATATGGTCACTCTCAGGATACAACTAGACTGATTTCCTTTAAATTCTTCTACTCGATCGTCAAAAATATCTTGTAACATTCTATAATATTCAAACTTCTCACGTACGGTCGTTCTGACGTTTTATCCATCACCATTTTGTAGGATGCCACTGTAAATGATGTCCCAAACGAATATGAAGTTAGGGGCTATCCAACCATGTACTTCTCTTCTGCTAGCGGCAAGCTCGTGCAGTTTGATGGGGGCAGGTCAGCAGAGGATATCATTAATTTCATAAAGAGCCACCGAGATACCACTGCACAATCAGAGACACTAGCGACACCCGTTGAGCCGGAGCCACTAAAAGATGAACTGTGATCAAGGGGGTCATAAGATGTGCCTTCATCGATGTAAAATTCAAAAAATCCCTGTTAACTGTGATTTAGGGCTCATAAGACTTCATACATCCATAATTCAAAAATCCCTTACTTTGTCGCAGAAGTTCAATGACCAAGAGGCTGGAAGAGAATTTTGAGCGGATATGCAACGCTCTGAGGAGGATGTGGCAGAGGGGAAGCTTAGGATGCACTTCTACTCGTATCTAAGTTTTCTTGTAACTTAAAACAGATTTTGGGACAGGGAGCAGAGATGTTGCCCCAAGCATAGGGACTCATTGCTATCTTAATAAAAATTAATATTACGGGTGGCTGTAAAAAATAATAATCATTAGTTTATGTTGTGTACGGTATTCCTTGTCGTTGCAGGTTTTTATAGCCCCGTTAAAATGGAGCCGGCTGTGGAGAGCATTGGGTCCACCAGTTAATGCCGCAATGTGGGTACTTTCTCATCAACTGAACGGTACTGCCTTGCGTGTAGCTTCCCCGGGCCATCACTCAACAGCCAAGGCGGCAGTTGCAGGTTCCGCATATGAAACCCATTTATCATCCCTACTTTAATCAAAATGTTCGAATTTCTCTTTCTCGTCTGAATCTGTGAATCTTACTGTCCACAGGTTAGATCTTTTTTCTCTTGAAGCTTATGGATAAATTACATTGACCTATATTATTTCTATCGACTCCAAATCCAGGACTCTTGCTTTATCATATCTTGCTTTCAGCTTAACGTGCTTGTTGACCAATATTTCGTGTTCTTAACCTCTTCCCAATCTTCCATTATAACAACGGAAAAAATGTACGGAGTCATCAAACTTGCACTCCAAACAATGAACTTTCTCACATGGCTTCATCTCAGTACAATTTATAAGTAGTGTGATATGTATTACAAATGCAACTCGTACGTTACTGGTTTGAGCTTTGGTCAGAAGGTGTAGTTACATCTTGCGTGACTCCTTCCACATCCTTTCACTTTCCCTTCAACTACAAGTACGTAGCATCAAGCTTTCCTCTGACTTTGCACCATTGATCCTTCTCTTTGTCCTGTTCCCCCTCTTTTTAATTCCAGAAAGAGAGGAACAAAAGAACAAAGAGACTAGACGACATGGCATGGATTTCATTCTGAAGTCGATGAGATTCTTCAGCATTTGCTCTATCATCTGACATTCTCAGCTTCCTTCCATGTCCTGAAGATACGATAAGATCAGTTCTTGTGTGTATCCCTCTTTTCGCTCCCTTTCCGCAAAGGATGCTTGTGTTTCTATTCTTTTCTTTCAGAGGATCTCAGCTGGAGCAGTGTCTCGCCGAGGGCACTGTCTCTCTCTGCTGGTCAGTCGAGGCCATGAACCTCCCGAAGAGAATGCAGATTGGCCTCCTCGCTCTTTTCAAGCAGTGCATGCTGTCCATCACATTTGGAGCTGAAGAGGATTGGTTCAATCAGTACATGCGGGTGACGGCGACTCTGCTGGATTTCTGCAACTCGCTGAATTCCGCCATCTCTGGCATCAACCGGTATCGCATGGTGATTGACATTGCGATGCAGAAGATTGTGGAAGGAAGCCCTTTATGCATAATCTGGCTGCAAGAGATTAATCTCCGAGGTGCAGGAAGGGAGCATGAGAGCTTTCTTAGACATAAAATGGCGACAGAGACTGTTAGCGTAGGCTGAGAGATTGCATTTCAAGTCAGCAGCAAGACCGAGAGAGTATTGCTGATGTGATGCTTGTGCAGCTAAATGCTTGATGATAACTGTGTCCATGCTTCTTGTTTCGGCTATTGTTAAATCATTGGGCAGACACTCGAGATGACTCGAGCGGCGAGTGGTTAAGTCCCGCACAGCCCACAAAAGAAGTCCGATATCGACTCGGTCAAAGCCCAACAGTCAGTCGCCCGTTGCACTCCCATTACTCGAACGTGGGATTGAATCATTGAAGGCGGCCTCATAAATAGCGGGAACTTGGGCAACATTCGCTCCTATTAAAGAGGGAAGATCGTGGCACGATAATGAGTGACCGTTATCTTCCCAATGTCACTGAAAGGACCCAATGGGCCTATAAATACCAAAAGGTTCCAATTCCTAAGGTACGAGATCTAATAAATAGACTCTACTCTTTTAGCATATCATTCTTCCACTAAAGAGTTTGTGACGTCAGATCTGAGACGAACCTCCGTGGGTCGATCTCAGCTGCTCCAAGCTCAATCTCTTCCTTAAGTTTCCGTACTAACTTAAGCATTGGAGGGGATTTGGGTCGGGGCCCAGATCCGCCCCCCGACGTTTCTCTGTGGTGTAGATCGCCGAGTCTCAATCTCATGTGAAGGTCGCTCCAATAGCTTTCCAGCCTCGATCTATCGACATACCAGCTGCTCGAGGGTCGATCGAGTATCACAAGCCAATCAACATTCATCAACCGACCTTGGTTCTTCCAACCTAGGGTCCCACTCAACTTGCTGATGAGGCTCCGAATCAGCACGAAGGGTCCACGTCAGCTAGACAATTGTTTTTTGGTCATTTTTGGCCATAACAGTTTGGCGCCGTCTGTGGGAAATGTTAACCAGCTCGACATCCCGAAGCGATCAAAAGCTATGTTTGTTGGGCCCAGCAATATCGGACAGATCCAAGGTCCGAAGGAGAAACCAAAAGCAAACAGTATCCTGGTGGAGGACGCCTCGGACTCTACGTCCCCATCGAAACGACCCACAAAGGCCACCAAGGAACCTAAGGTGATCAGAAGGAATTCACCTAATTCACAGAGCATGTCGACAAGAGTCTCGATGTTTTGGCAACCCTGATACGCCAAAGCATGTGAGATCCATTCGCTCCAAATGAGCAACTATCGCCTCCGAACTCGACCCTGACGCCAGCTAGAGGTGCAGCCTTGCTGAGGGATCAAGAAGATCCTAGAGTAAATCGGCAATAGATCAGCCCGCACAATACAACCTCCACGTCTCACCAATACGGCGGAATGAGGATTGACAATCGTGCCTTCGTTCTCCAGGCAAAGCCAGGTCCCTCCAACTATAAGGAAGCGACCCGCAGCATTCTGGATCAGGTAATACACGGGGTTCTCCCAGGTTGTAACCCTCTCAACCTTGCAGGTGGATATGAGAGGAGAGATGAGATCCCAAATCAATCTTCGGGAGCTAATTACGTGCACGGCGGAGAAGGGAGATCCCTGCTCATCCAATCTGCGCTTCGGCAGACCCCATTAAAGGATAACATCACTTCCATACCCACTCTCCTGAAGTTCAAGCTCCTTGCCTTACCAGCTTATGATGGCAGAGGCGACCCATGGTCGCACATCCGTAAATATCTAAACGTGATGCTGCTTCACGTGGCTGATGACCATATCTTTGTCGAGCCTTCCACGCTATCTTGTTTAAGAGGGCAGAAGGCTGGTACGAAGGATTACCCGACGACTGTATCGGGTCATTTAACGAATTGGCTAATTTGTTCTGCAAGCAATTCGTCGCCGATCACCGTCACAAGAAGAAGTCCTCACACCTCTTTGTAAGGATCGTCTTATCCTTGCAATACTAACAACAACACACTAGAGGGGGAAATAGTGTAATGGTACAAATTGCGTATTTAAACATTAAACATGCAAATGTGGAATTATAAATGCAAGAGGAATTTAAACACCACAAAAATCCAAACGCAAACACAAGATGTTATACTGGTTCTCCAAACTTGGGTACATCGAGCCACACCAATATCCACTATAATTCTCACACAGAGAAATGAATACAGTCTCACACAGAGATACATCACACAGAGAATTTTGATTCTCACACAGAGAAATCCTTGATTTCACACAGAAAGACTTATGCTCTCACACAGAGAGACTCAAACTCTCACACAGAGAGAACTCAACCAACCCTCATACAGAAAGTTATACTCTCACATAGTGAGTAACTAACTCACACACATAAAGCTAGGGTTACAAAGAAATAACAAAGTAAAACAAATACTCTTACCTATGCCTTGAGATGAACTTACTCATAAATGAATGCAAGGCATGAAAGAGGATCTCCAAGTGATGAGATTTGCTAGAAATGCACTTGGATGATTTTCCTTGAGATTGACTTCAATGCATGAAGGAGATTTAGAGCTCTAAGAGGGAAATGAGAGAGTTTGAGAGTGGCTTAATCAATCTCTAATGATTTGCAATATCATCAAAAAGTTCTAATAAACTCAGCCCTCTCATATATATAGGAACCCTATATGAACTCTAAAAACCCAAGGAAATAGCCTAAAACAAAAAGCTGCAACGGCTAGAATCTGGGCAAAAACGTCATCGACAGTCGACTGATGAACAAATGACAGTTGACTGTCCAACGGACAAATAATTTCCAACGGCTATAATCTGAGCAAGGACAGTTGACTGATGAATACAATACAGTCGAATGTATACAGGACATGCGCAAGTAAATCCTTCAGCAGGCGACTGCTGCAGGGGATGGAATAAAACAGAGAGATGCAACTTACGTACTGTATGCAGACAGATGATTGATGACCAGAATACTGTCGACTGTAAAAATAGACATGCGATTGTAAATACTCAACCAGTCGACTAACTAGCAAATTGGGATGAAGCCCAGACAATGGAAGTTGCGCACAATCGACTGTAGAACAATTCACAGGCGACTGTTGGAAGACAGGCGACTGTAAATTGACCGTCAGTCGACTGTTCCAAAAGCTCAAGTATGAGTTAGTAAAAGGTTGACTTGAGCAGTGCACCACAGTCGATTGTAGAAGGCTCGACAGTCGACTGGAATCACCCAGTCGACTGTAAAACCTTCATCAGTTGACTGGTGGAGAGCCAGAGACTCCAATTGAGTCTTTGGGCAAGATGAACCTATTGGGTTGGATTCTATGATAATCCTAAGGCTCATTAAGATGGTTAAATGCATATGCATGAATGAGTAGACCATCTATCAAGGCATTACATTAAACCTAGACTCAAAAAGGAGAAAAGCAATAAATGAAATATTACATGGATTACATTGCTTTCCTTAGAGTCTATGGCTTCAATCTTTAAAGCCTTGATGCTCCCCATTATCTCCAAGCTTTGGCACCCCTTGAGTCCAAGCTATGTCATTACTCCTCTTGATGTCCATCCTTGCATCAAGTGTTTAGTCTCCAAAAATGATATTATTGAAATGTTAACTATGAGACTAAAACAAGAGAATCATTAGCAACAACATAATGTTGTGATCATCATCAAAATAACATTGGTATGAAACACCAATACTCAATACTTTTCACATTCAAGCAGAATGAGAAGGAATCAATCTGATCTTTCGTCCTACGATTCAATAAAGAAAGGCTCGAGGTAGAGGAGAAGCCGGATGTAACTGTCATCGCGGCTCTCACTCAAGCGGTGCGAAACAAGCACTTACGAAGGGCGCTTCACCAGTTCTCACACAACAACCTCGTAGAGATGTTCAATATAACGGATCGATTTATCATCTCCGAGGAAGCAAAGGAACCAGATGATACTACTGGGAAAGGCACCCCCACCCGCCGAGAAGATACCAGGCGGAAAAAACAGACTTAGTGAACCCCTCGCCAAGAATCTCGGGACAAAATGCCGAGAGAGAAGCACCCGAAGCAAAGAGCGCCCAACTTACGCTAGGCCGAGCGGACCCAAAACAGAGGCCCTCACTTATGCCTCATGGGAAGAACTGGTCCAAGAATCTGCCAAGAAAGGCAAATATGAGAAGAGAGATGACCTCTAATTCTGCAAGCACCACAACGACTACGGGCACGATACCAACGACTGCTGGACTCAAGAAGGAGATCGACATATTGGTCAAACGTGGATGATTCGGGATATAAATTGCATATTTTCCCCCCTAACTATCCCCATTTTGTGCCAAAGATTAGGCTTAATTGTGCTCTTTTTGGGTATATTTTCACTTCATATCAATTTTAGGGCTTATTCTCATTCTTGGCACAAAATGCGTTTTTTAATCGTCTTTATTGGCTTCCTACCATTTTTCATATGCTCCTGCTATTATTGTGATCATATCTCCATTTTTTGGGAATTATTTGAGCATTGGAACATTTTATATGGATTATTGGAGGTCAATATTGTTTTTTTATATAGTCATTACATTTATTTTCACATCAAATAGACTAATTTTTCCTTCTCATATTTTTCAGGTACCCATAGGAGTCTTGGGGATTTTCCAGAATTTTTTGGGAATTTTCTGGGCCTCCTGGATATTTTTGGTGATTTTTTGAGGGAGAAATGGGCTTTAAAATACCCAAAAAGAATTTCCATGGGGCGCCACGTGGCGCAACCACGCGGCGCCACGTGGCGCCGAAGGCTACTCATTTCAGCCGCTGCAATTGGCCCGCTTGGGCCGCATGATATTTTTTAAAAAAAATTAAAAAAAAAAGAAAGCTGGCCTGGCCCGCGCGAAATTTCGAGCGGGCCAAGCCCGCTCCGCCTTGTTTTATCAGCTACAGCGCGCGCAATTAAGAAAAAAAAAACAAAGTTTTGCGGGCCGGCCAGCAGGCCGGCCCGCTCCGCTACTTTTGCAGCAGGCGCGCGCAGCTGAACGCGGGGCGGGCGCGGTTTGGCGGGTCGGGAGCCAAACCCGACCCGCAATGTGATAAAACAGGGCCATGATGCGAAAATGAGGGCTCTCTTCGGTTTTACTGTTCGGCTACTGTTCTATTGGGCGATTTTTAGGGTTTCTTGGGGGTTTTTCTTCCCCATTAAGGCTAGGGCTAGGGGAGGAGGCCATGGATTAAGCTTGGAGCTTGGAGGAGCATTTGGGAGAGGAGAACTTCATTCTTGAGTGACACATTGGTGAAATTTTTCCACCCTCTTTTGTGTTTTGATTTAGGGTTTTGTATTGTAATTGGATGTTAATTTTGAGTAAAGATTACTCCTTTTTCACCATGATTCTCTAAATTTTGCTTGTGTGGTTGTGTTTGGTGATTGTTGTTGTAGGGTTGTAAAATTTCTCCTCTAGCATATGTTTAATTTCAAAATTGATGGATGAAACTTGAGTTAATTTGTTTATTGGAACCCTAAGGGGGAATCCAAGAAGAGGATAATCCTAGCGGACCCTCTCTAATGTGCTTAATTGATTATTACTCATGTGAGTTTCATTCATTACTTATTGCACCCCACACGTTCGATGAAATGCTGTATTTTCCGATTGAGCTCCCTTAGCCGGGAGATCAATTGAGTTATATTTGGGATGAATTTCCACGCCCACGGCCTCATTCACACACACACCACATGAGTCCTCCTTGTTACTTGCCGATTCGGCTCTCCACCCTTAGCCACTTAGGTTAGATTTTTTAGTTTCTCCACACGTTTTTTCACACTTCCACCCATCGTAATTGAGATTATTGTAGCACGCTATTATTTTCTTTATCAATCAAAATTTTGTGAACGTAGAACGAATTGTCCCTGTGATCCGACCCGGTACTCACCGGTTATTTTTATATTGCATTGACGCTCCTACGCTTGGGAGCGGAAGGCGTGCACTTGCGCGTTTTCCGAGTCAACCAGTGGACATCCCAAGAACCCAGTCACCGATCAATCCAGCAAAGAGAGGCCCTCGAAGCAGAAAGGCAAAATGACAGGGTCGCCTGTCACTAAGGTGGTGGACTAACGAGCTTTTAAAGCTCGAGGTTGAATAAAAAGCGTGGGACAAGAGCGACACTCGCCAAAACTCGAAAATGCCTGCACGCTTTTTACTTTCTTCAATAAAGCATGTTTTTCATCAAATACATTCTGCTTCGAATTGAAATTTTTCGATAGAGCATTTATGAACTTCATAAAAAGAGTCCCATCAGACTCCCCTCAAACAAGATCCTATCCTTGGGGAAATCTAGATGAACCAAACTCACGTTGATGAAACCCATGTTGACCATACCGTGTCGTCAGCCGTAAGTCGAAGGGGCCACCACTTCTTCACTGAACGACCCTAACATGTCGTCAGCCGTAAGACGAAGGGCCACCCCTGCGCCACTGAACGACCCTACTGTGTCGTCAGCCGTAAGTCGAAGGGCCGCCCCTTCGCCACTAAACGACACTGCCATGTCGTCAGCCGTAAGTCGAAGGGCCACCCCTTCGTGACTGAACGACTTTAACGTGTCATCAACCGTAAGTTGAAGAGGCCACCACTTCGCTACTGAACGACCCTACCGTGTCGTCAGCCGTAAGTCGAAGGGGCCACCCTTCCGCCACTGAACGACCCTGCCATGTCGTCATCCGTAAGTCGAAGGGCCATCCCTTCGCTACTGAACGACTCTAACATGTCGTCAGCCGTAAGACGAAGGGCCTCCCCTTCTCCACTGAATGACCTTTCCATGTCGTCAGCCGTTAGTCGAAGGGGCCACTGAACGGCCCTAATGTGTCGTCAGCCGTAAGTCAAAGGGGCCACCCTTTCGCTATTGAATAACCCTGACATGTCGTCAGCCATAAGTCGAAGGGGCCACCTCTTCGTTACCGAATGATCCCGACGTTTCGTCAGCTGTAAGTTAAAGAGACCACCCCTTCGCCACTGAACGACCCTAACATGTCGTCAGCTGTAAGACGAAGGGCCACCCCTTTGCTACTGACCGACCCTGACGTGTTGTCAGCAGTAAGCTGAAGGGACCACCCCTTGGCCACTGAACGACCCTAACATGTCGTCAACCGTAAGACGAAGGGAAACCCCTTCACCACTGAACGACCCTACTATGTCGCCAGCCGTAAGTCGAAGGGCCGCCCCTTCGCCACTGAACGCCCCTGTTATGTTGTCAGCCGTAAGTCGAAGGGGCCACCCCTTCGCTACTGAACGACCCTAACGTGTTGTCAGCCGTAAGTCTCGTCAGCCGTAAGTCGAATGGGCCACCCGTTCGACACTGAACGATCTTAACGTGTCGTCAGCTGTAAGTTGAAGGGCCACCACGTCGTTACTAAACGACCCTCTCATGTCGTCAGCCGTAAGTCGAAGGGGATACCCCTTCACTACTGAACGACCCTGATGTGTCGTCAGCCGTAAGTCGACGGGGCCACCCCTTTGCCATTAAAAGATCCTCTCGTGTCGTCAGCCATAAGTCGAAGGGCCACCCCTTCACCACTAAACGACCCCCTCGGTCGTCAACCGTAAGTCGAGGGCCATCTCTTCACCACTGAACGACTCTCTCGTGTCATCAGCCGTAAGTCGAGGGCCACCTCTTCGCCACTGAACGACCCTCTCGTGTCCACCCTTTCACCACTGAACGACCTTACCGCCTCATCAGCCATAAGTCGAAGGGGCCACCCCTTCGCAACTAAACGACTTCCTTACGTTATCAGCCGTGAGTCGAGGGAATCGCTCCCTCGCCACTGAACGAAGTGGTCTATTTCTAACTTGGTTTGATTGCTTATCCTCGATCATCTTGAGAAAGGTTCTAACCCACCGAAAGGGGCCATTAAGCATTATGACCACACGACATGAGCGACGACAAAACAAAGAAATACAACGAAAAACAGAGATATACAAGCCAACTCTCCTGGCACTTTTGCTACAAAATTGTTTTCGTTTACATCTACATTACCCCCTATACATTCAAAAATTAAAGCGGGAGTAAAAGGAGCGCCAACATTTTACAACGGCTGGCTAGGCCCTTGGTCTCACTCTAGTACGACCGTGGGCTCCTGTTCTCCTGAAGCACCAGCTCCTGCATTGTCACCCGTCATGGTGACAACTTCACCGGTGGGAGCAGCATCCTCCGTGTCGACTCAATTCGTCGTCACCAATGTCCGAAAACAATATCGGGATTCGGTCGATCTCAATGGAGATGTCAGGGAATCAGTCCTTCACTTCCGATCGACAGCACTCGTAGCCTTCCGTGTACAGCTCGTCAAAATCGGGCAATGAATCCTTGAATTCCTGGACCACCCTCTCTGCTCTGACATTGGCATTGGCTCTCTCTTCCAATAGAGCCTTCTCTGCTTGCTCCCTTAAAGCGGCTTGTTCCGCCTCCCTCTCGCGAGGCTCGTGTAGCTCACGATCGAGCCGCTTAAGGTGATCCATTCTCGATTCGCATAAAAGGAGAATCCTAGTCAGCTCGACCTGAGACTTCTCCACGGTCGACCTAAATGCATCCAGGGTGACTTCGTAATTAGCCACCACCGAGGCACGACGACGCAACACAGCGGTGGCCATGAAAGCCTACAAACAACGCATGATGGTTAACATCCGTGTTCGCATCATCTACAATGGAGGTTGGTGCAGTAATTACCTGGAAGTTAGCATGGAGGGCTATCGACGCAAGCCTCTCGTAATTCCACGACAGCCCTGTCTCGTGGAAAGGTCGCATTTTCAGCGATTCAGGAGGCGGTCCCGCAATCCAGAAGAGCAGAATCTTCTCGCCTCATTGGAAATTCCGTTCAAATGAGTTCCTCCGCGGAGCAATCGAATGGAGTATGAGGAAATTGACTCTTTAGCAAAATTGGTCTGAATTCGTCAGGGATGCCTTCAGACTAGGGTACTGGAGGGAGCATGCCTCCCCAAGGCCAGGAATCCTCGTGCAGAAGGAGTTCCGGAGGGATCCAGGGCTCCCCCGAGTCTCCCTATAGAGGAGTTCCCATCGCCTGCTGAGGAACCTCCTCCACAGCTTCAGTTGAGTCCGAGTGCTAAGGAGAATTCGCCGTCTCCTTTTATTTCCCTCAATAGCAACCACCTTAAACTCGGAGGCAGGCTTCCCCTTCTTCTTCCGCTGGAAACGGGCCACATGAGTAGCCCTCTCAGCAACAACGGGTCGATCCTCCGATAACTGAGCCATCCTTTCTCCCATGGACGTCACCTGAGGAGATAACATGCTCACCAGCCTCTCTAATGGAAGCCTCAACTCCATCTCTCAGCACAGGGTCCACCAGGCACTCCAGACCGATCATGCCTACAGAAGAAACAAACAAGTTAAGTCAGAGAACGAAGGCCGAACAGTTGGCAGGCACAATCGAATCAACCTTTCGTCCACACGGTCTGACGCAACACGTTGTTGGACCACAGCCTCTTCGTCTTCCTCACACTCTCTGGCAGACTCTTCAAAGCGTCGGCGGCTTCTTTATCCTCTCTAGTCAAAGGCTTATCCTCGACAGGGCCTAAGTCAGGAGCACCCCAGCCAGTACAGAAGCTCGTCTCTCCCTGAAAGACCACGAACATGAACTCCTCTTTCTATTTGGAATTAGAAGTCGGGAGGTCATCAAATAATTTCCTGCCTCGACGAGCTGTTATCATATACCAGTCCGGAGTCTTGAGGGGTGGAATCGTGAAGAAGTGATTGAACAGTCTAAGCGACAGTTTAATCCCTTTCATCAAGCATAAAGCTATAAAACCCATCAACACACCTATGACGTTTGGCATCAACTGACAGAGAGAAATGTTTAGGCTGCACAAGAAGTAGCGCATGAAGGGGTGCATGGGGAATCAAAGCCCTCGTTGGAAGTCTTTGACGTAAACTTCGACTTCCCGGTCATGGATATACATGGGGTCCAAATGTATAACCGTTTAAGTTCAAATGATATTCAAAAATTAATTTTAGTACTTTTAAAATTAAAGAAATTCTTGAAATATACTATAATATTATTCCTATGATACGATCAATATTACGTACATAATACCCGTATTCAGAAATATAGGGTATTACAGCTGCTTGGCTATATGTTCGGGGGCCACTCCATTGTGGGCCGAGCTAGCTATATGATTGGAAATGACCTATCAGCACCCTCGTGGGCTGCTCGGCTATACAATCGGGGGCCGCTCCCTTACGGGCCGAATAATTTGATCGGGGATGACCTATCGACACCCTCACAGGTTGCTCGGCTATACGATTGGGAGAACCCTCGTGGGCTACTCGGTCATACGATCAGGGGCCAATCCTTCATGGGCCAAGCTAGCTATACGATCAGGGATGACATATCAGCACCCTCGTCGGCTGCTCGGCCATACGATCAGGGGCCAATCCCTCGTGGGTCTAGCTAGCTATAAGATCAGGGATGACCTATCCGCACCCTCGTAGGCTGCTCGGCTATACGTTCAAGGGGCCAATCCCTCACGAACCGAACTAGCTATATGAACTCTCTACTCTACTATGTGTGTATATAAGGCTGTCTGATTAGGGTCATACGTCGTTCTTCAATAGCTTGCGCTCTACATCCTACCAAGGTACGGGCCCGAGCGGTTAAGGGGGCATGCAGACGATGTTACGACTCGAGACGACTCGGAATAAATATAATCGCATGACAGTTCTATACCAGGTAATTCACATCAAGCCCAAAACTTACTCTTTGAATCAATTTCATTAACGAAATAAGGAAAAGGGGGGCCTGTACAAGGAGGAACATATAATGGCCGCAAGCTCATGGAGCGATAGTGCAAGATGGTTGGCCCTCCGAGGGCACCACTGTAGTTCCTTCGGACGAATCATGGGCAGGTTTCCTGTTAGGCATCGTCGTCGGCTGTCTAAAATCAGCCCCTGGCCTGAGGAATCTACTCCGAACTTTCGCTTGACTCATCAAGATGGTCATCTTGAACAGATCAGCAATCTCGAAAGCAAGGTTGTCCTTGTACCTCTCCATGGCCTCCTTGGCGATACTTGAAAGGTCGAGCTTCCTCAGATCGGCTTGTTAAGCTAGAGTTCAGAATTTTTATTCTTCCATCGATCTTCAGCTTCCCTCTTCGCGAGAGACAAGGTAGTGGTGGTATTTACGGTAGCTGACCGACCCCACTCGGTGGCTGCCTGCTCATCTATCTCCTTGGTCAGTGCCTCCTCCAGCTTCTTCACTCGAGATTTGAGCCCATTAACCTGGGACTCAAGTTCCACGGAAAAATTAGACGACACCCTCAGCTCGGGCTTCGTCTCCTCCAGAGCTTTCTCGACAGTGACTGTCCTTTGCTGCTCCCTTGATAACATAACTTCTACACCAGTCATTTCTACAACACGATGGCGCAGCTTTGCAGCCACCATAGACACATACACCAACAAGGAAGTCAGACCTAAAACCCTCGCAAAATTGAGGAGTGCGGAAGAATACCAACATGATGACTATGCCAGCCAATGAAACTGGACAGTCTCTCATGATTGACTTGCTCTAGGATAGTAAGATCCCACGGGAGGATGTAGTTCTCCACAAGTCAGGCAGTAGTCCCACAGTCCAAGAGAGCTGACTCCCCGTCCCATACAAGAAATGCAGACTTATGGAGTTCTCCCTTGGAATGTTCTAGAGGAGTCAATGCCTACCTATCTGCAGGCAAAGTCCCTTCATACTCAGAGGGGATCAGCCCAACTAACGGTATCGAAGGGACGAGGCCTCCCCACGACCATGTATCTTCATAACTGCCTGACCCATGGGGTGGCGCCGACGTCTTCGAAGACCCACTGTGGGGGCACTATTTGAGTCTGGAGAGCTCAGGCCTTAGCCGTATCAACGTCCCATAGAGTGTGACCAGGAAGGATCACCTTGTCCTTCTTCCTCTGCCCTTCCCCCACACCTCGCTTTAACTGAGGGGCGGGTTCTATGTCTCTTTGTTGATTCCTCAGACCTTGAGCTCGAACCCCCATAATTGGAGCCGGACCCTCAATGGCAGGGATCGGGCCCATGAACATGTTTCTGTTGAGTGGGTCCGAGGTCTGATTCAAATTTCTAAAGGCCAGTGTTGATTTCCCAGCTTCCTTGGATGGTCTCTGCTTGGGAGGGGATGCCGGGCAACCAAACAAGCTACCTGTTGACTCTTTGAGTCTCGATTGATGGAGCTTCCGCATTTCTGGGGCCAGATCATCGCATTCTTGGCCGACCATCTCTACAAAGAGAAAGAAAATTAGGGCGAGTAGTCACGAAGGCGGAATCCAAATTCTAATATTACCCCGGCTCCACAAGACACTCTTCAACAAGCCACTGTCTAATAATCTGTTGATCAACCTCTCTTCCTTGGGAGGCTCAACAGAAGTGTGATCGCTTTAGCCTTAATGATGGAGAGCCTTAGTTTCGCAGAAGTACGGGGAGCCTTAGTTTCGCAGAAGTTGAGGGGTTGAGACTACCCCAATGAGCAAGAATGTCGATCCCTTTGGGAAAGTGATGAAGACAAAAGCGTCTTTCCAATCATATATAGGACCATGGAGATCCGAAATTAGGTTCCTGTTCTACCGGGCAGCGTTATGGTACCACATGCCCTGAGAGTCAGTTTGAAGTTGGAAGAAAAAGCAGAAGAGCAGGATAGTTGGTTCTATCTTGTGCAACAGATAAAACATGATAAAACATGATAAAACAGACCACATAAGAAATGGCGATGTGAGCGAGTTGACAAAGAAAAAGTTCAAGAAAATTTAGAATATCAAGGGTGAATGTGTGAAGAGGAAAACAAAGGGCATACTGTAAAGCCTAGACGTAGACACTGACCTCTCTTTTCTTAGGGAAACCGATCATCTCGTTCAAGTCGGGGATCCGATACCTATTTGGGAATAAATGTAGTCAGTTAGGATCTTATTAGTCAAGGAGAAAGATAGTTTGGGGAGCAAATGCAAGATCTCTAGGGGCACATTGGATGAGTTATCAGCTCGCAAAATAGCTAGGAAGCTCTGGCTCCATAAATAAGCCTTTGTCTTTGCCAGGAACCAAGCTATACTTTGGGGGGTTGAGAGACTTTTGGTACTTCGGACTGAAGTACTTCTCTGATCCTCAACATCCGAAACTTAAATCTATAGAAGAAAGGAACCAAGAAAAGCACGATAGCACTGAGGATGATCGATGAACACAAAGGCAGACACGAGGATTTTCAGAAACGAGAACAGAAGAGTTTGTCGCTCCACTCTCTTCTCTTACTTATATTAGGGGCCATTTTTCTGATGAAACTCAGTCGTTCAAATGAGTGCACGTGTCGACATTTGAGAAGCAACAACGCCCCAGTCCATGCACTATTGCAACTACCCAACCAAATGAACATGAATTTTGGCAGATAAAAATTAAAATTCCCGTCTCGACTGTCGTGCCCAATTAATAAGACGTCACATCACTCGACCTCAATCGTCGCATCTTCTGAGCTCAAGAGATAT
Organism: Scilla litardierei; assembly: GCA_030789695.1. NCBI lineage: Eukaryota > Viridiplantae > Streptophyta > Magnoliopsida > Asparagales > Asparagaceae > Scilla > Scilla litardierei. Next base: position 202,845,369 of record CM061133.1, read on the forward strand.
GGGGACATTGTTACTACATTGAGCCGGCCCACTTGGCGGAGAAATGTATTTCATTTGAATAAGGAAGTTCAAGAGGGATGCATCGCCTCAGCCCAACGGCCCAGAGGCCCATATGAGCGGTAACTACTTGCCCGATCAAAGTGACAGCCCATCCGCCTGTTTGAGCTCTCGAATACTAGTGATTTTGTTGGTAATGGCGGGGGTAAATGGGGCAGCCATTATCCCCTTTTAAGGACCAATGATGCCGTCATAAAGGCATGACCGTTATCAGCTAACGGCACTCAGAGAAACCCTCACATATAAGTAGTCTCTGCAACGATAAGACATGTATCAATCTCGAGAGGTACTAAACGCTCAGGTACTATGATCCTCAAATATCTACTTTCACTTTATATTTCTTTCTCCTTCATAGCTTGGTGAGACAAGACCGTGATCGAACGACCTCCCACTAGGTCGGACCTAGCTGCATCAAGCTCCCTTTTAGTCATCAACCAACTTTAAGCATCGGGGGAGATTTGAGTCGGAACCCAGATCCGACCCCCTGACGATTTCTTTGTGTTTCTGACCCCCTGACGATTTCTGCGTTGCAGATCTACAAAGGTAGCTCGGAGACTACTGCCGATTTCTTTGTGTTGCAGATCTACACAGGTAGCTCGGAGTTGGGTCAAGCTTTAACCCAATGGCTCAAACTTAACTCTCACCAACCCGGGATCACCTCTCCTCGGATCCCACTCTTCAGCTGACGGAGCGCCACATCACCGGAGGCGTCCTTGTCAGCATCCTATTCACTGTGGGACAGATTTACCCGTCAACACCGCTATTACAACCTACCTGCATAAAAATGCACATTGCATCCTCCAGCCTCCATCCACTCCCTAGACATACTCAATGGCTGCATCGAATCAAGCCAGACTATTCACTGTGTGTTGCGATAACGGACATGCACAACTGAAACCAAAAGGGCGATTGATTCCAACTGGAGTTGATGCTTCATAACAACAACAAGCTTGATTGGCCCAATGGCACTGGGGTCAACAAAAGCTTTGCCAGGCTAAGCCAACGAAAACTTTGGTTTTGGGTCGTCAGTCACCCAAGATAGCAGGTTCAAGGATATCCAATGCAACAGAAAATATTGGACGGGGAGTTTATATACACAAAATAAAACATTAAAACAATATCGTATCATTCAATATTAGTACAATACACAAGGCTGTTTGTACAAACAAATGCAAATGAAATGTTAAAACTGACTGTTGTCTCTACAATAAACCAATAGGGTGAGATTTCATTCGCTACAAGGCCATCAACAACAGAAACAAAATATGAGTAGCCCAAGCCAAGATTACTTGAACCAATAGAAAAACACGCAATACAAAGATATACTCAAACCTATAGATACAAAAATATACATTTTGGGAAGAATATTCCGGAATAACAAAACCAATGTGTTTGTGTATCAGGGCTTGGATTTGGATTAGATTCACCATACGAATGAGCACCTCACAGCATGTCTCGGGTTTAAGCTTTGGCACAAAACTAGGGTTTCATCTTGAGCTCTATCTGTTACTTAGATACGAGCTTTGGCTCCAACTATAGATCAGGCTCCGGATATGATATCGTTTGCCATTGAAACTTTGCCTCCGGAATCAGTTGATGTTCTCAGTCTATCTTACTATCTTAGTAAGATTTTCTAATTCGGTCTTTTAGACCTTGGAGCATTCTTGACATAGTTTAGTGCATATCTCGTCAAATCTACGCTTGAATTTGGTATCTGAATATGATGATGGTAGAGATGAATGGCTTGGTTAAGAGTTTGTGGAGGTGCCAATATCGAAACTTGCTACTCATTATTGACCATTGTCGACAACTTTCACCATACTCTACCATTCAAGATAGATCTTCACTAACTTGCATTTAGCATACTGGCATTTCTCACCTTTCATCAAGTTGAAGAGAATGACACTTCTAAAAGAACTTCCAATCTTTAACAGCATCACGATCAAGATATTCTCAAAAAAATAAGGCAAGCTTTGAACACGACAGTCACATATAATCACTTCTGATACAAGCATTTTGAATGGGCCCAGAGGAGCCACGTCAACCACGACTAGTCAACCAACCCACTACGGCCTTGGGCTCTGGCCCAAGGACCTCACGGCCGGGTCACGCTTCTCCACCCGAGACGAATGCCCAAAAGACCGCCCATTTTCCGTAGTGGAGGAAATCGCTCCCGAAACCGAGGGAGCACTCACCAATCATGGCAGCCACTCAAAGCCATCACTCCTGCAATCATGGCCCACATTGATGGCATGCATCCCTTCATCAAACGGGTGCAATTATGGGGGTCAACATTTTCCAATTAGCACGTCCCCATCAATGACGGCAACACGATCTCATCATGGCCCATTACAACAAGAGGGATGACTCGCCTATATGAAAAGGAGGGAAGCATCATCTCAAGGGGTATCTCGAGGATCTTAAATGGAGGTAGCACAATACAACTACTACACCTTTTTCCACCTTACACATCTCTCCTCCACAGCTCGGCCCGAGAACTCGTGCTTGGTCTCTCCGTGAACCAAGCTCGATTCCACCGAGTTCCTCTTAGTCACTGTTTGACTTAAGCATCGGAGGAGACTTGGTCGGAACCAAGGACCGACCCCCCTTGATGAGCTCCATATTCTGTGCAGATCAAAGGAGACGTTAACACGCCGAAGCATCCCTTCGGCGTCCCATCATTCGGATCCGAACGCCTTCGAGCTCGAGTCCGTTCGGTCGACCAATCCAGGAGGGCGTCGCCCGACCGAAGTTACCCTTCGGCGCATAGACGCACGGATCCGCGCCTTCCAGTTCAACCGAACGCGCGGGCCGACCGACCCCAACGGCCGTCCCCGTCTCACGTGACATCAATGACCTCCGGCCCTCCAGACTATCAACCTGTGGTGAGAAAACACCCCGAAACAACTTCGAATGATGATAGTAGCTAACATAGTATCCATTCTTGTAAGATCCCCTGGACATTTACTAAAAAACCGCAAGATATCCACACAAACTCAATCGGCTCAAAATTAGCTCCAAATAGTGCATGGCTAGGGTTCGGCTAGGTTTGAATCGATGACAGTTAATGGCTCAAACGAACTTTGGCTTGAGTTGTCTCACTTGAGCCTATCTATGGGCAGCTTGCCTTGGCTAAGCTGGCTCGAGTCAGCTTAGACTTCATTGCAATGGGTTTATCCACTCGAATTTAGCTTGATCTGAGCTGACGTCAATAAGGTAACAATAGCTAAAGAAGACGATGAAAATGGCTAGGATCGGGATGGCTGTCCCTTGCGTATGTTACGACAAAAGCAACTTAATTAGGATGGCGGCATCGCTGACAGTTAATGATATGGTGATGGATGAGGGTGACAATGAGGACGATGTTTGTGACAACAAAATAGCTCTAGAGTTCGACAAAACGCTCTTTGGTTTGAATCTTAAGGGATATGCACGATCTTTGGTTCCAAATAAAATAGCATTCAATTGCTGCTTGTTCTACATCGACACATATAGTATTGGATCGTTCGGTTATAATATGAGGATGCTACATCAAACTGTAAGATGAAAACAAATCAAGAATAAGCTAATTGATGTAGATAATATCTCCCATAAAGATGAAATAATGGAGTGTGTTGAAGAAAAAGGGCAATATCTTGAAGGATACATTTTATGGATAGATAAAGCTTTATATGCAACCAATATCCAAGCCAAGGTAGCTAATACCTAAACCCCGACGCTTTTGATTCATATCGCCCAATAATTGCATACACTAGCCAATGAAGATGCTACAAAACTACCAGCTGATACCAAGATAAAAAATTGAGATTTTAAATCTTCAATTCAACTTAAGAGTTGTTCATTTATTGGAAACATGTTTATTACTTTTTTAAGAAAGTGAAGAATTAGGTTCCAGCCAACTCTCAGTGTTTCCAAATTTTGTTAGTTTTCTAAATTGGTGAGAAATCCAATCCATGAAACATGGACTTTCTATTCTTCTGTTTGATAGTTAAGAAAAGAAAATGATATAAAATAGAAAAGTTAGAATAGAATGCTTTTCCATTGTTTGGAATTGTGATACGATCTCCCTTGGATTTAGGGATGAAAACAAGATTTTATTGATAAATTGGAGATACAAAGGATTGTTGGCCTCAATTCGAGAAAAGAAAAGCTCTTATAGGATTTAATTCGAGAGGAAGGGTTAACTCACTAATCTACGGTTTCCTACTCCTAAACTCTTCTACTTCTCCATTCTCTTCTAAAATTTCGCATATTCTCTTAAGAACTTTCCCTCTTATTTATAATAAAACCCCAAAACGAGCCGTCGTCACGAATCTGTCATTCGCCTAGGGGTTTTAGCTGCATCATGTAATTACGATTCTGCTACTGCAACAATGTCATGTATTTACGATTCTACCACTGCAGCCTAGAAATCACAAAACTAACAATGATATGAATTTACAGGACAACTACTGCCTTGTAATTACATAACGATGCCATGTAATTACAGAACTGTCGCTGCACTATAATTTCACAAATACCACTGGCCTTTAGGGTTCCTGACTCCCCTTTAATGGCCGTTGCTTGCATGCGATCGTACCATTACTCCCCTCCCAAAAAGCCATATTATTCTCAAGGTGAAATTCTACAAAACATGCTTATCGAAAATCTCCATGCCATGTCACCGCTTGCCCAGGCCCTGTCGTCCTCCAGTATGCCTAGCAGGCCTCCCCCACCTCTGTCGAAGCCCGACGGGCACCTTCGGCCTCACTGTTGCCTCCCCCACGCGTCGTCGTGTACGGATCTGGCTAAATCTTGTCAGATCCTTGACCAGAGCGGTATTGCCATCTCAAATATGCCGTTTGATTAGAGATCTTCCTCAAATTTGACGGCTATCCATTCTCTTGTTCAAAGATGTCGCCTTTGCCCCAAATCTGATGTCGTGCCATCCTTCAGATGGGTCCTCTCCTCGAAAGGAATGATTTTTTCATTGTCCTTTTTCAATGGCGCCCTCTTTGCCCAAGATCTAAATCGTGGTCACCGTCTTTGTTCAGATCCGGATTTGTCATCTCTTTCTCGGGTGAAAGGTGGTTCAACTTCTCCCAGCTTCATCATGAATTCAATTAACGAAACCCTCTCCTCAATTGCTTGGTTTTGATCCTCCATCCTTTGGTAGAATTCCTCCTCTTATTTATAGATCTCCTTGAGGAAATTCACTTTTTCGCCGCTATTAGAATTGAACGCTCTGATACAACAACTCGAAAAGGATTTGGAGATAAAAATCGATTTTTATTGATAAATTGGGGTTACAAAGGATAGTTGGCCTCAATTCGTGAGGAGAACCACTCTCCCAGCATTTAATTTGAGGGAAATTCTTAATTCTCCAATAAATTAATCTAGATCTTGATAACTACTACCAATTTTCCCGCAATATTCTTCCTAATCTCCCTCCAATCTTTCCCCTTATTAATAATAAAACTCCACCTAATGAGCCGCCCCTGTAAATACCAAAATGCCTTTGACCATGGTTTTTTGTCCAGAAATTACAATACTGACACTAGCCAACCTGTAATTACGAGATTGTCATGGGCCAACCTGTGATTACAGAACTGCCACTACCCTGCAGCCACAGCCCTGCAATTATAGAACTACAACTACCCTGGATTACAGAACTGATATCCCCTCTAGGGCTTTGCTGCCACCGCCGCTCCTTGACTCTTTTTTTACCATCGTCACTTGCATGCGATCATATCACTACTACCCATCCAAAAAGCCAACTTGTCCTCAAGGTGGAATTCCAAAAAACGTACACATCAAAAATCTCCTCGTTGTGTCATCGCTTGCCTATGCCCCGCCATCATTCGTTGCACCTGGCATGCCTCCACGTCTTTGTTGAAGCCATGCCAGGCCCCTGCGGCCTCATTGAAGCCTTGCGCTCCTCTGTCAAAGCTGTTGGCCTCCTTCGACCTCGCTGTTACCTCCCTACGCGCCGTCGTATGCGGATCTAGTCGAATTTGGCCAAATCTGGTCGGATCCTTGGCCAGAGCGGTATCATAATCTTAGATCCATCGTTTAGTTGGAGATCTTCCTCAAAGTTGATGACTTTCCACTTTTTCTTGTTCAAAACTTTCGCTTTTTGTCCTAAATATGCGTCATTGTCTACGACATTGATCAGATCAGATGTTGTGCCGCCTTTCAGATGGATCTCTGCCTAGCAAGAGATGATTTTTCTTCTGCCCTTCAAATGGATCTTCTTCTTCGAATACGATTGCATGCAAGTGACAAGGGAAAAAAGGTAGTCAAGGAGCGACGACGGGAAAACCCTTGAAGGGATGACATTTCTATAATTACAGGGTTGTAGCAATTCTGTAATTGCAGGGCAGTGGTAGTTCTGTAATTACAGGGCGGCCAGTGGTAGTCACGTAATTACAAGGCGGCACATGTCGGTTTTGTAACTTCAGGGCAGATAACCTAGGTCAAGGGCATTTTGGCAATTCAAGGACGGTGAATCATTACGTGGTGTTTATTATAAATAAAGGAAAAGATTGGAGGGAGTTTAGGAAGAATATTGTGGAAAAATTGATAATAGTTATCTAGATCAAGATTAGTTTAATGAAGAGTTAAGCATTCTTCTCGAATTAAAGGTGAGGAGCGGTCTTCCTTTCGAAAGAGGCCAATTATCTTGTTATTTTCGTTGAAAAGAAATAAAAATATCATTTTTCTTCTCCAAATCCTATCTTTAGCCATAAAATCCTATTTTTAATTCCTAAATCCATAGCAAGTCATATCAAATTGTGAGTAGTTTTTTAAATCTCAATAAGACCATCGCCTTTGTGAACTGGAAAGCGAACCGCTCAATAAGTCAAAATAATTTGGAAGCCCCTTTGAAACAATTGCACGAATCCTCATATAAGCCCAATTCACAAGTGTTTGTTTCCAAAGGCAAACTAGCATGCAACAATATGTTAACAGGTACTCAACTCATCTTGATATCTAATTAACAAAAAAATAAAGAAAAGAAACACAACAAATTAAACACTTTGCAAAAAATTATTACCTCTCAACCGTAAATAGGCAAAAAGACCACCAAAATGAAGAGAACCATTGAAGAAGGCTTCTAATAGAGATCCAATTTGAAATTGAGATAGAATCTTTTTTAATTTTATTTTAGTTTTCCGATAAAGATAAAGTTTGAGTATATTACATTTGACAACTGTTTTTGAATTCTAGGGCTGACTAGGACAAGCTGACTAAGACAAACAGGTTGATAGAAAGACGGCTTGGATTTAATCTTGAGGAATGAATGGTTGAGATGGGATTTTGTGGAAAGTTTTGGAGGGAAAAATATTTCTAGGGAAATGAAAGTTTCTAGGGAAATGAAACTTTTTGGAAAATGGAAGTTTATGGGGAATAACAGAGTGCATGTAATTAATGCATTTGGGGAAAAACTTTAATTTGCACTTAATACTGCAGATCAAATGCTGTCACAGATCAAACGATCTCTCCCTCAATGCGTGGCTCATCGTCTCTTCGACGCTTGGGGCAACAAGATGAGAATAATTTTCCGCGCCGAGGGTGCCTGCTAAATTTTTTAAGCTAATTTTTTATTCAGCGCCGAAGGCGCCCGCAACAAATTTGTTGTTGTACGTCGAATTTGTTGTTCCGCGCTGAATGCGCCCGCGCAGAATTTGTTGTTCCGTGTCGAATGCGACTGCTCCGAACTTTTTGTTCTGCGCCGAAGACGCCTGTGCCGCTAAACATTTTTACGCTAGTCTAGCATGCCATAATAATGTTGCATTATCAGATGCAGCAGATGAAGATGAGGTTAACATAAAACCAGAAGAAGAATTATTTGTATTAAGAATTTCCAAACCATTAACATAAGTGCGAGATCCATAATATTCGTTACACAAACTTATATTCAGACCATGCTGTTCAAACAACAAATTAAATCTAAATTTAGCTAAGGATATTATAGAGACTAAGTTCCGCCTTATTTCTGGAGTATGCAAAACATCATGCACTAGTAAGGTTCGTCCTCCGCCCAATTCCAATTTGCATGTACCGACTCCCTTTACTTCCAGTTTGTTGTTGTTGCCAACATACACTCATCTAGTTCCTCCAGGAACATGGCGGTACTCCACATAGTAGTCTTTGTCTCTCGCTATGTGGTCTATCACTCCTGAATCAACAATCTACCAAGGACCAGGTTCTATGAGCATAACGGAGCTCGACACATATGTATTATGGCAACGAATAGAAGAAGAATCAGAAGTTACCTTCCTTGGTTCAGGACATTCTCGAGTGAAGTGTCCCTTCTGACGACATTTGAAGCACATCTTATCAACATTCATTTTCTTCTTCTTATCAAATTTCCTCAGCCCCCTGTTTTTGATTTTTATAGCTGCATCTTTGATATGGTTCTTCTTTCCGAACCTCTTCCTCTTGAAGTTTCCTTTCCTGGAACTTGACTCCGTTACATAAGAATGAGAATATGGTTTAAGTGAAGAAAACCTTTCGTCTTCCAATTCTACGTGACGTGCCACATCATCAAAAGTCTTAACACTTTCACTATGTGTCAAGTTGACTTTCATATGTTCCCAGGAGCCAGGCAAAGAACTAATCACAGCTTGAACCTGTTGTTCATTAGTGAGGTTGCACCCAGCAATATCAAGTTTCTTAATCATTCTAGACATCTCCCGGAGATGTTGCTTAATGGTCTGATTGGAACCCATCTTATAAGTATCAAACCTTATAGTGATCTGCCGTAACTTCGATACAGAAGTTCCTCCCAGCCTATCAGATAAGGCCTTCCTCAAGTCACATGCAGTAGGATAATCCTTGTATTCACAAGCAAAGTCATCCTTCATTGATCTAACAAGAATACCACGTGCAGTGGTATCCTTTTTCTTCCACTCATTGTAAGTCTCAACTGCACGCCTGTGTTGGGCGGTGTTACCCTCAACAGTATCTTCCAACTTATGATTTATGGTTTCAATGACGTCTTGTTCCTCTAAGACATACTTGATACGAAAACTTCAGATATTGAAATTGTCTCCATTGAGACAGTCTCCCTTGTTGAGGTCAGCAATGATGTTCTTGATAGTGTTGGAACTTATCCAACTAAGTTGGATCTTAATCCAACATTGGGCTAATATGCGGTGAATAATTATATAAGTGCTACGCTGTCGTATTAAGCCCAATATATTAGTGATCTGGTTTTAATTAATTAAATGGGCTAAATGAGTTAAACAGGTTGTGGGGCCTTTATGTGTAGAGACTATTGGGCTTCAACTCGTTGATGGGCCGAGTTGGAAACCCTAGGGCTATGTAGGCTAGCCTATAAATATTAGCGGTCATGATCCCCGGAATACACGAACAAATTTGAGCCGTCTTTTCTACGTCCCGTCGCTAGGAGAGAAACCAGGAGAAAACTAAAGGGGTTCTCCAACGGTTGATTCGTGCTATTCTGGAAGATCGTCCGCTACGGTATCGTCAGGATCTTTCAAACTATTAGCGATGGATTCAGGTACGCTTCCGCTAAATCCGAGTAGGTCAATGATTTAAGATTCCGCATGTTATATACATCTAGATTATTATTTGCATGGTCTTGCTTAATGATTAATCTAGATCTTTAGCTTCTACAAGTGGTATCGGAGCCCACATGCTGTGGATCTTAAATTTTTTGTCTGCTCATTGTAGATCTGATAAAAATCAGATTTTTAATCTGTTTTAAGTTTCGGATCTGTTAAAAATTCATTTTTATCAGTTATAATATTCGGATCTATGCAAAAATTTGGTTTTTGATTAATTTTTCCAAAAAAAAATTGGTTTTTTTACAAACCCTAGATCGAGGGCGGCCCGCCGGCCGCCGCCCGACACAGCAAACGAGGGGCGGCTCTGCCGCCTCCGTCGGAAGAACGGCGCCGGCAACGCCGGCGTCGTCGCAGATCAGAAAGGGGCGGCGAACCCGCCCCTGTAAGTCAAAAAAGGGTGTTCAGAGGGGGCGGCGGCCCAGCCGCCCTCGTCGCAGCAGAGCAGGCCCCTCCTGGGGCCTGTCGTGGATTTCGGCCGGGGGGGGGGGGCGTCGCCGCCCCCCTCCCGTCGGCGATCAGGCGCCGGCCTCTTGGCCGGCGCCCTGATTAAGCACAAAGGGGGCGGCTTCGCCGCCCCCATTCGGGCACAGGCGTCGGATTCCGCCGCCTTCGGCGGGATCGGGGGGCAAAGAGGGGGCGGCTCTCGCCGCCCCCGTTAGGTTATAGAAGGGGGCGGAGTGAGCCGCCCCCCTGGGGATTTTCCGGCAATGGGGGGGGGGGGCCGGTGCCCAGCCGCCCCCCTTGCGATTCGATGCAGGCCCCCCCAAACGGGGCTCTGCTGCTTCGATACAGGGAAGGGGGCGGCGGTTGGCCGCCCCCATTCAGCGCCCGACGCCGGTATTTAGGCGGCGGCGGCGGCGGCAGCCGCCCCCATCAGAAACCCTAAATGCCCCTGTTTTGGCCCCGTGGGCCGGTCCCTCTTGGGCCGGCCCACAGCAGTTTATAAAAAAAAAATTAACTCTGTTTATTTTTTTTAAAAGGGGGCTGGGCTTACAATTGGGCCATTAACATTTGGGCCTGTTTGGGTATCTTTTGGGCCTCTTGTAAGAATCATTACAAATCAGTTTTGGGCCTTTTTTGGGCTTATTGCAAACCAGTTTTGGGCACCCTCATGGCTAATTTTGGACCCAATTTTTGGGTCATTTGGACACAAATTTGGGGCTGTTTTGGATTTATTTTAACACTGATGGAAGGGGAAATAAATGGACATCTTTTCCCCAAAGTATAAATTTGTGTTAAAATTCAGTTTGAATTTTAAATTCAATTTTGGCACGCTTCATCATATATATATTTCGAAATGATTGTAATTAAATCAAAACCCCACCAAAGTGGGCTTTATCGTGACGATTACTCTTATTTCGATATATAAAAGGTTACGGACATACTTTGTATGTAAATTTGGTGCCTAAAATTTTGAATTTAAATTCGTTAAAAGGAGGAAATAAATGGTTGTGTATATATATTTCCTTTAGGCACAATTTTGTGTGTTAAAATTAAGTTCATTTCGTTTTTAAATTCTTTAGGCAAACTTCAGTTATATATACATTTCGAAATAATTCTAATTTCTGTGAAATTCCACCAAAGTGGTTTCCACTATTAAAATTTTTATTATTTCGGAATGTAAACGGATTAGAATACATACTCAGTATGATCAGTTGCCTGGATGAATTTTAAACGGATCGAAAGAGTAAATAAAAGGTTTTTCTGTATATTTACATTTAAGTTCAGTTTCATTTAAATTCAATTTTAGGGCGCATTAAATTATATGTTTCAAAATAATTTTAATTATTACGGGAACACACCAAAGTGGGCTTTACTGTTAAATTATTATTATTTCGTAACATAAACGGTTAAATACATACTTTTGTATGATTGGTTGCCCAATATTGAATTTAATTTGGGTTGAAGGAGGAAATAAGAAGCTTAAATGTATATTTCTCCTCAAAGATAAATTTTGTGTTAATTGTGCAAAATAAATTTAAATTCGAAGTTTATGGCATAAAACAATATATATATATATACTTCGGTATATAACAAGTTGACTTCATAACTTGGTATGAAAATTCAGTTTGCCTAAATTTAGATTTAAATTAAAACACAAAATTCAGGTGTTTTCTTCCGGAGCAAATAAAAAGTTTTAACATATATTTCTCCTTAAGAATAAGTTTAAAAAGGCCTTAAAGAATTTTCGTGCACTAACCATCAAGCAAATGGCCTTAAGGAAATTTGACACATTTTAAAGTTATATATGAAATGGGGTAGGGTGTGTATTTATATATATAACTTTATATGTATGTTCATATACACATTAGTATACCTTTATACCCCGTTTTTGAAGGAGAAAATTTGTGTTGAAGTTATAAATTTTATTTAACTCAATATAAATGATTAGAAGGGTGGAATAAAAAGTTCTTATATATATTTCCATTTGTTGTAATCATTTTTTTTGTTAAATTCGGTTTAGTTTCAATTTCAATTTTTTGGCACAATTATTATATATTTCGAATATAGAATGATTGGATCATCAACTCACCAAAGTGGGTTTTCTTATGAAGATCAGTTCTAATCTCGAAATATAACAAGTTAAATACATACTTTTGTATGAAAATTTTGGTTGCCTTAAATTTGACTTTGAAGAAAAGTGGACTTGAATATCTCCACTTAAAGTATATTTATGTATTAAATTGCGACTTAGAGTCAAATTTTGCAAAGGTATATATTTTTTGAAATGATTTCGTGCAATCATCACCTCGCCAAAGTGGGCTCTGTTGATTTGCATTATTTCATTTCATGAATATAAAAAGAATCAAATGTGCCCGTGATTTGTGTAAGAATGCTAAATCGGCCCAAAGGAAGATTACCGTTCTCTACCATTTCATGCGCACCTGTGGCAATAGACAAGGTGATGATTAGTGAGTTCAATGCATGCAAATTTAATTCGGCCCAAAGGAAGTTTTATTTTTGGCATGTTATTATTGTCATTGTCTGATTGCTACAACAAGATGTCAGTGACTAGTCAATAGATTATCCAAAGATAAATATTGGACTAGTGGGGGATGTCTTGAGATGGGAAAATAGCATTAATTTGAATTTGTTGTTATATTTAATACTCATATGAACATGTTAAAATTGTTTACTTGTTCTCTTTTCAGTAATTATTCCTGAAAATTTCTTCTGCCATTTCAGAATATCTCAGAGGCACTATTTCAGATAAAATTACCACAACTAAAGGATTCCTTTCTAACATTAAAAAAGGATTTGTCAAGAGTGAAAGGGGTGAAATTGGTACACTCTTGACAATTCTAAATTCAATGAGGTATAAGGGTACGGGAAACATTAGGGAGCACATACTGAAGGTGTCTAATATTGCTTCAAGGTTGAAAGCACTTGAGCTAGACCTCTCTGAGGCTCAGCTAGTGCATTTTGTTTTGATATCTCTTCCATCACAGTTCAACCAGTTTAAGATGAGCTACAATCTGAAGGATGAGACTTGGTCTCTGGATGAGCTCATCTCGCACTGTGTTCAGGAAGAGAACAGGCTTGAGCAAGGAAGACAGAAAGTGCTCATATGATCTCTACCACTAAAAGATTAGAAAGGTATGCTGCAAATTTTGGTTTAATTCTAAGTTAATTTCATGCAACCTTTGGTACTTATAGGCACGTGATGGAAAGATTTGGTATAACCATTCACATCATTGTGTCTATGCAGAATTGCCTAAGATGCCAAGAGCCAAATGATGGTGAAAGATACATCGATATGGGCAATGACAAGATGGTTCAAGTAGAGGCACATTAAATTTAGATTATTTCTTTTAAATGCTAGATTGTATTTGAATTTTATGAGACTATTATGTACCGTTTTTAACGGAATTTGGATTTCCATTTTTATTTTGAACAAATTCGGTTATAAGTGTTCAATTTTGAATGGAAAATTTGGTTGTCTCTTAATTCAAAATTAGTTTATTCTAGTTCTTTAAAAGATAATTATAATCTTCTTTTATTTGGAAATGTTGCTTCATCAATAGAATTCCTGCATTTAAGTACATGTGTTGTAATGAAAGAATTAACAGTTTAAAATTCAGTTATATTTTGATTGTAGCTTATATCCTTAATAAAGTTTCAACAAATGAATCAATTGCATGTTTGGATATGTCCAACTAAAGTAAGGCTTTATAAGCCTAATAAAGTAATAGGACATAATGCCAATGATTTTCTAATTTTGTTGAATAGTTTTAAAAAGTTGATATTATTTCGGATAATTTTACATAATCTCACTTTGTAAGTTAGTTTACGAATTATGAAATGCACACCCATTTGAGGATGCCGAGTTTGAGGGGGGAAATTTAGTTAGTAACATTATTCTTGAAGAGGATTATATCCCTACAAGTGTGGTTGGCATTGCTCAGGATGGTATTCCTGACATTGTTCAAGACACAATAAATTCAAGATAATGTTGCAATTCCTCCTATTCGGGAAATTGTTCATAAGGACAAACTCTAGCACCTCAAGTAACTAATTGCCATTCAGGAAAATCCATTAAAGAGATGACAAGTTTACTGTTGACATTAGGATGATGGAAGTTTGACTTACATCAAGTCATAAAAGGTTTTACATCTCTAAATGGATTAATGCATTAATTAAGAAAGTCCTTGAATGATACTTAAAATCTTTTTCTCATTGCCATAAGGTTTGAAACCTATTGATTGTAAATAGTCTTTTACAATCAAAAGGGAATTCAAAAGGGTATTAAGAAAAGATTTAAAGCGTATCACTCAAAGACTTTATACGGAAAAGAATGCATTAATGTGTAAAGAGACTTTCTATTGGGCTTTTCATGAAAGACTCTATAAGGTTTATAATGGCATTAGTAGAGCATTTCAATATCGTTACTGATACATTAAATTTCATTATGTGATCACCTCGTTCGGTTTTGAGATGATATTTAATGATTTTATCTAAGTTCTGTGGGAGCATGTAATTTATATAATATCTATGTGTTAATGAATGCTAAGTTCTGTGGGAGACAAGTTTAGTCTCAATAATTGCCCTGAGAATAATCTTCAGAAGATTTCCTATATCTCACCAATAGGGAGTCTAAAGTATGCTCAGTTTTATATGCATTTGGTTATTGCATATATTACAGGTGTGTTGGGCAGATTGTTAAGTTCAGGAGTTGACCTTTTGACAGCAGCCAAATGTGTCTTACGGTATTTATGGAGAACAAAAGGGTTACATGTTCAAGGATCAGTAGTCAAAAAGGTTTGAGATCATTTTGGTATACTGACTCTGATCATTTATTGGATGCAAAGAATATATGAAAATCTATGTTAGGCGCCATCTACTAGAAGAGATCTAAATGGTCCCTTTTATATAGTCTCTTCTGACATGGCTTTAGATTTCATATTATATTATGTGACATCCAAATCATGAAATATATCTGCATATTTTGTCACTATGCTGCGAATTAGGGATGGTGTTGAAACACCACACAGTTTATTTAGTGACAATGAAGTCTGCAGTTTTATATTCCAGCAACAACAGGAACTCGACAAAGTTTAGATATTCAGAGATCAAGTTCCTAGATTGTTGGCTAATAGGAGTGTATAATTGTCTAATGAGCACATCGGAACAAACCATTTAATTACGGATCCGTTATAATAAGGAAATGTCATCCAAAAGGTTTTATGAGCTAGCTACTCATATGGATGTCATTTCATTAAGAACATTCAGTTTTGTGGGAGTTTGTTCTTTTGGGTGCTCATATGATAGACAAGATTAAGTCTCCAGCTTAAGCTTGAGTTATTTTCTGATCAGAAATAAAGTTTTTTTGGTTTCAGTTCGGCTTCACTCCGATTTTGGTTTGTTTATGATCTCACTAAGGTTAAGGAGGATCAGTTGGAAATAGACATGTTAGATCACATTACATGTAATTTCCACGCTACACATCCACTTCATAATCCATGTCATTCTTTTGTATTAGCACGGTGACCACTGATGGGTCGAGCTGCAATTGCTGCGGCGAAGATCTCTTTGATCCTTTGCTAATATAATTGATGGACCAGATTGTTTTTGACTCATTAAAGAAATGACAGCAGGTTAAGATCTTATTTGGTTGTATGCACTATGAAATATAATTATACAGTTTAAGCATATAGCCCAAGTGGGAGATCGTTGGAACTTATCCAACTAAGTTGGATCTTAATCCAACATTGGGCTAATATGCGGTGAATAATTATATAAGTGCTACGCTGTCGTATTAAGCCCAATATATTAGTGATCTGGTTTTAATTAATTAAATGGGCTAAATGAGTTAAACAGGTTGTGGGGCCTTTATGTGTAGAGACTATTGGGCTTCAACTCGTTGATGGGCCGAGTTGGAAACCCTAGGGCTATGGAGGCTAGCCTATAAATATTAGCGGTCATGATCCCCGGAATACACGAACAAATTTGAGCCGTCTTTTCTACGTCCCGTCGCTAGGAGAGAAACCAGGAGAAAACTAAAGGGGTTCTCCAACGGTTGATTCGTGCTATTCTGGAAGATCGTCCGCTACGGTATCGTCAGGATCTTTCAGACTATTAGCGATGGATTCAGGTACGCTTCCGCTAAATCCGAGTAGGTCAATAATTTAAGATTCCGCATGTTATATACATCTAGATTATTATTTGCATGGTCTTGCTTAATGATTAATCTAGATCTTTAGCTTCTACAGATAGCAGCCATATTTGTATGATGGTTTAAGTAATAATTGAAATATAGAGAGACATTTAGAAGATAAGTAACTTGGACCAAAAATATTTTTGCCAAGTCTTTAAATTAATGTTTTAGTTAATAGCATAGATTCGAAAGTTCATTAAATTCCCAATTATCATCTATGACTAAAAACTTCATCATTAATTTAAAGAACATTTCAAAAATATATCTATACTTATATCTTGTTCACTTAGAACAAATATAAGTCCCCACATATATAATCAGAATATTTATTGATCCCACTAAACTTATGTATTCACATAGAACACAAAATTGTATAACATGTTATTAAGCACGTTAATAATATTTACATAAAATATTATTATGGCTCTATTTACAAAATAGGCAAGTGTGATAGTTCTGATAATTGGAAAATTTAGCAAATTAAAATTGCCAATATTATTAATGTTAACATATAACATCATATATCATAAATTTGCAAATAAATGTGTGTAATGTATATAACAAATATATACATATATTAAACACAACATTTTGATATATATGATCAAACTATTATTCCCACTAAGGAAGACGAACAAATTTTTTTTGGTTTCATGATCATATAGGAAACATGGATAGCATGCATAATACATTGAACAAATCAAACTTCACCAAATAATTAAACACTTATCATCATTCATACACTATGCATACACTAATTTTTATTTGTCTTTGAGGCATCAAACCCCAGAGACAACACAAGGGGTCGGTGCGAATGAATACCCCAAGAAAATCTCCAGTGCATATGTGGCCGTTTATAGCATATAAAATATTATTACCAAGCCCATTATCTTAAAGTTGATAATAAGTTCTCAGTGCATACAAGAGACCCTTGCAACTAGAAGCCTCTTCAACTAGAAGACTTGTCAAAAAATAATGTTTGTGGGCCACTTAAATAATTGATGTTGACATGCTATATATATATACTAGTCATAACCCGTGTCCAAAGGGCACGGTTCATTTAAGGTATTCCCCCACAAATGAATTTAGTTCTTCTAAAAATTTTAGATGTCCCTAAAATTTAGTTCCGTAAAGATTTAAACTCATTAAAAATTAAAATATTGCCCCATTCAAAATCTTCGATCATGCAATTTTAAACGAATAACAATAATTAAAGGGTAATAATTGTTATTTAATTCACATAAATTTTAGTACTCCCTAAATTTTGGTCCAACCATTCATTTAAAATATTTCCCATCAAAATCTAGGATCCCATTTAAAATTCTAATTTTAAACGAACATCAATAATTAAATACCAATAATTGTTATTCAGTTTTTCCCAAAAAAAATTTAGTCCCCCCCAATTTAATTCCATTCAGTTTCAGTTCCGCCCACAATCTAGTTTCACCAGAAAATTTAGTTTATATTTAAATTTTTTTCCCCAAATACAATTCAAACTCTTCCCCAGAAGATTCCTACGGCTTCTAGGATCAACCTATCTCTAAGATATGAGCGACTTGAAGTTCGTCATGAGTGACTTACTCCAAGATCAACGATTTAAGGAAGAAGCTAGAAAATCACGACGAAACGAACGAAAACGAAGCTACGGAGATGAAAACCACACATAAGGAGAAAATCCACCAAAACATATATATATAATATAGATAATCCAAATACATGAAAACCAGTCGTTACAGAGAGAGAGCCTCATCACTGAGAGGCAACGGCCTCTGCCGGTGACAACGAGTGAGATCAGATAGGTCCGACGGCCACGTAATCCCTTTGGCTTCCTGAGGATGCTGATCACCCCCAGATCTTCCATTCGGAAGGGTTCAAAAAACCTTTTAGGCCACCCAACCGAGGGGGCGAATCCCTACGCTCAGGAAACATCGTTGATCCCACACAGGGAGGAGAGCCGACGGTGAATCTAGATGGGCCGGTGCTACGACGAACACATCATGGCCGAGTGTAGGGATGGGCGAAGCCCTAGGTCCGAGCAGGGGAGGCGAAGCCTACCGCCGACGGACGGGGAGCATCGATCGCGCTAAGGTGGCGATCTCTTAACTGACGGCTTCAATGCCCCAGGGCGAAGCCTGTGGCTGTGCGCAAGGGTGGCGAAGCCCCATCATCGGGCGAACAGGGGTCGGCATCTGTGAGCAACAGATGGGAACGAATCCACATGGCCAACGGCAGCGACACAGGTCCGAAGCCCTATGGCTGCGCGCGTAGTCGCCGGGGCAAACCTGAATGGCGTCAACGGGAGAAGTCCTAGGGGCCAATCACACACAAATAAAAAAAATTTGTAGATCGATAAGTTTCCACCGAGAAAAAAAATGAAATCCTCTGCGCAACGACTCCGATACCAATGTTGTAATTCTCCGACAAGGATCGAATACATCACCTAGATGATTGCAGCGGAATAGAGGAGCGCTGGATCGTGTTTGGAATCACCGAAGGAAACCGAACAGATTTTCACCACCAAGATACCAGCTCTTCTTCTTCGTTGTGTTTACATTGGGAGAGAGGAGAGAGTTCTGTCAATTGCTTGATTCATTTTTCTCTCTATATATGGGGAATTATATAGGGATTAAGAAGAGCAGTTTTCTACCGTTGGAAAATTAACGTTAACACAATAACGTAAAGGTGGTTACAAAAAATTTTTGCATTGGAAACACTGAACTTCTGTAAATTGCGATTATCCATCAATGCTAATTCAATTTACATATAAACCATTTAATAATACTGTAATTACTATTTATACCTTGGGTTAAACCTGTCATGACATACCCAATTCCAACACCGCAAATTTGTGATCTAATCATCAAATCAGACTTACAATATCGATATACAAGCATATTCAAATTTTAGTTCAGTGAGGTCTGCAGCTATAACATTTCATATCAGAGCAAACCTTGAAGCAAATTTCCTCCCTGGTTGGTAAGAATCAAGTTTACGTTTCTTACAAAGTTGGTTCTTTACAGCCAGAAGAAAGCATTGCAAACTGCTGTCTCTCTACCCTTTGCTTGTGTCCATATCTCTGGACAAAGAACAGCTTCTTCAGCACCTCGAGCATCACCACCAGGCTGGGCTTTCTGTGAGGAAGCAAGCAGCCGGCTCGGCCAACCGATCCGCTCTTCGCTCTCGGTTCTTTCTTCTTCCATTCGTAGGGAGGCCTGTGCAGATCATCGTTGAGATCCTCCCACAGCAAGTCCATCTTATCCTCGTTGCTCACGGACCCGCCACCGGCACGGGCACTGGCGCCCTCGTCGTCGCTGAGCGCCGACGCGTTCGGCGAGCCTGCGGCCTTGGCGGCATCCTCCGCCGACGAGAAGCTCCTGCGGCATGCTGGAAACCAGAGGGGGGACGTAGCAAAGTGAGGGAAGGGGAAGCTGCGGGCAGGGTCTTGTTGGTCTGTCTGAAACGCTGGGAAGCTGAATTCGCCCATTTCAAGAAACGGGGAAGCATTTGGACGTGATTTCTATTTGATGGTGGTTGAGGGTTTCTCATCTACCGCCGGATTGAGTCACTTTCAAGCCTTTGGGTGCGTTTGGTTTCTTGGTGGGGCTGGGCCCCCGGAAGATGGAGATAGCCGTTGAGTTCTTTTTGGTCAGAAAGCAGAGGCATAGTGGCTGGTTTTAAGGATGGAAAGCATCTCGGTTTATTTGTTCCCGTTGTTTTGGTGTTGGGTTCCTGATGGTTGATGAGCATCGTAAGGGCTCCATATCATTGCATTCAATGGTTATTTATTGCAATTACATCTGCAACAGATACACCGGCAATATGATGGGGGCTGGCTTCGAAAGAGCAACGTGGGTTGTGTTCTCACCATTGATTAGCTGGAAGCAGTGCGGTTGGATTGGCACCTGTTCACTTTTAGATGTAATCGATGTTACAATACTTGTATGCGATTGGGTCGTGTACCTGACCTTTTTGGTTCTTCGAGTCCGACTTGCTTTTGAGTTACGTTAGAGAGCGAGCCTTTAAACTGCTTTATTGCCTTTGTCTAAGCTGTCGTCATTGATGACGAGCTAATGGTCGGTTATTGAATGCATTCATTATGAGCTGATGTTTTAAATGAAGAAGACCAATGATCATCTCGACTGTCGTTTTAAATGAAGAAACGATCGGCCTCCCGTGAGAGCCTCCGGACTGTTGGACCGAAGCTGTGGGCTTTTGGGCATGTCCACTCAAATGAACAACTGAGTGATCACTGAGCTGGCCCAATGCTGTATCATTTGACGCATGAGGAGGGCGCAATCCCACCGTGAAGCTAGCCGATCTTCACCCCTTTTCTATTTTACTTCGTGTATGTATCCCACCAAAAAATGGCGGGGTGCATTTGCACGTGCATAGGCTAGTTATGTTCTTATTTAGATCTTTTGGCCTATCTTTTTCGTTTGTCTTCCACTTCCATACTTTGTGCGTTAGGATCCTGTTTTAGTTTGTTTGTCTATAAGTAAATATATAGATCAGCTTAATTTTTATTTGTATGGCCTTTAGACGTGTTGGACTTACTCGGCAAACTTTTAATAAACGGTAGTTTTATAATAATAATATGTTGTGAAGAGTTGATGGCTAGGAAATCCCTAGCCTCGTATGTATAGACTTCTTATTGGATACTGTTACGACTAATATCATCGAGCCCGAAGTACAACGGCCCACGGCCCGACCTCAAAGGAGAAGCCCACTAGAGAAGACGGGCCCGCCCGAAGGGGGCCCACGGACGGTGCTGAAGGCCCAGCCACCTCGCCCTCGGGACACTCGGCTGGCCCGCATTCGGCCGGATTAACCGCCCCTCTGAATCCGCGATCCCATGATGGCCAGTAACGGACCCGTTAATGGGCCACCCCTCCACGACGCGCAAGCAGGAGGAGGCGGAGGCGGATCGTGGGGACGTGAGAGGAGGCAGGACGTGGGGCAATTAGGAAAGATCCTATAAGGGGAAGGCCAGGACGACGAAGAGGGGGATCGAAACTCAGGTAATCAACAGAGAGGTACTCCATCAACGACCTAGGCTTTCGCCACTCCATTTTCCTCCCTCCCCCCTTACTCGCGCCGCCTGGGTTGACGTTCCGGCTTCCTTGCAAGCCGGATCTCCCCCGCCGAGTATCCTTTCAGACCCTGATCTGACTTAGTCATCGGAGGGGATTCGGCCGGAACCTAGATCTGGCCTCCCTGACGAGTTTGCTCATCTGTCCAGGAAGAAGATATCCGAGGCGTCGAGGCCACCCCTCAGCGCCGGTCGGCTACCCCCATCGCAGTCGTCAGGTGGACGGCTATTCAGGCATCAACCCACTTGCAAGGCGTCGAGGCTACCCCTCGACGCGGATTCCACCGATGCCGATCGCGACCCAGCCGAGGCCGAGCGCGATCCACCGAGCCGAAGCTTCCTCTCAGCTCTCCAACGACGAGAATGACGTGCGTTTATACTTCATATATTCACGCACGTTTTCTTTTGTGTTTTTCCGTATTTTCCGCCGTCCTTTATTCGTTTTCTCGTGTTTTCTCGTTTTCTTTCACTTTCCTTTGTTTCTCCATGTTTGCAGGAGATTGCCCGCGTATGGGACGTTTAACGACGATATCTCAAGTCCCGGGAGCAACGGGAGGAGTCACGCGTGATCCAGGGGGTCAAACGACGAAGATTACATCTTTCAGCCCCTCACCCGGTCGGTTGGTCATCTCCAACCGATCGGGTGATGCACGCATGCACCACCCGGTCTCAGCCGGAGCTCAAGTGAATGTCACCCGACCGGTTCACAGGCCGGTTCAAACGATGCTGATTCTCTGTCTTTTCAAGCCAAATTCCAACCGATCGGGTGACTCTCACCCGATCGGTTCATCTGTAGCTGATGCTGAGGAGCCGAGACACGGGCACCCAACCGATCCCTTCACCCGATGGCGCCAAGATCCAACCGGTCACTCCAAGAACTCAACCGACCGGTTCATATGACCGGGTGAAAGTCCGCCGTTTTCTGTTTACTATTTGTAACAGATCACCCGATCGATTGACTTGTCAACCGATCGGGTGGCGTTTTTCCTGCGGGTTTGGACCCGAACCATTAGGGTTTCGAAGTGGGGGTATAAATACACGAGGCTGGCCGACTTGAAGGGGATCTCCTGGAGTTTTTAGGGCTTTTTGCCCCCCTTCTCTTGTGAGTTCTAGGTTAGTTTAGATTAGGTCTTTTGCTCAATAAGTCTTGTATTGGATTGACGATTCAACTCAAGATAAGTATTTTCCTCTCTTTTTCTCCATTGTTTGTATTGTGTTTATTTTGCTTGATGGTGAAAGTTTATATGTCTTTTGTGTTGTTCGTTTATATGTTATTCACCATTGAGTAGTTTTGATGAACCCTAATACGGGTTAGGGTAGGATTGTTGCTTGGAAATTTACATTAGACTTGGTTGCATGGCACGTGTTCGATGAAATACGTCAATGGGGATTTCTAGCGATCTGGGTCCAATTCGTACGACAACACACTAGATGTGTTGGGGGTTGGGGTCCGGTGCTTGTCCAGTCAAGATCCGCTTCGATGTATCGCTAGAAATCATATTTGACCTATTTGGCCATTAGGGTTACGCGGGGGTGTTTCATTGTCATTGGCGAGAGAAAGACCGCCTCTGACCGTCGGGCCAAGGGGGAATAAACTTGGCGGTTGACTCCCTAGCCACAGCTCACGCCCCGAGCGTTGACATCGAGTCCTCGCGCGTGGGAACGGCTTGGACGAAGTGTTGGGAGTTATCATTGCGGCCTTAATGCTCCCGGTTGCGGAAGGTGTTAATGGACATGTGAATGCCCACTGTCTGGAACCGGGTAGGCCTAGCGTGCTTGGCACTGACCGGAATATCGGGCCATGGACGCTAGGTACCACCTTTTGGGGGCAATGTCTCACCCTGAGTCAAGTCTAATGCCAAGTGTCATGAGTGCTCTAGCCCGTGTTAGCAGGGATTCATTTTATGTCTTTTTTCATTTCTTTCTTTTATTTCTACGCTTCCACCCATATCATCCGCGTAGCTAGCACACAACCTAGGCGAGGTTAGTAGCCATTCAAGCCATCCACCTCCCTGAGTTCGATAAACCCGCACCCTACACTAACCGTGCACTTGCGGTAAAATGACACTGCGCCCAAACCGTAAACGGGGCGCCGGTCAAGTTTTTGGCGCCGTTGCCGGGGAGGCGTTCGGTTTGATATTAGCTTAGCTTGGGTTCATTAGACTACGCATAAAAACACAAAAAATTTTCTTTTTCTTTATTTATTTATTTTTTTAAAAAAAATATATTCAATAACCAAGAAATTTTCCCCCCGCCATTATATTATCTTTTTTTTATTCTCTTGTACTATTGACGCTCCTCTCTAGTTTTCTCATTTTTGTTGTCCAGGTATCTTTGATATTGCCATGTGGAGATCAGATTTCGATGCTCAGATGGGAGGATACGATCCTTATTCGGTTGTGGTTTGTGAGACTTGTGGGATGGCGGGGCACATGTATTATGATTGCCCATTTACGCTTAAGAGCATCCTCCTACATCAAAGCCAAACATTTCCCCACAACCATTACCCAAACACCTCCCATCCATTCCTCAACCTTATATCCCTCCACCAACACAAGAAAAATCAAGCCTCGTGTCTCTCCTTGAAAGTGCCATGTTTAACCAAGGCCAAATATTACAAAACTTAATGGTACCTATCACCGAGCCGACACCGAGGAGAGGGGATGAAGGAGAGGATATACCCACTTTCATGGTTGAGACCACCATGCCATCGGCCACCATAGACACATCTCATGCCGATGCCCCAATTTTCCCACACTACCACTTGGATGACGAAGCATTTTTTGATGATGATAGTGAGGATGGGGAGATTTCTCTAGGATCTGTGGGAGAGACTTTTCCTTTTTATTTGGATACCCCATATGAGTCCTATAAGAGCACCGAGGATACCACAGAGCTTATGCATACCAGTGAGGAGGATGTGCGTGAGGACGATGACACCACGACCGCATACGAGTGGTCCGCTCCACATTCACCTCCACAGCCATCTCTGTCACAGCTTCCTCCTTGGTCGGTGGTCAACCGTGAGGATGTCATTCAGGACATCGGGCAGATGGAGGAGCATGAGCATATCGTCAAGGAGGATGTGCATGAGGGCTTGGATACGATCATCCACCTCATGGAGCCTGAGCCACATCTACCTCTACCGTCACGCTCCACTTCTTCTGCGGCTGAGCATCTACTTGAGCATATTGCCCCTATTCAGGGAGATTTTCATACTCACTCTCACTCCACATTTGAGTCTCGCTTATCACGTCCTATTTCTTTAGACTCATATATTTTTGACACGCCATATCTCTCGCAGGACACATGATCTACTTCCCTTGAGGTATGCTACGGTGCGTCACTACCTGGAGAGCCACTTGTCATGGAGAGCGAGGATTTGGTCGTCGCTAGTACAGAGGATAGTGACCCATTCTCAGGGAGTATTCATCACCCTTTTATTATTTTTCCATCTCATGTTGACGATTATCTCTGGGATACATTTATTTTGGGAAATAATTTCTTGCCATGGACTAATGCACCTCATCCTTTGCAGGTCACTGGCGGACACCTACGAGGGATGCTTGGAGGTGCATTGCTTGGGTCCATTGGCACACGTGGCACAGCGCTTCTGGCAGAGCCACAGAAGGAGCAGTTAGAGCAGCTACCTGCCCCACTTCAGATCTTGGATCCGCCTATGCTCAGGTGTATCCTAATCCAGTAGTGTAAAAATTTACCGCTTTCTAGTTTAGATTTGAATAATCTCGTCTCCTCTCATTAGCGAGGGGAGCGTATCTAGGATTTGCTTTTACAATCTTAATAACCCTTCATGTCGTGCCCTTCTATCATTTCACCCCCATCCTCTTCCGAGGAGAATGAGCACTGTCTCTCCTGCATTCTGATTTCTTTCTTTTCCGATTTTCCCCCTAGCATATCTCTACATCCCCATTGATCATATCATTTTGCTAGCATTGTCATGTTCAGCTTGGGGGAAATCGACTTTTGTGTGCATGTTTTTGCGTATCGTTGTTGTGTGTATGTGTCTATGTGTTCTTTTGTCGTGTTTTATATCTTTTATTTGAGTGTTTCTTTTTCTTTATTTTTTTAGTTTCGCTCGGGTGTTTTTCGTGTTTTTCATTTTTTGTGTCGGTGCGTAACTCCCCCCCATTTTCATCGCCCTCCCGTATTCACTACTATTACATTGAGGACAATGCAAGTTTCAGCTTGGGGGAGTCACACTTCGTGCGTCATTTGTCTCTTTTTCTTCGTTATTTGAGTCGATTTTCTCCGTGTTTTTCTTTTTCTTTTTATTTTCTTCTTTTTATCTCTTTCTCCTAGAGATGAACCCTATGATGAATTGCCACGAAAATCACACGTGCACCTTGCACAGCTTCGATAATCACATTCACTAACCCTAGGATATCGAGTCCTCTTGCATTTCATGCATCGCGGGTCCACTTAGCTTTTTGTGAGTCGTGCGTCGTGCCTAGCTGTTTGGTGTGCTTCTACCTTGTGATTTTACTTTATATACCTATCCTTGGTTGACCCATAGATTATCATGCTTCGATTTGAATATGCGGTATTTGCTTCTACTGTCTGCTTCTATATGCATGTTATATGTTTATATCGTATGTTTCAATTCGCATGTGTCGGGACTCCACAAACAAGGACTAGGATAACCCATTTAGCCTATGCTCTGATTGGCGAGAAATATCTCCTTTTGTCCAAGTGTTTAGAATCCGATTTCATTTTTATTTTTACTTGGTGCAAATCCCCTCGTCGTGTATCGTTCTCCCACTTGGGAGAGTACACATGTAAATATCCCAATTCCCAAAAATCCAAATAAAGGAGAAAAGAAAAGAAAAAACCAAAAAGATGAGAAATGAAAAGAAAAAAAATACAAATACCCAAAACCCAAAAAAATTCCAGTGTGAATATTTTCCTACTTGCCGTGAATAAGGGGAAGGCGAGAATTTGCACCGAGTGTTCTACTCCACATCTTCTCAACCTCCATCGTTTTCGAAAACACTTGGCATAGGGACCTTCTAGCGATTACCTAGGCTATAGTATGGTGATTTCCTAGTCCCTAGCTGTGGAGTCCCCGATGCATGATACGCTTCTATTCTTATACTCTTCTCATGCATGCTTGAGCTAATATTCACCGCAATTTCAAATTGAATCGATATTTGGGTCTTTCTTTGGGTATGTGTATATGGAGCTTTATTGCACATCGTAGATAGTGACACCATCTGCTGGCACACGACCACACTCACTCGCGCTTCACTGCGTGGGCCCACGACACCTGTTTGGACTCACATTCCTTGGTTTAGTGTTGTGTTTTGTCGTATGCTTGCTTCGTGTGGCGTGTTTGATTTTGTTGGCCCTTACGGGCGATCTAGGATATAGAATTCTCTTTTTCTCTCCTTCTCTCTATTTTCTCCCTCCGAGCTCCTACTCTCACTCGTCTTCCTCGAGGACGAGGAAGAGTTCAGCTTGGAGGATTTTGACGTGCGTTTATATTTCATATATTCACACACGTTTTCTTTTGTGTTTCTCCGTATTTTCCGCCGTCTTTTATTCGTTTTCTCGTGTTTTCTCGTTTTCTTTCACTTTTCTTTGTTTCTCCATGTTTGCAGGAGATTGCCCGTGTAGGGGACGTTTAACGACGATATCTCAAGTTCCTGGAGCAACGGGAGGAGTCACGCGTGATCCAGGGGGTCAAACGACTAAGATTACATCTTTCAGCCCCTCACCCGGTCGGTTGGTCATCTCCAACCGATCGGGTGATGCACGCATGCACCACCCGGTCTCAGCCGAAGCTCAAGTGAATGTCACCCGACCGGTTCACAGGCCGGTTCAAACGAGTCTGGTTCTCTGTCTTTTCAAGCCAAATTCCAACCGATTGGGTGACTCTCACCCGATCGGTTCATCTGTAGCTGATGCTGAGGAGCCGAGACACGGGCACCCAACCGATCCCTTCACCCGATGGCGCCAAGATCCAACCGGTCACTCCAAGAACTCAACCGACCGGTTCATATGACCGGGTGAAAGTCCGTCGTTTTCTGTTTACTATTTGTAACAGATCACCCGATCGGTTGACTTGTCAACCGATCGGGTGGCGCTTTTCCTGCGGGTTTGGACCCAAACCATTAGGGTTTCGAAGTGGGGGTATAAATACACGAGGCTGGCCGACTTGAAGGGGATCTCCTGGAGTTTTAGGGCTTTTTGCCCCCCTTCTCTTGTGAGTGCTAGGTTAGTTTAGATTAGGTCTTTTGCTCAATAAGTCTTGTATTGGATTGACGATTCAACTCAAGATAAGTATTTTCCTCTCTTTTTCTCCATTGTTTGTATTGTGTTTATTTTGCTTGATGGTGAAAGTTTATATGTCTTTTGTGTTGTTCGTTTATATGTTATTCACCATTGAGTAGTTTTGATGAACCCTAATACGGGTTAGGGTAGGATTGTTGCTTGGAAATTTACATTAGACTTGGTTGCATGGCACGTGTTCGATGAAATGCGTCAATGGGGATTTCTAGCGATCTGGGTCCAATTCGTATGACAACACACTAGATGTGTTGGGGGTTGGGGTCCGGTGCTTGTCCAGTCAAGATCCGCTTCGATGTATCGCTAGAAATCACATTTGACCTATTTGGCCATTAGGGTTACGCGGGGGTGTTTCATTGTCATTGGCGAGAGAAAAACCGCCACTGACCGTTGGGCCAAGGGGGAATAAACTTGGCGGTTGACTCCCTAGCCACAGCTCACGCCCCGAGCGTTGCAATCGAGTCCTCGCGCGTGGGAATGGCTTGGACGAAATGTTGGGAGTTATCATTGCGGCCTTAATGCTCCCGGTTGCGGAAGGTGTTAATGGACATGGGAATGCCCACCGTCCGGAACCGGGTAGGCCTAGCGT
The DNA here is from genome assembly GCA_030789695.1 of Scilla litardierei. Lineage (NCBI taxonomy): Eukaryota > Viridiplantae > Streptophyta > Magnoliopsida > Asparagales > Asparagaceae > Scilla > Scilla litardierei. Next base: position 202,873,640 of record CM061133.1, read on the forward strand.
GCTTGGCACCGACCGGAATATCAGGCCATGGACGCTAGGTACCACCTTTTGGGGCAATGTCTCACCCTGGGTCAAGTCTAATGCCAAGTGTCATGAGTGCTCTAGCCCGTGTTAGCAGGGATTCATTTTATGTCTTTTTTCATTTCTTTCTTTTATTTCTACGCTTTCACCCATATCATCCGCGTAGCTAGCACACAACCTAGGCGAGGCTAGTAGCCATTCAAGCCATCCACCTCCTTGAGTTCGATAAACCCGCACCCTACACTAACTGTGCACTTGCGATAAAACGACACCACGCCCAAACCGTAAACAGGGCGCCGGTCAGAGAACAAGCGGGCTCAGCGAACCCAAGGGACCCCCAAGTCGGCCCCTTGACCACGTTGACCATGCAGCCGATGGTCAACGAGCTGTGGTGAGAAAACACCTGTAAACATCTGGCGCTGTCTATGGGAACGAACTAACACCCACGTCAAACCACCAAGATGGAACCAATCAGCAATGGCCTCGGGCGCATGCCTCCCATCCCGGAGGAGGGCATGTACCACGCCCCCGTCGAGACCCCGAATGGCTGCGCTGCCGGGGAGACCGACAACGCCCAGCTGGCCACGTAGGGGCAACTCCGAGCCTACGTGCAGGAGACCAACACCAACATCCAAACTTTAGTCGCGACAATTCAACAGCTCGTTAGCAGCACTCCCACCTCCGAGGGTGGGGAGGGACGGGCCTCCCGCCAGGAAGAGGGTCACCGACCTCTTCGCTCTGTCGTGGTTGCCAACCATGGAAAGGGAATGCAGAACACGGAAAGGAGGTTCACCATGCCTGGTTTTTCTCCGGAGCGATCTCCCACTCCCACCTCATTCAGAGAGGGAAATGGGGGGGGGGACTCGGAGCGGACGGGCGACATCTCAAGGACGGCCTCGTCCGCACGTCCGGGATCGCACAAACGTAGGCGGGATGATCGCCGATCAGCAAGCATCGGGTCTTACAAGAGCGGAGGTAGCCAACGAGCAAAGGCCCACCACCAGAAGAGCCGGAAAGAACGTTCACCCCAATCGAGCCCGGCACCCAAGCTGGCAAGGACCCTAGAGGAGGTCAAGCTTCCAGCGGCCCCCTCGTTGTAGCCGAGCGGCAAGGAGGCGGGCGAAGGGGAGCGACCCGGGTGCATCAGCAGAGAACGATGCCCCTTAACTCGGAGGATAACCGAGGCGCGGATACCCGCGAACTTCAAGGTACCGACGCTGGAGAAATACAACGGCGTTAGCGACCCCGCGGACCATGTGATGGATTACGAGGGGGTCATGGCGTTCCAGAGGGCCGATGACACCCTGCTCTGCAGGGACTTCTACTCCACCCTACGGGGGCTGCTCGGACCTGGTACCTCAGTCTGCCCGGTCGGTCGATAGACAGCTTCGAGAAGCTCACCCAGTTGTTCTGCAAGCAATTCATGGCCGGGCGACAGGTAAGACCTGATTCAGCACACTTGTTCAATGTGGTACAGGGACCGGCCGAATCTCTGAGACACTTCATGCTGTTGGATCTGGATCCTAGCCTAGAGGGGGGGTGAATAGGCTAATAAAAATTCTGGTGCAACCCACGAGAAATCACACGCAGTTAAAAGCACAACCAGAGTAATAAAAAGCAGACACAGAGTACACAGCAGATTTACCCTGGTTCGGTCGTCCCAACGACCTACTCCAGCCCCCAAAGCTAATACTAGATTGAATAGTGCAATAGGTACAAAGTCACAAGTTAGAGCACGCTCAGAGCACCCTCTACGTCCCTACACTCTCCAGACTCTCAGTACCCCACACACAGTGTTTCCTCTCACTATCAATCCTAGCAAAGCTTTCTACCAGCTAGTCCCAAACTAGCTGGGTCCCACTTGTCTAGTCCCAACTAGACAAGTCCCAAAATAGTCAAACAAAAATAGGTAAAGTTTCCCCTACAAAGATCGCTACACCAATACAAAGATAAATAAATAGAGTTTTAGAAATGCTCAGTAATGGTGTGTTGTCTCTGTCGTTCGGCGCGTGGTCAGATCAATCTGACAAGTCGGCGTCGTCTCGATGTGCAACTCAAGTTGCGGCTCCCCTTGCTTGATTCGGCCTCCTCCAACAAAGTGTTGTTGCTTGGTACTTGGAATCTTTGTGCGGCACCTCTCTAGTATTTGTGCGACTCTTCACAAAAGGCTTCACAACAAAATTCGGCCTATGTGTTTTCACTGAGAAGAATAAGCCTCGGCTTCTGTGAAACTTTGAGGGAATTGGTCTTCAAGATATTTGTGCTTGACCTTTAGACTTAATTCGTCCAGGCTGTGCTTGGATCCATCAAAGAAAAAAAATGATCTTGAATTTTCCAATTCCTTGCGTCCCTGTGAAAAGCACTAAGAAGTAGTTAAAGAAATAATTAGTGCTTCATTCCTCTTTCATGTGCTGGGTTGCTTTCAATTTTTGTGTAGCAATGAAAAAGACTTCGGCCTGCAAAAGAGAGATAGCAAGGGTATTAAATAAGCTCAACAGCAAAGACTTAGGGAAGGCAAAGTTGCGGCTGTAATCAATTCCAAGCAAAGCTTTGGCTGCTCCTCATGTACTGCAATTTGCCCAGCCGCACAAGTTTCAACTAACAAGGGGCCGGCCACTTTTTTCCTTCTTTTTGATCTTTGTTTGACCTACATAACAAAACTACAAAGGCAAGAGTTGATTATTCACTAATATATAATTCAAGTAACTTTTCTTCTCTTTCTTAATTCATGCTACTGCTTGCATCCAGTGCTCTTTAATAAACCCCCCCTTTCAGTCAAACATTACGGCTTGCATATGTTGAGGCAACAAGGGCACATGCATGGAGAATTGCGGCTGTTGATTCCACCTGCAATTTAAGATAAGTGCTAAAAAAATAATTTAATGGTACTTCCCTTCTCTTTGGTTCCACCTGCAAAAACAAAAAGCAAGGTACTTGGCCTTTTTGATTTTGTTGCTTGCGTTCTGAAACTATCCTTTGCTTTTGTTGACTTTGATTTGTTTCTCCCTAAAAGCTATCACTTTGTAGATGAATTCGGCAGCTTGTCAAGATCCACTTTGATAAATTGGCAGGGTCATGCGCTGGTGGCCTCTTCTTTTTGATATGAGCCGTGCCCCTCTTGATGTAATGCCGCAAGATATTTTTTTGCTGGGCTCCTTTTGATTGCCGCACCCTCTATATTAGGGTTGAGAGGGTTTTTATAGGATAGACTAGGGTTTTTGAGGAGAATCCCTAAGAGATAGGGATTTTGTATTTTGATTGGGATTTTGAATTAAAGAGGGGTTAGAAGATAGAATAAGATCTTCTAATTGATTTAAATAAATCTTCATTAGAAAAGAATTGGCTCCAACTCATCCCTCATTGGACCAAGTCCAACTTCTCTGTGCACACACACACTCCATCTCACCCAAAGTGCTATACGAATAGCAATTCCGCCAAATAGCCTAGATGTATTATTTCGAGCCTGAAACACACTGAGCACACACATTAGATATACTGACGTGTTTGTCATCATCAAACCAAGATCCTAGATCGTTGCTTCCAACAATCTCCCCCTTTTGGTGATGACAAACCCATAAAAGATTTGATCAATAAGTATGAAATAGAAATGAGTGTGTAAAGTGTGTTGAAGGGTGTAATGCAATATGAATCATGAGATGAATATTCAAGCACTACAACATGGCATGCACAAACTAATAACAAATACAATAGCATGTTCCCCCTTCTCTCAAGCTCCCCCTTCACCATATATTCAAGTATTTTTCAAGCTCCCCCTTCAACAAATAATACCAAAGATGTCCAAATCAATGCCAAATCTGTTCTTTCTCCCCCTTTGTAATCACCAAAAGCGGATTAATGAAGTCACAAACATATTCCATGCAAAAATAAATCATTATTAGATGTAGCATGTAATTTGCATGAGCATTCCAAATAATAGACAAGTCAAGTTCATAGAATTTCATACCAAGACTTCTTCACCTTTGTGTAAGTGAAAAGATATGGACAATACAGTGCAAGAGGAGATTCAATATCAGAAAATCAACCAAAACAATCCACATTTTCCATTTTTCATGAATATCACTAGGATTAACTTTTCCCACCTCATCAAAGATGAGTTCAAGTTACCGAACCCCGAAACATAGCCTAAAAGGACTTTTAAATGTGGGGGGGGGGGGGGGGGGGGGGGGGCATTGCTTGACGAGTTATATACGCCAACGCTAATGATTACCCATTAAGCACAAGTTGGATACTCGTGGGTTGTGTTTTAGCCATGAAGTGTATCCATTTTTCATACGGAGCAAATTTTTTTTTTCAATTCTTTTGTGCTCAATTTTAATTCATGGCTAAACACATCATATCCCTTAGAAATTTCAGAAATTAATCATTCCTACATTCACTTTCCATTATTCTTCAAAAGAATATCCAAAAGCACTAAAAGGTCAAATATCGTGAAAGTGCACATGTAGGTGTAGAAGTCAAGTTTGAAACTTATGAGACATGTCATGGCTACTAAAAAGAATAACATCGATTTCATGTAGCTACAACAATAATGAATTGACTTCTACAAGGGATAGAATTGATCATTCATACAATATCACTCAAGAGATACATAAGAGGATTCAATAAGCACAATTTTTTTTTTGATTTTTCAATTTTTTTTTCAGAAATAAAAACATTAAAAATCATCCATGCAAGCACACAAAACAAAATAAATCAAGCACTCAAAACAAGTCTATGAAGGTATGCAATGAAATGCAAAGAGGGATAGAAAATTATACCTTCTCGTCGCTTTTTGACGAAGGAGCTAAAAGAATGAAACATTGAATTTAACGCTCCTCGCCAAAACTCCATCACACCTACATGAAAGGTGTTAAGTGTGACCTTGGAATCCAACAAGGTCCACTAGTGTTAGCCAATATTGTTTTAGGAACCCACACATGTTTAAAGTTGATTTTAGTGTTCCTAAATTTACAATAGTATGAAGTATGGCCTACACTATCACAAGTAAAGCACTTTGCATATAAGTTCTTCACAATAGACGGTGCATTGTGGAATTTCTTGAATTTTTGCTTTTCAACGTTTTTCAGACCAAAACCAAGTCCTCTTCTATTATTGCCATATAATTGATTCTCTAAAATAGTGCCCAACGATTGTTTTCCCGTAGAGAATTTCTTAATGGCCAATTCAAGATTAGAGACTTTGGTTTTCAACAATTTATTTTCTTCCACAAGCAAAGTGCATTTACTTATAAAAGCTCTCTTGTTTTCCTCTTCCTTCTTTTCAAATTCAACCATTTTTCTTTTAAAATCATTATCCAACATGCAGAATTTATCATTAAGCTCTCTAATAACATAGTCTTTTTCAGTCTCGAGCTTAATCAACTCAAGTTTAAGCATGCTAATATTATTCATCAAGGAAGGGCAAGAGAGACAAGTTGCTTCATCATTAAAACTGGAAGTATCAATAGTAGAGTTACGAGCAACAATATCAATTTTGAGTTTTTCAATCTCTTTAGACATTTCATATTCAGATTGTTGCATTTCAAAGTTCTCATTTTGATAATCATCTATAGTGGATTCAAGCTCTACTATTTTATCTTGCATTTCTTTACAAAGAGTAAGGAGTTCAGTTTTACTACCAGAAATTACATCATCGTGTATTCCCATCAATGCCATGCATGAATGTGCTTCGTGTTCTTCCTCCTCACTCTCAGCTTCGCTATCCATGTCCCAAGTAAGCACCTTGGATTTTCCCTTTTCTTTAGCTACCTGAGCTGTCTCATGTGGGCAATCCCTCATTCGATGTCCTCTTTTCTTGCATTTAAAACAAGTCATTCTATTAGTAGTATTCTGATCATAATTTTGCTTAGAAGACTGAAAAAAGTTAGAGCGATTAAACCTGGGTGCCATTTCTGCTCTTCCTTGCTTGGTCTGGACAAACTTTCTGAAATTTCTGACCATTAGCGCTATGTCATCATCATCATCTTCACTTTCGTCAGCTTTCAGAGCAAGTGGCTTGGTAGCTTTCTCGTTTTCATCAGGTTTCTCCCTTTTATCAATATTTTGCAATTCAAGCTCGTGGGACATTAAATTACCTATTAAGTCCTCCACCCTCATCTGTGACAAATCTTTCGCTTCTTGGATGGCAGTGACTTTAGGCTTGAAAGAGCTTGGCAGAGCTCTTAATATCTTCCTCACCTGCTCAAGGATAGAATATGGCTTACCGAGCGAACTAGACTTGTAGACAATGTTGGTGAACCTCACAAACATTTCTGATATCGTCTCTGATGGTAGCATGCGAAATCTCTCGTATTCCGTGCTCAGAAGTGCAAGTCTAGACTCCTTCACCTGTGACGTTCCCTCATGCGTCACCTCCAAAGTATGCCATATTTCCTGCGCAGTTAGACAATGTGAGATTCTATTATATTCAGATTTATCAAGTGCACAAATGAGAGCATTCATAGCTTTAGCATTTAAGGAATAAGATTTTCAATCATTATCATCCCATTTGTCATTTGGTTTTTCAATCTCAGCATTTTCTACTTTAATTACAGGCAGTTTATATCCTTTTTCAATTATTTGCCAAGCCTTGTAATCAACAGAAATAAGGTAGATTTTCATACGATTTTTCCAATAAGCATAATCACCTCCATTAAACCTAGGGGGACGGGAAACAGACTGACCCTCAGCAAAAGCACTATCCATATATTTATTTATGGTCAATCCTAGGCTAGATCCTAAAACCTGCTCTGATACCACTTGTTGGATCTGGATCCTAGCCTAGAGGGGGGGGGGGTGAATAGGCTAATAAAAATTCTCGTGCAACCCACGAGAAATCACACGCAGTTAAAAGCACAACCAGAGTAATAAAAAGCAGACACAGAGTACACAGCAGATTTACCCTGGTTCGGTCGTCCCAACGACATACTCCAGCCCCCAAAGCTAATACTAGATTGAATAGTGCAATAGGTACAAAGTCACAAGTTAGAGCACGCTCAGAGCACCCTCTACGTCCCTATACTCGCCAGACTCTCAGTACCCCACACACAGTGTTTCCTCTCACTATCAATCCTAGCAAAGCTTTCTACCAGCTAGTCCCAAACTAGCTGGGTCCCACTTGTCTAGTCCCAACTAGACAAGTCCCAAAATAGTCAAACAAAAATAGGTAAAGTTTCCCCTACAGAGATCGCTACACCAATACAAATATAAATAAATAGAGTTTTAGAAATGCTCAGTAATGGTGTGTTGTCTCTGTCGTTCGGCGCGTGGTCAGATCAATCTGACAAGTCGGCGTCGTCTCGATGTGCAACTCAAGTTGCGGCTCCCCTTGCTTGATTCGGCCTCCTCCAACAAAGTGTTGTTGCTTGGTACTTGGAATCTTTGTGCGGCACCTCTCTAGTATTTGTGCGACTCTTCACAAAAGGCTTCACAACAAAATTCGGCCTATGTGTTTTCACTGAGAAGAATAAGCCTCGGCTTCTGTGAAACTTTGAGGGAACTGGTCTTCAAGATATTTGTGCTTGACCTTTAGACTTAATTCGTCCAGGCTGTGCTTGGATCCATCAAAGAAAAAAAATGATCTTGAATTTTCCAATTCCTTGCGTCCCTGTGAAAAGCACTAAGAAGTAGTTAAAGAAATAATTAGTGCTTCATTCCTCTTTCATGTGCTGGGTTGCTTTCAATTTTTGTGTAGCAATGAAAAAGACTTCGGCCTGCAAAAGAGAGATAGCAAGGGTATTAAATAAGCTCAACAGCAAAGACTTAGGGAAGGCAAAGTTGCGGCTGTAATCAATTCCAAGCAAAGCTTTGGCTGCTCCTCATGTACTGCAATTTGCCCAGCCACACAAGTTTCAACTAACAAGGGGCCGGCCCCTTTTTTCCTTCTTTTTGATCTTTGTTTGACCTGCAAAACAAAACTACAAAGGCAAGAGTTGATTATTCACTAATATATAATTCAAGTAACTTTTCTTCTCTTTCTTAATTCATGCTACTGCTTGCATCCAGTGCTCTTTAATAAACCCCCCCTTTCAGTCAAACATTACGGCTTGCATATGTTGAGGCAACAAGGGCACATGCATGGAGAATTGCGGCTGTTGATTCCACCTGCAATTTAAGATAAGTGCTAAAAAAATAATTTAATGGTACTTCCCTTCTCTTTGGTTCCACCTGCAAAAACAAAAAGCAAGGTACTTGGCCTTTTTGATTTTGTTGCTTGCGTTCTGAAACTATCCTTTGCTTTTGTTGACTTTGATTTGTTTCTCCCCAAAAGCTATCGCTTTGTAGATGAATTCGGCAGCTTGTCAAGATCCACTTTGATAAATTGGCAGGCTCAGGCGCTGGTGGCCTCTTCTTTTTGATATGAGCCGTGCCCCTCTTGATGTAATGCCGCAAGATATTTTTTTGCTGGGCTCCTTTTGATTGCCGCACCCTCTATATTAGGGTTGAGAGGGTTTTTATAGGATAGACTAGGGTTTTTGAGGAGAATCCCTAAGAGATAGGGATTTTGTATTTTGATTGGGATTTTGAATTAAAGAGGGGTTAGAAGATAGAATAAGATCTTCTAATTGATTTAAATAAATCTTCATTAGAAAAGAATTGGCTCCAACTCATCCCTCATTGGACCAAGTCCAACTTCTCTGTGCACACACACACTCCATCTCACCCAAAGTGCTATACGAATAGCAATTCCGCCAAATAGCCTAGATGTATTATTTCGAGCCTGAAACACACTGAGCACACACATTAGATATACCGACGCGTTTGTCATCATCAAACCAAGATCCTAGATCGTTGCTTCCAACACATGCGTCGCTTCAACGTGGAGCGATTAAGCATGGATAGCTGCCCCGAACTGGTTGTGAAAGCGGCCCTGAAAAAGGGCCTGCGATATAGGGGCTTCAAGAAATCGCTACACAGCGACCCACCGAAGGACCTCGTCGGAATTATGGCCCAAGCAGAACGCTTCATGCTGACAGAAGAGGCCTTGGCCGTGGATGAGAGTAAGACCAGGCACGGAGCTAAGCACGATGAGAACGAGCGTCGCAGTATGGAGGAGCATCGACAAGAGAAGAGGGCGAGAGGAAGTCCACGGAGGGAAGAGCCCCGGCACACCTCGATGACCACCGCCCCAGACGTGATCCTAGCACAAGCCCAGAAGGAGGGACACATGAGCCAACCTCCCCGATGGACGAAGAGAGGCGGGAGGGATGAAGAGAAGTACTGCAAATACCACAAAGACAACGGACACGATACCGACGACTGTTGGCACTTAAAGAAAGACATCGAGAAGCTTGTGAGCCGGGGCATCTGAAGAACTCTGCCAACGACCCCGCCTCAGGAGAAGGAACGTCCAAACAACAGGACAGGGGAAAAGGGGTGAACACGGTCCAGACAGTTGCGTGTATCATCGAGTGAGGAGATAGAGTAAACAGCCATCGCTCCACCGGGGGAGGGCTACCCTGCCAGAACCTCCCCTGTATCTTATCGTCTTTTCCTTTTTTTCATTACTCCAAATGTATTGCCTCACGGAAATGAAGGCATACACTGTCAATGCAAACTCTATCACCTGTTTTGAGCAGATGATTCAGGACCTCAAAGGAGGACTCAATCAAGGCAACCGCAGTCCGACTGATATGGACCAGCCCGAATTACAGGGGCCCACTTCTTCGTCGGCCGTAAGTCGAGGGGCAGCTCCCCTCAACACCGAATGAACGGATCGGTCGAAGGGCTGGGGCAATTCCCCTGGTTAGCCGACTCACTCTTTCGTCGGCCTTAAGTCGAGGGGCAACTCCCCTCGCCATCGAAAAAATCTCCTTCGTCGGCCGTAAGTCGAGGGGCAACCCCCCTCGCCACCAAACGAATTTCCTTCGTCGGTCGTAAGTCGAGGGTAACTCCCCTCACCACCGAACAAATCTACCTCGTCGGTCGTAAGTCGAGGGACAACTCCCCTCGCCACCGAACGAACTTCCTTCATCGGCCTTAAGCCGAGGGTCCACTCCCCTCGCCACCGAACGAATCTCCTTTGTCGGCCGTAAGCCGAGGGGTAACTCCCCTCGCCATCGAACGAACTTCCTTCGTCGGCCGTAAGCCGAGGGGCCACTCCCCTCGCCACCGAACGAATCCCCTTCATCGACCGTAAGTCGAGGGGCAACTCCCCTCGCCACCGAACGAATTTCCTTCGTCGGCCGTAAGTCGAGGGGTAACTCCCCTCGCCACTGAACAAATCTCCTTCGTCGGCCGTAAGTCTAGGTGCAACTCCCCTCGCCACCGAACGAGCTTCCTTCGTCGGCCGTAAGCCGATGGGCCACTCCCCTCGCCACCGAACGAGTCTCCTTCGTACGGCCGTAACCCGAGGGGCAACTCTCCTCGCCACCGAACAAATCTCCTTCGTCCGCAGTAAGCCGAGGGGTACTCGCCCCCGCGGACCGAGCGAAGCACCCGCTCATAAGGCTGGGGGCAACTCCCCCCGGCCGACGAGCATGAAAGCCGGCCGCAAGCCAGGGGATGATCTTCCTCGCGGATCGAGTGACCTACTCGCTCTCCTGGCTGAAGACAATCACCCTGACGGTCGGACTCGGCGGGGAGAACGACGTCCCAAGCCAGACAAACTCGGGACAGGACCCCTAGACAAGGGCGGTGACACCCGTCCGGTCTAGGAACTTTGAAGGCTACTCCAAAGGGGAGAACCCCCGAAAAAGAGAACAGTGGCACGGGAAGAACTGACTAAAAGATATCATTTTCATTAATGGTATGGGTTACATATCACTCAGCAACGTCCTCTCGAGCACTGTTATTGACAACAAAATTTGTCACCCAAGAAAGGGGACATGATACAAGGGCTTTTCAGGGGTCCGGAGAGCAAGAAACAGCGTCGCCCGGGGCCCGGAGCACTGTTGTTGACAACAAAATTTGTCACCCAAGAAAGGGGACAGGTTACAAGGGCTCAGGGGTCCGGAGCGCAAGAGACAGCGTCGTCCAGGGCCTCGCCTTGCTCCGAGCAGTGGGGATCGGCGTGTCCCGGTGGAGGGAGGATCGGCGCCCGGGCGAGCTCCGCAAACTACCGGAATGACTCCCTGACGACCTCCACTATGCGAGGGGCAAGGAGGTCCTCATAAGTTTCAAAGACCTCCCTCAGGACCGACGCAATCTTCGGCCTTATGGCCGTGTCGACGCCCTTCTCAGCCTCCTTGGCAAAATGGAGCCTCCGACGTAGCTCGGCGAGTTGGCCCCCGAGATCCTCCCTCTCTCGCCGGAACTTCTCTTTCGCTTCCCGGCTCAAGTCATGGACATCCACAAGCTTTCGATTGAGATCATGTACTTGAGACTCGAGTTCGTCGGCACGACGGCGTTGCTGCCGAACTTCCATGCGGGCACCCTGAAGGGTTACGTCAGCCTCCCCAGCCCGGGCGCGTTCCCGATTTAGGGAATCCTCGAGGCTTCTCAACTGGGTCGCCCGGCGCTGTGCCTCAAGAGCCATCGCGGTGGCCTGTAAACATAAGGGAGGTGGATTATACCAAGGAAGATAAAAGGGCAAGACAACTGTCTGAAAATTGCAGGAGTTCGAACCTGTCGGAGGTGATCGACCAGAGAATCCGACAGTATGTCCATGGGGGACAACTCTAAGAGGGAACGGTCCCCCGGAGGGACGGAGTCCGCCGCCAGCTGGCTCGCCAAGGCCACATCAAGGGGCACCGAACCCCCGGGGGGATCGGCGAGGCCCGCTGAGGCGCTCGGCAGGACGCAGACAGCCCCCAAGACTGAAGGGGTGGCCGAGGGAATGTCGACGGCATGGGCGACAGGGTCGGCCGGTCGTCGACGGCATGGGCGACAGGGTCGGCCGCGACGACCGGCGCGATCGTCTTGCTAGGATCTGTCGACGCGACAACAGGAGCCGGAGAAGCGGCATGCCCGCCTTTCTTTTGCGACTTCTTCCCGTTGGGGTCGACGGTAACGGGGGGAGAGCGTTTGCGACTCCCGCCCGCGGATGGCCGAGGAGCCGATCCGGAACCCTCAACAGGGAGGGGGTCGGCCCCAGTGACTTCTCCTCCGGGGGGACCCGAGGCGACCCGTGGGGGAGACTTGGCCTCAATCCTCCCCGAAGGAGGCTCGAACCGGTGCAACTCCTCATCCACAGAGTGGCGAGGCGCCCGCCCGGAAGAGCTCCCACGGCCCCCGCGAGATCCCAGCCGAATAAGCTCGTCGACATTGTGGGTGAATTCACGGCCAGCCATCCCTGCAAGAGGAAGCGAAATCAGGGTGAGCCAGAGGTTAAACGGAAGGAAGGGAGACAACTAACCGGGGGACCACAGAGTGCACTTAAGAAGCAGGTCATCCAGCAAATGCCAGACCGACCTCTCCTCAAGAGAGAGTGACGATAGGAGGCGGGCCGCGGCCCGCTCGGCCTCGGATAAGGGTTGCTGCCCTATCGGTTTGTTGCGAACTCCCCCAACCTGTCAAGATCACCGAGGCATGGGGAAAGACAACAAAGACAAAGCTAGAGTCCCAGTTCCCCGACCAAGGGGGCAGACCGAGCAGGCACACTCGCCCCGCACGGGCTCAGAGGTACAACCAAGATCCGAGGCCGACCGACTGGATCCGATAAAAGTAAAAGAGGAGGGGGAGAGACGGCTCCAGGCCATGAGTGATGCAAAGCGTAATGAACCCGGTCAGCACCGCGACAGAGGATGGCGTAAGCTGGCATAGGGCGACTTTCAAGGAGTCCATGAATTGAATAATAAAAGGGTGGCTGGGGAAGCGGAGCCCCTGATGGAACATCTCGACGTAGACGTCGACATCGTTACTCCGCGGGAAGCAGATCCGCTCATCTCCAAAGGGAATCCGGACGTCATAGGGATGACATAAGTACCTCTCTCGTATTTTCCTAGTGACTAAGAAATGGGCCATGGATGACGACCGGAGGATCGATGGAGGGATGCCTAATCGCTCGGAAGACGAGGCCACATCGTCCCCAACGGGATCCAGAAAAATCTTTCCTTTCCCTTTATCCAGGACCCCCGGGGACGGCAAAGGAGCATGGAGCCCCGAGGGACGGGCGCGATCGGGACCAGGCGCCGGTCCGCCAGGGCGTATATCACCTATTCTATGCATGGCCATGGCCCAAGTTAAAGAGTGGAAGAATTACCTTGATAAGAGCTAGAAAGAAGACAAATGTCGGGAAGAAGAAGCTGGCAGAACAGAGATCAAGAAGGAATGAGTGCGAAAGCGTTGAAGTCCGAGGGATCGGAACATATATATAGAGGATCGATGGTGGGATCTGAACCGTCAAGGGAGAGCGCGTGGCGACACCAAAACGGCGGAGATGCTTCGAAAACTGCACCAACGGAAGTTTAAACGGAGCGGTAATAATGACATTCATTTAATAGCGAAACCTCGACTAACGCACCCGTCGGATCGTGAAAGTGTCACATCACCCGAACCGAACCGATGGAAGCCGAACGTTCTGGGCGATGGGGGCAATTGTTACGACTAATATCAACGAGCCCGAAGTACAACGGTCCACGGCCCGACCTCAAAGGAGAAGCCCACTAGATAAGACGGGCCCGCCCGAAGGGGGCCCACGGACGGGGCTGAAGGCCCAGCCACCTCGCCCTCGGGACACCCGACTGGCCCCCATTCGGCCGGATTAACCACCCCTCTGAATCCGCGATCCTATGATGGCCAGTAACGGACCCGTTAATGGGCCACCCCTCCACGACGCGGGAGCAGGAGGAGGCGGAGGCGGATCGTGGGGACGTGAGAGGAGGCAAGACATGGGGAAATCAGGAAAGATCCTATAAGGGGAAGGCCAGGACGACGAAGAGGGGGATCGAAACTCAGGTAATCAACAGAGAGGTACTCCATCAACGACCTAGGCTTTCGCCACTCCATTTTCCTCCCTCCCCCCTTACTCGCACCACCTGGGTTGACGTTCCGGCTTCCTTGCAAGCCGGATCTCCCCCGCCGAGTATCCTTTCAGACCCTGATCTGACTTAGGCATCAGAGGGGATTCGGTCGGAACCTAGGTCCGGCCTCCCTGACGAGTTTCCTCATCTGTCCAGGAAGAAGATATCTGAGGCGCCGAGGCCACCCCTCAGCACCGGTCGGCTACCCTGATCGCAGTCGTCAGGTGGACGGCTGTTCAGGCATCAACCCACTTGCAAGGCGTCGAGGCTACCCCTCGACGTGGATTCGACCGAGGCTGAGCGCGACCCAGCCGAGGCCGAGCGCCATCCACCGAGCCGAGGCTTCCTCTCAGCTCTCCAACGACGAGAACAAGCGGGCTCGGCGAACCCAAGGGACCCCCAAGTCGGCCCCTTGACCACGTTGACCATACAGCCGACGGTCAATACAGGCCCTGAAATCTGTCTGAAAAACAGATTTGACACACTTTAATAAATAATTCACTATAAATCATATACTTAATATTTTTGCATGAAAATTTATCTGTGAGTCCATAACCATCATATCTACAAGTTTCATTCAGGAAGTCTTTCGAAATTCTGTATATAAATGGATGATATCAGCCACTCTTTATGAAAGCATGTGTGTTTCCTGCAAGCTGAAGCTTTTGCATGGTGATATGAATTGTGTAATGTTGCCATTTATACTCTTATTGTCCATGATTGTTGGTATTACCTAAAAGGAAGTTTATTGGTATGATTTACTATTAAATTGCTAATGTGATTGATATATAGAACATGATGCACACCTTGTGTTCGTAAAAATGCCTAAGTGAAGGAAAATACCAGAAATGTGTGAAATAACTCAATTCTATGGTTAAGATATGAGATTTGATATAAATATGTGATGTTGGGAGCATGTCATGCATGGTACACTATGAGATGTGATGATGGGTTGATATGGCTATGATGGAGGGCATGACACTTCGGTGCATGACCCCACGTTGGTATGAATGTGGTACGTGACGCCATGCAACATGACTCCTTCATTACTAAACTGATAAAATGAAATTCTTGAATGTCTCGGTCCTCTCTAATGAGGGTGAGTTAGCAAAGCCCGGGTTTTAGGTGGGATTTGAGTAAATTATGGGTATGAGCCCTGGACTGTGAAGTTGGGAGATGATTATGTGATGTGTGGAGCTTATACACACTCGCCTTTACCAGGCGTGGATGGGATTTTTATACCCACTCGCCTTTACCAGGAGTGGAGGGAAGATGGCATACGGAGGTTGTGATACGAGTCTCACTCCTGCCAGGGACGGGGGAGCTGAGAGGCCCGGCGTACAGTGCCCGTGTCTACTGCGTCGTGTACTATAGTCACCCCAAATTTGGGGTGAAGTCCAGGTCCTAGTATCACACAGTTTACACAAGTTCCAATTAACTCAATTATAAAACAATAAAATAAGAGTTTGTGTGTTACTCCTTCTGCGGGCAGCACTTTCCCTTCCCTTTGTCTGTTCTTTGTGACTCTGTGTTATGCCTCATTCACTTGCACTTATCTTAGTAGATATTGGTCGCTTGAACACTTGTGTTATTATTATTATTATTATTCGTGCTAACCCTTTTCTTGCAGTACCTCGACATTGGACCGCAGGTATGATCCTCTTACTTGGTTAATTTCTTCACTTATTTTACTTAGTTACAAGTCTTATTTTTCCTGCCGTGCGTTGTGGTTTGATAACCTAAAAACGATATTCCAAATCCAAGTTGGTTCCTACTGGGGCATGTAATGACGTGCTCACCCTATTTTTCAGGTAGCAGGGGCAGTATGGTTGGTGGTGACTTGGAGTCGGGTCTCAGGCGTAGCATTGGGTGAGTGATGTAGCTTGCAGTGGGTCATGGTTATCGTTGGAGGTGGAGAGTGGCTGTATATATGTATTGATGTACTTGGACTATGTATAAAAAGGAAACATGTTATATATAAAATGTTGTTGTTGTTATGTGAGATTGTTGGATATTTTAGTGGAGTTTCACTTGTACTATCTTAGCATGTGCGCAGTGGCCTGCATTTTCAGTTTCTTCTTTCTCTCCCGTTTTCCTTCCTCATCACCCTCATTCTTCAGGATATCTGGGAAAACAATAAATGTCGGGTATTCTGGGGAACTGGGCGTGACAGTTTTTGGCGGCCCATGCAGGTCTCTGAACTGCGATGTGCGTAAGGATAATACATGTGATTTCTCAGTAGGTGGTTGGGATACATTAGCCCTAATGTGGCTAGTGACCTTAGAGTCTTAAGTGATCCACCCTTAAACCCCTAACTTAGGAAGTCAGAGGGTGAACTTCCTACAATATAGTATTCTATAGATGTATATATTTGTTGGTATCAGTGTGTGTGTATATATATATAATAATAATAAGAATTCGTGTATAGGAATGCAGTTGTTGTACTTGGATATTTGAATTATATACGTCTCATGTAAACCTGTATTCAGTATATATATACATATTTGTATTTGAATGACATGAAATTTGCACGTATGGCGTATATACTAGGTGTGTGAATGCTTGAGTATATGAATATGATATGTCTCTATATAGGTACATGATACGTGTATGTGTGTAGGCATGTGGTATACTTGTGTGACTCTGAGACATAGGTGATATGTGTATATCAATTCGTGGATGTACATTGGTGGGTACACATAAGCTAGTAAGGACATATGAGTTGTAAGGGTGTGTACGTATGTGATATGAGTGCACGTAAGCGGCTTACTATTTATTAAATTATAGATGTGTTTCATGTGGGGAATACACCAATGTGTGTACATCTATCCTTGTATGGGCAGAGTAGTGGAATGTCTATATTGTCCTTGGACATGGGGGGAGGTGTATATGTGTGGATATATGTGGGCCTGTGGGAAGTTAGTGCATATATATCGCTAGTGTTGCATTACTAGGACATGAATTCCTAGTGTGTTAAAATTTAAATACTGTGAGTATGCCTATGTACTGCCTATGTGTTTATATGAACTAGTTTATTGTCTTAATCTGGTATATGGTTGTAGGTTATATTATTGAGTGCAGATAGGTGCTGTGCTATGGCTATACATAGCGTGTATGTAGCGACGTAGATAAGTGATGAATGCACGGGCAGCATGAGTAGTGCTCCAGGGTGTCTGGGATAGATGTATCCTACGGTGGGTAGGAGTGCTTTAGACTGTCCACCCTAAGTTTAGACACTTAGCTCTATACTGTGTCTAGTATGGGATAAGGATATAAGTGTGACATGTAACGTGTGTAAAATGTGATGGATATGAGGATTTGAGATTATACAGTGCATGTATAAGTGGGATGGCTAAGGGTTTGCACGGTCAAGTGGAATTACGGTATATGTATATATGTGTATATACGTTTACCCCGTAGAATGGTGTTTATAGGACCATTTGGATGTATATGTAGTGTACGTGCCCTTCCGTATATAATGGCACGAGGGGAGTATTGTGAATTAGCATATGAGATATTTGTATGTATGTAGATGTTGTAGCAAGTGCGGTATGATTGTGTGCACATGTTGTTATTATTGAATATGTGTTGGTGCATGTCTTATGAGCGGTTATACGTATATATGTATGTGAATGATCCATATTCTGATATGCATGTATCGTTATATGAATGTGTACGTATATGGAGTGTGACTATCTACTGAATGTGTACGAATGTTGAAAAACACTTATTTGTGTGTATACTAGTATGTTGTTAAGAGTGTGGACATATTGAATGTTAGATATATAGTGGTATGGGTAGCTACCGACTACCTGCTAGTATAGTTGAGTAGATTGACTGTATAGGTGTGTAATAACAGGACATGTATGTCATGTGTGAATGGGTGTGTGTGCACATACAGGGTAATGTATGTGCATGGTGCATGGGTCCTAGTACGTATATATAAGCATGTTTGTGTGGATATCTACTATTAGTATAATAATTTGTGTGTATGTGTGTACATGTATTTGGCTATATGTGGATTTGATACTTATACATCTGTGGGTGTATAATGAATATGTGTATGGAGTATCTATATGGAGTATTATTTGTTACATATACGTAAATATGTATCATAGTTGTATGGATTTTCTGTTATACATGTCGCAATGGAGTGTAGGAATGCGTTCATG
The DNA here is from genome assembly GCA_030789695.1 of Scilla litardierei. Lineage (NCBI taxonomy): Eukaryota > Viridiplantae > Streptophyta > Magnoliopsida > Asparagales > Asparagaceae > Scilla > Scilla litardierei. Next base: position 202,891,733 of record CM061133.1, read on the forward strand.
TATGTGTAGTGCGCAGTATGAGTATATGAAATGGTGTGTATATTGTATGAATGAATATATATATGTATATATATACTTATACATATCTTGTTTGTTTACTTGCTAATATATCCTATAGGGTTGTCTATCCAGATGTATATCGATATGCCCGGGATAAATGTATTTCTGCGTGTATGTGTGTGTATATAGGTCTGTACCAAAGCGTGTGTGTATGTATATACATATGCGATGTGGATGTAAATGTGAAAGATATGGAATATATATGTGTAATATATTTGATGAATGTAGCTTAATGAAACTATTTGGTATGTAGGTATTGAGATGTGTGTGATTGTTTGCATATGTATATGCGTGTGTAGGGTGTATATGGATATTATAATTATTTGACTATCATGGTAGTATGTGCGTAGGATGTGCAAAGGTAGTTTTATATATATATATATATATATATATATATATATATATATATATATATATATATATATATATATATATATATATATATATATATATATGAAAAGTAAGTGTGTATGTATTGATATGAATAAGAGCTACATCAAGGCGGCGCCAACAAGAAGTCAAGGCGAGGGAGAGGCTGGGAAGCAGTCACCCCGCACATAACAACCAGGCGAGAGCCAAGAAACAAAGAAAGGGGAGGAACCTATGATGGGGGGCACTCAAAAAGGCGGCCTACAAGATACCCCAGCGCTAAAAAAGGGAAGTATCCACAGGGTCTAAATCATCCGGGATGCAACCAACAAGGGCCTCCGCGATGTCCAACGAGATTCGAGCCAGAAGGGCGGTCGTAAGGGACCTGAGAGCTCTGAATATGCGGCAATTCCACTCCCTCCATATGTGCCAAACCGTCGCAGAGAAGACCAACAAGGAAAGCCTACCCCTGGGAGCCGTCTCCCCCCGGCTCCAAACCGCCATTTCAGCGCGTGAGCTTCAACGGTAATGGACTTGGAGCCAGGAGGGAGGCCAAGGCGAAGCCTGTACTCCACCCAGACACAAGCACTGTACTCACAGCGGAAGAAGATATGGTGAGCCGACTCGGGGAAGATGCCGCAGAGAGCACAAGCAGATTGTTCCCGAATACCACGCCTAGCCAGCTGCTGAGTGGTGGGCAGGCGGCCAGAGATGGCCCGCAGGAGAGTGAGGGAGAACTTGGGCGTGTGCCCAGGAAACCAGACCACCGGTGCAAGACTTTCAGGAGGGGAGGAACGACGAGTAGAGGACCAAGCGGAACGGAGAGAGCAACCCCCGTCTTTGGACCACACCCAGGTGTCAGGGCCATCCGTCACGGAAACAGGAGCCAACAAGGGAGCAAGCAGAGCAAGCTCAGAGGGAAGGGACCAAGCAACACCATCCCAGAAGTCAGCAACCCGACGGTATCTGAGAGGGAGGGGTGGGGAGTGAAGGTCCACCAAAGGGCCACAAGGTAGCCATGGATCATACCAAAACGAAGTGGAGCGACCATCGCCAATCACCCGGTGGAAGCAAGTAGACGCCAAGTCTAGGCTCCGAAGCATAAGTTTCCAGGTCCCGAGTCCAAAGCCGAAGGGACACACTGGAAGAGAGGGGTGCTCTTCAGGTACACACAGCCCATGTAAGAGGCCCATGGAGAGGGAGATTGAAGAAGTCTCCAGAGGAGCTTAGCCCCGGCGGCAACACCCACCTCGCGGAGGATACGAAGACCGATACCTCCTTCCGCCCGCGGGAGGCACATGTCATCCCACCTCCAAAGGTGGAGCTTCGTCCCCCAGATGAAGTCACGGCACAGACGGTCGATCCCGGAGAGGACAGAAACAGGTATTCGGAAGGACTGCAGCCAATAGGAAATAAACCCATGAATAACTGAGCAAACCAACTCAATGCGACCAGCCATGGACAAGAGCCTCGAGGACCAACAAGAAATCTTGGCCCTGCACTTATCAACAAGCCCCGAGAAGAGACTGGCAGCAGGATAAGTAGCAGAAAGGGGAAGCCCCAAGTATTTGACAAGAGGAACCTCAAGGGGAATGCCGAGAAGGAGGGACAGCTGACTACCAATGTTGCACCCCTTACTAAGTAACAACTTGCTCTTCCCCTTATTCACCTTGAGGCCCGACATGAGATAGAACGATGCCAGGAGCTGGCCAAGGCTGACAAAGGAGGACTCGTCTGCTTTACAAAAGACAAGCATGTCGTCAGCAAAGAGAAGATGAGAGGGGATCCCCTGCACCCCTCTCTTAGGAGGGCTGATAACCCCAGAAGCAATAGCAGTGTCCATCAGAATAGTGAAGGCCTCCATAACAATCACAAAGAGGAAGGGGGACATGGGATCACCCTGACGGATCCCTCTGTTGCTCCTGAAGAACCCAGCAGGTGAACCATTGACGAGCACCGAAAAAGAGGGGGAGTCCACGCAAGGCTTGACCCAATGGATGAACGTGGGAGGGAAGCCAAGGCAACCCATGAAGTAGTAAAGAAACCCACGATTGACACTGTCAAAGGCCTTGCACAAATCCAGCTGGATACAGGCCCTAGATCCCAGAGAAGCAGAGTAGTCCCTGATAAGTTCATGGGCAAGCAGAGAGGAATCAGATATCAGGCGCCCCTTGATGAAAGCCGACTGGTTCCAAGAAATGAGTCTTGGGATCACTGCCGCCATCCTCCTACTAAGGACCTTAGAGATGATCTTGTAAATAACATTGCAGCAGGAAATGGGCCGATAGTCCCCCAAAGAGGACGCCGAGGGGACCTTGGGGATCAGGGTAAGGAACGTATGGTTGATCTGCTTCAGGATACAATCCGACGAAAAGAAGGAGCGCACCGTCGAGAGAACATCCTTACTAACAATCCCCCACCTCTCCTGGAATAAGAGGGGAGGGAAACCATCGGGATAGGGGGATTTATCTTTGTCCAGGGAGAAAAGAGCCTCCTTAATTTCCAAATCGCCAATGGCCCCCCAAGCCAATCATAAGCGCTCGGGGAAATAATGTGCTTGGGGATAATCTCAGGGAAGATGGAGGGATACGAGTTCTGATGGAAGAGAGAGGTAAAGAACTCAACCGCATCAGCATGGAGAGAGTCAAGCTTGGCCACAGGGTCCCCCCAGGCCCAATCAGGTGTAGGAGACTGTTACCAGTAGCACGGTCCCTGGCCACAGCATAGAAGAACCTGGTATTTCTGACCCCCTGGGAAAGCCAAGACTGGCGGCTCTTCTGCCTAGCCTGACTCTCCTCGCACGCCAAACTAGAAGAATAAGGTGTCTGAGAGAGCGCTCCTGACGCAATAGATCCGGGCAAGAGTGGAAACCAGTGTCCTCATGAATAGTAGCAATGTCTCTCCTGATGGTGTAGGAAGGGGGGTAGGGCCTTCGGCCAACAGGCAGCCCCGGATGGCCGCTTTGAGGGCCTTGAGTTTAGAGACGAGCCTGAGCATAGGGGATCCAGAGAAATGTCCTCTCCAAATAGATAGAAGAAGGGCATAGAATCCTGGCACCTGGAAGTAGTGACCAAAGAATCTAAAGGGCTTGGGGCCCAAGTTGGGAGGAGGGATTACCTGAATAAGGAGAGGGGAGTGGTCGCTAGTCGTCGGAGGGAGATAAGAGGCATAGGCATCAGGAAGGACCGCAAGCCAATCGGGGTTCACGAGGGCCCGGTCAAGCCTACAAGAGATACGTGGGCCGCCAGTAACACAATTGCTCCAACTAAGATGGTCACCAATACATCGAATATCATCCAATCTGCAGTCCTCAATGCAAAGGTTGAAGTTTGCCAACATGGCCGGGGCGAGGCACCTACCCCCAACCTTCTCCCCAATAAATCTGGTGACATTGAAGTCACCAACGACCGCCCAAGCCTTACCGACCACAAGAGAGCTGTCGGTGCGAAGAGAATCCCAAAGGCGGAGTCTATCAGAAGCCAAGTTGGAAGCGTAAACAAAGGATACGGAGACAGCGAACCCACCAATGTTAACACAATCAAGGGTGACATGTTGCGCCGAAGAGGATATCACTTTGACGTCCCACATAATCGGGTCAGCCATCACCCAGATACGGCCTTTCGGAACATGCTCATAATTGTGGAAAGCAACCCACCCCTTGGGGAAGCATGAAGAAACAATATCACCCAAAGGGACACGAACCTTCGTCTCCAATAAACCCACCAGCGAAGCTTTATATTTACCAATGTGATGCCGCACATCCCTACGGCGAGCACTAGCATTAAGCCCCCGCACGTTCCAGGCGAAGATAAACATAATCAAGGGATGGGGTGTTGGCTCCGTGTCTGCACACGAGGGGGCGGGGGCGGCCCTCTTTTATTTGGTTTAGTGGATAGGGGCATGGATTTTTTGGAGGGGGGACATAAGCAGGATTGAGTATAGTGGCGAGATGGGGGCATTGATTAGGGGGGAGGGAGTCTGGGCTAGGTCGAGGGGCGCAGGGCGGGCTAAGGACCGGAAATTGGCTATCAAAGTCCTCAACGGCCAGCTCTCCCACAGAAGAGCCAAGCTTCCCAACCGACTCACAAGCGAGTCCCCTAACATCAGAACGAGTCTCACCCCCCGAAGGGGAATCGCATACAACAGGGGCAACACTGGGCAGAGGTAAAGCCACTCGCAAGGAGGGGCCGCCCCCAACAGTCATGGGTACACCTCCAGGAAGGGGCCGAGCAGAGTCTCCAATCGGGCTCAGGACAGTGGGTTGGACGGGCATAATGCAATTGGAAGGCACCTCATAGTGAGGCTACGGTGGCAGCAGTGCCTGCACGGGTGGTACGAAGGAGGGTGGATGTCCGGCCGGTGCACTCAAGAAGACGGGATCGCAGAGGGGCGATTGGGCTGATAGCAGCTTCGAATGGGCGGGCCTAAGGGAAGCAGGAGAGCACAGAAGATTCTGCTGGGCTGGCAAAGAGCAGGAGGGGGACTCAGCGCCAGCATACAATTACGGGGACGACTGGCACAGAGCAACCTGCGAGAGCGGAGGAGGGCCTGGAGCAGACAGCTGACTGCAGGGAACAGGGCTCAGAAGCTGTGCCAGGGCATTAGGAGGAGGCATCTGCCTGCAAGCTGCTGCACTAAGCATGCCCTGAGATTGCTGACCGACCAGAGTGGGAGATTTGGCAACTGGCAAGCTAATCGGAGCACGGGGGGAGACCAGCAGCGCAGCGATAGCCGGTGGGGGAGAGGGAGCTGCGGGAGCCCCGGAGGCACTATTCGGAATGACTGGGAGAGAGGATACCGCGGGAGCCCCGGCGCCATCAGCAGGCTGAGTAGGCACCTGAAGTCTCGAAGGCGATTCACATTGGGAGGTATCATGTCCAAAGCATCGACAATGGTCACACAGCGGTGGGATTTTCTCATACTCAATGGCCATCAGGATGATAGACCCATCCACAAGTCGAGCAGAGATGGAGGACGGGAAGGAAGACACAGAGTCAATCTCAACAAAACACCTCGCAAAGGAGAGTCGGGAAGCATTAGCAGTAGCAGCATCGAAGAAAAGAGGTCGGCCAAGTATGCTTGCAAGTTTTCCAATGATGACGGGAGACCAAAATTGGATCGGAAGTTGCAGAAATTGGATCCAAATAGGCACCGAGGAAAGCAAGTCCCTGTCAAGGCCAATGTCAGGCGCCCAACGCCTAAGAACGAGGAGCCGGCCATTTAGGAGCTAAGGGCCCCCATTGAGGATGTCCCCACAGTCCACGCCGTTGGCGAATTTGAAGAAGAAAAACCCATTTTCACGCGAGTGGACATGGATTTCCCCCTTCGTTTTCCAAGCATGACCAACCCAAGCCATGAGCTGGCCATAGTACGGACGCTGGCCCAAGAAGTAACCAACAAGCGTGTGCGCTCAGCGCCCCGCGGCTTGAGAAATATCTGAAGGCAAGATGTCCGCCACAACCCCGCCTTCCACCAAAATAGGAGGCGAAAACTCCAACCCATAGTTAGGAACGACATGGGGGGGGGCACAAATAGAGCTGAAAGAAGCAGATGTTACAAAAGAGGAACGGGGGTTTTGAGCTGTTTTTCTTAGGGGAAATCCACCAAGCACCTGGTGGCCGACAATTGAAGAACTGGCCGTGATGGTCGCATCTCCAAGGGGCTGGGGAGCGGCAGCCCCGACACCATCCCTAGAGCGGGAAGAGCTCCGACCAGCAAGTCGCCGCTGACGGCTACCAGAAGCAGGTGGTCGGTGATGGTTCACAGCAGGGTGGGCAAGGCGGCGACGGCCCGTAACGGTAATCCACAGTGCCTCATCGCCAAGAACTTGCGTAGGGAGGGCTAAATGGGGAGGAAGCGGCGGAAGACCGCCAGTACCAACCGCAGCAGATGGCAAGGCCCCCCGAGGAAGACGAGGCCACGGAGCCAACACCAGAGGAAGACGAGGCCACGGGGCCAACACCAGAGGAAGACGAGGCCATGGGAGGGCTTGGATCTCAGAGGGTAGCGGAGAGCAATAGCACGGTGATGGGCCGAAGCCCCAAACGGAGGAGCAAGCGCCGATCGCCCTAAAATCGCACAGGCCAAAACGGAGCGAAAAGATATATATATATATATATATATATATATATATATATATATATATATATATATATATATATATATATATATATATATAATATGGCAGGGGATGTGTTATGTTTGTGCACTCTTGTGTGTATTGTGCCTATCTTTATGAGGCAGTAGGTGCACTGCTAGGGATGTGAGGTTATGTGTATACTTATTTATAATATAATTGTGAACCTTATATGACTCGATCATGCATATGTTAGCACATGCACGTAAATGTATGTATGGATGTGACTAAATAATGAGTGTATATAGATATTTATGTACCCATACATAGGAGTGAGTCCATATGACTAAGTATTGGGTGTACGTTGATCAGGGTACATAAGGTGTGATACCGTGATAGTGACCCTGTCTATTAAGAAATGGTGTGTAGATTAATGTGTGTTGTTGTGTGTTTGTGCATGGATATAGACGTATATGTATACATATAAGCATGTAGAATATAAGTTGTTGTACTTGAAGGTATCGTGATATGGATACGATGTGATGTCGTATGCACATGGATATGCGTAGTAATTTAAATACGTTTAATAATACGTATAGAGTCTTATTTATGGTGTGATGTGTATGTTAGTGTGTGAATACATGTGCCTAGATGTTTATGTGAAGAACAAATATGTATGGGTATGTAGTGAGTGCCCATTGTGATGTGGATGTACTACTAGATGAATAATAGGATGTATCTGTGATATCTGTACCATGCGGGTGTGTATGGATGATAGTGAAGCATATAGAGTATATAAGTGTGGTGTAGATACGTATCCTTGTTTGTACTTCATGGGTAGTAAGATAATCATACCTAGCTGACCTCAACAAGGTTCACACCCTAGAAAGTTCGAGGACGGACTTTATTTTAAGGTGGGTAGGATGTCATGCCCTATTTTGCACTATACGTGTATTCTACTGAACACACGTGGTATTTCTACCTACGATGCATACGTGAGTATGAAATAAGCATAGATATCGATGTACGTGATGTAGTGCAAGGAAGATTGGGCCATAATGTGTGGCTAAGAATCGAGAAAGCGAAATTGCGTGCGGGGGAAGTGTGAAAGATGTCGTGGGTGCAAAACAACAGGAATGTGTTGGACGTGTGTGCGTGAGGCATGTATGCATGTGTAGGCATGCATGGGTGTGTGTAGGTAAGCCATGCAAGTGTGAAAGAGGTTAGGGTTCAATGACAACCCCCGTAAATTTTTAGAAAGGCAAGGGGCAAAACAGTCATTTGGACTAAATTTGCTGTACGTACATACTTAAGTGGTCGATGCATAAAGTAATGGCAAACTTGTAAATACCTAAAAGTTGAGGGGCATTTTTGGAAGGGTATTTTGGAATTTTTACAAGATGCATGATTATCCTAAGGAGCTTTCTAGTTGAAGATATTTTGAGAGAGACTTCTCTCTTTTTCTTTACCATTCTCCCCTTTTCTCATTTCATTTTTCTTCCTCCCTTTTTCCTCCTCACAGGGCCAGCCACCCCCTCTCCTATTTCTCCTTATTTTTCATTTGGAAACCCTAATTATTCACTCCAAAAATCAAGTATACCAAGTAGCTTGCAAGAGGAAAGAAGTTAGAGAAGAAAGGAAGAGAAGAGAAGAAAAATCAAAGCTTTGAGGTAGGAAACTTCTTGGATTTGTAATTCTATACATTGGTTCTTGTGATTATGATTTCATAGCATGTTTTTACTCAATACAAGATAAGGATGGTTAAATTTATATGCTATGGCTCAATTTTACAAATTTCCTCTTGAAATTCCTAGCAAAATCACCTCTTTTGAAATTTCAGAAATTTTGATGTCTGTTGAGCTTTCATTACAATTACTGTAGCTCGAATCATGTTTCGAAAAAAATATGAGCTTGTAGATCTTGATGTTCTACCCCAAAATCATATAAATTTTGATATATGTTCAATTCAGACATTAGGAGAAATAAATCCATCTTTACAACATGTCTGTTTGACTTTCAGTGTTGACACAGTTTAATAGAATTAGCCTAAACACTTGCACACATCATAGAATTTTATGATCTTAGTCTTGTTGGAAATTTAACAGGTTTTTCTAAAAATTAATCAGAGTGATTATATGTCGAAATTCTGGCTGCAACATGCCCAAATTTGGCTTTCAATCAGGCCCTGAAATCTGTCTGAAAAACAGATTTGACACACTTTACCGAATAATTCACTATAAATCATATACTTAATATTAATGCATGAAAACTTATCTTTGAATCCATAACCATCATATCTACAAGTTTCATTCAGAAAGTGTTTCTAAATTCTGTATATAAATGGATGATATCAGCCACTCTTTATGAAAGCATGTGCGTTTCCTGCAAGCCGAAGCTTTTGCATGGTGATATGAATTGTGTAATGTTGCCATTTATACTCTTATTGTCCATGATTGTTGGTATTACCTAAAAGGAAGGTGATTGGTATGATTTACTATTAAATTGCTAATGTGATTGATATATATAACATGATGGACACTATGTGTTCGTAAAAATGCCTAAGTGAAGGCAAATGCCAGAAATGTGTGAAATACTCAATTCTATGGTTAAGATATGAGATTTGATATAAATATGTGATGTTGGGAGCATGTCATGCATGGTACACTATGAGATGTGATGATGGGTTGATATGGCTATGATGGAGGGCATGACACTTCGGTGCATGACCCACGTTGGCATGAATGTGGTATGTGATGCCATGCAACATGACTCCTTCATTACTAAACTGATAAAATGAAATTCTTGAATGTCTCGGTCCTCTCTAATGAGGGTGAGTTAGCAAAGCCCGGGTTTTAGGTGGGATTTGAGTAAATTGTGGATATGAGGTCTGGACTGTGAAGTTGGGAGATGATTATGTGATGTGTGGAGTTTATACCCACGCGCCTTTACCGAGAGTGGAGGGGATTTTTATACCCACTCGCCTTTACCGGGAGTGGAGGGGAAGATGGCATACGGAGGTTGTGATATGAGCCTCACTCCTGCCAGGGACGAGGGAGTTGAGAGGCCCGGCATACAGTGCCCGTGACCCTGCGTCGTGTGCTTTATTCACCCCAAATTTGGGGTGAAGTCCAGGTCCTTGTATCACACAGTTTACCCAAGTTTCAATTAACTCAATTATAAAACAATAAAATAAGAGTTTGCGTGTTACTCCTTCTGATGGCAGCACTTTTCCTTCCCTTTGTCTGTTCTTTCTGACTCTGTGTTATGCCTCATTCACTTGCACTTATCTTATTAGATATTGGTCGCTTGAACACTTGTGTTATTATTATTATTCGTGCTAACCCTTTTCTTGCAGTGCCTCGACATTGGACCGTAGGTATGATCCTCTTACTTGGTTAATTACTTCCGTTATTTTACTTAGTTGCATGTCTTATTTCTCCTGCCGTGTGTTGTGGTTTGATAACCTAAAAATGATATTCCAAATCCAAGTTGGTTCCTACTGGGGCACGCATTGACGTGCTCCCCCTATTTTTCAGGTAGCAGGGGCAGTATGGTTGGTGGTGACTTGGAGTCGGGTCTCAGGGGTATCATTGGGTGAGTGATATAGATTGTAGTGGGTCATGGTTATCTTTGGAGGTGGAGAGTGGCTGTATATATGTATTGATGTACTTGGACTATGTATAAAAAGGAAACATGTTATTTATAAAATGTTGTTGTTGTTTTGTGAGACTGTTGGATATTTTAGTGGAGCTTCACTTGTACTTTCTTAGCATGTGCGCAATGGCCTGCATTTTCTGTTTCTTCTTTCTCTCCAGTTTTCCTTCCTCATCAGCCTCATTCTTTAGGATATCTGGGAAAAAAACTATAAATGCCGGGTATTCTGGGAAACTGGGCGTGACACTGGCTAACAGATTTGTTGCCAACACTCTCTAGAGATGCATGCAGTTGGCCAGATAAAGGAGTGTACCAAAAACACTCAAGTAATGCACTTCAGAACCTATGATATCCTTCCCTCTTCCATCAAATGGATAATGTCTTAATGTGCATCCTTACAACCAGTAGGTGGTGGATTGCAATCGTCCATGTTTCTTCATCAACTTCGGGTGTATGAAGTTTAATGTCACATGTTTTTCATCTTCGGGATGATAATTTCATCTTCAGGATGATAAGTCATCTTCTAGATGATGTTTTCATCTTCTGGATGATTATGCATCTTCTGGATGACCATTCATCTTTTATATGATTATTCATCTTTTGGATGACTATTCATCTTCTGGATGATGGTTTCATCTTCTGGATGATGGTTTCATCTTCTGGATGATAATTTCAACTTCTGTATGATGTTTTCATCTGTTGGATGATAATTCATCTTCTGGATGACCATTCATCTTCTGGATGATAGTTTCATCTTCTGGATGATGCTTTCATCTTCTGGATGATAATTCATCTTCTGGATAGTTATTCATCTTATGGATAATGTTTTCATCGTCTGGATGATAATTAATCTTCTGGATGATGTTTTCATCTTTTGGATAATTATTCATCTTATGGATGATTATTCTGTAAGTCAAAATTTTTGCCTTGGTCTTACATATCATATTTGATAGTTAGTCTTAAATAGATATTTCGGTTTTCTCTTCAGAAGATCCGATGATATTTGAGTCATTTACAAATATAATCTTAAATCATTTTGTTTGCTCTTTTTAAAGATGCAAAAGCAACCTTTAGTAGGAGTCCTTGTTTAATTTAAGGACTTCTCTTTGTTTTTATTTTATTATATCTTTCATAGGATAAATGTCCCAAAAATCTATCCAGACAATAAAGGAAATAATGAGAAAATCTGTAAGGGTATATTGTCACACCATCCATAGCAACATAGCCAAAATTTCCTTTGCCAATCACATGGTTTTTGCACCAATGACCACGGAGCCTGATGCATCAGTTTATATAATTTTGTAAGTGAGTCAAGCTCATCTTACTCGATTACTTCCTGGTTTCAGTGAAATAAACCTCTAAGATATAGCGGGTTGCTTATAGCATACAATTTCATTTATTTATATTTTAATTTATACAATACTCATTATGCCCACATGTTTGATATCTTTTGATATCAGGACTTCTGATCCAAACACTTCACACTTCATAATTGAGTCTAGCTCAAATTATTATTGTCTCGTTCCACATTATTGACCAATATCTACGTTTGCTTCAGGAAACGGAGTGTGGAACGATATTTATAATTATCATTTAAATGAAAAAATGAAATGTGAGTAATTGTCGACAAGTGAGTTTTGTTATCCAAACACCTCCCAATGAACGTACATTATTCAATAATATTTCAATTTATTCCAGAGTCATCTATTCTAGAGGTTCTGGAAAGGGAGAGGATATGGAGAAGAGCTCACTTTCCAATGGTGGTATTTTTAGGGTCTGCAGTAGTTATTTCTCTCTTTGGAGCCTCGTGTCATATCCTTTCATTTTAATTTAGAAACATCCACTTCTACTGCTGGTGAATTGCATCCATTATTTTTGGTATGTCAATCCTAGCTGGATTTTTAGCAGCATGGATGTGTGATTTTGACAATATTCGGTTTGTCAAAAATATGTATGAGAACTGTTTAACAGTTTTATAAGTGTGGATCTTCAGGATCTCATCACGAATCATGTTATTTGAAATGGTCAACTGAGCTTCATGCTCAGGGTTGATGATAATAACCATGTTGGACATAATACTGGGAATTTAAAGAGAATTGAATGTGAAGGATCTTCAGGATCAAATCTTCACTATTGGTTCTTTATATGATTACCCATCAAGACACAATCTATGAGATGTGCTCTAAATGCTTCCCCATTTAGGGGTTCTCAAAAACTGTTTATATGAGGTGATCATGCTCATATAAATAGGTTCTAAGGGGGTATCTTTGTCTTGCCCCGCGTTCCATTATACTTGGGAGCGAGGATGCGAGCGAGTACGCATGGGTTGGAGCGGTGAAACTCGAACCCAATAAGCGTCTGTGAACAAAAACCATACGCAAGAACTTGCATTGCATTCAGAATAACAGAGATAACTATAAATTTAAGCCAACATCCAGAAATGAAGTACACAAAATAACTAGGGCCCCAAGCATGGACAACAACAACAGAATTCTACAAATTGGGTATACACCCTACAAATATGACATAAAAGGAAACTTAAGCGGCAGCAAGCGAATCTCAACAACTAGTCTGCAGCGGGGAGAACTCTAGGACCAGCGGGGTCGGTCTCTTCAATCAGCTCGTCCTCAATGCAACCAGGTAGTGACCTGACATACATTCTATAAAAACATAGAAATGTATGTCAGCAAGGGTCCTTAGCAAACAAAGGTTATGAGTAGGACTCTTGGCAAGGTTTTCAAATACTTTACGTGGTAGTTAAAACATTTATAATGACAATTATAATTTCAGAGTTTTACATTAGCTTGGCAATTCAGTTATAAGTTAAAACATGGCAGTTCTATTAAAGGTGAAAGCATGGCAGTTCTATCTAACAGTGAAAACGTGGCAGTTCATTTAAAATTAAACAGTTGCAGTTCTAATGTTAAAACATGTTCAATATATCATTTTAATCTGTTCAATAGTGTGTTCAAGTGCATGTCTAAGGTTCACGTCTTTAGACGGCTAGTAAGTGAATCCACCGTCGAGTGCCCCCGCAAGGTGACCCTTTTAGTATCGGCTAGTGCCTGCGAATCCAACCCCATCCACGTGTAATTTCTGGACCACGAGCCAGAATCAGCCAACCGGCCATTATGAGTTATTTACTGGACACGAGCCAGACTAGCCAACCGGCCCACGGGAATAACCAAATATTGGCATACATGTCTATGATTTAGCCAACCCGGCTATCATGTACTATGATTATCAAGTTATTCATTTCATTGTCTGTACATTTCATGTCATAACAAGGCGTTATCATACTACTTAATGATGTCCACAAACACACGGGGGTTCTAGTTTAGCAATTCACAAAAGAGCATAAAAGGGGTTTTAGTGTCATTGTGTCACACGACATTTCCTTGTAGAAGTTATCACGGTTTAAGTCATATAGAACTAGTTAAGTATAAAAACGTCTAAACGAACAACATTTACAATGTGTCTTAAATTGCGCACTTGCCTGATTCCGGTGATTTTGGCGTCAACGAGTTCGTATGGAAGGCACGGACGTATTCTGCGTCATCGAATTTTCGATATCAGTTAAACGAAATTAACTTATTAAAACTTACTGTTAAATGACTTAACTTATTAATCAACTGACCTAGTAATATACAAAGACTCACTTACTGGTTATATCTTATGTTATATAAATATGCTAGATTACATAATATCTAGTTTTTATAAAAACATTATACTGTTATACTAATTTATACTAACTCAGATACATTCTGGCATCACTAACTACTCTATATTTTTACGTATATATATTACAATAGTAGTGTATATATATTATAAACCTAAGCATATTATTTACACTGGACTAATATGTATAATATTATATTGTTATTAATATATGTACACAGTTATATGTATATAATAACCCTAACTAACAAACTAACCTATATGATAATATAAAAACACAGTTCTACTAAAAATACTTACTTGCTTAACTCCTAAGGTTTTGTTGCAGGTGAAGCTATGACGGGGCTACTGGGCGTCGGCACTGGGTGGCGGCAACGGAGGAGAGGTTGGACGGAGGAAGGGGACGATGGGGTTCTTTGGAGAGGAGGGGAGAGATCCGTCGGTGTTGGGTGATGTTTGCAGTCGGAGGGGAGGCTATCGGACGTGGGGTCAGAGATGGGAGCCGTTTTGCAGTTAGAGGACTGTCGGAGGGAGATGCGGCATGCGGGCTTGGGGGTGGTCGTAGTCGGGCTGAGTGCGGGGAGGCTGTCGGAGGCTTGAGAGGTCGGAGGTGCCTAGGGTTTTTGTGTGAGGAAGGGACGTAGGGGTTTGGAGAAGATGAGATGAGTTCGGGGTTCCCTTAGGGTTTTGTAGGAGAGAGCTTGAGGTTATGCGGCTGATATGGATTTTTGTTTTAGGGTTTGATGAAATAGGAGTTAAGAGAGAGAGAGAGAGAGAGAGAGAGAGAGAGAGAGAGAGAGAGAGAGAGAGAGAGAGAGAGAGAGAGAAGAGGCGGTGTGTGCGTGAGTAGGCTTAGGGTTAAGTGTTAAAGAAATTAGGAAGGGTTTTTAAAAGGAAAGAGTTTTAAATCAAAAACATTGTTTTAATAATTATTATTAGGGGAATTAAAATCAATGAATTAGGAAAGTTTTTGAAAGAAATAGTTTAATTAGAATTGATTTTGTTTTTAATAGTTTTGATTAGGGAAATTAGAACTAAGATAAGTAGGAAGGTTTGAATAATAATAATTGGGAGGGATTAATGGGTTTGATTTATAGAATAATACTAAATTAGTTATAGTTTTAATTATAATTAAAATAGAAAGTTTTTTCTAAAAATGATTCGAATTTTAAAAACATTTGATTTCGAAAACTTAAAACAATATTAACAGATTTAAATAAGCTAACTAATGTAAGTATAATTATGAGACCAACACATCAAAGTATAATAATGAAGACATTCATAAATATGACTCAACTCCAGCGTACCAGAAAATACAGGTCATTACAGTTTTGATGGTTTGCAGTGTAATTGCATGTCCTCATTCAGTCACCGATAACTGGATTTTTAATGGACGAGTAATCCATTTAAATAATTTTAATGATTTATTTATATAGCCTATTTTGGGTGTAAACACAAACTTCAGGGTGTTCGACATTATTCCAGTTGCAAATACTGTTTGATTTTCCAGTGTTATCCAATGTTCCCGTCATTTACTAATGTGTCCCATTTGCTTTGAAAAAGATGGAATGCGATTGGGTAATAGGTTTGATAATGACCATTTTAGAGGATATATAGATGAGTACTCTAAGGTACATCATCAGCCCTATGTAGGGAGTGGATATGTCCACTTTTATCCCTCACATATTCTCAAGAGACCTAAAGGTCTTATTATTTTAATGGCGATAGTAAATATATCATCTTAAATTCTTTTTAGGAAATGAGGAGAGTCAATGTCCACGTGAATGTAGATGATCTCGTAATCATTTTTTCATTTTGAATGGGACAATGAAAGCTTCACCATTTTGAAGAATCTTCGGGTTCTTTAGTTTTATAGGATTAGTTAATGATCTTGCATTATTAATCCAGGGGTGACCAAATATAACGTACCAAAGTTTAAAAACTTGGTCGTTTCTGGCCACTTTAGATGCTCCAGTATATATGCTTCCTCTTTTTATTTTTCTTTGTTTAGCATATGACTTTTGAAAGTCTATTTGAAGTCTCAAGTAAGGTCTTCATGCCATTTTTCTTGAGTTATGCCATTAAGGATTTCATTTTGACGAATATCCTTTGAAACTTTATAAGCTTCAGATAGTACATGACATCCTCATTTTATTTTTAGGAGTATCCAAGTTTGCTATTCCTAATCCTCAATTTCAGACGTCTCAAATAGAATTTTTTGACTATCATAAGGGTAAAAATGCTTTCTATGGCATACATCATGAGGTATAATTTGGATAATTAAAAATATCCATAATCGTTTGGTAAATATTTATAGCAAACCATTCGCAGTAAAATAAAATGCACAAAAAATCATGATATTCATCAATAAGAAATATTGTGATAATGCATTTAAATGCATATATACTGCAAGAAAATAATCCTGATAATAATGTTATGGCAACAAGTTTTATAGGTTGATGTGTGATCGAGGAATAATTAAGTAAACAATATCTAGGTTTGTGCTAATTTTTATATTTGACTAGCTTTGCCAGGTGGACACATGTTATGTGTTGCAGGGAGAAGTTCTATTGTTTTGCTGGCATGAATAGGTAGGCAAGCAGCTCAGAAAACTTAGTGAACTTTCATTCATGGTATTACTGCATCAATACCGAATTCTTTACATGGAAAGACGTGTACGTCATTTCCAGCGTGCGATCTTTTGAGACTTTTCACCACACAACTTCAGGCATGAGGTGATGCTAAAAAGGCTGAGTTGTACTCAATTATGGACTTTAAGTCCTGCAGTCTCATGTTCTCCCACTCATAACATGCTCTTGATGTTTATACTGTTCATCCAAGGCCACCCATAACTTGTATGGGTCCTCAAAAGTGAGATACTCTGATTTCAGAGTTTTGTCCATGTGGCGGTGGATAGCTTTTGCCATTGCTATTCCTCTTCGAACTATGTCACATCTTCCCTTTCCATTTGTATTAGACCTTGTTTTTATTCTTCCACTTTTCCACTCAACCTTTATTTCGTTGTATAGCTTCAGACTTTTGAATGCCTATTTAAGTACTCAAGTATGTCTTTAATGCCATTTTTCTTTCTCTTGAGTATGCTATACAAACATTAAGGATTTCGTTTAAACGAATATCCTTTGAAACTTTGTAAGTTTCTTTAAGTATTTGTGGAAGAAGAAACATTGGTCAGTTGAGCAATTTTGTTTAAACAGATATGCTTCAGGCATTTAAAATTTGCATCACATATATGATGCATGCATTAATATTTGCATCACATATATGTTGTAGTCATTTAAAAATTTCATCACATATATGCTTCAGGCATTAAAATTTGAATCACAAACATTAAGTATGCTTCAGGCATATAATGGTAAAAGTGAGAATTAATTATATGTCCCGAAAAGCCTCATATAAAATTTAGGAGTCCCGGTCATACATGGACGTCCCAAGACCCTAATTAGGGTTAGTGTTAGTATTCACGTGGTTAGCATGGTGGCGACCGTCAGGGCCACCGAGGGTGCACGAGGACAAGTGGCGACCTTCATGGCCATGAAAAATCCTCGGCTAGGTGATCAAGCATTACTAAGCCTCGACGGCATGAATATGATTGGGAATTATTTTGTTTTCACGCATAGGGTTCTGAGAATTTACGCACTAATGCATGATTCTCTTGGTGGAAAAAATTGATCCACGCACTAGATGCGAAGAAAAACACTTGGTTAAGAAAAGCACTTGGATCAAAGTATTGCCTTCTAGGATTACCTTAAATTCCCCATGAATAATACCGTAAATGCCTTGCAGAAAAACAATAGGTGCACAGAAAAATTGTTGCACATGGCCATGAGAAAATAAAATTTCCCATTAATAATCTTTGCACATTAATGTTTAATACGTAAATCTCTTTTCTCCTCTCAAAAGATTAGATTAAAACCAAAAACATTTTTTAACCAAAGATCTATGATAAAATCAAGTTTTCTTTAAAGATCTATTAAAAAATATATAGATCTAAAAAAATAATTAAACACCACAGATTCTTCATCATGCGCATGAACAATAGTAGATCTAGGTGTTTTTAAATGTTACCTCTAGATCCTACCAGTCGGATCTAGCGAAGTTCGGAGAAGAAATCCTTATTCGCGTCCTCGCGATTCGTCCAACAGCAGAAGTTCGTCCCTAGATCGTCCGCCGGCAGAACTTTGTCTCAGTTGGCGAGCAAGCTGATAACGTGTTGTGAAGGGTTGATGACTAGGAAACCCATAGCCTTATATATATAGACTTTTTATTGGATACAATGTGGGTGGATACCCAATAGGTCCATTGAGCCCTACTCATTACAAAGGGGTTGTCATCAGTTACTCCCTTATGTTGACGTTGGTCTCCTGGGCAATAATTGCCACTCTGTCACATAGCAATTCAATTTGAATAAATCTTTAAAATATAGATAATAAAATAAATTTTGGACCTTTGTTTTTTAGTGCTGCTATATACACTAGCGATCAGCGGTATAGACACCGAAACTCTTGTGATGCGAGACGTGATCGCGACAGGTGACAGAAAATTTTGCTTATTGTGTTTAAACCAAGGAGGAAATAAAAATAAAAGTACATCCTCCTTGATTTAAGCACATGCGAACCCGCTCGCGTCATCGCTCCTACATATAATGGGAAGCGAGGGCGTGACAAAAACTGCCCACCAACTTTTTAGGTTGCTTCACACTATAAGGAGCATACATTGTGCTCTGTTCTAGCCAAGAACATCCATCAATTATGGTACCTTAGACGTCGGAGTGGTAGAAATCGAGGCTCATAATCTCTTAGCATCAAATTCATCCTCATCAAACTCATCTCTCTGAGACCCAGCATCGGCCTCACCATCACCAAACAAAACCGATGAATTATCAAGCATAGCAACCGAGTTGATTGGCATGCCCGATCCCGCACCGAACGAATGGTCCGATGCTTCAGGCTGAGCCTAAGCCTGAGCATGTACTAACTGAGCACCTCCAAAATTTCTTCTAGTTTGCTGAGGCTTTGGGTGATTGTGAGTGCCTTTGTACACGATCTCAGTTATCTGCCTGTCTATTGATCTCTCGACCTTATACTTCATCGGGCAGTTCAGGTAAGTGCACTTGTAGTAACTCCTCGTATTCTCACTTCCCTTCACCATCTTTTGCCCATATTTTCTCCAATTGTAGCCATCCTCGCACCTCCTCTATTCTCTTAGTGTTAGAGGAGCCTGATGGTTTGAGATCTCGGTCGAATTGGTTCTGATTAGATCCCGCTGCTCGTTTTTAGCGTGTGAAGTCAGTTTGTATGTGTTGTTGTTGTTGCTGGAATCTCGATAGCTCCATGGCTGTTGTTGTTGTTCTTGGTGGAAGCTCTGAGGCCTGGTGTTGGTGTGGAAAGAGATATTAGAGTATGCCCTACAAGCATAGTTAAGACTATCTCCGTTGAGCTGAGCGATCTCTCTCATACCCCTAAGCCTACACCGAGAGCTCCGACACCGACGTCAACGAAACATATCACGGGGGAGCTGGTGGCTCTGCATGGGCTGTTCGGGGGATGTTGGAGGATGTTGGGGGTTGTTCGGGGTGTCGACGGTAGAACACGGTGCTGCGTCGTATGGCCGGAGCGAGTGAGACTTAGGTCTGCCGAACGTCAACGAAACATATCTCTCATACTCCTAAGCCTACACCGAGAGCTCCGACACCGACGTCAACGAAACATATCACGGGGGAGCTGGTGGCTCTGCATGGGCTGTTCGGGGGATGTTGGAGGATGTTGGGGGTTGTTCGGGGTGTCGACGGTAGAACACGGTGCTGCGTCGTATGGCCGGAGCGAGTGAGACTTAGGTCTGCCGAACACATCAGCTCCGACGTTTCAACCAACGTGTCTCACGGGCAGACCCAAGTCCGAACACCCCGAGCAGCCCCTAACGATGCGTATGGTCGGAGCTCGGCGGCGTTGGCTTTCTCCCTGTTTCTCTCCTAGCGACGGGGCGTAGAAAAGACGGCTAACTTGTTCGTGTGTTCCGGGGATCATGACCGTAAGTATATATAGGGGCTAGCCTTCTTAGCCCTGGGGTTTCCAATTCGGCCCATCAACAAATTGAAGCCCAATAGTCACCACACATAAAGGCCCACAACCTATATGACTCATTTAAGCCCACTTAACTTAATAAATTATATCACTTATACATTGGGCTTTAATATGACAGTTAGCACCATATAATTATTTATCGCATATTAGCCCAATGTTGGATTAAGATCCAACTTAGTTGGATAAGTTCCAACAATCTCCCACTTGGGCTATATGCTAAACTTTATAATTATATTTCGTTGTGCATACAACCGAATAAGATATTAACTTACTGTCATTTCTTTAATGAGCCAAAAAACAATCCGGTCCATCAATTATATTAGCAAGGGATCAAAGAGATCTTAGTCGTAGCAATTGCAGCTTGACCCATCAGTGGTCACCGTGCTAATACAAAAGAATGACATGGATTATGAAGTGGATGTGTAGCATGGAAATTACATGTAATGTGATCTAACATGTCTATTTCCAACTGATCCTCCTTAACCTTAGTGAGATCATAAACATAACAAAATTGGAGTGAAGTCGAACCGAACCAAAACTTTATTTCTGATCAGAAAATAACCTCAAACTTAAGTTGGAGACTTAATTTTGTTTATCATATGAGCACCCAAAAGAACAAACTCCCACAAAACTGAATGTTCTTAATGAAATGACATATATATGGGTAGCTAGCTTATAAAACCTTTTGGATGGTATTTCCTTACTATAATAGATCCGTAATTACATGGTCTATTCCGATGTACTCTTTAGACAATTATACACTCCTATTATTAATCAACAATCTAGGAACTTGATCTCTGAATATCTAAACTTTGTCGAGTTCATGTTCTTGTTGGAATATAAAACTGCAGACTTTATTGTCACTAAATAAACTGTGTGGTGTTTCAACACCATCCCTAATTTGCAGCATAGTGACAAAATATGCAGATATATTTCATGATTTGGATGTCATATAATATGATATGAAATTTAAAGCCATGTCAGAAGAGACTATATAAAAGGGACCATTTAGATCTCTTCTAGTAGATGGCGCCTAACATAGATTTTCATACATTCTTTGCATCCAATAAATGATCAGAGTCAGTATACCAAAATGATCTCAAATCGTTTGACTACTGATCCTTGAACATGTAACCCTTTTTATTCTCTATAAATACAGTAAGAAACATTTGGCTACTGTCAAATGGTCAACTCCTGACTTAACAATCTGTCCAACACACCTGTAATATATGCAATAACCAAATGCATATAAAACCGAGCATACTTTAGACTCCCTCTTGATAAGATATAGGGAATCTTCTGAAGTAGATTCTCGGGGCAATTAATGAGGCTAAACTTGTCTCCCACAGAACTTAACATTCATTACCACATAGATATTATAGAAATTACATGCTCCCACAGAACTTAAGATATATAACATCATTAAACATCATCTCAAAACCGAACGAGGTGATCACTTAATGAAATTTAATATATCATTGACAATATTGAAATGCTCTACTAATGCCATTATAAACCTTACAGAGTCTTTCAAAAAAACTGAACAGAAAGTCTCTTTACAATTAACGCATTCTTTTCCGTATAAAGTCTTTGAGTGATACACTTTAAATCTTTTCTTAATACCCTTTTGAATTCCTTTTGATTATAAAAAACTATTTACAATCAATAGGTTTCAAACCTTATGGCAATGAGAAAAGATTTTAAGTATCATTCAAAGACTTTCTTAATTTATGCATTAATCCATTTTAGAGATGTAGAACTTTTATGACTTGATGTAAGTCGAACTTCCATCATCCTAATGTCAACAGTGAACTTGTCATCTCTTTAATAGATTTTCTGAATGGCAATTAGTGCTATGAGGTGCTAGAGTTTGTCCTTTTGAACAATTTCCCGAATTGGAGGAATTGCAACATAATCTTGAATTTATTGTGTCTTGAACAATGTCAGTAATACCATCCTGAACAGTGCCAACGACATCTGTGGGAGTATAATCATCTTCAAGAATAATGTCACTAACCAAATCTCCCTCTCAAACTCAGCATCCTCAAATAGGTGTGCATTTTCTAATTCATAAAATAGCTTAATAGTGGGATTATGTAAAATCATACAAAATATCAACTTTTAAAATTATTCAACAAAACTAGAAAATCATTAGCAGTATGTCACATTTCTTTATTAGGCTTATAAAGTCTTACCTTAGTTGGACATCTCCAAACATGCAAGTGATTCATTTGTTGAAATATTATTACGGATATGTGTTGCATTCCAAAAATAACTGAAATTCTTAATTCTTAATTCTTTCATTATAACACATGTACTTAAATACAGGAATTCTATAGATGAAGCAAAATTTCCAAACAAATGAAGATTATAACGAACTTTTAAAGAACCAGAATAAACTAATTTTGAATTATGAGACAACCAAATTTCCCATTCAGTTTTGAACAATGATAACCAAATTTGTTCAAAATAGAAATAGAAATCCAAATTCCGTTGAAAACGTTACATAATAGTCACATAAAATTCAAATACAATCTAGCTTTTAAAAGAAATAATCTAAATTTAATTTGCTTCTACTTGAACCATTTTGCCATTGCCCATATCGATGGATCTCTCACCATCATTTGGCTCTTGACATCTTAGGTAATCCTGCATAGACACAACGATGTGAATGGTTATACCATGATCTTTCCATCACGTGTCTATAAGTACCAAAGTTTGCAGGAAAAGAAATTAACTTAGAATTAAACCAAATCAAAGAAACATACCCTTTTTAGCACGCCAAGTGTGATAATTTGTGCAGTTCTTCTTTACATGCCCTTTAGCTCCACAGAAGAAACAATCATTACCTTCTGAACTTTTCAGTTACCTTTGTTGTTTCTTTTGAGAAGCTGTATCTGCAGCTTCAGTATCCTTCCTCCTTTTTTTGAAGGTGGATGTCAGGTTAGGGCTTTCTGTCATTTCTTGCTCAAGACTTTCATCTTCCTTTACACAGTATGAGATGAGCTCATCCAGAGACCAAGTCTCATCCTTCAGATTGTAGCTCATCTTAAACTGGTTAAACTGAGATTGAAGAGATATCAAAACAAAATGCACTAGCAGAGCCTCAAAGAGGTCTAGCTCAAGTGCTTTCAACCTTGAAGCAATATTAGACATCTTCAATATGGGTTCCCTGATGTTTCCTTTACCGTCATATTTCATTGAAGTTAGGTTTGTCAAGAGTGTATTAATCTCACTCTTTTCATTCTTGACAAACCTCTTTTCAAGCTCAATAAGGAACCATTTAGCTGTGGCAATTTTCTCTGAAATAGAGCCCCCGAGATATTCTGGAGTGGCATTCTTTATAAGCATTAGGCACATGCGATTTGATCTATTCCACTCTTCCATCTCCCTCTGTTCAACAGAGGTACTCTCATCAATGAGTGGAGGAGGACTATGAGTCCTCAATGCCATATCAAGATCCATGACTCCGAGGATTATCAAAAGATTCTCCTTCCATGCCTTGAAGTTAGTGCCATTAAGTACTGGAATAGATTTGAGGTTGGCAGAAAAATTTTCAGGAATAATAGCTGAAAAGAGAACAAGAAAATAATTTTAACATGTTCATATGAGTATTAAACAAAACATCACCAAATTCAAATTAATGCTATTTTCTCATCTTAAGACATCCCCCACTAGCCCAATATTTATCTTTGGATAATCTATTGACTAGTTATTGACATCTTGTTGTAGCAATTAGACAATTACAATAATAACATGCCAAAGATAAAACTTCCTTTGGGCCGAATTAAATTTGCATGCATTGATCTCACTAATCATCACCTTGTCTATTGCTATATGTGCTCATGAAATGGTATAGAACGGTAATCTTCCTTTGGGCCGATTAAGCATTCTTACGAAAATCATTAGCACATTAAATTCTTTTTATATTTATGAAATGAAATAATGCAAATCAACAACGCTCACTTTGGCGAGATGATGATTGCACGAAGTCATTTCAAAAATATATACCTTTGCAATATTTGAATCTAAGTCGCAATTTAATTCATGAACTTATACTTTAAGTGGAGATATTCAAGTCCACTTTTATTCAAAATCAAATTCAAGGCAACCAAAATTTTCATACATAGGTATGTATTCAACTTGTTATATTTCGAGATTAAAAGCAATCTTCACAAGAAAACCCACTTTGGTGAGTTGATGATCCAATCAATCCATATTTGAAATATATAATTAATTGTGCCAAAAAAATTGAATTTGAAACTAAACTGAATTTAACACACAATGATTACACTAAGTGGAAATATATATAAGAACCTTTTATTCTACCTTTCAAATCATTTATATTGAGTTAAATAAAATCCATAACTTCAACACAAATTTTCTTCTTAAAAATGGGGTATACATGTGTACTAATATGTATATGAACATACATAGAAATATATATATATATATACACCATATCATATAGTTTTTTTCGTTTCTCTCTCTTTCTGTTCCTAGAGAGAGAAGCTCCGGGGTTCAGGGTGCGGTCTTTGCCGCCGGCCGCTTCTGCGGTGGGCTTTGGCGGATCTCCGGGTGTTCCTTGTTGAGCCTTCGAGCCTAGGCATGGATCAGAGCTGAGATCCAGTTGCTGAGCGCCTTTCGAGACTCTGATGCTTTTTGATTCGAGTTGATTCTTCATCGATTCGTTTCGATTCGATTCGTCGTCTCGAGTGTTCGATTTGAAGATCTGTAAGTAGATTCGTTGGTTCGTAGGAGCCGGATCTTGACTCTTGAGCATGGATTTGAAGGTGCGGATCGGGATCTCGTCGGAGGTCCTGATCCGGCGATGAGTTTCTTCACCGTTTCTACTTGATTTGAATCGAGGTTTTATATTCTCTTGCTCACTTGATAGATCTAATCCTGATCTCATCTTTGCTGCACTGGAATCTTGATTGGAAACACTGGTTGCTAGATCTGATTCTTTTGCCTTCGCCTTCGCTTTGGTGGAAGATCTTCTTGATCATGTATCTGTGGATCAGGCGGCGACGGTCTTTATCGGGCGGATTGAGAACTCAGGCGAAGTTCTCGATCCGGCGGTGAGTGATCCTTTCATCACTATTGACCTGATTTGATTCTTTCTATATCTGGATTCTTGATCTGATCTTCTTTTTGATCTGATCTCCGGTATGGCCGATGCTAACGTCGGTGGAGCAAATGCTGCTGATAATGCGGGGGAATGGAGAATGGTTAATAATAAGAAGCCTACCAATGTTGCGTTCAAGGGAAAGGGAGTTAGAGGCGACTACAAGCCTCGTGTGCAAAACGGTGGTCTGTCGAAGGATGGCACTCAAACCTCAGGGAGCAGGAAAGTGTTCGAGAGGAGGATGATGAGGCCTGCATTCGAAATCAAGATAAATCCTCTTGCGGCTAAGCAATCGTGGTTGGAAGTATGCACAAGCAAGCGAAAGATATCCGATGCTCTGGAGATGAGTTACATCCTGCCCGTGCTTGATGATACATGGGTTTCTATAGCTGTTCTTCCTCAAGAGATTATTGACGAAGCAGCAAGGAACTGGGAGAATACATTGGTTGCTTACGTTCTGGGTGATGTTCCATTCTACAGTCAGTTGAAGGCCTGGGCCATCAGAACATGGAAGAAGCAAGGCATGACGGTCTTCTCCAGAGAAAACGGATTCTTCTTCTTCCGCTTCAAGGAAAAGGCCGATAGCGATGCTGTGCTATACAGGGGTCCTTGGATGTTCGACGGTCGCCTCCTCGTGATCCAGCGCTGGGCTTCGGACATGGAGTTTGATCGGGACATATTGTCCTCTGCACCCCTGTGGGTTCAGCTCCCCAATCTCCAGTTGAAGTTCTGGTCATTGAAGAGCTTGAACATAATAACCAGTGTGCTAGGTTCTCTGATCTGCTTGGATAGAGCAACGGCCACAATGGAGAGGATGAGCTACGCCCGCTGCCTGGTCGAGATCTCGACGGAGTAGGAGCTACCCCTGGCTGTGACAGTCCAAGTTGAAGATGGTGAATTCTTTGAAGTTGAGGTTAGGTATGAAGGGACCCCGCCAAGGTGTATTAACTGCAAGTGTTTTGGACATCTCGTCCAACAATGCTCATCCAAGGCTGGAGCTGCGAAAGATGCTGCTAAGGGCTTTAATGTTGCTGGTGATTTGGGAGAGGGGCTTAATCCTTCGGGCGGTGGTACTGTAAGTTCTCCCTCTCTATCTTCGGGTCCTTCTTCTTCGAGCATTGCTGATAAACGGGATGAGTTGGGGGGTCAGGTTGGTGTATATTGTGGTAATCCCCCTTCTTCTTTGAGTGTTGATAATCGTGATAAATTGGGGGGTCAAGTGGGTGTTAATAGTTGTAATCTTCATGTTGAGGAGCCCGTGGGTCGTATTAAGGTTGTGGATACTTGTATAGATGGGAGGGATGACTCGGTCTGTAACCCAATTAATGGGGGGGGGTTTGTAATATTGATGTTGTAGAGCCCAAGGGGGGATGTAATGCTGTTGCTACAGCTACGGAGCCTGGTGAGGCTTATAACCGGGGCGAAGCCTATAATAGAGCTACCATAGTAGATGCTGAGATGGCCAAAAGAGATTGTAAGGCGGGAGGTGATGGTGATGTAAATATTAGCATGTATCTGGGCGGGAAAGACATGAGGGATGTTGTTAAAGCAGTTGATACTGCTGCAGTGAGGATGGATGTAAAATCACTGGTTGCGCCTAGTATTAACAAGAGTTGTAATAGTGTAGGAGATGCTGTTGTTACAACCGGAGATAGTCAACAAACCCAGGGGCCAGAGGCGGGAGCAAGGGAGATAAATCTATAGGAGATGTTGCTTCAGACTCAGGGGCGAGACATGTTCGGATTACTGCGGATGTGTTGGGAATTGATCACGCCCGTGGGAATGTGGTGTATGAGAAAGAGGCTATGCTAGCTGCGACTAGAAATTCGGGGGCGAAAGGCATCCCATGTAATGGTGTGAGATATACCTCTAATGAAATTCGGTGGGATGGGTCGGGGGTCTCTAAGTCTGCTGGGCACACGGCGCTTGCCAGGCCACACTCGCCCAACATGAACCCTAAGATGGCATCCCGCAACGTTAGCAAGCCTAGGCCAAATAACAATAATCCGTTTAGTGTTCTAAGAAGGGGGAACTATTCTCGGCTAGGAGCTGCCTTGCTTAAGGATTCGAGTGATACCATAGATTCTGATGATGTGCCCGATGAAATGACTATCATCAATGAAGCTTGGCATGAGGAACAAGAGGAGTTGAAAGAAAAAAGTAAGGAAAAGAAAAAACAAAAAAGCAACGGGGGGAACTCCTTGAGGGGCACCCGTAAGAGCTCTAGAATCAATAAGGATGGTGAGCATCCCCCTTCTTCCTCTCAATGACCTTGCTCAAATGGAATACTCGGGGGCTTAACAACGTCGCTAGGCGTAATGAGCTCAAGTTCCGGGTTTGTAAACATGCTCCATCCATGTTCGGGCTTATTGAAACCAAGGTCATTGCCAATAATGCCCATGGAATCCTCAAATATTTTCCGAAGAATTGGATGTCTATTGACAATCGTTCCACTCATCATAACGGTCGCATTGTCATCATGTATAACCCCGACATTTGGAAGTGCATGGTTGATGAGATAACGGCGCAGCACATCTCCATGAAACGTATCAATGTTGCGGGATTTACCATGGTGGTTACTATTGTTTACGCTTCCAACTCTTATCATGAACGTAGATCCCTCTGGAAGGACATCATGGTTGCGGCCAACAACTATAGAAGTACCCCTGGATCTTAGGGGGAGACTTCAACTGTGTCAAATACTCCACGGATAAAGTGGGGGGTTGGTTGATTGATGGGCATATGGTTGATGAGTTTAATGACTGCATTAATGCTAGTGCTCTCATGGAGCTTAAAACAGTTGGTAATACTCTGAGTTGGAATAATCGTAGTATTGGGCAACGGCACATTACTGCCGCCCTGGATTGCTCTTTCTGCAATAGCTCTTGGATGAATGTTCTCACGGCCTCTTATTGTGAATATAGCGCTGGTGGTACTAGTGATCATTCTATCCTCATTATTCATACCCACTAGGTCCGGGGGGCTGATCCTAAGCCCTTTAAATTCTTCAATGCTTGGCACCGCTATCCTGAGTTTCTTAATGTGTTGAAGGAGCAGTGGCACATCAGGGTTAGTGGTTGCCCGATGATTAGACTGGTGGCTAAGCTTAAAAATTTGAAAATAGGGCTTAAGAGTTTTGGGGCAGTTTTTAGAGATAACAATGATGTGTCTAAAATCCGCGTTGAGCTCGATATTATTCAGAATAATCCCAATCTGGGTTCTTGTGCCGAGTTGTAAAAGAAAGAGCATGGCCTTATTAAATAGCTGGCTGAAGCTATTGATATAGAAGAGTCTAATCTCAAACAGAAAAGCAGGCAGGATTGGTTACACCTTGGAGATCGTAAGTCCCGATTCTTCTATACTGCCATGAGGGTCAGGCAAAGCCACAATAACCTTGGGCATCTTATCTCTGTTGATGGTTCCCACAACAATGCTATTGAGTTGCTTAAAGTCGATGTTCCTGAGTTTTACTTTAGCTTATATAATCAGAATGATTACTGGAGGGTTTTTCCTTGCCTTATCACCAAAAGAGTTCTTACTAAGGATGCTGCTGATTGGGTTGAGAAACCCGTGAGTGCTGAGGAAGTTAAAAACGACGTTTTTCAAATTAGGGCTGACAAAACCCCGGGACCTGATGGTTTTAATGTGTTTTTCTAATCAAAACTCTTGGGATATCATTGGCAAAGATGTCACCATTGTTGTTCTCAACTTTTTCAAATCTGGGAAAATCTATCGACAGATTAATCACACTTTCCTTACCCTCATACCTAAGAGTGCCAATGCTTCTGGGCTTGGAGACTACAGACCAATATCATGATGCAATGTTTTATATAAGATCATAAGCAAAATTCTTTGTAATCGCTTGAATAGGGCAGTTATCGAGCTCATTTCTCCCAACCAAGCGGCCTTCCTTCAAGACCGGTTGCTTGCTGGTTGTGCATTGCTTGCTCATGAGTATATAAGGGGTTTCACTAATCCTATGGGAGCTCGGGCCTGTCTTAAATTGGACTTGCGTAAAGCCTTTGATAGTGTTAACAGAGAATTCGTCTCTTATATGCTGCATCAGATGGGATTCAAACACAAATTTATAAGCTGGATATGTGAGTGTATATCCACCCCCACCTTCTTCGTCATGATTAATGGTTCCCCCTATGGCATGTTTCAGTCTAATAGGGGCTGAGGCAGGGAGACCCGCTATCCCCTTATCTCTTTGTGATTGTTATGGAGGCCTTCTCTTTACTTATGGCCAAGGCCAATTGTAACGGTCACTTTTCGGTCGTACATTTTTTAGTACGTACCGCATTATCGTATGTGTATTTCTTGTGTTTGGTTTTAATTATTGTTCTCCGTAGCTCCAACGCGCGACCGAACCCCGTTTTTTTCGATCCTCTTGGAGGCGCGATCACTCCGGCATTTTCTTTGTAATTTTTGGATGTATACGGACCAATCCGCTTATCTCATTTCGAACTAATAAAATAACTTTTATTATAAAATTTGATTTTTAAAGGGGTCTGCACGTTTTTAATGAACAAACTATTAATTGTTATTTACTTTAGATCCTAACTTATTAACACTACATCCTAACCTAATTACTATCTAAAAACTGTAAGTTTTTTTTGTTATGAAACAAATCAAATCTTTTAATAAGGCAATCCCACTAACCCCGTCCTCTCGTAACCTCCCCACACCCGCATGGGCCAAGTCACCCTCATCCCACGTCAACACCCCAACAACCCTTATCTCTTTCCCCTAAAATCTAAAGTAGCCTACGAATGAACCCAGGGATCTGTTCCCTATTTCCCCCTCTCTTCTCTACTTCTTCTGCTTAATCTCCTTCTTTAAAACCCATGCCCCTCTGTTTTACTCCTCCTCTTTGTTTCATCTCTCCGAGCGCCATCTTGCTGGCAGCCTTTCCCCCGAAACCTCGCCTCACCTCCGTTCCCATCAAACGCCGAACCACAACCTTCGGTCCGACCACCATTCCGAACTTACCTCCGAGTTAGCCCTGCCTCCGTTCATCCCCACGAAGGCACAAAACCCTGCAGCGCCTGCCGCCGTCTCCTCCGACCCAACACCCCCCTCGACTCCAGAAGCCGGTGCATCTCCTCCCACAGCCTCACTACTGCCCGTCGGCCTCGCCACCAACCTCGCCGTCCAATCCACAGCCTAGACCCCGCTCAGTCCATCGCCCCTGAGCCACCCCCGCCTGCAATCCCTCGCCGTCCCCTATTCCGACGCCGGAGCCTCCATCTCGAACTGCCACCCCAAGAGCATCCGTCCGTGTTTCCCTCCTGCCATCTTCTCAACTCGACCCCGACGCCGGATGCCTTTCCTCTCATCTTCAACCTCTCGTCGGATCTCCACCGCCCCTCTCTGATCCGGCAACCACCGGTCTGTCACCGGCCTTGCTCTGATCAGCCCCGTGCAACCCACGCACCATCACCGCCCTTCTCCAAGCATCCATTCAGCCACCATAGGCCTCGTCGTCATCAGCCCACATTCGCTCCCGCAACACCCAACACATTCGACTCGCTGGTGATCTGCACTCCGCCCTGACCTCCTGGGTCCCCTCCGCGATAGCCGAATCACTGCCCTGTAAACAGAGGAGCCTTGACCCGCTCTCATCCCCAGCTTCTTGACCACCCAACGAGCCATCGCTCCGACGAAGCCAAGCCCGAACCCGACCGCCGGGAGTCCGTGTTGCTGCTGCCACCAAACGCTGCTGCTGCGACCTACGAGCTGCTCCCCTCCATCGCCAAAAACAGGCCCCACATCCGACCTCTCCTTCTTCGAGAGCCCACCGTCCATCTCCTCGTTTCGCCAAGCATCTGCCCCGTTGACCCCATCAGCCTCCGACCAGCCCTCCGGATCTCCCCACGTGTCCAGCCCAGCCAACCGCCGACCTCACTTCCGTCGACCCACTCCCAAGCCTCCGACGAACACCCTGCTTCAGCCGTACGCTCTCACCCCAGTCCGCCGAATTACCCTCCGCCACAGATCACGCCGTCCCTTCCCCGAGCCCGACCACCAACGGCCTCTCCTCTACCGCCTTGCCCGGAGCCGCCCGCCTAGCCGTCTTGATCCACGCGTGCTCCTCTAGGATGCCGTCGCCCTGTACCCCGTCTCTCCCCTGTAAGAGAAATGAAGGAAAATAAGAAGAATATAAGGGGGAGTGGGAGAGAAGATAGAGAGAACTTTGGGTAAGTTTCCTTTAGGGGTTTATTTGATTTGGTTATTACCCATTGAACTGCACGATTGTAAATGAGGGAATGGTACACCTAGGTTAATTAATAATGTATAGGTTACTATAGTAACAATACTTTACTATATTCAACTATATTAAGATAATGTTTGTATACATATAAATGTTACCTCAGGAGGCAACAATAGGTGAACTATATAAGAGCATATTTTGCTACCTAATCTGTATGATATAAGTTAGTGATTAGCATTATTAACGTTAATCAATTTGTTAATCTTATGACGCAGAGACAGTCACGCTTTCCGTTCAATCACAAGAACACTAAAGACCAGTGATGAGACGGTCCGGAAACTGGAGTCGCGAGGAGATCCATCACCGTTTAGACCCGATATCTGCTTTTCGATCGACGTCAAAAGACGGACTACCGTCGACGCGACGCTTGGACGGGACGCTCCGGATAGACGACGCACTCGCCACCACAGGCAATTGTATCCACTTGCTCTTTTGGCCGTGCTTAGGCCTTAGTTTGTTAGAACTGTTAACTGTGAATAAATAGAACTAGACGTGAAATGATAGCGTCCGGGACGACCCTTGACGGCTCAGACTTGACGACGAAGTCTGAGCCTGACAACAACAACTTTTGATATCGTAGGGCTATCATGTGTGTGCGTGTGTGTGGACACCCTAGAATAACCCTTCCCGTCTTGTCACGTCCCGTCTCGTCTTGCACAGCCTGCGTGCAATAGGGTACTCTCCAAGCTAGAGAGAGTGATCCCTTGTACTGATTCAAAGCCTGCAGGCAATAGGGCACTCACCAAGCTAGAGTGAGTGATCCCTTGTACTGATACACAGCCCAGAGGGCAATAGGGCACTCGCCAAGCTAGAGCGAGTGATCCCTTGTACTGTTTGTCTTGTCTTGTCTTCCTTGGGGTTTGGGGTTGGGTTGAGCGTGCGCACGGCAAGAGGGTCTGATCCCGCTCGAACCGTAAGGCGTGAACCCTTTCGTGTCTCACTTGTCTTGTCTCGTCTTGTCCCGTCACATCCCGACTTGTCTTGACACCTGTAGGTTAGTCCCATAGTTGGTAGCACACGCTACGACTACTACCTGTCCCATTTTACTTTCCTGCTGCGTTACTTCCTGTTGTGTTACTCTGTTATAACCACAACATGCTAATCAACCAGTAAACTGTTGTGTAATAGAACCTCAGCATGCTAATCAACCAGTAAACTGTTGTTTAAAGTTCGGTGCACTTGCAGTAAAGTCTAACCCTTCTTGTAGACTTTACCTGACGTACAGTTCCTTTCTCTTGGGTGTTGTACGTCAGGTGTTCAGCCAGAGTTTGTAATGACCCTACTTTTCATATACGCGTATTTGTACGTATTTTTGACATAGATACGTCCGTATATTTTTGGGAAGTATGCTCATATTTTTCTTTTAATTATTTGATGTAGGAATTTATTTTAAAAGATTTTAAACTCATTACTTGAATTTAGTAAATGAGAGTATTTGGAGAAATACATGTATTTGGAGTGTATGAGGTATTTCTTCAAGTATTTTTAATTTCTTAAAATACAAAAAATCCACATTTTTATTACCATGACAACACATCCTATTAGGTGTCATGTTTTTAGTTAATTAGAGACACATGGCTTAGTAGGTGTAAGAAGGAGAGGGATTTGGGGATTCCTAAAACCTATGCATGAAGAACAAAACCAAGAAAAAGAAAAAGAAAATCTCATTTCACTCTCTCCCTCACTCCCCATTTCTGGCCAAAAATTAGCATGCCCCCTTTCTTTCATTTTTCTTCATCCTCTTCCTTAGAACATGCTTCCAATTAGCTCCCCTCTTCAACCTCTAAAAAGCCCCAAAATTCCTTTTCATTCCAACACCAAAAACTAGCCAAAATAGCCAAAAATCAACCATATGGAGACAAGATTGGAGCTTGAAGAAAGAGACAAGGAGCTCAAGTTCTTCAAGGAATAAGAAGGGCCAAAGAAATATTTTGGAGGACTTTTGCAAGGTAGAAATTCCTTTCACTTAGGTAGAATTTAGTTTTAGGACAAGGAGATTTGAGTTAACTTTTTCATGCTGAAATTTGATCCAGAAAAACTGAAACTTTGACTAAGTTCTGGGGTTAATTGGCTAATGGGAATGCTTTGGAAATTTTATATGTTGGGTATCTCATTGTTATGAACAACTTTCATTCAGATCATTTTGCCAAATTCTAACTGTATGATTTTATAAAAATTCGGATATGCACACTGGTTTTCAATCAAAACTGTTCTGAAATTCCAGTATTTTTATTCTCTGTTAAACTGAGAATATCTCCCAACGTAGATGAAAGAAAAATATGAAAAAAATATATGTTACTCATATTGTAGTCCTTAATAACTTTCATGTTTACAAGTTTTGCAAATTCGGACTGAAAGCTAGGGTAAAAATTCAGTTTCTAAAACCGGTCTGTTTTTTGACAGTTTTGACACCTTTCAGTAAAATGAGTAGAACTCCATGCACACTTTATAACATATTATGATCTTGATGCCGTTGGAAAGCTGACTTCAAGATCTTCAATTCATAATTTTTTTAGATTTTAATTCGGTCTGTAACTTGTAGAATAATGGACTTGAACTGAACTCAGTTTCTGGTTCAGAATTCTGAAATTATACCTGTTAGGAGAAAATCCACCATAAATCACATATGTCAACTGAGCTTATGAAAATTGGTCAGTGAAAGGAAAACAGCCATATCTACAACTTTCGTGAAGGGACCAGACATCAATTCTGACTGTAGATAGGCTAAAAGTGATATTCTTTCTGCTGTAACAGTTTTGACAGATTCAAATGCTAATTTTGCTTAGTGCTTATCATGGTGTAGTTTTGTTTGAAGTTAAGTTTGTTTGTGCTAATCATGTTCTCAATGACATGCTCTTGATGCATGTAGTTATGCAGATGGTTCATGAAATATTAA
Organism: Scilla litardierei; assembly: GCA_030789695.1. NCBI lineage: Eukaryota > Viridiplantae > Streptophyta > Magnoliopsida > Asparagales > Asparagaceae > Scilla > Scilla litardierei. The sequence continues at coordinate 202,925,969 of CM061133.1, forward strand.
ATAATATTTATGTCCAATTTGTTTATGCTTTCACATTAGTATGTTCATAACGATGAGTTTGTGATGATATTTCATGCAATTCTTTAATTGAGATGATGATGATGATGATGATGATGATGATGATGATGATATTTTTAAAAGTTGGTTAAAGCGGTATTCAAGTCCGCTAGATGATTCGTTGACAAACGAAGTAATATCTTGAAAACTGAGAGTGAGAATGAGGAATGTATCAGTCCTCCTAAAGGAGGGTGACACGGGTTTGGGGGAAAACGGGTAAACTTTAGGAGTTAAGGAGCGGACATATGATATGAATTCTCACCCGCTGTATCACTCCCAGAAGGGCGAGTTGAAAGGGTTGGAGAGGCCGCTGGTGTACTCGTGATGCATCATGACGGTAATTGATGGTTTACTCCGTTTGTCCCACAGAAAAACCGAGCAGGTCTCGCTCTAGTGCCTTGCCCCGTTCGGGCATGGAGTTGCGAGAGGCCCCCTCCGGTGCCCGTGTTGCTGGTTGGGGTACCGCTTTTTCACCCACCCTGGGTGAAGTCCGCCTCCTTAGCGTCCTATGGTTTACACGTGTTTCCAAACATGAGAATGAATAACTTAAAGTAATTGTCTTTTAATTATAATTATCGTTATCCCATGGTTACTTGTTTCTCTGTTAAGTTAATGTTGTTAACTCATGCTGACCCATTCCATTGTTTATTATAAATGTTCAGGACTTGCATGTTATTATGTTCTCCCACTTACCTTCAGCACTTGCATGTTATAACATGGTTACTTATGCATGTTCACAAGTTCTTCCTTGATGCTTATACATTGTGTTGTGATTACTTTTATGTCCTGAGAGCTTTACTTGTTAGACTACCCTCCCTAGATAGACAGACTAGTTCTAAAACTGGGTTCTACTAGAGTGTTAGGAGTTTCTGCTGGGTCACGCGTTGACGTGTCCCCGTTGACTTTCAGGTCATGTGAGTTGGAGGTTGGAGATAGCGGCTGGAGCTTTAGAGTTGGTGATCTGTTGTACTATTGGGTGGTGAGGGGTATGATGAGAGACTTGTACTTTTGGTGTTTCTTTTCGGGTGGACCTTTGTACATAGAGTCGTGAAAATGAAGATGTTGGTGTATGTATAAGATGTATCAATGTATCAATAAAATGGAATATTGTACTTTTGTTATTTTCTTAGTGTTTTTATCTGTGATGGAGTTTTACTTGTACTTCCCAGCACGTGCGTAGTACCTGCAGCATTCTTTTGTTCTCTTCCTTTCTCTCTTTCTACGTAACACTCGTTGATCTAGGAATACTTGGGACGGATTCGTACTTCCCGGGTATCCTGGAGAGCGGGTCGTTACAGGTGGCGGCCCATGCAGGTCTCCGCACTGCGGCGTGCGTAAGGATAGTGCGAGTAATGCTCCATAAGGGTAGTTGTGTCCTAAGGTGTGTAGGCGATCAGCCTTAGGGTAAAACCCTGGTATTAGGAAACCCAATGTACAGAGCTCCCTGAGGTTAAGCATGTGTAGTTGTTTGTATATACATATACATATACGAGTGGGTATGTGTTTGCATGGATATAAAAGTATTGTAGTGTATTTGCTTGTATTTTTATAGTTATGTGTCTATAGATATATACGTAAATAAGATACACTATAGATACGAGTATGACTACTTATGTGTATTCTTGTAATTCATAATATGGGTGTGTGTATGGTAATGTTGTTGTATGGATTGAGGTGAATGTAGTATTTGATGAGTGAAATTATGTATAAAACATATTATCTGTGCAAGAGAGTATTATATATTATCTATGTGGTAATCTATACTTAGATTATATTTGGGGGTGTATATGTATGAATAAATGGATGTATATAGAGCTGTAAGTATGTATACTAAAGTATGATGCATTAAAGTGATGTTAGAAGATATATTTGTATATGGCGTGTCTAATGGATGAGTGTATATATACGGAGTATCTATGTAAATATGTATTGGTGTGCAAATAAATTTATGTTATATGTGTTGGTATATGGATGTTTGTTGGTAAGTGTAAGTGGAAGTATATTTGAATGTATAAAAGTGTATGATGGTATACATAAGTATAATTGTATGTGTATGCGTACTATAAATGTGGTTGTGTAAATTGACATAGTGAGATATGTATGTATGAATATAGCTACAATGAGATGTGTACCATAAGTAGTGTGTGAATTATATTGTCTTACTAAATGGTGTGTATAGATATACATAAATAGGTATGCCAAGTTATACAATATTGGTGTACTTATATATCATGTGATAATATGTGAGTGTAGCATATGAATAAGATTTATATGTATTGTGTATATAAGAGAGAGAGAGAGAGAGAGAGAGTGTGTGTGTATACATATACTGAATTAATATAATCCTTGTGCTATAGTATATATATATATATATATATATATATATATATATATATATATATATATAGTGTCACATGTATATATATACTGTATTGAATATGTGTTACGTTGACTGCTTGTATGTAAGTATATTTGTGCACTGTATAAGTGGTTAAATATAGATTTACGTGAGTGAATATTGGAAATGAACACATTTGTATGTATTCTTGTATATATGAAGTGAGTATGTACTAGAAGGTTGATATACTATACATACATGCTGACATGACTATTTACTATAGTGATATATACTGTGTACATCCTAGCGTTCGAACTATCACATATATTTGTCTATATAATTGTTAGTGTTCATACTTATGTGCTTAAGTGATATATTTGCGTATGCTTACTCACTTGATATGAGGTGCATCATATCAATGTGTATCATTATTGGTGTATGATTATTTACCATAAATGCATCAATAATTGGATTTACCTACTTATGTATGTATGTATAAATATGCTAACTCTGTGACTTATGAGTATGGTGTGTTTAAATATCGTGTGAACATGTATGTATGTAGATATATATAAATATAAGGAGTTTGTGATTACCTATAGAGATGTATGTATTTAGATATATCTATATGTATCCATGTAATGGCATATGTCTTTGATCATATACTTGTGTGAATCTTTATGTAAGCACATATGTGTTGAGTGAACAAGTGTATAAATATTGGTGTGTATATTAATGACTTGGGTGTATCTATACATGTTTCTACTTATTGCTATGTACAACATTGAGACATTTGTCCATGTGTATAAGTGTACTAGCATGGGTGTACATATTAGTCTGTATATATATGTGAGTATTCTCATGCAATATAGATATATTTGTGAGTACATGGATGAATGTGGAATGTATAGACTATGTATGTATTGTGATGATTTGTCTGTGTGTATACCTATATTCTTGGATAAGAATGTGTATATATATGTATATAATCTACGGTATAGTGCATGTATACATGCGTGTATAGTATATACATATAGCGTTATTTGTATTTCTAGGGTAGGGAAACCCTTATACTATTCAGTCTCCGGTCAGACCTTTAGCATAGAAAGTCCGAGGGCGGACTTGGTTACTAAGGTGGGTAGAATGTAATGACCATACTTTTCATATACGCGTATTTGTACGTATTTTTGACATAGATACGTCCGTATATTTTTGGGAAGTATGCTCATATTTTTCTTTTAATTATTTGATGTAGGAATTTATTTTAAAAGATTTTAAACTCATTACTTGAATTTAGTAAATGAGAGTACTTGGAGAAATACATGTATTTGGAGTGTATGAGGTATTTCTTCAAGTATTTTTAATTTCTTAAAATACAAAAAATCCACATTTTTATTACCATGACAACACATCCTATTAGGTGTCATGTTTTTAGTTAATTAGAGACACATGGCTTAGTAGGTGTAAGAAGGAGAGGGATTTGGGGATTCCTAAAACCTATGCATGAAGAACAAAACCAAGAAAAAGAAAAAGAAAATCTCATTTCACTCTCTCCCTCACTCCCCATTTCTGGCCAAAAATTAGCATGCCCCCTTTCTTTCATTTTTCTTCATCCTCTTCCTTAGAACATGCTTCCAATTATCTCCCCTCTTCAACCTCTAAAAAGCCCCAAAATTCCTTTTCATTCCAACACCAAAAACTAGCCAAAATAGCCAAAAATCAACCATATGGAGACAAGATTGGAGCTTGAAGAAAGAGACAAGGAGCTCAAGTTCTTCAAGGAATAAGAAGGGCCAAAGAAATATTTTGGAGGACTTTTGCAAGGTAGAAATTCCTTTCACTTAGGTAGAATTTAGTTTTAGGACAAGGAGATTTGAGTTAACTTTTTCATGCTGAAATTTGATCCAGAAAAACTGAAACTTTGACTAAGTTCTGGGGTTAATTGGCTAATGGGAATGCTTTGGAAATTTTATATGTTGGGTATCTCATTGTTATGAACAACTTTCATTCAGATCATTTTGCCAAATTCTAACTGTATGATTTTATAAAAATTCGGATATGCACACTGGTTTTCAATCAAAACTGTTCTGAAATTCCAGTATTTTTATTCTCTGTTAAACTGAGAATATCTCCCAACGTAGATGAAAGAAAAATATGAAAAAAATATATGTTACTCATATTGTAGTCCTTAATAACTTTCATGTTTACAAGTTTTGCAAATTCGGACTGAAAGCTAGGGTAAAAATTCAGTTTCTAAAACTGGTCTGTTTTTTGACAGTTTTGACACCTTTCAGTAAAATGAGTAGAACTCCATGCACACTTTATAACATATTATGATCTTGATGCCGTTGGAAAGCTGACTTCAAGATCTTCAATCCATAATTTTTTTAGATTTTAATTCGGTCTGTAACTTGTAGAATAATGGACTTGAACTGAACTCAGTTTCTGGTTCAGAATTCTGAAATTATACCTGTTAGGAGAAAATCCACCACAAATCACATATGTCAACTGAGCTTATGAAAATTGGTCAGTGAAAGGAAAACAGCCATATCTACAACTTTCGTGAAGGGACCAGACATCAATTCTGACTGTAGATAGGCTAAAAGTGATATTCTTTCTGCTGTAACAGTTTTGACAGATTCAAATGCTAATTTTGCTTAGTGCTTATCATGGTGTAGTTTTGTTTGAAGTTAAGTTTGCTTGTGCTAATCATGTTCTCAATGACATGCTCTTGATGCATGTAGTTATGCAGATGGTTCATGAAATATTCAATAATATTTAAGTCCAATTTGTTTATGCTTTCACATTAGTATGTTCATAACGATGAGTTTGTGATGATATTTCATGCAATTCTTTAATTGAGATGATGATGATGATGATGATGATGATGATGATGATGATGAAGATATTGTTAAAAGTTGGTTAAAGCGGTATTCAAGTCCGCTAGATGATTCGTTGACAAACGAAGTAATATCTTGAAAACTGAGAGTGAGAATGAGGAATGTATCAGTCCTCCTAAAGGAGGGTGACACGGGTTTGGGGGAAAACGGGTAAACTTTAGGAGTTAAGGAGCGGACATATGATATGAATTCTCACCCGCTGTATCACTCCCAGAAGGGCGAGTTGAAAGGGTTGGAGAGGCCGCTGGTGTACTCGTGATGCATCATGACGGTAATTGATGGTTTACTCCGTTTGTCCCACAGAAAAACCGAGCAGGTCTCGCTCTAGTGCCTTGCCCCGTTCGGGCATGGAGTTGCGAGAGGCCCCCTCCGGTGCCCGTGTTGCTGGTTGGGGTACCACTTTTTCACCCACCCTGGGTGAAGTCCGCCTCCTTAGCGTCCTATGGTTTACACGTGTTTCCAAACATGAGAATGAATAACTTAAAGTAATTGTCTTTTAATTATAATTATCGTTATCCCATGGTTACTTGTTTCTCTGTTAAGTTAATGTTGTTAACTCATGCTGACCCATTCCATTGTTTATTATAAATGTCCAGGACTTGCATGTTATTATGTTCTCCCACTTACCTTCAGCACTTGCATGTTATAACATGGTTACTTATGCATGTTCACAAGTTCTTCCTTGATGCTTATACATTGTGTTGTGATTACTTTTATGTCCTGAGAGCTTTACTTGTTAGACTACCCTCCCTAGATAGACAGACTAGTTCTAAAACTGGGTTCTACTAGAGTGTTAGGAGTTTCTGCTGGGTCACGCGTTGACGTGTCCCCGTTGACTTTCAGGTCATGTGAGTTGGAGGTTGGAGATAGCGGCTGGAGCTTTAGAGTTGGTGATCTGTTGTACTATTGGGTGGTGAGGGGTATGATGAGAGACTTGTACTTTTGGTGTTTCTTTTCGGGTGGACCTTTGTACTTAGAGTCGTGAAAATGAAGATGTTGGTGTATGTATAAGATGTATCAATGTATCAATAAAATGGAATATTGTACTTTTGTTATTTTCTCAGTGTTTTTATCTGTGATGGAGTTTTACTTGTACTTCCCAGCACGTGCGTAGTACCTGCAGCATTCTTTTGTTCTCTTCCTTTCTCTCTTTCTACGTAACACTCGTTGATCTAGGAATACTTGGGACGGATTCGTACTTCCCGGGTATCCTGGAGAGTGGGTCGTTACAGAGTTCATGGACGAAGCAGACTTACTGGAGTACGTGGAGCCGAGGACGTCGACCCCGAGTACGTGCCTGACGAGGACCAGACCTTGAGGTCTTTTTAGTCGTCACTTTCAGAGGTTACTGCTTTTAGTTTGCTTTTAGATAGTTGGTTGCCATGCTTAGGCTTCTTTTTAGACTTTGTACTCGTTGGATATTATATCTCTAATTTAATGAATGCAACTTCCTTTCTGCACTTTCTGTTGTTTCGAACTTTATAAATGCAAGAACCTGAAACTTTTTAAATGGTACCCCTACAGATGCTTATTGGGTCCGAGCTTCATAGCTCCGGCCTAAGCGGGCCTTTGTCACGCTTCGCCTCTGTCGTTTTGGGGAAGCGGGGCGTGACAGGTTTTAGTGGTGGCCCAAGCAGGTCTTGCAAAAGTTCGGAACAATAAAAAGTACCGCATTCATTTAACATCCTCGTACAAGTCTTAATTAGGTTCCCAGTCTTAAATGGTAGGAAGACTTAGGTAGACGTCCTAATTTGATAGTCAAACGCATTGGTTAGGAATTAGTCATCCTCATCCTGGGATACCTTAGTGGCCGCACCTGACTCTGACCGTGTTAGATTTCTAGAGCCTTTCTTTTAGCCGTTCGCTCGGGACCATCAACTTCGGGCCCAGCAGAACGTAATCTTGATTCTCTTAGGAACCTTCTCTTTAGATCCTGAATATAGTCTAGCTCATTAGGAAGTCTTAGAGCTGAGTTATCCTAATCTTTAGACGACCCGATAATTAGGACCCCTGACTTCTAGCGTCTCTCTGATCATTACACTTCTGTGTTATCGATCGTAGGGTCCCATCGTAGCCCCCTTGCATCTTATCCTATGTGCAACCAACATGCGATCATTTTCCTTTCTTCCGATTCACGTGATCGTTTTCGGATGATTATCGTTGATCCTTCGAATCCCTTCCTTGGCCTATTCTGCTCCCCTAAAAGTATTTTCGAAATTCCGTATTAATTTTTTTCGCTCAGCTTAAATTCTTTAAATCCCCTATATTATATATTTTAAAATTTCTTGTTTTTTTTGATTGAGTTAAAATTCTTTCACTGATTTTAAAACCTCCTTGGTCGTAAAATTATTTTACTATCTCGTGCCTATTTTCAAATCGGTATCTTTCGTATTTCAGTTTTAAACCTTATTATCAAATTCTATAATCCAATATATATATATCATTTTTCTAAACTACGAAATTTGTTTTAAACACTTACCATACGTACTTTTAGAATACCTTCTAAACTAAAGAGAACTTCATTTTTTTATATATATCAATTCTATGTTCAACGTGCTCACATTTCAAAATCTTTGTGTAAATCTATCTTCATTTGCAAAACAATCGCTTCTCACCATGCCCTTCTTTCCTTCGTCTCACTCTTTTCCAGACTTTGTAATTTTCTACATCTGCTCACTTTTCTACGTATTTTTTTATAAGTATAGAAGTATATGATACCATATTTTGCACAAAATCCTTCTTTCATCTTTTAATCATTTAGAGAAATATCTTTGTCCCATCCAACTAGCTATCTCCTTATCCTCGCTTTATCCAAACACGTCCTTTCCGATCTTGTTCCATTTCGCTTTTGGTTCCGGCTTCCTCCCTATTGTTTAAACATTAGTGCTTGTAGTTGCTTGTGTCGTCTCTAGTTTAGTAGTGGGCCTTTGGTTTGTGATGTCGTCGTGTAGTATATATATAGGTAGAGTGTGTGGACCTGTACAAGTGTGCTGCCTTTAGGATATTAGTGTTTGTCTCTGGCATCATGTATGTGGTATACTCAGTGTTATCTGTGATATAGGTATGAGGTTGTCTGAATGATGGTATTCATATAGGTGTGAATAGCGTCATAGCAGGCAATTCCTTAGACTTAGTCTTTCGTATTGTAATATAGCTTATCTTTGGCTGCATGTCATTTGTATCAAAACTTTTGTTTCTTTTAAACCAAATCTTTAAAGTTTTGAAACTAGTTTACGAGATCGCAGCCACCTATCTTCCCTCATCCAATACCACAACTCCACACGTTTTTCCCATATGTTTTTTTTAAACATCCTCTTCTCCATTTCTCTCTTCGGAATGTTAAATTTTTTTTTATTTTATTTTTTTTATGATATTGTTAGTACTAGCTATTTTGTTATAGAATTATCTTTGCGGGTAGGCTTAGAGTGAGGTGAGATTTGTCGTAGCGATGATTAATTGATTTTGGAACACAAGGATATTAGATTAGATTTCTTTGGATGAAAAGAATGAGGTGTCCAAGACTTATTTATATTATCGATGTGTGACGGACTCAATAGAGAATTCTGGTTGGACGAAATTATATACAGGAGAATGACAATTTACCAGATCTGAAACTTAGACGAGTGTTAGATGGGAGTAGCTAGGACGGGATGGTATGCGTTAGGATGATCGTGAGACTGAGTAGAGCATTTAAAGCATCAAGACTTAATTGTTAAGTCGACGTGAGTATACATTGGAAATAACACGACGTGTTGAGATAAATGGATGGTTAGGTAGTCGGACTTAATATTGGTTGGGATTAGTTATAGTGAGTAGGATAAGATGTGATTTTGATAGTTCAATTATTTGGTGGATAAATTTATGGGAAGATATGACAAGGAATGTATTAAGGACACGGCGTTTGTTGATTTGTGAAAGGTATTATAAGATAGACAAAGTTTTTGTCTTGGATTGGTGATTGACTAGGACATCTTTTTAGCGATTGATTAATATTGGGAAGAGATTGAGAAATTTAAAGATGTTATGGAGCGATGAGGTTTAATGGAGTGGTATGGTATGAGAAGATGATTATTATTATTTTATGATAACTTGGGGTTGGAAATTTGAACGGTAGTGATGGGTCTATAGTTAAGTGTTAGGATGTGAGTTTAGTCGTAGCTTCATCCAGTGAAAAGACGTGCAATGATGAATTGTTGTGGAATGCCAATTGAAGTGGTATGATTAGCGACCATTATGTAGAATATGGGAGTTGTAGGTATAAGAGTATATAGATATCATTATTATTAGTATAAGTGATTCCGAGGGCGGAATCATTTCTAAGGTGGGTAGAATGTAACGGTCACTTTCCAGTCGTACATTTTTTAGTACGTACCTCGTTATCGTATGTGTATTTCTTGTGTTTGGTTTTAATTATTGTTCTCCGTAGCTCCGACGCGCGACCGAACCCTGTTTTTTTCGATCCTCTTGGAGGCGCGATCACTCCGGCATTTTCTTTGTAATTTTTGGATGTATACGGACCAATCCGCTTATCTCATTTCGAACTTATAAAATAACTTTTATTATAAAATTTGATTTTTAAAGGGGTCTGCACGTTTTTAATGAACAAACTGTTAATTGTTATTTACTTTAGATCCTAACTTATTAACACTACATCCTAACCTAATTACTATCTAAAAACTGTAAGTTTTTTTTGTTATGAAACAAATCAAATCTTTTAATAAGGCAATCCCACTAACCACGTCCTCTCGTAACCTCCCCACACCCGCATGGGCCAAGTCACCCTCATCCCACGTCAACACCCCAACAACCCTTATCTCTTTCCCCTAAAATCTAAAGTAGCCTACGAATGAACCCAGGGATCTGTTCCCTATTTCCCCATGTCTTCTCTACTTCTTCTACTTAATCTCCTTCTTTAAAACCCAGGCCCCTCTGTTTTACTCCTCCTCTTTGTTTCATCTCTCTGAGCGCCATCTTGCTGCCCGCCGGCCTCGCCACCAACCTCGCCGTCCAATCCACAGCCTAGACCCCGCTCAGTCCATCGCCCCTAAGCCACCCTCGCCTGTAATCCCTCGCCGTCCCCTTTCCGATGCCGGAGCCTCCATCTCGAACCGCCACCCCAAGAGCATCCGTCCGTGTTTCCCTCCTGCCATCTTCTCAACTCGACCCCGACACCGGATGCCTTTCCTCTCATTTTCAACCTCTCGTCGGATCTCCACCGCCCCTCTCTGATCCGGCAACCACCGGTCTGTCACCGGCCTTGCTCCGATCAGCCCCGTGCAACCCATGCACCATCACCGCCCTTCTCCAAGCCTCCATTCAGCCACCCTAGGCCTCGTCGTCATCAGCCCACATTCGCTCCCGTAACGCCCAACACATTCGACTCGCTGGTGATCTGCACTCCGCCCAGACCTCCTGGGTCCCCTCCGCGATAGCCGAATCACTGCCCTGCAAACAGAGGAGCCTTGACCCTCTCTCATCCCCAGCTTCCTGACCACCCAACGAGCCATCGCTCCGACGAAGCCAAGCCCGAACCCGACCGCCGGGAGTCAGTGTTGCTGCTGCCGCCATACGTTGCTGCTGTGACCTACGAGCTGCTCCCCTCCATCGCCAACAACTGGCCCCACATTCGACCTCTCCTTCTCCGAGAGCCCACCGTCCATCTCCTCGTTTCGCCAAGCATCTGCCCCGTTGACCCCATCAGCCTCCGACCAGCCCTCCGGATCTCCCCACGTGTCCAGCCCAGCCAACCGCCGACCTCACTTCCGTCGACCCACTCCCAAGCCTCCGACGAACACCCTGCTTCAGCCGTACGCTCTCACCCCAGTCCGCCGAATTACCCTCCGCCACAGATCACGCCGTCCCTTCCCCGAGCCCGACCACCAACGGCCTCTCCTCTACCGCCTTGCCCGGAGCCGCCCGCCTAGCCGTCTTGATCCACGCGTGCTCCTCTAGGATGCCGTCGCCCTGTACCCCGTCTCTCCCCTGTAAGAGAAATGAAGGAAAATAAGAAGAATATAAGGGGGAGTGGGAGAGAAGATAGAGAGAACTTTGGGTAAGTTTCCTTTAGGGGTTTATTTGATTTGGTTATTACCCATTGAACTGCACGATTGTAAATGAGGGAATGGTACACCTAGGTTAATTAATAATGTATAGGTTACTATAGTAACAATACTTTACTATATTCAACTATATTAAGATAATGTTTGTATACATATAAATGTTACCTCAGGAGGCAACAATAGGTGAACTATATAAGAGCATATTTTGCTACCTAATCTGTATGATATAAGTTAGTGATTAGCATTATTAACGTTAATCAATTTGTTAATCTTATGACGCAGAGACAGTCACGCTTTCCGTTCAATCACAAGAACACTAAAGACCAGTGATGAGACGGTCCGGAAACTGGAGTCGCGAGGAGATCCATCACCGTTTAGACCCGATATCTGCTTTTCGATCGACGTCAAAAGACGGACTACCGTCGACGCGACGCTTGGACGGGACGCTCCGGATAGACGACGCACTCGCCACCACAGGCAATTGTATCCACTTGCTCTTTTGGCCGTGCTTAGGCCTTAGTTTGTTAGAACTGTTAACTGTGAATAAATAGAACTAGACGTGAAATGATAGCGTCCGGGACGACCCTTGACGGCTCAGACTTGACGACGAAGTCTGAGCCTGACAACAACAACTTTTGATATCGTAGGGCTATCATGTGTGTGCGTGTGTGTGGACACCCTAGAATAACCCTTCCCGTCTTGTCACGTCCCGTCTCGTCTTGCACAGCCTGCGTGCAATAGGGTACTCTCCAAGCTAGAGAGAGTGATCCCTTGTACTGATTCAAAGCCTGCAGGCAATAGGGCACTCACCAAGCTAGAGTGAGTGATCCCTTGTACTGATACACAGCCCAGAGGGCAATAGGGCACTCGCCAAGCTAGAGCGAGTGATCCCTTGTACTGTTTGTCTTGTCTTGTCTTCCTTGGGGTTTGGGGTTGGGTTGAGCGTGCGCACGGCAAGAGGGTCTGATCCCGCTCGAACCGTAAGGCGTGAACCCTTTCGTGTCTCACTTGTCTTGTCTCGTCTTGTCCCGTCACATCCCGACTTGTCTTGACACCTGTAGGTTAGTCCCATAGTTGGTAGCACACGCTACGACTACTACCTGTCCCATTTTACTTTCCTGCTGCGTTACTTCCTGTTGTGTTACTCTGTTATAACCACAACATGCTAATCAACCAGTAAACTGTTGTGTAATAGAACCTCAGCATGCTAATCAACCAGTAAACTGTTGTTTAAAGTTCGGTGCACTTGCAGTAAAGTCTAACCCTTCTTGTAGACTTTACCTGACGTACAGTTCCTTTCTCTTGGGTGTTGTACGTCAGGTGTTCAGCCAGAGTTTGTAATGACCCTACTTTTCATATACGCGTATTTGTACGTATTTTTGACATAGATACGTCCGTATATTTTTGGGAAGTATGCTCATATTTTTCTTTTAATTATTTGATGTAGGAATTTATTTTAAAAGATTTTAAACTCATTACTTGAATTTAGTAAATGAGAGTATTTGGAGAAATACATGTATTTGGAGTGTATGAGGTATTTCTTCAAGTATTTTTAATTTCTTAAAATACAAAAAATCCACATTTTTATTACCATGACAACACATCCTATTAGGTGTCATGTTTTTAGTTAATTAGAGACACATGGCTTAGTAGGTGTAAGAAGGAGAGGGATTTGGGGATTCCTAAAACCTATGCATGAAGAACAAAACCAAGAAAAAGAAAAAGAAAATCTCATTTCACTCTCTCCCTCACTCCCCATTTCTGGCCAAAAATTAGCATGCCCCCTTTCTTTCATTTTTCTTCATCCTCTTCCTTAGAACATGCTTCCAATTAGCTCCCCTCTTCAACCTCTAAAAAGCCCCAAAATTCCTTTTCATTCCAACACCAAAAACTAGCCAAAATAGCCAAAAATCAACCATATGGAGACAAGATTGGAGCTTGAAGAAAGAGACAAGGAGCTCAAGTTCTTCAAGGAATAAGAAGGGCCAAAGAAATATTTTGGAGGACTTTTGCAAGGTAGAAATTCCTTTCACTTAGGTAGAATTTAGTTTTAGGACAAGGAGATTTGAGTTAACTTTTTCATGCTGAAATTTGATCCAGAAAAACTGAAACTTTGACTAAGTTCTGGGGTTAATTGGCTAATGGGAATGCTTTGGAAATTTTATATGTTGGGTATCTCATTGTTATGAACAACTTTCATTCAGATCATTTTGCCAAATTCTAACTGTATGATTTTATAAAAATTCGGATATGCACACTGGTTTTCAATCAAAACTGTTCTGAAATTCCAGTATTTTTATTCTCTGTTAAACTGAGAATATCTCCCAACGTAGATGAAAGAAAAATATGAAAAAAATATATGTTACTCATATTGTAGTCCTTAATAACTTTCATGTTTACAAGTTTTGCAAATTCGGACTGAAAGCTAGGGTAAAAATTCAGTTTCTAAAACCGGTCTGTTTTTTGACAGTTTTGACACCTTTCAGTAAAATGAGTAGAACTCCATGCACACTTTATAACATATTATGATCTTGATGCCGTTGGAAAGCTGACTTCAAGATCTTCAATTCATAATTTTTTTAGATTTTAATTCGGTCTGTAACTTGTAGAATAATGGACTTGAACTGAACTCAGTTTCTGGTTCAGAATTCTGAAATTATACCTGTTAGGAGAAAATCCACCATAAATCACATATGTCAACTGAGCTTATGAAAATTGGTCAGTGAAAGGAAAACAGCCATATCTACAACTTTCGTGAAGGGACCAGACATCAATTCTGACTGTAGATAGGCTAAAAGTGATATTCTTTCTGCTGTAACAGTTTTGACAGATTCAAATGCTAATTTTGCTTAGTGCTTATCATGGTGTAGTTTTGTTTGAAGTTAAGTTTGTTTGTGCTAATCATGTTCTCAATGACATGCTCTTGATGCATGTAGTTATGCAGATGGTTCATGAAATATTAAATAATATTTATGTCCAATTTGTTTATGCTTTCACATTAGTATGTTCATAACGATGAGTTTGTGATGATATTTCATGCAATTCTTTAATTGAGATGATGATGATGATGATGATGATGATGATGATGATGATATTTTTAAAAGTTGGTTAAAGCGGTATTCAAGTCCGCTAGATGATTCGTTGACAAACGAAGTAATATCTTGAAAACTGAGAGTGAGAATGAGGAATGTATCAGTCCTCCTAAAGGAGGGTGACACGGGTTTGGGGGAAAACGGGTAAACTTTAGGAGTTAAGGAGCGGACATATGATATGAATTCTCACCCGCTGTATCACTCCCAGAAGGGCGAGTTGAAAGGGTTGGAGAGGCCGCTGGTGTACTCGTGATGCATCATGACGGTAATTGATGGTTTACTCCGTTTGTCCCACAGAAAAACCGAGCAGGTCTCGCTCTAGTGCCTTGCCCCGTTCGGGCATGGAGTTGCGAGAGGCCCCCTCCGGTGCCCGTGTTGCTGGTTGGGGTACCGCTTTTTCACCCACCCTGGGTGAAGTCCGCCTCCTTAGCGTCCTATGGTTTACACGTGTTTCCAAACATGAGAATGAATAACTTAAAGTAATTGTCTTTTAATTATAATTATCGTTATCCCATGGTTACTTGTTTCTCTGTTAAGTTAATGTTGTTAACTCATGCTGACCCATTCCATTGTTTATTATAAATGTTCAGGACTTGCATGTTATTATGTTCTCCCACTTACCTTCAGCACTTGCATGTTATAACATGGTTACTTATGCATGTTCACAAGTTCTTCCTTGATGCTTATACATTGTGTTGTGATTACTTTTATGTCCTGAGAGCTTTACTTGTTAGACTACCCTCCCTAGATAGACAGACTAGTTCTAAAACTGGGTTCTACTAGAGTGTTAGGAGTTTCTGCTGGGTCACGCGTTGACGTGTCCCCGTTGACTTTCAGGTCATGTGAGTTGGAGGTTGGAGATAGCGGCTGGAGCTTTAGAGTTGGTGATCTGTTGTACTATTGGGTGGTGAGGGGTATGATGAGAGACTTGTACTTTTGGTGTTTCTTTTCGGGTGGACCTTTGTACATAGAGTCGTGAAAATGAAGATGTTGGTGTATGTATAAGATGTATCAATGTATCAATAAAATGGAATATTGTACTTTTGTTATTTTCTTAGTGTTTTTATCTGTGATGGAGTTTTACTTGTACTTCCCAGCACGTGCGTAGTACCTGCAGCATTCTTTTGTTCTCTTCCTTTCTCTCTTTCTACGTAACACTCGTTGATCTAGGAATACTTGGGACGGATTCGTACTTCCCGGGTATCCTGGAGAGCGGGTCGTTACAGGTGGCGGCCCATGCAGGTCTCCGCACTGCGGCGTGCGTAAGGATAGTGCGAGTAATGCTCCATAAGGGTAGTTGTGTCCTAAGGTGTGTAGGCGATCAGCCTTAGGGTAAAACCCTGGTATTAGGAAACCCAATGTACAGAGCTCCCTGAGGTTAAGCATGTGTAGTTGTTTGTATATACATATACATATACGAGTGGGTATGTGTTTGCATGGATATAAAAGTATTGTAGTGTATTTGCTTGTATTTTTATAGTTATGTGTCTATAGATATATACGTAAATAAGATACACTATAGATACGAGTATGACTACTTATGTGTATTCTTGTAATTCATAATATGGGTGTGTGTATGGTAATGTTGTTGTATGGATTGAGGTGAATGTAGTATTTGATGAGTGAAATTATGTATAAAACATATTATCTGTGCAAGAGAGTATTATATATTATCTATGTGGTAATCTATACTTAGATTATATTTGGGGGTGTATATGTATGAATAAATGGATGTATATAGAGCTGTAAGTATGTATACTAAAGTATGATGCATTAAAGTGATGTTAGAAGATATATTTGTATATGGCGTGTCTAATGGATGAGTGTATATATACGGAGTATCTATGTAAATATGTATTGGTGTGCAAATAAATTTATGTTATATGTGTTGGTATATGGATGTTTGTTGGTAAGTGTAAGTGGAAGTATATTTGAATGTATAAAAGTGTATGATGGTATACATAAGTATAATTGTATGTGTATGCGTACTATAAATGTGGTTGTGTAAATTGACATAGTGAGATATGTATGTATGAATATAGCTACAATGAGATGTGTACCATAAGTAGTGTGTGAATTATATTGTCTTACTAAATGGTGTGTATAGATATACATAAATAGGTATGCCAAGTTATACAATATTGGTGTACTTATATATCATGTGATAATATGTGAGTGTAGCATATGAATAAGATTTATATGTATTGTGTATATAAGAGAGAGAGAGAGAGAGAGAGAGTGTGTGTGTATACATATACTGAATTAATATAATCCTTGTGCTATAGTATATATATATATATATATATATATATATATATATATATATATATATATATAGTGTCACATGTATATATATACTGTATTGAATATGTGTTACGTTGACTGCTTGTATGTAAGTATATTTGTGCACTGTATAAGTGGTTAAATATAGATTTACGTGAGTGAATATTGGAAATGAACACATTTGTATGTATTCTTGTATATATGAAGTGAGTATGTACTAGAAGGTTGATATACTATACATACATGCTGACATGACTATTTACTATAGTGATATATACTGTGTACATCCTAGCGTTCGAACTATCACATATATTTGTCTATATAATTGTTAGTGTTCATACTTATGTGCTTAAGTGATATATTTGCGTATGCTTACTCACTTGATATGAGGTGCATCATATCAATGTGTATCATTATTGGTGTATGATTATTTACCATAAATGCATCAATAATTGGATTTACCTACTTATGTATGTATGTATAAATATGCTAACTCTGTGACTTATGAGTATGGTGTGTTTAAATATCGTGTGAACATGTATGTATGTAGATATATATAAATATAAGGAGTTTGTGATTACCTATAGAGATGTATGTATTTAGATATATCTATATGTATCCATGTAATGGCATATGTCTTTGATCATATACTTGTGTGAATCTTTATGTAAGCACATATGTGTTGAGTGAACAAGTGTATAAATATTGGTGTGTATATTAATGACTTGGGTGTATCTATACATGTTTCTACTTATTGCTATGTACAACATTGAGACATTTGTCCATGTGTATAAGTGTACTAGCATGGGTGTACATATTAGTCTGTATATATATGTGAGTATTCTCATGCAATATAGATATATTTGTGAGTACATGGATGAATGTGGAATGTATAGACTATGTATGTATTGTGATGATTTGTCTGTGTGTATACCTATATTCTTGGATAAGAATGTGTATATATATGTATATAATCTACGGTATAGTGCATGTATACATGCGTGTATAGTATATACATATAGCGTTATTTGTATTTCTAGGGTAGGGAAACCCTTATACTATTCAGTCTCCGGTCAGACCTTTAGCATAGAAAGTCCGAGGGCGGACTTGGTTACTAAGGTGGGTAGAATGTAATGACCATACTTTTCATATACGCGTATTTGTACGTATTTTTGACATAGATACGTCCGTATATTTTTGGGAAGTATGCTCATATTTTTCTTTTAATTATTTGATGTAGGAATTTATTTTAAAAGATTTTAAACTCATTACTTGAATTTAGTAAATGAGAGTACTTGGAGAAATACATGTATTTGGAGTGTATGAGGTATTTCTTCAAGTATTTTTAATTTCTTAAAATACAAAAAATCCACATTTTTATTACCATGACAACACATCCTATTAGGTGTCATGTTTTTAGTTAATTAGAGACACATGGCTTAGTAGGTGTAAGAAGGAGAGGGATTTGGGGATTCCTAAAACCTATGCATGAAGAACAAAACCAAGAAAAAGAAAAAGAAAATCTCATTTCACTCTCTCCCTCACTCCCCATTTCTGGCCAAAAATTAGCATGCCCCCTTTCTTTCATTTTTCTTCATCCTCTTCCTTAGAACATGCTTCCAATTATCTCCCCTCTTCAACCTCTAAAAAGCCCCAAAATTCCTTTTCATTCCAACACCAAAAACTAGCCAAAATAGCCAAAAATCAACCATATGGAGACAAGATTGGAGCTTGAAGAAAGAGACAAGGAGCTCAAGTTCTTCAAGGAATAAGAAGGGCCAAAGAAATATTTTGGAGGACTTTTGCAAGGTAGAAATTCCTTTCACTTAGGTAGAATTTAGTTTTAGGACAAGGAGATTTGAGTTAACTTTTTCATGCTGAAATTTGATCCAGAAAAACTGAAACTTTGACTAAGTTCTGGGGTTAATTGGCTAATGGGAATGCTTTGGAAATTTTATATGTTGGGTATCTCATTGTTATGAACAACTTTCATTCAGATCATTTTGCCAAATTCTAACTGTATGATTTTATAAAAATTCGGATATGCACACTGGTTTTCAATCAAAACTGTTCTGAAATTCCAGTATTTTTATTCTCTGTTAAACTGAGAATATCTCCCAACGTAGATGAAAGAAAAATATGAAAAAAATATATGTTACTCATATTGTAGTCCTTAATAACTTTCATGTTTACAAGTTTTGCAAATTCGGACTGAAAGCTAGGGTAAAAATTCAGTTTCTAAAACTGGTCTGTTTTTTGACAGTTTTGACACCTTTCAGTAAAATGAGTAGAACTCCATGCACACTTTATAACATATTATGATCTTGATGCCGTTGGAAAGCTGACTTCAAGATCTTCAATCCATAATTTTTTTAGATTTTAATTCGGTCTGTAACTTGTAGAATAATGGACTTGAACTGAACTCAGTTTCTGGTTCAGAATTCTGAAATTATACCTGTTAGGAGAAAATCCACCACAAATCACATATGTCAACTGAGCTTATGAAAATTGGTCAGTGAAAGGAAAACAGCCATATCTACAACTTTCGTGAAGGGACCAGACATCAATTCTGACTGTAGATAGGCTAAAAGTGATATTCTTTCTGCTGTAACAGTTTTGACAGATTCAAATGCTAATTTTGCTTAGTGCTTATCATGGTGTAGTTTTGTTTGAAGTTAAGTTTGCTTGTGCTAATCATGTTCTCAATGACATGCTCTTGATGCATGTAGTTATGCAGATGGTTCATGAAATATTCAATAATATTTAAGTCCAATTTGTTTATGCTTTCACATTAGTATGTTCATAACGATGAGTTTGTGATGATATTTCATGCAATTCTTTAATTGAGATGATGATGATGATGATGATGATGATGATGATGATGATGAAGATATTGTTAAAAGTTGGTTAAAGCGGTATTCAAGTCCGCTAGATGATTCGTTGACAAACGAAGTAATATCTTGAAAACTGAGAGTGAGAATGAGGAATGTATCAGTCCTCCTAAAGGAGGGTGACACGGGTTTGGGGGAAAACGGGTAAACTTTAGGAGTTAAGGAGCGGACATATGATATGAATTCTCACCCGCTGTATCACTCCCAGAAGGGCGAGTTGAAAGGGTTGGAGAGGCCGCTGGTGTACTCGTGATGCATCATGACGGTAATTGATGGTTTACTCCGTTTGTCCCACAGAAAAACCGAGCAGGTCTCGCTCTAGTGCCTTGCCCCGTTCGGGCATGGAGTTGCGAGAGGCCCCCTCCGGTGCCCGTGTTGCTGGTTGGGGTACCACTTTTTCACCCACCCTGGGTGAAGTCCGCCTCCTTAGCGTCCTATGGTTTACACGTGTTTCCAAACATGAGAATGAATAACTTAAAGTAATTGTCTTTTAATTATAATTATCGTTATCCCATGGTTACTTGTTTCTCTGTTAAGTTAATGTTGTTAACTCATGCTGACCCATTCCATTGTTTATTATAAATGTCCAGGACTTGCATGTTATTATGTTCTCCCACTTACCTTCAGCACTTGCATGTTATAACATGGTTACTTATGCATGTTCACAAGTTCTTCCTTGATGCTTATACATTGTGTTGTGATTACTTTTATGTCCTGAGAGCTTTACTTGTTAGACTACCCTCCCTAGATAGACAGACTAGTTCTAAAACTGGGTTCTACTAGAGTGTTAGGAGTTTCTGCTGGGTCACGCGTTGACGTGTCCCCGTTGACTTTCAGGTCATGTGAGTTGGAGGTTGGAGATAGCGGCTGGAGCTTTAGAGTTGGTGATCTGTTGTACTATTGGGTGGTGAGGGGTATGATGAGAGACTTGTACTTTTGGTGTTTCTTTTCGGGTGGACCTTTGTACTTAGAGTCGTGAAAATGAAGATGTTGGTGTATGTATAAGATGTATCAATGTATCAATAAAATGGAATATTGTACTTTTGTTATTTTCTCAGTGTTTTTATCTGTGATGGAGTTTTACTTGTACTTCCCAGCACGTGCGTAGTACCTGCAGCATTCTTTTGTTCTCTTCCTTTCTCTCTTTCTACGTAACACTCGTTGATCTAGGAATACTTGGGACGGATTCGTACTTCCCGGGTATCCTGGAGAGTGGGTCGTTACAGAGTTCATGGACGAAGCAGACTTACTGGAGTACGTGGAGCCGAGGACGTCGACCCCGAGTACGTGCCTGACGAGGACCAGACCTTGAGGTCTTTTTAGTCGTCACTTTCAGAGGTTACTGCTTTTAGTTTGCTTTTAGATAGTTGGTTGCCATGCTTAGGCTTCTTTTTAGACTTTGTACTCGTTGGATATTATATCTCTAATTTAATGAATGCAACTTCCTTTCTGCACTTTCTGTTGTTTCGAACTTTATAAATGCAAGAACCTGAAACTTTTTAAATGGTACCCCTACAGATGCTTATTGGGTCCGAGCTTCATAGCTCCGGCCTAAGCGGGCCTTTGTCACGCTTCGCCTCTGTCGTTTTGGGGAAGCGGGGCGTGACAGGTTTTAGTGGTGGCCCAAGCAGGTCTTGCAAAAGTTCGGAACAATAAAAAGTACCGCATTCATTTAACATCCTCGTACAAGTCTTAATTAGGTTCCCAGTCTTAAATGGTAGGAAGACTTAGGTAGACGTCCTAATTTGATAGTCAAACGCATTGGTTAGGAATTAGTCATCCTCATCCTGGGATACCTTAGTGGCCGCACCTGACTCTGACCGTGTTAGATTTCTAGAGCCTTTCTTTTAGCCGTTCGCTCGGGACCATCAACTTCGGGCCCAGCAGAACGTAATCTTGATTCTCTTAGGAACCTTCTCTTTAGATCCTGAATATAGTCTAGCTCATTAGGAAGTCTTAGAGCTGAGTTATCCTAATCTTTAGACGACCCGATAATTAGGACCCCTGACTTCTAGCGTCTCTCTGATCATTACACTTCTGTGTTATCGATCGTAGGGTCCCATCGTAGCCCCCTTGCATCTTATCCTATGTGCAACCAACATGCGATCATTTTCCTTTCTTCCGATTCACGTGATCGTTTTCGGATGATTATCGTTGATCCTTCGAATCCCTTCCTTGGCCTATTCTGCTCCCCTAAAAGTATTTTCGAAATTCCGTATTAATTTTTTTCGCTCAGCTTAAATTCTTTAAATCCCCTATATTATATATTTTAAAATTTCTTGTTTTTTTTGATTGAGTTAAAATTCTTTCACTGATTTTAAAACCTCCTTGGTCGTAAAATTATTTTACTATCTCGTGCCTATTTTCAAATCGGTATCTTTCGTATTTCAGTTTTAAACCTTATTATCAAATTCTATAATCCAATATATATATATCATTTTTCTAAACTACGAAATTTGTTTTAAACACTTACCATACGTACTTTTAGAATACCTTCTAAACTAAAGAGAACTTCATTTTTTTATATATATCAATTCTATGTTCAACGTGCTCACATTTCAAAATCTTTGTGTAAATCTATCTTCATTTGCAAAACAATCGCTTCTCACCATGCCCTTCTTTCCTTCGTCTCACTCTTTTCCAGACTTTGTAATTTTCTACATCTGCTCACTTTTCTACGTATTTTTTTATAAGTATAGAAGTATATGATACCATATTTTGCACAAAATCCTTCTTTCATCTTTTAATCATTTAGAGAAATATCTTTGTCCCATCCAACTAGCTATCTCCTTATCCTCGCTTTATCCAAACACGTCCTTTCCGATCTTGTTCCATTTCGCTTTTGGTTCCGGCTTCCTCCCTATTGTTTAAACATTAGTGCTTGTAGTTGCTTGTGTCGTCTCTAGTTTAGTAGTGGGCCTTTGGTTTGTGATGTCGTCGTGTAGTATATATATAGGTAGAGTGTGTGGACCTGTACAAGTGTGCTGCCTTTAGGATATTAGTGTTTGTCTCTGGCATCATGTATGTGGTATACTCAGTGTTATCTGTGATATAGGTATGAGGTTGTCTGAATGATGGTATTCATATAGGTGTGAATAGCGTCATAGCAGGCAATTCCTTAGACTTAGTCTTTCGTATTGTAATATAGCTTATCTTTGGCTGCATGTCATTTGTATCAAAACTTTTGTTTCTTTTAAACCAAATCTTTAAAGTTTTGAAACTAGTTTACGAGATCGCAGCCACCTATCTTCCCTCATCCAATACCACAACTCCACACGTTTTTCCCATATGTTTTTTTTAAACATCCTCTTCTCCATTTCTCTCTTCGGAATGTTAAATTTTTTTTTATTTTATTTTTTTTATGATATTGTTAGTACTAGCTATTTTGTTATAGAATTATCTTTGCGGGTAGGCTTAGAGTGAGGTGAGATTTGTCGTAGCGATGATTAATTGATTTTGGAACACAAGGATATTAGATTAGATTTCTTTGGATGAAAAGAATGAGGTGTCCAAGACTTATTTATATTATCGATGTGTGACGGACTCAATAGAGAATTCTGGTTGGACGAAATTATATACAGGAGAATGACAATTTACCAGATCTGAAACTTAGACGAGTGTTAGATGGGAGTAGCTAGGACGGGATGGTATGCGTTAGGATGATCGTGAGACTGAGTAGAGCATTTAAAGCATCAAGACTTAATTGTTAAGTCGACGTGAGTATACATTGGAAATAACACGACGTGTTGAGATAAATGGATGGTTAGGTAGTCGGACTTAATATTGGTTGGGATTAGTTATAGTGAGTAGGATAAGATGTGATTTTGATAGTTCAATTATTTGGTGGATAAATTTATGGGAAGATATGACAAGGAATGTATTAAGGACACGGCGTTTGTTGATTTGTGAAAGGTATTATAAGATAGACAAAGTTTTTGTCTTGGATTGGTGATTGACTAGGACATCTTTTTAGCGATTGATTAATATTGGGAAGAGATTGAGAAATTTAAAGATGTTATGGAGCGATGAGGTTTAATGGAGTGGTATGGTATGAGAAGATGATTATTATTATTTTATGATAACTTGGGGTTGGAAATTTGAACGGTAGTGATGGGTCTATAGTTAAGTGTTAGGATGTGAGTTTAGTCGTAGCTTCATCCAGTGAAAAGACGTGCAATGATGAATTGTTGTGGAATGCCAATTGAAGTGGTATGATTAGCGACCATTATGTAGAATATGGGAGTTGTAGGTATAAGAGTATATAGATATCATTATTATTAGTATAAGTGATTCCGAGGGCGGAATCATTTCTAAGGTGGGTAGAATGTAACGGTCACTTTCCAGTCGTACATTTTTTAGTACGTACCTCGTTATCGTATGTGTATTTCTTGTGTTTGGTTTTAATTATTGTTCTCCGTAGCTCCGACGCGCGACCGAACCCTGTTTTTTTCGATCCTCTTGGAGGCGCGATCACTCCGGCATTTTCTTTGTAATTTTTGGATGTATACGGACCAATCCGCTTATCTCATTTCGAACTTATAAAATAACTTTTATTATAAAATTTGATTTTTAAAGGGGTCTGCACGTTTTTAATGAACAAACTGTTAATTGTTATTTACTTTAGATCCTAACTTATTAACACTACATCCTAACCTAATTACTATCTAAAAACTGTAAGTTTTTTTTGTTATGAAACAAATCAAATCTTTTAATAAGGCAATCCCACTAACCACGTCCTCTCGTAACCTCCCCACACCCGCATGGGCCAAGTCACCCTCATCCCACGTCAACACCCCAACAACCCTTATCTCTTTCCCCTAAAATCTAAAGTAGCCTACGAATGAACCCAGGGATCTGTTCCCTATTTCCCCATGTCTTCTCTACTTCTTCTACTTAATCTCCTTCTTTAAAACCCAGGCCCCTCTGTTTTACTCCTCCTCTTTGTTTCATCTCTCTGAGCGCCATCTTGCTGCCCGCCGGCCTCGCCACCAACCTCGCCGTCCAATCCACAGCCTAGACCCCGCTCAGTCCATCGCCCCTAAGCCACCCTCGCCTGTAATCCCTCGCCGTCCCCTTTCCGATGCCGGAGCCTCCATCTCGAACCGCCACCCCAAGAGCATCCGTCCGTGTTTCCCTCCTGCCATCTTCTCAACTCGACCCCGACACCGGATGCCTTTCCTCTCATTTTCAACCTCTCGTCGGATCTCCACCGCCCCTCTCTGATCCGGCAACCACCGGTCTGTCACCGGCCTTGCTCCGATCAGCCCCGTGCAACCCATGCACCATCACCGCCCTTCTCCAAGCCTCCATTCAGCCACCCTAGGCCTCGTCGTCATCAGCCCACATTCGCTCCCGTAACGCCCAACACATTCGACTCGCTGGTGATCTGCACTCCGCCCAGACCTCCTGGGTCCCCTCCGCGATAGCCGAATCACTGCCCTGCAAACAGAGGAGCCTTGACCCTCTCTCATCCCCAGCTTCCTGACCACCCAACGAGCCATCGCTCCGACGAAGCCAAGCCCGAACCCGACCGCCGGGAGTCAGTGTTGCTGCTGCCGCCATACGTTGCTGCTGTGACCTACGAGCTGCTCCCCTCCATCGCCAACAACTGGCCCCACATTCGACCTCTCCTTCTCCGAGAGCCCACCGTCCATCTCCTCGTTTCGCCAAGCATCTGCCCCGTTGACCCCATCAGCCTCCGACCAGCCCTCCGGATCTCCCCACGCGTCCAGCCCAGCCAACCGCCGACCTCACTTCCGTCGACCCACTCCCTAGCCTCCGACAAACACCCTGCTTCAGCCGTACACTCTCACCCCAGTCCGCCGAATTGCCCTCCGTCACAGATCATGCCGTCCCTTCCCCGAGCCCGACCATCGACGGCCTCTCCTCTACCGCCTTGCCCGGAGCTGCCCGCCTAGCCGTCTTGATCCACGCGTGCTCCTCTAGGATGCCGTCGCCCTGTACCCCGTCTCTCCCCTGTAAGAGAAATGAAGGAAAATAAGAAGAATATAAGGGGGAGTGGGAGAGAAGATAGAGAGAACTTTGGGTAAGTTTCCTTTAGTGGTTTATTTGATTTGGTTATTACCCATTGAACTGCACGATTGTAAATGAGGGAACGGTACACCTAGGTTAATTAATAATGTATATGTTACTATAGTAACAGGACTTTACTATATTCAACTATATTAAGATAATGTTTGTATACATATAAATGTTACCTCAGGAGGCAACAATAAGTGAACTATATAAGAGCATATTTTGCTACCTAATCTATATGATATAAGTTAGTGATTAGCATTATTAACGTTAATCAATTTGTTAATCTTATGACGCAGAGACAGTCACGCTTTCCGTTCAATCACATGAACACTAAAGACCAGTGATGAGACGGTCCAGAAACTGGAGTCGCGAGGAGATCCATCGCCGTTTAGACCCGACATCCGCTTTTCGATCGACGTCAAAAGACGGATTACCATCGACGCGACGCTTGGACGGGACGCTCTGGACAGACGATGCACTCGCCACTACAGGCAAGTGTATCCACTTGCTCTTTTGGCCGTGCTTAGGCCTTAGTTTGTTAGAAATGTTAACTGTGAACAAATAGAACCGGACGTGAAATGATAGCGTCTGGGACGACCCTTGACGGCTCAGACTTGACGATGAAGTCTGAGCCTGACAACAACTTTTGATATCATAGGTCTATCATGTGTGTGCGTGTGTGTGGACACCCTAGAATAACCCTTCCCGTCTTGTCATGTCCCGTCTCGTCTTGCACAGCCTGTGGGCAATAGGGCACTCTCCAAGCTAGAGAGAGTGATCCCTTGTACTGATTCACAGCCTGCAGGCAATAGGGCACTCACCAAGCTAGAGTGAGTGATCCCTTGTACTGATACACAGCCCAGAGGGCAATAGGACACTCGCCAAGCTAGAGCGATTGATCCCTTGTACTGTTTGTCTTGTCTTGTCTTCCTTGGGGTTTGGGGTTGGTTGAGCGTGCGCACGGCAAGAGGGTCTGATCCCCCATGAACCGTAAGGCGTGAACCCTTTCGTGTCTCACTTGTCTTGTCTCGTCTTGTCCCGTCACGTCCCGACTTGTCTTGACACCTGTAGGTTAGTCCCGTAGTTGGTAGCACACGCTACGACTACTACATATCCCGTTTTACTTTCCTGCTGCGTTACTTCCTGTTGTGTTACTCTGTTATAACCACAACATGCTAATCAACCAGTAAACTGTTGTGTAATAGAACCTCAGCATGCTAATCAACCAGTAAACCGTTGTTTAAATTTCGGTGCACTTGCAGTAAAGTCTAACCATTCTTGTAGACTTTACCTGACGTACAGTTCCTTTCTCTTGGGTGCTGTACGTCAGGTGTTCAGCCAGAGTTCGTGGACGAAGCAGACTTACTGGAGTACGTGGAGCCGAGGACGTCGACCCCGAGTACGTGCCTGACGAGGACCAGACCTTGAGGTCTTTTTAGTCGTCACTTTCAGAGGTTACTGCTTTTAGTTTGCTTTTAGATAGTTGGTTGCCATGCTTAGGCTTCTTTTTAGACTTTGTACTCGTTGGATATTATATCTCTAATTTAATGAATGCAACTTCCTTTCTGCACTTTCTGTTGTTTCAAACTTTATAAATTCAAGAACCTGAAACTTTTTAAATGGTACCCCTACAGACGCTTATAGGGTCCGAGCTTCACAGCTCCGGCCTAAGCGGGCCTTAGTCATGCTTCACCTCCGTCGTTTTGGGGAAGCGGGGCGTGACACCAATGCTTCTCACGACATTATGCTTAAGGGTCGGTCACTCATCTCCTTTTTACTGTTGACCTGTTGGTTTTTTGTCGAGCTAACTCTAAATCTTTTGAGGGGCTAAGAAATCTCCTCACTGAGTTCAAATCCTTCACTCGTCTTGAGGTTAACTGGAATACAAGTGCTGGCATATTCAGTAAGGGTGCCAAGGGGCCTGGTAGTCTTACGGATATACTAGGTATTCGGTGTGTGCAATCCCTATCCACGTATTTGGGCCTCCCTCTGTCCCCTAAGTATCCTAATGCATCAATGTATGGTCGTCTGATTGATATGCAAGAGCAGGTTACAGGGGTGGTCCTCATCATTATTATCCATAGCTGGTTGTATTGAGCTTGTCAGATCTGTTATATATGGCATGGTTAGTTTTTGGATGCAGGCCTTTCGAATGCCTCAGTCTGTCCTCCGTTCCCTTACTTCCATATGCAGAAAATTTATTTGGGGGAGGAATTACCTATGGGCTTGGAATGATATGTGTGCTCCCAAATATGAAGGGGGAGTGGGGATTAGAAATTTCACCGAGCTCAACAATGCTTATGGAGTTAAACTGTCATGGCGCATGCTTACACATAAAGGTATTTGGGCGTCTCATATGAGGAATCAGTATCTGAGGAATACGGGGTTGTTTCAGGCCACAGCTCATCCTATGTAATCTGGAACCTGGAAATTCATTCTTCATTGCCGTGAGTATACCAAAAAACTTACCAAACGTGATGTCAGGGATGGTACTACTACATTCTTCTGGTATGATAATTGGCTCCACCGTGGGCCTCTTTGTGATACTTTTGATGTTTCGGCTGGGGAGGAGAGGAATATGGTTAGTGATTACTGGTCTACTGAGGGATGGGTGGATAACAATTCTCTGCTTCCTATCTGGCATCTTATCAATATGGTGAATTTGACTGCTGGCAGTGACTCTTGGTCATGGGTTACTAAGTCTCCTACTCTTCACAATGCTTGGGATGGTTCGCGGGCTATAAACCCCCTATTCCCTTATTACAAAGTGGTCTGGTTTCAGGGGCATATCCCCAAGATGGCTATCACCTTATTGCGAGCTTTCCACGGGAAACTCCTCACCCGTGACAAGCACGTACAATGGGGAGTTCCTACTTCACCTTTCTGTGTCTTATGCTCTGACAATATTCATGAAGATATGAATCATATATTTTTTGATTGCAGTTATACTAACTACCTCCGTTGCAGGAGTTTCCTTAAGTTGGGGGTCACCTCTACCTTGCTAACTTCTCTTGCTGGAATTGGTGATCGGATTCTTTTCCAGTTTCATACAAAGGACAACATGGGTAGGTTGGTCAAGACAGTTCTAGCAGTTATGATTTGGCACATCTGGAGAGAGCGAAACAGGAGAATATTTGAGGGTACTAGCCAGATACAGACTCTTTTGTTTGAGAACATCGCTGATGATGTCAGAATTGCCTTGAGGCATGTGGATTGGGATCAGGATGATGCTGGTACTCCCCCTTCAAATTGGGGGCTTTTAGACAAGGTTGGTCTGACCATGTATTCTTGTTTTCTATTTTGGCTCTACAGATAGTGGAAGGTTTTAAGTATTGGTTGGGGTGATGGCGCCTGTGCCCTTATCCCACTCTACAAACATTATTCTTCCATCTGTGAGAGTCTTGTACTTTTCATGAGATTCAATAAAGATGCAAAGCATATTCTCCAATTCTCTCACACACACACACACACACACACACACACACACACACACACAATCCCATTTTATATATAACTTTAAAATGTGTCAAATTTTCTTAAGGCCATTTACTTGATGGTTAATGCACAAAATTCCTTAAGGCCCTTTTAAATTTATCATTGAGGAGAAATATATGTTAAAGCTTTTTATTTGCTCCCGAAGAAAACACTTGAATTTTGTGTTTTAATTTAAATCTAAATTCAGGTGAACTGAATTTTCATACCAAGGTATGAAGTCAACTTGTTACATACCGAAATATATATATGTGTGTGTTTTTATGCCTTAAACTTAGAATTTAAATTTGTTTTGCACAATCAACACAAAATTTATCTTTGAGGAGAAATATACTGTTGAGTATTGATTCCCTGGATTTGGTTTTGGATGATGAGCAAACATAAATATCGTGTACTAACTCTTTGTGAGCGCAGTTATGGAGATCGTCGCCAAAATACTATATACATCAAAAGCGACGTCTCAAGACTTCTCAATACGCGTGATCGTGTGCCTGAAGCTTCGTTGAAGCTCAAGGTATTGAAGTCAAGAGTGAAGATTGAAGCTTTGAAGACGGTTCGTCATGTTTAATTTAATGTCTTCTAGCTTTATAGAATAGAATGTTAAGCCTTGAGTAGGACTTACATTATAATCTTCATTCGCTCATATCTTAGAGCTAGGATTATCTTAGAAGCCATTAGAAACTTTCCCGAAGCCTATCGCTTCTTCCCTCGGCTTCTAGTGCATGTTAGTTGGTTCAAGTAGAAGAACCAACCGACTAGAAGACGATCTAGTCGGTCGGTAATTCCTCTTGAACCGACTAGATGTCCTTGCTCAAATCAGCCTGGCACTATTGATCAATTAGTCGGTCAAAGAAGATTCACCGACCGACTAGATGACGATCTAGTCAGTTAGGAATCCTTCTCAGACCGACTAGTTATCATTGCCTCTGTACAGCCTATCTTACTGTTTACAGTTAGTCGGTCAAAGCACATCGACCGACCAACTAGTTGAGAAACTAGTCGGTTGGAAGTTGTTTTTAAACCGACTAGCTGTACTTGTATTCAGCCTATTCGATTTCGACTCTTAGTCGGTCAAAGAACACTCACCTACCGACTAGTTGTGAAACTAGTCGGTTGGCAAGTCTTCTTAGACCGACTAGTTCCTTATTGTCTAAACTTTCTCTTTTGGCTGTCGAGCTGTTAGTCGGTTCACGTTGAATCACCGACCGACTAGTTGAGGAACTAGTCGGTCAGTGATCCTTCTTAGACCGACTAACTGCTTCAGAAATATGACGGTTGGGAATCTTTTGAGCACGATTTTCTTGCCTCTATAAATACAAACCTGATTCGTTTGAGGCAAGGTGAGAGGTCCATTATAAAAGTTATTTCAGACCTAAGAGAGGAGTTTTCTCAAGCTATTTCCAAGCTCTCTCTTCTCACTAAGAATCTCTCCATCACTTCTTGAGCCCTAATTCCTCAAGAGAGAATCTCTCTATTGTGAGCCTCTCAAGCTAAGAGCTTGATCCAAGGTCACCAACTCCACCCTAGGCTTCCATTACTGGTCAACTTCTTGGAGCTAGGGTTTGGTGACATCTTCTTCCTCAAAATCCCTCTTTGCCCTAATTTGGTAAGTATACTCAAGGCATAGGATTTTGTGGTAAGTGTTTCATTATTTCATCGCATTTGATATTTGAATTGTTCTCTCGGTTGTGAGAGAAGTGTGTGATCCCGGGTTGTGGGAGTCACATGTTCATTGTGTATGATTTGGTCTTGTAGAGGTTTTCTACAAGAATTTCATAGTGCAAAATCTTGGGTTAGTGGTTTCTAACTCAAGTATCCGGAGGGGATCCGGGTGGTTGGGACGTAGGATCACCGGGAACAAGTCGGGGAGACTTGGGTGTATCCGAACCCGTTACATGCTTTGTTTGCGTTTGTCTATTCTTGTTGTTTGTAGTCTATTCCGCATTGTTGTTTGTGTGTTTGCACAATAATTAGGAATAACTCTCTTGATTATTTTAAAGTACTATTCACCCCCCTCTAGTACATGTGCAGTAGCTTCGTAGGGCATTACATATACATTTAAGGATCATATTTCCTCCTTCAAGCCATTCTAAATTTCAATATTAGGCAACCAATCATACAACATATGTATTTAACCGTTTATATTTCGAAATAATAATAATCTTTACAGTAGAACACACTTTGGTGGGATTTCAAGAAAATTAGAATCATTTTGAAATATATAACCAAATGCGCCCAAAATTGAATTTAAACGAACTGAACTTAAATGTAAATATATATGAAAGCCTTTTATTTACTCCTTCGATCTGTTTAAAATTCATCCAGGCAACTGATCATACTGTGTATGTATTTTAATCCGTTTACATTCTGAAATAATAACAATTTTAATAGTGGAACCCACTTTGGTGGAATTTCACAAAAATAGAATTATTTCGAAATGTATATTTAACTGAATCTTGTCTAAAGAATTAAAATCGGAATGAACTTAAATTTAACGCACAAATAAACCCAATGAGGAAATATACACAAGATGACCTTTTATTTCATCTAATTATCAGTGCATTAATGTTTCCAAAATAGGGCTTCAAAAGAGAATAAGAATAGCCCCAAAATAGGGTTCAAATTCACCCAAATATTCAATTTAGGCCAAAAATTGTGTAGTGGCCAAAACAGGCCCAAAATAAGAGCTCATATACTGAAAATTAAAGAATTATTTTGAAAAAATAATCTGTTTGGGCCCAATTTGGCCCAAAGTCTGCTATGGTTAGACACCCTAGCAGAAATCTTGTTCCATCCAGGGGCCAGCCGCCGTCGGCCCCTTTCCCTCAGATCCGACGCCGGCAGGGGGCCGGCGCCGGCCTCAACCATCAGGGGCGGCAGGGGCCGCCCCTTATTCGCGTCGCGCAGGCGCCAGAGGCGCTTGCCGCTGGCCAACAGGGGAGGCAAACGCCGCCCATTTACTGTACATCACAGGCGCCTGAGGGCGCCTGCAATTTCATTGAAGGGGAGGGGCGGCGGAGCGCCGGCCCCTCCCCGGCTTGTCGGGGCCGAATGGGGGGCGGCCGACCGCCGCCCCCCTTCCCCGTATCTGAGACAGCAGGCCCCCGTTGGAGGGGGACTGCGTTTTGTCGCAAGGGGGGCGGCAGGGCACCGCCCCCTTTACCGGAAAACCCCCCAAGGGGGCGACTCACGCTGCCCCCCTCTGTAACCTAACGGGGGCGGCGTGAGCCGCCCCCTCTTTGGCACGCCGACCCCTCTTTGACCTCTGATCCCACCGGCGGGTGGGGGGGCTGGAAGCCGACCTCCTTCTCCTGTGTTACTAAAGCCGCCCCTTTCTGATTCATGTCGGTGCCGGCATCGCCGGCGCCAATCTTCCGACGGGGGCGGCAGAGCCGCCCCTCTTTTGCTGTGTCGGGCGGCGGCCGACGGGCCGCCCCCGATCTAGGGTTTGTAAAAAAATTATTTTTTTGGAAAAAATGAATCAAAAAACCAAATTTTTGCACAGATCCGAATATATAACAGATTAAAAATCGGATTTTTATCAGATCTACTACGAGCAGGCAAAAAATTTAAGATCCACAACTTGCAGGCTCTGATATCAATTGTAGAAACTAAAGATCCAGATTTGTGTTCAAGCCAAACAACACAGATCTAGATAACGAACATGCGGAACCTTAAATCATTACCTTCTCTGATTAGCGGAAGCGTACCTGAATCCATCGCTAATATTCTGAAAGAGATCCTGACGATAACGTGGCGGATGATCTTCCAGAACAGCACGAATCAACCGTTGGGGAAATCCTTTGGCTTTCTCCCGGTTTCTCTCCTAGCGACCGGGCGTAGAAAAGACGGCTAACTTGTTCGTGTGTTCCGGGTATCATGATCGCAAGTATATATAGGGGCTAGCCTCCTTAGCCATATGGTTTCCAATTCGGCCCATCAACGAATTGAAGCTCAATAGTCACCATACATAAAGGCCTACAACCTATATGACTCGTTTAAGCCCACTTAACTTAATAAATGAGATCACTTATACATTGGGCTTTAATATGACAGTTAGCACCATATAATTATTTATCGCATATAAGCCCGATGTTAGATTAAGATCCAATTTAGTTGGATAAGTTCCAACATTTCCGTCTCTACACCGCTGACTCGGCCCGTATATTGCGCGCCTCTTGTTTTTTTTTCCCAATTCATTTGGACTCTATTAATACCCCCTGTCCTCCACCTTAAGCAACCCATCATCCCCTCCGTTGGGCTAACAGCCTTTTCGAATTTGGATTCAACAACATTAAATACAAATTTCGTCCGTTCTGTCCTTTTTTGGAAATTTGTGAGCATTGGCAGCGGTTCTTCTACTCTCTCACTAGGCCGTTGTTCTTCTTCTTCGATGGCCGAGAAGGAAGGAGCGAAGTGCCCACCAATGGAGGTCTTTATTAGCATGCACCATCAGCAACCTCAAGCTGGTTCCAAATGCTACGACGACGACGGGAAGCACAAACGAACAGGTGATTATACTTTAGAGATTATAATTTAGCTTTGATTGTTGATTTAAGCTTTCTGATTTTCTTTCGTGAGCAGATTGTCTATTTAACAAGCATTCACCCGACACTCTACATGATTATCTTTAAAGCCAAAGAAGACCGCTACGTGTACAATGGCGATAGATACTGGAAAGAAAGCGTTGCAAATTTATTTCATTTTTAATTCCTAAGATTTCACCTTAAAAATTAAAAACTTGTATTGATTGGAATTTTCATTTGGCATGATGTATGTAGTTTTAATTGAATTTTTTTAATCAAATGTTGTACGATCATATCTGATCTAATTGTTTTAAATTTATTTCATGTTTAATATCATTTGATCTCGATGTCTAATATGGCTGATATGCTGGGATCATGATCAGAGGCCATGGTGATCAAAAATTTCTCATGCGGTTACATGTCAAATTTTAATTTTAGTGTGCCATTCAAATGATTGGAAAAGCGTGATAGAGATTAAACAAATGACAATTAATCCCATTTTTTAATCTTTCATGTTTATTAATCATCCATTGTATAAAAAAAGAATGTTTTCGAATTGATTTATTAGGATAAAAGGATTGGTAGAATGATCACTAGTTTTTAAGAAATGAATCAATGGTTGTGATTAAAAATCCTATTGGAACTGTTGATACATGATCTCGGCCCAGGAAGCAGGGTTACAACAAAACAGCCAGAAAGATGAAGCACATTTAAACATGTAAACCATGGACCAATAACTCAAGAAGCCCACCAGTGAGGATGGGCTAGTACCGAGTCCAAGGGACAGCTCATCCGACCGTTGGGGGACCCGCGGAATACGCGGTGGGGGTTAATGAGGACCGAGTAATCGAGCAGCCGTTATTAACAATCTCGAAGAAAATCATGTCATCCTAAATGAGGAGCCGTTATACGCTAATGAAGGGCTATAAATAGGTGAGACAACAACAGAAGAAGGGCTCAGATTCCCGAGGTACGAAGCACCTGATACTCTGCCATTTTATCTCTATCCACTTTGATATTTCTTCCTCCACATTAGCTTGAGGTGACTGACTCGAGACGAGCCCCAGTGGGCCGATCTTGACAGCCACGAGTCATACTTTAGTCCCATATTAACTTAAGCATCGGAGGGTATTTGGGTCGGAACCCAGATCTAACACCCCTAACGATCTTTGTGGTGCATGAAGCTCGAGATTCGACCCAAGGCGAAGGTCGAACGATCATATCGATCGATCGAGTGATCGATCAAGGTCGCGCCTGACGCTCTAAGCATACTCTGCGCAGCCTTAATCTGCCCTGGTTCTTCCAACCGAGGGTCACACTCCACCAGCTGACGAAGCTCTACCTCGACAGAAGAGTCCACGTCAGCTCCACTTTCAGTTTGGCAGAACCTATCTGTCAACATTTGGCGCCGTCTGTTGGAACCAAGTTAAGAGTCGACATCCATGTCCTTCACTGATTTAGACAATGTCGACTCGCCCACCATCACACGAAGAGAACGTTATGGCGTCTCCGAGTACTGGTATCCTCCCTTCAAAGCTCTTCCACTGGGAATGACCATCTCAATGGGAAGGAAGCGTCTGAGAGACTCAACACACCCGATATCTTTCACCGATGAAGCTTTGGAGGGTATGGAGCTACCGCATGACGATGTCGTCATCCTCAATGCCATCATCGGCATGGTAGTAGTGAAGAGATTGCCCGTTGACACGGGAGCTCGTGTGACGTGCTTGTCTTCATCACATTGGAGAAGATGGGACTAGCTTCATCCGACTTGAAGGAATGTCCGGGTCCACTTGTGGGTTTCACAAGGCATTCTGCTTCGGTGGCGGGCATCATAACGCTACCAGTGACCCTCGGAACATCACCACGGCAAGTCACCCGCTTGACCAATTTCATCGTGACGAAAGTAAATTCTGCTTACAATGGAATTATTGGTAGACCACTTCTCAGCTCAGTCAAGGCGGCAGTCTCAACTTTCCATCAGATGATCAAGTTCCAAACTCCAGAGGGAGTTGTAAAGGAGAAAGGGAACCAGATGCAATCCCGATCATGTTACCTTTTATCTACCTTGTTAAGAAGAGTGGAGCAAGCAGATCCAAATGATCATAATGGTGAAAAAGGTAACAATGAAGATCGACGACCCATAGCAGTCGAAGAGACGGTGAGCATCCAAGTTTCTGAAGTGGAAGGCAGAACCGTCTCCATTGGGTCGATGCTCCCTTTCAACGTAAATGAGCGGTTAATTAGT
Organism: Scilla litardierei; assembly: GCA_030789695.1. Taxonomy (NCBI): domain Eukaryota; kingdom Viridiplantae; phylum Streptophyta; class Magnoliopsida; order Asparagales; family Asparagaceae; genus Scilla; species Scilla litardierei. The sequence goes on from CM061133.1 coordinate 202,961,894, forward strand.
CTCCTGAGCGAAAATGCTGACGTATTCGCCTGGTCTCCAGCCGACATGCCAGGCATCAATCCTCGGGTGATCTCTCACAAGTTGAATGTCGACTCGGCCTTCATGCTCATGAAGCAGAAGAAACAGAACATCGGGGGAGACAAGATGAGAGCTGCTATCAAAGAAGTAGATCGGCTTCTAGCAGCTGGATTCATTCAGGAAATCCAGTATCCTGACTGGCAGTCTAATATGGTGATGATAAAGAAAGCAACGACAAATGGAGAATGTGTGTCGACTTCATTGATCTCAACAAGGCATGCCCAAAGGATAACTACCCCTTACCTCGGATTGACCATCTCGTTGACAGTGCATCCGGGTATGAGCTCTTGAGCTTCAATGACGCCTTCTCGGGTTATAATCAAATTAAGATGGCACCCGCAGATGAGGATAAAACTTCCGTCATCACTAATCGAAGTAAATTCTGCGATAGAAAGATGTCATTTGGGCTAAAGAATGAGGGAGCAACCTATCAACGTATGATGAACAAGGTCTTCAAAGATCAGATCGGGAAAAACTTAGAGGTCTATGTGGACGATATGCTGGTCAAGTTAAGGAGGCCAACAGATCATACTGAGGATCTCCGGGAAACTTTTGCTGAGATTCGTCGATACAACCTCAGATTGAACACAGCCATATGTACGTTCGGGGTTCGATCCGAGAAATTCATCGGCTTCATGTTGACGAATCGAGGAATCAAAGCTAATCCAGACAAGGTTGCAGCGATCATTGGAATGAAGGAACCCTTCACCATTAGAGAGCTCCAGAGATTAAATGGAAGGATAGCAGCCCTTGGACGATTCTTATATAAATCAGCCGAGCGGTCTCTACCTTTCTTCAAGGTGTTAAGGAAAGCGATCACATCCTCTTCAAAGGACAAGAAAATCATCGATTGGGCCGCGGATTGCAAGAAGACCTTCTCAGAGCTCAAGGAGTATCTTCGCAGTCCACCGCTTCTGACTAAGCCAGATGAGGTTGATCAGTTGATCATTTATTTAGCCACTTCCACAGAGGCTACAAGCTCGGCTCTCATCAAATAAGACTCAGGAGTGCAGTGGCCGATCTGCTATGTAAGTCAAGTCCTTCGATGAGCTGAAGTCAATTACTCCCACACGGAGAAGCTGGATTACGTTCTGGCCCAATTTGCAAGGAGGTTGCGACCTTACTTCCAGTTGCATACCATTCTGGTCTTTACCGACTGCCCTTTAAACCAAACTCTTAAAAGGCTCGACCGATCATGGAGAATGACAAAGTGGGGGGTCGAATTGAGTGAATTTGACATTCATTATAAATCAAGGACTGCCATTAAAGGGCAACACCTTGACGATTTCAATGTATAGCTTACATGTGATGACAACCCATCAGTAGAGGTACAAGTTACTAACTTAAATATCGGCATTCCATCTAACCCCTCGGTAGGTACAAGCTCGTCGGCAACCGAATGGGCAGAAAGAGGGAACATGTATCGTTCAAGTAGATGGGTCAGCAACCCGAACTGGGAGCAGAGCTGGTATAATTGTCCAAACACCATAGGGTAATATACTCGAGTAAGCCTTACGGTTCAATTTCTAAACCACGAACAACGAGACGGAATATGAAGCTGCCATCAATGGGCTCAGGTTAGCTTGAGCACTGGGAGCTCAAGTGGTCCACCTCCATAGCGAATCTAATCTGATAGTCCACCAGGTGAACGGAGGTTATGAGGCTTAAGAAGAGACGATGCAGAACTACACGCAAATTTCCAAAGCTGAGGTAACCAAGTTCAAGCAAGTGGAAATCCATCATGTACCAAGGTCGAAGAACCTTCGCACTGACGCTTTGTCAAAGCTTGCGTCGTCATCACTGGTGGGGTTAGGGCGAGCTGTGTACGTGCAGCATTTCCAATACCCAAGTGTGCTGGAAGAGGAGTTGCTCTGTGTCGACCAAGGGACTACATTGATGGATCCCATAATCAAATTCCTCAATATAGGGGAGAAGCCGACTGACCCAATAGAGGCACGAAAGCTGGAACATAGAGCTTACCAGTTCGTCTTCCATGAAGGTTCACTGTACAAGAGGCGATGGACCATGTATGATGCACTTTCTTACCTCAAGTGCTTAACTCCACAGGAAGCAGATTATATGATCCGAGAGATCCATGGAGGTGATTGTGGAAACCACTATGGAGGTAGGGCCTTGGCTTTAAAGTCCTTGATGCAAGGCTACTATTGGCTGACCATGTACAATGGGGTGATCAAGTATGTGCGAAAGTTCCATACGTGCCAGAAGTTTGCAAATCATAACTCAGCTCCTCCAACAGATTTAATCCCCATAATTAGCCCGGTTCCTTTTGCAAAGTGGGGATTGGACATCCTTGGCCCGCTTGCACAGGCGAGAGAACAAAGGAAGTTTTTGATCGTGACGGTTGATTACTTCACCAAGTGGATCGAAGATGAGCCCTTAGCTCGTATCACTTGGAAGGAGTCAAAAGTTTCATATATGGAGATCGATCGTCTATCGATTTGGCATTCATCGTTCCATTGTGATAGATAATGGAACACAATTCGACAGTGCCGGGTTCAAGAATTTCTGTGTTGAGTTGAAAATCAAGTTGCATTTTACTTCTGTGGCCCATCCTTAATATAATAGGCTGGCGGAGGCAGCCAACAAATGCATCATAGAGCCATTGCGAAAGAAAGTAGGAGAAACAAAAGGCGCTTGGCCAGAGGAACTCCTTAGCATACTATGGTCGTACAGAACGACTCACAAAGACTCGACGGGAGAGACCCCATTCATGCTCGCATACGGGTGTGAAGTGATCGTTCCTGTAGAGGTAGGCAATGAGTCCCTTCGTCTCAAGTATTTCGATGAGGAGAAAAACTCAGAAGGACTCGAACTCAACTCACAGTTGATCAACGAAGTCAGGGATCGAGCCCTCACTACCCTCATCAGGCAAAAAGGTCGTGTGGCCTGCTACTACAATTCCAAAGTATGAGGACGAAGCTTACATCTGGGCGACCTTGTGCTGAGGAAAGTTGCTTTCTCTCCAGAAATTGCTCGACAAGGAAAGCTCACTACTAAATGGGAAGGCCTCCTGTAAGGTGACCAATGTCCTTGGTCCAACTACATATCGACTCTCTACAATGGAGGATAAGCAGCTCACTCATTCCTGGAATGCGGAGCACTTACGAAGATATTATCAAAAAGCGTGTAGGCGAAAGGGATGAATACTGTATATTGTCATTTTCCCCTTGTAATTTCTAGAGCTAATGAAAACTTCATAAAATATGAAGTAGACCATATCCTGCCTAAATTATTGAAATGACACGTCGTCAACCGTAAGTCGAAGGGGCATCGCCCGTCGTAACTGAATGACCCAACTTGGTCGTCATGTCATGCCCTATTTAGCTCTATACGTGTATTCCACTGAATACACGTGATATTTCTGCCTACGATGCATATGTAGGCATGAAATAAGCGTAGATATCGATGTATGTGACGCAATGCAAGGGATATTGGGCCGTAATACGTGGCTAAGAGACGAGAAAGCAAGAATGAGTGCGAGAGAAGTGCGAATGAAGTCGTGAGCGTAAAACAACAGGAATGTGTTAGACGTGTGTGTGATGCATGTATGCATGCATGGATGTGCGTGGATATGTGTAGGGAGAGCCATGCTAGTGTGAAAGGGGTTATGGGTCAATGGCAACACCCGTAAATTTTTAGAAAGGCTGGGGGCAAAACGCTCTTTTTGACTAAAGCTATTGTGCGTACACACTGAAGTTGTGTGTGCATAAAGTAATGGCAAACTTGTAAATACTTGAAACTTGAGGGGTAATTTTGGAAGGGTGTTATAGTCATTTTAGCTTGTGCATGCTTATCCTAAGAGAATTCTAGACCTAGATATTTTTTATGGAAAATTTCTAAAAGCTTCTTTAACTTTCTTCTCTTTTCCTTTCATATCTATTCCCTTCTTCCCCTCTCTAGTGAGGCCGAAATTTCTCCCCCTCCTATCCATTTCTTCAACACTCCAAACCCTAATTTTTGCCTCCAAAAATTGCAAGAAAACCCTAGCTCTTCAAGGAGAAAGAAGGGTGGAAGGAGGAGAAAGAAAAGAAAGAAAGGAAGAGGATTTCTTGAGGTAGGAAACTAATCTTGGTTTGAGAATTTCTATTTAGGGTTATGATGTTGTTATGGTGTAATATGATTGCTCATAACCTTGAATTCATGGATTATATGTGCAATAGAGCAAAAAGATGGCATTTTTCCTTTGTTTTACTTAGCTAATAACCCTTCCTTGAAATCCAGATTTCCTGTTGTGTGTTTCTCCTTCAGTTTTGATCTCTGTAGTTTGATTTACTCTCTGAAAAAAATATGTAGTTATATATCTTGAAGTTCTACCCCAAATTCATATAAAATTTGTCATATGTTGAGTTCAATAAGTAGGAGTAAAAATTCAGTGTTTACAACATGTCTGGAAATCTGTCAAGCTGGACATAGATTAGAAAAATGAAGCCCATCACCTGTACTTCATGGAATTGGCTGATCTTGGTCTTGTTGAAAAGTTAACAAGTTTATCTAAAATTTCATCAGAGTGCTTATATGTCGAAATTCTGGCTGCAACATGCTTAAAATTGGCTTTAAATACAGGCCCAGAATTCTGTCTGAAAAATAGTCTGGACATGCTGCACCAATTAATTCACTATAAATCACACAGTCCACATTACTGCATGAAATTTTATGGGTGAACCCAGGACTATAATATTTCCAACTTTCATTCAGTGAGTTTTGTCTAATTTGCAAGCGAAATAGGTTAACAATGCTGATTTTCTAGCTGAACTTGAAATTGAAGAAACTTGAGAAATAGCCATTATAACGTGTGCGCCATGTAATACCATTGAGAAATTGTGTATGTTCATCGAATATCACGACATATGACATGTTAACTGGGATGTCTCGATCTGCTCTAAGGTGGGTGAGCATCCTGGTATGGGGATGCGGGAAGTTTGGATATAACTTAACTATAAGGGGCTGGACTGAGAAGTTTAGGAAAGAGATATGTGATATGCGATATTTATTTCCCACTCGCCTTTACCGGGAGTGGAGGGGACATACGGAGGTTGTGTTATTATGTGGAGAGCCTCACTCCTGCCAGGGACGGGGGAGCTGAGAGGCCCGGCGTATAGTGCACGTGTCCACTGCGTCGTGAGCTACATTCACCCTAAATTTGGAGTGAGGTCCAGGCCCTTATCTTTAGGTGATACCCAGGCTTCCAAAGAGTCGATAACATTTGCTAACTAATGAACTTTATATGTGTTGTTGTGCATACTTATGTGTTGTACTCTTTACCTTGGTTGCTTGTACTCTTATTGACTTTACACTCATAACCCTAAATGATTTTTCCTACCCTAGTTAGTTTCCTACCGGGCACGTTTGACGTGCTCATTTTACTTTTCAGGTCTTGAGCAGGTGACTCCAGAGCAGAATCTCCCTCAAGAGATTACCCATGTGTGAGCTGACACCTTGAGGACACTACTCTTTTGGGATGTGTCTTGTAGTGTGAGTTGGGTCGTGTGGTGAGCGTGTTGTCTTTGTAGCTGTGGTATATGTTGGTGGCTTGTAGCACTTCTCATGTATATACTTGAGTCAGTTCACTTTGTACTTAATGGTGTGTGGTACGCTCTTTGGTTATGTGGTTCTGTGGATATGTACTCTCTGTGATGGCAATATGAGTTGCTTCTTTCTTTTATATATCTGTGATGTATGATCCCAGCATTCACAGTGGCCTGCTTATTGTGTTTCTTTATTCACGCTTGGTGTAATACCGCGGCTTGTCAAGCTCCATCCTCCTTTCCCATGGGTTGTGTTGCCTTATAAAGTATTTGCAGGAATGGGACGTGACACGTCAGTCGTAAGTCGAAAGGGCCACGCCCCTCGCAATTGAACGACCCAACTTGGTCGTCAGCCGTAAGTCGAAGTGGCTGATGGGAAATCTAGTTATACCCCTAAGTGGTTTTAATGATGATCACACCAAATGATGTTAACGTACTAATTACATTATTTAAGTGTGTAGGTTGTGCGATCAATTGATGAAAGATTTACGCATACTCCAAAAAGAAGAAGCTCAACCACACATAGAAGATGAAGATGAAATTGGTAGCTCGCATTCTACGTCAAGCACAATTGAAGCTCAAAGATTAAGTTCACGAAATTTGCTCAAGCTTAAGCTAAGGAGGAGCTCCAATTCAAAGTGAAGCGCGCATCTACATCAATATCTTATCGGCTTCAGAAGTCTTCATTTAAGTCTAAGTGTGTGAGTTGTTGTTTTTAGGAATATGTTAAAGCCAAGATATATTGCACACGCACAAAATCGTTTTCAAAACAAAGTTTTTAAACTCGTTTTAAAACTTGTTGAGAGCTAAGCTATTTGATTCAATTCTTCTAGTCAATCTCCAAACATCCAGGAGTTGATTACTCACCTTTATAGCAGAGTTTTCCTGAAAAATCTGATCTGGGAGTCGACCACCAAAGGAGGGAGTCGACTACCTGCTATAGCAGAGTTTTCAGTGAAAACTCTCTGAGAGTCGACTACCTGCTGCGCTTTTAACTGCCCAAATTTCACTTTTTCGTTTACTCATGTGCTTAATTAGTGGGCTAAAGTCAAATCGTTTTTGAAATTCAAAATCTCTTTTGAAACTCAATAAATAGTGAGCTTATGAGAACCATTCATAAGACCAATTCTCTCTATTCTTGAGCTAAGCTAAACTTTTATGAATTCTCAATTGCTCTCATCGCTCTCAAATCATCGTAACCAAAATCTGGCTCTTAATTTCTGATCTTACAATGTTTATTCTAAATTCTTTTAAGATCATTTATTTTTTGCTATTGTAAAATTGTTTTTCAAAATCCTTTCTTCTTGACTTAATGTTCTTCAAAGGATTTTTGAGAATCAAGATTCTAGATCACAACGAATTTATCTATATTCTTTGTGTGATCTAAGAACGTTTTAATTCTTTTAGCCATGTACGCACAATTGCGATAATATCTTGGCTATAGAGTTATATTGGGTGTAAACCAATCTCTAACAATTATTGTGGTGAATTGGATTTTTGATCTTTTACTTGGAATCCCTTTGTGATAAGGGTTGTGGAAAATCCTAGTCAAGACTAGGTGGTTGGAAATCCTGGTAGGGATACTAGGTCGTTGGAAATCCTGACGAGTGAAGTTAGGTAATTGTATTGCTAAGGTAATAGTGGATTAAATCTCGTACCGGATTGGTCAAGGACTGGACATACCCAAGTTGCGGGGAACCAGGATAAGATCGCTTGTCTTTCTGTATGCTTTCTGTGTTTGTATTTATTTCCTTCTGCAAGCAATTCATTTGTTGTTTATATATTCTCAATGTAATTCTTTCTTTGTTAAAATTATAAAGATGGCAATTTTTATTCCGATGTGTAAATCTCTTGGTTTCTTGTAATTAATCTTCATATTTGTTTAAGTTTATCTTGTTGATTAAGGACCAAGCGTAGAACACTCTACTTGGTTCCTTAGGCAACATTGGAAGGGAAATCTATTGTGGTATAACAATCAACGAAAAAGTTTTAAACTTATATAAAACACTATTCAAACCCCCTTCTAGTTTTGTTTACCATCCACAGGATCCAACAGGGGCCACTCCCTTCGCAACTGAACAACCCAACTTGGTCGTCAGCCGTAAGTTGAAGGGGACATGCCCCTCGCAACCGAACGGCCCAAATTGGTTGTCAATCGTAAGTGGAAGGGGTCTCGTCCATCGCAACTGAACGGCCCAACTTGGTCATCAGCCATAAGTCGAAGGGGCCAGGCCCCTCGCAACTAAACGTTCCAACTTGGTCATCAGCCGTAATTCTAAGGGTCCACATCCATCGCTACCGAACGACCATCCATCGTCGTCTGTTATGATACAATGAGTCGATCTCATGTTCTTGGTCATAACTTGAAAGGACCGTGTTGTTCACTACAGAATAATCCTCATCGTCAACTCGTAACACCGAATGACTTTGAGATTATTTTGACAACATAATGATGCTCAATAAATCCAACGATTCAAATTCAATCATTTTGTCATGATAAACCTCAGATCGTTGAGGGGCCATATACACATGTTCATGCAAAATAAACTAAGAACTTCTTCTTTATTATTTAAGTCATTAGGCCACAGTTTTTAATAAATAGCGATACAAAATTGATATCCCTAAGAAGAAGAACCACTCTTGGGCGCGAAGATGTCCTTTATCGCTTTGAAGAACTTGGCTACGAGATTGACGCACCCGGAACCGACACCTAGATTCCACCTAGCGGTGTCACGGTCGCCAGGCGTAGTATGGACCCTAGGTGTCAATCCCGGGCTCTATCCGCAAGCGGACGATGTCAAATTATAGTATAAAGGATGTCGGATCCCACGGGGACGGTGACAGTGTATTTGAGTTCTCAGATTATTTCTATATCTCAAAGTGAGATAGCTGTCGGGTTGAAAGGATTGGTTGTGGTATTGTTGCGGATTTAATAATAAGAGGAACTAGGGTATTAGGGATCACCGCTAAGACCGTCGGAGATCGATGTTGGAATAGGATCTATACGTTGTATTAGGGTTAGGGGGATTAATCTCTCAATTCGTACCACTCTCGTGGGTTAGAATTTCGAGGTATTTCGATGGCTCTCGTTAACGCAACGGCAGTAGCCGTCAACATAGCGATATAGTTCGTCAGTGGATCCCCTCAAGGCACGAGCCGGGCATGGTCACGAGCCTTGGTTGGATCCACTGATTTCCCTATTCGAATCCTAAGGATACCCCTTACGCACATCAATTCCACAGACCGTGGGCATTATCTCAGTACATGTTATCCTAGTGATTCGGTAGGATCGACCGAAATACTCCTCTTTATTCCCAATTCAACCTAGAAATCTAGATCTACATCTCCCCCTAAAGTCTTAGGGCTAACCCATCAACCTTAGAGGAAACTACTCACTCATAGCGATTTTAACGAATAAAGATGCGATTTTTATAGGAGAAAACATCATAACAAATTAATCGAATAAAAATTTAGAAGCTTACGTACCAAAGACGAAGAAGAATCACAACAAACAACAATCCGAAGAAATACCAAAGATTCCAAAAACGCAAATCGCAATAGAACTCCAAAAATAATCCGATAATCTCCAAGAAATTAGGTCTAGATCTAACAAGTATTTTCTAATCTCCTCTCCCTCCAAAAGTAATTCAAAAATTAACAAAATAAAAGAACTCCCACAACGCAGTAGCCAGATCCGCACTTCACTCCCCAAGCGCGCAACAGAAGGCCACACGAAAATTTCCAAAATTAGCTTTCAGCGTCGTCGACCGAGACAGTGACTCGGTCGAGTAGGAGATTGCTCGGTCGGTTGCTCGATCGAGTAGCCGTTCTGCTCGGTCGAGTGCGTCAGGGAGTCATGCTTCTCCAAAAGTCGCCACTATGTATGCTCGGCCCGAGTCAGCTCTGCTCGGTCGAGCAGCCAGCCGACTCGGTCACCAAAAGATCTGCTCGGGCCGTGTAGGAGTTGGCTGAGCGTCAGACTTAGGTGCTGCTCGACCGAGTCATTGTACTGCTTGGTCCGAGCATCATGCATATCTGCCGTCTTCCTTCATCTTGCCTCTGCTCGACAGAGCAACTGCTCTGCTCGACAGAGTAGCTGCTCTGCTCGGTCGAGTCACCTGGAAAAATTCCTGTTGAAGCTCCTGCAGCTTCTCCTCTCCTCTTGGTTTCTCCTCCACTCCTTCCATGGCTCCCAAAACTCAGCGAACTCCTGTGGAGCTTCGCCAACGGGCTCACGGACGTGCCAGATGTGTCCATATCCAAAATGGATCCCAAATCGCTCCCAAATCCCCGAAAATCCATAAAACACTACGAAACTCGAATATAACGGTAGAACTACAATATCGTAGGAAAATACGGGATTTGAATGCGAAAATGGCATGAAATGCGATGTCATGATGATATGAAAAGATGTAAAATATGAACGCATCAAAATCCTCCAAGCTTACCTCTTACTCGTCCTTGAGGAAGACGAATACTAAGTACGTCGGGAGATAAATAAAAAGAAATAAAAATAAGAATAAAAGAAGAGTAGAGAAGGATGAAGGGTGCTAAGGTTATTCAACCAGATCTCAAGCCTCAACAGTATATCACGATGCTTCGAATAGTAAAGATACATGCTAATGGTATTTTCAAGTTTTACTAATCATATGTCTAGCATGCAAATAGAGGTAAAAATAGGGATGACCTAAAATAATGCCATCAAATCATATTAATCTCATGCAGTCCATAGAGTCTAATATAAAAAGAGTTGGCAATGCACTTTTCAATCAATAGATACACATGGAGCATATAGAAATCAAACCAGCATGCAATAGAGAATGGAAAGAATCATGCTATTCAGATATCAACTTCGAATCATGAAAAATCTCCAAAAACTAAAGTATTTCGTAAAGTGCAATCATTATCAAATCTCTCTGTTCTGCACCATCTCCACTCTAATGGTATACTCACTCATTTGATCAATTGGTTTACCCCCAAGCTTAGCTCGAGGCGTCGAATCAAGGAATATGATATTTTTCCCACTATATGTGATAGCTTCAAATAAAAAGATACAAAAAATTTTATTTCTTTCTTTTCTTTCTTTTTCTTTTCTTTTTCACTTTTTCACATTTTTTTCTTTTTTTCATTTCAATTCATTTAGAAGCTATATATTTCTTTTTGGGATTTTTGGGAAGTGAGTTGCAGTAAGGATAGCTGTAGGGGTGAAACCAACTGATATGTAGAGAATTATAAAGATATGTGGAGAAGGAAAATAATGAATCACTCGGTTCACTCATAAGAGGTGCACACCGATTCAATATGATAATGCTCTAAGTAAACTCATGCTAGCATGGATATTTTCATTCATCTAGATAGATACTGAAAAGCATGCTATAATAAGCACAATAACATCAAGCATGCAAACAGAAGTGAATAAGATAGAGAGCAGATGTTCCAAGTGTTCTAATGATGCGTGAACCTAAGTGCACTACCCAACATAGCGCATACTAGATACTATTTCATGCATTTGATTTTCAATTCAAATCAGGCATTAATTCAAATAGACCAGCAAAAAAATATGCACGCATATAGAAAGTAAAACTGAAACTACCCTAAATAGCATGTCAGCAAGTAATAAGCACCGTGACTAACTACTAGGGCTACGAGAAGTATCATCATGCAGAACATCCTTAGAAAAAAAGAAAAAGGGCGGAGAAAATAGGAAAAGAGGGATGCATGCATGGCAAAAAGCAGAAAACGTGATGCAGAATGAGAAATAAGATAAAGAAGTGGAAAAGGGATGGAAATGTAAACTAAAAATCCGAAAAAGGGGAGGAAAATATATAAGAGAAATGAAAAATAAAGCGGTAGCGTTCATCCCTGGCAACGGCGCCAAAAACTTGACGCACCCGGAACCTACACCTAGATTCCACCTAACGGTGTCACGATTGCCAGGCGAAGTATGGCCCCAAGGTGTCAATCCCGGGCCCTATCCGTAAGCGGACGGTGTCAAATTATAGTATAAAGGATGTCGGATCCCACAGGGACGATGACAGTGTATTTGAGTTCTCAGATTATTTATATATCTCAAAGTGAGATAGGTGTCGGGTTGAAAGGATTGGTTGTGGTATTGTTGCGGATTTAATAATAAGAGGAACTAGGGTATTAGGGATCACCGCTAAGACTTTCGGGGATCGATGTTGGAATAGGATCCTTATGTTGTATTAGGGTAAGGGGATTAATCTCTCAATTCATACCACTCTCGTGGGTTTGAATTTCGAGATATTTCGGTGGCTTTCGTTGACGTAATCGTGGTAGCCATCAACATAGCGATATAATTCGTCGGTGGATCGCCTCAAGGCACGAGCCGGGAATGGTCATGAGCCTTGGTTGGATCTACCGATTTTCCAATTCGAATCTTAAGGATACCCCTTAAGAACATCAATTCCACAGACCGTGGGCATTATCTCAGTACGTGTTATCCTAGGGATTCGATAGGATCGACCGAAATACTCCCCTTTATTCCCAATTCAACCTAGAGATCCAGATCTACATCTCCCCCTAAATTCTTTGGGCTAACCCATCAACCCTAGAGGAAACTACTTACTCATAGCGATTTTAACGAACAAAGATGCGATTTTAATAGGAGAAAACATCATAGCAAATTAATCGAATAAAGATTTAGAAGCTTACATACCAAAGACGAAGAAGAATCACAGCAAACAACAATCCGAAGAAATACCAAAGATTCCAAAAACACAAAGCGCAATAGAACTCCAAAAATAATCTGATAATCTCCAAGTAATTAGGTGTAGATCTAACAAGTATTCTCTAATCTCCTCTCCCTCCAAAGGTAATTCAAAAATTAACAAAAGAAAAGAACTTCCACAACGCAGCAGCCAGATCCCCACTTCACTCCCCAAGCGCGCAACAGATGGCAAAGCGAAAATTTCCAAAATTAGCCTTCAGCGTCGTCGACCGAGTCAGTGACTCGATCGAGCAGGAGATTGCTCGGTCGGCTGCTCAATCGAGCAGCCGTTCTGCTCGGTCGAGTACGTCAGGGAGTCGTGCTTCTCCGAAAGTCGCCACTTTGTATGATCGGCCCGAGTCAGGTCTGCTCGGTCGAGCAGTCAGCTGACTCGGTCGCCAAAAGATCTGCTCAGGCCGTGTAGGAGGTTGGCTGAGCATCGGACTTAAGTTCTGATCGACCGAGTCATGGTACTGCTCGGTCCGAGCACGTATCTGCCGTCTTCCTTCATCTTGCATCTGCTCGACAGAGCAGCTGCTCTGCTCGGTCAAGTCACCTGGAAAAATTCCTGCTGAAGCTCCTGTAGCTTCTCCTCTCCTCTTGCTCTCTCCTCCACTCCTCCCATGGCTCCCAAAACTCGACGAACTCCTGTAAAGCTTCACCAATGGGCTCACGGGCGTGCCAGATGTGTCCATATCTAAAATGGATCTCAAATCTCTCCAAAATCCCTGAAAATCCATAAAACACTACGTAACTCGAATATAACGTCAGAACTGCAATATCGTAGGAAAATACGGGATTTGAATGCGAAAATGGCATGAAATGCGATGTCATGATGCTATGAAAAGATGTCAAATATGGACACCTCAAAATCTCCTAAGCTTACCTCTTACTCGTCCTCGAGGAAGACGAATTCTAAGTACGCCGGTAGATAAACAAAAAGAAATAAAAATAAAAATAAAAGAAGAGTAGAGATGGATGGAGGGTGCTAAGGTTATTCAACCAGATCTCAAGCCTCATCAATATATCATGAGGCTCCGAATAGTAAAGATACATGCTAAAGGTATTTTCAAGTTTTACTAATCATATGTCTAGCATGCAAATAGATGCAAAAATAGGTATCTCCTAAAATAATGCCATCAAATCATATCAATCTCAGCCCATAGAGTCTAATATAAAAAGAGTTGACAATGCACTTTTCAATCAATAGATACACATGGAGCATATAGAAATCAAACCAGCATGAAATAGAGAATGGAAAGAATCATGCTATTCAGATATTAACTTCGAATCATGAAAAATCTCCAAAAACTAAAGTATTTCGTAAAGTGCAAGCATTATCAAATCTCCCCGTTGTGCACCATCTCCACTCTAATGGTATACTCACTCATACGATCAATTGGTTCAGCCCCCAAGCTTAGCTCGAGGCGTCGCATCTAGGAATACGATATTTTTCCCAGTATATGTGATAGCTTCTAATAAAAAGATACAAAACAATTTTATTTCTTTCTTTTCTTTCTTTTTCTTTTCTTTTTCATTTTTTCACATTTTTTTCATTTCATTTCATTTAGAAGCTATATATTTCTTTTTGGGATTTTTGGGAATTGAGATGCGGTAAGGACAGCTGTAGTGGTGAAACCAACTGATATGTACAGAATTATAAAGATATGTAGAGAAGAAAAATAATGAATTACTCGGTTCACTCATAGGAGGTGCACAATGATTCAATATGATAATACTCTAACAAACTCATGACTAGCATGGATATTTTCATTCATCTAGATAGATACTGAAAAGCATGCAGTAATAAGCACAATAACATCAAGCATGCAAACAGAAGTGAATAAGATAGAAAGTAGATGCTCCAAGTGTTCTAATGATGCGTGAACCTAGATGCATTACCCAACAAAGCGCATACTAGATACTATTTCATGCATTTGATTTTCAATTCATATAAGGCATCAATTCAGATAGATCAGCAAAAGAATATGCACGCATATAGAAAGTGAAACTGAAACAACCCTAAATAGCATGTCAGCAAGTAATAAGCACCGTGAGTAACTACTAGAGCTACGAGAAGTATCATCAAGCAGAACATCCTTCGCATAAAAAGAAAAAGGGCGGAGAAATTAGGAAAAGAGGGATGCATGCATGGCAAAAAGGAGAAAACGTGATGCAGAATGAGAAAAAAGATAAAGAAGTGGAAAAGGGGTGGAAAAGTAAACTAAAAAGCCGAAAAAGGGATGTAATATATAAGAGAAATGAAAAAAAAGCGGTAGCGCTCATCCCCGGCAACGGCCCTAAAAACTTGACGCACCCGTAACATACACCTAGATTCCACCTAACGGTGTCACGGTCGCGTGGCGTAGTATGGCCCCTAGGTGTCATCCCGGGCTCTATCCGTAAGCGGACAGTGTCAAATTATAGTATAAAGGATGTCGGATCCCACAGGAACGGTGACAATGTATTTGAGTTCTCAGATTATATCTTTATCTCAAAGTGAGATAGCTGTCGGGTTGAAAGGATTGGTTGTGGTATTGTTGCGGATTTAATAATAAGAGGAACTAGGGTATTAGGGATCATCGCTAAGACCGTCGGGGATTGATGTTGGAATAGGATCCTTACATTGTATTAGGGTAAGGGCATTAATCTCTCAATTCATACCACTCTCGAGTGTTAGAATTTCGAGATATTTCGGTGGCCTTCGTTGACGCAATGGCAGTAGCCGTCAACATAGCGATATAATTCGTCAGTGGATCGCCTCAAGGCACGAGCCGGGCATGCTCAAGAGCGTTGGTTGGATCCATCGATTTTTCCTATTCGAATACTAAGGATACCCCTTAAGCACATCAATTCCACAGACCGTAGGCATTATCTCAGTACGGGTTATCCTAGGGATTCGGTAGGATCGACCGGAATACTCCCCTTCCCAATTCAACCTAGAGATCCAATCTACATCTCCCCCTAAGGTCTTTGGGCTAACCCATCAACCCTAGAGGAAACTACTCACGCATAGCGATTTTAACGAACAAAGATGCGATTTTTATAGGAGAAAACATCATAGCAAATTAATCGAATAAAGATTTAGAAGCTTATGTACCAAAGGCGAAGAAGAATCATAGCAAACAACAATCTGAAGAAATACCAAATATTCCAAAAATGCAAATCGCAATAGAACTCCAAAAATAATCAGATACTCTCCAAGTAATTCGGTCTAGATCTAACAAGTATTTTCTAATCTCCTCTCCCTCCAAAAGTAATTCAAAAATTAACAAAAGAAAACAACACCGACAACGCAGTAGCCAGATCCCCACTTCACTCCCTAAGCGCGCAACAGATGGCAACGCAAAAATTTCCAAAATTAACCTTCAACGTCGTCGACCGAGTCAGTGACTCGGTCGAGCAGGAGATTGCTCGGTCGGCTGCTCGGTCGAGCAGCCGTTCTACTCGGTCGAGTACGTCAGGGATTCGTGCTTCTCCGAAAGATGCCACTCTGTATGCTCGGTCCGAGTCAACTCTGCTTAGTCGAGCAGCCAGCTGACTCGGTTGCCAAAAGATTTGCTCGGGCCGTCTAAGAGGTTGGCTGAGCATCGGACTTAAGTGCTGCTCGACCGAGTCATTGTACTGCTCGGTCCGAGCAGCATGTGTATCTACCGTCTTCATTTATCTTGCATCTGCTCAACCGAGCAGCTAATCAGCTCGGTCAAGTTACCTGGGAAAATTCCTGCTGAAGCTCCTGCAGCTTCTCCTCTCCTCTTGCTCTCTCCTCCACTCCTCCCATGGCTCCCAAAACTCGGCGAACTCCTGTAGAGCTTCACCAACAGGCTCACGGGCGTGCCAGATGTGTCCATATCCAAAATGGATCCCAAATCGCTCCAAAATCCATGAAAATCAATAAAACACTACGAAACTCGAATATAACGTTAGAACTATAGTATCGTAGGAAAATACGGGATTTGAATGCGAAAATGGCATGAAATGCGATGTCATGATGCTATGAAAAGATGTAAAATATGGACACATCAAAATCCCCCAAGCTTAACTCTTACTTGCCCTCGAGAAAGACGAATACTAAGTACATCGGGAGATAAACAAAAAGAAATAAAAATAAGAATAAAAGAAGAGTAGAGATGGATGGAAGGTGCTAGAGTTATTCAACCAGATCTCAAGGCTCAGCAGTATATCACGATGCTCCAAATAGTAAAGATACATGCTAATGGTATTTTCAAGTTTTACTAATCATATGTCTAGCATGCAAATAGAGGCAAAAATAGGGATATCCTAAAATAATGCCATCAAATCATATCAATCTCATGCAGCCCATAGAGTCTAATATAAAAAGAGTTGGCAATGCACTTTTCAATCAATAAATACACATGGAGCTTATAGAAATCAAACCAGCATGCAATAGAGAATGGAAAGAGTCATGCTATTCAGATATCAACTTCGAATCATGAAAAATCTCCAAAACTAAAGTATTTCATAAAGTGCATGCATTATCAAATCTCTCCGTTGTGCACCATCTCCACTCTAATGGTATACTCACTCATATGATCAATTGGTTCACCCCCCAAGCTTAGCCGAGGCTCGCATCTAGGAAAAGGATATTTTTCCCAGTATATGTGATAGCTTTTAATAAAAAGGTACAAAACAATTTTATTTATTTCTTTTCTTTCGTTTTCTTTTCTTTTTCACTTTTTCACATTTTTTTCATTTCATTTCATTTAGAAGCTATATATTTCTTTGTGGGATTTTTGGGAAGTGAGATGCGGTAAGGATAGCTGTAGGGGTGAAACCAACTGATATGTAGAGAATTATAAAGATATGTGGAGAAGGAAAATAATGAATTACTCGATTCACTCATAGGAGGTGCACAACGATTCAATATGATAATACTCTGACTAAACTCATGACTAGCATGGATATTTTCATTCATCTAGATAGATATTGAAAAGCATGCAGTAATAAGCACAATTACATCGAGCATGCAAACTGAAGTGAATAAGATAGAAAGTAGAAGCTCCAAGTGTTCTAATGATGCGTGAACCTAGGTGCATTTGTAACGACTGGTTTTCTTGTATCTGAATTTATTATAATATAATATATGTTTTGGTGGATTTTCTCCTCTTGTGTGGTTTTCGTCTCCGTAACTTTCATTTTCGATCGATTCGTCGTATTTTCTCGATTCTTCCTTAGGATCGTCGATTTCGAAGTACGTCATTTGTGACGGGCTTCATAACGGTCATATCTAACTATTAGTTCAAGCCTAGGAGTCTTAGGATTCGATCACGGGGCCTCGCGCTCCGTATCGGAACTTTTGGTGCTCATTAGCCGGTATAAGAAGGGGCACCGACCGACTAGATGACGATCCAGTCGGTCGGAAATCCTTCTTGGACCGACTAGTGAGCTTTCTAAATTTTCTCAGGAGTTACTGTTTATCGTTAGTCGGTCTAAGAAGAGCTGTTGACCGACTAGGTTGCAAACTAGTCGGTCGGCAATGCTTCTTGAACCGACTAACACATCATCTTAATTTTAGTTGAGTTACTGTTTACTCTTAGTCGGTCTAAGAACGTTCATCGACCGACTAGTTGCTAAACTAGTCGGTCAGTACTTGTTCATGGACCGACTAACTCTAAATCCTATTTTCGTTCAGGAGTTACTGTTTACACTTAGTCGGTCTGCGTTGGTCGACCGACCGACTAGTTGCCAAACTAGTCGGTCAGTGGTTGTTCTTTGACCGACTAGTCTGTGTTAAAACCCTAATTTCTGGGCAGCCGCCAGCTCAACCTATAAATACCCTACCCATTCGTTTTCTTCTTCTCCAACACGACCCTAAGCCCTAGTTTCTTCCCCTCTAAGCCCCCATCTTCCTCCAAGCTTCAATCCTTCATTCCAAACCCTAAATCCATCATCCAATCCAACCATTCACTCCAACTACTTCTCATCTTCCCCAAAATCTCACCAAAATCCATCAAATCCCCAAAATCCCCCTAAACCCTAGTTTCTCCAAACTTCCCCAATCATTTCCAGATCTGGTCCTAGGGTTCCCCGGAGTGTTTCTTCCGCCTCCTCTCGGTAAGAAATCGATCTACCGTTGTTTTCTTATCTTATTGTAATTTTTATGAAACCCTAATAAAATACTTGTGTTTTGATGATTGTTCCCCATAACAGCGATTCCCCGTAGCCTAGCATCCGCGGAAACGAACTTTCATAACCGTCATCCCCGGTGATAGGCAAGTGAAACTTGCCACTTAGGGTTTAGGCCATGTTTTAGGCCGTTTGCATGTTGTAGGCGTAAAAGAGGCTAGGCGACGAAATGATACTCACCTAGGCGCAAATTGGGGAACTAGCTTGACAACGAAGCTAGTTCCGACATTTAGCATGTTGCACAAATACCATGTCATGTTTACTTTCCCTAACGGTACGCAAATCAAATGTCATGTCATTGCATTCTTTAAGTGTTTCTGTGATTGCGTAGCTTTGCTACGAATGCTTGTGTTTCCTGTCTCGTGACCAGAAGCGAGCATAATGAGTTGGAAACCCCAACGCTCGATATTGAATCGTGAATTAAGAAACAAGCTCCCGTGCGGGGCAACCCTGGCTCACTAGCTGGGCTCATGTACAGGGACCCTGGCTTGTTTAGTGCGGGATGGGGTGAGGGTTAAGCGGCCATTCAACTGGGGGTCTGTTTGATCAACAACTGCAGTTGTAAGGCGTAAACTCTTTGGGGTGGGGTAGTGTTTAGTGCCGATCGGACTGAAATGCTATGCCATTCAGCGAAGGGCGTAAACATCTACAAAACAGCCGTGAAATGTGAATTGTGTTTAGTGCCGATCGGTCTGACATGTTTTACCATTCAGCGAAGGGCGTAAACACTTGCAAAACAATGTGGATTGATTGATAGTAGCGTAGCTACTCTTGTCTTGTCTTGTCCCGATGATTGCTCTCATGTACAAATTGTCTTGCCATGTTTTAAATTGTGCACTCATGTTGTAACTGCCATGTCATGCATACTAAACTGTTAGGTTGCTAGTTGCCTTACTTTCAGTTTCCTTGCCCAAGTCCTTTAGACTTGCTGACATGTGCCCCTCTCTCTTTTGGGTGACGCATGTTAGACCTTGAGCCTGAGTTGCCCGCTGAGGGTGAGGTGTTTGCGGACGCTGAGCTTGAGCCCGTGTTGGACGGGGAGTACGTGGACACTGGGGACCAGTCCTAGTATCTCCGTTGTGTTTTAAATTTTGTTAAACAGTTGTTTTGTTATCGGTGCGTGGCACCTATACTTATTTATGTCGTTGCTTTGTTTGGCCTTGTTCTGGGCCTTAGACTCTTTCTTTTTAGCCTGGTGGCTTTTCTGTGATGTTGAATATTTTGTGGACAACCCTTGGGATTGGTGTTTCTTTTCCGTCTCATATTATTATTATTGTTGTTTCGATTGCAATTACAGGGACCTGCTTATACTAAATTGACGCTTATCGGGTTTGGGGCTTCACCGCTCCACTCCCGTGCGGACCTTTTCACGTCTCGCCTCCATTTTAGGGAAGCGGGTCGTGACAGGTTTTAGTGGTGGCCCATGCAGGTCCTCTATAACTGCGATTATCGGGATAACGATAATGATATAAGATTTTCCAACAAATAATTTCGACCCCTGAGCCCTAAGCTATGAGTCTAATTGTTTCGTTTTCTGCGTCATTAGATGGCAGGAAGACGGATCACCCGAGGTGGTGGTAGTGGTGCGCCCCCTCACGACGAGGAGCCTGAGCGGGAGCCCACTAATGGGGAGATGATGAGGATGATGTTGCAGATGATGCAGGTTCAGCAGGGTGTGCTTCTGCAGGTGCAGAATGCTCCGGTGACTCGAGCTGCTCTGGTGGTGGAGACCCCTCGCCCTGAGCCCGGGGCGAAGCAGTTCAGAGAGTTGGGTCCGGCGTATTTTGATGGAACCAAAGGTCCGCTAGCTGCTGATGAATGGATGAGGAATATTGAGGACAATCTGAAGATGTCCAAGGTCAACGAAGTGAGTTGGGTTGACTTGGCGAAGCGCCAGCTGAAGGATAACGCCAGGAATTGGTGGGATGCTGAGGAAAAGATGTTGGTTGAGCCGATCGTCTGGGCTACCTTCAAGGCCAGATTTGATGGTGAGTTTTTCCCGAAGGCTGCCAGGGAAGAGATGCTGCAGCGTTTTATCGACCTGAAGCAGGGGAACTCGTCGGTGGACATGTACCACCAGGAGTTCATGAGGCTTAGTCGGTTTGCACCAAAGATGGTGCAGGACGCTGAGGAGCGAGCTCAGAGATTTCTGCAGGGGCTTGCTTCAGAGCTCCAGAGCTTTGTGACCTCTTCTGACCGGGAATCTTATCAGAAGGTTTTGGTCGCTGCCAAGAGGCAGGAGCTGCTTGTGAACCAGAGGAAGGGGTTTGTTGTTGGTGCTGTGAGGAGGCCTGTGGAACAGGCGAGGGCTGTGGTTAGACCTGGATTCAGGCCTAATCAGTCCGCTCAGTTTAAGAGGCCGGGAGGGCCTATTCTGAAGTCTTGCCATTTCTGCGGCAAGCCTGGCCATATCAAGGATCAGTGCCGGAAGTTTTTGGGCCAGTGTCTGGTTTGCGGTGATGCCTCCCACGTCGCGAGGGATTGTCGGCATGCAGGTCCGCTGCGGAGGGCTCCTGTTGCAGCTCAGCCGTTGCAGCAGCGAGCGCCTGTTCCTGCTAGACGTGGAGCGGCTCTTGTTCCACAGGGGCAGGCTTTTCGGCAGGCTGTTCCGCCGAGGAGGCAGGCTTTTCTGATGACCGAGGAGGAGGTTTTGGCCATGGATGAGGTCATTGCAGGTAAATTTCGATCTAGATTGTTCCTTCCTTAATTAATTGATTGTTAAATTACGCGAATGCTTGTGTGTGGTGTTGCTAGAATAAGATTTGATCGATTAGACTGTTTGTTAGGTGTGGTTTTGGTTTGCACGTTCCCTGCCCGAGTCCTCTTTGACTCAGGTGCGTCAATGTGCATTTTGGCCCAGAGCTTCGTGGAGAAGCATTCCTTGTCGACGTCCCCTCTCTCCAAGAGTTGGAATATCGTCACAGGGAATGGAGTAGTCACGGTGCATCGTGGGTGCAGTCCTTGCTCTGTGGTGGTTTGTGGACATGAGCTTTATGCTGATTTTATTGTCCACAACATCACCAACTACGATGCGGTCTTTGGGATGGATTGGCTTGCGAGCTTCTATGCTACGATCGACTGCAGGAGGAAGAAGGTGGTGTTCGAGATTCCCGGACATCCAGTATTTGAGTTCAGTCGTGGTAGCAGTTCGCTTGGTCCTGTCAGATTTCGGGCCAGGCCGGTGGAGGCTGTAGCTATGCAGATGGAGCTGGATTGGCCAGCTGTGGTGCGAGATTTTGGCGACGTCTTCCCCGAGGAGATGTCTGGATTGCCGCCTGATCGAGCTCTGGAATTTTCTATTGACCTCGTTCCAGGTGCGCAGCCGATTTCGGAGGCGCCGTATCGTATGGCACCTGCTGAATTGGAAGAGTTACGGAAGCAGTTGGATGAGCTGTTGCTGAAGGGTTATATTAATCCTAGTGTGTCTCCGTGGGGAGCACCGGTGTTGCTGGTTAAGAAGAAGGATGGTTCGCGTCGCATGTGCGTGGACTATCGGGGATTGAATGCGGTGACCATTAAGAATAAATACCCGTTGCCTCGCATTGATGATATTTTTGATCAGCTTGGAGGTTCGAGGGTGTTTTCTAAACTGGATTTGAGGAGTGGTTACCATCAGTTGAAGGTGAAGAGGGATGATGTTCCGAAGACAGCGTTCAGGACGAAGTATGGACACTATGAGTTTGTGGTTATGCCTTTCGGCGTAACTAACGCGCCCGCAGTTTTCATGAATCTGATGAACCTGATTTTCTACGACTTTTTGGATAAGTTTGTCGTTATCTTTATCGACGGCATTCTGATCTATTCGAAGTCGGAGGAAGAGCATGCATCGCACTTGAGGACGGTGTTGGAAATTTTGAGGAAGCATCGTTTGTATGCTAAGTTTTCGAAGTGCGAGTTTTGGCTGGATCGAGTTGCTTTTCTTGGGCATGTGGTGACTGGAGATGGTATTTCTGTGGATCCCGAGAAGATTAGGGCTATCAGGGAGTGGCCTGTTCCGTCGTCTGCATCTGAGATTCGGAGTTTCCTTGGTTTGGCGGGATATTATCGTCGGTTCATTAAGGACTTTTCTCGTATTGCTGAGCCGATGACCAGGTTGACGCGGAAGGATGTTGCTTATGTTTGGTCGGGTGATTGCGGGAGTGCTTTTGGTATTCTGAAGGAGAGGTTGACGAGTGCCCCTATTCTTGTCGTGCCTGATCGCAGCGGTGGATTTGAGATCTTTTGCGATGCTTCTGGCAAAGGTCTCGGTTGTGTGTTGCATCAGCACGGGCATGTTGTGGCGTATGCGTCTCGTCAGCTTAAGGTTCATGCGAAGAATTATCCGACGCATGATTTGGAGTTGGCCGCCATTGTGTTTGCTCTTAAGATTTGGAGGCACTTTTTGTTGAGTGAGAAAGTGAAGATTTTCACCGATCACAAAAGCTTGAAGTATATTTTCACTCAGAAAGAGCTCAACATGCGACAGCGTCGATGGTTGGAGCTTATGGCGGATTATGAGATTGATTTGCAGTATCACCCTGGCAAGGTGAATGTGGTTCCTGATGCGCTGAGTAGGCTTCCAGCGGTGATGATTTTGACCTCACAGTGGAGATTGCAGCAGGATTTTTGCGAGTCTGGCGTGGAAATTGTTCTTCCGGGGGAGGCTTCTTCGTTGATGTACATGCAGGTACAGTCGACGATCGTGGATCGGATTAAGGCTGGCCAGGCCGGAGATCCGAAGTTGGTAAGGATTCGGGAGCAGGTGGAAGCCGGTCTGCGGACTGACTTTTTGATTCATGAGGATGGCTCGCTGAGGTTTGGAGCCAGGTTGTGTGTGCCGGCTGGGGATATCAGAGAGGAGTTGATGGTGGAGGCACACAGTTCGCCGTATTCTGTGCATCCTGGTGGCACCAAGATGTACCCGGATCTTCGTCTGAATTATTGGTGGCATGGTATGAAGAGGAGTGTGGCTCGGAGTGTGGCCAAGTGCTTGGTTTGCCAGCAAGTGAAGGCGGAGCATCAGCGTTCGGCCGGGTTGCTACAACCGCTTCCGATTCCGGAGTGGAAGTGGCAGCACATCACTATGGATTTCGTGACTGGACTACCTCGGAGTCCGAAGCAGAATGACGCGATTTGGGTGATCGTGTATCGATTGACCAAATCTGCGCACTTTATTCCGTTCCGAGTGGGACAGTCCACGGAGGTGCTAGCGAGGAGATATATGGAGGAAATCGTGCGACTTCATGGAGTCCCCGTGAGTATCGTGTCGGACAGAGACACGAGGTTCACATCTCAGTTCTGGCAGAGTTTGCAGAAGAGCTTGGGTACGCGTCTGAGTTTCAGCACGGCGTACCATCCGCAGACGGATGGCCAGTCCGAGAGGACGATTCAGATTTTGGAAGACATGCTGAGGGCGTGCATGTTGGATTTCAAGGGTTCGTGGGAGGACCATCTGCATTTGGTGGAGTTTTCCTACAACAACAGCTTCCAGGCGAGTATTGGCATGGCGCCTTTCGCCGCTCTTTATGGGAGGAAATGTCGATCGCCATTGAGTTGGGATGACGTTGGTGATCGGGAGTTGTTGGGACCTGAGATGATCGTGGAGGCCGTGGATATCGTCAGGAATATTCGGGAGAGGTTGAGGATTGCTCAGGACCGTTTTAAGCATTGGGCTGATGCTAAACGTCGTCCTTTGGAATTTCAGCCGGGCGACCATGTGTTCTTGAAGATTTCCCCGAATCGTGGTGTGATTCGTTTTGGGAAGCGTGGGAAGTTGAGCCCGCGATACATTGGACCATTTGATGTTTTGGAGAGGGTTGGCGAGGTAGCGTATCGCTTGGCTTTGCCGCCATCTTTGGAAGGAGTTCACAATGTTTTCCATGTGTCGCAGCTTCGTCGATACATTAGCGATCCATCTCATGCCGTGGATTTCTCGGAGATCGCCGTTCGCTCAGATTTGACGTATGACCAGTATCCGGTGCAGATTCTGGACAGGCGTCAGAAGTCGCTTCGAAACAAGGTCGTCGATCTTGTTAGAGTGATGTGGCGGCACGGTTCGCCGGGAGAGTCTACTTGGGAGAGAGAAGATGAGATGCGAGAGCGCTACCCACTTTTGTTTCCGGACTCGTGAATATTCGGAAATTCCGAGGACGGAATTTTTCTTAAGTTGGGGAGGATGTAACGACTGGTTTTCTTGTATCTGAATTTATTATAATATAATATATGTTTTGGTGGATTTTCTCCTCTTGTGTGGTTTTCGTCTCCGTAACTTTCATTTTCGATCGATTCGTCGTATTTTCTCGATTCTTCCTTAGGATCGTCGATTTCGAAGTACGTCGTTTGTGACGGGCTTCATAACGGTCATATCTAACTATTAGATCAAGCCTAGGAGTCTTAGGATTCGATCACGGGGCCTCGCGCTCCGTATCGGAACTTTTGGTGCTCATTAGCCGGTATAAGAAGGGGCACCGACCGACTAGATGACGATCCAGTCGGTCGGAAATCCTTCTTGGACCGACTAGTGAGCTTTCTAAATTTTCTCAGGAGTTACTGTTTATCGTTAGTCGGTCTAAGAAGAGCTGTTGACCGACTAGGTTGCAAACTAGTCGGTCGGCAATGCTTCTTGAACCGACTAACACATCATCTTAATTTTAGTTGAGTTACTGTTTACTCTTAGTCGGTCTAAGAACGTTCATCGACCGACTAGTTGCTAAACTAGTCGGTCAGTACTTGTTCATGGACCGACTAACTCTAAATCCTATTTTCGTTCAGGAGTTACTGTTTACACTTAGTCGGTCTGCGTTGGTCGACCGACCGACTAGTTGCCAAACTAGTCGGTCAGTGGTTGTTCTTTGACCGACTAGTCTGTGTTAAAACCCTAATTTCTGGGCAGCCGCCAGCTCAACCTATAAATACCATACCCATTCGTTTTCTTCTTCTCCAACACGACCCTAAGCCCTAATTTCTTCCCCTCTAAGCCCCCATCTTCCTCCCAGCTTCAATCCTTCATTCCAAACCCTAAATCCATCATCCAATCCAACCATTCACTCCAACTACTTCTCATCTTCCCCAAAATCTCACCAAAATCCATCAAATCCCCAAAATCCCCCTAAACCCTAGTTTCTCCAAACTTCCCCAATCATTTCCAGATCTGGTCCTAGGGTTCCCCGGAGTGTTTCTTCCGCCTCCTCTCGGTAAGAAATCGATCTACCGTTGTTTTCTTATCTTATTGTAATTTTTATGAAACCCTAATAAAATACTTGTGTTTTGATGATTGTTCCCCATAACAGCGATTCCCCGTAGCCTAGCATCCGCGGAAACGAACTTTCATAACCGTCATCCCCGGTGATAGGCAAGTGAAACTTGCCACTTAGGGTTTAGGCCATGTTTTAGGCCGTTTGCATGTTGTAGGCGTAAAAAAGGCTAGGCGACGAAATGATACTCGCCTAGGCGCAAATTGGGGAACTAGCTTGACAACGAAGCTAGTTCCGACATTTAGCATGTTGCACAAATACCATGTCATGTTTACTTTCCCTAACGGTACGCAAATCAAATGTCATGTCATTGCATTCTTTAAGTGTTTCTGTGATTGCGTAGCTTTGCTACGAATGCTTGTGTTTCCTGGCTCGTGACCAGAAGCGAGCATAATGAGTTGGAAACCCCAACGCTCGATATTGAATCGTGAATTAAGAAACAAGCTCCCGTGCGGGGCAACCCTGGCTCACTAGCTGGGCTCATGTACAGGGACCCTGGCTTGTTTAGTGCGGGATGGGGTGAGGGTTAAGCGGCCATTCAACTGGGGGTCTGTTTGATCAACAACTGCAGTTGTAAGGCGTAAACTCTTTGGGGTGGGGTAGTGTTTAGTGCCGATCGGACTGAAATGCTATGCCATTCAGCGAAGGGCGTAAACATCTACAAAACAGCCGTGAAATGTGAATTGTGTTTAGTGCCGATCGGTCTGACATGTTTTACCATTCAGCGAAGGGCGTAAACACTTGCAAAACAATGTGGATTGATTGATAGTAGCGTAGCTACTCTTGTCTTGTCTTGTCCCGATGATTGCTCTCATGTACAAATTGTCTTGCCATGTTTTAAATTGTGCACTCATGTTGTAACTGCCATGTCATGCATACTAAACTGTTAGGTTGCTAGTTGCCTTACTTTCAGTTTCCTTGCCCAAGTCCTTTAGACTTGCTGACATGTGCCCCTCTCTCTTTTGGGTGACGCATGTTAGACCTTGAGCCTGAGTTGCCCGCTGAGGGTGAGGTGTTTGCGGACGCTGAGCTTGAGCCCGTGTTGGACGGGGAGTACGTGGACACTGGGGACCAGTCCTAGTATCTCCGTTGTGTTTTAAATTTTGTTAAACAGTTGTTTTGTTATCGGTGCGTGGCACCTATACTTATTTATGTCGTTGCTTTGTTTGGCCTTGTTCTGGGCCTTAGACTCTTTCTTTTTAGCATGGTGGCTTTTCTGTGATGTTGAATATTTTGTGGACAACCCTTGGGATTGGTGTTTCTTTTCCGTCTCATATTATTATTATTGTTGTTTCGATTGCAATTACAGGGACCTGCTTATACTAAATTGACGCTTATCGGGTTTGGGGCTTCACCGCTCCACTCCCGTGCGGACCTTTTCACGTCTCGCCTCCATTTTAGGGAAGCGGGTCGTGACAGCATTACCCAACATAGCGCATACTAGATACTATTTCATGCATTTGATTTTCAATTCAAATCAGGCATTAATTCAGATAGATCAGCAAAAGAATATGCATGCATATAGAAAGTAAAACTGAAACTGCCCTAAATAGCATGTCAGCAAGTAATAAGCACCACGAGTAACTACTAGGGCTACGAGAAGTATCATCAAGCAGAACATCCTTAGCATAAAAAGAAAAAGGTCGGAGAAAATAGGAAAGTGGGATACATGCATGGCAAAAAGCAGAAAACGTGATGCAGAATGAGAAAAAAGATAAAGAAGTGGAAAAGGAGTGGAAAAGTAAACTAAAAAGCCGAAAAAAGGGAGGAAATATATAAGTGAAATGAAAAATAAAGCGGTAGCACTCATCCCCGGTAACGGTGCCAAAAACATGACGCACCCGTAACCTACACCTATATTCCACCTAACTGTGTCACGGTCGCCAAGCGTAGTATTGGCCCTAGGTATCAATCCCGGGCTCTATCTGCAAGCGGACGGTGTCAAATTATAGTATAAAGGATGTCGGATCCCCCAGGAACGGTGACAGTGTATTTGAGTTTTAAGATTATTTCAATATCTCAAAGTGAGATAGCCGTCGGGTTGAAAGGATTGGTTGTGGTATTGTTGCAGATTTAATAATAAGAGGAACTAGGATATTAGAGATCACCGCTAAGACCGTCGGGGATCGATGTTGGAATAGGATCCTTACGTTGTATTAGGGTAAGGGGATTAATCTCTCAATTTATACCACTCTCGTGGGTTAGAATTTCGAGATATTTCGGTGGCTCTCGTTGACGCAATGGCGGTAGCCGTCAACGTAGCGATATAGTTCATCGGTGGATCCCCTCAAAACACGAGCCGGGCATGGTCACGAGCCTTGGTTGGATCCATCGATTACCCTATTCGAATCCTAAGGATACCCCTTAAGCACATCAATTCCACAGACCGTGGGCATGACCTCTGTACAGGTTATCCTAGGGATTTGGTAGGATCGACCGAAAAACTCCCCTTTATTCCCAATTCAACCTAGAGATCCAGATCTACATCTCCCCCTAAAGTCTTAGGGCTAACACATCAACCCTAGAGGAAACTACTCACTCATAGCGATTTTAACGAACAAAGATGCGATTTTTATAGGTGAAAACATCATTGCAAATTAATCGAATAAAGATTTAGAAGCTTACGTACCAAAGACGAAGAAGAATCACAACAAATAACAATCCGAAGAAATACCAAAGATTCCAAAAACGCAAATCGCAATAGAAGTCCAAAAATAATCAGATAATCTCCAAGTAATTAGGTCTAGATCTAACAAATATTTTCTAATCTCCTATCCCTCCAAAAGTAATTCAAAATTTAACAAAAGAAAAGAACTCTGACAACGTAGTAGCCAGATCCCCACTTCACTCCCCAAGCGCGCAACAGACGGCAATGCAAAAATTTCCAAAATTAGCCTTCAACGTCGTCGACCGAGTCAGTGACTCGGTCGAGCAGGAGATTGCTTGGTCGGCTGCTCAGTCGAGCAGCCGTTCTACTCAGTCGAGTACGTCAGGGAGTCGCGCTTCTCCGAAAGTCGCCACTCTGTATGCTCGGCCCGAGTCAGCTCTTCTTGGTCGAGCAGCCAGCTGACTCGGTTGCTAAAAGATCTGCTTGGGCCATGTAAGAGGTTGGCTGAGCGTCGGACTTACGTGCTGCTCGACCGAGTCATTGTACTGCTCGGTCTGAGCAGCATGCGTATCTGCCATCTTCCTTCATCTTGCATCTGCTCGACCGAGCAGCTGCTCTGCTCGGTCGAGTTACCTGGGAAAATTCCTGCTGAAGTTCCTACAGCTTCTCCTCTCCTTTTGCTCTCTCCTCCACTCCTCCCATGGCTCCCAAAACTTGGTGAACTCTTGTAGAGCTTCGCCAACAGGCTCACGGGCGTGCCAGATGTGTCCATATCCAAAATGGATTCCAAATCGCTCCAAAATCCCTGAAAATCAATAAAACACTACGAAACTCGAATATAACGTTAGAACTGTAATATGGTAAGAGTATACATGATTTGAATGCGAAAATGGCATGAAATGCGATGTCATGATGCTATGAAAAGATGTAAAATATGGACACATCAAAATCCCCCAAGCTTAACTCTTACTCGTCCTCGAGAAAGACGAATACTAAGTACACCGGGAGATAAACAAAAAGAAATAAAAATAAGAATAAAAGAAGAGTAGAGATGGATGGAAGGTGCTAAGGTTATTCAACCAGATCTCAAGGCTCAGCAGTATATCACGATGCTCCGAATAGTAAAGATACATGCTAATGATATTTTCAAGTTTTACTAATCACATGTCTAGCATGCAAATAGAGGCAAAAATAGGGATATCCTAAAATAATGCCATCAAATCATATCAATCTAATGCAGCCCATAGAGTCTAATATAAAAAGAGTTGGCAATGCACTTTTCAATCAATAGATACACATGGAGCATATAGAAATCAAACCAGCATGCAAAAGAGAATGGAAAGAATCATGCTATTCAGATATCAACTTCGAATCATGAAAAATCTCCAAAAACTAAAGTATTTCATAAAGTGCACACATTATCAAATCTCTCCGTTGTGCACCATCTCCACTCTAATGGTATACTCACTCATATGATCAATTGGTTCACCCCCGAAGCTTAGCTCGAGGCGTCGCATCTAGGAATAGGATATTTTTCCCAGTAAATGTGATAGCTTCTAATAAAAAGATACAAAACGATTTTATTTCTTTCTTTTCTTTCTTCTTCTTTTCTTTTTCACTTTTTCACATTTTTTTCTTTTTTTTCATTTCATTTCATTTAGAAGCTATATATTTCTTTTTAGGATTTTTGGGAAGTGACACGCGGTAAGGATAGCTGTAGGGGTGAAACCAACTGATATGTAGAGAATTATAAAGATATGTGGAGAAGGAAAATAATGAATCACTCAGTTCACTCATAAGAGGTGCACAACGATTCAATATGATAATACTCTAACTAAACTTATGACTAGCATGGAAATTTTCATTCATCTAGATAGATACTGAAAAGCATGCAGTAATTAGCACAATAACATCAAGCATGCAAACAGAAGTAGATAAGATAGAAAGCAGATGCTCCAAGTGTTCTAATGATGCGTGAACCTAGGTGCATTACCCAACATAGCGCATACTAGATACTACTTTCATGCATTTGATTTTCAATTCATATCAGGCATTAATTCAGATTGATCAGCAAAAGAATATGCACGCATATAGAAAGTAAAACTGAAACTGCCCTAAATAGCATGTCAACAAGTAATAAGCACCGTGAGTAACTTCTAGGGCTACGAGAAGTATCATCATGCAGAATATCCTTAGCATAAAAAGAAAAAGGGCAGAGAAAATAGGAAAAGAGGGATGCATGCATGGCAAAAAGCAGAAAACGTGATGCAAAATGAGAAAAAAGATAAAGAAGTGGAAAAGGAGTGGAAAAGTAAACTAAAAAGCCGAAAAAAGGGAGGAAATATATAAGTGAAATGAAAAATAAAGCGGTAGCACTCTTCCCCGGCAACGGTGCCAAAAACTTGACGCACCCGTAACCTACACCTATATTCCACCAAACGGTGTCACGGTCGCCAAGCGTAGTATTGGCCCTAGGTATCAATCCCGGGCTCTATCTGCAAGCTGACGGTGTCAAATTATAGTATAAAGGATGTCGGATCCCCCAGGAACGGTGACGGTGTATTTGAGTTCTCAGATTATTTCTATATCTCAAAGTGAGCTAGCTGTCGGGTTGAAAGGATTGGTTGTGGTATTGTTACAGATTTAATAATAAGAGGAACTAGGGTATTAGGGATCACCGCTAAGACCGTCGGGGATCGATGTTGGAAGAGGATCCTTACATTGTATTAGGGTAAGGGGATTAATCTCTCAATTTGTACCACTCTCGTGGGTTAGAATTTCGAGATATTTCGGTGGCTCTTGTTGACGCAATGGCGGTAGCCGTCAACGTAGCGATATAGTTCATCGGTGGATCCCCTCAAAACACGAGCTGGGCATGGTCACGAGCCTTGGTTGGATCCATCGATTACCATATTCGAATCCTAAGGATACCCCTTAAGCACATCAATTCCACAGACTGTGGGCATGACCTCTGTACGGGTTATCCTAGGGATTCGGTAGGATCGACCGAAATACTCCCCTTTATTCCCAATTCAACCTAGAGATCTAGATCTACATCTCCCCCTAAAGTCTTAGGGCTAACATATCAACCCTAGCGGAAACTACTCACTCATAGCGATTTTAACGAATAAAGATGCGATTTTTATAGGAGAAAACATCATAGAAAATTAATCGAATAAAGATTTAGAAGCTTACGTACCAAAGACGAAGAAGAATCACAGCAAACAACAATCCGAAGAAATACCAAAGATTCCAAAAACACAAATCGCAATAGAACTCCAAAAATAATCCGATAATCTCCAAGTAATTAGGTCTAGATCTAACAAGTATTTTCCAATCTCCTCTCCCTCCAAAAGTAATTCAAAAATTAACAAAAGAAAAGAACTCCGACAATGCAGCAGCCAGATCCACACTTCACTCCCCAAGCACGCAACCGACGGCAACGCGAAAATTTCCAAAATTATCCTTCAGCGTCCGAGTCAGTGACTCGGTAGAGCAGGAGATGGCTCGATTGGCTGCTCGGTCAAGCAGCTGTTCTGCTCGGTCGAGTACGTCAGGGAGTCGTGCTTCTCCGAAAGTCGCCACTCTGTATGCTTGGCCCGAGTCAGCTCTGCTCGGTCGAGCAGCCAGCTGACTCGATTGCCAAAAGATCTGCTCGGGCCGTGTAGGAGGCTGGCTGAGCGTCGGACTTAAGTGCTGCTCGACCGAGTCATTGTACTGCTCGGTCCGAGCAGCATGCGTATCTGCCATCTTCCTTCATCTTGCATTTGCTTGATCGAGCAACTGCTCTGCTCGGTCGAGTCACCTGGGAAAATTCCTGCTGAAGCTCCTCCAGCTTCTCCTCTCCTCTTGCTTTCTCCTCCACTCCTCCCATGGCTCCCAAAACTTGGCGAACTCCTGTAGAGCTTCGCCAACGGGCTCACGGGCGTGCCAGATGTATCCATATCCAAAATAGATCCCAAATCTCTCCAAAATCCCTGAAAATCTATAAAACACTACGAAACTCGAATATAACGTTAGAACTGCAATATCGTAGGAAAATACGGGATTTGAATGCAAAAATTGCATGAAATGCAATGTCATGATGCTATGAAAAAATGTAAAATATGGACACATCAGATATCAGCTTTCAGGGCTGCGGCCGAACTTGCTTTCCTCTTCAGGTCAGCAATTGTCATGCCCCGCTTCCCATTGTACTTGGGAGCGAGAACGTGAGCAGGTCCACATGTGCTTAAAGCAAATAAGAAGTACTTTTTTTTATTCTTTGACTTAAGCACAATAAGCGTTTGTATTTAGCGATCAGGTCATTGCAAGCGAATTTCTTAGAAACAGCACAAATATTTATTACAACCTTTTGTTCCAGAGTTAAAACAGATACACAACCCAATTAGGCCTAGCATGGCCATATATTTTATTTTCGAATGCAACACACCTGAAAACAACAGATATAACTAAATAAATAAAGACTGCAGCATTGTTTTATTCTTCAGCAGTGAGGATCTCAGCGTCATCGTAACTCTGGTCAGCAGGGTCTACCTCCTGGTTCGGATCCTCGAAAGTGGGATCCTCACTGTACTCCGTCTCTAAACCTAACATATATTTCATAAGTCCATTGAAATATATGTCAGGGAAAGCTCGGCAAGATTTTAAAGTAATGAAAAGATATTAACTTGTGAAGGAAACAAAAGAATGTCAGTACACATTTAAGAGTAAACAAGTGCATAATTTATAGTTAGAGTATGCTGAAATAATTAACATATGATATGCATTTTAAAGGAATTAAACATAGTTGCAAGTTGAGTACTTTTAGTTATTTGTGTTCGTACATAAGTCCATGTCCGAGTAAGAAAAGTGTTCTCGATACACCCTATCATCGGGGGTTTACCGTGACGCTTCTTGCCATCCCTAACCTAGAAAATGGCCAAGATGCTTGCTTCCATTAGTGTGGTATGGAAGTAACCGTAATGTGTTCAAGACTCACTTACAAACTCTACTACATGAACCAACCCCACCCAAAGTGTTTGTCTAGTCTTCGACTAGGTTCATCTCATCTGTATTCAATGGTATCACATATGAGTTTCGAGGGTTATATCCTACACTCTGTCCAAATTAGTGAATTGATATCACGCAGATAGTAATTTGTTCCAACAAGCAACATTATTATTACATATCCATTTAAAGCAGAAAACAACCAGCATAATGAAAGCGTGCAATGCAGCTTCTAAAGTCGACATGCGCATTAAAATAAGATTTTAGCACTAAGGTTGGACAATTCAGTTTGCAATTCATTTAGGATAAAATACTTGCCTGGAGGTGATGTTGGGTGTCTAGACGATCGTAACGAGAGTCGCGTTTTATCCGCGTCATTTAGATTCGAGTATTAAGCTAACCATTTTAACTTAATAGAATAATATATCTTAACTTTATACATTACTGTTTATACTATATATTTAATTGGGACAAAAACTCGGCTATTTTCAGTAAAGGTGTACGTAATGCAGGTAATCTTTCTGATATCCTTGGAATCAAATTGGTCTCCTCTTTTTCTATCTATTTGGGGCTCCCTCTTTCCTCTAAATACCCAAAGGCTACTTTGTTCAGTTGTCTGGTGGATAAATGTATGAAAAGACTCCTGGTCTGGTCTTCTTCACTTCTCTCTATCTCAAGAAAGATTGAGTTGGTTCGTTCAGTCATATACGGTATGGTGGCTTTCTGGATGCAAGCATACTGTCTTCCACCATCTGTTATTCGTACTATTAATTCAGCTTGCAGGAAATTCATATGTGGCAAACTTAATATTTGGGCTTGGAAGGATATGTGTACCCCTAAAAAAGAAGGAGGCGTGGGACTAAGATTACTTGATGATTTAAATGTAGCGTCCCGTGTTCGCTTAACCTGGAGAGATCTTTCCACAAATGGTATTTGGGCACAATACATGAGGAATCGCTATGATGCCATTAAGAATGGGTTTTATTCTGCAAAGGCTCGACCAACAGAATCGGGCACTTGGAAGTTCATTCTCAAAAGGAGGATTATATCTCAAAAACTCATTAAGCGCACCGTTAAGGATGGTACGTCAACATCATTCTGGTATGATAATTGGTACCCTCTTGGGCCCCTCCATCCGATTCATGAACCACCTATAGGCTCTGAAATGTGTCAGGTCAGTGATTTTTGGTCGGCCGAGGGTTGGCTTGATGATCACCGGATTTAAGGAGTTCGGTACTTATACAACAGGTGGCTTTATCTGAGGGTGCGGATGAATGGAGCTGGGCTACAGCATCTGTGGGCTCCTTACGTGATGCTTGGAATGGTGTTCGGTCTGTAAAGCTACCTTTCAAATATTTTTGACACGGTTTGGTTTTCTAAACATGTGACGAAGATGGCTTTGACTCTTCTTAAAGTAATTCGGGGTAAGCTGCCAACTAGGGAGATGCTTTTCAAGTGGGGTATCACAGGAGAGGTTTCTTATGTGCTTTGTGATAACAATATACCTGAGAGTATTAGCCATCTCTTCTTTGAGTGCGAATACTCAAATTATATTCTAACAAGGTGCCTTTTAAAGATGGGGTTTACAGGATCTGTCCCCTCTACAATAAACGGAGTTTGTGACCTGTTGCAATCTAGATATAGTAAGAAGGATCCTTTGGGAGTGTTGGCTAAATCAGCTCTCTGATCCATGGTTTGGCATGTATGGAAACAGTGTAACAAACGTATATTTGAGAGTAAATTTACAGGAAGAACAGTTTTATTTGAAGAAATAGCTTCGGACGTGAGAGTTTGCCTTCGTCATCTGGACTTCGAAGAGGCTTCTGATTTAATCCCATTCTCTAATTGGGGTTTCTTGGATGCTGGATAGATACACTATTTTGTCGGTTTGTTTAGAGTTTGCCTTTTATTTGGTTAGTTTACTCTGCTTTGCAATTAGACAAGCGAGGTAAAAACTGTTGATAGTATTCTGTAGAGGGTGACGGCGCTTATGGCCTCTCCCCTCTCATTCTATTATCAGTTAGTTGTTACTTGTGCTTCTACCTTGTACTTCATCTTCTATTAATATAGACTAACCTTTACTCTTCAAAATATTTTTTTTTGATAGGTTAGCGATAAACTTTATTAAGTGAATATACAGTATACAATAATAGGACGGCTAGGCATGTGGTTTTAAGATAGAGATAGGATAGGGCACAAGCGCCGTCACTCTCCACTAATAATCCCACATCCTAAAAGTCACTATTCAAATCTAATTTACAATAATCAATTAGTACAAAATCACAAACCATAACTCAACCCATATCTCTGAATTCCCAGTTGCCAAAAACAACAGTCTCTTCAGTATTTGACGGCTCTTGGTCATGCATAACTACTCTGATATCAGCTGCAATCCCCTCAAAGACAATGGTCTTGATTCTCTTCTCTCCCTCAAAGATGCGTATGTTCCTTTCTTTCCAAATATGCCAGACCGATGCAGCAAGGACGGTTTTAGCCAATTTGTCCATAGCACTCTTTCCTCCATAATTAGCTAGGTAGAAGTTTCCGATCTCCCTTATTTCAGGATTAATATGGGCTGTAACACCAAGCTTCAGCAAACACCTGCGCAGAATGTAATTAGAAAAGCTGCATTCAAAAAATAGATGGTCTATGCTGTCCTCTTTGTTGTCGTTGCACAATACACAATGGACCGGTGTATTAAGCCCACATCTTGCTAATAATATCCCTAGTAAGCAATTTACCCATGAACGCTCGAAGTAGAGTAAGAGACATTTTTGGAGAGTGATTATTATACCAAATTAGTCTGTGAAAAGGGAAAGGGTTGCCTCGACGACGAACTCCTTCCCAAGCATGCTTGAAATTGAAGGCTTGCCTCGACGAATTCCTCTTCATATATATGCCGGCACTCGGTTTGGGTCAAGTCTAGACTACATCATTGCCTTAACGTATGCCGGCACTCGGTGTATTCACGACGAGACGGTTTGGGTTAAGACACATGTATGAAGAAATTGGTTTCTATAAGGTTGCAGTGTCACAGCTTGAGTGTAGCTCAACAACTGTAACACGGATCTTACAGATCCCAACGTCCATAATAAAGAGAGCTACGAATTATCTAGTAAAATATTTATTAACGTATTTGACTAGATATAGTTGACAGCATTGCATAATAATGATTCGCACCCTTGCGGTCCAGCGGACACGGCCAGGGAATTGACTAAGCCAGGACCACTTAACCCCTAGTCGAGCTAGGGTGATCCAGCAAACTTAGCCAAGCACATTGACCGGTATCATGGTCCATTGAAGGTTGCTTGTCATTTATATGTGTACTATCAACTAAAGGCTTTTATTAATGCTAGCTAATCCTTATCAACTAGTGAATCCTTAAAATTCAGAATTTTATGGATTTGTTCAATGATTTTTATTATGTCCTTATCAACTATAGGATTGTTTTGATATGCTGCTACCCTAATCGTCCATTAGGCATTAAAACAATTTTATAATCATAGAAGGGAAATCTAAAAATTATCTTAAAATAATTAGATGATTTTTAATGGCTAACCTAACAAGGCATTCTTGTTTTATCAAATACGCAAGAATTAAAATTAAGCCATTTAAATTACTTAAGAGTCATCACATGAATTACGTATCAAATTATCTTATAATTAACATGCAAATCATATTCGTTGCAGCATTAGAACAAAGTAGACATGGCTCTGATACCAATGTTGGGATTTTCAAGGTCCCTTAGGGCATATATTCTAGCCCGTCCTAAGTCGGACGAACAAAAAAATATCAAAGAAGCAGCGGAAAAAATTATTAAACTCTTTTAATAAAAGCTACCCTAAGGAAACATGCTCCCTAGCCAGGATTATCAACTTACTCGGGTTGGGTCTGACCAACTCGAGAAAGGTCTAACTACTGCAAGATATGAAAGGCATAATAAAAGGACTCGCCCAGAATCTTAGCCTTGGTTCAGGCAAGATGTACTGTACCGTCTTATCGCACCGCGCCTCAAACTGAGCCGCTTTTCGAACCGCATCGCGCTTCGCCTCGAGCTGAACCGCCTCCCGAGCCGCACCGCGCCTTCAAGCCGATCACTTGTCGAAGAAAGTTTCACTTGAGAGACCCATGCCAGAGATTTCTGGATCAGATCCAAAACTCCTCGTAGTATTGCTAATGCCCGACTGGAGGATAGAAAGAACTATAGAGGAAGAATAATTTAAGTCTTGATCGAGAGTGCTCAAAAGTTTCAGAGCTCCTCAATCAGAGACTTGGTACGAGCTACAATGAAAAGGGGGCGCCCCTATTGATATAGGAGGCCGGCCCCTCCTCTTTTGCTACAAGCAATGTGGGACAAAAGATTTTTGGGAGAATGAAATTAATTAGTTTGCATTTCTCAAAAGCTAAACTTCCATCAATTTTATCTCCCTCGCCCTTGAGCTTTAGAAGCAATACAACCTATCATTTCGAATAGCTAGGAATGGTGAACGCGTAGGAACAAACGGCGACGAAATCCTACTTTGTTTGACCCTTCAAACAATTGCTCAAAGTTGAGCAAAAGTCACACATTTCTTAGCCGACATGGGTTTCAAAAACCCTAGCCAAAACGACTTAAGTTGCGGGCGCGCCCGCTAAGCTAGTGGGCGCGCCCGCCAAAAGGCAATGGGCGCGCCCAAGTTGGGCGCACCCGGAGCGGGCGCCCAGCCCGCTGTTACCTGCGGGCTGCGCCCGCTGAGCTTAGCGGGCCGCGCCCGCTTTGCTTATGGGTGGACCCGCTTGTCCAAGTGGGTCTCACCCACCTCTGCCTTGTTCCCCTTTTGCGTTTCAGGGCTCGTTTGAGCTCCGTTTCCAACACAGTTTGTTCATGTGGATTCCACAGGAAGCCCTCTTCAATCCCAAATGCTTTAATCTCACAACCAACTTGTGAACTTAATAATTCTATTGCATCAAATGCATTCGTCTTTACGATCTTCCTATTACTAAGACATGAATACTACTCGGTGTGAGACCCTATAGCCTAACCCTACTACATGTTGAGACTTGAAGTCCCTAGACGACAGTAATCTCGAGCAGCAGGTGTCGTCCCTGTTTCAGAATCATACTTACGTGATTGAATTGTTGGCAAAAGTGCCGTCGGAAATCACACTGATTGTATCCGTGATGAATTCCACAGTTTTAGTCCCTTCGTCTTAACTATGTCACTTTCCCAGCCTAGGGTATGGAACTATGTCAACCCCACTAGCTAGCAGCGGTCAGTATCCATCGGTCTCGGGTACATTCATGTTGTACATCCTACAACATACCTTGGCCAAGGTTTTACCGAGAGTCGTACTGA
The DNA here is from genome assembly GCA_030789695.1 of Scilla litardierei. Taxonomy (NCBI): domain Eukaryota; kingdom Viridiplantae; phylum Streptophyta; class Magnoliopsida; order Asparagales; family Asparagaceae; genus Scilla; species Scilla litardierei. The sequence continues at coordinate 203,000,559 of CM061133.1, forward strand.
GCCTGCGACACTAACTTCCCATTAACGAAAAAAATGAATCCTCTCTTGATCACTACTCCGCTCGTACGCTTCAATTGTCACCCAGCCTAAGATCTTTCAGCAAGCCTGACCTCGAAGCTAGATCATAGAGCTAAGTGACACTGTTCACGCATAGCTTCGTACAATGATCTCAAGTCCTAAGTGTTGGAAGCAACGATCTAGGATCTTGGTTTGATGATGACAAACGTGTCGGTATATCTAATGTGTGTGTTCAGTGTGTTTCAGGCTTGGCAAAGCAATACATCTTCACTATTTGACGGAATTGCTATTCGTATAGCACATTAAGAGAGAGAGGGATTGGTGTGCACAAAGAAGTTTGACTTAGTCAATGGAGAGCAAAGTTGGACTTGGTCAATGGTGATTGGATCAATTCAAATCTTTTGAATTACACATCAAATCCTATGTTGATTGAGCCAAATTTCAAATCAATTAGGGAGATTGTTGCTACCCATATTCTTATTCAAATTTCCTATCAAAATTGAAAACAAATTGAGATCACATCAAATCCCAAATTGATTGATTCAACCCAAATCCTAGCCAAACTTGTTCCTATCTATTGCCAACTTGAAAACCCTAGTTCTACAATATAAATATCATTGTGAGGGGCTACAACATGGTGTGGATGCGACAATAAAAAAAAAAGCTTCTATGGCTATACAAAGCTTTCAAAGGCTGCGACATACATCAAAAAAAAATCTATCTCCAAAAGCAAAAGACCTATAAGCATCATCTCTCGAGCATCTCGCGAACCCAGAGCCATACATCTTTAGTCTTCAAGCACAAGGCAGAGAGATCACGTCATCGCAGCGGTTGCAACTCGAAGTCACCGCCACGCTGCCAACGTTGCTAGAAGATCGAAGTCGTTGCTGCTCTCATCGTCGTCGTTGCTCTCATGGTCGCTTGTCGCCGGAGCATCACCTTCAAGTCGCCGTTGCTGCTCTCATCGTCGGGATCGCTCGGAGAAGTCGAAGCGATCGCGTCGACTGCCGGCTGAGGACCACGTCGAGAAGTCGTCGTCGAAGTTGGAGACACCTTCGTCACCGTCGACCCATCACACAGAGGAAGCCGACGTAGTCACCATCATCATCTCGAAGCACCAAGAACTGCTGCACGTCATTGGGTCGTTGGAGAACATCTCGTCGCCGTGAGCTGATTGCCGGAAAGAGCTGAGCCGCCACACAATCACCGATCATCCTCGACATCGCTGAAGACAGCAGCTTGCCATCTCCATCGTGTTGCTGCTGCCAAGCGATGAGGCCGCCGCCGTCGTGTGCAAAGGAGAATTCGCCGTTCAAGAGCTCGTCGCACGTCACCGGAGCTGCTGTCGAACACCGCCGCTGCTGTACGCCATCGCCACCGCTGAAACGAGAGAACGACGCTGCTCGCCGTTGCACGAAGAACTCGCCGCCATTGTCATCCACCGTCAACGTCGCTGCTCCGAGTCGCCGTGACGAAGTCACTGCTCCGAGTCGCCGTGACGAAGTCGCCACTGTCGAAGACGATCGCTGCTACGGAGATCTTCGTGCTGACGCATGTGAACCACACGATCCCGCGAGACAAAAAGAAACCAACGGTGGGGATTATTTGATGCATGCGTAAGACAAAGCCCGCATTGGATGTTTGATTGCTGACGTGGCTTGGGAATTAAAGTGAATTGATGTGCACACCGACCGAGGATTAAATGAAATGAACTGAGCTTCCTTGCACACCGACCGCTTTATTTTAAAGGACTTGCTGAGCATACAGACAGCTGAAGAATAGGATTTGAACTGAATCTTCTTTGCACACAGACCAGTGTGTATTTTGCAATCCAGGAGTCAGATTGAGACACCGTTTGCGTCAGATTGGAGCTGACGACGTGCTGATTGACAGAGACGCCTACACAGACACAAACTGAGCATTTCTAAACCCTAAACTCCTTTATTTGTGTCTTAGTGTAACGTTCTCTGTAGGGGAAACTTTTACCTATTTTTGTGGACTATTTTGGGACTTGTCTAGTTGGGACTAGACAAGTGGGACCCAGCTAGTTTGGGACTAGCTGGTAGAAAGCTTTGCTAGGATTGATAGTGAGAGGAAACACTGTGTGTGGGGTACTGAGAGTCCGGCGAGTGTAGAGACGTAGAGGGTGCTCTGAGCGTGCTCTAACTTGTGACTTTGTACCTATTGCACTATTCAATCTAGTATTAGCTTTGGGGGCTGGAGTAGGTCGTTGGGACGACCGAACCAGGGTAAAATCTGCTGTGCACACTGTGTCTGTTTTTCATTACTCTGGTTGTGCTTTTAACTGCGTGTGATTTCTCGTGGGTTGCACGAGAAATTTTTTTATTAACCTATTCACCCCCCTCTAGGCTAGGATCCAGATCCAACAAGTGGTATCAGAGCCAGTTTAGTAGATCTAGCCTAGTTTGACCATGGACCACATTGATAGTGCTTTTGCTGAGGGTCAGTCTATTTCCCGACCACCTAGATTTAATGGAGGAGATTATGCTTACTGGAAAAATCGTATGAAAATCTACCTTATTTCTATTGATTATAAAGATTGGCAAATTGTTGAAAAAGGATATAAATCACCTGTTATCAAAATTGAAAATACTGAGTTGCCTAAACCTGATGATAAGTGGGATGATAATGATTGGAAGCTTTATTCTTTAATTGCTAAAGCTATGAATGCTCTTATTTGTGCATTAGATAAATCTGAATTCAATCGTATCTCACATTGTCTAACTGCGCAGGAAATATGGCATACTTTGGAGGTGACGCACGAGGGAATTACGTCACAGGTGAAGGAGTCTAGACTTGCACTTCTGAGCACGGAATACGAGGGATTTCGCATGCTACCATCAGAGACGATATCAGAAATGTTTGCGAGGTTCACCAACATTGTCTACAAGTCTAGTTCGCTCGGTAAGCCATATTCTAGCCTTGAGCAGGTAAGAAAGATATTAAGAGCACTGCCAAGCTCTTTCAGGCCTAAAGTCACTGCCATCCAAGAAGCGAAGGATCTATCGCAGATGAGGGTGGAGGACTTGATAGGTAATCTAATGTCCCACGAGCTTGAACTGCAAAACGTGGATATAAGGGAGAAACCTGAGGAAAAAGAAAAAGCTACCAAGCCACTTGCTCTGAAAGCTGACGAAAGCGAAGATGATGATGATGACATAGCGCTAATGGTCAGAAATTTCAGAAAGTTTGTCCAGACCAAGCAAGGAAGAGCAGAAATGGCACCCAGGTTTAATCGCTCTAACTTTTTTCAGTCTTCTAAGAAAAATTACGATCAGAATACTACTAATAGAATGACTTGTTTTAAATGCAAGAAAAGAGGACATCGAATGAGGGATTGCCCACATGAGACAGCTCAGGTAGCTAAAGAAAAGGGAAAATCCAAGGTGCTTACTTGGGACATGGATAGCGAAGCTGAGAGCGAGGAGGAGGAACACGAAGCCCATTCATGCATGGCATTGATGGGAAGACACGATGAGGTAATTTCTGGTAGCAAAACTGAACTCCTTACTCTTTGTAAAGAAATGCAAGATAAAATAGTAGAGCTTGAATCCACTATAGATGATTATCAAAATGAGAACTTTGAAATGCAACAATCTGATTATGAAATGTCTAAAGAAATTGAAAAACTCAAAATTGATATTGTTGCTCGTGACTCTACTATTGACGCTCTGAAAAAGGAAAAGTCCAGTTGTAATGATGAAGCACCATGTCTCTCTTGCCCTTCCTTGATGAATAATATTAGCATGCTTAAGCTTGATTTGATTAAGCTCGAAACTGAAAAAGACTATGTTATTAGAGAGCTTAATGATAAATTCTGCATGTTGGATAATGATTTTAAAAGAAAAATGGTTGAATTTGAAAAGAAGGAAGAGGAAAACAAGAGAGCTTTTATAAGTAAATGCACATTGCTTGTGGAAGAAAATAAATTGTTGAAAACCAAAGTCTCTAATCTTGAATTGGCCATTAAGAAATTCTCTACGGGAAAACAATCGTTGGACACTATTTTAGAGAATCAATTATATGGCAATAATAGAAGAGGACTTGGTTTTGGTCTGAAAAACGTTGAAAAGCAAAAATTCAAGAAATTCCACAATGTACCGTCTATTGCGAAGAACTTATATGCAAAGTGCTTTACTTGTGATAGTGTAGGCCATACTTCATACTATTGTAAATTTAGGAACACTAAAATCAAGTTTAAACAAGTGTGGGTTCCTAAAACAATATTGGCTAACACTAGTGGACCTTGTTGGATTCCAAGGTCACACTTAACACCTTTCATGTAGGTGTGATGGAGTTTTGGCGAGGAGCGTTAAATTCAATGTTTCATTCTTTTAGCTCCTTCGTCAAATAGCTACGAGAAGGTATAATTTCTATCCCTCTTTGAATTGCATTGCATACCTTCATAGATTTTTTGTGTGTGCTTGTTTTTATTTTGCTTTGTGTGCTTGCATGGATGTTTTTTTTTAATGTTTTTATTTCTGAAAAAAAAAATCAAAAAAAAATCAAAAAAAATTGTGCTTATTGAATCCTCTTGTGAATCTCTTGAGTGATATTGTATGAATGATCAATTGTATCCCTTGTAGAAGTAAATTCATTATTGTTGTAGCTACATGAACATGATGTTATTCTTTTTAATAGCCATGACATGTATCTTAAGTTTCAAACTTGACTTCTACACCTACATTTGCACTTTCACGATATTTGACTTTTTAGTGCTTTTGGAGATTCTTTTGAAGAATAATGGAAAGTGAATGTAGGAATGATTAATTTCTGAAATTTTCTAAGGGATATGAAGTGTTTAGCCATGAATAAAATTGAGCAAAAAAATGGAAATAAAAAAAAATGTGAAAATTGCTCCGTATGAAAAATGGATACACTTCATGGCTAATACACAACTCACGAGTATCCAACTTGTGCTACATGGGTAATCATTAGCGTTGGTGTATATAACTCGTCAAGCAATGCCACCCCACATTTAAAAGTCCTTTTAGGCTATGTTTCGGGGTTCGGTAACTTGAACTCATCTTTGATGAGGTGGGAAAAATCAATCCTAGTGATATTCATGATAATTGGAAAATGTGGATTGATTTGGTTGATTTTCTGATATTGAATCTCCTCTTGTACTTTATTGTCTATATCACTTCACTTACACAAAGGTGGAGAAGTCTTGTTACGAAATTCTATGAACTTGAACTGTCTATTATTCGGATTACTCATGCAAATTGCTTGCCACACTTAATAATGATTTATTTTTGCATGGAATATATATTTGTGACTTCATTAATCCACTTTTGGTGATTACAAAGGGGGAGAAAGAAAAGAAAAGATTGTGATAGCTTTGATGTCGGTATTCATTACTTGAATATATGGTGAAGGGGGAGCATGTATGTTGCTTTTATATGTGTATTGGTGAAGGGGGAGCATGTATGTTGCTTTTATATGTGTATGTTGTGCATGTTATATGTTGTAATGCTTGGCTTGTATAGTCATTCCATGATTCATATCGCAGTACACTCTTCAACACACTTCACACACCCAAACTTATTGATCAAATCTTTTATGGGTTTGTCATCACCAAAAGGGGGAGATTATTGGAAGCAACGATCTAGGATCTTGGTTTGATGATGACAAACGTGTCGGTATATCTAATGTGTGTGTTCAGTGTGTTTCAGGCTTGGCAAAGCAATACATCTTCACTATTTGACGGAATTGCTATTCGTATAGCACATTAGGAGAGAGAGGGATTGGTGTGCACAAAGAAGTTTGACTTAGTCAATGGAGAGCAAAGTTGGACTTGGTCAATGGTGATTGGATCAATTCAAATCTTTTGAATTACACATCAAATCCTATGTTGATTGAGCCAAATTTCAAATCAATTAGGGAGATTGTTGCTACCCATATTCTTATTCAAATTTCCTATCAAAATTGAAAACAAATTGAGATCACATCAAATCCCAAATTGATTGATTCAACCCAAATCCTAGCCAAACTTGTTCCTATCTATTGCCAACTTGAAAACCCTAGTTCTACAATATAAATATCATTGTGAGGGGCTACAACATGGTGTGGATGTGGCAATAATAAAAAAAAAGCTTCTAGGGCTATACAAAGCTTTCAAAGGCTGCGACATACATCAAAAAATATCTATCTCCAAAAGCAAAAGACCTATAAGCATCATCTCTCGAGCATCTCGCGAACCCAGAGCCATACATCTTTAGTCTTCAAGCACAAGGCAGAGAGATCACGTCATCGCAGCGGTTGCAACTCGAAGTCACCGCCACGCTGCCAACGTTGCTAGAAGATCGAAGCCGTTGCTGCTCTCATCGTCGCCGTTGCTCTCATGGTCGCTTGTCGCCGGAGCATCACCTTCAAGTCGCCGTTGCTGCTCTCCTCGTCGGGATCGCTCGGAGAAGTCGAAGCGATCACGTCGACTGCCGGCTGAGGACCACGTCGAGAAGTCGTCGTCGAAGTTGGAGACACCTTCGTCACCGTCGACCCATCACACAGAGGAAGCTGACGTAGTCACCATCATCATCTCGAAGCACCAAGAACTGCTGCACGTCATTGGGTCGTCGGAGAACATCTCGTCGCCGTGAGCTGATCGCCGGAAAGAGCTGAGCCGCCACACAATCACCGATCATCCTCGACGTCGCTGAAGACAGCAGCTTGCCGTCTCCGTCGTGTTGCTGCTGCCAAGCGACGAGGCCGCCGCCGTCGTGTGCAAAGGAGAATTCGCCGTTCAAGAGCTCGCCGCACGTCACCGGAGCTGCTGTCGAACACCGCCGCTGTTGTACGCCATCGCCACCGCTGAAACGAGAGAACAACGATGCTCGCCGTTGCACGAAGAACTCGCCGCCGTTGTCATCCACCGTCAACGTCGCTGCTCCGAGTCGCCGTGACGAAGTCGCTGCTCCGAGTCGCCGTGACGAAGTCGCCACTGTCGAAGACGATTGCTGCTACGGAGATCTTCGTGCTGACGCATGTGAACCACACGATCCCGCGAGACAAAAAGAAACCAACGGTGGGGATTATTTGATGCATGCGTAAGACAAAGCCCGCATTGGATGTTTGATTGCTGACGTGGCTTGGGAATTAAAGTGAATTGATGTGCACACCGACCGAGGATTAAATGAAATGAACTGAGCTTCCTTGCACACCGACCGCTTTATTTTAAAGGACTTGCTGAGCATACAGACAGCTGAAGAATAGGATTTGAACTGAATCTTCTTTGCACACAGACCAGTGTGTATTTTGCAATCCAGGAGTCAGATTGAGACACCGTTTGCGTCAGATTGGAGCTGACGACGTGCTGATTGACAGAGACGCCTACACAGACACAAACTGAGCATTTATAAACCCTAAACTCCTTTATTTGTGTCTTAGTGTAACGTTCTCTGTAGGGGAAACTTTTACCTATTTTTGTGGACTATTTTGGGACTTGTCTAGTTGGGACTAGACAAGTGGGACCCAGCTAGTTTGGGACTAGCTGGTAGAAAGCTTTGCTAGGATTGATAGTGAGAGGAAACACTGTGTGTGGGGTACTGAGAGTCCGGCGAGTGTAGAGACGTAGAGGGTGCTCTGAGCGTGCTCTAACTTGTGACTTTGTACCTATTGCACTATTCAATCTAGTATTAGCTTTGGGGGCTGGAGTAGGTCGTTGGGACGACCGAACCAGGGTAAAATCTGCTGTGCACTCTGTGTCTGTTTTTCATTAATCTGGTTGTGCTTTTAACTGCGTGTGATTTCTCGTGGGTTGCACGAGAATTTTTTTTATTAGCCTATTCACCCCCCCCCCCCTCTAGGCTAGGATCCAGATCCAACACTAAGGACCAACTTGCCTATCATCACTAGAGTTATTAATGACAGTTAGTTAATGTTTAACCATTTGATAACTCTATGGGTCATTCAGTGGACTCATTCTCTAATGAGAACATGTGTCTTGTCTCCGACTTCATCAAGTCGCATGATTATGAGATCAACAAGACAAAAATACAATGGTCTGTCTAATGTACCGATATCATATCTCAACGCATCTACGACCACGAACGCTTTTAAGACTCAAGCTCCTATCGGTCAGACATTTCTCATAATCGTGATCTCTATCTTGAAACATGTATGACCTAACTTGGAGTCTAAGGAAACTATCTAAGCAATATATATATATATATATATATATATATATAAAATAGAAAATTACTCAGACTATATGTACCAGAAAGCATACTTTCATTTATGAACAAGATGTTTACAAAGATAAATAGCCTCGAGGGCATACATCTCTCTACGGCACCACCCTTAGCCAAGGACTCGATAGGAGGAATCGTGTCAATCCCCATCCTCTTCTTTTCGAGGATTTCCCTCTCATGTGAGGGAAGAATCCTTTTCTTGGTCGAAGGATCTACATGTTTCGGTAGCATGGCCGATTCGCTGACCCCCCACAATTGAAACATCCGGAGCAGGGGTCGGAATGAGGGGAGAGCTTGCACGAGGAACGACCGGGGTCGAAGCAGCCAACAAGGAGGCCTGAGATGAAGACCTTAAGGTTCTATGAACGTCACATCCCTCCTTAGACGAACTCTGACTAGTGGGGATGGGGGTTGGGCGGAAGATCCATCGGCTTTCTTCTTCAGCCGCTGTTCTTTGTGAATCTAACGTAGCTCCGGGGCCAATGGCTTGGAAGTTCTCTCCGCCATCTCTGCAAAGGAGAAATACAATTAATGTAAGTGGTCATAATAGGAGCATTGGAGTATCACGTGTTACCCGGATTCCACAGAACGATCTTCATCTGATGATCGTCCAACAAAAATGAAGTCGACCTCTCAGTCGATGGTCGACTTAACAGAAGTTTGGCCGTTTTAGCCTCACCAGTGGATAATCCCAATTCCTTGAAAATATCAGAACTTGAGGAATTCCAATTGGTGAGGAGAGTTCCCACATTTTGAAGGAGAATGAATACAAATGTATCCTCCCAATTATGGTCGGAGGAAGGAAGATCACAGATGAGGTTTCTTCCTTTACGAGCGACAATGTGATACCACATCTTGCTGGTGTGTCGACTTTCACTCGAAAGAAGTGCCTAAACGGCCGGATAGACAGTTCGACCCCCCAAAGTTCACAAAGCATGGTGAAGCAAACTACATGAGAAATAGCGTGGGATGCATGCCGGCAAAGAGAGAGTTCTAGAAAATTCAGAACTTCTAAGACAAAGGGTGAAGAGGAAAGGGGTGAAGAGGATACACAACTTCATCTTTCCTAGGGAAGCAAGTCATTTCATTTGATTTTGGAATCCTAAGCTTATAAGGATGAAAAATATAATCTGACCGGATCTTGGCGATCAAATCGAAAGAAAGCTCTGGCACCTTGTCCAAAACCTCTTGAGGCACGCGGGGCTGCTCGCTATACTGGAGAATAGCAAAATGGGGCTCCAAGAGGAGTCCTTTTCCCTTTCCAGGAACATAAGACGATCGAAGACGTCACATAATCTCAGACGGAGATGGCTCTTTGATCCTCAAAGGTGGCCACATGGTCGAAGGATTTAAAAAGGAGCCTAAATGGAAAAGGGGAGCTACCTAAGTGAGGTCTGATGAACACCAAGGAAGGTAAAATCAAATGCAGATCTTATAAAATTCGGGGACGAAGCAGATGAACCCAAATTTTCCTCTCTTCAATTTATATTGGAAAACCAAGTCCAAACCAACTGTGACCGTTTGATAAGCAACACGTGTCTAAAGTTGATGTAACAGAGAATTCAAATCTCAAGATCATGCAAGTATCCAAAATGGGATGTGAAAGGTTTTGGCAGCATAAATCTTACTCGCCCGCTTCGACTACTGTGCCTATTTAATGTGGTATCACATCATTCTGCCTCAATCAAAGCCTTGCTTGAGCATGGATGATAGGGGTCATTGTTGATACATGATCTCGGCCCATGAAGCAGGGGTACAATAAAATAGGCAAAAATATGAAGCCCATTTAAACAAGCAAACCATGGCCCAATAACCCAAGAAGCCCACCAGTGAGGATGAGCTAGTACCGAGTCCAAGGGACAGCTCATCCAACCATTGGGGGACCCACAAATTACGCAGTGGGTGTTAATGAGGACCGAGTAATCGGGCAGCCGTTATCAACAATCTCAGAGAAGATCCTGCCATCGTAAATGAGGAGCTGTTATACGTTAATGAAGGAAATCATCAGCTATAAATAGGTGAGACGACAACAGAAGAAGGATTTGTTGAGTATTGGACTCTCCACCTTGGTTTTGATGATAATCAAACATAAATCATTGTGATTAACTCATATGATTGCAGCTAACTAAATAGTCACCAATTAGATTCAAGAAGATCAAAAGTGATTACACGTGTTGATTCAAGTGGAGAACTTGGTAGATAAACGAAGGTGAAGCATTGGCTTGAAGAATTCAAAGACTACATCAAACCTCAAGCCAATGGCTTCAACAAATGAATGGAGATCCAATCCAAAGAGAAGAAATGAATGGATGATTCAAAAGCTTCAAAGAACATCTTGAGGATCAAAGACAAGATGACGATAGAGATATTCAAGACATACAACTAAAAGACTCAAGACCATGAAGAAGTAATGATATCCATTGTAATCTTTAGTATTTACTTCTTTGTGAGTCTTAGAATGTTAAGCCTTTAATTAGAACTACTTAGATGCACCTACACTACCTATACACATCATTAGTATAACCTCTAGTTGACCCCATATGCTTCTAGGCTTTAAAAACTTGAATCTGAACTTTTGACTCAAAACAGGGGCCTGATGAAGGATCACCAGGCGCCTAGTGTGCTAATCAGAGGCCTGATTGCCCTTTAGCAGGTGACTGCTGCAAAACAACGTCCAAATCTGGTTAAAACTATATTATGTTTTTCAGACCAGTCTGCCTTCAAACTGATGCCAGTTTTTCTGTAGTTGGAATTTTTCATCCAAACCACTTGCAGTAGTTAGCTAACTCACTAAGCTTTCCAACCTAACTTGAATCACTCCAATAGTATATATGTAGTTCAAGTTACGACTGTTTTCGTGGGGTCGATATCAGATTTCCTGCACCTATCAGTCGGATTCAAAGTGCTGCCAATTTTTCTCTAGTAGGAATTTTGTGTCCATTCCAAGCTCATTTGAAAGGAAATTTTGTTACCTTTCCAACCCAACTTGAATCACTCCAATAGAATATCTGTAGTGGAAGAAATAGATGTTTTAGTGATCAGATGTACTGAAAAACTGCAGAATATGTCCCTCGAACAGCCGCCTGTTGTATGTTTGACAGGCGCCTGCCCAGGTGTACATGCGCCTAATCATCCTTCTATAGGCTCCTGGTCAGGCTGTGTCATGCCAGTGTTTTTCATTTTATAGTCGTTGGCTACAATGGACCAGGCACTTGTCCCCCCTTCTACAAGCGCATGTCCGAGTCGTTTTCAGCCCAATTCTAGCCGTTAAGAGATTGGTTTTTGGGTCTTTTGCTTGGGTTTTGGACTTCCCTTGAGCTACTATATATAGGAGATAGGCTGAATATGTTACCCCCTTGGTCTCTTAAGAAAACATATCAAGTCTCGTTTTCAAGCCTCTTTTCTTCTCTCATGTGCTCTCTAATTCTCTATTGCCCTCTATGCCCTAAAGCATACATCTAAGCTAGATTTGCTTTCATCTCTGGGCAAGCATCTCAAGGGATATCTCCTCTCTCATTGAGCACTTCACACACACACACACACACACACACACACACACACACACACACACACACACACACTATAGCCTTCACAAGTAAGTTCTTATTCAAGGTATAGGTGAGTGTACTTCAAGTTGTATATTTCATTCTCAATACTTATATTTTGTTGAGTACTCTCGGTTGGTGAGAGAGTTGGCTTGATCCCAAGTTGTGGGAGTCAAGGAGAAAGGTTTGCTCTTGGTATTTGAGAGTGTTGGCTTGATCCTAAGTTGTGAGAGTCAAGGAAATGGTTTGCTCTCAATTTGTGAGGATGTGCTTAGTTCCAAGTTGTGGGATTAAGGTTTTTGCGTGTTCCCGGCTTGTGGGATACATGAACATCGATTGTAGGTTGATTTCACTTGTTGGGGTTTCCGCAAGTGGGCTAAAGGGAAGCTCTAGCGGTATTTACTAGAGTATCCGAGTGTGATCTCGGGTGTTGCTGGATTAGGGCACCGGTAACAAGTCGGGTTTGACTTGGGTGGCACCGAACCAGGATACATTGCATGTTTGCATTGCATTATTCATTGTGTTGTGGCTCATTTATTTTATTCCGCATTTGTTGTTTAATTAGGGTTTTATTTGGCGTAAATTCTTTATAATTCTACAAAACATTATTCACCCCCTCTAGTTTTTCGTCCTCGTAGCACAGGTTCCTTACAATTGGTATCAGAGCGAGGTTATAGCAATGGCAACCAACAACAACTACACACGAAAGCCTACTCCACCATTTCTCATTGGACCGAACTATCAAATTTGGTGTGTAAAGATGAAGACCAATATTCAATCCATTGATGATGATTTTTGGAAGCTTTTGGAGAGGCCTCTTCATGCACCTACCACTTCCGAACATGAATGGACAAATGAGCAATAAGAATTGGTGGAGAAAAATGAAGAGATAATGGACATCTTGCTTGATTATTTAACTTATGACATTCTTATGCATGTGTCCACGGCAACGACTGCATATCAAATATGTCACATGCTAGCGGAGCAAGAAGAGTCCAACTCGGAGTGTTCTTCCTCCAACGATGACATGGATTCATTCATGGGTTTGGTGGTACTAAAGGATACCATTACGGGTTATTCTAGTGACGAATCAAGTGATTCTAGTGGAAGTGATAGCGACAATGAAGAGGTAACAATGGATGATCTTAGAATTACAAATGAACAATTATTTAATAAATATCAAAAGATTATGAGTAAATATTGTGATGCTAAGAATAAGATTGCTAGTCTCACTAACACATCTATATGTATCACCTCAAACAATGACATCATTATTGAGACACTCACCATTGAGAAAGCAAGTTTGCTTACACAAAATGGCATGTTGAGAAAAGAGGTGAAGTCCCTCAAATCTCAACTTGATCGTGTTTCCATTGTGGATAGTAACAATCTTGAGATTGAAAATCTTCAATCTTAAAACACTAGTTTGGGCATTGAGAATGAGGCTCTCAAATCCCAAGTGCACGAGCTCACCACACGTGCATCCACCTTGAGTGCCACTATTTCTTCAATTGCGAAGAAATATGAGCGCATGTCCTCCATTGTTGAGAGGTTAAATAAGCGAAGTAACATTTTGGATGATTTACTAAAGAATCAACTATCGGCAAACCATCGTGTTGGCCTTGATTATTCTAAGGCAAGTGCATCCAATGCACACACCTCCAATAGTGAAGTAACTATAGAATTTGTGAGGCCATCCTCCAGTGCATCCACGAGTGGTGTCTATAACAACTTGAGTAGTTCTACGACCAAAGAAACCACTACTCCTATTTCTCCCTCATTTGCAAAGAAACCCACCAAGGGTGGATATCAAAGGAAGGGACATGCGTTCATGTACACCAATACTCGTAAGAATGCCTCCACTCCTCACATTCCTACAAATGATAGTTTTTATGTTCCATACCAACCAGTGACGTGCGTTTATATTTTATATATTCACACACGTTTTCTTTTGTGTTTCTCCGTGTTTTCCGTCGTCTTTTATTCGTTTTCTCGTATTTTCTCGTTTTCTTTCACTTTTCTTTGTCTTTCCATGTTTGCAGGAGATCGACCGCGTAGGGGACGTTTAACGACGATATCTTAAGTCCCCGGAGCAACGAGAGGAGTCACGCGTGATCCAGGGGGGTCAAACGTCAAAGAATACATCTTTCAGCCCCTCACCCGGTCGGTTGGTCTTCTCCAACTGATCGGGTGATGCATGCGTGCACCACCCGGTCTCGGCCGGAGCTCAAGTGAAAGTCACCCGACCGGTTCACAGGCCGGTTCAGCGGGGGCCTGTTCTCTGTCTTTTCGAGCAGAATTCCAACCGATCGGGTGACTCTCACCCGATCGGTTCATCTGTAGCTGATGATGAGGGGCTGAAGACACGGGCATCCAACCGATCGCTTCACCCGATGGTGTCAAGATCCAACCGGTCACTCCAAGAACTCACCCGACCGGTTCATATGACCGGGTGAAAGCTCGCCGTTTTCTGTTCATTATCTGTAACGGATCACCCGATCTGTTGACTTCTCAACCGATCGGGTGATGCGAGAGTCTATAAATAGAACCCCTAGGGTTCCAGAAACGGGGAGCTGCTAGTTTTTACTGTTTTCTCCCATTGTGACGGCTGTAATTACTGTTCTTTTGTAAGTTTTCGATCTTTCTCAAATTTTAGTATTGTCTTAATTACTCTATTACTTCCGCATTCCAATCGTCTGATTATGATTCCAACGGTTAATTTTCATTTAGATCGCTTTTTAATGGATTTTTGTGAGTAGTTCCCAAATCTGGGATTTTGGTGGAAACCCCTTCGGGGGCTCTTCCCGATGCGTCCATAGGGTTAGGAAATCGATAGGGATTAGGAATCTAACGGTTACGCGGGGTGTTTCATTGTCATCGGCGGGAAAAAGACCGCCTTTGACCGTTGGGCCAAGGGGGAATAAACTTGGCGGTTGACTCCCTAGCCATAGCTCACGTCCTTAGCGTAGACGCCGAATCCTAGCACGCGGGAGCGGCAGGATGAGACGTTGGGAGTTATCTTTACGAGCTTAGTGCTCCCGAAATCGATCAGTGTTAATGGACACGGGAGTGCCCACTGATCGAATCCGGGAAGTCCGGTGTATCATCCTGGGCACCGACCGGAATATCGGGCCCATGGGATGCCGGGGTACCACTTTCAGAGGCAACGTCCCACCATTAGACCCTAATTCCGATCGCTATCCATACCCGTAGGCCGTATCGGCGAGAGTCGCTCGTCGGAGTGGAAACCAAGGTCCTGGGTTTATTTTCTTATTGTTCATACCCTTCATTCCTTTCCGTGACAACCATTTACCGATTCGGGCTAGCTCGCCTACGGGGTGATTTTGGTCCTCCTTGACTCAAGCACATCCTAGCCTCCCTGTGTTCGACCCCCAAGCCACACTACAGCACCGTGCGCTTGCGGTTACAAATTTCTAAACCCCCTCGCGGGTCCCCCGGCCATTTGCGGATAGCAAGCCGGGGCACACGTCAAGTTTATAGCGCCGTTGCCGGGGAGGCAACGTGCTTGTTATTTTAGGATCTCTTGAACCCTAGTGTCTAGCTCTTATCCCTACCTCGCGATAATTTTCGCACTCTACACTTTTCAATTTCACTTGGACATACTGTGGATAGTAATTGTATAGTGCTAATTGACTGAATCGCCGCGCTTCCATCGCAAGTTGCGGTTCCCGTTTATGCAACCCGTGCTTTTGACGTGTTTGCCGCTTGTGCAGTTCTCTCTCTCTCCTTTCGTATAAGATCCGGGCCCCCACAGCGAGGATGTTGCATGCAGTTTCAGTAGACATCTGGGATCACTCTCACCATATCCGCTGTTTGGCGCAGAGCTTAGCAGAATCACTGAATACTTTGAATATACTATCCCTCATGTCTGCCGCCGTGGAAAGTCAGAGGAGATATCGAGATGCGCAGGAGCACCTTGCCATGGCAACTCTCTTTCCTCACGGTGAAGTGGCGTATATCGACAACCATGGTCCCGAATGTAGTGAAGAAGAGTTGTCCGCTGAGTTTTGTCAGGAGAGCCATCCGACCGGGTTTGTAGGCTACGCTGGACAGGAATCAATCTGTCCCTTGCAGACTTCTATTGAGCATCCCCGGTCTTTGGACAATGAGGAAGCTAGAAACAGTTATGGGGAATCATCGATGATTGAAACCTGTTTTCACCTACAAGCCTTCTTCCCGGACAATTGTTATGAGCTTGAAAGAGACCCGGTGCCTCCCTCGATCGTTCCCACTATACCTTGCGAAACTTTGCCATGCGGAGCCACGGCCGAGGGTGAGATTCCGAATGCTGGCTTCCGAGAAATCCACGAAGAACTCATTTCCCTCGAGGATGCTCAGCTTGAGAAGTATGCGTCGGGGCCTCAAGAAGTTGAGATGAAAGAATTACCGCTGGGGCTTAAATATGAATATTTGGGAGCTGGCTCGACCCTTCCGGTCATAGTCAACTCTTCACTGCCTGAAGACCAATTGACCAAACTTCTTGGTGTTTTAAAAAGATTTAAAGGAGTTTTCGGATATGCAATTGAGGATTTAAAAGGGGTTAGCTTAGGCCTCTGCTCACACAGAATTCTGCTCGAAGATGAGCAAGCCTCCTCGATTGAGCCACAGCGAAGGCTGAACCCCATAATGATGGAAGTTGTGAAGAAGGAGATTGTTAGGCTTCTACATGCCGGTATTATATACTGATAGTCGCTGGGTTAGTCCGGTGCACGTCGTACCCAAGAAAGGAGGAATGACGGTAGTTCGCAATGAGAAGAACGAGCTAATACCAACGAGGACCGTCACGGGGTACAGGATGTGCATTGACTATAGAAAGCTGAACAAAGCCACGAGGAAGGATCATTACCCTCTCCCCTTTATTGACCAGATGTCACGCCCCGCTTCCCATTATACTTGGGAGCGAGGACGTGAGCGGGCCCGCTTGGGCTGGAGCGGTGAACTCCAACCCAATAAGCGTCTGTGGCAAACCGTAATCAGGTTCTTGCATTCAAACTCGGAACAAAAGGAAATTTCATTATCATTACATTGATGCCTAGATTTACAAGTACACAAATAAGGCCAGCTTGGCCATTAGATACAGAAACGCAAACAGAAATACACTTGAATATTAATACAACACATATTATTCTTAAGCAGTGTTGCGAAGGCACGTTGTTCTCTAGCGGCAGATCTCAGCGTCTGGGCACCCTGGTCAAGCTGCTCAGTCCCAGGACTTGCTCCTCTTCAAATCTGTCTAATACCTGACGTATATTTCATAAGACAAGAAATATACGTCAGCGAGGGTCGCTCGGCAAGCTTTTAAAAACATTAGAAGTAAAATGACCCTCGGCAAGATTTAATATAATTTACAAAACTTTAGAAATGAAAGACACAATATATTTCCAAAAAGATGAAACATGGCAGCATGAAGCAACATGGGAACATAACATCGTGTAGTGAGTAAAGTAGTGAGCAAGCGGAGTGTGGTGCGTAAAGTAAACTGGCATGGCAAGTGTAGTGTATACAGCAATAGTCGTGACGGTGTAGTGTGTACAGCAATATGTGTAGCAAGTGTGGTGTGTACAGCAAAAGTAGTGTCAAGCGTAGTGCGTACAGCAATATGTATGGACAAGTGTGATGTGCACAACAATAGTCAATCGTGACAATAATTTTAGTAGTTTACTTCATAGCATCAGCAGAGGTGAAGCGAGGGTGCAACAATCAATCAATCAATCAGTCAATCTCATATCTAGTGACAAAGCCCAGTGTCCGAGGGGGAGGTGACCAGCATCACACCCAAGCCAACGGGAGCTACCCGTGACTCTCTACTCACCGACCCGGCCAGGTGTCGGTCAAGTTCACCAATCGGGTGCAATCCAGCTTTCCAGCCTCTACTACACTAGACTACCCCACCCACGTGTCCATAAGTCAATCTGTAGTTTAATGTTTGCCGAGTGGCAAAACATTCCATAAATGCCCCGCGGGCCCAATATCCATAGTGCCCGAAGGCCCATTAGTCCGTAGTTGCCCGAAGGCCCAAAAATCCGTAATTTGTCCAAAGGCACAGAAGTCCGTAATTGTCCGAAGGCCCAATATCACAATTCAATAGGGTGGACGGTCCACAATTTAAAAGTACGGCAAGCAACGAGAGTGTCACATGTGTATTATTTCAATGGCACCAACATTTGAGAGTAAGACAACCAAACATATCACTAAGTCCCTTAAGCTTTAAGCAAAATACTTATGAGTTGTCATTAGCAATATTTAGTCGTCCCAGCCACAAAATCTGAGCAGTATAATTAAAAACCTGTGGGTAATAAATACTTGCGCCTTTAAAAATTGTAGAAAAGTAATATACCTACAAAGGGTAAATATTTGCGCCTTTGAAAATTAGTAGAAGATAAAATACTCGTAAGGGCTAAATACTTGCCTAGAGGAGCGTTTCTGGATGCCAACGTGAATGCTGGAGGAGCGCGAATATATCTATAAAGTCGGATCAAGCCAAATGATTCTCAGCTAATGAAACACCATTAAGTCCACCTTATAAAACTCTGTTTGATATATATACTATACAGCACCCATAACTTATCTAACATAACCTGTTTACATAAAATAATTTATAAAACTCTATTATTTATAAAACTCTATTTACATAAACTAATACGTATTTACATATATATCTATTTATATAATACCCTATCAACTCATAGTTTACAACCTGTTTAAAATAAATAATAGGGTGTAGAGGATAAGCTCATATTTATGCGTACGCACACAGTAGCACCTAACAAATAGCAGTACTTGCAAAAACATTTACAAGTCTTACCTTCGTTCACCGGAGATGGGTGTGACCACCGACAACGGTGGTGTTGGGCGGCAGGAGCGGCGTGTTGCATTCGAAGTCGGAGCTCATGGCGGGTTCGTCGGATTCGTCGTTGGCCGTGCGGTGGAGGCAGTGTCGTGCAGACGAGGATGGCGGCGAACGGCTTCGAGCGGAGGATGGTGCTAGCTGCGGCGGTGTTCAGGCGTTACTGGGCGGAGAGCTGTTCGAGCGGAGCCCTGGCGACTGGAGCGGCGATCAGGGGCTCAGGCGAGATCGGGCACACCGGTGGTGGACCTGATCGGAGGGAGAGCGGAAGGCGGGTGCTGCTGACGAGGGAGGAGTCCGGCGGTGTGACTGGGAAGGGCGAGGGAGCACGGGGTCGCAGTGTGATGAACGGAGGGGGTTCCTCTGTTCCGAACAGAGTCGGACGTCGGAAGAATGGAGGTGGCCCGGTAGGGGATGCGGGAAGTCGAGAGGGAGCACGACGAGGGCTGGTGGCCGTGGCGCTGGGCTTCGGGCTCGAGGGCGGTGGAGATGAGGCCTCGGGGTGCGAGGTCGCTGGAGAACGGGGAGGAGGCCGTGGTCGGAGATCCGGTGTCGGGCTGGACACGCTGGCGATGGGGGAGGCACGGCAGACAGCTACCGGGTTTGGTGAGGTCGAGGGCGAGCTGGGTGTTGCGGCGGCGTCCGAGGGTTCGGAGGGAGGCGTGTGGCGGCGGGGTTAAGGCTGCAGGGGAGATGAATAGGGGGCGGCTGTCGATGAAGGTGGAGGCGTGGGTTGAGAGATAGGGGCGACTGCTAGCTTGAAGGGAGAAATAGAAATAGCCTAGGTCATTATAAATATAAGTTGTGTTGGGAGATGGGGTTTAGGGTTAAGAGTAGGGTAGGCCTGTGCTGTTGTAGGGATAGGGGAAAAAGAGAACTGAGGTTCATAGGGTTAAGGTATGGCTGTGTACGGGCTATCCCTTAGAGTTTTGGTTGAATAGAGGTTGCATTGCTTTGATACGGTTGTTAGCCTTAGGTTTTATTTTATTTCATTGAATAGGTTGTACTAGTTAAGGGCTATGGTTAATTTGGTAGTAGGCTGTGCGTGCGTGTAGGGGTGCGTGAGTTACGGGGTTAAGGAAACTAGAAAACGTTTCATTTTTTTTATAAGGAATGTGTTTTAAAACTTTGTTTTAAATACCATTATTAGGGAAATTATTAGCAAGATAAATAGGAAGGTTGAATAACAGAATTAATAGGGAGAGATAATTGGTTTGATGAGGGGAAGTTTCTAAAATAGTTGTAATTTAAATAGGGTATAAAATAGAAACAATTTCGAATTCAAATTTGAAAATATTTGAAATTATCATCATTATTATTATTAAAAACATTTGAATCTCAAAAGTTAATACCCTATAATAAATAACTATATGTATAATGAAGAGAGTTAGACATCAAATGTTAATAATAGAAGACATACATCAATGGGTCTCCACTCAAGAGTATCTGGAAAAAAACAGATCGTTACACCAGATGCTCGAGAGACTGGCGAAGCATAATTATTTCTGTTTCATGGACGGGTATTCAGGATTTCTTCAGATCCCTATTCATAACGATGACCAGGAGAAGACGACTTTCACTTGCCCATTCGGGACGTATGCCTATAGAAGAATGTCGTTCGGACTTTGTAACGCCCCTGCTACATTCCAAAGACTCATGTCTGCTATCTTCTCCGACTACTCCCAAGACATCATGGAGGTTTTCATGGACGACTTCTCCGTCTATGGAACTAAATTTGACTCGTGCCTCAGTAATCTGACTAAGGTCCTGGAGAGATGTAAGGAAAAGGGACTAGTCCTAAACTGGGAGACGTGCCACTTCATGGTCCAAGAGGGAGTTGTGCTGGGACACATCATCTCTTCGAGGGGAATCGAGGTTGATAAGGCCAAAGTTGAAGTGATTGAAAAGCTTCCACCACCGCACAATCTTCGAGGAGTCCGTGGTTTCTTAGGACACGCGGGATTCTATCGCCGCTTCATAAAAGATTTCTCGAAGATTTCCAGGCCTCTGACCCAACTCCTCGTGAAGGACGTGCCTTTCGTCTTCAGCGAGGAGTGTATGGAGGCCTTCCGCATTTTGAAGCAAGCTTTGATTTCCGCGCCCATAATACATCCACCAAACTGGAAACTACCCTTTGAGCTGATGTGTGACGCTAGTGATTATGCGGTTGGTGCCGTCTTGGGGCAGAGGAAGGATAAAAATCTTCATGTTATATATTACACGAGCAAAACCCTTGATGCCGCCAAAAGAAATTATACTACCACGGAAAAGGAATTACTCGTGGTGATCTACGCCATGGATAAGTTCCGACAATATCTCGTTGGCGCCAAGGTGATCGTGCACACGGATCACGCGGCTCTTAAATACCTATTGAACAAGAAAGAAGCTAAGCCACGACTCATTAGATGGATTCTCCTCCTCCAGGAATTCGACCTGGAAATCAGAGACAAGAAGGGGGCGGAGAATGTTGTTGCCGATCACCTGTCCAGGATGCCCACTCTCGATTTAAATGCTACACCGATCGATGATTCACTCCCCGACGAGCATCTCTTCTCTGTCTCTTCCTCCTGGACCCCCTGGTACGCCGACATCGCAAATTATCTTGCTTGTGCCATCGTTCCCCACAATGTGAGCTTTCAGTAGAAGAAGAAATTTTTCCATGAGGTCCGCAAATTTTATTGGGATGACCCCCACGTATACAAAACATGCAATGATGGGGTGATACGAAGATGCATCCCTGAAACTGAGGCGACTTCCATCATTTCCCACTGCCATGGGCAGCAATGTGGAGGGCACGCGAGCACCTACAAGACCACCGCAAAAATTCTCCAAAGCGGATTCTACTGGCCTACACTCTTCAGGGACACACATGTTTATGTCCAAGCCTGTGATAAATGCCAAAGAGCTGGGAGTATCTCCAGAAGGAATGAGATGCCTCAACACTACATCCTGGAAATAGAAATCTTCGATGTATGGGGAGTGGACTTTATGAGACCGTTCCCTTCCTCCTCGGGGAACCAGTATATCTTGGTGGCTGTAGACTACGTGTCGAAATGGGTTGAAGCGATGGCCAGTCCAACCAACGATTCCAGAGTGGTGGCCAAGTTCTTTAAAAGCAACATCTTCCCGTGGTTCGGTGTACCTCGCGTCCTGATCAGTGACGGAGGGAGCCACTTTATAGAGAAGAAATTCGAGGCACTCTTAAAAAAATACGGGGTACAACACCGGGTGGGGCGTGCCTACCACCCGCAGACCAGCAGTCAGGCGGAAGTCTCTAGCCGGGAGATTAAAAGCATACTAGAAAATACGGTGGCCAATTCAAGAAAGGACTGGTCATCAAAGCTTCCTGACGCGCTTTGGGCCTACAGGACGGCATTTAAAACTCCTATCGGCACAACTCCCTACCTGCTTGTCTGTAACGACTGGTTTCCTTGTATCTGGATTTATTATAATATAATATATGTTTTGGTGGATTTTCTCCTCATGTGTGGTTTTCATCTCCGTGACTTTCATTTTCGATCGTTTCGTCGTGATTTCTCGTTTCTTCCTTAGGATCGTCGATTTCGAAGTATGTCATTCGTGACGGACTTCATAACGGTCGTATCTTACTATTAGATCAAGCCTAGGAGTCTTAGGAATCGATCCCGGAGCTCCGCGCTCCGTATCGGAACTTTTGGTGCTTATTAGCCGGTGTAAGAAGGGGCACCGACCGACTAGATGATGATCCAGTCGGTCGGCAATCCTTCTTGGACCGACTAGTTGGCTTTCTAAATTATTCAAGAGTTACTGTTTATCGTTAGTCGGTCTAAGAACGTTGGTTGACCGACTAGGTTGTAAACTAGTCGGTCAGCAATGCTTCTTTAACCGACTAACTGTTCAACTAAATTTTAGTATCTATACTGTTTACTCTTAGTCGGTTTACGAACGTTCACCGACCGACTAGATGTCAAACTAGTCGGTCAATAGTTGTTCATCGACCGACTAAATACAAATCCTATTTTCGTTCAGAAGTTACTGTTTACACTTAGTCGGTCTGCGTTGGTCGACCGACCGACTAGTTGCCAAACTAGTCGGTCAGTGGTTGCTCTTTTACCGACTAATCCGTGTTAAAACCCTAATTTCTGGGCAGCCGCCAGCCCAACCTATTTAAACCCCTCCCAAACGTTTTCTTCTTCCTCCACTCGACCTAAAACCCTAAAATCTCCCCCATTGAGCCCCCTTCCACCTCCAACCCTTATTCCTTCATTCCAAGCCCTAAAATCCATCATCTAAACCCTCCATCAACTCATTCTACCTCTCATCTTGCCCAAAATCTCATCAAATCCCCAAAATCCCCCAAAACCCCTAATTCCCCCAAACTTCTCCATTCGTTTCCAGATCTGGTCCCTAGGTTCTCCGGAGTGTTTCTCCCACCTCCTCTCGGTAAGAAATCGATCTCTTGATGTTTTCATAACCTATTTGTATTTTTATGAAACCCTAATGAATGAATGTTATTTTGATGATTGTTTCCCCATAACAGCGACTTCCCCGTGGATTAGCATCCGCGAGACGAACCTTCGTGATCGTCATCCCCGGTGCTAGGCAAGTGAAACTTGCCACTTAGGGTTTGGGCCATGTTTTAGGCCATTTTGCTTGTTGTAGGCGTAAAAGAGGCTAGGCGACGAAATGATACTCGCCTAGGCGCAAATTGGGGAACTAGCTTGACAACGAAGCTAGTTCCGACATATATCATGTTGCACAATTACCATGTCATGTTTACTTTCCATTAACGGTACGCGAATTAATTGTCATGTCATTGCATTCTTCAAGTGACACCGTGATTGCGTAGCATCGCTACAATACTTGTGTTTCCTGGCTCGTGACCAGAAGCGAGCATAATGAGTTGCTAACCCCAACGCTCGATATTGAATTGTGAACTAAGAAACAAGCTCCCGTGCGGGGCAACCCTGGCTCACTTGCTGGGCTCATGTGCAGGGACCCTGGCTTGTTTACGTGTGGGATGGGGTAAGGGTTAAGCGGCCATTCAACTGGGAGTCTGCCCGATCAGCAACTGCAGTTGTAAGGCGTAAACTCTGGGGTGGGGTAGTGTTTAGTGCCGATCGGTGTGAATGTTGTACCATCCAGCTGAAGGCCGTAAACATCTACAAAACAACGTGAAACGTGAATAGTGAATTGATTGAGATTGTTAGTAGCTTGGCTACTCTTGTCTTGTCCCGATACTTGTTCTCTTGTACTTACTGTTCACCATGTCTTAATTGTGCACTCATGTTATAACTGCCATGTCATGCATACTAAAACTGCTAGGTTGCTAGTTGCCGTACTTTCAGTTTCCTTGCCCAAGTCTCTTAGACTTGCTGACATGTGCCCCTTTACTCTTTTGGGTGACACATGTTAGATCCTGAGCCTGAGTACCTTGTTGAGGACGAGGTGTTTGCTGACGCCGAGCCCGAGCTTGTGTTTGACGGGGAGTACGCGGACACTGGGGACCAGTCCTAGTGTCTTCGTAGTGTTTCCTTTTGTTTAGACTGTTGTTTGGTTGTCGGTGCGTGGCACCTATACTTTGTTATGTTGTTGCTTTTGTTGGCCTTGTTCTGGGCCTTTAGACTCTTTCTTTTAGCCTGGTGACTTTTCTGGATGTTGGACTTATTTTCATGTTGGACAATTTATGAGATATGAGAATTTTATTTCTGTCTCTCCTTTTATTATTATTGTTGCTCCGTTGTGGTTACAGGGACCTGCTTATGTTTTATTGACGCTTATCGGGTTTGGGGCTTCACGGCTCCACTCTCGTGCGGACCTTTTCACGTCTCGCCTCCATTTTAGGGAAGCGGGTCGTGACAGGTTTTGTTGGTGGCCCATGCAGGTCCCTCTGTAACTTCGATTTTTGGAATGACGATAATAATATTAGAATGTCCAATAAACTAAGTTCGACGTCCGAGTCATAAGCTATGAGTCTAATCTGCTTCGTTTGCTGTGTCACTAGATGGCAGGAAGACGTTTCACCCGTGGTGGGGGTAGTGGTGCGCTCCCTCATGATGAGGAGCCTGAGCGGAAACCCACCAACGGTGAGATGATGCGGATGATGCTCCAGATGATGCAAGTGCAGCAGGGCGTGCTCCTGCAAGTCCAGAATGCTCCACTTGCTCGAGCTGCCCGGGCTCTTCCGGATGTCCCTCGCTCCGAGCCGGGAGCGAAGCAATTTCGGGAGCTGGGTCCCGCATATTTTGATGGGTCTGAGGGTCCTCTGGCTGCCGATGAGTGGATTCGGAACATTGAGGATAATCTGAAGATGGCCAAGATCACCCCGGCTGGATGGGTTGATTTGGCGAAGAGGCAACTTAAGGATAATGCTCGGAACTGGTGGGATGCGGAAGAGAAGATGCTGGTGGAGCCGATAGCTTGGACTACCTTTAAGTCCAGGTTTGATGAGGAGTTCTTTCCGAAGGCTGCTAGGAAGGAGATGCTGCAGCGCTTCATTGATCTGAAGCAAGGGAGCTTGACGGTGGACCTGTACCACCAAGAGTTCACTAGGCTGAGTCGGTTCGCACCGAAGATGGTGCAGGATGCTGATGAGAGGGCTCAGAGGTTCCTGCAGGGACTTGCTTTGGAGCTCCAGAGTTTTGTGTCTTCCTCCGATCTAGACTCTTATCAGAAGGTTCTGGTCGCTGCGAGGAGGCAGGAGCTGAACCTGAGTCAGAGGAGGGGGTCTGCTGTTGGTGCTGGGAAGAGGCCTATGGAGCAGGCCAGAGCGGTGGTTAGGCCTGGTTTCAAGCCTAATCAGCCAGCTCAGTTTAAGAGGCCAGGAGGGCCTATTCTGAAGACTTGCCATTTCTGCGGCAAGCCTGGCCACATCAAGGATCAGTGTCGGAAGTTTTTGGGCCAGTGTTTAGTGTGTGGTGATGCTTCCCATGTCGCGAGGGATTGTCGGCATGCGGGTCCGCTGCGGAGGGCACATGTTGCAGCACAGCCGTTGCAGCAGCGAGCGTCTGTTCCTGCTGGTCGTGGAGCAGCTCTTGTTCCGCAGAGGCAGGCTTTTCAGCAGGCTGTTCCGCCGAGGAGGCATGCTTTTCTGATGACCGCTGTGGAGAGCGAGGCTGTGGATGAGGTTATCGCAGGTAATCCTCAATCTAGCTGTTACCCTCCTAGCTGGTTTGATTGTTAGATTGTGTTGTTTGCTTGAACATGATTGTTTGCTAGACTAGGGTTTGATTGTTAATTGCTTGTTAGGTGTGGTTTTGGTGTGCACATTTCCTGCACGAGTCCTCTTTGACTCTGGTGCATCGATGTGCATTATTTCTCGGAGCTTCGTGGAGAGGCATTCCTTGTCGACGTCCCCTCTTCCCAAGAGTTGGAATATCGTTACAGGGAATGGCATGGTCTCGGTGCATCGTGGTTGCAATTCTTGCTCGTTGGTGGTCTGTGGACATGAGCTCTTCGCTGATTTCATTGTCCACGACATCATCAACTATGATGCGGTTCTTGGGATGGACTGGCTTGCGAGCTTCTATGCTACGATCGACTGTCGGAGGAAGAAGGTGGTGTTCGAGATTCCCAGACATCCAGTGTTTGAGTTCAGTCGTGGTAGCAGTTCGCTTGGTCCTGTCAGGTTTCGGGCCAGACCAGTGGAGGCTGTGGCTATGCAGATGGAGCTGGAGTGGCCAGCTGTGGTGCGTGATTTTGGTGACGTCTTCCCCGAGGAGATGTCTAGTTTGCCACCTGATCGAGCTCTAGAATTTTCTATCGATCTCATTCCAGGTGCGCAGCCGATTTCGAAGGCGCCGTATCGTATGGCACCTGCAGAATTGGAAGAATTGAGGAAGCAGCTGGATGAGCTTTTGCTGAAGGGTTATATTAATCCTAGTGTGTCTCCGTGGGGAGCACCGGTGCTGCTGGTGAAGAAGAAGGATGGTTCACGTCGCATGTGCGTGGACTATCGGGAGTTGAATGCTGTGACCATTAAGAATAAATACCCGTTGCCCCGCATCGATGATATTTTTGATCAGCTTGGAGGTTCGAGGGTGTTTTCTAAATTGGATTTGAGGAGTGGTTACCATCAGTTGAAGGTGAAGAAGGATGATGTTCCGAAGACAGCGTTCAGGACGAAGTATGGACACTATGAGTTCGTGGTTATGCCTTTCGGCGTAACTAACGCACCCGCAGTTTTCATGAATCTGATGAACCTGATTTTCTACGACTTTTTGGATAAGTTTGTCGTTATCTTTATTGACGACATTCTGATCTATTCGAAGTCGGAGGAAGAGCATGCCTCGCACTTAAGGACGGTATTGGAGATTTTGAGGAAGCATCGTTTGTATGCTAAGTTTTCGAAGTGCGAGTTTTGGCTGGATCGAGTTGCTTTTCTCGGGCATGTGGTGACTGGAGATGGCATTTCAGTGGATCCCGAGAAGATTAGGGCCATCAGAGAGTGGCCTGTTCCGTCGTCTGCGTCTGAGATTCGGAGTTTCCTTGGACTTGCTGGTTACTATCGGCGATTCATTAAGGACTTTTTCCGTATTGCTGAGCCAATG
Organism: Scilla litardierei; assembly: GCA_030789695.1. Taxonomy (NCBI): domain Eukaryota; kingdom Viridiplantae; phylum Streptophyta; class Magnoliopsida; order Asparagales; family Asparagaceae; genus Scilla; species Scilla litardierei. Next base: position 203,027,728 of record CM061133.1, read on the forward strand.
ACCAGGTTGACGCGGAAGGATGTTGCTTTTGTTTGGTCGGGTGATTATGAGAGTGCTTTTGGCGTTCTGAAGGAGAGGTTGACGACGGTCCCTATTCTTGTTGTGACTGATCGCAGCGGTGGATTTGAGATCTTTTGCGATGCTTCTGGCAAGGGTCTCGGTTGTGTGTTGCATCAGCACGGACATGTTGTGGCGTATGCGTCTCGTCAGCTTAAGGTTCATGAGAAGAATTATCGGACGCATGATTTGGAGTTGGCTGCTGTTGTGTTTGCTCTTAAGATTTGGAGGCACTTCCTGCTGAGTGAGAAAGTGAAGATTTTCACCGATCACAAAAGCTTGAGGTATATTTTCACTCAGAAGGAGCTCAACATGCGACAGCGTCGATGGTTGGAGCTTATGGCGGATTATGATATTGATTTGCAGTATCACCCTGGCAAGGTGAATGTGGTCCCAGATGCTTTGAGTAGGCTTCCAGCGGTGATGATTTTGACCTCGCAGTGGAGATTGCAGCAGGATTTTTACGAGTCTGGCGTGGAGATTGTTCTTCCTGGGGAGGCTTCTTCGTTGATGTACATGCAGGTACAGTCAACGATCGTGGATCGGATTAAGGCTGGCCAGGCTGAGGATCCGAAGCTGGTAAAGATTCGGGAGCAGGTGGAAGCCGGTCTGCGGACTGACTTTTTGATTCATGAGGATGGCTCGCTGAGGTTTGGAGCCAGGTTGTGTGTGCCCGCGGGGGATATTAGAGAGGAGCTGATGGTGGAGGCACACAGTTCGCCGTATTCTGTGCATCCTGGTGGCACCAAGATGTACCAGGATCTTCGTCTGAATTATTGGTGGCATGGTATGAAGAGGAGTGTGGCTCGGAGTGTAGCCAAGTGCTTGGTTTGCCAGCAAGTGAAGGCGAAGCATCAGCGTACGGCCGGGTTGCTACAACCGCTTCCGATTCCGGAGTGGAAATGGCAACACATCACTATGGATTTCGTGACTGGACTACCTCGGAGTCCGAAGCAGAATGACGCGATTTGGGTGATCGTAGATCGATTGACCAAATCTACACACTTTATTCCGTTCCGAGTGGGACAGTCCACTGAGGCGCTAGCGAGGAGATATATGGAGGTAAAATTCTTTTACTCTCCGTTTTTATTTCCTTTTCCTAGTTTGGATGGTGATGTGACGTGAATCGTGCAGGAGGTCGTGCGACTTCATGGAGTCCCCGTGAGTATCGTGTCGGACAGAGACACGAGGTTCACATCTCAGTTCTGGCAGAGTTTGCAGAAGAGCTTGGGTACGCGTCTAAGTTTCAGCACGGCGTACCATCCGCAGACGGATGGCCAGTCCGAGAGGACGATTCAGATTTTGGAGGACATGCTGAGGGCGTGCATGTTGGATTTCAAGGGTTCGTGGGAGGACCATCTACATTTGGTGGAGTTCTCTTACAACAACAGCTTCCAGGCGAGTATTGGCATGGCGCCTTTCGCCGCTCTTTATGGGAGGAAATGTCGATCGCCATTGAGTTGGGATGACGTTGGTGATCGGGAGTTGTTGGGACCTGAGATGATCGTGGAGGCCGTGGAGATCGTCAGGAATATTCGGGAGAGGTTGAGGATTGCTCAGGACCGTTTTAAGCATTGGGCGGATGCTAAACGTCGTCCTTTGGAGTTTCAGCCGGGCGACCATGTGTTCTTGAAGATTTCCCCGAATCGCGGTGTGATTCGTTTCGGGAAGCGAGGGAAGTTGAGCCCGCGATACATTGGACCGTTTGACATTTTGGAGAGGGTTGGCGAGGTAGCTTATCGCTTGGCCTTGCCGCCATCTTTGGAAGGAGTTCACAATGTTTTCCATGTGTCGCAGCTTCGTCGATACATTGGCGATCCATCTCATGCTGTGGATTTTTCGGAGATTACCGTTCGCCCCGATATGACGTATGACCAGCATCCAGTGCAAATTCTGGACAGGCGTCAGAAGTCACTTCGGAACAAGATTGTCAATCTTGTGAGGGTGATGTGGCGACACGGCTCACCAGGAGAATCTACTTGGGAGAATGAGGATGAGATGCGAGAGCGTTTTCCACTTTTGTTTTCGGACACGTGAGTGTTTGGAAATTCCGAGGACGGAATTTTTCTTAAGTTGGGGAGGATGTAACGACAGGTTTCCTTGTATCTGGATTTATTATAATATAATATATGTTTTGGTGGATTTTCTCCTCATGTGTGGTTTTCATCTCCGTGACTTTCATTTTCGATCGTTTCGTCGTGATTTCTCGTTTCTTCCTTAGGATCGTCGATTTCGAAGTATGTCATTCGTGACGGACTTCATAACGGTCGTATCTTACTATTAGATCAAGCCTATGAGTCTTAGGAATCGATCCCGGAGCTCCGCGCTCTGTATCGGAACTTTTGGTGCTTATTAGCCGGTGTAAGAAGGGGCACCGACCGACTAGATGACGATCCAGTCGGTCGGCAATCCTTCTTGGACCGACTAGTTGGCTTTCTAAATTATTCAAGAGTTACTGTTTATCGTTAGTCGGTCTAAGAACGTTGGTTGACTGACTAGTTTGCAAAATAGTCGGTCAGCAATGCTTCTTTAACCGACTAACTCTTCAACTAAATTTTAGTATCTATACTGTTTACTCTTAGTCGGTTTACGAACGTTCACCGACCGACTAGATGTCAAACTAGTCGGTCAGTAGTTGTTCATCGACCGACTAAATACAAATCCTATTTTCGTTCAGAAGTTACTGTTTACACTTAGTCGGTCTGCGTTGGTCGACCGACCGACTAGTTGCCAAACTAGTCGGTCAGTGGTTGCTCTTTGACCGACTAATCTGTGTTAAAACCCTAATTTCTGGGCAGCCGCCAGCCCAACCTATTTAAACCCCTCCCAAACGTTTTCTTCTTCCTCCACTCGACCTAAAACCCTAAAATCTCCCCCATTGAGCCCCCTTCCACCTCCAACCCTTATTCCTTCATTCCAAGCCCTAAAATCCATCATCTAAACCCTCCATCAACTCATTCTACCTCTCATCTTGCCCAAAATCTCATCAAATCCCCAAAATCCCCCAAAACCCCTAATTCCCCCAAACTTCTCCATTCGTTTCCAGATCTGGTCCCTAGGTTCTCCGGAGTGTTTCTCCCGCCTCCTCTCGGTAAGAAATCGATCTCTTGATGTTTTCATAACCTATTTGTATTTTTATGAAACCCTAATGAATGAATGTTGTTTTGATGATTGTTTCCCCATAACAGCGACTTCCCCGTGGATTAGCATCCGCGAGACGAACCTTCGTGATCGTCATCCCCGGTGCTAGGCAAGTGAAACTTGCCACTTAGGGTTTGGGCCATGTTTTATGCCATTTTGCTTGTTGTAGGCGTAAAAGAGGCTAGGCGACGAAATGATACTCGCCTAGGCGCAAATTGGGGAACTAGCTTGACAACGAAGCTAGTTCCGACATATATCATGTTGCACAATTACCATGTCATGTTTGCTTTCCATTAACAGTACGCGAATTAATTGTCATGTCATTGCATTCTTCAAGTGACCCCGTGATTGCGTAGCATCGCTACAATACTTGTGTTTCCTGGCTCGTGACCAGAAGCGAGCATAATGAGTTGCTAACCCCAACGCTCGATATTGAATTGTGAACTAAGAAACAAGCTCCCGTGCGGGGCAACCCTGGCTCACTTGCTGGGCTCATGTGCAGGGACCTTGGCTTGTTTACGTGTGGGATGGGGTAAGGGTTAAGCGGCCATTCAACTGGGAGTCTGCCCGATCAGCAACTGCAGTTGTAAGGCGTAAACTCTGGGGTGGGGTAGTGTTTAGTGCCGATCGGTATGAATGTTGTACCATTCAGCTGAAGGCCGTAAACATCTACAAAACAACGTGAAACGTGAATAGTGAATTGATTGAGATTGTTAGTAGCTTGGCTACTCTTGTCTTGTCCCGATACTTGTTCTCTTGTACTTACTATTCACCATGTCTTAATTGTGCACTCATGTTATAACTGCCATGTCATGCATACTAAAACTGCTAGGTTGCTAGTTGCCTTACTTTCAGTTTCCTTGCCCAAGTCTCTTAGACTTGCTGACATGTGCCCCTTTACTCTTTTGGGTGACACATGTTAGATCCTGAGCCTGAGTACCTTGTTGAGGACGAGGTGTTTGCTGACGCCGAGCCCGAGCTTGTGTTTGACGGGGAGTACACGGACACTGGGGACCAGTCCTAGTGTCTTCGTAGTGTTTCCTTTTGTTTAGACTGCTGTTTGGTTGTCGGTGCGTGGCACCTATACTTTGTTATGTTGTTGCTTTTGTTGGCCTTGTTCTGGGCCTTTAGACTCTTTCTTTTAGCCTGGTGGCTTTTCTGGATGTTGGACTTATTTTCATGTTGGACAATTTATGAGATATGAGAATTTTATTTCTGTCTCTCCTTTTATTATTATTGTTGCTCCGTTGTGGTTACAGGGACCTGCTTATGTTTTATTGACGCTTATCGGGTTTGGGGCTTCACGGCTCCACTCTCGTGCGGACCTTTTCACGTCTCGCCTCCATTTTAGGGAAGCGGGTCGTGACATTGTCTATGGGAAAGCTTGCCATCTTCCTGTGGAATTGGAGCATAAGGCATATTGGGCAGTTAAGAATCTGAACTTCGACACCAAGAAGGTAGGAGTCCACCGGCAGTTACAACTCAATGAGCTCGACGAAATCCGGCTCAATGCCTATGAGAACGCCAAAATCTACAAGGAGAAGCTGAAGCGGTGGCACGATAAGCGAATCTTGAAGAGGGAATTCAAAGAAGGGTACTTAGTTCTCATGTTCAACTCAATGCTGAAGCTCTTTCCTGGAAAACTCAAGTCAAGATGGTTGGGACCGTTCCGCGTCACCAAGGTTTTCCCGCATGGGGCTATCGAGATAATGGGAAGGGATGAGCCGTTTAAAGTCAACGGACAGCGTCTGAAACACTATGCAGTTGGAGAACCAGAATTCTCTCCAGACGGATCCCCAACGAGCGACAACTCTTCCTCTAACCCCCCGGATCCTAATTGACCAACGCTAGAGGCGTTGAGCTAAGCGACGTTAAACGAAAGCGCTTCATGGGAGACAACCCATGTTCTAAACTTATGCTTCGTTTTAAAGGATTTTTTCTACTTTATTTTTCCCTATTTTTATAAATAAATCCAGCCGAAACAACTTCCGTGAAGGAACTCAGGCGATTCTTGGGTTTTGCAGAAAACAAGGCCTCAACCGATCGGGTGAGCTCCCACCCGATCGGTTGGGATGTATCAGAAACAAGCCGCATCTGTCCCCAAATGAACCGATCGGGTGAGGCATGGAGAGACCGGGTGACAGACCGGGTGATCTGGGGAGAAGTCTCGGAAAATTTTTGGGAAACATCAACCGATCTGTTGAGTTAGAGCACGATCGGCTGAGGCGACCGGGTGAGCAACCCCCATTCTCGGGAAAAATTTGGGAAACGGTCAACTGATCGGGTGACTATTCACCCGGTCGGTTCACCTGTAGCTGTTGGCCAACAGGAACTTTCGAAATTTGCCTACCCGATCGGGTGAGAACTCACCCGATCGGTTCAGTTTCGCCCCTATAAATACACCCACCGCACAGTGACCGCCACCCGACCCCCGAAAATCCCCTTCACGCGGTTTCACGCCCTCCAACTGTCAAATCGACCTCCTCCACCCAACATACTACCCCTAAACCCTCATCCCCACTCACTCCCATACTTCCCCACCCCCGCCACCTCGCCATCGTCGACATTCCATCATCAAACACCCAAACCCTAACCCTAGCCCCAAAATTTTCAAAAATCTGTTTCTTGTCGGATCAGCGAGCGGCGGCTTCCCGAATTGTTTCCTCCTACTACACGAGTCCCCCGGGGGCTCAATCTTGCTACGAGGATGGGTAACACTCTTCCACTCTACACATCTCTTACTTTATTTGTAGTATCCTAAATTGGTGTTGTACCTGCTTTACTTGCTCTATATTCATCGTAGGCACGCCCCCACTTTCATTTTCACCAACCACATAGTCGCCATGTCTAAGAAAGGGAAAGAGATTGCATCATCTTCGCGCCGTGATCCGCTCTACGGCCCCTTTTCCCCCTCTTTCCTTGGCATAAACCCTTCTACGGAAGAACAGTCTGACCGTTTGCGAGCACTACTTCATCGCCCGATGAGACCTACACTCTTCGCCGATCGCCCCACACTCGAAGCTCTAGGGCTTTCGAACGGCGTCGCCAGAATTTTCAATTGTATCGGGTGCCATACCCTCTCTCACATCCATGCTCACACACACAGAAACTCACGCTTGAATTCCTTAGTTCCCTCGAGTTGTTTGATGGGGGTTTCTCCTTCCGCGCTTTCAACTGCGACTTTTCTCTGGGTTTCATCGAGTTGAACAATATCCTCAATCTCCGTCACCTCGATCTTAATACTGAACATTCCACCCACGATCGAACTGACATCTACTCTCAATTTCGGGCTGAAGGTGTTTGGCAACGATTTACCCGGTACACCACCTTTCCACCCGAGGCTCCTGCCTCCTACATTATTCACCCGTGTTACCGCCTCGCCCATTGTATCCTTGCCAACACTGTTTTCGCCCGCGTGGATGTGTCCACTGTATCCAGGGATGAGCTCTTCTTTCTATATGCCATGTCCGATGACAGGATCCTTGGGCACATCCCTATGCCCATAAACGCCGCTCATTGGATCGTCCACGAAATTTTTGCCGTTAGCCGCGCCACTTCTGGATCCATCTGTTGTGGTGGGATGATCACTGTTATTGTCAGCTGCGTTTTGAGAGTGCCACCCGACCTCCCTATTTTGCCCGGACGTAGCCGTATTGATCGTGATTACTTGATCGATATCAATATGCTCACTCCCTTCGGTGAAGACCGTGCTGTCTACCTCTATAGCCCCGCCTGCGAACCTTTCGCGATCCTGCCACCTTTAGCCCCTTTGCGGCTACCCTACCCCCCATATCATCTGCCTTGGGAGTTTTACCCCGATCCTTGGTATTCTCCGTTAGTGCATCTACCACCCTTGGATCCTCCCGATTGGCACCCAATTGTCGGCCCGCCTGGTACGATCTTTCTCCACCACAGCCCCCCTGTGCACATCGATCCTCCTGTGCTCCAGCCTGTCGCCCCTCCTTCCCCCATAGGCACACCCTCCTCTTCCTCTGAGGATTCTTTCATTCACTATTCCCCACCCTCCTCCCCCTCCCCCTACCATTCCAGTACCAGCGAATCCGATTGACTCCCCCTTGCATATTTCTGCATTTCCTGATCATATCATTTTGCTAGCACTGTCAGGTCTAGCTTGGGGGACGTCTATTTTGGTGTGTTGTCGTGTTTTGTTGTTTTTCTCATTTTTGTGTGTGTGTGCTTGTTTTTCCCATTTTGAGTGTCGTGTCGTGTGGTTTTATTTCTATTTTCATATCGTTTGATTTTGATTTTGATCTTTCTTTATATTAAGTTTCATCTCTGCGTTTTCCTCGTTTTCATTTCTTTTTGTGTCAGTGCATATTCCCCACATCTTCATTGCCCTCCCGTACTCACTCATATTGCACTGAGGGCAATGCAAGCTTCAGCTTGGGGGAGTCGCACTGTGTGCGTCATTTGAGTCCTTCTTTTTCGTTTTTGTGTCGTTTTCATCGTGTTTTTTATTTTTTCTTTTTTTTCTCTTCTCTTCTTTTTAGCTCTTTCTCCTAGAGATGAACCCTATGATGAATCGCCACAAAATCACACACACCTAGCATTGCATCGATAATCACACTCACTAACCCTAGGATTTCGAGCCCTCTTGCATTTCACGCATCGTGGGTCCGCTTAGCTTTTTGTGAGTCATGCGTCGTGCCTAGCTATTTGATGTGCTTCTACTTGGTGATTTTACTTTATATACCTGTCCAGGAATGACCCCTAGATTATCATGCTTCGATTTGAATATGCGGTACTTGCTCCCATTATATGCATGCTATATTTATAACGTATAATTTCAACTCGCATGTGTCGGGATTCCACAATTAAGGACTAGGATAACCCATTTAGCCTACGCTCTATTTAGCGAGAATAGTTTCCTATGCCCGAGTGTTTAGATTTCGACTTCTTTTTTGCTTTACTTGGTGCAAATCCCCTCGTCGTGTACCGTTCTCCCACTTGGGAGAGTGCACATGTGTATAGCCAAAAACCCAAAAATCAAAAAAAAAGGAGAAAAGAAAAGAAAAACCCCAAAAAAAGAAAAGAAAAGAAAAAAAATTGTATAGCCAAAAAGCCAAAAAAAAAAATAGAAAAACCCAAAACCCAAAAAAATTCCAGTGTGAATATTTTCCTACTTGCCGAGAATAAAGGGAAGGCGAGAATTTGCACCGAGTGTTCTTCTCCGTATCATCTCAACCCCCATCGTTTTCGAAAACACTTGGCTTAGGAACTTTTTAGCTAGTATCTAAGCTATAGTGGTGTGATTTCCTTAACCCTAGTTGTGGAATCCCCGATGCATGTTACGCTTCACTTCTTATACTCTTCTCGTGCATGCTTGAACTAATATTCACCGCAATTTCAAATTCGAATCGGTATTTGGGTCACTTCCTGGATTTGCGTATATGAGCTCATAGCACATTGTAGAAAACGACACCGACTGCTAGCGCGCGACCACACTCACTCGCGCTTCACCGCGTGGGCCCACGGCACTTATTTGGACTCGTTTTCCTAGGTTTAGTGGTGTGATTTGACGTTTGCTTGCTTGGTGTGTCGTTTTTGATTTTTGTTGGCTCTGACGGACGATCTAGGATATAGAGTTTTCTTTTTCTTTCTTCCTCTCTATTTTCTCCCTCCGAGCTCCTACTCTCACTCGTCTTCCTCGAGGCGAGGAAGAGTTCAGCTTGGGGGATTTTGACGTGCGTTTATATTTTATATATTCACGCACGTTTTCTTTTGTGTTTCTCTGTGTTTTCCGCCGTCTTTTATTCGTTTTCTCTTATTTTTTCGTTTTCTTTCACTTTTCTTTGTCTTTCCATGTTTGCAGGAGATCGACCGCGTAGGGGACGTTTAACGACGATATCTCAAGTCCCCGGAGCAACGGAGAATACATCTTTCAGCCCCTCACCCGGTCGGTTGGTCTTCTCCAACCGATCGGGTGATGCACGCGTGCACCACCCGGTCTCAGCCGGAGCTCAAGTGAAAGTCATCCGACCGGTTCACAGGCCGGTTCAGTGGGGGCCTGTTCTCTGTCTTTTCGAGCAGAATTCCAACCGATCGGGTGACTCTCACCCGATCGGTTCATCTGTAGCTGATGATGAGGGGCTGAAGACACGGGCATCCAACCGATCGCTTCACCCGATGGTGTCAAGATCCAACCGGTCACTCCAAGAACTCACCCGACCGGTTCATATGACCGGGTGAAAGCTCGCCGTTTTCTGTTCATTATCTGTAACGGATCACCCGATCTGTTGACTTGTCAACCGATCGGGTGATGCGAGAGTCTATAAATAGAACCCCTAGGGTTCCAGAAACGGGGAGCTGCTAGTTTTTACTGTTTTCTCCCATTGTGACGGCTGTAATTATTGTTCTTTTGTAAGTTTTCGGATCTTTCTCAAATTTTAGTATTGTCTTAATTACTCTATTACTTCCGCATTCCAATCGTCTGATTATGATTCCAACGGTTAATTTTCATTTAGATCGCTTTTTAATGGATTTTTGTGAGTAGTTCCCAAATCTAGGATTTTGGTGGAAACCCCTTTGGGGGCTCTTCCCGATGCGTCCATAGGGTTAGTAAATCGATAGGGATTAGGAATCTAACGGTTACGCGGGGTGTTTCATTGTCATCGGCGGGAAAAAGACCGCCTTTGACCGTTGGGCCAAGGGGGAATAAACTTGGCGGTTGACTCCCTAGCCATAGCTCACGTCCTTAGCGTAGACGCCGAATCCTAGCACGCGGGAGCGGCAGGATGAGACGTTGGGAGTTATCGTTGCGAGCTTAGTGCTCCCGGAATCGATCAGTGTTAATGAACACGGGAGTGCCCACTGATCGAATCCGAGAAGTCCGGTGTATCATCCTGGGCACCAACCGGAATATCGGGCCCATGGGATGCTGGTACCACTTTCAGAGGCAACGTCCCACCATTAGACCCTAATTCCGATCGCTATCCATACTCGTAGGCCGTATCGGCGAGAGTCGCTCGTCGGAGTGGAAACCAAGGTCCTGGGTTTATTTTCTTATTGTTCATACCCTTCATTCCTTTCCGTGACAACCATTTACCGATTCGGGCTAGCTCGCCTACGGGGTGATTTTGGTCCTCCTTGACTCAAGCACATCCTAGCCTCCCTGTGTTCGACCTCCAAGCCACACTACAGCACCGTGCGCTTGCGGTTACAAATTTCTAAACCCCCTCGCGGGTCCCCCGGCCATTTGCGGATAGCAAGCCGGGGCACACGTCAACGAGCACGTGCAAACACTCATTTGAGACACTCTCATGCACGTACTCATGCGCATGCGCCTTCACATTCGTATGATCACACATCACATCCACGTATGCATGTTTCTTCTCATGATCATCTTCATGCATATGAACCTCATGTACATCTATGTATGTGTGCAACACCACACCATGGATCACATGTCCATTATCACGCATTAGCACAACACAATGTTCCATACACATATCCACATGCTTTTGCTAGATCCCATGTTCCTAGGCCACATGCACCACGTAGAGATCAACCTTTTGTGCTTGCAACCACAAGGAAGAGGATACCCAAACATACATTATTTGGGGTCATACGAACACTAACACTCATGCTAAGGATATGTATGTGCAATCTTATATTCATGATATTAATTTGAATGATGATTATGTTGGAAAATCAAGATCCTCTTGGACTTGGTTTCCAAAGGGTTAGTTTTCGTCGACCCAATATGCTTGGTAGCATAAGTTTATATTCATTTTATGGGTACCAAAGCATTTGTGTTAAGAATTGGTTTATTCTTTTGTTTGAATATTGGTCTTGAATGCTCATGTTTGTTGGAAACTTAAATTCTTATTGAATTTGATTTCCATTGATTGATTAGTAAATCATTGTGTGTAGGTTTTTCATGTCTAGAATATTTAATACTTTCTCATGCAATACTTGCTTTGGTTCATATTTATGTTTTGTTGCATGTGATACACGTTATGCTCTTGGATTAATATGCATATTTACTTTGGTACAATTGGTACATGCATGTATATGGTTAAATATTTATCAAGTGATATGATTACGTGTATCAGAAAAATTATGTGTGATTACATTAGGATATGGTTTGCAATTATTTGAATTTAGTATTTAAATTTGTTCCCTAACCTATTAGATTCAAAAAGGTTTTTGGCTACCAAAATTATGTTTTCTAGGTTCAATCTACTTTAGGATACCAACTCCTTGATTTGCAAATATTTCCATTCAAATGGAGTTGATGGTGCTTAAGTGATGCACCAAAGTATGGGGAGCATAATGTTGTAAGTATAGTCTTACATTTGGTATCTATGTGTGTTGGATGCATGTAGATGTCGCTTTGAGTTTGGGACTATCTCATGTGTATTCTATATTTGCATATTATGTGTCTTTTATGCCATTCATGTCTACGTATGTCATTTGTGTAAAATTCTTAACTCATGTGCATTGTGTATTCATAATCCATATTCATATGTTTATTCATGGATTATTTATAACATGTGGCTTAAAAAATTTCATGCTAGAATTAATGCTCATTTTCATGTTTCACATACGGGACATGCTAATATTTATGTTCCACCTCACAAGCGTGCATCCCAACTTCCTAATCATGCCACTACACAACCTCTCTTTAAGAATCTCAAATCAATATTTTTGTGGACTCCTAAGAATTTTTCTAGGCATGATAGGAACACATATATAGAATCGTATATTAGGAATGACATATTCTCATGCAACTATATATAAAAATCAAACTCAGCCTTTATTTGATTTCCACCTTGCTAACTCACTCACATTGCACTTCATTGCTTGGGTACCATGCTTGTATGATTACTTTTTGTACCCATATATGTACGAGTTCGTCCATTACTCCCAAGTTTTCATATTTTGTATGATTATGTGGGAGTATGAAATGTTTGATTGCTATCATGATATTTTCATTTATATGTCATTGCATTTCATTCATATTATGTTGTGCATATAGATTAGTAAGTTTCTCTAACCGTTAGTGATTATCAATTTGCACCTTCCCATCTTGTTGATATGTCAAAGGGGAAGATGAATTTGGTTATGAAAAATTATACCATATGTTTTTCATGCACTCTTTGTGGTATTACTTTTCATGCCATCCATCAATATATGTTGTGCCGTGAATGTATATTTTGTGCACATATGCATATTGAACGGGAAAACTTTCTAGCACACACTATTGTATTATATGTGAGTATTCATAGTGATGTTGCTTGCATTATGTATTATGATTAAATCACATGCATAGGAATTCTTAGTCAATGTGTATCTAAATTCCTAATGGTTGAGTATTGTTAATTCCTTGTGTGTATGATTTTCATGATTTTAATAACTCCTATCAATGCATGTCATGCATTTTTATTGATGGTTATTATTTACAATTGGTATATGATTGGTTATTGGACTACTTGATTTTGTTTGTTAACCACTTGGATCCAAAAAGTTTTTGGATACCACCAATTGTTTAACTGTCAGATTGTTGTACAAGATGCCTACCCAACACACTCCTTGGTTTACAAATGAAGGATCAATTCAAAGGAGAGGATGGTGCCTTGGAGATGCACACATATAATGAGAGCTAAATGGTTGTAAGTATGTGTTTAGTACAATTCGTATTTTAATATATTGGATTTGTGTAATATAGCATACTTCTTCATTAGCTCATTCATATCACACCCTCATGGAGATTGTTTGTTTATGTGACTACCATGCACATGCATGCCATATATGTCTTATTATGACTCATGTATCATGGTAGCTATAACATTCATATAGTGAGTTAGTTTTTTATTGATTTTCATATCTTTGGAACATGTTGCATTACACATCTCATTCCTCATATGCATGCTTCTTTGTGAAGATTGTTAAAAATTATGGATATGATAACTAATGTGTATGACATGCTTGTTTTTTTATTAGATTGTATTAAGTATATTTAGATCTTAACCTTCAATGAAAACCTTTCAATTCTTTCATTAAAGATTCATTGTTGTTTTGATTCTACCACCTGGACCTAATTTTCATAGATGATTATGTTTATGGATTATTTAGATCCTATCATGATATGTCATGTCATTCTAGTAGAATCATTCATTTCTTCCCTAACATGTGCATTTTGGTTGATCTTCAGGCGACTGCTGCACAAGTTTCAGGCGCATGTCTCCTTATAAGTGCCTGTGATTTATTCTACAGTCGTCTGTAATGCACACATTTTTGATATGATACTTTGGGTTTTCATTATCCATTTCTAACAGGCGACTTCTGTATAATGTACAGGCGCCTAGCTCCTTGCAAGCGCATGTGACTTGTTAGTCAGTCGCCTATATCGTCTTGCCCAAAGATTCCAAGTTTGTCAGCTTTCACACTTGTGCTTTCGGGCGATGTAAGTAGGTTTTACAGGCGCCTACCCATGGCACAGGTGCATGTCGCTATCTCTACAGTCGCATGTTCACCCCTTGCCCAGATTCTTGTTTTTGGCAAGTTACACACTTATGCACACAGGCGATGAACGTTGGTTTCCCCGTCACCTTGCCATGGCACATACGCATGTGGATACCACATCAGTTGCATGTCCTTGCTTACCCAGAATTCTTGATTTTGACAACTTACGCACTCTGCCACACAGACGCCTGGTGATCCTTCATCAGTCGCATGTCCTGTCAGGATTTTTAGCCGTTGTGCCTTTTTTCAGCCGATTGTGTTGAGGGTTTTGGGTAAATCATTTAGGGGTTTAGAGAGCTTATAAATAAGGCTTTTATTGTTCCATTGGAGAACTCTTGGAACCCTCTAAACTCTATTGATTTGTTTTCAAAGCTCAAGCTCTCATTTCATTCAAAAGCCATAAATCCCCCAATCTTATCTTGTCTTCAACTAGAATCATTTATTTTCCTATTGCATGATATAGTTCATCATGTTATATATAATTCATGCCATGAATCAGATTAATTGATTTAGGATATTTATGCATATTTGTTCATTGTATCACCACCCATCTTATACTTTTCTTACAGTTGGTATGATTATCTGTATGCGATGTATTGATATGATTTGGGGTGATCAATGTATGTTACTTGTCATTTTAATTGCCTCATGACTGATGTTTGGCTATAATTTTATTTGAGAGATCTTTCATGTCTATAGCTAAATCTTTCATGTATGATATTTTCACAGGTGACATAACACTTATGCATATTGGTTAGTGATCTTCATGCTATATTTCTCACTATGTCATTTCTCATCTCATGCTCATATTTTATGCTATTTTTATGAAATGTTAGAGATAAGTTGTGCTATACAAGATCATATAAGTTATATATTGTGTTTGATGATGTGTATATTTTGTCATAGATATTCTTCCATGAATATATCCTGATGCACTATGACTTCATTAATGCTACCTCTGATTAAATTCTGATTACATAAGTTTTTGTTATATTCGCACAATTGGTATGCATGCATGCGATGCTCATGGTAACTTTTTTCGTTTATGTCATACCTTGTGACTTTGAACCTAGATTATCTTTATTATATCTTATATATGCTCATGTCAAACTCCATGCCTTTGCTCAAAAGATGTTTTGTCACATTATACCTTATGTTGAATCCTTTGTGCTAATTGAGCTTGGATGAGATCATGACTCTATTTGTTCACTTGGTTTCATTCACAATCTTGGCATTATTTGCCTGCTTTGCATACTTTGTTAGAATATTTATATTTGATATCATCTTTACATGCTCTTACTTGACGCTAGTTTTGAGGTTAGGATATATTGCTTATCTTGCTTATGCTCATGGCATTCCATGCTTATCATTGACTCATTCTGTGAGTATCTATTCTGGAATGCATGATAGTACTATGGTTCTTTTGAATATTGTTTTAATTAGTATCCTAGTGTGCTAGAATTGTATATGACATTAATTTTTATGATGTTACTATCTTTATTTGGCATAACACTTTTGCATAATGTTGATATTTGATATTCATACATTTTTATCACCTTGTCACTCCACAGCACATGCCATTATACTTATTTTTTGTCGTCTTACATCTCATACTTCTATATTCACTCTCTTATGAGATTTTTGAAATGGTTTGTGCTAGATGTGGTCATTTGATGTAATTACAGTATGTGATCCTTTGAGTATGTTAGTATGCTCACTTGAATTTGTATTGTGTACCACCCGAACTGAACCGGACCGAACCAGACCGAGCCAAAAACCGAACCGAACCGCTCTCCATCGGTCTGGTTTGGTCTCAATCGTAGGAACCCGCCACTTATATGGTCTGGTTTGGTTTCACCCTGTCGAAACCGCTTAAACCGAACCGAACCGACTCCTAACATATATTATATATTGTGCTGGAAATCTGTTGGGATTTTAACACTTGTCCCTAGGAACCCTAGCCTAAGGCCTTTAGACTGAGCGGCGCCGCACCAGCCCTATTTGGCTATCTACCCTCTTCAATCTCCAATCTTCACTCTTCAGAGTTCAGACTGCATTCGTTTTTTTCCCGTTTGAGCATCGCTAATTCTCCATGCACTTAACACATCATGTAGCCTTCTTTAACCTGGAGAAGAAAATGGGATGTGCTTTGTTGACAATGAAATAGTATGGGACATTCCTATTTGTAGAAACATCAGTGAATTAACATGAGCAACACAATTCAGCATCAAATACCATTTTGATACAACTTCTAGTGATGAATGCACCCTAACTGCTATAAAAAATGAAAATACATAGAACAATAATAATCGCACCTGTCGCAGTCGTAGTTAGAACTCCTGCAAGCGATGCAGTGCCTAATTTTCCCTGGTTTGATAAGGAGCACAGAAATGAAGCCATGTCATGAAATTATTTTAATGACAAAGTCTATATTTAGCAAAATTGGGTATACGAGGGGATCTTCCGTCATCATATGTTTGAACCGCGGTTCCAAACCGAACCAAACCGCTCCAAGTAGTTTTCGTCGGCTCGAAAACCGTCGGTCTGGCGGTCTGGTTTGGTCTGGCCTGTGAGAAACCGCTACTTATATGGTCTGGTTCAGTTTAGGTCCCAAACCGCCGGTTTGAGACCGTGCTCTCCCCTAAATGAGTTCATAACCATAATTGTGATATTATTCGTGCCCTTTTGATCATATTTTCACCACTTGTTGTCACTTCACTTTCAATTGATGTATTTAACATGTAGTGATTAGTTCATTAGTATTATGATCATTAGAACATAATTTAAGTTATTATTTCATAACATAACTTGGTACACGTGGCAAATAATTTCCATAGTTATTATTTCAGCTATGTTTGGCTTAGATCGCAGTCTATTGATATTATTAGTTGATCTATGTCATTGTGATGATATTGATTCTATCATTATGTCTTTAATCATGTTCATGTCATATGTCATGCCCTTGCTAAAGGATAGTCTATCACATTATGCTTAATGTTATAAATTTTGTGATAATTGAGCTTGTTTGTGTACTTGACACTATTTGATCACTTTTTTTGCTTCCATAAGTGATGTCATGATTTTCGCATTGGTATCCATATTTTGTTATCATGTTTACAGTTAGTAGCTACTGCTAATTATGCTATTGTCATTTTTCTAACACTGCTCACACTACTATTTACAATTAGTATCTATTGTAATCTTTTATCACACTATGCTTTTTTTGTGATAATTGGGGTGGTTGAGTTGTTGGATATTTGCTCTTGCAATTGATATCTTTATTTTGATATCTTATTTACAATTGGTAGCTTATATAGTCTACATTAGATATACCTCTATGTTTTCCACTCTATTTTTGCATTTGTTGTTTCTATGCCCACATGCCTTTTGGATAATGCTAAAAGGGGAGAGAAATAAACAAAGGATGTGCTTTGCTCTAATTAATGTTGAGTGTTAAAAAATAACTTGACTCATATATGATCGATCATGTATATGATTCAGGGAAAGCATTGGTGATTACCTTGGTCTATATTGATTACATTTGGTATCTGTTGGTAATCATGCTCATGTTTATGATGTGTATCACCAATATGATTTGTATTGTGTATGCATATCATTTTTGGTCATTCATGTGATATATACACAACCTCATGTGATACACACACTATTAACTGCTTAATGATGCTATTGATTATTGATATTAACATGATTGGCATCATTACAGGTGGAGTAAGTATATTTAATACACAATTATTTATTTGGTTTATATTTGGTTTATCATCATCAAAAATGGGGAGAATGTTGAGTATTGGACTCTCCACCTTGGTTTTGATGATGATCAAACATAAATCATTATGATTAACCCATGTAATTGCAGTTAACTAAAGAGTCACCAATTAGATTCAAGAAGATCAAAAGTGATTACACGTGTTGATTCCAGTAGAGAACTTGGTAGATCAACAAATGTGAAGTATTGGCTTGAAGAACTCAAAGACTACATCAAACCTCAGGCCAATGGCTCCAACAAATGAATGGAGATTCAATCCAAAGAGAAGAAATGAACGGATACTTCAAAAGTTTCAAAGAACATCGAAGACTAGATGACGATGGAGACAATCAAGACATACAACTAAAAGACTTAAGACCATGAAGAAGTAAGGATATTCATTGTAATCTTTAGTATTTACTTCTTTATGAGTCTTAGAATGTTAAGCCTTGAATTACTTAGAGGCACCTACACTACCTATACACATCATTAGTATAGCCTCTAGTTGACCCCATATGCTTCTAGGCAATCAAAACTTGAATCTGAACTTTTGACTCAAAACAGGGGCCTGATGAAGGATCACCAGGCGCCTGGTGTGCTCACCAGAGGCCTGATTGTCCTTCAGCAGGTGCATGCGACAAAACAGAGCCCAAATCTGGTTGAAGCTGTATTCTGTTTTTCAGACCAATCTGCCTTCAAACTGATGCCAGATTTTCTGTAGTTGGAATTTTCATCCAAACCATTTGTAGTAGTTATCTAACTCACTAAGCTTTCCAACCCAACTTGAATCACTCCAATAGGATATCTGTAGTTCAAGTTACGAATGTTTTCGTGAGCCGATATCAGATTTAATGCATCTATCAGTTGGATTCAAAGTGCTGCCAATTTTTCTGTAGTTGGAATTTCGTGTCCATTCCAAGCTCATTTGAAAAAAAAATTTGTTAGTTTTCCCATCCAACTTGAATCACTCCAATAAGATATCTGTAGTGTCAGAAATAGATTTTTTAGTGATCAGCTATACTGAAAAACTGCAGAATCTGTCCCTCGAACAGCTGCCTGTTTTATGTTTGACAAGCGCCTGCCCAGGTGTACAGGTGCTGGTCATCCTTCTACAGGCGCCTGTTCAGCATGTGTCATGCTAGTGTTTTTCATTTTATAGCCGTTGGCTACAGTGGACCAGGGCATGTCCCCCTTCTACAGGTGCCTGTCCAAGTCATTTTAAGCCCAATTCTAGCCGTTGAGAGATCGGTTTTTGGGTCTTTTTGCTTAGGTTTTGGGCTTCCCTTGAGCTACTATATATAGGAGATATGATGAATATGTAAGCCCCCTTGGTCTCTTAAGAAAACATTTCAAGTCTCATTTTCAATGCTCTTTCTCCTCTCAAGTGCTCTCTAATTCTCACTTGCCCTCTACGCTCTAAAGCACACATCTACGCTACATTTGCCTTCATCTTTGGGCAAGCATCTAAAGGGATATCTCCTCCCTCATTGAGCACTTCACACACACACTATAGCCTTCACAAGTAAGTTCTTATTTAAGGCATAGGTGAGTGTATTTCAAGTTGTATATTTCATTCTCAATACTTTTATTTTGTTGAGTACTCTCGGTTGGTGAGAGGGTTGGCTTGATCCCAAGTTGTGGGAGTCAAGGAGAAAGGTTTGCTCTCGGTATTTGAGAGTGTTGGCTTGATCCCAAGTTGTGAGAGTCAAGGAAAGGGTTTGCTCTCGATTTGTGATAGTGTGCTTAGTTCCAATTTGTAGGATTAAGGATTTTGCGTGTTCTCGGGTTGTGGGATACTCTGACATTGATTGTAGGTCGATTGCACTTGCTGGGGTTTCCGCAAGTGGGCTAAAGGGAAGCTCTTGTGGTATTTACTAGAGTATCCGAGTGTGATCTCGGGGTGTTGCCGAATTAGGGCACCGGTCACAAGTCGGGTTTGACTTTGGTGGCACCGAAGCAGAATACATTGCATGCTTGCATTGCATTATTCATTGTGTTGTTGATCATTTCTTTTATGGGTTTTTTAGAATTCGGTCCCCCCAAAATGGGTTATTCGAAAAGAGCCCCCCAAATCATAGCATGTGCGATCTAGTTCCTCAAATCATATAAATCACTCGAAAATAGTCCTTTTAGTGGACCGATTTCTAAAAAATAATATTGCAATTAAGTGCTCAAAAGGGACTCTTTTGGAGTGAGTTAAATGATTTGGGGGACTAAATCGCAAATGCTATGATTTGGGAGACTCTTTTCGAATTACTCATTTTTTTGGGGGGGAACCGAATTCTAAAAACCCCCGTCTTTTATTCCGCATTTGTTGCTTAATTAGAGTTTTATTTGGCGTAAATTTCTTATAATTCTATAAAACACTTTTCACCCACCATGTAGTGTTTCGTTCTCCTAGCACAGGGTCCTTATAGGGTTCAGACTCCTGAGGTACGTAGCACCAGATACTCTGACATTTTATATATGTCCACTCTGATATTTCTTCCTTCACATTAGCTTGAGGTGACTGACTCGAGACAGGCCCCAGTGGATCGATCTTGACAGCCCCGAGCCATACTTAAGTCACATACTAACTTAAGCATCGGAGGGGATTTGGGTCAAAACCCAAATCCGACCCCCCCCCCCCCCCCCCTAATGATCTCTGTGGTGCAGGAAGCTCGAGATTCAATCCAATGCGAAGGTCGAACGGTCTTATTGATCGACCGAGTTATCGATCGAGCTCTCGCCCGAGGCTCTCAACATACTCTGCTCAGCCTTCATCGACCCTGGTTCTTCCAACCGAGGGTCACACTCCACCAAGTGACGAAGCTCTACCTCGACAGAAGAGTCCATGTCAACTCCACTTTCAATTTGGTGAAACATATACGTCAACACTGGTTATAGTAAAAAAAACCCACACCATTCATATTTTCTCCTTCGAGACGATCCGTTCAGTCTAAAACCCCAAAGTATCAATTTTCAAGTGAATCTAACTGGCTTTGAATGTACATCCACTTCTCGCAAATTTAAGTAAAACCCATTGGATTCGCATGAAAATTGATGTTTTATAGTTTTAGAACATGAGGATCAAACTAATCGAAACTGATCGTCGAAAAATAAGCCGAAGAGTGAAGTTGCATAACCTAGTCAAGGAGGAAAGTTTTGTGAGCTAGTCAATGGGTAAATTTTCTTCTTGGCCAAATGATATCCATATTGCTCATTATATATGTCATAAATTTTGTGCATTTCCGCTTGCATGTATGCCGATATATGTATTTTATAAAAAATATTAAAATTTCAAACTGGGACCAAGTTAGGTTAATGGAATGTATAGCTGTATAAAAAACACTATCAGAAATAGATTTGCATTAGATAAATGGGAGCAAATTGTTTGGATGCACGAAAAAATATGCTACTTTGAATTACTAAAAAATTTCCCTAAAAAATTTCGACACATTAAAAAGTCTCTCTATTCGTCTTAAAAATATTTTGCAGCCTCATGTAAAATATTCCATCCAACCAAAAATTTTAACTACATTCAGATTAAAATTTAGTCCTACTCGAGGGAATTTAGTTCCCTACTAAATTTGGTTCGCTTCAAATTTCGTTCCAATTAAAATTTTAATTTTAATTTGCCCAAAATGTAGTTTCTGTTATGAATGTGCTTTTGTAGGCCCATGTGGAGCCCACTTAGGACTAGGGTATCCACCCATTATGTAATCTTTCCTATAAATATATGGATACATGTTTCGTAGACGCCACCTTCACAACAAGTTATCAGCACGAAAGCTCTGAAATTTTCCGAAGATCCGATCTTGCGAGGGCGACAAAGAGGAGGTAGATCCACCACGCGCGGGCATCATCTTCCACGCGTAGGCTTCGTCAAACGTCGCTAGATCTAGAGGACGGATCTAGAGGTATCATATATATAACCCAATCTAAACTTATTTTTTTCGTAGAATATGTATAGAACTACCTATTTTTGGACCAAAACTCGATGTTAAAACAATAAAAATCAAATTTTTATGATGAAAACATTGATTTCAATAATAAAAACTAAATTTTTACTACAAAAAATTATTTTTTATTTAAAAAAGGTGTTTTTATATTGGATCTGTGTTTTTCCCCATCTCCGTCGTCAAAAACCCCGCCGACCAATGTCGCCGCCGTTCTTAAAGTGAAAGGGGGGGTCGAACCCCCCCCCCCCAAGTTTTTCCCTGTCACGACGGATCGGGGTGGCCAGAAGCCACCACGCCCGCAGGACGTGCGAGGGGGGGCAGCAGCCCTCCCCCTCCCCGCAGCTGTCGACTACATCGTGCGGGGGGGGCGGCCACCCCCTGGTGGATCGAGGGGGACAGCCGCCCCCCTTCTGGCGGATCGGGGGACGGCAACCCCCTCAGGCAGATCAGGGGGACAGCCCCCACCCCCCCCCCCCCCCGACGGATCGGGGGGCCGGCAGCCCCCCTCAAGCAAACAGCTGGGGGCGGTACCCCCCGGGAGATTTCATGGTGGGCCGGCAGCCTCACAACCCCCCCCCCCCCCCCCCACCGTTACCACTTCTTGGAAAACGGACGATTTTCGTGGAAAATGGCCCCAAAGGCCAAAACCCTAAACAATAATTTTCGCAAGCCCGCAGGAAGAAAACGCGCACTTGCGCAATTTTCGCGCCCCTGACGGCCAACGATACACGAGAAACACAACAAACTCTGATTAGGGTTTTTGGGACGAATTTTTGAACGCCGAAAATTTTTTGAGACAGAGAATAAAAAATTTTTAATCCAACATTCTCCTTTATTTTGGTCCGTACATACTTTTAATTTGGATGTCTGAAGCATGTTAATTTATACGATATATTTTTAATAACTATATCACAATTATATATCCGTGATTAAATCATTTAAATGCATGTTGCATAACTACATGCCTGTGATGAAAAATATATGCTTGATGCATTTTTATGTTCTGCGACGCATGTTTGATACTTTGTTGTGGTTTTGGATCGGCTATTTGTCACCATTTCTTTTTCCTCGCATTATTTTTTTGAGATAAATTGTAGTGAGGATTACTTTGTAAAATTCCAAGACTGGTGCACGTCCCATGGAGAAGAAGACCTACTTCCAGAAGATGTGGCCCTGTATGGGTCCCCAAGTTGTATTTTTCCTTTTTTTTAATGGGACTGTATGTGGACTGGTTTGTAATTTGTAAATGGTGACTAACCGATCCACACAACAAGTATCTATGTCTGGATTGCATGATTATTTATTTTTCAAATATTTAATTATTGTTTATTTAACATGCTTAGATAAAATGGCAAAGATAGCGAGCGTCGACGTCGATGTTTTGGACGCCACAGGCAAGAACTACTTGAGCTAGCAACTGGATGTTAAATTCCATCTACGCTCACAGAGCTTGAGTCAAGCCATTGCTGAGATAAAGTGTCTGATATAGATAAGGCGAAAGCCATTATCTACATCAGATGTCATATCGATCGGACCCTGAAGGCCGAATATCTCATAGTGGAAGACTCATACGAGTTATGGTCTACACTCGAGGATCGATACAAACATCAGAAAGATGTTATCCTTCCTTGAGCGTACTACGAATGGAAAACCCTCCAGCTACAGGACTTCAAGTCCATAGCCGAGTACAACTCGGCTTTATTCAGTGTCACCTCATGCCTAAAGTTGTGTGGTGAAAAAGTCACAGAGGAACGCATGTTGGTGAAAACTTACACATCGTTCCATGAGAACGATGTTATCCTCATGCAACAGTATCGTGAAAGAAAATTCACGAAATACTCAAAGCTTCTCTCATGTCTTCTGATGGCAGAACAGAACATAGATCTTTTGCTAGCCACCCATAACTTGCGCCCTGCTGGCACTGCTCCTGCACCTGAAGCACATAATGTTTCTTCCCAGAAGAAGAAGAACAAATTCAAAAGCAACCCCCCAAAGGGAAAAGCGATGAAGAAGTAGACCAGAGGTCCCCCATAACAGAACAACAATGGGAAAAAAAGAAATCTGTGTGGAACAAGAAGAACACGGGCCAGACATCTGCCCCCAGGAAAGACTGGGAAGACAAATGCCACAGATGTGGCATGACTGGGCACTGGTCCAGAAATTGTCGTACTTCACGCCATCTCCAGGATTTGTATCAAGCTAGCCAGAAGCCTAATGCTGAAACAAATCTGGTGAAAAATGAAGACCTGGCTCCACCTCATTTCACTGCTGAGAATTTCTCGAACGATAACCTCCTAGACTGATGCTTCATTTTATCTCTTTCTGCAAATTGGATGTAGTTGAAAACAATTTCGTTTCCTATATGTTTGCTTTTTGTTAGCATGTTGCTTTATTTCCAGACTATGCCATGAATAAAATTAGTTTATTGTGCCTAATATTGCTACATTTTTTGTTATATATGGATAATAAATGCCTAGTGGACAGTGCTTCTATGCAAACAATCCTTCGCGAAATTAGCTTTTTTCAAAGCATCAATAACTACGATTGCACCGTAAATACTATTTCCAGACCATCGAATATAATAGAAGGATCATGGAAAGCAAATATTTTGCTCCCCAATAATACACAAATCTCAATAAAATGCTCTATTCTCTCCAAGCTCGAATAGAAACTTACTAAGTTTCAAGGACATCTGCCTCAATGGATACCACCTAGAAACGGTGGACGAATATAATAATGAGTACGTGTATGTAACGACTCTAAAAAATGGTGCTAAAATCATCATTGACTGTTTCAAGGGACTCCCATCGGGTCTCTATCATACAACAATTCGAGCAATAGAAGCTAATATAACTGAGAACCAGAAGTGCAAAAATCAACCAGAGTTCTTACTCTGGCATAACAGACTCGGACACCCTGGATCGGCAATGATGCACCGCATCATATCCCAATCCCGTGGACATAATTTGAAGAACCTGAAGATCCTTCAAAAGGGTGATTTTCCTTGTACTCCTTATTACAAAGGAAAACTGATTACGAGACCATCCCCACTTAAAGTGGACTCGAAGTCTTCTAGCTTCCTGGAAAGAATACATGGAGACATTTGTGGGCCTATTCACCCCCTCAAGTGGACCATTCTGGTACTTTATGGTACTAATAGACGCATCTTCTAAATGGTCATATGTGTGCATACTGTCCACCCGCAACGTAGCCTTTGCAAAGCTACTGGCACAAATCATCAAGTTGCGGGCACATTTCCCAGACAACCAGATTAAGAGAATACGTCTGGATAATGCTGGGAAATTTACATCACAAGTCTTTTAAGACTACTGCCAAGCACTGGCATTGAAATTGAACATCACATAGCTCATGTTCACACCCAGAACGGGTTAGCTGAATCTCTTATAAAGAGACTACAATGGATCGCTCGTCCATTGCTAATGCAATCTCAGTTGCATGTGACTGCATGGGAACATGTAATTTTGCATGATGCATCACTAATAAGGATAAGACCATCTGGAAGTCAAACATATTCTCCAATGCAACTCGCATATGGAACTCCACCAAATATCTATCACTTGAGGATATTTGGATGCGCAGTCTACATCCCCATTGCACCACCACAGAGGACAAAGATGGGTCATCAACGTCGTCTAGGTATCTACGTAGGTTTGACGCACCCTCAATCATTAGATATCTAGAACCCCTAACAGAGGATGCTTTTAATGCACGTCTTGAAGACTGTGAGTTTTACAAAAATATTTTTCCCAAACTAGGCTTAAATTCTAAGAAGCCTAAAGCTTCAGAGACCATTTCATCGGACACCAAGACTTTGTCCCACTTTGATCCACGTACAAACCAATGTGAGGATGAGATCCTGAAGATCCTCCAAATACAAAACACAGTTCACATACTACTAGACAAATTCACTGACAACCAGAAGATTGTCAGATCACACGTCCCCGCTGCAAACACGCCAGCTAGGATTGACATACCAAAAGATAGATGCAATCCACCTGCAGCTGAAGCGGCCGTACCTCAACAAGAGAGAGGACGACCCCCAGGCTCCAAGGATAAGCTTCCTCGAAAGAGAAAAACTCCTGAAGAAAATATTACGATACCACCACAGAACGCTGAGCTCAGCCCAAATACCTCTCCCCTCCTCAATTCCCCAAAAGTGGAAAATATAGGAGAAATATCATTAAATTATGTGCATACTGGGGAAGTACTGGACAGAAAAATCAATATCATCGATAACGACTTTGCGTTCGATACTGCTAATCACGTCTCTGAATACGACGATGATATCGATCCACACTCTCTAGCAGAATGTAAACGCAGAGAGGATTGGCTAAAATGGAACGGGGCTATAGGAGTAGAGCTGGACTCACTCTTCAAATTCAAAGTATTTGGACCAGTAGTTCCAACACCAAAAGGTGTAAATTCTGTATAATATAAATGGGTATTCGTTAGAAAAAAAATGAGAATAATCAGATCGTACGCTACAAAGCACGCCTTGTAGCACAGGATTTTTCCCAACGACCAGGAATAGATTATGAAGAGACGTATTCCCTGGTCATGGATGCGATCACATTCTGATTTATAATAAGCTTAACAGCTACGGAAGGCCTAGATATGTAGCTTATGGACGTTGTGAATGCATACATATACGGTAATATAGATAAAGATATCTATATGAAGCTTCCGGATAGTTATAAACTTCCAACAAAAATGACAAATAGACCTCGGGACGTCTATTCTGTCAAACTCCAACGATCATTATATGGTCTAAAACAATCGGGTAGAATGTGGTATAAAAGACTCAGTGAATTCCTTGTTCAACAAGGATTCACCAATAATGAAGTCGGCCCTTGCATCTTCATAAGAGCAAAGGGAACATAATTTGTGATTATTTACGTAGATGATTTAAATCTCATAGGATCTCCCGAAGAGATATCTGAGATATCCAAAAGTCTTACAAAGACTTTTGAGATGAAAGACCTAGGCAAAACCAAATACTGCCTTGGCTAACAAATAGAACAGCTCAGTAGATGAATCATGTTACATCAATCCACTTACACACGAAAATTGCTCAAAAATTTCCAAATGGACAAGTGTCACCCGCTGAGTACACCAATGGTCGTTAGATCATTGGAAATTAATAAAGACCCCTTCCATCCACTGGAAGGGGGGAGGAAACACTTGGTCCGAAAGTACCTTACCTAAGTGCCATTGGAGCACTCCTCTGTTTGGCAAACTGCACGCGTCCCGGAATAGCGTTCGCAGTAAACCTACTGGCCAGATACAGTGCAGTGCCCACAAAGCGCCACTTGAACGGAGTAAATCACCTTATGCGCTACCTCCAAGGGTCAATCGATCTCAAATTATATTACCAGAAAGGTGTATCCTCCAACCTAATCGGTTATGCAGATGCAGGTTACAGATCAGATCCCCACACCGAGAAGTCACAGACTGTGTTCGTGTTCACTTGCGGTGGGACAGCCATTTCATGGAGATATGTGAAGCAGACCATGATAGCGACCTCATCCAATCACTCTGAACTGATTGCGATCCATGAAGCTAGCAGAGAATGTTGTACGTTCAGTCATTCACCACATCCTAGTGACGACCGGCCTAAATATGGGCGACCTTGAACCAACCACCATGTTCAAAGACAATGCATCCTGCATAGCTCAACTACGAGGTGGCTACATCAAGGATGACAGGACGAATCACATCTCCCCTAAGATTTTCTAGACGCATGAACTACAAGAAGACAAACAGATCGACATTTGCAAATACAGTCTTGCAACTTGGTAGATCTGTTTACTAAAACACTACCTCGATGTACTATTAGGAATCTTGTAAAAGGGATTGAGATGAGACATTTGAAAGACTTACAGGCCTAAAGCTTGTACACAACATGAGGAGTTAAATGTTGAGTTGTACTCATTTTTCTTAGATATTGGTTTTTCCCACTTGTTTTCCATAGCCAAAGGTTTTAATAAGGCAACCACATTAACTCTGGATCCAGAAGTATCCACCCCTAGTGATATCGACCGATCAGGGAAAGTTAAGGATACTTGTACTTTTTTCCTTAGCTATTGGTTTTTTCCACTGGGTTTTTCATAGCAAAAGGTTTTAACGATGCAAGACCTCCTAACTTAGGATCCAGAAGTATCCAATCTTCGTGATCAGATAAGCCATATGAATATCGAAGCATTCATATACTAAGCTTACAATGATGGATGGATAAGGAGAAGTGTTATGAATGGGCTTTTAAAGGCCCATGTGGAGCCCACTTAAGACTAGGGTATCCACCGATTATGTAATCTTTTCCTACAAATATATGGCTACAAGTTCCGTAGCCGCCACCTTCACAACAGTTTCATCACGATTTAGTTTCCCCCAACATTTTAAATTAAAATTTAGTTTCTCCAGAAAATTTAGTTCTCCAAAATTTAGTTCCCTTCAGATTTAGTTCATCCCAAAATTTATAATTTTAGTTCCCCTAAAATTTAGGTCACTCTAAATGTAAATTAAAATTAAGTTCACTCCAAACATGGTTTCCACCAAAATCGAAATTTTAGTTTCCCCAAAATTTTAGGTCATCCTCTTCAAAACTTTCACAAACTCTCATCATAACCATTGATTCACTACGATTAAATCTTAACCGTCTTTGTACCAACCTGTTTATCCAAATCAGCAATCACATTCAAAAATATCCCTCATTTGTATACTAGATTTCTATTTGCTGAGGGTTTTCTTTTCCCTTTTCATTTCTTAAGATGGGAAAACATTCTATTAGTAAGAGTTTTGATGTGCTGATATATGTTTTTTGTTTCTTGGCAGTGATGATGGGGGTATAGATTGGTAAGATTTTTCAACAACTGATGTGTGTTTTGTCCCAGATGACTTATTGTCTCCGTTAGCACTTTGGTCAATTAGTCTTAAAGGGATTAAAAATTCACTTAATTTAGATTGCCAAAATTTTTAAAGTGTTATGAAGGGAAAAGTGTAGAGTAAAATGTGTAAGGGGTTAGGAGCCCCCTGCCCTCATATTTATAGCATTCAATGGTGGGTGGATACCCAATGGCCCTATTCACAACACTTCCCCTTATCCAACCAACATGGAATAAGAGGTGGATTCTTCAAGATCCAAGTTAGGATAACTGCTTTGTTAAATAAAGAACAATTTCTCCATAACTTCCCCTGTTTTAGGGATGTGTCTAGAGGTGGATACTTCAGGATCCAGAGTCAACGAGGTTACCTCGTCAAAACCTTGACTATGGAAAACCCTGTGAGAAAAAAACCAACAGCCAAGGGAAAAGAGTACAACATTACTGTTGACTCCCCCTCATCTGACCAAGCTTCAGGCTTGCAGGTTTCCTATGAATCTATACATCAGTATCTTATGTATCTATACAATCATAGTTCTCTCATCCTGACCCAGTTTACATTTTCTCACTCTCCTCATCACAATCACACTTACAAGTTTCTCAAAGATACTAGTAGGCAGGGATTTGGTAAGCAAATCCGCAAGTTATTACAAGATTGGATCTTCTGTACCTCAATATGCTTTTGCTTTTGAAGGTCATGCGTCCCGAAGAACTTGGGAGAGATATGCTTCGTCTTGTTGCCTTTGATGTAGCAATTCTGTAGCTGGGCAATACACGCTGCATTGTCTTCATAGATTAATTTAGGCTAAAGAACGCCGGGCTTCAGACTGGTAGAGGTAAGGATGTGCTGGATCACAGAACGTAGCCAGAAGCTCTCTTTACTTGCTTCGTGGATTGCTAGAAGTTCCGAATGTGTGGATGAGATGGTTGTCATGGTCTGCTTCACAGATCTCCAAGATTGGTTATCCCTGACTCACCTTCCCTTATATGATCATGAATTTTACTGCATCATTGGGACTGATCCGATGTTAATGGCGACTTGGTAACAACCAAATCCTCTTGAGTACTTCTAGTGTGATTCCTAAATTGGAGATCTACTGGAAAAGAGAGTTTGACTTCGAAAACTAGAAAATTGAAAAGAAAAACTGAAGGAAAAAAACAAATGGAAAAAATTGGAAAAATGGAGGGAATTGTATTGATATTCTTCACACTCCTTTACATGATCTTTGGGGTATTTATATAAGTCTCAACGGGAGAATACGGCACTGTACTGCCTTCATACAAGATTGGTTATCATTTCTTCAACCGCTTCTACTAATCTTCTTCTAGAACGAAAATTTGGTATGAAAAGTTCGAAATTTGTTGAGGATAAAAGTGCTATCCCCTCTAGGTGGTTAGACCCCAAGTAGTTGTTGCAACCCACGTGTTTTAGTTGAGAGAAATTGCTCGTTTAGTTGTAGACTAACCGACGATCTCCAGCTCATCTTACAATATTAGTCGACTAATGTTCTCAGTAGTCGACTAGTAAGCGACAGATACTTCGGATATATTCCAACGGTTATGTATTAGTCGACTACTCTTTTCCATTAATCGACTAATACAGAATCATTCCGCAACCCTGTCTTCTTATTTAGTCGACTAGAACAGAACCAATTTCCTTCTATTGTTAAGGTATTAATCGACTAAAAATCATGTTAATCGACGAATTCCCAGCCAATTCTCATGATTAATATTCAAAATTGATGTTTGAATTTTGAGGTTACTAACATTACAGCCCTCTCAATTTGACCTTGCCTTAAGGTCAAATGCCAGAAACCGTTTCAATATACTATCCCTGTGGTCATATCGCACCATGTTGGGTTGAGTTTGGGAGGCAAACATTCATCTTATGTGTGTTCTTTTGCCTCTTCTTGTTTCGATGCTTCCTTTCTGTTTCATGTTCCTTCCTAGATGAAAATTTACCTTTCTTTGCCCTTATGATTTTTATTCCATTTGTCATTGCAAAAGAAACACAAGTATTTCTTCTTTTGTGGAGAAGTTCTTTAGGGGTGAGCTTCTTGAAAGGGTGTGAGCTCTTAGAGTTGATGGAATTGGTAGTAATAGAAGTGATAACATTGAGTTGCTGCAATGGAGGTTGGGAGGACTTACAATTCCACCGGGATTGCACATTTCTTTTTGTATTTTTTTTTTGCCAAGAAGATTGCACTAGACAAATCTTTAGGCCTAGCAGCCATTACTTCATATTCGATATCGTCTTTCAAGCCACTAAAAACTTATCTAGAACATATTCTTCAAGCAACTTACTCAATAGCCACATGATCTTCTCAAACTTTCCCAAATAATCCTTGCCTACCCTTGTTGTTTAAGGTTAAGAAAGAATTGAAAGGTATTTCCGATCAAAAACTCGTTAAACCCCTCTCATTCAAAGAAACCATTCTTCCCCACTCACACCATTGGAGGGTTTCTTTGCACATATCTTGACCCAATCTTCCTTCTTGGTTTCATAAAAGTCGAATATTTTTTGCACTTGATGTATCCTATGAATGACATCTTCCGCTCCTTTGAAGATAGGGAACTTGGGCCTTAGTGCCTTGGGTTGGATGCATCGTTGTCCCCACCCCCTCCCCAAACACACATCTTGACTCAAGAACCCCGTCAAACAAATTGGCTCATCGTTGCTTGTAGCTGGGTATTAAACACGGACAACTGGCTTCTTATTTATGCTTGCACCGCTGTTTATTAGGCAAACATTCTTGCTTGATCTGATGCCATTTTCTCTGATGCCATTTTCTCCAAATTCAACTGGACTTGTTGGTTGAGAATGATTTAAGACTTAATGAAAGATTCCATTTTCTCCTACGTGCTTCCAAAGTATCTTTCAAGATGGTTGACCTGACAGCATCGACTTCGCTCTCCCCATGGCTCGTAATTGGCCTTACCATCACTTGTTGAGGACTTCTAGTGTGATTCCTTAATTAGGGAGCAATGCGTGGAGATTCTTCTAGATCTCTTGGAAAAACAACAAGCATTAACCTCAAGAGGATCAACACAAAGAGAATTGTGACTCTGAAAAATTGGAAGGAAAAATTGAAAGGAAAAACAAGAAGAAAAATGGAAAAATGGATGATAGTTAATTTTCGTCACATCCTTTACACTATCTTTGGGGTATTTATACAAGTCTCAATGAGAGAATACAGCTGGCATCTTACAAGATTGGTTATATCATCTCTTCAACCACTTGAACTACCTTTCAACCGCTTTAACTAATCTTCTTCTATAAGGAAAATTTGGTAGGAAATGGTTGGAATTGTTGAGGATGAACATGCGAATCCTCTAGATGGTTAGATCCCAAGAAGTAGTTGCAATCCATGTGTTTTAATTGAGAGAAACTGCTCATTTAATTATAGAGTAACCAACATGTTCCAGCTAATCTTGCGACATTAGTCACCTAATGTTCTCATTAGTCGACTAGCAAGCATCTGATGTATTCCAACAGTTAGGTATTAGTCGACTAATGTTTCCATTAGTCGACTAATACAGAATCATTCCTCTACATTGTCTTCTTATTGGTCGACTGACAACTTCTGTTGGTTGGTCGACTAGAACTATACTTTAAAAAATCTAGTTTAGGATAACCCTCTCTGGTTAATGGTTCCGTCAAATATCTGTTACAATGGATGAAAGGGATGTTTTCATTTCTAATAAATTATCTAGTAAAACTGTCAGATAGAGAGTTTAACTAAAAACTAATGATATAGAAATTGTTAAACTGGATTGCTAGAAAGCTCAGTTATGCTCAAGCTAAATTACTCTTGTGATTATATTGGAAATGAACCTTATTTTATATTATCTTCGATCTTCGTTGATGAAAATCCTAGCACAGATGGTGCAGCTGACGTGGCACTTTTATTGGTACCTAGCCTTTATTCTCTTGTAAACTTTTTCAGATTACATCAGCCCTAAACAGTTACAAAAGTTATTTCATTCTGCTCATATCACAAGTTCAAGACATGCTACCAACATTTGGAAGAATTTTCTTGCAATATGAGGGAATATGACATCAAAGCAGCCGCTTTTTGATAATTTGGCATAAGATTTACATAATTTGGCATAAGATTCCATTTAAGAACTGTAATCATGTCGGCAATATGGCAATGCAGGATTCGAACCCTAGATTTTTTGTGTGATCACAAACAGAATTTACCATCAGACTGCGGTGATTATCATTATAATATTGCAGATTTTACGAAGAGATTACAGCCAGAGCCTTACATCTGCATGGTACTGAGATTTATATAAATCGGGTGCTTTTGTCTTTAGGGTGAGGGAAATATGTTGAGTTTGACAACTAAAGTTCAATTGCCGAATAAATACTATGTTGTCCATCCACAAGGAACACAAAATGTTCATGAACAAAACCATAGAACATTGAGATGACTTAAATGAAAGATGAACCCAACAATCTTTTACAAAACCAAAATGACATACATTAGAATACAGTATCCATGTGAATGAAACTAACTAGACACGTACCCGCTTGACATCCGTCTGTGGCACGTTTACATCGCCCCCATTGCCGCTAACAGGATCAGGCACTTGCCTCGTGACCTGCAAGGAGCATTTTGTATATCTTAATTGATTGTATCCCCATATGTACCGAAAACATGCTATATCATGACAAATAATCAGAAAATTCCTATAATTTGCAGAATAGTCTGCAGTTCACATTGAGAAGGTGATATAAGCTTTTACTGTCTCGACATAAAAAGAAGCATTGGCTTTTAACTAAGCTTGCGTAATACAATGTTGTTCTGGCTTCTCAAGGTTGGGCATAGCGAAATTCAAATTATCTGTGCAACCAACAATGTCATCTGATATACATACCACAGAATTTTTTTTTTTTTTTTTACCTCAGAGAAAATAAAGATGATTGCAATGAATGATTTATTTAAACAAAACCAAAGCAAAAAATGATTCCACAATCCAACCGATCGCAACTGGACACAGTTCCATGAAAGCTCAACCGGATGCAAGATCCAACCCCTACAAGAACATGGGTTCCAAATAATCATGATACCATAAATGTATAATTCGCTCCATGCCACATGCTGATGCAGAAAGAGTATGAGTTGCAATCCTATGTCAGGTTTAATTTTAAGTTCATACTTCATACAAATCAATGATTACCACAAGACATTTGCGTGAAAAGGAAGATGTTGGACATGGAGGGGTCTAAATGTCCCAAAATTTATCATTGCTGCCCTCAGCATTTAACAGTTCCCAACAACGTTTATTATGCTATAAAATGCTTGTACACAAACTCAATGGTCAATAGATGAAACTGAATGAAAATGCACTCTAGCCAATACCAGCATGAGAACCAACACTATGTATGCCAAAGCAATAAATTTTGTTTTTTCTTGCCTATTGGATGAAAATTAAGGAGTATATACCAATCCAATCTATTAATTTTTTAAGTTGGGTTTTTTGTATTTGATGGATGAAAATCTCGGAGTTCATTAAAATCCAATCTTTTATTATTTTTTAATTACAGTAACACAGTTGTTGGTTTCATACTTACGTATTTGAATCTAGTAAATCTACCATACATGCACGACAATTGAATGAGATATATCTATTATACATTTGACAACCTTTTTTGAATTCTAGGGCTGACTAGGACAAGATAAATAGTGGCTGAGATTTGATCTTGGTAAATCAATGGTTGAGATTGGATTTTGTGAAAATTTTAGTGGGAAAACTTAAATTTTAGGGTGAACGTGTATTGAAAACCAAAACTTTGAAATTAAAAGTGTCTTGAAAAAGATTGTGGAGATTAAATTTTGGGGGGAAAAGTGTCTTGGAAACCAAAACTTTGAAATTAAAAGTATCTTTGGAAAGATAGTGTATAAACATGATCCATTAAATTAAACAAAGTTTAAAAATTAGCGTAAAAAATTTAATTTAATACCCTCACCGAAAAATACCTTGAGTTTTGTTGTTACGCACCGAAGGCGCCCCCTAAATTTTTTAACACTAATTTGTTGTTCCGCGCCGTAGGCGCCGCGTCGAATTTGTTGTTCCGCTAAATTGTTCCGCGCCAAATTTGTTGTTCCGTGCCAAAGGCGATCGCACGGTGTTCCGCGCCGAATTTGTTGTTCCGCGCCGAAGGCGTCCGCGCCGAATTTGTTGTTCCGCGCCGAAGGCGTCCGCGCCGAATTTGTTGTTCCGCGCCGAAGGCACCCACCCCGTATTTGTTGTTCCGTGTCGAAGGCGTCCGCGCCAAATTTGTTGTTCCATGCCGAAGGCGCTCACACCGAAGGTGCCCGTGCCGCTAAATATTTTTACGCTAATTTATTGTTCTTTTAAATTTTGACTGTAGAAATAATTTTTTGGGGAACAATGATTTCGCGGAGGAAATCTTAAATGAACCGTGTCCGCGGGCACGGGTTATGACTAGTATATATATATTCACAAACAATTTCTTCTTTTTGTGCTCACCGTTTTTACATGATATCAAAGCGGGGAATGATACCGTATTCCAGCTTTATATTCATATTTTTTTATCTATTTTCTACACCATGTCTGATGAAATTTTACCAACATCACATCCCAACAATCATCAACACATATCAAAATCGATCCATATGCAATTTATCACTCAGATTGCCCTTCCATCATTCTTGTTAAACTTCTATTCACAGTGGACAGTTATGGATCATGGAATCATATGGAATCATACAGTAATAATGGCACATGGCACTTCGTGCAAAAACGCAAACTTAGTTTTGTTGATGGGTCAATCCCAATTCCAAGGGAGGAAAATGATATTTCCAACTAGGGATAATGTAATGATTTGCTTGAAAGTTGAATTCTTAATTCTGCCTTACCTGAGAATCTGATATCCATTCATGTATCATGTATGCTGAAACTGCAGCATAAATCTAAATAGATCTAAAGAATCGTTTTTCTCAGTCAATTGAAACAATCAATATTTGCCATCAAGCATGAATGCATGTCAGTCTCATTATATTTTAAGTAAGCACCAACATTTTTTCTGCGAATATTTTGACAATCATAGATATACTCCTGCTACATGAGACCAGATTCATGGCTTTCCCGAGAAGCAGGTGAAGAAATAAGGGTCACCGGCATCCACTGCTGCCACTTTTGCTAGTTGGTTAGCATATGAACAATACAACAAGCTTCTCGCACATCAAACCAAAGAAGAATTTGGTGAATCATTAGTTCATTTGGCAGATACAGCTCACTTGTTTATCCTCTTATTGGATTATCGATTGAGATGCTTTTATCATATACGTACATCTCTTTTTTCATAGTTTACTGTTCATAAAAATATATCATTATATCATTTCAATCGCCTGATGGAGACGAATGTGCCATATATAGCACAGTTCATTATTCATTATCAATTACTTTGACGAATGTTTTTCACATTCCATCTTTTAAATTCAATTTATTATCTATTTCACAATTAACAAAATCAATAAATTGTGATGTAATTTTTCCTCTTCCAAATGTATATTTCAGAGTCACAAACCAAGTGACAAAGAAGAAGACTGAAAGAGGTAATGCTCGAAATGGTCTTTATTTATCTAGATGCAGATTTAGATTTTAATTCTACTTTTTCTTTCAAGCATTGTAATACATTTTACATAACATACCCGCATTAGTTATCCATCTAGGTCTCGTAGTGATCTCATTGCTAAAATTTTCCAAATATTTATTTGCAATACAAATTTAGTTTATGATGTATATTCACGTGCTTACCCATCGCGTCTTTCTTTTTCTCAAAGTACTTTTCATTTTTTTGAATTTATTCATGTCAACATTTGGGATTCTTTCTCTCAAGGTTTGAGGTCTCGGTTTCGGTCTCGGTATCGCTCTTTCGAAAATTAAGATATCGGTATTGGTATCGTCCGTTTCGGCGGTTTCGGACGTGGGTTTCGGTTCGTCCGTATCGGTAATTTTTAAATATTTAAACGCCTATTAGATACGTAAAAAACTAAAATAGCTTGAAGTTTGCCTTGCGCACCCACCGTTTTACTTTGCGCACATGTCACTTACTTGCAAGTTTGTCAATAATAGCTTGGAGTTGCTTTGCGCACCCACCATTTTGCTTTACGCACATACCACTTATTTACAAGTTTGCCATATAATATCTTTTTTGCTGTGCGTAATGATTATTTTCCTCTATGCACATACCACTTATTTACACGTTTGCCTTTTAAATTAAAATCCCTTTACTTTACTCTCTCTCGATGGATCTCTCTCTCTCTCCCCTCCCACGGAATAGGCGGGGGCGACGAGGGAGCACGCGGGGCGGCAAGGGAGGCGGCGAGGCGCGGTGCCGAGGGAGGCGGCGCTGCGGAAAGGTGTCGCGACAAGCTGATGGAGGCGGCGGGCCAGCGAGGTAAGTCCAGCAGCTTTTTCTTCTTCTTTTTTTCTTTTTCTTCTTCTTTTTTTCTTTTTCTTCTTTTTTGCAATTTTTTTCTTCATTCTGTCTTTTCTTCCTCTTATTGGGGGTTAGGGGCTAGGATTAGGGGCTTGGGTTAAGGTTCTTCTTTTTCTTTCTTACTTTCTTTCACATTTGCTGACCGAAACCCTAGGGTTTTGGGCGAAACTGGCCGATACCGATTTTTGGCTGCAGTATCGGACCGGTACTGGGCGGTACCGTTCCGATACGCCCGATACCAAGAGGTATCGGGCGATACCTCAAACCATGCTTTCTCTGTACCTTTTAAAAATGGATCACATTTCTTTTAACAATAGTTGATGATTATACAAAGTGTACATGGATTTATTTAATGAGACAAATCTAAAACTTTCAACATGTTAATTCATTTCTTTAATCAAATCAATCATCAATTCAACACAAAATTCTCGTATCAACTCTAGTAATAGAAACATTTTTCTTCATCAACTTCAAACCATTCTTCCTCAACTTCAAACCATTAGTTCAAATTATTTCTAATTTCTTTCTAAACAAATTCAAGCATGATTTCAAAACAATAAAGTTATTCACCAAAGTAGTTGTGCTGTGACCCCCTAAAAATAGCGTTATAAAACACACGTATAAGCATCTACTTGAAGTTGCTAGCGCTCTATGATTTCAAACGAAATTGCGTCTTTCCTTTTGTAGCGAATGTATTCTCATACGGCTGCCTGTCTTATTAACAAACTTTCAACTCCAGTCCTTAAATATAAATCACATCATCAAGCTTTAGTTGAAATTGTTCCATCATATTTCAAGTTTTTTGATGTTTATTTTTGCTAAAAATATAAATATTCAACGTAAATTTGATGAGAAAGCTAAACCTGGCATTTTTTTATTATCTGTATTTTTGTTGATTATCGGTATGGTCAAAAGGGATGTTGCATATATGACTTCAAAACTCATCAAATATGTATTTCTTGTGATGCCATATTCCATGATTCAATTTTTCCGTATCATGATCTTCCATCTCTCTCATTTAAAAATTCAATTACCATTACTCCACTTAATGATGATGGAACGTTTAACTAAACTACACACATATTGTTCCCATTAATGTTGTGTCTGATGATTCTATTCATCATAATCTAGTTTATTATTCCAATGATTCTTAAGTGACTATTCCTACATCTTCATAGTTTGATAGCTTAACTAATTCTCCACCTATTTCTGAGGACGCTACTAATTCTCATTCAACGACACATACTCCTATCATTTCTAATCATCCTCAACAAATTTGCCACCTATCAGATCATCTCAAGGATTATTTTTGTAATCATATTTCATTCTAAACTGAGTTTCCGCTAGCAAATTATTTTTCTTTATCATATATAAGCCATTCTCATCGTGCCATTCTAAATAATATCATTGAAAATCAAGAACCAAGATCTTATTATCACAGCATGAAATCTGTCAGATGACGTGATGTTATGTCCAAAAAATTCATGCCCTTGAATCAAACAACACTTGATCTTTATGCTTACTTCCCATAGGAAAATTACCCATTAGTTGTAAATAGGCTTACAAAATTAAATATATATATGATGGTTCTATTGAAAAGATAAAAAGCTCGTTTAGTTGCTAAATGTTATACTCAAGTTGAAGTAATCAATTACCATATATCTTTGCACCTGTGGCTAAACTAGCTATCGTTTGTCTTTTTCTTTCTATCAATGTCAATAAAAATGGATGATTACAACTGGATGTCAACACTACGTTTCTCCAAAGAGATCTCACTGAAGAAATTTATATTAAACTTCCTCCCGGATTCTCTCACAAAGGAAAGACTCGTGCATGCAAATTAAATAAATCTATCCATGATCTTAAACCGGTTTATCATTAATGGTTCTCTTTCTCAACCACTCTTATTCGCAGAGGTTTTCATTAATTTATTTCTGACCATAATCTTTTTGCCTATATTCATAATCAAACTTCTTTTTTGTTCTCGTCTGTGTCAATGATATTATTATCATTGGAAACAATAATGATGCCATCTCTGACTTCAAACAATTTCTTACTCAATCTTTCTTAATAAAAGATATTAACAATCTTCGGTATTGAAGTATCTCTTTCTGAACAAGGAATTTTTATGTGTCAATGAAAAAGTACTCTTGACATATTATTTGATTCTCGTATGATTGGTTCTCGAGCATCAGATTTTTCATTTGTCAACTCGTGGGCCATCCTTTATATCTCACTGTAACATAACCTGACATTCAATATGTTGTAAACACGCAATTAATTCATACAATCTTCATATTCATCTCATCTTGATGCAGCCAATTGGATTCTTCACTATCTTAAAGGTGGCTTTGGTAAATATTTATTTTTTGTGCATCTAGTCTCTCTTACTTTAATCGGATATACTGATTTCTAATTGAGCCGAATATCATACTACCCGTCGCTCCACAAATGGTTATTTCTCTATGTTATTAGGATCTACCCATATTTCTTGAAAACCCATGACACCAACAGATTCATATTCTTCTATA
Source organism: Scilla litardierei (assembly GCA_030789695.1). Taxonomy (NCBI): domain Eukaryota; kingdom Viridiplantae; phylum Streptophyta; class Magnoliopsida; order Asparagales; family Asparagaceae; genus Scilla; species Scilla litardierei. The sequence continues at coordinate 203,067,027 of CM061133.1, forward strand.
GAAACAGAATATCGTTCTCTTACTGTATTTAGTTTTGAGTTGAAATGGTTAAAATATCTTCTCAATATTTCAATCACGAGTCTAACTTGAAGGGAGTATTACTATAACAGAGTTGATAATTTCCTAATTTTGTGTATATTTGAATCTTATAAATCTACCTATATATACAAAACAATTGAATGAAATATGTCAGTTCACAAATATTTTCTTTTTTATACTCACCATTGTACCTTGCCCAGGACAGATGTCCATGGAAAGAAATACATAGTTAGCCAATGAATATAAACTTATTTTCCATCAAAATTATGTCACTTATGTAGCAAACGTATAATGTTAGACTGATCCAATTAAGATGGAACAATTTTACAACAAGAAAAGTCAAGCTGTTTATCACTGCTATACGTTGGTTGCCAACTTCTTAACAGACAAAACCTAGGCATGCCAGTTAACAAGCCAATAAACCGATCCTAATTATACGAATTAAGCCAATAAGCCAGGAGAACCCTTACACAGCTACTAATTTTTCCTTGGTGAGGAAAAGGTCAAAATGTACAAAGATGACATTGGCATCAACAGTCAACCTCAAAATAGGCCAGTGGACCAGATAGAAAACACGTTTCCAACTTCATAAGCAAATGTCTTTATGAAAATATCAAGTTTTAAAGGTTGAAAGATCATAATTTTAGAAATGAAAGAGAATATATCATTATGAAGTAAAAAAATTATCAAACTTACAATTTCATCTGGAACAATAGCATATCTTTCTGATGGTGAAACCCAAATTTTGCCTGACAAAGAAAGTATGAACAGTTCAGATAGAATAGTAACGTTTCTCTTTCTATTCAATGAGGAAACAAATGAGAAAGCAAACCTGGCAAAGATTCTGAAGACTCTAACTGCTTACAATTGGAACCATCTGTACTTATAATTTCAACCATCTTGGGAGTGTTTCTTCATATTAACAAAGGTGAACAATGTTAGTTGCATCTTAATTTCAAAAGAAATAATGTAGATAAGACCTGTACGTATAAGCAGTTGAGTATAATTGTTTTCCTCTTTGTATCAAGCAAGTAGATACAACAATATAACACCATATGACTGATCTAGTGGCACGGATTCTAATTTTCCAGATTCGGCCGTGCAACACGTAAAATAAGCTGAGGAAAGCATTCTTAATACCATTAAAAATCATAATGAAGTTGTATTTACCTTAAAATAAGGATTTTCCCATTACAATTTGAGTACATGGAAGGATTTACTTTTGCAACTGATCCTATCTACCATTAGTTCTTTTGTAAGAAAACATTTCTTAGAACAATTTGATGGTACCAACAGAACGTTTTTATTTTATCATCCCTTGCTGCCAATACTCATCATATCATGACTGTCTTTTATGCTATCGGAAGATGTTCCAGCTACTTGTCATTGTTGCAAAGTGTACTAACTACAGTGAAACAATTTATACCAAGCAAGAACCTACACTAGAATAGGAATGTTTTTATTTTTCAATCCCTTGTTCTGCCAATACCCATCATCCCATGGCTGTCATTTTAGGCTATCAAAAGAGGTTCCAGCCACTTGTCATTGCTTAAAAATATACTAAATTCGGAGTCCCCTTACTAATTTTCTTCTCAACCCCTGAACTTCTCCCCCTCTACTATGCTTAAACTTTGGAGTTAAAAACTATTGCTTAGAGACTGGTCCATACCATAAAGCAATTCATAAAATGCATCACCACCATTATTATCATGCATAGAACCTATTAACCAAAATCCAGTGCCTGACCTGGGCTCAGCCGCTAGATGTCCGCCCAAGCACAGAGTGTGTGTATGATGTATATGTATATTTATATGTATGTATATGTATGCATGTGGGGTGGGATTACGGATGAGCCCTACCCCCAAATATACGAAGCGGGTCGCGTCCGGACACCCTTCATATATTTGGGATCTGCACTCAAACCTTAACTCCAAATCCCAACCCCATCCCCTTCCTCACTCCATGAGGCGAAGAAGTAGTGGCTGGCAGTAAGACATTCTCTTCTTTTCGTAAGCTCCTCACCGCAGCTGCTGTCACATCAGCTGTGCAGCAGCAATAAGAAAAATAGAATAGACAAAGAAGATAGAAGATTTTTTAAATGGCTATGGGACGCCAGACACACAGGTACCACGGCTGTCATCTGGCAACACCTTACATTGCCAAAACCATTACTTATACTTTATGTTCAATAACCTAGGTTGCCCTAGTATGGGTAAAGGATACAATATGGTATGTGTACAATGACACAATATAAGAAATCTTGAAAATATGGGATAAAACATCTTACGGATACTGAAATGGAAATTATTCGTGCATGCTAGTTAATGCTTCATATCTATAAAATATTTACATGCTATTTACAAGAATATTCATAATATTCTTTCTAAGAATATTGAGAAATTTAAACAAACACTTCCATAAATCACATGTAATTTATCATTTACGTATAGATTTAAAACTCTTAGTCCGGATATGTTTTGGAAGTCTTTGATACACCTAGGATATGTCATAAATTTTAGAATACGTTATAAGACTATCCATCAACTATCTGTGTACCACTGTACCCTAAAACTGAAATACGTTGCGAGCACTGTATCCAGAATCATAGTATTGCTGATAACTATTCCAACCAAATTTTCACATGCTAAAAAACAAGACTCATGTTTCTGCTTCAAGTTAATGTGTTTGATGCCTTCGCAACCATAATCTATGAGAAACTACCTATTATAGGGTCGAGTGACTAAAAAACATTCTATCTGCTGTATGTATCAAGAATGTTCCGCCACAAAATTGGCACCAAAACCTGCTTGCTAACTACCAAACCACAGTTCAATATTTGATAGTGTCGCTATGATGCAGTGGAAGTCTTTCAGCATTGTGAAAGTGAAGGGGATAAAGATTCAAAACCTTAATTTCACATGTTTGCTGTTTATAAGGGGTTTTGAAGGCTTCTTTTTTCTTATCAAGTAAAACAAGTAAGCTTAGCATAGATGACAATGTTGTTCTTTTATAGGCGATTGAGAATCCAAATATCCCACTTGCAATGTCAATGTGGATTTCGAACTAAAAATGCTGGGGATGCACTATGTAGCTCAAGATGCAGGCTGTCAAAATATTAATTTGCATAAAACAAGTTCAGATATGTTTCAAGGTAAGAAGTGAGATACATTAAGCTACTCATTAGAAAGTTTACGATCAAAAAACTATTCCTTTTGCAAAGTTATTAAATTGTATGATACATTTGTCATCATTATATGTACTTAATAATGTGTCTGAACTTCTGTATGTATGTCTACAAAGGCATGAGATCATATATTCACTCTTAGGATATAAAAATATAACATACAAAGCAACCCAAGCTCAAATCGTCATCTTAACTTCCAAGTTTTGATGCAATAGTAAGGACTTTAATATAGCATCAAAGGAAATCCAGCTCAAATCACAAATAAAAAAGGACTAAAAGATACGAAAATATCACCAAGCAAAATGCCCAGGTTTTGGTCCATAGAAGGCATTCAAGCTGTATGGTCATGTTTGAATCTAAAAATATAACACTCAATCCTCAATCCTCATCATAAATTTTGGAGTTTTTGTTATTAAAGTCCTTGCCATTGCACCAAATTCTCTTATGATGAGGACCGAGTGATATATTTTTGTATTCTAACATCAGCTATCTATTCAATGTATAAATTTGCATTCTAATGTCATTTCACCATATCCCGCTTCTTAAGAAATGGACGGTCAATTTAATCATATCCTGCTTTACAATCTGGAATCCCAAGAACATGATTGGTTTTCTAATGTAATTGATGTTCAATTTGCATCTCCTGTTATTAATGTCTTTAAGGATGGTCTTCCTGTGAATATTTGGTGAATTTAAAATACTGCAAACACTCAAGGTTTTATGTCTCGGTTTCGGTCTGGGTATCGTTCTTCCCAAAATTTAGGTTTCGGTATCGGTATCGTCCGTTTCGGCGGTTTCGGAAGAAAGTTTCGGTTTCGTCTGTATCACTAGTTTCGGCAGGTTCGATTCGGATATCGGTTTCGGTTTCGGAGATACTTTAAATATATATATACTATATACACACAGTGATGGTTTCGGAGGTTCTTAAATCTAAACTTATCAAATACTATTAAAACTTAACAAACTAAAATATTAATCATATATTATCAAATACTAAATACTAAATAGATAAACTAAATTTGAGTTCATAATCATATCAAATACTAAATACCTAAGGTTTGGTACTTAAATACTAAATATTAGATAAATGAATAGAACCTAAAACTTGCCATGCACACCCACCGTTTTACCTTGCGCTCATACCACTTATTTACAAGTTTGCCAAAAAAATCGCTAGGTGTTGCTTTGCACACCCATCATTTTGCTTTGTGCACATACCACTTATTTATATGGTTGCCACAAAATATCCGCTTGATATGCATATCGACTGTTTTACTTTACGCACATACCACTTATTTACAAGTTTTCCTTTTTTAAAGACCGCGACATCTCCTGAAAAGCGACTCGGACCTTTCTCTCTCTTTGCTCTCTCTCACTTCTCACGCTACATGGTCGAGGCGGGTTCGGCGAGGCAGGAGGCAGGTTCGGCAAGGTGACGACGCGATGAGGTGAGTTCAATTTTTTCATCATCTTCCTTTTGTCTGTTTTCTTCTTTTTAGCAATTTTTTCTTGGATCTGTCTCTTCTTCGTCTAATTCTTCATCATTTTCAAGCAGAAACCCTAGGGTTTTCTCCTCTCTTTTAACCGAGCTTTCTATGCAACATATTGATTCACGAAATTTTTTGGGGTTTTAAAGAGAATTTTTATTTAATTACACATTCTTCTTCCTCCGTCTTCGACCGGTACTAAACGGTATCGTTCAATTTCGGCAGGTATCGGCCGAAACTGACCGATACCATTCAGTATCGGCCGATACTGAAACTAACCATTGGTTTCAGTATCGTCAACTGCCGATACCGATACGATACGGCCGATACCTAATGGTATCGGCCGAGTGAGATACATTAAGCTACTCATTAGAAAGTTTAAGAGCAAAAAACTATTCCTTTTGCAAAGTTATTAAATTGTATGATACATTTGTCATCATTATATGTACTTAATAATGTGTCTGAACTTCTGTATGTATGTCTACAAAGGCATGAGATCATATATTCACTCTTAGGATATAAAAATATAACATACAAAGCAACCCAAGCTCAAATCGTCATCTTAACTTCCAAGTTTTGATGCAATAGTAAGGACTTTAATATAGCATCAAAGGAAATCCAGCTCAAATCACAAATAAAAAAGGATTAAAAGATACGAAAATATCACCAAGCAAAATGCCCAGGTTTTGGTCCATAGAAGGCATTCAAGCTGTATGGTCATGTTTGAATCTAAAAATATAACACTCAATCCTCAATCCTCATCATAAATTTTGGAGTTTTTGTTATTAAAGTCCTTGCCATTGCACCAAATTCTCTTATGATGAGGACCGAGTGACATATTTTTGTATTCTAACATCAGCTATCTATTCAATGTATAAATTTGCATTCTAATGTCATTTCACCATATCCCGCTTCTTAAGAAATGGACGGTCAATTTTATCATATCCTGCTTTACAATCTGGAATCCCAAGAACATGATTGGTTTTCTAATGTAATTGATGTTCAATTTGCATATCTCCTGTTATTTATGTCTTTAAGGATGGTCTTCCTGTGAATATTTGGTGAATTTAAAATACTGCAAACACTAGCAATCACAAGTTCTTTGAAAGATAAAAGTAACAGTGTGGCACTCAAATAAGGGTTGCCTTATTTGTCAAAACGTTTAAGCCTAATAACAACTATACTTTTAACGAAAGAAACATGGACACTCAGAAAATACAATTAACAACGATTGATCATTATTAAATATATTTTCAAGTGTAAATGCAATACCGGTCAATAATATCTCCGTGTCCAAGCTGTCCACTGGTACCTCTGCCCCAAGAAAATACATTTTTCCTTTCTGTCACAGCAATGGTGTGCCGCCATCCACAAGTGATTTGAACAACTTTCTGTATATTTCACCCAGAACATTGTATCAGGAAATGTCAATACTAAAAATTTAAAATAATACATTTTATCCTATTCCACATGAAACCATCAAATCTTATCCCGGGATACAGAGAGTTAAGCTTGTGGAGCCTTATTCAAGCTATATTTGCAGTACTATTTGCAACAGTTGATACATAGACTATCATGGTGATTTAATTATTTGACCATAGCAAGAACAATAAACTACCTGCTCATCTAGAAATTTAACCTGCTGCGGGGAGCAATGATCAGCATTATCACTTACACCAACTTGTCCAAACTGTCAAACAAAACCCAATTGAAAAATGAGCACACCAATAGGCAGTCAAAAAGGATTACTAAAGTTGTCAACCAATTGAAAATAAAAATGTATAAGATTGTATCATTGGATTCATTGCACGAAAGATATCTGCATATTCATATGTAACTGCTCCTGTCATGAATATTTTAAGAAAAATCAAGCCTACTTTGAGATGCAAATTGGAGAGAGCAGAAGAAGCTTATTTAGATAACAAGTTTGTCATCAATAGAGAGAAGCACATAAAAATTACCTGTATTCATTGCTTATGGGTTCTTACAGAAACTTGAATAAATTTACTAAATAGTTAAGTTCCTTTGAGAAGAAAATTGTGATTCTAACTATACTCAGTGGGAATCTCTGCAATGAGACATGCAACATACAGCGATGAAGTGACAAAAGCATTTATTGAGCAAGATCAATGGTTAGTTTGCTCATCCAAAATCTTATATTAAATGTATAAGCTATTATCAGATTGGATTTACAATGAAGTTTGTAACCATTGACAACTAGCTCGAGCCCTTCAGTTTCATGATTTCACAATCGCAAGGATTTTGATTTCCCATGAAAAGCTTCCATCTAAATAATCCATAATGGGCAGTCCTAGCTTGGAATTTCAATTACTCAATGAACTCATCTTGGTAAGGGATAAAAAGTTTCCGCTTTGGAATTAGTTTAAAGATGAGAATTATAATTTATAGTTTTATAATACTAGTCAAATAAGAAGTCAAATATATATTGTACTCCTAATTGTATTCATCTTGTATTTCCTATATAAACAACACCAATATCTCACTTTGAGGTGTGACCTTTATTCTAAATAGTATTTTAGAATCTAAGTTGAATAAGGAATCGCTAACCACTCCTGCAATTTGTATGAAAAAGTTACAATTCCAATCTTATCAGTAAATTTCCTGGACATTTGTCTGCAGATTCTCCACTTGTGGATGGTGTGGACATATCCATCTTGGAGCCAGGATGGTGTCAGTATCTGCATGTCTTTTCTCTTCTATGTGCTATATTTTGGATAAATTTCTTTATTTATTTATTTTTGGTGTGGGAGAGAGGTCTCAAATCAATTCTGTGCTTCTTAGCTCCACCATTTAATTTTTCATTTGAATCTAGAATCTCCATTAGATTCTCTTTTACAGTGATGGTCTGAAGATTTCATTTGAAACATCATGAAACTAGAATACTGAATACTCGGAGAAAAGTTTTCATTATGCAAATTTTCGGCAACTTCTATTAAACATATATATTATCTGTTTGGCGTGTCATTGCCTTTTCTGCCCCTAAGTTTAAGAGTATTTAGTGTGCAGTCATGTTTGTGTTTTCTTCATTCGTGAAGAAATGACAACAGTCGCGAGCCACCAGTTCAACATATTCAACGTTTCAGGCGACTATATATAACTCTCTGATTTCTTCTCCATTCCACTTTATTTGGAAAAGACTTAAGATCTAAATGAAGTCTGATCATTGTATTAGCTTAATGAAACAAAGAAAGACTCATGAACTACCCAACCTAATTGTACAAGAATTGGCACAGCAGGGACATTGACTATAAATTCGTAGACAAAACATGAACCTTATTCCAACCCCAGCCATAAAGTCTCCCATCAGATGTGAGTGCCATAGTGTGCCTCCAACCACCCGAGATCTGAAAGAAAACAGGCAGAGGTAAGATTTTAAAACCATGCATGCAGACAGGTGCAAATGCGAGATTACAAAGCTTGAAATGCAACATTATATTCTATATTAATGACAATAAAATCATCTAAATACACAGTACCAAATCTAAGGTAGATGCATCTGATTACCAATTGTCAATCAATGTTCTCTATATTATATATAGAGTTATAGACACCTTAAGTCATTAGCAAGAGACTAATCCTCTAGTGAAAAACCGGTTAAATATTATCACTCTAAAATCAGAATAATCAGAAAATATCTTTTTAAAATAAATAAAAAGAAAATATAGGTCTCAAAAAATTAATTAACAAGACATGTGGTTCAAGCAGCTCTTTTGTATAGTTGTTTATAATCAATACTATACATACCTTGCTAAGCAAACTACTAAAATTTGTTCAAAAAAAAGAATCTAATTTACAGCTGTAAGTTTACTTCTAATAAACACTATGAAGCCAAATATTTTCTATCAACACATTAAAACAAGGAAATTGGTTTCTTAGATCGTCAACCAATTAACTTTTGTAGTCATTTTTGATATGCTTTCAGGCGTCAACAAACGGACAAAGCCTTGTCGTATGCAGCTGCAATCAGGTCAGGTTGGGTTTGGGTCAGCTGTTGACCCGACCCAGATAAATATGTACCTAAACCCAACCGGCCAAGCACCCGATCCCTGAAAAGGCCAGATCGCTTGTACCTGCCAGAGTTTCTTGACCGATCGGGCTCGGGCCTAGTTGGGTTGGGATGAGTTAGGGTTATCTTGTAAATTTGGGTCATTTTGCAGTTAATTTAGGCCCATGCATTGTTATTTTTAGGCGGTTTATTATTAACATGTGCCAATTAATATGGCTACTCATTAGGTCATAATCCATGACACTAGAAAACATGCAGCTACATGTTCAATGTGAACTATACTAAAAACTTGGAAAACATTCCAAATATTCAAATAATAGATAATCCACAGTAGAAACCATTCCAACTTGCAAATATCCAAAATACATGCTCCACAGTAGAAACCATTCCAATTGCAAATATCCAAAATACATACTCCACATCCACATTACTAAAACTTAAAAGACATACAAATATCCAAATAGTACATAGTCCAGAATATGGGGGGAATTTGGACCTGATGTGTCAAAACCCATACACAACCCGAATTTTCAAGCAAAGGTATAGTCTAACCAGGTTGCATACATGGCCGAACTGTCGACCCGCATAATATGCATGTGTGGGATAGCAACTTTAACTAAATCCTATTCCTACTTTGACACTGGACGGAAGCGAAAAAGATTAATACATCTATGATTCTAAATTAGAAAAAAATAGGGATTTTAAATAGATAATGATGTTGAGAATCTCTCACCCAAGCCATCATCTACACATTCTAACAAATCAACGTGTAAGGTATTTGAAGATCTAGACCTCTCGCCAAAGACTCTCCCGTGCCCACTCCCTCGCATCTCAAAAGAAAGATTCAAAACAAAACATTTTTCAAAACAATTTACATTCATTCATTGACTTATTATTAACTACAAAAAGGATACAGCTTATTTAAAGTCTAAGATATGTACATGAGACATGCTTACACAAGCAAATCTAAACAAATAAAATAAAATAAAATCCTAACACGTAAAAAATAAAATCCTAACATGTAAAATCATATGAGATTTATTAAACTCGATCATCATCATTCTCCCTAGCTTTAAAAAATTCATCACCTGATAAATAAGGGTAAGTGAGCACAAATTGACCGTAGTTAGCAGTCTCTTGTTAAAAAATACATGTCGTCGTATTTTGAAATGAACCAAAATGAAACATTGCAGATAAGCATCTTCTGGAGAATATATCAAGTCACGAAAAATAAAAAGTGCACAATATCTATTAACCAGTAAGCTATTGTAGATCGTGGAAGATGAAATCGATGTGTTCGGTGACTTCGGTCAGCTCTACTCTAAAGGCGTGACTGTTTATAGTTTTTGTCACATGATCAACAAGCGACCTAAGCTGAGGCTCTAGCTTAGACTATAGTGCTGGATTAGGATCAATATAAGACTCTAGCTCTGATTCGAGCTCAATCTCAAACTCCAATGGAGCTCTAGCTTAATCTATGTCTCAATGTCATATTTAGGATCTGGTTCATGCCCATACTCAAGCTCAAGCTCTGTCTCAAGTTCGATCAAAGGCACACAGGCTCAGACTCAACCTCGAGATCAATCACAGGTTCAATCTCGAACATAGGCATAGATGTAGACTTGAGACTTAGTTCCAACTCTGGCTCAGGATCTCATGCATGTGTAGGCTTGATCTCAGACGCAGACTCAAGTTCATTATGAATACTTTAATCATGCTTAAGCTCTGAATCTGCCTCTAATTTTGATTTTCCAGGCTTCACCTCTTACATCTTCACTAATTGCTCGATCATTTGAAAAAGTTTATTGTTACTCTCACGTAACTCTTCTAGTTGATCTTTCTCAAGATTTGCACTTGATAATTGTTGGAATGACTAGTAAATTAGTTGATGTTTAGAAAGATATCGATGCCAAAAATCGATTTTAAGTACTAATCAACATTGAAAAGGAACCTGAAATTACATATACCAAGATAATGCTTCTTCACTTAACTTACGATAGGCATATATACAATTTTTTATTTGAAAAGTCAATATATGATAATGAAGCTTATAAATAATACACTCAACCATTGTATTCATACCTGCCATTGCAGGCATAAAAAACTAAGGTGTCTGGACCAAGTTTTCAGAACTCGATTTCGGTTTCGGCCAGTGGAAAATTTTTAGGTTTCGAACGGTTTCGTCTGTTTCATATGATTCATTTTAAATTTCAAATTTACATATATTTGTATGCCTATATTTCTAAAATAATGAATTTATAATAAAAATTTTAGAATTTTAAGAATTTTTTAATATAATTTTTAGAATTTCAATAAATTTTTATAATTTTTAAATTTTTAATAAACATATTTATATATCTGGCTCAAATAGGTTCATGTTTTTAAACTCAAATAAATTATTGTAAAGAGTAAACTTTCGACCATAACCCTTTAAGTTTCAACAGAAACCTGTCCAAACGGAGTTTTAGCAACAGTTTCGTCTCGTTCTATTTCTAAACCAAAACGAAAAGGCCGAAACGAAGTGGTTTCGGACAAAACCCAATTCCTTGGTTTGGACATCTCCTGCTCATTCTATTGGAGAGGAAGTGCCCAAGTAATAATGATCAATGTAATACCCATGAAATTAGCTTCAATTTTGCAAAAGGAATGATGTGATGGAAGCTAATTCAATGTAATACACGTGAAAGTTTTATGGATTTTATTTGAGACTGTGACAAGGACGAAAAATGATGATCTTTTTGACGAAGAAAACAGAGATGTTGAAAGGATAATGGATAAGAAGATGACCAATGGTCGTGAAAATTTATTGGTTATTTTGATTTTTTTCTTTCAATCAGAATATGCAAAAAATTACTTGAAAATTTAAAAAATACAAAACATTCCAGAAATAATCAAGAAAATGGTATGAACCAAAAGAAAATTAACGTCTGGGTTTTTTTGCTTTTGAAGATCTAAAAATTCTAAAAGTTTCAAAAAGATCAAGGGAAATGGTCTGATAAAAAGATCAGAAAATTTATCGCTGATATCAAATTTGACACATGACGGATGGGAAAAAATTAATAGACCTAAATTCTAAATTGTAAAAATTAAGAATTCTAAATAAATAAGGGGTGTTAAGAATCTCGCCCAGGTGCTCTGCACACTTCAACACATCAATATGTTGAGAATTAAAAAATCTAAATCTCTCGTCAAGTCTCTCTCATACACATTACCTGGTATCTCACAAGAAAGATTCAAAAGAGAAGGATTTCAAAACAATTCACATTCATTTATTAATAACTCCCAAATGGATACAACTTATTTATAATCTAAGATACATGAATGTGATATAATCAAATCAAATCAAATCCTAACAAATAAAAGCAAATATAATAAAATCCAATAAAATCCGAACAAAGAAAACCATATGAGATTTATTGAACTTGATTCTCATCATATCCCAATCCAAATATCCCTGAACCCAATCCCCTCTTCTCTGGCGATCAACGACCCTTTCCAACAATAGAACCATTAACATTGATGACTTCTCTCCCTTATCTCCGTCTCTCAAATCTCATGTCCTGGTCTTCATCATTAGGGATTCACCTCAAACAAAATATTTCTCTACTTGGATCTCAAATTTGACATAATCTCTCATTTCGCTCCTACAAATACTCGAAAGCTCACATCGCCCACCATCTCATCGCAATGTCAATCCCCTTTATAGGCATATGCTGATTCCGATATATTTTTTGATTCGTTTTTTTCATTGAAAACTAAAGTCTAAAACTAAGTTCTTATGAACACACCAAAAATTGTGCCATTTGTTGGTTTTTTATATCTATGTCAAAAAATACACATGTGATTGGTTTGAATTGGAATCATGCAAAAATGAGTACTGAATTCATATAAAATGGACATATGATGAAAATCTTTTTGTGATGCCAAAGGAAGGAGAAGTAATGTAATACATATAAAATATGATATTGGGGGTTAATTCATATTTTGTTCATATTGATATCATTTGCTCTTGATACATGTATATCGTTGAGATTATATTAACACATGATTAACACGTGGTTTGAACTCATACACACTCAAGATGTAATATGAAAATATGTTGTATGCATGCTTATTCGAACATGCTAAGATGCAGAAGGAGTTCAAAAGTTATGTTTACAACCATGCATGAAGTAAGGGAGTAAGTAAGCTTCTTTAATATTTTCATATTATTTCATATTTTATTTCATTTGTCTGTCATCATCAAAATGGGAGAGAATGCTGGATATTCAATACCCCAGGTATAGTTTTGATGATGGTCAAACAAATGAAGGTACTAATCTTAATTATTGAAGATGTATGTTATAAAGATTGTTTCTATAAGATGAATTCAAAGGAAAATTACATCAAGACTTTTGGTGCATGCTCGAAGCAATGAAGACATCAAATTAGAGCATGAGGTTAAGATAGAATGTGAAGGATACTGATCAATCCACTAGGGTTTTAGAATAAAAATAGGATTTTTATGGTGAAAGATGGGATTTTTTTTATGGGAAGGTGGGACTTTTCGGTGAAGAGAATGGATTTGGGGAAAAAGAAGGATTTTTATTAATAAAAACTAAAATATAAAAGATAAATTTGGCCACAATTCAAGAGGAGGCCGCTCTCCTAATTTTACCTTCGAGGCGAAAGCCTAAATCTCCTAAACTAGGATTCGTGGTCGCCTAGTACAAATTTCCTCTCAATAATTACACGTAAAAACTCCCCCTAGCCAGCTGGCTCTAATAAAGAGAAAATTATAGATTAACGAAAAAGTCCATATTACTGAAAATTACAAAAAGACACCCCTAAGATCTGACAATTCCGAAAATGCATATGTTGGGCCTAAATGCAAAACACATCATTACTTCACCCCCGAAGAACCACCTTGTCCTCAAGGTGGTGTCATGAAAACAATGGGCTCACTAATCCAAATGGAGGTTCTCGTCCCCACCCGGCTATTCCTGCTTCACTGATTGTCCTTCTTCATCTTTAATGATCAGCATCTAAAGATCACGATCCTTGCAACGATGTCCTAGTATGTACCTCCCGACACAACGGAATAGAGTCCCTTTGTGCGCCCATCCTATATCTCCGCATATTTGAGCCGCTTACGCCTACTGTCCGATTGAAACTCAATGTTCTTCTCGTGGCTGGACTAGAGCCATCCTGATAGCACCTTCTCCTCCACTTGCACTAAGGCTGCGAGAAGTGGCTCCGCTCCATACTCCATTGGTGCATCTCTCCTCTGCGAGTCTGTCCACCATACGAGCCAAATGCATCCTGTCTAGCAGCCCCCGTGGTCTCTGGATACGTAGCTCCGCCCGTATGCTTGATTTGAGTCCATGCATGAAACATCCCTCCAAGGACTCCCTAAGGCTCCATGCACATGGCCTGCCAGCATCTCGAATTTCTTGATATATTCTCCATCGTATCCTTTGGCCTCAGTGTGTAGAGCTGCTCATATATGTCTCCCTCATGAGTCTCTCAGAACCGGTCTAACAGACAACCAGTGAACTCCCATGAGCGAATAGGTCGTTGCTATTGTCTCCATCGGTATCAGGATAAAGCTTCTTTCTCTAAGCATACTCCAACCACCTTCAATCTCTCTGCCTCAGAGAGATGCGTTACCTCAAAATATCACTCAGATCTATATATCCATCCATCTGGGTCTTCTCCCTTAAATATGGGTATCTTTAGCTTCCTGATCCTGCTATCAGTGTTAAAATCTATTACCGGTCCATAGTTAGTATGATGATAAGTATCTCGGCGTCCTTCCATGCGTCGTCCATAGCCCATCAAAGGACCACCGCCCCTGTCTCCATGGTGGCGTCAGTCATTCTCCTCCCAATTGTAATCGTCCACACCCTCCTTAAACCCCGGGTCCTCATCATATTCATCCTGAAACTCCTCGTAGGCTAGTGGGTCCCAGTGTCGTCGCCTCTCTGCAGCAAACCGCGGCCCATGAAGCTCATAAAGCTCTTCCACATCATCCTCGGGTCCCAGAAGAAGCAGTTGAAAATTATCGTATGGATCTCAACGGGCCTCCCGGACGTCGCAGGGGTCTGGACGCTTGACCCAAGACTCGACGGGCCTCTGTCAGGCTGCCAGGGACCCATGAGAGCCTGCCAGGCCTGCATGGCCCGTGCAGTGACCTACAGGGCCCCTGTCGTTCCCTGCCGGGCCTGCATGGCCAGTGGACTACCGGGCCTATCGGGCCCCTCCAGGGCCCAGGCAGTCCTGGAGTGCCTGGAGGGCCCCTGCAGTTTCCTGCTCGGCATGTATGGCCCCTGCAATGGCCTGTCTGGCCCCTGCAGGGCACATACAGGCCTGCAGACCCCCTTGCAGTGGCATATAGGGCCCCCGCAAGGCCCTGTCGGCCTTGCAACAGGGCAACAGGCTTGCAGGGTGCCTGAAAATGACGGCTAGGGTTTTCCCTAGCACTCTCCTCCTTTGTGGGATTATATGTCTTTCGCATAGTAGAGAATGTCAGATAGCAAACCCTTGTTGTATTCCTTCACTTTCCCTTTCTCTTTTTCTAAAGCCGTCGCCTTTTGCCCTAACTTTGAGTTTTCGCCCAAACCTGAAATTTTCGACGCCTTCAGATATGAAATTTGTTGCGTTAGCGCCACAGTTGCCCCATTTTGATCTGAAATTTGTTGCATTAGCGCCAAAGTTGCCCCATTTTGATCTGAAATTTATTGCGATAGCATTTGCAGGATAGCCCCAACCTTGTTTCCATCGCCTCCGACACCTTCCATCCCTCCTCGAGCGATGCCCTAACCTCAAATCAGAGGTCCTTCATTGATTTCTTCAAATCTTTAATCTTGTCGTCGTATTTTTCATCCAAAACTTCTAACTTGTCCTTGGATCTTATCACCGTCATGAATCGTAGATGCTCTGATACCACTTTAATGTGATCCATTAGGGTTTTGGAATAAAAATAGATGTTATGAATGCATTATCTTGAGAGGTAAAGAGTTTGTATTCTATTCAAATATTGTATCATATCATTGTACGAACTCTTCTTATCCCATATAAATAAAGGCATGGGGTCTCCCCCAGAAAACACATTCACAACACATTATCAGCACGCACTTCCTGAGATTAAAGGCTCGGATGTTGCGAAAGCTCTAAAGGAGACGGTGGATTGCTCTCGCGCAGACGTCGACCATCCCACACGTTCGTCTTCTTCTTCCATCTTGAGGTATACCAAAACTCTGCATTTTTTTACAATGATTATTGTATCTATGGTATAGAATACCCAAGATCGAACACGGAAAAAATCATACGTTTTGGGTAAGGGCGGCAGCTTTTTGCCGCCGACACTTGAGGGGCGGCCGGTTCAGGGTGGCTGCCAACCCCAGGGCGACGGCCAAGCGGCCGCCGACACCACAGCCGAGCAACCATTAAAAACTACATAACCTCGACCGGCCAACAGCATCTATGCCGACGGCAACCCCCCTCGCCCTCCACCCCACAACCCCAACCCCCTGTTGCCATGTCGCTGCCCTAGCTGTGGTGGCATACCGCCGCAAAACCCTAACCTATGGTTTCAAACAAAAAAATTTTCTCATCGACGGCCCCTAGCCGCAGGTACCCCATTGGTGCCCCAGCGACAGTGCATTGTCGCCACCGGCGACGACACGCGACACCCCCGACTGTCGCCGTAACGCGGCAGTACTTCGCTGCCTAAGGCAACAGCTAAAATAAATAAATAAATAACACCCCTAGCGTACATGGCCCCTCGCTGCCGACACCCCACCACCGCCTTGCGGTGGTGTGCCGCCACCAATTAAACCCCCCAATCTTCCCACCACGGCACGAACCCGCCGCGGGAGCGATGTTCGCAGCCTACAAAGAAAACAAAAAATTTCCCTTACGGCTGAAGCCCGCAGCTCTGTTGCAAGCTCGACCCAAAGAAATTCCGGGCCGAAGCCCGCAGCCCTGCTGCGGGCCTCGCCCCACAAAAAAATAAGGAAAAATGGCTGCGGGCCGAAGCCCACAGCAGCCGCAAGCAAGTTTCGGCCTGCATGTCAAAAAATCAAAAAAAAAGAGGGAAGAGAATTGGCTGCGGGCTTTAGCCCGCAGGCCAAAAAATAAAAAAAGAGGGGGAGACTGGCCAAAATAGCGGGCTGAAGCCCGCAGCACTAGCCTATACCCCAACAAAAAAAGAAAAAAGTAGGGAAAATAAGAGAAAACTAGGGGAAATAGAGAAATAAAAGGGGGATAAAACAGGAAATTTTTCTTTCCTTACAAATAAATCACATTAGGGCATAATGCAGTTTTATATTTTTCCTGAATTAGACCATATGCACATAATTTATTTCAAGCATATTATTCATTAATGATGCATGTTTTAGGATCATATATATATGCTTTATATCACAAACTATCTGTCATAAATTCTAGGATAATTTTATGTTTATTTTTGCAATCATTAACTTAATAATTATGAAGATCATGAGACCGATTTGCCGTTAGTTATCTAAGCTAACGGTGTATGACATCACCCCATGGTATAAGTAATCATTAATCACAAAATATTTAAATTCTATTTATCCTGTGAATCTGTGATGTCTGTGATATGTGATAAACATGTTTCTGAGCATAAATTTTGCATGAATGTCTATATTGTAGTTTTGGATTGGCCTTTTTAAGTCCCACGTTTTATTTTTCCCCGCACTTTTCTTTTTTTAAAGAAATTGTAGTGAGAAATAATATGTAATACCCAAGACCGATGGCTATTTCCATAAAGGCGGAGGCCACCCCTGAAGAAGAATTTAATGGGACCCACATGATTTTTAAAGTTGTATTTTTCTTCATTTATGTAAAAATGAACTGTATATTTGGACTTTGGGACATTATTTTTTATGTAATGACTGGCCCGATCCACACAATTAGCTTATTCATTAAAAATTGCATCTGCATGATACATAATTTTTTCAGTATTATTAATTCATGCAAAATTGTGATTTTTAGATAAATGGCAAAAATCGCAAACGTCGATTTCGAAATTCTAGAAGCATCAAGGAAGAACTATCTAAGCTGGCAGTTGGATGTCAAATGCCACATGCGAGCTCAATCCCTTTTAGCCACAATTACAAAAATTGCACTGCGACAGACATTGAAAAAGCAAAAGCTATAATATATATTCGTCGCCACGTGAACAAGACCTTAAAGGCTGAATACCTTACGGTCGAATATCCACTAGAGCTATGAACTGTCCTTAAGGACAGATATAAACTTCAGAAAGATGTTATACTCCCAAGGGCCCGTTATAAGTGGGAGAATCTGAGACTGCAAGACTTTAAGTATATAGCTGAGTACAACTCAGCTCTGTTCGGCATCACCTCACTCCTGAAAATGTGTGTGGAAGAAGTCTCAGAGGATCGCATGCTAGAGAAGACTTATACGTCTTTTCATGAAAAAGATGTGATACTAATGTAGCAATACGTTGAACGAAAGTTCACTAAGTATTCTAAGCTGCTGACATGCTTGTTAATGGCTGAACAGAATAAGAAGCTTCTCTGTGTCACTCATAACATGCGCCCCTAGCACGGCCCCCCTCTCAGAAGCCCACAATGCCTCTTCTTCCAAGAAAAATAATAATAATAAAAGAAAAGGAAAATTCCAGAAGGGGGACCAAATATAAAGGCCAGAGGACAAGTCCACCAGAACAAGAATAAAGGAAGGCGGAAGTTCACATGGCGAAGAAATGATAACAGAAATCAAGCACCCCCAAAGAAGGATTAGAAAGAATAGTGCTATAGTTGTGGCATAAAGGGACACGGGTCCAAAGTGTACAGAACTACGTGGCAGCTACAACATTTGTACAAAGAGAGCTTGAAAAAAAGTCGAGTCAAATCTGGTGGCCAACTACTCCCAAGCTCCAGTGCAATTCACAGCTGCTGATTTCGAGAAAAATGATGTGTTCGATTAGTTGTCTTTATCTTAGTAAAAAGCATTGTCATAAAGAGCTTTTATATTTTCCATAACTATGCGGAGTGCTATTGAATAAAGTAGGTATGTTTCTCAAATATGCTTATATGCTTCATCTTTTGATAAATGGACTGCTCTTATGACTGCCTAGTAGACAGTGCCTCGACACATACAATCCTTCAATATAAATGTTATTTTCATAGCATTATACCATATGACAGCCTTGTATATACAATATCAGGGCCATCAAATATAATTGAATGATCAGTGAATGCAAATCTGTTGCTTCCAAATAGTACACAAATAAAAATAAAGGATGCATTATTCTCTCCGAATTCAAAAAGAAACCTATTGAGTTTCAATAACATCTGTCTAAACGGATTTCACTTAGAAACTGCGAGCATAAATAATAAATAATATTTGTATCTAACGTCTCAAGAAAAAGAAGTCAAATCCATACTTGAGCGAGTTGAGAGCCTCTCTCATCAGGCCTCTATCATACAAAAATTCGGAAAGAGTAAGCAAATTGGACGAAGCACCTGAAGTGCCCGATATCATCCAAGTTTCTACTTTGACATGAAAGACTTGGCCACCCTGGATCGGTAATGATGCATCGCATCATATCTAAATCCTATGAGCATGATGTGAAGAACCAGAAGATTCTTCAAAAGGGTGAATTCCATTGCCTCCCTTGTTACAAGAAAAAAACTGATTACAATGCCATCTTCACTAAAAGTGGACAATAAATCTCCAAGCTTCCTCGAAAGAATAGAAGGAGATATATTGAATGTGTGTCTACTATCGACCCGCAATTTAGCTTTTCCAAAGCTATTGGCACAAAAAATAAAATTGCATGCACATTTTCCAGACAATCAAATGAAGAAAATCCGTTTGGATAATGTTAGGAAATTTACCTCCCAGTCATTTCAAGAATATTGCCTAGCAACTAGAATAGAAATTGAACATCATGTACTGCATGTTCACACCCAAAATGGTTTGATAGGGTCATTGATAAAAAGACTTCAATGGATTGCACGTCCATTGTTAATGAAATCCCATTTGCCGATGACTGCATGGGGACATGCAATATGCATGATGCTTCTTTAATAAGACTCAGACGCTCTGGGAATCAGAATTATTCTCCGATGCAACTTGCATACGGATCACCACCAAACATCTCACTTGAGAATTTTTTGTTGTGCAGTCTATATCCTCATAGCACCACAGCAGATGACAAAAATGGTTCCTTAACGTCGTCTAGGAATCTATGTAGGGTTTGACTCACCCTCAATTATAAGATACATAGAACTCTAAACAGTAGATATTTTCAAGGCACGTCTTAAAGACTGTGAATTTAATGAGACAACATTCCCCAAAATAGGCCCAGATCTTGCAAAATCTGGAGCTTCACAAATTATATCGTGGGACACAAACATTAACCCACTATGATCCGAAAACTAAGCAATGTGAAGATGAGATCCTGAAGATCCTCCACATAAAAGAACAGTGTTCATCAGTTACCAGATTCATTTACTGACAACCAGAAGATTGTCAAATTTTGCATCCCTACTGCTAATACTCCAATTAGTATTGACATCTCCGAGAATGGATGCAATCCACCAACAGCAGATGTGGTTGTTCCTCAATTAAAAAGAGGCAGACCACCAGACTTCAAGGACAAAAATCCTATAAAGAGGAAAACTCATGGAAGCCTTGAGACAATACCACCACAGAAAAATGAGCTCATGTCCATATCATTACCCTCCCAGAATCTCCTGAAGAGAAAAACACAGGAAAAACTGAAATATCATTTAAACTATGTACGTATATGGAAGGCGTTGGGCAGAAAAAGAACAATCGTCGACGATGACTTCGTGTTTCATGTTGCCATTCACGTCGCTGAAATTGATGATGATAGTGATCCACGTTCCATTGCTGAATGCAAACGAAGAAATGATTAGCCAAAGTAGAATAAGGCAATAGAATCAGAGCTAGACTCGCTTAAGAAACGCAAAGTTTTTGGACCAGTAGTCCAGACACTAAATGGTGTCAAACCTGTGGGATATAAATGGATATTTGTAAGAAAAAGAAATGAAAATTACGAGATCGCACACTTCAAAGCACGGCTTGTAGCACATGGATTTTCTCAAAGACCGGGTATTGACCATGAAGAAACATACTCACCGGTAATGGATGTGATCACTTTCCGATTTTTAATAACCTTAACATCAAAGGAATGATTAGATATGCAGCTAATGGATGTTGTGACTGCATATCTATATGAAAATCTCGATAAAGAGATATATATGGAACTTCCTGTTGGTTTTCAACTGCCTACAAATTTAAAAGATAGACGTCGGGATGTCTATTCTGTTAAGCAACAAAAATCATTATATGGTCTTAAATAATCAGGAAAGATGTGATATAACAGACTCAGTGAATTCCTTATATAACAAGAATTCTATAATAATGAAGTCCGCACTTGTATCTTTATACGAGCAAAGGAAACATGATTCGTAATAATTGCAGTCTACGTAGACGATTTAGATCTCATAGGATCTCCTGAAGAGATCACTGAGATATTTGCAAGCCTGACAAAAAAATTTGAAATGAAAGACCTATACAAAAAAAAATTCTGTCTTGATTTACAGATTGAACATCTAAAAGATGGAATTCTGTTATACCAAACCACATATACAAAAAAATTATTCCAAAGATTTCATATGGACCAATGTCATCCATTAAGTACACATATAGTAGTATGCTCTTTGGATGTACATAAAGACCCATTCCGTCTGCTATCATCCATTAAGTACACATATAGTAGTATGCTCTTTGGATGTACATAAAGACCAATTCCGTCCACTAGAAGATGTAGGAGGATATTCTTGGTCCTGAAGTCCATTATCTGAGTGCAATTGGAGCACTTCTTTATCTGACGAACTGCACGCATCCCGATATAGCATTTGCAGGAAATTTACTAGCCAGATATAGATCAGCGCCCACAAAGCGCCACTGGACCCGGGTTAAGCATCTTTTGTGCTACCACTAACGGTCAACAGATTTGGACTTGTTTTATAAGAAAGAATCATCCTCTACACTTGTTGGCTATACAGATGCAGGTTACATGTTCGATCCTTATAATGAGAAATAATAAACAGGGTACGTGTTTACCTACTATGGGACGGAGATCTCCTGGAAAGCTATCAAATAGACCATGACGGCAACCTCATCCAATCATTCAGAAATTCTTGTCATCCATAAAGCAAGCAGAGAATGTGTTTGGCCACACTTAGTTGTGCATCACATCCTGGTGACGACCGGATTAAAGACTGGTGATCTTGATCCTACCACCATGTTTGAAGACAAAGCCGCCTGTATTGCCTAGTTACGAGGAGGTTACATTAAAAACGACAGGACAAAGCACAATTCTCCAAAATTCTTCTGGATACATGACTTGTAATCAAACAAGTACAATCTAATGAAAACTTGGCAGACATGTTCACTAAGTCACTTCCTACAGCCACTTTCAGAAAGTTTGTATAAAATATTGGTATGATGCACCTAAGAGATCTGAAAGCCTACGGGCTTGCACAGATCAGTGTGAGTTCAAGGGAAATTGTACACTTTTTCCTTAGCTATGGTTTTTTCCCATAGGGTTTTCCATAACCATACGTTTTAACGAGGCAAATACCATTAACTCAAGATCCTGAAGTATCCATCCCTAGTGATACTCGTATGAAGCTCAGAATCTTGAAGTATTCATGAGCAGAGTCCACACTTATGGGTGGGATAAGGAGGAGTGTTTTGAATGTGTTATCTTGATAGATAAGGAGTTTGTATTCTATTCAAAAGCAAATATATCCTACCATTGTATGAACTCTTCCTATCCCCTATAAATAAAGGCCTGGAGTCTCCCCCAGAAAACACATTCACAACAATAGGATTTTTACGGTGAAAGATGGAATTTTTTGTGGAAACATGGGATTTTTAGGGTGGAGAGAAGGTGATTTGAGGGTGAGGATTTTTATTAATAAAAACTGAAATATAAAGGATAAATTTGGCCATAATCCGAGATGAGGCCACTCTCCTAGTTTTACCTACGAGACAAAAGCCTAAATCTCCCAAACTAGGGTTTGTGGACGCCTAGTACAAATTTTCTCTAAATAATCAAGCATGAAAACTACCCCTAGCCGCTCTAGCTCTATTAAAAAGAAAATTGCAGATTTATGAAAAAGCCCATAATACTGAAAATTACAAAAAGACACTCTTAAGATCTAAAAATTCCGAAAATGTCCTTGTTGGGCCTAACTGCAAAACGCATCAGAGACTCACTTAAGGCAACAAGAGCTCAAGATCCTAAGGCATGTAGATGGATGACTACAAGCAACAAGTCAAGATGGCATATCTTTAATGTATTTTGTATTTTAATCCATGTCCTTAGAATTGATGTATGCCTTTGAGGTTGAAGCACCTTAGAAAACATTTATAAAGTCACAAAATTATTTAGAAAATATTTTGAGATCATATGGACATCATATCATACTCTCCTATGATACAAATTCATGTATCAGAGTATTTGACTCTCCATTATATAGGAGTCAACTAGTGAAGCTTAACAGCTTCTAAGTATGTTTAGCCACAGCCAGAGTAATAGACTGATGTAGCCGGGTAGTCGACTCATAAGGCGATAGTCGACTCATGTGGCAGCAGTCGACTCCTTGGTGTACAGGAGTCAACTCCCAAGCCCCAACAGTCGAAAATTGATGGCTTCCTGGATTAACGCAATTGTGTTGAGTTTTATTTATTGGGAGATGATTTTCTGGATCTGTTTTCGGCGAAAACCATCTTTATAAATAGAGAGATTTTGCCAAAGTTTTAGACATCAAGAAAACAATTTTCATAAGATTTATTAAGCATTTTTCAAGGTTATTGTTCAAGTTTTTCAAAGCTCTTCATTTCACTTGCTCTCTAATTTTCAAGGCCATTGGTTTTTAATTTTCTTCAAAAGATTTTAAGCTATTTTCTGGGCTTCTCTCATCTAAATCTCTAAAACTCTCCATCTTTTTTAGATTAGATCAAGTTGGTTTTGATACTCAAGTGTTTTTAATTTTCTATTCCTTCTTGAGATCAAAAAGGATTTTCTATAGCCACGTATACACACGAATGTCAATCGATCGGCTATATGAGCATTGTAATCTCTTCAAAAGTGGAAGTAAAACCTACACACAAGGGTGTGGTGGCAAGTTTTGATACTTGGTGATTGTGCTTTGTAAAAAGCCTCTTACACGAGATCCTCACGTGGTGAGGTTATTTACTTTTGTATAAGACCTCTTATCACGTGAGATTATTTACTTTTGTATAAGACCTCTTATTGGAGAAGAGGCAACGGGTGTAAGAAATCCTTGTATGAAGACAAAGTGTTGGGAAGCACTTTATTTTGAGGCAACGTAGTGAAACTCTAAGTGGTGCTTGAGACTGGACTAGCCCACGAGTAGGTGAACTAGTATAAATCTCTCTATGTTTGCGATTGTCATTGTCTTTCGATCTTATTGCTCTTTACTTGCATCGTTGTTTAATTTACGCTGTGCATCTTAGTTACTGTTATTGCAAATATTTAGACATAATTGATTACGTGTCTAGTAAAGTAACTTTCATAGTAGACTTAGGCATTGCTAGAAGGTTAAACATTTAATTGGATATTAATTTAGACAAACACTATTCAACCCTCTTCTAGTGTTAATTGCTATCTACAGGATCTCAACACAGAGACATTCGGCTTACTTCGAAGAATATTCCCTGATGATCCCCTACTACAGCAATGAAAGAGTTGCAGACATAATCTACGTTGGTACTCGGCAAAGATAATCAATGGGGTCAAAAGAAGAGCATATAATTGACATGTTTAGTGAATTAGGAATAGGTGATCGTCGTGGTGGCAGTAAGGGTAGTGGAGATCGTGGTGGTAGTAAAGGCATATAACAAACATGAGGCAAAGACTATCAAGAGACTAACTTTGGTCAAAAGAATATATTCCATTTCTACAAAAAAAGAAGGTAACACAGTTCGTTTGCTGGAAGAACGAAGATCGGGCAAGTATTTCAACACATGTCTCTTTTTAAGAAGACTCATATGTATCAAGTGTTGAGATGGCAACTAAGGAGTGAAGATTCAAGTAAATTATCAATTATATTTTACTTCTAGCAATTAGACAGTGACATTGGTTGATGATTCTTCTGATAGGATTTTTATATGTTTTTGATGTAGAAAGTTAGGATTTTTTTTGCAGAGAGTGTCTTTAGGAGAAATGTGAAATTTTTAGGATTTTGATAAGAAAAATTGAGGGAAAAGTGGGATTTTTATTGATGAAAAGCTGAAAGTAAAAGATGTACAAACGGTAACGATGAGTTCTTTCGAGAGGAACTCTCTCTTCCAAGTCGCCTATTCGAGAGGACGGCTACTCTCCGACGAAAAGAGGAAATTCTCAGCCTCTATGAAGTCTCACTCAATAATCAAGCATGAGAATCCCTAGTCCTACTTGCCCCCTATAAATAATAAACTAAAAATAAGAAAATTACAAAAAGACCCCTAAAGTTTAGAGGACCGTATCATTTGGATATCCTTATACACTAGTAGCATGCTCTAGCCTTATCACTCCTCTCATCACCTATTGTCGATAAAGGCATCCTTCTTTAAGAGTTTACGTCTTTTAGTCTCCGAATTTAATAAATTATCAAGTCTATAATGTGAGTCGTGTCAATTATAGAAGCACCATCGTCTGTCTTACCAGTCAAGAGTCATTAACCATGTTAGTATTCCTTTTGAGCTTCTTCATTTAGATGTATGTGGTCCTTATTATACTTAATGTAAACTTGATTTTTGATATTTTATTACTTTTATTGATGATTATGCATGTGACTTGGCTTTACATGTTGAAATATATATCTGAAGTTTTCCCTATTTTTAAAGTAATTTTTGCTGAACAGCAAACTCAATTGGTTATGTCTGTGTAAATTCTATAAGGTGCTAATGTAAAAGAATATTACAATACATATTTTGTTAAGAGAATTATGGGTATCATACGCCATATGAGAGGGTCTCTCATATTCCCTCTCACATAAAGGGGGCAAGTACAACAAGTACAAGCCCATGTGGGCTTGTACTTGCTCCCTTTATGTGAGAGGGAATATGAGAGACCCTCTCATATGGCGTATGATACCCATTATTCTCTTTTGTTAATTGAATATCTAAGTTAGAAATTATTCATCAATCCTCATGTTTCTTCACCCTACGATAGAATGGGATTGCAATGCACAAGAATAGACACTTGTTACAAGTTACTAGGATATTGTTGCTCTATATGAATGTTCCCAAAACGTTTTGGAGTGATGCTATTTGACTATATGTTATTTGATTAATTGTATGTCTTCATTTGTTCTTAAAGGTTGCATCATGTATATGATGATTTGTCCTACTGTTGATTTGTTTTCATTATCACCTAAGATATTCAGGTGTGTTTACTTTATTTATTCATGATTATCGCCCAACTTATTCCAAACTTCATCTTAAGCTTTAAAAATGTATCTTCTTGGGCTAGTTGAGGGCACGAAAAATTTTATCCTATGACAAATCAATTTTGTTTTCAGATGTGATATTATTTTGAAACTCAATCATAATTTTCTGCTAAGCCAAAGTTTATATAGGAATCATTATCCGAGTTTTTAAGGAGTTTCTTTTAGAAAATCTTCTAAAATATCTTCTGCAATTACACCGTCTTTCCCATCAAAACAGCTTAATATCATCAAGGTCTATACTAGGTGTCTAGTGAACCCTCCTCTAGTTTCATAACATATACCTTCTATTTCATGCAGTCCTCATGAATCACTCACAAGTGATGATGAGTCTTCAATTTTTGTTTTTGATCTTCCCATTATATAACATAAAGGCATTAGAAAATTGACTGCTCATCCAATCTTTAATTGTCTCATAGACTGATATTTTCTCTTCATATATTACATTTATGTTTTCTGTTGGTTCTCATCCTATTACTAAATCTATTTCAGATGACATCTCTCATCCATGTTGGTAAAATGCTATGTTAGAAGAAATAATAGTATTAGAGCAGAACTAAACTTGGGATCTGGTTGATACTTATCCAAAAAGGAGGAGGTACAGTCACTACATTTATTATATATGAAGAATGCTTCACTCATTGGTATTATTGATGATGATGGATATATATATATATATATATATATATATATATATATATATATATATATATATATATATATATATATATATATATATATATATATATAAATAATACATTTGACAACGTTTTTTGAATTCTAGGGCTGACTAGGACAAGATAAAGAGTGGCTGAGATTTGATCTTGGTAAATCAATGGTTGCGATTGGATTTTGTGAAAATTTTGATGGGAAAACTTAAATTTTGGTGGGAAAAGTGTCTTGGGAACCAAAACTTTGAAATTAGAAGTGTCTTTGGAAAGATTGTGGAGATTAAATTTGGGGGGAAAAGTGCCTTGGGAACATAAACTTTGAAATTAGAAGTGTCTTGGGAAAGATTGTGGATATTAAATTTGCTGGGAAAAGTGCCTTGGGAACCTAAACTTTGAAATTAAAAGTGCCTTGGGAAAGATTATGGAGAAGCATGAGGTTTGTTGTTCCCTGAAATTAAAAATTTAGCGTAAAAAAATTTAACGAAACAACAAATTAGCGTAAAAATACCCTAAGGTTTGTTGTTCCGCGCCCGCGCTGAATGCGCCCGCGCCAAATTTGTTGCTCGACGTCGAATTTGTTGTTCCGCACCGAAGGCGCCTGCGCCGAATTTGTTGTTCCGCGCCGAAGACGCCAGTGCCAAAGGTGCACGTGCCGCTAAATATTTTTACGTTAATTTATTGTTCTGTTAAATTTTGGCTGTGGAAATAATTTTTCGGGGAACAAAGATTTCGCAGAGGAAATCTTAAATGAACTATGCCCGTGGGCACGGGTTATGACTAGTATATATATATATATATATGAGGTGGGATCAAATGACCCCCAAAAATAACCCCCAAAAATGACCCCCTATCAAAATTCCTACGCCCCCTATTTTTCCGGAAGATCCGAACCGTTTATCTTGATCTCCACCCTCTAAATACCTGACCAACCAATTTTCAACTCGATCACATGTGTTTTGCCTGTTCATCCATCCGACCCAAATTTAATGGTTTCGCATGAAAAGAACTTTTGTGAATGGTTGATGAACGGGTAAAACACATGGGATCGGGTTGAAAATTGGTGGGTCATGTATGTAGAGGATGGAGATCAAGATGAACGGTTCGGATCTTTCGAAAAAATGGGGGGCGTAGGATTTTTGATAGGGGTCATTTTTGGGGGTTATTTTTGGGGGTCATTTGATCCCACCTATCTATATATATATATATATATATATATATATATATTCTATAAAATAGGGATGTTATCAAGAGAAATTGGACAAGAGAAATTGGATAAGAGAATTTGGACAAGAGTATATACATACATATATATACATATATACATACATACACATATGCATACATATACATATACATACATACATATTCATACATACATATACATACATCTATTCTATAAAATAGGGATGGTATCAAGAGAAATTGGATAAGAGAAATTAGACAAGAGAATTTGGATAAGAGAATTTGGATAAGAGTATACATATACATATATACATATACATACATACATATCTATTCTATAAAATAAGGATGTTATCAAGAGAAATTGGATAAGAGAAATTAGACAAGAGAATTTGGACAAGATTATATACATACATATATATACATACATATATACATACATATATATACATACATATATATACATAAAATAGAGATGTTATCAAAAGAAATTGTATAAGAGAATTTGGACAAGAGAAATTGTATAAGAGACTAGATTTTAAGGGATAAGAGAGTAGGTGGAGAATTTTGCACATACAACCCCTGTTTTTACATTTTTGCCCCTGGACCCTCCCCACGCACACCCACACTTTTTATTCTTCTCCCCTTTTCGACCGTTTTTTCCAAGTACACGTTCACGTGCAAACATACATATGTATGTATGTGTATGTATGTATATGTATACATACATACATATACATACATATACATACATCTATCCTATAAAATAGGGATGGTATCAAGAGAAATTGGACAAGAGAAATTGAATAAGAGAATTTGGACAAGAGTATATAAACATACATATATACATATACATACATACATATACATACATCTATTCTATAAAATAGGGATGGTATCAAGAGAAATTGAATAAGAGAATTTGGACAAGAGAATTTGGACAAAAGTATACATATACATATATACATATACATACATACATACATACATATCTATTCTATAAAATAGGGATGTTATCTTGAGAAATTGGATTAGAGAAATTGGACAAGAGAAATTGGACAAGAGAAATTGGACAAGAGTATATACATACATATATACATACATATATACATATACATACATACATATACATACATACCTATACATACATCTATTCTATAAAATAGGGATGTTATCAAGAAAAATTGGATAAGAGAAATTGGACAAGGGAAATTGGATAAGAGAATTTGGACAAGAGTATATACATACATATATATACATACATACATACATATACATACATACATATAGTTACATACATATACTTACATCTATTCTATAAAATAGGGATGTTGTCAAGAGAAATTGGTTAAGAGAAATTGGACAAGAGAAATTGGATAAGAGAATTTGGACAAGAGTAAATACATCTATTCTATAATGGATGAAGATTTTGAATCTTATCATACTAGGACAAAGCTTTGTCCTATGTGGCAAGTTTTTCCTAGGTGGCAATGAAAATTTTGGGAGGACTTAAATTTTGGGGGAAAACTTAAATTTGGGTGAAACCTTGAAATTTTGTGGGAAAACTTGAAATTTGGGGGAACTTGAAATTTGTTGGGGAAAAACTCAGCCATTAAATAAATCGTGCCCTATGGGCACGGGTAATGACTAGTATAATATATATATATATATTGAAGGATTAGCAACTTTATTCATATAACTCAAGAATTACAATATTGGATTACAGAAATGATCCAAACATAAAAAAAAGCTCTAATGAAAACAACCATAAATTTTCCAACTCAACTCGGGTAAGGAATCCTAACATTTAAAATTCCGTGATACTCTTGAACTTTTCCGTCGAAGTGGATCTATATATTTCTTTTTAAGCGACCTCAATGATAAGCGGCGCATTTCCTCCTTCCACTCTTGATTTTCCAACGTAGCACCCCCATCAAACTCCTCCATCCACTCATTCTCATAGTCTACATCAGCCTCATCTTTGTTACCAACATTATCAGGATCATCTACTCGAACATTTTCCGTAGGACCCACAGATGATGGACCACCTGACTCCAAAATACAAGGAACAACGGTATCCTCAGGTACATCTGCTGCAGTGGTCTCAACATCAATTGGGTTCATAGTAGCTGAGGGACCTCCACCTGTAGCTGAAGGACCTCCACCTGTAGCATTATCTTTAAGAACCAATACATTACCATTCGCATTTCGAGAAGACTTAGTTTTCTCCACCCAAACTTTCTTGAAGGGATACTAAGCAGAAGAATGCCCAAAGCACTCACATGTCCAACAGCTTGGAGGCAAGTTTTCATACTCCACTTCAATGATCGCATTTTCCTCCTCCTCGTCCACAACCTCGATGGTATTAGGTAATTTTGTCTTCGCCTCAACTTCCATGAAACATCTAGCATAAGAGTATCGTTCTCCAGAAGCTGTAGCGTTATCTACAGATATATATATAAACACACACATACATATGGGTTAACTATCACGGTTTGTTGCTGAGGAGATCTGAAAAGGTATGTAGCTTGAAAAAGTCAGTGTATGATTTGAAGCATGGATTAAGGTTTCGGCCGAAACCGATCGGATCGGTCTCAAAGGGGACCAATCCGAAACCGCCATCCTTTTCTCGGTATCGGCCGAAACCGCCTGGTTTCGGCCGGTAGCGGCCGAAACTGGGTGGTTTCGGCCGCTATCGGCAGGCAACAACAAAAGAGAGAGAGAAGAAGAAAAGCCAAAAAAGAAGAAGAAAATGAGGATGAGGAAGAAGAGGGGGGCTTACCTGTCACCAGCCCGCCGCCGTCGTCACCATGTCGAAATCACATCATCAAAAAAACTAAGTGGGAGAAGAAGAGGAAGAAGAGTGGTAATGAAGCTTACCTGATTGTCCGCCTCCCGTCGCCGCCCTCCCGCCCTCTGCCGCCCACTGACCGTCCCCCCGCCGCCCTCCAGTCCCTCGTACTGATGTTAGAGAGAAAGAACCCTAAAAAGCACTCACATTTATTTAGGAGAGTTGCTTCACGCACCACCGTTTTACGTAGCACACATACCACTATTTACAAGTTTGCCATTCTAGTGGTACATGCACTGGCAAACTTGTAAACCACTTGAATGGCAAACTTGTAAATAGTTGATGTGCGTGGAGTAAAACGGTGGGTGCACGAAGCAACTCCCTTCATTTCAATGGCAAACTTGTAAATAAATGAAGTAGGTTTAGAAAAATGTGTGTAGCAGCACTCAATATTTTGGAAGAATTGCTATGCAAACAGCCTTTTTTGCTCCATTTACAGACCAACTTATTTACAAATTTGTCATTCGTTCTTTAAATGTGATATATTTAACAAAACATGTTTGGCAAAAAATTGTAATTTATTTTTAAATATTTCGCAAAAATGTATAACTTGTAGTATTTGATAGTATTTGATAGGTATTTAAGTATTTAAAACAATCGATACCAACGAACCGAAACTCACTTTCGAAACCGTCGAAACGGACGATACCGATACCGATACCCAAATTTTCGGGAGAATGAAACCGAGACCGAGACCGAGACCTAAAACCTTGATTGATTTGAAGCAGTCTTTTAGAGAATGGTTTAAGCGGTTTACAAATGTTGTCAAGGATTTTAACTTCTAACGATGTCATAGTCATCATTTTATCTTCTATCGACAATATGAAGGTAAAATAATTTTTTTGGTGGTATGTGGATGATATTGTTATTATAAGTGACGATGTGAAGGGTATCAAGCTGCTGAAGGAGTTTAGTTAACAAAAATTTTGGATGAATGATGTTGGACCTCTTCAATACTTTCTAGGTTTGAGTTGGCCCCTTACAAAAAGACATCTACTTATCCCGACCGAAATATTTTATTGATATGTTAATAAAGACGGAAATTATAGAATGTAAATCAGTTGATACTCTCATGGATTCTAATTTCAAGCTTCTGTCAGATGAGGACAAGCCATTGCATAACCCAAAGAGATACAAGAGGTTGTGGGAAATCTAAACTCTCATCATAATTAGGCCAAGGACAATTTTTGCAAATAGGCCAAATTAAAAAATTAATTTGAAAAACCGACCTATTTTATTTTTATTTAGCAAAATCGACCTCTTTTGGTTTTGGGGCCAAAAGAGGTCGGTTTGGGGCCTGGGAAGCGTGTGTGGCCTCGGCCGCAGCTTCAGAGTGCGGTCGAGAGCCGCACTTCCAGAGTGCTGCTCTCGGCCGCACCTGAGAACTGCGGCCAAGGCCACCCAACAACAGCCGAATTGCTGCTGCTGCTTTCTCCTCTCTGTTTGCAAATGCAAATAGCTGCTGCTGCTGCTGCTGCTCTTCTCCATTTCAGCAGCTGCTTCTCATACTCTCCCGATAATTCAACCCTAATTCATCCAGCATATGCATATAAAAATCAAAACATGTCCCAAATTATTCTCACACTAATACTTCTCACAGCCATAGCGTATCACAAATATCACAAATAGTATATCACAACACATCACTTGGATATCCGAAAGTTCATATAAATCAAAACACACATCACATCGAATTCAAGCTCAAGTAACACATAAATCAAACAACATTGAATTCATCAACCATAGTAGTTTCAATTTCAAAATACATATTATGTCGAATTCAATAAACTTACAAAAAACATGGCCCTAACACATCAATCATGGCCCTAACACAACAGTATCAGTAGAGTAACATCCATCATTGCATCATGTGCAGGATCTGCCACGGCCTTGTGATGAAGACGCGCCGCGGCCTTGTGATGAAGACGCGCCGCGGCCTTGTGATGAAGACGCGCCGCGGCCTTGTGATGAAGATGCGCCGCGGCCTTGTGATGAAGACCCGTCGCGGCCTTGTGATGAATACCTACAAGATAAGCATAAATTAGAACCACATATTTATATCCACAAGAAATATATGAATTGAAGAATCAACATACGCGTGTGTTGGAGGATTTCGGCAGCGTGATTTGTAGTGCCCGAGTTGATGACAATTGCCACATCTATTCTGTCGGCTTCCTTCGCGCGGAATATTCATTGCCCCCCAAATACGTGTAGATGTAGGCCGACCTGGAGGTCTTCTTTTGTCGGGTGGAAGTAATTTGGGACCATCCCAAGCCTTCCAATACCGTACATCGGGTATGGGGTGAAATAAAGGTTCATATGCAAGGCGGTATCTGCTAACCTTATACCATGGCGAACAGAATGGCATATATACTATATTGGCACCATATTCTTGTCTGGAAGTTGCGGCGATAACATGAGCACATGGGATGTGTTGAAGCAAATGAATATTGCAACTACATCTGCATTTCTCGTCATGCAACTTAACAGTATAACAGAGACCATCATTGTCAGTCACCTGCCACTTACAATCACTAAACCTTGTGAGCATAAATGTTCGGGCTTCTTCCCTCCGTACCCCAATAATGTCCATTGTTGTGGGCACAAAATCTGTCGTCCACCCTTGCCCACTTAGTCTTCGACTGAAGAAATATCTATTTAACATGTAAAATGTTCTTGCAATCAAAGCTTGTATAGGTAGAGCCCTAGCACCTTTGAGCACCCCATTAAAGCTCTCAGAACAATTTGTTATCATGATACAATAACGTTTCCCACGATCGGCATGCATCGCCCACATGCTTTCTTCTCCATGTAAATCTGCAGATATCCACGCATCTGCTTCAATGGACTCGTCTTTAATTTTGGCACGATAGGCATTGTATGTCAGCAAGTCTGATGCAATGCCAGCCATCCAGAAGTTTCCCTCCAAGGAACGTGTTCGGAATCCTTTCGCCTTGTAATTTGCAATAATATGCCGCAGACAATACCTATGGTGATAATGTGCTGGCCATCCCTCTTCTAATGCTCGTGGAATTCCTTTCATTCTATCTGAAATGAAGGTAATCGTTCGTCCATATGCACTTGGTATGTATTCATATATACAAGCGAAAAACCACTTCCAATTTTCTTGGTTCTCCGCTGACACAACCGCAAATGCCAAGGGAAACAGCCCACCATTACCATCCACACCGGTGGCCACAAGTAAACACCCACCATATTTCCCATACAAATGGGTACCATCAATACTTAGGATCGGCCGACAATGCTTGAAACCCTTGATTGAAGGGCCAAATGCCCAGAAGACCCCTGAAAATTGTGCCACTCCTTCACTGATAGTGTCATAAGTGATCTTGTATACAGTGCCTGGATTAGTCTCTGAAATGGCCTCTAAATACCGAGGTAGCCGATTATATGACTCCTCCCAATCTCCAAAAATCCTTTCTAACGCCTTCGATCTTGCCATCCATGCTTTGTAATATGAAATTCGGATCCGTAACATGGTGGTTATGGCCTCTTGGATTTCTGCCGGTGTCAAATCTAACTTTGTCTTCACCATTGGCATAATCATGTTACAAATGAAAAATGATGTGGCTTTTTGATGATCTGTATTTAGGGTTGGATTATTGCAAGTATGTTCCTCAACAACCCTTGAGAGCTTGAACTTACCAATGCTACTCTTCCGCACTGCTGCATGGATACGCCACGGACAATTCCTACTAGCCTCATCTTGCGTTGCCGGATTGACCGCAGCATTTAGGGTGCATATCACGTTATAACTTGATTGGCCTAAATGAAACATTACGCTTAATGCTCCACTCGTCAACCTGTGACACGATGAGACACCTCGTCAACATGTGACACGCCTTCACCATCACCTTGTGTCTCAGGTGGCTGAGACGGGCCAACATCCACTTCCACATGCTGCTGTGAAATGCATGTGTCATCCCATTCTGTCTACTGCGGCTGTGACGTGTCACCCTGGGTAGGCTGCCAATCTGCCTGCGTCAAATGCTGCGGCCAAGTGCTGTCGTCATCCCATGTACCCTGGGTAGGCTGCTGCTGCCAATCGGCTGGAACATCCCATATGCTCGGGTGCCAAGCTCCGGCGTCAAATGATATGGGAGAGGGCTGCTGCCAAGTGCCGGGGTCATAACCTCCGTGAGGGTGCTGCGTCCAAGTGTCGGGGTCATAACCTCCGTGAGGGTCCAGCTGCCAAGTGCAGGCCTCATATACTCCTGTAAGCTCCTGCTGAGAGGTGCCGGCGTCATCTGCTCTAGGATGCTCCTGCTGAGAAGTGCCGGCGTCATCTTCTCTAGTATGCTCCTGCTGAGAAGTGCCGGCCTCACCCATCCTATATAAATGACTCAGCTCGCTCGTATCTACACCTTCTGGAAGATGGCGTGTACGATGTAGCACATCATCGATATGGGTCCTCATCGTATGCAACAAACCCTGATCCTGTGTTTGCAATACTTGGCCTGCCATATCGTACAATGAAACATATCCTGCAACCTGTAAAACAAATTAAGTACTAAGCATATTGGTTATAAAAAATACTATAAAAATTAAACTTGAACATCTTCTTACATGTTGGCGCTCGATGGGTCCTCGGGGCATTTCTGCGAACGGGGGTTGCTGCCTCAGAAAAATCCACCTCCTGGTAATCCCCCAATACCACTCCATATATGCAGCAACTGATACCACATCCCCCTCATGCACAATGTGATCTGCTCTATTCATCCAATGCGTAAGAGGATCCCTGATTACAGTCACCTCTGCTGGCTGCGCTGGTCTTGGCTTCCCCGTCAAGACTGGGAGTGCAGATGGGATGGGTTGCCGTAAACCAAATTGCCGCATGACGCGATCGGGTGCATGCATCACCCGTGCTTCCCAGCAGAATATGGGTACCCTCGCTCGCCATAACTCTGGATGTTCGCGACATAACGCCGGCAGCTGCTCGAATCGCTCTCCATAAGGCTCCCATGTAACCTATTACGCATGAAGTACACAAATATATCAGTGTACTATATTATATATCAATTGATCAACGACGTTATAAAATTAACATATACACACATGCGTACTCTCTAACGTGTCAAACTGGTCTCTATATGTATCAAGGTTTCCATGAGCAGTTTCCATGAATGATTTTCCCGTATTCCACCTGAACCCATAGGGAACGGTGTCATCAAATACATCCTGCAAGAGCCTTGGTGTGCCTACATACATTCTCTCCCAGCTCCAAACCTGTAATATGAATTTTTCCTCAGAATGTGAAATATATAGATATATATATATCACTATTATAGCTAACGAAAAAAATTATACCTGCAATAATAACCCGCATGCATATAAAGCCTTTGTCTGCTTTAATGCCACCTTGCTGAGCTCAGCGTACAAGTGCGCAAGCACCGCACTTCCCATGAATATCCGTCGGCCTCCTCAAAATCATCTAACTTTGTCAACCAGCGGAGATTTATAGATCCTTTGCTTGGATCCGGAACCAGTAAGGTTCCAATCATATGAAGCAGATATGCCCGTGCATACCGCTGAATGTCCTCATCATCTGCATCCTCAGGCAAATCAGTAAATGTATCGCGCAACCAACTAAGTTTTACCTTGGCTGCTTTCCTTAGTGTGGTATCCTGTCCAAGTAGTCTCTCCATCAACGCACCCCAGCTGCCATCTCGCATTTCCCATTGATATATTGGTTCTCCATCAATCGGTAGGCCTGTGATGACTGACACGTCCTGCAACGTGATTGTCATCTCTCCCTGGCGCATGTGAAATGTATTTGTCACTGGCCTCCATCTTTCAACCAAAGCCGTCAGCAATGCGTGGTCCAATCGGACCCAACGCAAGCGCGCACATAGGTGTAATCTGGAGGCTTCAATATAAGGTCGCGCGCGCTGATCTAATCTCCACTTTGTATGTTTTTGTCCATGATCGACAATTGCTATCGATGCCTGCAAACATATAATTCACACCTTAATTATTTTCTTTTCAAACATAATTTCTTACTTTGACTATTAATTCTTTCTATTTACCTGGCCGTGCACTACATCGGCAGAACGATGACGTGCTTGGTCATACAAGACCACATTAGTAATGGGTCCAGCCTCCTCCATTTTACAAAAACCTATAAAATTTCACAAACTATAGATTCATCTCAAAAACCCTAAATTTCAATCTAGATTGTACAAAAATCACAAAACCAATTCATTAATATAACATAGAGAGTAGAAATAACCTGAAATAAAGTCGATTAATCACCAAAAAAATTTGGAAACGCCGGACTTCGAAGGAGCGGCCGCGAGGGTGTGTTGGGGAAGATGAACAGCAGCCCGCGACCTTGCGGGCTGTCTGTCTTTGTGTGGCCTCGGCTGCACTCTTCAGGTGCGGCCAAGAGCCGCACTCTGAAAGTGCGGCTCTCGGCCGCACTCTGAAGATGCGGCCGAGGCCACACACGTGCCCCAGCCCCCAACCCGACCTCTTTTTGGCCCCAAAACCAAAAGAGGTCGGTTTTGCTAAATAAAAAAAATAGGTCGGTTTTTCAAATTAATTTTTTAATTTGGCCTATTTGCAAAAATTGTCCTTAGGCCAAACATTACCTTCTAGTGAGTAAGATTAGTCAGTTCATGTCTTATCCTCGAATAGGATACTGAGATCCACGAAGATATCTCATGAGTACTCTTGGTGGTTTTCTATTCAGACTATGGATATTCCCGTGGATATCCGATCACAAGGTTCTCGGATGCATATTAACCATGATTGTCGTCAGATCGCAAGTTCACGACAGTGTACCTGTAAGTTTGTGAGAGGTAATCTCATGTTATGAAAAGGTAAGAAGCATCTAGTAGTTTCTAGATTGAGTGTTGAATCCAAGCATCGAGTAACAACGAGCACCACTTCTGAGTGGCATGAATTTGCTGTACTTGAACTTCCTATATGTACTCCTAAGACTATACTATGATACACAAGTAGTTGTTCATATTGTAAACAATCCAATTTTTCATGGAAGAACTAAGCATATTATGGTTGATTGTCATATTTGTTTGAGAAAAAATCGACAAGAATGTGTTTGAGACAAGATGTGTGTTAGTTTATACCAACCGGCTAACTTGCTTTCTAAGCCTCTTGGGAAGTCACACATTGCGTCATCATATATATGTTCCAACCTTAGGGGAGTGTTAAAATATAAAAATAATAATGTGAGTGTATTTTGTAAAAGTGAAGACATATAATAATTTTAATTATATGGGAATGAGAGAACTAACCCTCCCATCCTTCTTCAAAAATACAAAGTCTATGATTTCACATCCTAAATTGGATGGTGATGTAAACTCCAAAAATTCTACATTTTATTCTCTCCTTAAAATAGTATGAGCACCAAACTAGTAGTGGAAACTTGCAAACAGAGAAGACCGGTCTAAAAGACAATGTATATAAAGGGTTTTAGGTTGTTTCATTCAAAACAAGTTATGGTTCACCAAAAAGTCAATGTGCAATAAATTTTAGTAACCAATGTATGTTATCTTGCCAATATGAAGCACATAGATGCTAAAGAACCCACTGTTTCCAAGGACCGTATATAATAAGATTATACAATCAAGATAATCATGCCAACCCAAATCAAGAGGATATCACAGAAATAGATTGATGGTTCCTAAATGGCAATGTGCCCTCATAAAATTTCACTCCTTTGTAACTTTCGTTATGCTTTATCATCGATGAGGAATCTCAACGGTCATCAACAAGGTTTCGAAAGTCAAAGACATGTATTGCTACATCCTAATACCATTCAATTGGCATTTAATGGGATGTGAAGACCAAAACAAGTCAAAGGAAGGCCATGAAGGTATTAACCAAACCTGAGATATGCAAGTATCTTTCAAGACTTCCACCTGATGTGGAATGAGATGATCTTTGAAGTCCCCATGTCCTAGTTGACCATATTTGCTCCATCCGTAAGTGTATAAGCTCCCCGAAGAGGAAACGCTTATTGTATGACGCCACCCGCATGCAATGAGTACCATCTTTTGTCCCTAAACAGTGAAAAACACAAAACATCAAAAAAGTAAGATATGAATACACACGCTTGCCTACACATACACATGCACATATATGCACAAATGACCAAAAACTAAGAAAATAAATAATAACTAAATTAAAAGTAAATACAGAACTAGAGTGCAAATCATAGAATTCAGAAAAGAATTTTTTTGCCAGATGGATGCACAAAGCCATCCCAAATCGAAAACCATTTCCAGCGTCCATGGTAGCACAGAGATGACCAAGCAAATTGTATGCAATGAGGTCTGATTACAATGCATGTGCAACTGTAATGTACAGCAGGTTGTTGAAGTGAACGTACTTCCACGTTATTGGGTTTAGATTTTGTCGAAGGTAAGTGGTCGATGAGAGAACTAATGTCCATTAAAAGTACATGAAATTATGCTACCACTGCACATAACTCTCTGAAGCAACACACGTGCATAGTCACATGTGCCAACGGTGGAAATGTACTAAGGGTCAAGGGTTTTGTGACATTAGGTACACACAACAAGGGTCTCTCTCTCTGCGCACAAATGCACACACCCATGCCTGCAAAGGTGCATGCATATATATCGAATACAGAAATTTTGAATATTTGTAAGAAGTTATTATCTTTGAAAATATAATCAATTCTATAGATATGAACCAAGCTATGAAAGAGGTGACAATTTAAGTTTAAATAATCCACAGAAAGATACAAGGAATTCAGCATACATCTGTATGAAGAATCTTTTCCGGAATTAGGCGGTCATTTCGATCTCCTAAGCCCAAATTACCATATCGACCCCAGCCCCATCCATAGAGTTCCCCGTCTTCCGTAACGGCAGCAGTATGTTCAGCACCCGCAGCAATCATCTTCACAGGAATTCCCTAAAATAATAATCCACCATATCATGATCATGCCAACATTTTCAAACAAGCATCTTACACCTCCCAAAGACACATTGCATTTAATTTTCCAAAAAAAGAGAATCCAAAGAAAGATTATCAGGACAAAAGTGGCTTGTTAGTAATAAAATCGGTTCAAACATTAGTCAACAGAAAAGATAGAAAAGGTCACAATGAAAATAATATTAAGAAACTACAAGATAAAAGGAAAAAAGTTAAATGCAACACTCATAAGGCATGTACCATGTAGGCTGTCCAAGGAAAGCTACCCTGCCATCAGAAGGAAAAGCAGATAGTAATGGAAAGATGTGTTGTAGCATAGTGAAAATGCCAAAGATTAATTAAAAGGTGATAATAGCATCCATTTACAGGGATTTGAAGGGCATCTGACTTCAAGTGATGCCAACTGAAACATAATTTGAAGCAA
Organism: Scilla litardierei; assembly: GCA_030789695.1. NCBI lineage: Eukaryota > Viridiplantae > Streptophyta > Magnoliopsida > Asparagales > Asparagaceae > Scilla > Scilla litardierei. The sequence goes on from CM061133.1 coordinate 203,107,369, forward strand.
GATTTAGCATGACAATCTATTAAATCTTCAGACAATTTGTCATGACAAATTAAAAATCAGGCATAGTCTGTGGAAATTAACAGATATTTTAGGATAATTCAACAAGTTTCTTGGTAATTGACACCAATTTCATACTTATATCATGCCTTTAATATATTTCCAGTTGGTTATTTCAGTATAATGATCAATAGCAATCACATTATTTAAAAACAATTACGTTCATATGTAAAACAACCAACACGGATGTAACAATATATGGAGTTCATAAATAAGTTCACTCATTCATATGAATCCATAAAAACACTTCCATATGGATTACATCCAAATAAGCTTAGTTAACTATGCCATCATCTCATCACTTAAGCTAATCGTTTGGCTTTATACCTAGAAATATTGAATTCTATACCAGAATAGTAGCAGTTGTTCTATTCTAGCTGTTTTGCTATTCTTGAAATGATTGTAAATATGAACACAGAATAATTAGGTAAAAGATACTGTTTCCAGACATGTCAAACTCGGCCAAACCAAGAACCATTGGATTCTAGCCATGCTGCAGAAACTGACTTGCAAGTACAAACTTCCAGGAAACTGTCCGATGCTTTTATCTGGACATTATATGAATACTGGATACTTTCAAATTTATTTCCATAGAAGATACATTCATAGACATAGAAGATTACAATGAGCTCACAATTGCATTTCCGTAAAAAAAAATATTCTCCCATTCTTCCCAATCAAACAGCTGTGAAGAAAAATGATCATACATGTACCAGCCATAGTTTTCTTCGTTAATTTTAAGGGAGAATCTTGTATTGGATATTACATGTAGCAAAATTAATAAACTAAGAAATATGGCAGCTAACTGTACCTCAAACGCTTGAATCTTCTGAGGTAAAAGAGAGTCTTCAGTAGTTCCAAGACCCAGTTGCCCATTTTGGTTCCGCCCCCAACTTTGAAGAAAAAAGAAACCATAAAATGACTATAACATATTTAAGATGCTAGACAGAGCTCAATAACATGCAACATCGTAGGCTAAAGAACTATATAGCATAACTTATTTTCCTTCAGGGGCCAAGGCTGTGGACGATAAAAATGAAGCAACCTACAGATATTTTTAGATTGGAGTGCTGGATATGAGCTGCCAGCTTATTTACCCAAAACGAGCTTGTGTGAGGGAAAAATAGTGAGGCCCACACCAAAAGTCAACTCGAGGGGAAAAGTAGGTGGTGGGCCTCACTTCTCTCCCTCTCACAAGCTCATTTAGCATAAATAAGCCATTAGCTCATACACATTATTTCCTTTTTAGAAACAGAAATATAAAAACGTGTAATCTCCTGCCTCTTAATTCATGCTAAAAACCTAAAGCTAAAGATTGTTTGGAATCTATATGCAGTGGAATTACGCTAAGATAGGATGGTTTGCCTTGGGATGGAAAGAGGTCATTACCCTTGAAAAAAGATGGTAATATGAAAGAATCATATGAAAGAATCCATAATACATATTACAATATCAAGAGTGAAATTTTGATGGGAGAATGTGTGGTTTGATTTAGGACTACAAATCTTATGGGAAAGATAAGATACATGAGGGCCTCATGACTCATGAAACCTATGCAACTTCAAGGATACTTTTTATGGTGACACCCATTCCATGATGATTGCAATTTGACTTAAAGGTTAAAGCCTACACCAAATTCCCAAGTGAATATCCCTTTTTGCTTAATGTGCATCTTGGTTCTTCATTCAGTAAATTAGTTTTGTGTTTACTTCAACAATAGAACCCAAAGTAAAAGGATGGCGCTCGCATAATAATGTAAGTGGGTAAATTTCTTGAAACTCGCCAACTTTGGCCCATTTTAAAATCCCCAAAACTTTTCTTGTTGTGTATGAAACTGATGAGAAAGATGGTGGGATAGGAAAGAGGATATCTATTAGATAACGAGAAATGCAAAAATATGGGCCTCAATTCGAGAGGAGGACCACTCTCCCAGGATCTAGACTAATTTTCTGTTCCTAAACTCTTAATTCTAAACCCTACCTTTCTTTTTCATTCTCTTCATACCCTAAGAATAACCCATTTCCTCATATTTATTGGGTTGGTTGGACCCTATTTATAAAATTGCTTCTCGAGCACCATATTACAAAATTGCCCTACGGGTACCAAACTTACAAAATTGTCACTGAGATGGCTACAATCCTCATTCCCAACACTACTCTACCCCCGAAAAACACACCTTATCCTCAAGGTGGTGCATGAAGTCCACAAGTACGCGTGTTTCGAGTATTGAAGAATGTCTCATCGCCTCCTCCTGAATCAAAAGGCCACCCACAAGCTCAATCTTCCTAGAAATGTTGCTGCATGAGTGGAAGCATGTCCGCGGCTGAGTCTTCTATGCCATGGCTTTTTCCGTTCTGAATTTGGACTCCAAACAGGTCCAGAATCATCAAAATATGGGAGACGCGCAGAAAATCGGCAGAAATTCGCCCAAAAATCGGGGGGAAATACGAAGCCGCACTGTTCATCAGCTCGGGCCGCCGGCTCGGCTGCGAAAACAGCTGGATCAACCTGTCACTATAGTCACTATAGCAGTTGCGACTCGCCGATGCCGATCGAATTTTCTGGCAATTCCGCCTGCGGTTGCCGGTGATCCTTGGTCCCATGCACTCGTCTCCTCCGGACGCCCATGATGGAGGTGGTCACTGTCTGAAATATCGTCGGTGTCGGTGCCGACGACGCTTGAAACGTCTCGACGTCGTCTCACGTGCCCTTTTCAGGCGACTCCGACGGTCAATGGCTGCAAGAGTGGGTCCATTGCGTTCGTCTCCTCCCGGACGCATCCACTGGTAGTGGTGACGGGCGCAAACTTCGCCGGCGACGATCGAAAGGCCCTGCGGAGGACCGTCGGGGTTTCAATTGCGTCAAATCTGAGGGTTTTGAAGACAATTTGATGAGAAAGCTAGGGTTTTAAGACAAAAGATGAGATTTTTATAACTATGAGAAGATGAATACAAGATAAGATTTTTCGAGAGGACCACTCTCGCAGGATCTAGATTAATTTTTTACTCATAAACTCCTAATTCTAAACCTTGCTTTTCTTTTCTTTTCTCTTCATACCCTAAGACTAACCCATTCTCTCATATTTATAAGGTTGATTGGACCATATTTACAAAATTGCCCCTTGGGCACCAAATTACAAAATTGCCGTACGGGCCCCAAAATTACAAAATTGCCACTACGGTGGCTACAATCCTCATTCCCAACAGAAACTCCCATCAATTGTCCAATACTTTTTCATAATAGCATATTACATAGGCCTTCTGTCCAAAATATGATTACAGACTTGCACATGACCATTTTACGATCAAAATACCCTTATTCTTTATAAGATAACTAGAAATTGCCCGTGCACTTGGTGCACATGGCAAAAACAACCCCAAACGAACACGGCAATGGTGTACATGCGAAACCGGAAAGGGGCGAAAAGTGTGGGTGTGCGTGTCGGCAGCGTTGGGGGTAAAAGAGGAGCAAGCATGCAAAAACGGATGCGAAAAGGACCATAATGCAAAACGGGAAGGAGTGGTTTTTTTCGCAATTATATGTAAAGTTGGGGGGAGAAAATTTTTTCTATTAGTGGGGATCCCCACGACAGAGTGGACATTGCCCCATAGAACATGGTCGTGGGGGAACTCCCCCTTTTGTAAGATAGATATTTAAGTTGACATTTTTTTTATTATACCAATAACAAAAAATTTCAAAATACATAAAAATGTTTTAAAAAGTAGTGTCATTAAAAATATGACTATTTAGTATTAATTAATAAGAATCTGTAGTAATAAATGTATCCATTACATCGAGTATGCCTAGAATAATAATTAAATTGAGAACTTTTAAAAAAATAACCAAATTCTCAAAAAGTACATTAAAATGCATAAATTTAAAACAGTAGTAAAAATTATTATATGAATGTCTGTTATTAAGAATCTCTAGTAATATATGTATCGATTATATCAAGTACTCCCATAAAATAATATTTAAGTTGAAATTTTGTTAAATGATAAACAATAACAAAAATTCTCAAAAAACATTAAAAATGTTTAAAATAAATACATCATTAAAAAGTATATTGTTATTTATTATCAAAAAATTTTACTAAAATTTAGATATTACATCAAATGGTTCCTATAAAATAACATTTACATTGAAATTTCTTTAAAATGATAAAAATACCAAGAACCATCACAAATAAAATAAATTAGTTTCATTTTAGTTATTTAAAATTTTAAACACATGTATATTCCTAAAATATTTCTTATTTAGAACTTTACCCTCCATATTTTCATATTTGAAATTTTACCTTTTAAATTAGCTTAAGCCTTGTGATGTTACTCTCTACATTAGTTCCAGTGATGTTTCCATTTGTCCATACCCCAACTCCTTAAACTATCTCTAATCTTTTCTATTTCTCTCCAAGAAAAACCCAGTCATAAATCATTGCATTAAGCACTCTTTTCCAGATTGCATCACAGTTTGATCCCGTTGTTGCCGCTACTAACACCACCATTATCGCCTATACTTCCTCCAAATGATCGTCAACTTATTTATCAAGAAGCTAAAAACCTTAAATATTTATACATTTCTATAAGTAATTAAGAATTTCTAACTTAAAAATAAAACTAATTTATTGAAGAATTATACCACATTAAAAATAATTTTATTAGTAAAGTAATTTGAAAAAAATAATAATTTTACTTCGTATTCATCATCCCCTCCTTCCTAAATCCAAACCCAAGCTCTAACCTGAACTCCTCCCTAATGGTAGGATTCTACACGATGCCTTCACACATGGTTGGACCCCGTTACCTCAGAACTGTAGTGTGGTCACCGCCGGTATGGAAATCAAGACATTGCCCTTAATCCAAACGATAACTTCAACGATGGATCCGCTAGCTCTGATAATGACAATGTTGAACGGAAAGCACTACATCAAAGTGTGGTAGGGTTGTGGGACAAATTCTGTCAAAGAAGACATAAATGGAGGGAGAAGATGAGGTGTAGATGAGGTGTAGCAGGCAAAGCCGTCGAAGATTTAAGGGAGGAGAATTGAGAGAAATTGGGTTAAGGTAAAATAATTAGGCGAAGGCGATGATATATTTGTAAAAAACCTTTGAATCATTTCTTTTTTACTTTTGGGGTAATTCGTAAAAATTATTTTGAGAGAAATTACTTTTCAATATCCGGTGGTATTTTGACTTGTGGTATTACAAACTTATATATGCAACGTTAATGGCATAAAGGGTGTCCTTGAAAATGAAAGCCGATGGGGGTTCATGCACATCAAAAGTTTTAAGGGTTTTCTTAAAATATGACATACTTGTGTGGAGTTTCTTGAAATATAACCTAAGGTAGAATCTTACATAGAACATTACTGCAACAATTGAATTTTTAGGCATTTAAGAGCCACTTCCAACTTTAAATATCAGAATAATATGGTGTTGTATATACTGATGCAATGCAGACATGTATGAGTCAAGTAGGCCACATCATGTTTCCTGCCTTCGTGGTCACCTATGTAAGGGGTGTTTAATCCAGCAAACCCAAGTAGAGAAGTGTGGCATTACGTACTACAACATGTTCAGAAGAGTTGAATCTTTGCAGAGGCTTGCAAGTACTTAAAACTTAAGAGTTTCACATATAAGTACAGGGTCATGAATGTCACAGTTTCACTCGAAGTCCTAGTACATTCTTGTGAAGTACTTGGGTTCATGATGCACTTTATTAGAAACTGCTAAGTATTGTGTACATACATACAAATACCATGATAATGGCAACCTAGGAAGGAGCAAGCGGTCTACATGAAGGTGACTGACATAGAATTCAAATTTGTGGGTATCTAACAACTTACATTGCAAATATTTTACGTCGCTACAGTGAGATTACATTGTCACAAGAAAATTGATGTATAAATTAAACTGAAATACACAAGCATACAACACTGCAACCAGTGTAAACTCACCTCTGCACCCCACCATCCATGGTGACAGCCAAGCAGTGGCTATCACCACAAGCAATCTGCTTTATCCTTATCCCTTGCAGGGCCTTGATCGGCTGCGGCGTAAACAGATCGCTCGAATTCCCATGCCCCAACCTCCCAAAATCACCCCTACAAAAGCACAAATCACCACAAAAAATGCACAGTTTTACCAACAACGCAATGTACAGTAATTAAAACAAAATTCTCACTGAAGCTCACCATCCCCAACTGTAAACCTGCGACTCAGACTCAGAGTAGGCAGTGGTATGATCGGCTCCGCACGTGATCGACACGATCCCGGGGGTGGTCAACGTTGTCAACAGCGTCGGAACAAGGCGATCGTCGGCGTCCCCGTGCCCTAATTGTCCGTCCTCGCCCCGCCCCCAAGAACAGAGAACGCCCCCAGCTGTTACACAACAAGTTACCACTTTTGTCAGGTTAGAACCCGAGAAGTAAGAGAAAGAGTGAGCAAATGGTTGAGGTTTTTTGTACGGACAGAGGAGGGCGACGGAGTGGCTGGCGCCGGCGGAGACGAGGACGACGCGGCGGGGTGGCGAGGAGACCTCGCTGTCGCCGGAGACCTCCGATGTCATGGATCGAAAGGCGATGATGTCTTTGTCGCTGCGATCGATTGAGGGGGATGACAGAGAAACTGTGGGGCGACGATGTGAAGATTATGGGAAGGGAACGAACAAAGACAATAATGGATAGCATTCATTGCGATTGCGCCCCAACGACAATAGTACTATTAGCGGCTGCTTAGCTCTGCTCTCGCCGTGATAGCGCTCCTTGCAGAATTATGGCCACATATTTTTCCCTCTTCTTTTATTGCTTAGTGTCGTTTTCAATAGAAATTCAAGATATTTCGATACCGATGTACCCACACACAAAAAGATATTTCGATACCGATTTAGATGCCGATTTAGATTGCCAAGGCTAATGGTTACACCATACGCTTTTAACGTAGCTATACCAAACTATGTTCATTTATTAATTTGTTTTTGTTGTGAAGGGAAAAGTAGGGAAATAGGTGTAAGAGGTTAAGAGCCCACTATTCATGGTGTAAAAATGGCCCGGCCGGGCCGGCCCGGCCCGGGCCCGGCCGGGCCCATTGAAAATCCGGGCCGGGCCGGCCCGGCCCAGCCCGGCCCGGCGGCCCGGGCCCAGCCGGGCCGGGCCGGGCCGGCCCGGCTCCCCACCCCTTAAGTTTTGCCTGTGTAAGGCAAATTTTAAAGAAAAACCCGGGCCGGGCCGGCCCGGCCCGTGGGCTGGGTACCCCGGCCCAGCCCGGCCCGGGGGCCGGGCCCGGGCCAGAGCCCGGCCCGGGTACGGGCCACCGGGCCCGGGCCGGGCCGGCCCGGAACCCGGGCCGGGCCGGCCCGGAACCCGGGCCGGGCCGGCGGGCCTCCCCCACCCCGGGCTTTTTTAACACCTTGACCCACTATCATCTTATTTATAGCTTTCATTGGTGGGTCGGATATCCAATGGGCCTCATGGGCATATTCATAACACTTCCCCTTATCCAACCAACATTGAATAAGAGGTGGATTCTTCAGAATCCGAGTTAGGATAACTGCCGTGTTAAATAAAGAACAGTTAATACATAACTTCCCCTGTTTTAGGGATGTGTTTTAGGGGTGTATACTTCCGGATCCAGAGTCAACGAGGTTGCCTCGTCAAAACCTTGACTACGAAAAACCATGTGGGAAAAAACCAGTAGCCAAGGGAAAAGAGTACAACTCTACAGTTGACTCCCACTCATCTGACCAATCTCCAGGCTTGCAGATTTCCTATGAATCTATACATCAGTCTCCTATATATCTATAAGTTCATAGTCCTCTCATCCTGACCCAGTTTACATTTTCTCACTCTCCTTATCCCAATCCCATATACAAGTTTCTCAAAGATACTAGTAGGCAGGGATTTGGTAAGCAAATCCGCCAAGTTATTACATGATTGGATTTTCTGTACCTCAATCTGCTTTTGCTTCTGAAGGTCGTGTGTCCAGAAGAACTTGGGGGAGATATGATTTGTCTTGTCACCTTGATGTAACAGTCCTGTAGCTGGGCTATGCATGCTGCATTATCTTCATGGTGAAGAGTAGGTGCAAGTACGCCGGGCATCAGGCCGGTGGAGGTGAGAATGTTCTGAATCACACAACGTAGCCAGAAACTCTCATTACTTGCTTCATGGATCGCTAGCAGTTCTGAGTGAGTGGATGAGACGGTTGTCATTGTCTGCTTTACAGATCTCCAGGATATGGCAGTGCCGCCATATGTGAACATGTATCCGGTCTGAGACTTCTCTGAATGAGGATCTGACCTGCAAACTGCGTCAGCATAACCAACTAAACCAGTTGATGCCTCTTTCCTGTAGAATAGACCTAAGTCTATGGACCCTTGGAGGTAGCGCAGAAGATGCTTAACTCCGGCCCAGTGCCGCTGTGTAGGTGTAGCACTATATCTGGCTAGTAAGTTGACTGCAAATGCTATGTCAGGGCGAGTGCAGTTAACCAGGTAAAAGAGTGCACCGATAGCACTTAGATATGGCACTTCATGGCCTAGTACTTCCTCCCCCTCTTCCAGCGGCCGGAAGGGGTCTTTATACACATCCAATGATCTGACGACCATTGGGGTGCTGAGGGGGTGGCATTTATCCATCTGAAACTTTTTCAATAAGTTCGATGTGTAAGTTGACTGATGTAACAGGATCCCATCGTTAAGATGCTCTATTTGAAGACCTAAACAGAATTTTGACTTTCCGATGTCTTTCATCTCGAATGTTTCTGTCAGGCTTCTAGAAATCTCGGCGATCTCTTCAGGAGATCCGATGAGGTTCAAGTCGTCTACATAGACGGCTATAATGACAAATCATGTTGCCTTTGCTCTTATGAAGATGCAAGGACAGACTGGGTCATTTGTAAATCCTTGTTTAGCAAGGAAGTCGCTCAGTCTGTTATACCACATCCTTCCAGATTGTTTTAGACCATACAATGATCTTTGCAGTTTCACTGAGTAGATGTCACGTTGTCTCTCTTTAGTGATGCTGGCAAAGAATAACCGTCAGGCAATCTCATATAGATGTCTCGGTCTAAGTTGCCATATAGGTATGCAGTCACGACGTCCATAAGCTGCATATCTAAACCATATTGGGCTGTTAAGCCAATGAGGAATCGGAAGGTGATCGCATCCATGACCGAGGAGTATGTGGCTTCAAAATCCACCCCTGGACGTTGGGTAAAACCCTGCGCTACAAGCCTTACTTTGTAGCGAACGGTCTCGTTTTGTTCATTTCGTTTTCTAACAAATACCCATTTGTAACCCACAGGTTTTCACCTTTTGGTGTCTGGACTATAGGTCCGAAGACCTTGCGTTTTGGTGAGTGAATCCAACTCCACTCCTATTGCCGCTTTCCACTTTGGCCAATCATCTCTGCTTTGACATTCTGTCAGAGAGCGTGGTTCAATATCATCATCGCAGTACGCGACGTTGATGGCAATATTACACGCAAATGTGTCATCTATGGTTGTGCTCTTTCTGTCCCAATACTCCCCAGTTCGTACATAGTGTATCGAAACTTCATTTTCTCCCGATTTTTCCTCTGTTTGAGAGTTTGGGAGAGATGGGGTAGCAGGGCTTACAGTAGCATCCTGTGGTGGTATTTGTTTACCATTGCCAAGGGTCTTACTCTTTTGAGGGACTTGGTCCTTGGATCCCGGTGGTCGCCCTCTCTTTTTGAGAGGTCCAACCATTTCTGCTGCAGACGGATTGCATCCATTTTGTGGTATGTCAATCCTAGCTGGAGTGTTAGCAGCAGGGACGTGTGATCTGACAATCTTCTGGTTGTCAGTAAATTTGTCCGGCAAGAGATGGACAGTGTTTTGGAAGTGGAGAATCTTTAGGACCTCCTTCTCACACTGGCTTGTGGGCGGATCAAAGTGACATAATGTCTTTGTATCCCAAGTGATACAGTCTGAAGCTTCGGGCTTCTTTGTCTGTGAGCCTAGTCTTGGAAATGATGTTTCATCAAATTCACAGTCTTCTAGACGTGCCTTGAAAACGTCTCCCGTAAGGGGTTCTAGGAATCTAATTATGGAGGGGGTGTCAAACCCAACATAAATGCATATGCAACGTTGTGGACCCATCTTTGTCCTTTGTGGTGGTGCTATGGGGACGTATACTGCACAACCAAATATTCTCAAGTGTGAGACAATTGGTGGGGCTCCAAGTGCTAGTTGCATTGGAGAAGATGACTGACCTCCAGAAGGTCTTAATTTTATTAAAGATGCAACATGCAAAATTGTATGACCCCCTGCATTCACTGGCAGCTGGGATTGAAGTAATAATGGACGAGCAATCCATTGCAGTCTCTTAATTAAAGATTCTGCTAACCTGTTTTGGGTGTGAACATGCGCTACAGGATGTTCGACTTCAATTCCCTGTGCTTGGCAATAGTCTAGAAAGACTTATGACGTAAACTCCCCCGCATTGTCCAGACGAAGTTTCTTTATCTGGTAGTCGGGGAAGTGGGCCCATAACCTGATTATCTGAGCTAAAAGCTTAGACAGTGCTAGGTTACTGGTGGACAGTAGACACACATGTGACCATTTAGTAGATGCGTCAATCAGGACCATAAAGTACCTGAACTGGCCACTTGATACGTGTATATGCCCACAAATGTCTCCGTGGATTCTTTCCAGAAAACTTGGAGATTCCAGGTCCACTTTCAGTGGAGATGGTCTCGTAATCAGTTTACCCTTGTAACAGGGTGGACATGGGAATTTGCCTTTTTGAAGAATCTCTATGTTCTTCAAGTCTATACCCCTTGAGCTCTATATGATGCGGTACATCATAATAGATCTGGGGTGTCACAGTCTACTGTGCCAGAGTTGGAATTCTGGTGTTTGGGGCACTGCAGGTGCTCCGCCATTGATGTTTCTGGAGTTTGTATACTTGTTTGGTAGAGTCCCGAGGGGAGTCCCTTGAAACGTTCCACAATGGTTTTTGAACCATTTGTAAGAGACGTTACAAGCAAGTATTCCCTTTCATTTTCCTCGACCGTCTCTAAGTGATATCCGTTTAAACGGATATCTTTAAAGCTTAGGAGGTTTCGAATGGATTTAGGGGAGTATAACGCAATCCTAAGTGTGATTTGTGTGTTACCGGGGAGCAATATGATTGCTTCCCCTGATCCTTCGATTATATTAGCTGGTCCTGAGATTGTTCTCAGTGGACCAGAGTTGCTACCTATGCTCGTGAAGTAGTCTATGTTTTGAAGGATCGAGTGCGTCGATGCACTGTCCACTAGGCAAATTAATTCCATATCTATATAAAGAAAGACATTTAAGCAGTAAATAATATGAAAAAGAAAAGATCTACTTTCATTTAAGATGCTCAAAAGATTGTTTGACATGGAATAAAAACTAGATACGATGCATGAAAAGAGGATACATTGCTAGTAGATAAAAATGGTCCATAACTAGAGAGTGTCATCTCCCATAAAGTCTTCAGGAGTCCATGAGGTCTCTGGCAACGCTGCGCTCTCAATCAGGTTTGTCTCAGCTCGAGGCTTGAGGCTTGCTTGGTAGAGGTCCTGGAGGTGTTTCTGGGTGCGGCAGATTCTGGACCAGTGGCCCGTCATTCCGCATTTGGAGCACTTATCCTCCCAGTCTTTCTTGTGAGTACCACCTTTTGACGTCCACTTCTGCTTCTTTTCCACGAACTTATGGTTCTGAGAAGGAGCTTGGGGAGTGGCCTTCTTCTGCTTCTTCTGTTCTTTCCATTTCTGGAATTTTGCCTTCTTGTCCATCTTCTTCTTCTGGGAAGACTGGAAGTGTGCCTCTGCAGGAGGTGGCAGTGGAGCGGAGCCAGGAGGGCGCAGGTTGTGAGTAGCAACCAACAAATCTCTGTTCTATTCAGCCATTAGCAAGTATGAAAGCAGATCAGAGTACTTCATGAACTTCCTCTCACGGTATTGTTGCATAAGGATCATGTCCTTCTCGTGGAAAGACGTGAACGTCTTTTACAGCAACATTTTCTCCGTCACCGTTTCACCACACAACTTCAGGCGTGAGGTGATACGGAAGAGTGTTGAGTTGTACTCCGCTACGGATTTGTAATCATGTATGCGGAGGTGAGTCCACTCATACTGTGCACGGGGGAGTATGACATCTCTTTGATGCCTGTACCTCTCCTCAAGTGCGTCCCACAGCTCGTAAGGATCCTCTACAGTGAGATACTCGTCCTTCAGGGTCGAGTCTAAATTTTTCCTGATATAGATAATGGCTTTCGCCTTTAGTATATCGGAAACTTCCTATGTATGAGGTGCTTCTTTAGAAGCATCCTTGTCGGCTGGGGCAGTACTTGTCGTTTCCTTCTCAGTTGGTGTGACACTGAACCCATGAGATCGCAGATGGAACTTCAGGTCCAACTGCCAACTCAAGTAGTTCGACCCATCGGCCTGCAGGACCGAAAAGTCAACATTCGCAAGTTTGGCCATTGAACAATCTAGCAATATAAAAACAGCATGGATTATTAAACTGTAAAAACAATTAGACATCCACGCATGTATTTTTACCATTTTCATAAAGAAAATTAACATTCATGCATGCTTTTTATCATTTTCATATCGTGAATTATTAAAGAAAAAACTTAACATCCACGCATGCTTTTTAACAGTTTCATAACGTGAATAATTAAAAGAGGTTAACATCCATGCATGCTTTTTAACAGTTTCATAACGTGAATAATTAAAAGAGGTTAACATCCATGCATGCTTTTTAACAGTTTCATTGTAACATTAACATAGCTTGAAATTAGTTAACATCCACACATTTAATGTATAAGCAATGAAAATAACTTAGGACTATGGGGATCAGCCAACCGACACCGAAACAAAATAGACAGTCCGAAATTACATCAAAAATTGCATGAAAGATTAAATACAACTCGGGAACTTCAGAGAGAAGCCCCTTTCTTCTTTATGCATACGCCTTCGCTCCTTTTTGGTGTAATCCGGTCTTCTTTTTACATATATTTCCTCACTTACAAATTTCTCTCAAAAAGAAAAAATTGCAGAAAAGAAAAGATGTCGGAAACCTGGCTGATCCCTAAAAACATAGCCTAATCGCACATCCACGCAGATAATATATGGAAAATATACAACTACGCAGATAATCATATCACAGGCATGTAAAGATTAATTAAATAATCTAAATAGTGTGTGACGTGCTAAAAATTATTTTTTTTTTGAAAAACTATTTACCTTTGATCCATATTTTTAATGTTTTGTTTTCCGCTTTAAAACCCTTTTAATAAAATATAAAGTTTAAGATTTCTTTAATTATTTTGGGCTTTTGGGGCCAAAAATAAAAAAGGGAAAAATTATTTGTGTAAATGGGCTAATTTTCAGGCTTTTGGGCCATGAAAACAACCCATTATGGTTAATTGGGCCTCCCCCGAAAAATAGGCCCGTTTAGAGCTAGGGTTTCCGAAAAACCCTAGGGGGGCCGCGGCGCGCCGCCGCGACGGCTGGCCGCGCAAGGCGCGGCCGCAGTGGCGGCGGCGGGCCATGGCTGCGGGCCGCGGCCTGCAGGCTGCGGCCACCGCAGCGGCGGGCCGCGGCCGGCCGCGGCGTTTTAGCCGCCGGCGGCGCTTGTGGAGCGCCGCCGATTCGCCCTTTTGGGTGTGTGGTGTATGGATCAAGGTTGGGGGGGTAAAAACAGTTTTTTCAAGCATTTAGATCTCTAAAAAGCTGGTTTTTATTGTTTTTAGACATGCGGATCTAAATAAAAATGTGATTTTTACCTTGTTTTAAACTTTTTGATCCTAAAACATGCAGATCTACGTGAAACACAAGTTTTGATATTTACCTCTAGATTCGACGAGGGAATCTAGATGACGGTTGGTGAAGGATGCCCTTTTCGCTCACCGTTGAGAAGATTACGATCTTCTTAGGCTGAGCGGTTGATGGATCTCCTTCCTCGCGCGTCGCCGCCTTTTCCAACGAGCGTGATCGTGCTGATAACGTGTTGTGAAGGGAAAAGTAGGGAAATAGGTGTAGGGGTTAAGAGCCCCTTACCCTCTTATTTATAGCTTTCTATGGTGGGCCGGATACCCAATGGGCCTCATGGGCCTATTCATAACAGTTTCATTTTTATTCTTTATATAACCTCATCTTTCTCCTCCATTTCTGTTAATTTCACCGTAAAAAACGTTGTGATTAAGCTACAAAAGGAAGATTTAATTTCCATGCTTGAAATGGACTTTGGATTTTAAATTGGACTGGCGCCACTGTAAGCCTAAAGTGAAGCATAAAGAATTGTATGACTAATCAAGTGGTACAATTTTATCATTAATCTCATCTAATAGTTCGTCAACCAATTAGTCAGCCAACATGATAAAGAATTGTATGACTAATCAAACGAATGTGACAAAACCGACAAAACATCATAGTCAACATCAGCTAAAGCAGAACTAGGCACGAATAAAATGAATGAGAATTAGGGCCTGTTCTTTTGTCAAAGAGTTGGGAGAGAAAGTTCAAATTTTTACTGTTTATACACTATTCATCTACAGTTTAGTGGAATTCTTGATTGGGTTTTGTTTGCTTGTTCTTTTGCATCTCAGAATGTGGAGGGGGGGAAGCTGATGTGGCCCCAGCTTTTAGGAATCTGGCCTGATTTTTGTTGCCGCGGTAAAAACCGTGGAATACAAAAGAATCCCACAAGCAAGTGGGACCCTGCTCTCTCCGTGCCAATCGCTGCGCTGTGTTTGCTTTTTTTTGATTTCGTTCCAGCTCAGCCAAACAAAATGGTGGGCCCCCTAATATAATCACATTGATTTTACTCTTTTTGTACTGATTTAAGTATAATAAATAATTAATTAATTTAGATTTAAGTATTTGTTTAGGTTTAAATAGTACAAATTAAATTTGAGTGGACCTCACACCACTTTTCACCTCCAAGTTTCTTCAACGAAAAGAACACACTACACGGAGTGGACCCCACCTCAACTTTCCAACTCCACAATCCAACCACACTTTCCAACAAAAGAACACACTACACCAAATTTCTCTCTCATCAGATTCCACATTTCTCAACTTTCCCACTTTATACTTTCCAACAAAAGAACATGCCCTTAACAGAAAATGAATCCAATGGAGTTGGATCTTTTGATTTCACCGCAAAAAGTCCCACACCTATCTCTCCTTCATTTGCTGCTCGATGAGAAGTCCAACGACAATGTTAACTTTCAACAAGTCGATGTCTGATCTTTCAACGAATGGGAGGGGATTTGGAAATGAGAGGAAGAGAATGAGCGCATACTGAGGGTCTCTAGAGGGGGAGAGGACAGAGAAGCAGATGAGGCGGTCGGCGGCGTCGTCGTCAGAGCTCAGCCCGAGACGGGTGAGGTGGGAGTGGAGCGGCTAGAGGTGCGCCATGGAAGTGCAGAATGATAGCGATGAGCGGAGGCAGTCCACGGGGGATTGTGGTGGAGGTGTGGCCCGTTGGTTGGGTGGGGGGGTGTTGTGGAGGAAGAAGAACATAAGGCAAAATCAAAACATTAAATGGCAAAATTGTAATTAAGGAACAAATTTAAGAGTAATTTTGTTTAGCATTTAGGTAATGTCAAACTTGTATATAAAAGTGTGTTGAAATTATAAGAGTCCGTGGTGTAACTAACAACACTCTTTAGATGCTTCACATTGACAAGTATAGACAACTAAAAACATTTTTTGAAAATAAATAATAATAATAATAATAATAATAATAATAATAATAATAATAACAGAACGATCACATATGCGTTATGTCACCTTTGAAGTTTCACATTCTCCTTTTTTTTCCTAGATGATCGAAAATATTTATTTTGTTTTTCATATTTTCACATCATAAACCATTTATCTTGAACTCGGTGGGTTTTACACGTTCATCCATCCGTCACAAAAGATTCTATTCCTGCGAGACCAATAAATTTGTGACGGGTTGATGAACAAGTAAACACCCTCAAGTTCACACAACTTTCCAGGTGTTTTCTCACATCATATATATTTAGAGTAAAATATGGTTGCATTAGTTAGGCTGGTCGAGGATTGGGCGAGCTACCATGGACTGAAGAGGCCTTAGTCCAAGCTATTGGCCGCTTACCGGCACTGGTCAAGTTAACCCCGGGTTGAACCGGCCACGATCCGAGCCGTTGGAGCTGGATCTGGGCTAACTCCGGGCTATCTTTATCTGTTGAAGTCAGTTCCGAGCTATTGAGGGCAGTTCTGAGCTATCCATGGGCTGCCTCTAGCGGTTGGATTTGTATCCAAGCTATCTTTGTAAAGTCCGACCGATCTACGCGGAATCCGAGTGGGTCCAAACTGTCTCCACCAGTTCCGAGCTATATCCGTTAGGCTCGAGATATTTCTGAGCTGTCTTCGGTTTACTTTCAACTTCATGCAACATGAGAAGCTCATCAGGGCGGTTGGATCTATGGTCGGTTCAGTGCTATATCAATGGCTCCCATCTTCCGAGCTTAATCGCAGCCAATGTTGAGGTTGGGTCATGTGACACGCATTAATCGAGCATAGCAGTCAATGCATCACATTTAATTATGGTCGTTAGAACACCATGCACTAGGATTGCGTGCCAAAGAGCACGGTACTTGGAGCGTCGATGCTTTGAGATGTTGACATGTGTCGTAGATCGGACTGCTGAGCTTGCGACGGAGAGAGTGTTGTACTGTATAAATTGAGAGCGAGTGCTGAAGAAAACTCATTCTCTGACTCCGAAGTAATAGCCTTGTTCATTTCCCTTCTTCTTCTTCTTCCTTAGACTTCGAAGTATATAGACAGTGGACTAAGATGAAACGGACCCAATGGTGTACAGAGATTTTCTGCTATCATAAGCTATAGTTAAAATCCGGGTTGATCACAACCTCATAGTGATGGAGATCCATGGAAGTTTCCCAATTCAAGCGTCGTCTTCAAATAGCTCGTAATGGTACTTATGTAGAGCTCCAGCGCAAGACACCGGCACTACTATTACTGAGAAGACTGTAGAAGTAGTGCTTCCTGAAGCCACAACTCATGATGTCCCAGCTTTGCAATTGTGTCTCTTCTGTTGTACATGCTCTGCCCATTTTCACATGTACATGCTTTGCTCCTCTTTCATCAATAACATTTCTTTTAGAAAGAAGTATTGGCTCGTCTTAGAGAACCTCCGAGCTAGGATAGAAGACCAGTGAATACTCCAAGTCCTAGGTCGGAACTTGGATAGGAAGCTTCAGAAATAGCTCGTCTCCAGTCGAAGAGGGTCTCCGATCTAAGTAAAATCTTCGTGTTTGAAGTAACTCCAAGGCTCAAAAAAACACCAAAGTCTCAGATCGTTAGGGATCGAGCTCGGACCTGGTGCCCTCTTTGTGTCCCCTCGATAGCTCAGGTTCGTGCACTATAAAGGTAGGGAAGACATGATGTTAGGGTGCATCCCTCATATTCATAACCAAGCCGGGCATTGAGAAAGACCGGTCATGGTCACATAGTTAGGTGGGCCTAAGATGTATGCTGAAATTTATCCCCAATCGTATAGCTAGATCGGCCCACAAGTGAGTGACCCCCGATCTTATAGCCAGATATACTCGCGAGGTCTTTGAGAAAGTAACCACTGATCGTACAACCAGATCGGCCTACAAGGAATTGGCCCCCGATCATATAGCCATATCAGCCCATGAGGTCTTCTATACATGATGTACTATAAGCATGTTCACTTTAGAGAGATTAAAATGGGAGACAATGTTTATGGTCTTCTCGTAAATGTTCTTACGGAGTTAGTAGCTCGGGAGGATTCAAAATAAAAAACAAAGAGACCGAAACGAAATAGTACAAGGTTTTATGAGACTGGCATGCGATCGTATAGCTATGTCACCTCACGAGCGAGTGGCCCCCGATTATATAGCTGACCAGCACACAAGGTCTCCCGACAGTTATCCCCGATCGTATAGCTGGATCAGCAGGTGGGAGAGTGGTCCCTGATTGAATAGCCAAGCAGCCCATGAGGTCTTCTGACATCCCCGATCGTATAACTAGGTCGGCCCAAGAGGGCGTCACGATCGTATAGCCTGCCTGTACACGAGGTCTTCTAACATCCTTAATCATATAGCTGAATCGGCTCGTGAGAGAGTGGCCCCTGATTGTATAGTCGAGCAGCTCACGAGGTCTTCTCACATCCATGATCATATATCGGGATAGGTCCGCGATGGAGTGGCCCTCGATCGTATAGCCGAGCAGCCCACGAGGTCTTCTCACATCTATGATCATATCACGGGATCGGTCCGCGAGGGAGTGGCCCTCGATCGTATAGCCGAGCAACCCGTGAGGTCTTCAAACATTCTCCGATCGTATAGATGGGTTAGTATTGTCCGCTTTTCGGACGCTAATAATAATTTACCGCAGCGCAGGGGTCGTGTGTAACTACAGGTCAAACATAAGGAGGCGGTCAATGAGTACCGATTTGTGGATCTTTGTTTGAAAGCTACGCAATAGGATTGGTGATTGAAGGGTGAAATAGGAAAAGAGGAGAATCATGAGGTAAAGCTCTAGGGCATGGGAATCCCCACCATTGGACTAAGGTTAGGGTTAGTGTCACGCCCCGTTCTCCAGAGTACCCGGCATTTAAATTTTTTTTGTCTAAGTATCCTGAAGAGTGAGGGTAGTGAGAGAGGGAAAAGAGGGAGAAAGAAGAAACTGAATAAGCAGGTCAATGCACATATGCTGGGATAGTACAAGTGAAGCCTCATTATAATATCAAACAACCCATAAATAATATAGAACAACAACAACAAATTTATATAACATGTCACACTACACAGCTACAGCTCACATCAAGTTCTATTCCTGTAACCCACTCCAAGGCATCACCAACCATGCTACCCCTGCTACCTGAAAAATAGGGAGGAGCACGTCAATGCGTGCCCCAGTAGGAACCAACTTGGATTTGGAACACCGTGTTAAGTTTATCAATACACAAGGAAAGACAAGAGACATAAGACATGTAACTAAGTAATATGGCGTAAAGTAAATAGCAAGAAAGAGGATCATACATGCGGTCCAATGTCGAGCTACTGCAAGAAAGGGTTTGGATGAATAATAAAGCAAATGCTCATACCAATATAATTTAAAAAAAGAAGGTATTAATGCCACAAGAGTAATTCAATATACGTCATCACAAACATAGCAAATAAGGACAAAGGAAGTGCATTAGGCAGAAGAAGTAACATGCAAGACCTTTATTTTATTACTGAATTAATTGGAACTTGGGTAAACTGTGTGATACCAGGACCTGAACATCACCCCAAATTTGGGGTGAATATAGCACACAAAGGGCAGTGGACATGGGCACTGTACGACACCGGGCCTCTCAGCTCCCCCGTCCCTGGCAGGAGTGAGGCTCTCCCACAATAACTCAACCTCCGTATGTCCCCTCCACTCCCAGTAAAGGCGAGTGTGTATAAATATCACATATCACATAATCATTTCCCCCAACTTCTCAGTCCAGGCCTCATATCCACAATTTACTCAAATCCCACCTATACCCGGGTTTTGCTAACTCACCCTCATTAGAGAGGATTGAGATATTCAAGAGTTTCATTTTATCATTTTAGTAATGAAGGAGTCAGCTTGCATGGCATCACATCCCATATTCATACCAACATGGGTCATGCACCGAAGTGACATGCCCTCCATCACAGCCATTTCAATTCATTATTCATAACACATGAAACCATGCTTTCCATGACTCCATCTTCACAATTCATAACGCGCTTAATGTTACATGTGCATACAAACTCATTATCAAGTTTCTTTAACTTCACATTCATTTAGGCATTTCAACAAACACGTGGCATGCGCTATATCAATGAATACTATCACATCAGCAAATCTAGTAACAAATAGCATGATCAAGCATTCTTTCAACTAACACAACATCCATGCATAGTAGAATGGAGAATTGACATTACTACAAGATTGAATATTAAACCAAGCACACCAGCTTGCTGGAATTGCCAGAACAGCTATAATATCAACATGTTTGATCCATTTTTCTTATGAATTTGAAAAAATGTCCTAAATGAAAGTTATAGATATATTAGTCCTGGATTCACAGATACAATTTCATGCAAACATATTAAGTAGGTGATTTATGGTGAATTATTTGGTGAAGTGTGTCAAGTCTGTTTTCCAGACAGATTTCAGAGCTTATAAAGATTGTTGTTTTTGGACATGTTTTAGCCAGAATTTCGAAATATAAGCACTCTGATGAAATTATAGATATACTTGTTAAGTTTCCAACGATATCAAGAACATCAAATTTCATTGTGTGTGTGCAGATAATTAGATCAATTTTTCTGAACTGTGTCAAGACTGAAGATCAAACAGACATGTAGTAAAGATGGAATTTTTGCTCCTAATTCCTCAATTGAACATATATCAAAATTTATATGATTTTGAGGTAGAACTTCAAGATCTACCAGAGTATAATTTTTTCGAAACATGATTCAAGCTACAGTAAATGTAATTGCAGCAACAACACACAATAGAATTTCAGGATTTTAAAGGAGATGACTTTGCTAAGAATTTCAAGGAAGAATTGTGAAATTGACACATGATACATAAAATTTTGAATATCCCTATCACATATTAAGTAAATAATGCTATAAAAACAAGAGAGCAAGAACAAATTAATGGAGTTCCAAATTCAAGTTAGATCATATCTCAAAACTTGATTTTTCCTCTTTTGCTTCTCTTCTTTTTTCTCCACCTTCTTCTCTCTTGAAGCCAGCTTGAATACCTTCTAACTAGAAATGGAAATTAGGATTTTTGAGTTGAAGGAGGAGGAGGAAAGGGGGGTAGGCTGGCCGACCCTATTTGGGGAAGAAAAGAAAAGAGAAAGGGAGAAGAGGAGAGAAGGTTCAAGAAAGAAAAGAAAAGGTTTTTCTTAAAGAAAAATCTACACATCTTACTTGCTCCACAAGCCATGAATCACCTAAAATGACTAAAATACCCTTTCAAAAATGCCCCTCAATTTTTAGGCATTTACAAGTTTGCCATTACTTTATGCACCGACCACTTAAGTATGTACGCCCAGCAGCTTTAGTCCAAATGACCGTTTTGCACCTCACCTTTCTAAAAATTTATGGGGGTTGCCATTGACCCCTAACCTCTTTCACACTTGCACGGCTTACCTACACACACCCCCATGATGCATGCTTACACATGCATACATGCCCCACGCACACACGTCCAACACATTCCTGTTGTTTCGCACTCGCGACGTCTTTCAAACTTCCCCCGCACTCAATCTCGCTTTCTCAACTCTTAGCCACGCATTACGGCTCAATCCCCCTTGCACTACATTACATACATCGATATCCACGTTTATTTCATGCCTACGTATGCACCGTAGGTAGAAATACCACGTGTGTTCAGTAGAATACACGTATAGTGCTAAATAGGGCATGACATCCTACCCAACTTAAAATAAAGTCCGACCTCGGACTTCCTATAGTGTGAACCCCGCCGAAGTTCAGCTAGATATGAAGGTCTTTTTACCCACGAAGTACAAACAGGACTACATATCTACACCACACTTATATGCACTATATGCTTCACTATCATCCATACACATCTGCATCGCACACATATCAAGATACATCCCATTATTCATCTAGTAGCACATCCACATTGTAAGGATCGTTTTACCCTTGCAATACTAACAACACACACTAGAGAGGGTGAATAGTGTAATGGCAATAAAATTGTCCAATTAAAATTAAACTTGCAAATGCGGAATTATAAATGCAATTGGAAATAATTGACACAATCAATTCAAACGCAAACACAAAGTTTTACCCTGGTTCCCCAAACTTGGGTACGTCCAGCCACACCAATATTCACTGTATTCCCACACAGATAAGTGAATACAATCTCACACAGAGATACCTCACACAGAGGATTTGGATTCTCATACAGAGAAATCCTCACTCTCACACAGAGAGACCTTACACAGAGGATTTAGGATTCTCACACAAAGAAAATCCTTGCTTTCACACACAGAGAGATCTCAATCAACCCTTACACAGAATGCTATACTCTCACACAGAGAGTAACTAGCTCACACACAGAAAGCTAGGGTTTCAATGAAATAACAAAGTAAAACAAATACTCTTACCTATGCCTTGAGATGTACTTACTCATAAATGAATGCAAGGCATGGAAGAGGATCTCCAAGTGTTGTGATTTGCTTGAAAGCACTTGGATGAATTCCCTTGAGCTGGACTTCAATGCAAGAAGAGGAATGAGAGCTTAAAAGAGGGAATTGAGAGAGTTTTAGAGTGGCTTATAAATCTCTTATGATTTTCAAAAGCATCAAGAAGTTCTAGAGATATCAGCACAGCCATATATATATGAATCCTATATCAACCCTCAAAACCCAAGAAAACAGCCAATAGCCCAAAGCTACAATGGCTAGAAACTGGTCGAAAACGACATCAACAGTCGATTGATGATCAAAAGACAATCGACTGATCAACGGCTAAAAAATATTCAACGGCTATAATCTGAGCCAGGACAGTCGACAGACGAAGACAATACAGTCGACTAAGAACAGGACAGGCGCCTGTAAAACATTCAGCAGGCGACTGCTGCAGGGGATGGAATAAAATAGAGAGCTGCACTCTTTCTCCAGATAAGCATACAGGCGACTGATGTCAATAATACAGTCGACTGTCAAATAGTCAAGCGACTGTAATACCTTCATCAGTCGTCTGCTGTATAAGATGGAGAAAAGACAGAGAGACGCAGAGATTGCACTTACGCTACTCAGACGACTGTTGGCCAATTCCCAGGCGACTGTAAATCTATAGGCGACTGTAAACTAAGCAGCAGTCGACTGTGCGTAAAGCTCAAGTTTGAGTCAATTGAAATGTTGACTTGAGCAGTGCATATGAGGCGACTGTAGAAGGATCTACAGGCGACTGGAAATCACCCAGTCGACTGTGTATCCTTTAGCAGGCGACTGATGGAAAGCCAGAGACTCCAAATGAGTCTTTGGACAAGATGAGCCTATTGGGTTGGATTCTAAGATAATCCTAAGGCTCACTAAGATGGCTAAATGCATGTGCATGAATGAGTAGACCATCTAACAAGACATTACATTAACCTAGACTCAAAAGAGAGAGAAAGCAATAAAGTAAATATTACATGGATTACATTGCTTTCCTTAGAGTTTAAGTCTTCAATCTTGATGCCTTGAAGCTCTCCATCATCTCCAAGCTTTGGCACTTCTTGAGTCCAAGCTTTGGCCCTTCTCCACTTGATGTCCAACCTTGCACCAAGTGATTAGTCTCCAAGGAAGATATTCTAGGAATGAAACTGTGAGACTAAACAAGAGAGTCATTAGCAACAACATAATGTTGTGATCATCATCAAAATAAGATTGGTATGAAACACCAATACTCAACAATCTCCCCCTTTTTGATGATGACACATATTATGTAAAACACAAAGAAATAAAGCACAATGCTAATAAGCTCCCATTACTTATATGCGCCAATTATACAATGAGCTACACAATAGTAAATGCTCATTCTACCAAATAAGATCATGGTGACATATAATAGGCATGGATTACATAAACCAATAGTAAAGGACAAAATCATGCAAACATGAATGGTTTATCTAATCCCATATATCTCTCCCCATAGATATATCTCTCCCCATATGCATATGAATATATCTCCCCATATATATTTACATAATGCATATATCTCTCCCACTTGACATTGTCAAAAAGGTGGACATCAAATATATCCCCCTTTGTCATTTTAACCAAGATGTGACAATATGCAAGAAAAATGAGATGTATAATACCAAATTGAAAATTTTAGTGGGTATCAATCACTATCCCATGCTCCCCCTAGATCATAGAAATGGTCAAGTTTTGACTTCTAGGATCTAATACCAATTATAAAGAAGGAGATTAGCAATCTCTAACAATTGAGGTAAATACCAATTGTAGAAACAGAATCTTGGAAAATAATCCTCTTTACTAATTGATATACAAATAATGGAGCCATGGACTTAAAGTGTATCAAAGCAATAGATATGGAAAAATCAAGCTTCAAAGATACACAAGGATATTGCCAAAACAAATATAACATGAAACATGTTGGCAATATACAAGAGGTTTGGTTTGAGACCAAAAATAACCAATTGTAAATAATGATCTCAAACATCCCGCGAAATGAGAGTTAAAATATGTTTTAAAATATTTTAAACATATAACATATTAACTCCCCCCATTGACATACACATGGATAAAAAATGCATGCATGTCAATAAACCCCAAGGTCCCCATTTTCATGAAAAAAATAAGTTTGAAAACATTTTCAAAATCATGAAACACACACAAACAATGGGTATGCTAAAAATAAACATTCAAGCACAATACACATGCAATATGCACATGTGTGAGGAACCTAAACATTAGGCAACCAAACCCAAGAGGAGTTTGATTTCCTAATGTAATCACATGAGGTGATCACATCCCTAACTAGAGAGTTGATGTAACTATCCCTTTCTTGCATACTAACCTTAGTGGGAATCCATAAACTCAAGGATTTCCTAGGCAAGGGTTTTGCCTTTGCAAGAGGAGTGGATGTGGCATGCTTAGGTGTAGAAACAAATTTCTTGGCATGCAATGAATGAGGATTTTGCTTCTTAGAAAAAAATGAAGATTTTTCATTCTTCCTCATTACCTCGTGATCTACTTGCTTCTTGTTAATGTTATTGTTGTACAAGAAAGCATGGTGATTCTTCTTAGGTGCTTTAGCAATATTTCTTGTATTTGCACCATAAGAGGAATTAGAGGTGGGTTTGGTAACCACCTTTGGAGTGTATCCCAAACCTGCTCTATGGTTTATCGGATGTTGTTTTTCAAGAAAACCGTGGAGTGAATCCCTAGAATAAACAAAGCTTTTGAGCTTTTGGGATTCCTCTTCGCATTTCAACGTAAGTTGTTGAATGCGAGTTTTTAAGCTAAGGTTTTGAGCAACAAGATTCTCATTAGTTAAACTCAATTCCTTAACTTGAGAGAGAAGTGTGTCTCTCTCACTAGTGTTACAAACATGCAAAGCATCATTGTCATTTACATTAGTAGATTCTAAAGGCATGCAACCTACTCATAGTATTTTTAAATTTAGCTTTCAATTTAGCATATGAGTCAATGCACTTACTTGCCCCATTGGAGACTACGTTGAAGCGGTATTCGAGCTCCTCGTAGGATAGCTTCTCCTCCTCAACTTCCTCATCATTTTCCTCCTCGCTAGAGCTTGACGAAGACTCTTCCCCCTTTGCCATGAAGCACATTTCCTTGTTGGGGTTGAGCCACGCCTCCACCTCTTCATTGCTTGAACTCGAAGAGATTGATAAAGAATCTTCAAAAGCCATGAAGTACATATGAGCTCGCTCCTTATCATCCTCTTCTTCATCACTTGAAGTGTCCTCATCAGAATCATCAAATGTGCCGACAAGTCCCTTCTTTTGATTCTTGAATTTGGACTTGCCTTTCCAATGCTTCTTCCATTTTCCTTTGTAATTTTCTTTATCGGGCTTGGAAGGGCATTCGGTAGAAAGATGACCTTTTCCTCTACAATTGAAACAAATAGAATTGTTAGACTTGGAGGCAAACTTTGATAAAGATTTACCTTACTTGTCCTTGAGGAAAGCCTTGATTTGCTTGAATTGCTTGGCAAGCTCGATGTAATCATCATCGCTAACATCATCTTCTTCTTCATCTTCACTCGGAGCTTCCCGATGGAACTTATTTCTCTACTTGATTGGCTCCTTTTCGGCATGGAATGCAACCCCCTTTTGCTTCTCGGGCTTCGTTGCTTGAATCTCTTTCTTATGTTGAAGCTTTACTTCATATGCCATGAGATTGCCAATGCACCCTCAATGGTGTATTTGGACAAGTCATTTGACTCCAAAATCCCGTTGGCCTTTGACTCCCATTGAGATGTGAGCGAGTCAAGGATCTTCTCCACTCGATCCTCTTGGGAAATCACCTTCCCAAGTCCTTCCAAAGCGTTCACGATTTCTGTGAACTTTGTGAACATCTACGAGATGTTTTCACCTTCCTACATCTTAAACAACACATATTTAGATCTAAATACACATTGTTTTGATTTCTTTACCTTCGAAGTCCCTTCATGAGAAATCTCCAATGTATGCCAAATTTCGTTGGCCGTTTTTCACATGGAGATGCGGTTGAACTCATTTGAAGTGAGGGCGCAATGAAATGCATTCATAGCCCTCGCATTAAATTTGATCGAGTCCTTCTCCGCTTTTGTTCTCAAAGCCGTGGATGTAGTAGGCTTCTCAAATGGAGACTCTGTGATGTCCAAAGGTCTTGACCCTCCAAGTAGATCATCATCTTGATCTTCCAACTAGGGTAGTTGGTTCCATTGAAGAACGGGGGTCGAACGATTGATAGACCTTCTTCATGAGACATGGATGAAGCGTTGTATGCCATCGTTGTTGTATGCTTCAACCTCGCTCTGATACCAATTGTAAGGATCGTCTTACCCTTGCAATACTAACAGCACACACTAGAGAGGGGTGAATAGTGTAATGGCAATAAAATTGTCCAATTAAAATTAAACTTGCAAATGCGGAATTATAAATGCAAGAGTAAATAATTGACACAATCAATTCAAATGCAAACACAAAGTTTTACCCTGGTTCCCCAAACTTGGGTACGTCCAGCCACACCAATATTCACTATATTCCCACACAGAGAAGCGAATACAATCTAACACAGAGATACCTCACATAGAGGATTTGGATTCTAACACAGAGAAATCCTCACTCTAACACAGAGAGACCTCACACAGAGGATTTAGGATTCTCACACAGAGAAAATCCTTGCTTTCACATAGAAAGACTTAAGCTCGCACACAGAGAGAGATCTCAACCAACCCTCACACAGAAGGTTATACTCTCACACAGAGAGTAACTAGCTCTCACACAGAAAGCTAGGGTTTTAAAAAAAATAACAAAGTAAAGCTGTCACGCCCCGCTTCCCAAAAACATGGAGGCGAAGCGTGAGAAGGTCCGCACGGACTTGAAGCTGCAAAGCCGCAAGTCCGATAAGCGTCAATAAAACGAAGTAGCAGGTCCCTATAATGTGACTCAGAACAACAATAACAATAATAGGAAAAAGAGGGAGACAATAATATAACATTAGTCCAGCTCATAGTCCAACAAAAATCCACAACCAGAAATGCCACCAGGCAACAAAAGAGTCAAAAGTACAAGGCCCAGCATGGCCAACAGAAACTAACAAAACGGTGCTACTCACCGAAAACCACAGCTAACAAAGGAAAGTACGGAAGATCTCTAAGATTGATCACCGGTGTCTTCGTACTCCACGTCACCAACCGGCTCGGGCACAAACTCCACGAACTCGTCACCCTCAACTGCAATCTCTGGCTCAGCAACTAACATGCGTCACCCAAAGAGAAGGGGCACATGTCAGCAAGTCTAAAAAGACTTGTGCAAGGAAACTATAAAAGTAAAGCAACCTAGCAGTTCTAAAGTAAAGTATGACATGGATATAAAATGACAAATGACATGGCATGGCAAGTAAACAAGTAAAAGACAAGTACTGGAATTGTAATCACGTCGTGCACAGAGATTCCGCCCTTTGGCTAGAGTGGCTGTACGGGCCAACTCTTACGCTCAAGTGATCGTTTATCCCTACCCCTCCATGTGTGTCGAGCCAGGGCATTACCCCCGAACACGGAATGCTCGCTTCTGGATCACGAGCCAGGAAGTGTTTTTAACACGGATGGCGTAGGGTTATGCCCGCATAACGGGTGCCTAGCCGGTAACACGGAAGCCTGGATTTTGTACATGTAGTGTAGCGTGTGCTACGATGCAAGTTTAACTAGGATGACATGTATGATGCAATGCATGGCAGTTAACAATTCAAGTGCGTACAGTTAAAGGAATTTAAACATGGCAATTATCAATGCAGGAATGTTATGACAAGGGGTCAGATCTAGCTTCGTTGTCAAGCTAGATCTCAAAGTTGCGCCTAGATCGCTATCATTTCACGATCTAGTCTCTTTCACGCTAGTGCAAAGAATTGGCCTAAAACATGGCCCTAAGAAATGTTGGCAAGTTTCACTTGCCTGATACCGGATTGTTGATCGACGTGAGTAACGAGAACGATGTCCTACGGTAGATGAATTCGCTGTTTATGGTAAAAATAAGGATTAGACGGAAATTCTAAATCTTTTGCATTTGAAATCCTATATCTAATAATCCATTCTTAATTAGGGTTTCTAGCTTACGGTGTGGGTTAATAGAGATTACAAGAATAAGATTACTAATCGTAGAGCAGCAGATGGAAGACACCAAAACGAATCTAGATTTGGTGACGGAGAACGATCCCGGGAAACTATGGCCGAAAACAGGATCTCGGTGACTTAGATCGATGTCCGGCGCAAGATTCGGTGAGAAATAACCTCCGAGGGTGAAAGAAATGTTTTGGGGAAGATTAGGGATGATTGGTGAATGATCTTATCTCAGAAGAAATGAAATGAAGAATGAAGGAACGACGGATTAAATAGAAATAAAAACGGCGGCTAAAAACAGATCTAGGGTTTCGAGGTCAACTAGTCGGTCAAAGAAGAGTGGTCGACCGACTAGTTTAAGGACTAGTCGGTCGGTCACCTAACGCAGACCGACTAAATGACAGACTGAGAATAGGGTTTGGTACAGGTCGACTACTTTAGTCGGTCAGAGCTCAACTGGTGACCGACTAGTTTAAGAACTAGTCGGTCGGTCGACCAACGTTGACCGACTAAAAGGCAACCAAAAGCTAAAAGATAAGAATTAGAACTAGTCGGTTGAAGAGCAACTCTTAACCGACTAAAAATTTACAGTAACTACTGTAGAAAGGACTGTACAAGAACTAGTCGGTTGAAGAACAACAGCTGACCGACTAGTTTGCAACCTAGTCGGTCGGAATTTGTTCTTAGACCGACTAACGACAAACAGTAACTCTACTATTCAGTGAAACTCAGAATTAGTCGGTCTGAGTACAATGCTTGACCGACTAGTTTGAGAACTAGTCGGTCGAAGGTTGAACTTAGACCGACTAACGTCAGACAGTAACTCAGCTATTTTTAATATGTTGAACTAGTCGGTCCATGAAGGATTGCCGACCGACTAGATCTCATTCTAGTCGGTTGGTTCTCCTTCGTGAACCAACTAAGATGCACCAGAAGTGCCGAAACGAAGCGCGAAGCTTCGAGAAGGATTCTATGGCTTCTAGGATCGTCCTAACTCTAGAATTATGGCGTTATTAAGCTAAAATATGAGGATTTAATCGAGAAAAACATACAAGGAGGAGAAATTCAACATTAATCAGATAAAGTATATTTATTACAAACACCGGTCGTTACATCCTCCCCACCTTTTAAATGATTCCGCCCTCGGAATCAACATCAGCCATTACTCGAAAACAAGTGCGGGAAGCGCTCTCTCATATCATCCTCACTCTCCCAGGTGGACTCACCAGGTGAACCATACCGCCACAGCACTCGAACCAAGTCGACGGTCTTATTCCTCAGTTGCTTCTGCCGTCGATCCAAAATCTCAACTGGCTACTGGTCATAGGTAAGATCCGGACGAACCGTGATCTCCGAGAAATCCACAGCATGGGACGGATCACTGACGTATCGACGTAGCTGAGATACGTGAAATACGTCGTGAACTCCCTCCAGTGACGGTGGCAACGCCAAGCGATAAGCCACCTCACCAACTCTCTCCAGGATGTCAAACGGCCCAATGTACCTCGGACTCAGCTTGCCTCTCTTTCCAAATCGGATAACTCCGCGGTTCGGAGAAATCTTCAGAAAGACATGGTCTCCAGGCTGAAACTCCAAAGGTCACCGTTTAGCATCAGCCCAATGCTTGAAACGGTCCTGGGCAATTCTCAGCTTCTCCCGGATGTTCCTCACAACATCCACTGCCTCCACAATCATCTCAGGCCCTAACAGTTCCCTGTCTCCAATGTCGTCCCAGCTCAGTGGCGACCGACATTTCTTCCCGTATAGCGCGGCGAATGGCGCCATGCCAATACTCGCCTGGTAGCTATTATTGTAGGCAAACTCTACAAGGTGGAGATGATCCTCCCAAGAACCCTTGAAGTCCAACATACACGCCCTCAGCATGTCCTCCAAGATCTGAATCGTCCTCTCTGATTGGCCGTCCGTCTGTGGGTGGTACGCCGTACTGAAACTCAGACTCGTACCCAAGCTCTTCTGCAGACTCTGCCAAAACTGAGATGTGAATCTTGTGTCTCTGTCCGACACGATACTCACAGGGACTCCATGCAGTCGAACGATCTCCTGCACGAACACGTTACATCACTAACTATTCTAGGAAAAGGAAATAGAAATGGAAAGTAAAAGGATTTACCTCCATATATCTCCTCGCTAGCGTCTCAGTGGACTGTCCTACTCGGAAGGGAATAAAGTGCGCGGATTTGGTCAATCGGTCTACGATCACCCAAATCGCGTCATTCTGTTTCGGACTCCGAGGTAGTCCAGTCACGAAGTCCATAGTGATGTGTTGCCACTTCCACTCCGGAATCGGTAGCGGTTGTAGCAACCCTGCCGTACGATGATGCTCTGCTTTCACTTGCTGGCAAACCAAGCATTTGGCCACACTCTGAGCCACGCTCCTTTTCATCCCATGCCACCAGAAATTCAAACGGAGATCCTTGTACATCTTGGTGCCACCAGGATGCACAGAATACGGCGAACTGTGTGCCTCAACCAACAGCTCCTCCCTGATATCTCCAGCTGGCACACAAACTCTGGCTCCATACCTCAGCGATCCATCCTCATGAATCCGAAAGTCAGTCCGCAGACTGGCTTCTACCTGCTCACGGATCCTCTTCAGCTTCGAATCTCCAGCCTGACCTGCCTTGATCCGATCCACGATCGTCGACTGTATCTGCATACACATCAACGACGAAGCCTCTCCAGGAAGTACAATCTCAATACCAGACTCACAGAAATCCTGCTGCAACCTCCACTGTGCAGTCAACATCATCACCGCTGGAAACCTACTCAACGCATCAGGAACCACATTCACTTTTCCCGGGTGGTACTGCAAATCAATCTCGTAGTCTGCCATGAGCTCTAACCATCGACGCTGTCGCATGTTGAGCTCCTTCTGCGTAAAGATATACTTCAAGCTTTTATGATCGGTGAAGATCTTCACCTTCTCACTCAGCAGGAAGTGCCTCCAAATCTTGAGTGCAAACACAACTGCTGCTAACTCCAGGTCGTGCGTCGGGTAATTCTTCTCATGAGCCTTGAGCTGACGTGAAGCATACGCAACCACATGCCCATGCTGATGCAATACGCATCCAAGACCTTTGCCAGAAGCATCACAAAAGATCTCGAATCCTCCACTACGATCAGGCACTGTCAGAACCGGTGCAGTCATCAATCTCTCCTTCAGGACAGAAAAAGCCTCCTCACAAGCATCAGACCAAACATACGGTATATCCTTCCTCGTCAGTTTAGTCATCGGTTCGGCAATCCGGGAGAAATCCTTAATGAAACGCCGATAATATCCTGCAAGCCCAAGAAAACTCCTGATCTCAGTCGCTGACTGTGGAACCGGCCACTCTCTGATGGCCTTGATCTTCTCGGGATCCACTGAAATCCCATCACCAGTCACCATATGCCCCAGAAAAGCCACTCTATCCAGCCAGAACTCGCACTTCGAAGACTTCGCATACAAGCGATGCTTTCTCAAAATCTCCAGAACAGTCCTCAAGTGCGACGCATGCTCCTCCTCTGACTTAGAATAGATCAGAATTTCGTCAATGAAAATAACGACAAACTTATCTAAATAGTCGTAGAAGATCAAATTCATCAGGTTCATAAATACTGCGGGCGCGTTGGTCACACCAAAAGGCATAACCACGAACTCGTAGTGACCATACTTCGTCCTGAACGCCGTCTTCGGAACGTCCTCCTTCCTCACCTTCAGCTGGTGATACCCACTCCTCAGGTCCAATTTGGAGAATACCCTCGATCCTCCGAGCTGATCAAAAATATCATCAATCCGCGGCAATGGATACTTATTCTTTACGGTCACCGCATTCAGCCCTCGGTAATCCACGCACATGCGACGCGAACCGTCCTTCTTCTTCACCAGCAGGACCGGTGCTCCCCACGGAGACACACTGGGATTTATGTAACCCTTCTGTAAAAGCTCGTCCAGTTGCTTCCGTAACTCCTCCAATTCCGCTGGAGCCATACGATAAGGTGCCTTCGAAATGGGCTGCGCTCCCAGAATCAGGTCAATCGAAAACTCTAGAGCTCGATCGGGCGGCAGACCAGACACCTCCTCGGGGAAGACGTCATCGAATTCACGCACCACAGCAGGCCTACCCTGCTCCATCAGCATAGCCACAGCCTCCACCGGCTTGGCCCGAAACCTGACCGGACCAAGCGAACTGCTACCACGGCTAAACTCAAACACTGGATGTCCGGGAATCTCGAACACCACCTTCTTCCGCCGACAGTCGATCGTAGCGTAGAAGCTCGCAAGACAATCCATTCCAAGCACAGCATCGTAATTGATGATGTCGTGGACAATAAAGTCAGCATGCAGCTCGTGTCCACAGACCACCAACGGGCAAGAATTGCGCCCACGATGCACCGAGATCACACCATTCCCTGTGACGATGTTCCAACTCTGGGGAAGAGAGGAAGTCGACAAGGAATGCCTCTCCACGAAGTTCCAAGAAATGATGCACATGGATGCACCAGAGTCGAAGAGGACTCGTGCAGGAAATGCGCAGACCAAAATCACACCTAACAGACAGTCTAACAATCAAATTCTATTCTAGCAATCCAACATATGCAAACAACTAATCAAATCTAACAGCCAAACTGACTAAGAATGAAACAGTTAGATAGAAGGTTACCTGCGATAACCTCATCCAGCGTCTCGGTCTCAGCAGCAGTCATCAGAAATGCCTGTCGTCTCGGCTGGACAGCCTGCTGAAACGCCTGCCTCTGCGGAACGAGAGGCGCTCCACGACCAGCAGGGACAGGTGCTCTCTGCTGCAACGGTTGAGCTGCAACAGGTGCCCTCCACGGCTGCTTCGACCTCGGGCAATCCTTCATGGCGTGCGCAGGATCACCACAAACTAAACA
Organism: Scilla litardierei; assembly: GCA_030789695.1. Classification (NCBI taxonomy): domain Eukaryota; kingdom Viridiplantae; phylum Streptophyta; class Magnoliopsida; order Asparagales; family Asparagaceae; genus Scilla; species Scilla litardierei. Next base: position 203,140,696 of record CM061133.1, read on the forward strand.
CTGCCCCAGCATCTTCCGGCACTGCTCCTTGACATGCCCAGTCTTGCCACAGAAATTGCAAGTCTTCAAAGTAGAAGGTCCTCCAGGCCTCTTGAACTGCACAGGCTGGTTGGGTGATCACTCCATATTTTACACCTTTTTTCTGCATATTTGCATACCGTTTTGATCGCCCATATCACGCTTATCACGATTATTCGACAATATTGCGATACTTTTCACTATTTCTTGTTTTTGTCGTATTTCAGGAAATATGGAGCGATTTGGATCGATTGTGAGATCAAGAGGATTTGCACCCACTCCGGAGTGTCAACCATGGCCCTTTTGAGGGTTATTCTACAATGGAAGAGGAGTGGAAGAAGAAAGAATGTCGTAGGAGCGACGGGGGAGCGAAAAGATGAAGATTGGGCATTTTCAGCATGCCACTCGGCCGAGTGAAGGAGTCACTCGGCTGAGCATTGAGACCCCGCTCGGCCGGTCAGATCGGACACGCAACAGAGATGTATCAGCGTGCACTCGGCCGAGCATCGCACGCCGACTCGGCCGAGTGCGGAGACTCCGTCCGCCCGAGTGGCACCCAGACGACGGCAAGCCAAAATGTCCAACTTACTGTAATCCGTCAGTCTGCCCCAGAAGCCCGACTCGGCTGAGTGACGAAAGCCGTCCGCCCGAGTACCAAATGCCCCTCGGCCGAGTGACATTTGCCACTCGACCGAGTGATGCCGAGGACACACGGCGCCCAGATTTTCAGACATCATCCTACTCTTTTCAAATCTGCTATCATTCCAGCCATCAAATTATTTTTCTCATATTTTTTATGGATAGTAGACTTCATGACGGTTCCAACGCCGTCAAGAACACGCAAATCGGAGGTCGGATGAAATCTGGGGAATTTCTGCAAGTTGACGCTGCAGTGCTGGAATTTGCATGTCAGTGTCACTCGGCCGGGTCACATATTCCACTCGGCCGAGTGCGGCCTGGGCCCAGATTTTAAGTTGCGGTTTGGGCTGTTTTTGGGCACGAATTTGAGGGGTTTTCTAGGGTTATTTGCTAGGTTTTTGGGAGAGTATTTAAGGGGTTTGTAGCCACCATTAGAGGAGATCCCCATTATGTTTTATTAGAGTTATTTTTAGAGGTTAGGCCATGCCCTAGGCCCCCTCTTGGATCAAAAATCTTGTATTTGGATTGGAATTCTTCATCAAAGCTAAGTATTTCTATTCTTATTATTTGAATCTTTGATTTGCTAACTTTTTACATGCAAGCAATTGTTTTTATTGATTCCTATATCGTTGTTGCTATGCTTGAGTAGATTTGATGTTCTAGGGCATGTGGATGAACCCTATGGATCTAATTTCATATTTGTGATGAATGAATTTCTAAATTGCTAGAATTGCTAGGAGGTTAGGTTGTGATTGATTTATTACGGATAGCTAGGGATTTCCATCGATCTAGGGTTTGCAAGAGATTGGATTCTAATCGATGGGAAGGCTTAGATATTCGATTTAGGTTTACAATTGGGTTTCTCTAGATTTGGTTTGCAAGAGATTGGACCAAAGCTAGGATTTTTAATTGTAAATCTATACCCATATTCGTTTGCAAGAGATTGGACGAGTACGAACTATCACAACCTAGATCGTAACTCGAGTTTGCACGAGAGTGGGCTCGAGGAGCGATTGAACGATGACGTCGATCTTCATGCTAGTGGCTTAGGTTAGGGTTTGCAAGAGATTGGGCTCTAATCTAGGTTGCTATAGACCGGCAATAGCGCGAGAGCGTGAGCTTGGTTCTATATTCAGTTACGACTAGTTCACCTCAATGCAAGTCTAGTAATATTGAGATTCACTATTTACGATGATGTATGACGATCCGTAGTGGGAATTCCCTAGCCCTAGACGTCTTTATTTGGCTTTTTATCCCCATACTTTGCCCGATGATTGTGACAGGATCGCCGCAAGGCAAATTCCCTCTTTTATTATATTGTATTTGAATCGATATTTGACCGATTTCTTTATCATCGACACCGACATCCACCACCATTTCCATTATATCATACCATAGCCATCTCCACCAATAAAACCTTCGTAGTCAAACCAACCTAGGATAGATTGGAGCTCAACACCACCTCCTCGTGTTCGATACCCGCTCGCCACTACACCGTGCGCTTGCGGTAAAACTACAATCGTTCTCTGGGTGTATATCCGGGGCCGATCAAGTTTTTGGTTGTGCTCTTGGGTTGCATTTTGGAGCGATCAAGTTTTTGGCGCCGTTGCCGGGGAGGTGTTTCCCGTTGGGTGCCAATTTGTCACAATTAGGTTGATTAGATTACAAAAAAAAAACAAATCGAAAAAAAATCGAAAAAAAAACTTTGAGTGAGATTTTTTCCCGCCACCTGTTATTATTATCTTTATCTCTCTTTGTACCACTGACGTCTTTTCCAGGTTGTCTACTTTGATTGATCAGGTGCAGTTGTTGCAGCGATGGTGCTTCCAAAGAAAATGCGAGCAGGCTCTATACAATCCTACATATTTCTCGCTGCATTCTATCAGGCTGATGGAGAATCCTTCGGGGAAGCCTTGTCTAGGTTTGAAGGAATGTTAGAAATGTTCCAGACGGAGTCAGACCATGAGTGGAATGACTCCACGCTATTTGATATCTTCACTAGAAGGCTAAAGGGACCCTCACGTGAGTTTTTGAAGAGGATGCAAGTGGGGAAGTTCAGTGATCTACAGTTGGCAGCAGCCTTGGAGCAAATGATAGATGATGCTCGATCTACCGGTTCACTAACCGTTACGGTAAGTAAACCATACGACCAAGTATTCATTGATTTTGTTATGGCTAATGTCTCTAGTGCAGGTACTATCATAGATGGAGTGTATGCTTCACTTGAAGGTGATCATATCCACCTTTATACCATCAACACTCCACAAATAGAGACATCTGAGTTGCCAAAGGAGGACACGTACACGGACCTATTGAGAAACATTGTCGACATAGTTCGAAATTCCGGTCCATTGACAATAACGGCAGGTGATCCTTTTGAGTTTGAATTTCAAAACTTTATTACTCATTGTATCTCTTCCACAGGCACAATTGATGATGGAGTCTATGCTCTAGTTGAGGGGCACAAGACCCACTTTTATACCGCAGTCAAGATACATGAGCCCATAGAGCCACCTGCACCTACTATTGAGGAGGCCAAGCCATGCAATCGGGTGCCTCGAGCTCCAGGACAGAAACAAAAAAGGAGGCATGAAAAGGAGATGATGACGTTTACATTGCCTTCTATACCTGAGGAGCCTGAGGAGGATGTCCACGTTCAGCTTGGGGGAGAGTCAGCTTGTGCCATCGTCGCTCCCCCTTGCCACCCACATGAGCCAGAGCTTGCTTTTGAGGAGGCCTTACATGCGGAGCCAGAGCTTGTCACCGAGGAGGCCGTGCATTGGGACGAGGACACAACCATTCATGAGGATCCCAAGCATTACCCTCCTCCTTTCGAGCTACCGCAACCACCTCTACTTTCTACAGAGGCTGAGCATCCCTCAGAGGCCCACTCGTCCACTGACGCCGAGGACAATCCCGTAGAGCTTATGGCTCCCCTTCAGGGAGATCTCTTTACTCCCTCGCCCTTTATATTTGATTCCCCTCCCGTGTATGATGCTTGCTATGATTCAGATTTTGACGACTCATTGCACCTTTTGCAGGATTCATGTACATATGATCAAGAGGTACGATGGGACGTATACGAGGAGGAGAGCGAGGAGTTAGCACCCATGGACGCTATTGAATATGATCAGGAGGTGCGATGGGATAAGTCTGACGATGATGAGGAGCTGCCTGATGAGACCTACGCTTCTATGCCCAAGCTACCTGAACAACCTGAGGCGAACAATGAGGAGTTGATCGATGTGGTACACGAGAGTAGAGATTTATTTCCAGGGAAGTGTTGTCAACCGTTTTTAATTTTAAATACTTATGTTGATGACCCTCTTTGGAATACATTTATTTTGGGGAAGAATTATCCACATCAGATTGATGCGGCTTATCTCTTGCAGGGTACAGGTGGAGTCCTTGGAGAGGTGCTGGGAGCCGCATTGCTAGAGTTCGTTGGTGTCCGTGGACATGTGCGCCTGGCAGAGCCACGGAAGGAGCAGTTGGAGCAGTTGCCTGCACCGGAAAAGATACTGGATCCGCCTTTTGCTATAGGTGATATCAATCCAGTAGTGTAGAAATTTTTATGCTTTCAATAAACTCGAATTCTCTCGACAGCGAGAGGACCGTATAGATTTGCTTGAATAAATATCACCTCATATGATGGCAACAAAAAAATCTTTTACACCCAAAACCCATTATATATATTAATTGCCCCTTCATATTTTGAAGTGTCACATCCTTTTGCTCACCACCATCGAGCATTTCTTTCAAGTGAAACCTCACTTTCTTATTTGTTTGACTTGATCACGCTTAGCAAAATCGTGATTTTATTGATCGAGTCATTTGAATAGGATTGTTTGGTATAAGCTTGGGGGAAGGCGCTCTCATGCATCATTGTATGTGCATGTAGTTGCATTAGGATTTCATGTCATTCATTTCATCATTTTTCATTCACCTCCCTCATATTTATCGTTGTTCCTCATATTTTTCCTTTTATGATCACATTGAGGACAATGTGAAGTTTAAGCTTGGGGGAGTGCATTTCCATGCCATTTAGATGCATTAGTTGCATTTTTACTTTATTTTAGGGTTTTTAAAAATTTTTCAAAATTTTACATCATCTTTTTTTTGAATTTTCCATCTTATTTTCCTTTTATGTGTGTTCATGCATCATGTTGTGTGCTTGTTTTTCTTTTATTTCCTCTCTTTTATTTTTTATTTCTTTATTTCCCTTTTTCTTCTTCCGCTAGATGAATCTCGTATGATGATATCTCTTATTGCTTTAGCAACCATCACGATGCTTATTATTCCTTGACATGCTACTTAGAGTATTCCATAGTCTTGCTATTTACATGTGCTTGCAAATCTATTTCTTTTGATGATTCCTCTATATGAATGCATGATATTAATTGAAACTGAATGTATGGATTAGTGTTTTGTATACTTTTGTTGGAAATGCACCAAGATTCACGCATCATTAGTATATCTGAAGCATCAGTTTTATTGTCTCATTCACCCTCTGTTGCATGCTTGATATGATTGTGCGCTTTACCGCTTGACTTCACTCTTTATTGAGATGATTGAGAATATCCATGCTTACATATGAGTTTTAGTTGAAGTATTATTTTATTGAACCGTTCGTGCACATCTTAGAGTGAACCAAGTGTTACATTATTTCTTTCTCCACATATATCTTTTTATTCTCTACATGTCACTTGAGTTCACCTCCTAAAGCTACTTATATCGCATCTATTTCCCAAAAATCACCACAAAAGAAAAAAGTTAGCTCCAAAAAGTCCAAAAAGCCAAAAAGGAGCCAAAATCCAAAAAAAAATACAAATCATATAGCTCCTACAAAAATCCAAAAAGAAAAATGAGAAACAAAGTCCGAAAGAAAAAAATATATATTTCTCTATCTCATTATTGGAGCCACAAAATACTTGGGAAAACCAAGGCAAAAATCCCATTTTCCACTATCATATTCCTTTAGATGCGATGCCTCAAGCTAAGCTTGGGGGGGGGGGGGGGGTTGAATTCATTTGACCATATGAGTGAGTACGACATTAGAGTGGAGAGGTGCACGAATGGGGAAGTTTGATAATGCTGAAACTTAGCAAAATACCTAAGTTATGGAGATTTCTTATGAATTGATATAAATATGTGAATGCCATGATTTATTCCATTCTCCATTGCATGTTTGGCGTGATTCTTATATGCTTCAGTTATAACTCTTGATTGAAAAGTGCATCGCCAACATTTGTATATTAAATCCTATGAAATGCGTGATGTGGATATGAATTGATTGTATGAATTTAGAGAATCCCTTTTGTTGTTCTTAAAAACTTGCAAGTACCATGTTTATGTAAGATATGAAATCCTTATAGCATGTGATTTGTATTTTCCGAGTTATCGTTATGTGTAGCTTAGGGCTTGAGATCTGAGAGTATAATCTAGCTACCCCTTCCACTTCGTATTCTTTTATTTCATTTCCCTTATTTTTCATCTCCCGAGTTCGTCTTTTTACTTATCTTCCTCGAGGACGAGTAAGAGGTAAGCTTGGGGGATTTTGATCACTCCATATTTTACACCTTTTTTCTGCATATTTGCATACCGTTTTGATCGCCCATATCACGCTTATCATGATTATTCGACAATATTGCGATACTTTTCACTATTTCTTGTTTTTGTCGTATTTCAGGAAATATGGAGCGATTTGGATCGATTGTGAGATCAAGAGGATTTGCACCCACTCCGGAGTGTCAACCATGGCCCTTTTGAGGGTTATTCTACAATGGAAGAGGAGTGGAAGAAGAAAGAATGTCGTAGGAGCGACGGGGAGCAAAAAGATGAAGATTGGGCATTTTCAGCATGCCACTCGGCCGAGTGAAGGAGTCACTCGGCCGAGCATTGAGACCCCGCTCGGCCGGTCAGATCGGACACGCAACAGAGATGTATCAGCGTGCACTCGGCCGAGCATCGCACGCCGACTCGGCCGAGTGCGGAGACTCCGTCCGCCCGAGTGGCACCCAGACGACGGCAAGCCAAAATGTCCAACTTACTGTAATCCGTCAGTCTGCCCCAGAAGCCCGACTCGGCCGAGTGACGAAAGCCGTCCGCCCGAGTACCAAATGCCCCTCGGCCGAGTGACATTTGCCACTCGACCGAGTGATGCCGAGGACACACGGCGCCCAGATTTTCAGACATCATCCTACTCTTTTCAAATCTGCTATCATTCCAGCCATCAAATTATTTTTCTCATATTTTTTATGGATAGTAGACTTCATGACGGTTCCAACGCCGCCAAGAACACGCAAATCGGAGGTCGGATGAAATCTGGGGAATTTCTGCAAGTTGACGCTGCAGTGCTGGAATTTGCATGTCAGTGTCACTCGGCCGGGTCACATATTCCACTCGGCCGAGTGCGGCCTGGGCCCAGATTTTAAGTTGCGGTTTGGGCTGTTTTTGGGCACGAATTTGAGGGGTTTTCTAGGGTTATTTGCTAGGTTTTTGGGAGAGTATTTAAGGGGTTTGTAGCCACCATTAGAGGAGATCCCCATTATGTTTTATTAGAGTTATTTTTAGAGGTTAGGCCATGCCCTAGGCACCCTCTTGGATCAAAAATCTTGTATTTGGATTGGAATTCTTCATCAAAGCTAAGTATTTCTATTCTTATTATTTGAATCTTTGATTTGCTAACTTTTTACATGCAAGCAATTGTTTTTATTGATTCCTATATCGTTGTTGCTATGCTTGAGTAGATTTGATGTTCTAGGGCATGTGGATGAACCCTATGGATCTAATTTCATATTTGTGATGAATGAATTTCTAAATTGCTAGAATTGCTAGGAGGTTAGGTTGTGATTGATTTATTACGGATAGCTAGGGATTTCCATCGATCTAGGGTTTGCAAGAGATTGGATTCTAATCGATGGGAAGGCTTAGATATTCGATTTAGGTTTACAATTGGGTTTCTCTAGATTTGGTTTGCAAGAGATTGGACCAAAGCTAGGATTTTTAATTGTAAATCTATACCCATATTCGTTTGCAAGAGATTGGACGAGTACGAACTATCACAACCTAGATCGTAACTCGAGTTTGCACGAGAGTGGGCTCGAGGAGCGATTGAACGATGACGTCGATCTTCATGCTAGTGGCTTAGGTTAGGGTTTGCAAGAGATTGGGCTCTAATCTAGGTTGCTATAGACCGGCAATAGCGCGAGAGCGTGAGCTTGGTTCTATATTCAGTTACGACTAGTTCACCTCAATGCAAGTCTAGTAATATTGAGATTCACTATTTACGATGATGTATGACGATCCGTAGTGGGAATTCCCTAGCCCTAGACGTCTTTATTTGGCTTTTTATCCCCATACTTTTCCCGACGATTGTGACAGGATCGCCGCAAGGCAAATTCCCTCTTTTATTATATTGTATTTGAATCGATATTTGACCGATTTCTTTATCATCGACACCGACATCCACCACCATTTCCATTATATCATACCATAGCCATCTCCACCAATAAAACCTTCGTAGTCAAACCAACCTAGGATAGATTGGAGCTCAACACCACCTCCTCGTGTTCGATACCCGCTCGCCACTACACCGTGCGCTTGCGGTAAAACTACAATCGTTCTCTGGGTGTATATCCGGGGCCGATCAAGTTTTTGGTTGTGCTCTTGGGTTGCATTTTGGAGCGATCATTGGGCCCGTGCCCCGGTCTCACCACTGCTCTGGCCTGCTCCATAGGCCTCTTTCCAGTGCCAGAAATCTGTCCCCTCTTCTGATTCACAATCCTCTCCTGTCTCTTCGCCGCAATCAGAACCTTCTGGTAAGTCTCCGCATCAGAAGAAGTGACATAGCTCTGCAGATCCAACGAAAGACCCTGCAGAAACCTCTGGGCTCTCTCCTCAGCATCCTGCACCATCTTCGGTGCAAAACGACTCAGCCTCGTAAATTCCTGGTGGTACTGATCCACCGTCAAATTCCCCTGCTTCAAGTCAATGAAACGCTGAGCCATCTCTCTCCTCGCGGCCTTAGGAAAATATTCCTCACCAAACCTGGACTTGAAGGTAGTCCAAGAAATCGGCTCCTCCAGCAACTCCTCCTCGGCGTCCCACCAGCTCCGCGCGTTGTCCTTCAGCTGCCGCTTTGCCAGATCAACCCATCCAGTCGGGTCGACCTTCGACATCTTCAGATTATCTTCCATGTTCCTGGTCCACTCATCTGCAGCCAGGGGTCCCTCGGTCCCATCGAAGTAAGCGGGACCCAGCTCCCGAAATTGCTTCGCTCCAGGCTCGAAGCGAGGAGCAGCCTGGACAGCCGGCGCTGCACGAGCAGGCGGAACATTCCGGACAGTCTGCAGAATTCCTTGCTGCACCTGCATCATCTGATGCATCATCCTCATCATCTCCCCGGTGGTGGGCTCTCGGTCCGGCTCCTGGTCGCGAGGGGGCACACCACCACCAGCACGGGTATTCCGTCTCCCAGCCATATATTGACATAGGAAAACGAAACAAATCAGACTCTTTGCCTAAGGCACGGTGTTGAATTTTGTTTATTGGACTTTCTATAATTCTTATTGTTATTCTGATTAAGTCACAGTTACAGAAAATAAGGGACCTGCATGGGCCACCAAAGAAACCTGTCACGCCCCGCTTCCCAAAAACATGGAGGCGAAGCGTGAGAAGGTCCGCACGGACTTGAAGCTGCAAAGCCGCAAGTCCGATAAGCGTCAATAAAACGAAGTAGCAGGTCCCTATAATGTGACTCAGAATAACAATAACAATAATAGGAAAAAGAGGGAGACAATAATATAACATTAGTCCAGCTCATAGTCCAACAAAAATCCACAACCAGAAATGCCACCAGGCAACAAAAGAGTCAAAAGTACAAGGCCCAGCATGGCCAACAGAAACTAACAAAACGGTGCTACTCACCGAAAACCACAGATAACAAAGGAAAGTACGGAAGATCTCTAAGATTGATCACCGGTGTCTTCGTACTCCACGTCACCAACCGGCTCGGGCACAAACTCCACGAACTCGTCACCCTCAACTGCAATCTCTGGCTCAGCAACTAACATGCGTCACCCAAAGAGAAGGGGCACATGTCAGCAAGTCTAAAAAGACTTGTGCAAGGAAACTATAAAAGTAAAGCAACCTAGCAGTTCTAAAGTAAAGTATGACATGGATATAAAATGACAAATGACATGGCATGGCAAGTAAACAAGTAAAAGACAAGTACTGGAATTGTAATCACGTCGTGCACAGAGATTCCGCCCTTTGGCTAGAGTGGCTGTACGGGCCAACTCTTACGCTCAAGTGATCGTTTATCCCTACCCCTCCACGTGTGTCGAGCCAGGGCATTACCCCCGAACACGGAATGCTCGCTTCTGGATCACGAGCCAGGAAGTGTTTTTAACACGGATGGCGTAGGGTTATGCCCGCATAACGGGTGCCTAGCCGGTAACACGGAAGCCTGGATTTTGTACATGTAGTGTAGCGTGTGCTACGATGCAAGTTTAACTAGGATGACATGTATGATGCAATGCATGGCAGTTAACAATTCAAGTGCGTACAGTTAAAGGAATTTAAACATGGCAATTATCAATGCAGGAATGTTATGACAAGGGGTCAGATCTAGCTTCGTTGTCAAGCTAGATCTCAAAGTTGCGCCTAGATCGCTATCATTTCACGATCTAGTCTCTTTCACGCTAGTGCAAAGAATTGGCCTAAAACATGGCCCTAAGAAATGTTGGTAAGTTTCACTTGCCTGATACCGGATTGTTGATCGACGTGAGTAATGAGAACGATGTCCTACGGTAGATGAATTCGCTGTTTATGGTAAAAATAAGGATTAGACGGAAATTCTAAATCTTTTGCATTTGAAATCCTATATCTAATAATCCATTCTTAATTAGGGTTTCTAGCTTACGGTGTGGGTTAATAGAGATTACAAGAATAAGATTACTAACCGTAGAGCAGCAGATGGAAGACACCAAAACGAATCTAGATTTGGTGACGGAGAACGATCCCGGGAAACTATGGCCGAAAACAGGATCTCGGTGACTTAGATCGATGTCCGGCGCAAGATTCGGTGAGAAATAACCTCCGAGGGTGAAAGAAATGTTTTGGGGAAGATTAGGGATGATTGGTGAATGATCTTAGCTCAGAAGAAATGAAATGAAGAATGAAGGAACGACGGATTAAATAGAAATAAAAACGGCGGCTAAAAACAGATCTAGGGTTTCGAGGTCAACTAGTCGGTCAAAGAAGAGTGGTCGACCGACTAGTTTAAGGACTAGTCGGTCGGTCACCTAACGCAGACCGACTAAATGACAGACTGAGAATAGGGTTTGGTACAGGTCGACTACTTTAGTCGGTCAGAGCTCAACTAGTGACCGACTAGTTTAAGAACTAGTCGGTCGGTCGACCAACGTTGACCGACTAAAAGGAAACCAAAAGCTAAAAGATAAGAATTAGAACTAGTCGGTTGAAGAGCAACTCTTAACCGACTAAAAATTTACAGTAACTACTGTAGAAAGGACTGTACAAGAACTAGTCGGTTGAAGAACAACAGCTGACCGACTAGTTTGCAACCTAGTCGGTCGGAATTTGTTCTTAGACCGACTAACGACAAACAGTAACTCTACTATTCAGTGAAACTCAGAATTAGTCGGTCTGAGTACAATGCTTGACCGACTAGTTTGAGAACTAGTCGGTCGAAGGTTGAACTTAGACCGACTAACGTCAGACAGTAACTCAGCTATTTTTAATATGTTGAACTAGTCGGTCCATGAAGGATTGCCGACCGACTAGATCTCATTCTAGTCGGTTGGTTCTCCTTCGTGAACCAACTAAGATGCACCAGAAGTGCCGAAACGAAGCGCGAAGCTTCGGGAAGGATTCTATGGCTTCTAGGATCGTCCTAACTCTAGAATTATGGCGTTATTAAGCTAAAATATGAGGATTTAATCGAGAAAAACATACAAGGAGGAGAAATTCAACATTAATCAGATAAAGTATATTTATTACAAACACCGGTCGTTACAAAAGCAAATACTCTTACCTATGACTTGAGATGTACTTACTCATAAATAAACGCAAGGCATGGAAGAGGATCTCCAAGTGTCGTGATTTGCTTGAAAGCACTTGGATGAATTCCCTTGAGCTGGACTTCAATACATGAAGAGGAATGAGAGCTCAAAAGAGGGAATTGAGAGAGTTTTAGATTGGCTTATAGATCTCTTGTAATTTTCAATAGCATCAAGAAGTTCTAGAGATATCAGCACAGCCATATATATATGAATCCTATATCAACCCTCAAAACCCAAGAAAACAGCCAATAGCCCAAAGCTGCAACGGCTAGAAACTGGGCGAAAATGACATCAACAGTCGACTGATGATCAAAACAAAGTCGACTAATCAACGGCTAGAAAATATCCAACGGCTATAATCTGAGCCAGGACAGTCGACTGACGAAGACAATAAGACAATACAGTCGAATGAGAACAGGACAGGCGTCTGTAAAACCTTCAACAGGCGACTCCTGCAGGTGATGGAATAAAACAGAGTGCTGCACTCTTTCTCCAGATAAGCATACATGAAAGACCGATGTCAATAATACAGTCAACTGTTAAATAGTCAGGCGACTGTAATACCTTCATCAGTCGTCTACTGTATAAGATGGAGAAAAGACAGAGAGATGCAGAGGTTGCACTTACGCTACTCAGACGACTGTTGGCCAATTTCCAGGCGACTGTAAATCTATAGGCGACTGTAAACTAAGCAGTGGTCGATTGTGCGTAAAGCTCAAGTTTGAGTCAATTGAAATGTTGACTTGAGCAGTGCATATCAGGCGACTGTAAAAGGATCTACAGGCGACTAGAAATCACCCAGTCGACTGTGTATCCTTCAGCAGGCGACTGATGGAAAGCCAGAGACTCCAAATGAGTCTTTGGACAAGATGAGCCTATTGGGTTGAATTCTAAGATAATCCTAAGGCTCACTAAGATGGCTAAATGCATATGCATGAATGAGTAGACCATCTAACAAGGCATTACATTAACCTAGACTCAAAAGATAGAGAAAGCAATAAAGTAAATATTACATGGATTATATTGCTTTCCTTAGAGTCTAAGTCTTCAATCTTGATGCCTTGAAGCTCTCCATCATCTCCAAGCTTTGGCACTTCTTGAGTCCAAGCTTTGGCCCTTCTCCACTTAATGTCCATCCTTGCACCAAGTGATTAGTCTCCAAGAAAGATATTCTAGGAATGAAACTGTGAGACTAAAACAAGAGAGTCATTAGCAACAACATATTGTTGTGATCATCATCAAAATAAGATTGGTATAAAACACCAATACTTAACACACATCACTATATGCATTCACTACATATATATACACACACACACAGGCATCCTTCACATGAATATCTAATCACAATATACACACTAACAGATACAACCCACACATACCATAAATAGATATCTATACGTATCATTATACGTATCCAGATCAGTACTCACACCTATGTGATGTGACATCACATCATATCCATATCATGATCAATAAGGCACTCACACATGGTACGCTTTCATATACACCATAATATATTCAGGTATAAACAACTTACATCTTACATGTTTATATATATACATTTACGTCTATATTCATGCACAAACACACAACAATACACATTAATCTACACACCATTACTTGATAAACAGGGTTATTATCATGGTGTCACTTCGTATGTACACCTAATCCCTATACACCCAATACTTAGTCATATAAGTTCACCCATAATTATATGCACATAAATATCTACTTACACACAATATTTATTTACATCCAACATACATCGACGTGCATGCTCTAACACATGCATAATCAAGTCATTTAGGTCCGCAATCATAACTATAAATAAATATACACATAATCCCACATTCTTTGCAATGCACCTACTGCCTCACACAGATAGGCACATATACCACACACAATACACACAAGAGTGCACAAACATAATACATTCTCCGCCATATGTTATATTTATAACTACCTTTGCATATTTTACGCATGTACTGCCATAGTAATCAAATAAATTTGAATATCATCTACATAACACGAACACGTATACATATAAATATACAACGAGCACATACATCCAAATACTCACATATCAAACAGTTTCATTCACTTACATTCGCTAAATATATATATACACACACACACCCATAATTCATACTCATCACATTCATATCCACATTGCATATGTATATACACACATGCTCTGGTACAGACCCACACATACATACATACGCACAGGAATATGCTTCTCCTAGATACACATAGATAGGCAACCATGTCAGAAAGATTCACAGCTAAACGAACAAGGATATATATATATATATATATATATAAGTATATATCTATTCAACTAATATACACACAACCACATATGCTTCTACTGCGCACTACACCTGCATTTTCACATCCCTACACTCTGCTATAACACATATAATAGAAATCCATACAATCATAATACATATTCACATATACACATTAGCCAATACACCACACGGATACTCTATATAACCTAATTTATATACACTACTCATTATGTACATGCAGAGGTATACGTATCAATTCCACATATAGATATCTAGGCCCACACGTAGCCAAATAAGATCCATGCAATCATGCACATACATTTCCATGTATGGGCACACACACCCATTCACACATACTATACATTTTCTGCTATTACACACCCACACAATCAAGCTACTCAAACGACACTAGCATATAGTCGGTAGCTACCCATACCACTATTTACACAACATCCAATATATCCACACCTTTACTAGTATAATAGTACATACACAAATAAGTGTATTTCGATATTCATACACATTCAGTAGATAGTCACACCCCATATACGTACACATTCATATACTGATACATGCATATCAGAATAGAGATCATTCACATACATATACATATTAACACTCATAAGACATACACCAATACATATTCAATAATAACAACACATATACACAATCACACCACGCTTGCTACAACACACCTGCATACATACAAGTATCTCATATTCCAATACACAATTCCCCTCATGTCACTATATACGAAAGGATACGTGCACTGCATATACATCTAAACTGTCTAATAGACGACATTCGACGTGGCACACATACACACAGACATATACAGACCATAACTCCACTAACCATGCAAACCCATAACCATCCCACTTATACATGCACTGTATAATCTCAAATCTTTATATCCATCACATCCTACATGTGATACATGTCACACTTATATCCCTATCCCATATTAGGCACGGTATAAGCTAAGGGTCTAAACTTAGGATGGACTGGTTTAAAGCACCCATACCCACCTTAGGATACATCTACTCCAAACACCCTGGAGCATTACTCATACTACCCGTGCATCCAACACTTATCTATATCGATACATACATACATACATACCATATATGGAATTAGCACAACACCTATCTTCACGCAATAATACTACAACAACCATAAACCAATTTAAGACAATATGCCGGTTCATATAATCACATAGGCAGCACATACACATACTCACAGTTATTTAAATCTTTAACACACTCGGAATTCATACCCTTGTAATGCAACCCTAACAATATATATGTTCCAGTATTCCATACATATAACTACACCACCTGCCTATACAAATACACATATATTCACTCACATACACTTTCCCCTATACATTCACAGGACAATACGGACACTCTGCTACTCTATCCACACAAGAATATATATACACACCTTGGTACGTTCCCCACAAGGGGACACAACCATAAGGTCATAGATAGGAAAATGCTTACATGCGCTCATATCTCACACGTACATATCTTCACTCACACACCTACAAGGCATATGTCCCTGCTAGCTTATATGTGAAGGATCCTGCCAAAACAGAGTTAGGATCGATAATTAAAGTGGAGACTTACGCTAGCGTATGCGGAACGGTAGTCTCGGAACTTTGCCTTCGGATTCGCCACGACGGATCGAGTCTTCTCACGAACGGAGTAAGGCTACTAATCCACAATCTAAATCTCTATTTTAGATTAAGAACTTGGATGGAGTGAGAGGAAATATTTCTGCAGAGCTTCGCTATGAAGAAGATGCATGCATGAATTTCATGCAAATGGTGTAAGGAAAATGGCTACCCTTGGGTCTTATTTATAGCCCCCAAGGTAGTTATTTTAGGGTAAGTTGTTCCTTTGGAACAACTTAATTAAGGTGTACCATGATACATGGCACATTATAAGCTTAAGTTGTACCATATGCATGGTACAACATAAGCTTAAGATATTCCCCCTTTATTAGCCATATGTCGCATGCACTTATGCATATATAATGCGACTTTCCCGCTCATCCAGAGATCCTCTCCGCAAGGGAACAGATTCCCTTTGCACACGACTTCGTGTACGCGACGTTCGAGGTCCGTATTCCCTCGTACATCCCCCACAAGGGTGTACAAACGTCTTCCATATCCAACATCTCCCACTCACACTTGAGGGGATTGTAAGAGAACGTCTTTCCCTTAGTTCTTTCATCTATCATACCGAGAAATAGACCGTGCGACCGTCATGCGCGTAGAGTCTGTTGTTGTGCACTTGTTAGAGATACACAACGACCTCGAAGGTGCAAAGTTGAGTAGTTCAACGCATGCTTTACCCTAGATTATTTCTTCACATTTCTTATACTTTATATTCAACAATTGAATCCCATCTGGATTACAATTGGCTGGCCAGCTTTGAATCATTAAAGTCCAAATGCGAATATGAAATCAATCTTCCTCTTCTTGCGAACCTTCTGATCTTGACTTGATTCGCTTTTCTAACGTGCCCCGCCGAGCCGAATTATCATAGCCCATTAGTAACACGCTAAGATAGCGATCATCTCGTCAAATCTAAAGGAACCAATTGGAGTCCTTGAGGGTAAGAGTTAAGACCCGTATGGCCTTTGAGTCTCACATAATAGCAAACACTATTGCTACTAACTCAGTGGTCGAAATGCATACGTGGTATGAACACGTATTACAACATCACTCCTTTCCCAGGGAGAGTATGTCTTAATGATGTTGTACGGATGAAAAGATCAGACACCACATTGCCTATCTTTTTGAGTCCCCTTACTACTCGTGAAAATATTCACGGACTCTCATCCTGCATAAGACAGATAGGATTTGAAAAATCCTACGAGATCTCTTTCAAATATCCTTGTGATACAGATCTCAGATCTTTTGTAAGCATCCATATGATGCAGATCTTTCATTCGACTATCTTGTTTAAGTCATGACTCTAAATCATTTGTCTAATGATTTTGACTTTAAACTAGTCTCATCTCTATCTTATCCATCTGATAAGATAAGGCGGTTGCTCATGTGAGAGAGCCAACCTTAATCTGTCCGACATACACACAATAAAATAGCTGAGACTTAAACACAAATGTTTAAAATCATTTGTAATAAACTTGTATGCAATATATAAAAGAACTTCTTTCTTTTATTAAACTTTGATCTTCTATAGACATGGGAAATATTACATGATACAGCTCAGCACCTACGCATTTCCATAGATGATAAGTGTTTGAAAAACACATCTCTGGGGATCGCCTTAGTAAGGGGATCCGCTATCATCTCATGCGTGGATATGTATCCTATGTCTACTTCCTTCCGTTTGTCATAATCCTTCGCAAACTTGAATCGAATGTCAATGTGTTTGGTCTTACAATGAAATTTAGGATCTTTGACATAGGCAATCGAAGCTTGACTATCACTGTATATAGGAACAGTGCTCGAGTCAGAGGCATTCGTCAGCCTGTCTAAGAATTTCCTAAGCCAAACAGCTTCTTGGACCGCCATGCTGAATGCTACGAATTCGGCTTCCATGGTTGATAAGGCGATGCAGGTTTGCTTCTTGCTGCTCCAGGATATTGCACCATTCCCGAGCAAGTAAACAAAGCCTGAGGTAGATCTTCGCTCGTCGAGATCACCCGCCCAATCAGCATCGGTATAGCCTTCGAGTCTCAAGGTATTGCCTTGATAGCATAACGCATAGTCCGCAGTCCCTTTGAGGTATCTTAATATCCTCTTCACCGCTTTCCAGTGTGCTTGTCCTGGGTTGGATTGGTAACGGCTTACCATACCAACCGCATAGCAAATGTCCGGTCTGGTA
Source organism: Scilla litardierei (assembly GCA_030789695.1). Lineage (NCBI taxonomy): Eukaryota > Viridiplantae > Streptophyta > Magnoliopsida > Asparagales > Asparagaceae > Scilla > Scilla litardierei. Next base: position 203,158,600 of record CM061133.1, read on the forward strand.
CACATCATGGCGTACATCAGACTCCCGACAGCACTGGAGTATGGAACTTTTTCCATAGCTTTCTTTTCTTTTGGATCTTTGGGACACATCTCCAAACATAGACCCTCGCCTTTGCTTATTGGAGTATCAATTGGCTTGCAGTCCTGCATATTAAATCGTTCTAAAACTTTCTTTATATATGTCTCTTGAGAGAGAGAAAGAAGTTTCTTGGAACGATTCCTTGAGATCTTAACCCCAAGGATATATGCAGCTTCACCCATGTCTTTCATCTCAAAGACGGATGAAAGCCAAGCTTTGATATCCAAGATAAGACGCTTATCATTTCCGGCTATAAGTATGTCATCTACATAAAGAGACATAATTACATACTTGTTTTTAATCCTCTTAATATATACGCAGTTGTCTTCGTCGAGCATGGAGAAACCATTCGACAAAACGACTTCTTGAAAGCGCATATACCACTGCCTTGAGGATTGTTTAAGACCATATATGGATTTACGAAGTTTACAAACCTTATGTTTGTTTTCTTCTTGTATGAACCCGTTTGGTTGTTCCATGTAGATCTCCTCATCTAGTTCTCCGTTAAGAAAAGCAGTCTTTACATCCATCTGATGTAACTCGAGGTCCAAACAAGCCACCATTGCCAGAATTAAGCGAATGGAGGTAAAACGCACGACAGGAGAGAAAGTCTCTTCGTAGTCTATTCCTTCCTGTTGCGTGAAACCTTTCGCAACAAGGCGAGCTTTATATTTATCGATGGAGCCATCAGCCTTATGCTTGATTTTGAGAACCCACTTATTCCCAATGGTTCTACGTCCCTTAGGTAAATTAACCAAGTCCCAGACTTGGTTTGTTTTCATGGATTGAAGTTATTCTTCCATTGCCGCTATCCATTTATCTTTAGCAGGGCATGTGACGGCCTGTTTGAAATTTGCAGGTTCGTTATCATCTTGTAGTAATGTCATGAATGTTTGAGGAAATTCATCCTCAAATCTCAGAGGTGTTAGCCTCGTTCGATTACTACGTCTTTTTTGAGTTTGATCACTCCCACTTGGAATGACATCACTCCCACTTGGAATAACATCACTCCCACTCGGAATGGGATTGGTATCGTTCGTATCATCCATTGGTGAAGTTTGAAACGTATTTTCTTCTTCACCAAGAATTCTCCCACTCGAACGTTCCGATCCTTCTTGATCCCAAGTCTCAAACAAGGATAAGTCTTAACTTATCTCACCCTGTCTTGGAAACTCTTTTTCCAAGAAGACAACATCCCTCGATTCGAATTCTATTAGACCCCCATTGTCCTCTTGACCGACGAAAACATATCCTTTGGAGTTTTCAGCGTATCGGATGAAGATACACTTCCTCCCACGTGGCCCAAGTTTGCCATATTTGTGAGAGGATAAATGTGCGTAAGAGGCACAACCCCAAGGTTTTAGAATGTTTAAGTCTGGAGTTCTATTGTTCCACAACTCATAAGGAGTAGAACTTACCGACTTCGAGGGTACACGGTTTAAGATGAATGCTGCCGTCAATAATGCGTCACCCCAAAAGGTGATAGGCAAATTTGCCTGAGACATCATTGATCGAACCATTTCCATCAATGTCCTATTTCTTCTTTCCGCAACACCGTTTTGTTGCGGAGTATAAGGCATAGTTATTTGATGAACTATGCCTTTTTCATCACAGAGTTCCTTAAAACTCGTTGATTGATATTCTCCACCCCGATCAGTTCGCAAGACCTTTATCTTGCGATCTAGTTGATTTTCCACTAAAATCATATAGTTTTTGAAGCAAGTTAAAGCTTCATGTTTGTGGGAAATCAAATAAATGTGACCGAAACGGGTGAAGTCATCAATAAATGTGATGAAATAGGACTTCCCGCGTCTTGTCTTAACATTCATTGGACCGCAAATGTCCGAATGGATAAGCTGTAATGGAACTTCGGCCCTTGTGCCAGTTCCAAATGGCTTGCGACAAGTTTTCCCTACAAGACAATGTTCGCAAGTTGACATTTCAACTTTTGAAACATTAGATAGCAAGCCACTTTTGGCAAGTCTATCCATTCTTGTTGGTCCAATATGACCAAGTCTTGCATGCCAACAAATGATCTCAGACTCAGAGTTAGAAGCATTTGTCAAATGGAAACTTTCATTAATGGAAGAGGAATCATCATACATTGTATTTAAAACAATTAATCCATTACAAACATTACCAGAACCAATCAAAGAATTATTACAAACAAGGTCAACATATTGTTTATAGAACCTCCACTCATAATCTAAAGACATTAACATGACCACGGAAACGATATTCCTTCTAATATCTGGAGCAAAGAGGACGTTGTGCAATAATAAAGTCCGTCCGTTGTCGAGAACTAGCTTGCATGTTCCGACGCCTTTGACTTCAACACGAGTGTTGTTGCCGACGTATATCCACTTTGTTCCTTGAGTTATCCTTCGATACTCTACGAAGAACCTTCTGTCCTTCGCTACGTGGTCTGTGGCCCCTGAATCAATCAACCAAAAATAGTTAGATTCAGCAAGAAACATGAAACTAGAAACACATATGTACCTAGCCCTACAAGTTACCTTATCACTTCCATCCGTACATGTACGGGCGAAGTGACCGTACTTGTTGCACTTAAAGCACTTGATCTTCTTCAAGTTTTTCTTCTTTGAGTGCACATTCTTTTGCCACTTTTTGTTCTTTGTCTTCTTTGAGGTTTCCGGTTCTTGCTTTCGTTCGTTCACAAACCTTAAGCGTTTATTCTTCTGCTTATTTCCTCCATGTGAGGAACTAGCGGCCACGTGCACTTCTGCACTTGGTTTTGCGGCTTGAATCCGCTCTTCCTCGAGTTCGAGGTGTTTCGATACATCGCTTAAAGTTTTAATGCACTCATTATGAGTGAGATGCATTTTCATGTTATCCCAGCTATCTGGGAGTGAACGAATGACTGCTTGGATCTGCTGTTCGTCAGACAGCGTAACACCCGCATCCTTTAATTCAGATATAAGATTCGCCATGTGGCGGAGATGCTTTTTCATAGAATGATCTCGCCGCATTTTGTACGAATCAAATTGAATGTTTAAGGAGCGGAGTTTGGTAACTGAAGTTCCACCAAACTTTATCTCTAGCTCAGACCATATGTCTTTGGCTAGGTCGAATTCCCAAAATAGACGCATTATGTCATTGTCCATTGCGGACAGTAACGTAATACGTGCTATTTTGTTCTTTCGAGTCCAAGTGTCATAAGCTTCCCGGTCCCTCTTGTGTTGGGCCGTATTGCCCAACTCAGGTTCTTCCATTATGTTTTGGAGTGTTTCGAGCACATCTTGCTCCTCCAAAACATATTGGATTTTAATTGACCAAAGTTTATAATTGTCGCCGTTGAGCTTTTCACCTTTGTTAAGCTCTGCGACAATGTTCTTAGAAGCGGTAGACATATTCGATTCAAAAAACTGCAAAGAGGATGAAAAACACGATCAAAATTCTATGCATAAAGTTTCGATTCTTTAAACACTTGATAAGTTCCTTGGATGCGTTGAAATGTTACTCTAGAATCGAGAAGTTCACTACGTTCCCAACTACCATCTAGAAGTAACTTTCAAAGTATCACTCTTACTTATCTTAAGTAAAAAGAAATCAGAAATAATACCCGTATGGTATTAGCAGCGGAAAAATATTTTGAAAAACATATCTTTCAAAATGGAATAGGTGAGAATTTTGCGCAAAGAATTTTAGCGCAACAATTGCCAAGCCACGAGACCTGTTCTACACACCCATGGGTTAGATAACCATGGCCGGATCGTGGTAGGACTTGGAATTCTAAATTGCGCTATCCCGATTAAGGACGGGACATAACCTATTTGAAAAAATATCTTTGTCAAAATTTGAAAGCACGTTGGCTAATCTCCGTAGAGTAGAGCACAATGTCACAAGTACATTGGCTAATCTCCGTAGAGTAGAGCACAATGACATGGCTAATCTCGCATGAAGTAGAGCACTATGGCTAATCTTCAAGGAGTAGAGCCCAAAAAAAACTTCATTAAAACGTTAGTCCCGTATGAACTAGTCGGCATTGTGGTTAGCCCCGTATGGGCTAATCGACACATTCGAGTTTCACCAATGCCTTTTGTCACACCGTATGGGTCAGTTGACAAATTTGCAGTCGACCCAGACCTTCTGCCAGATTGGTCGACCAAAAACACAAAATTGGTCGACCAATTTTTCCGGACTGCAACTTCTTCCCGGCCAGGGCCTCTGCCCTGGCCGGGGCTTGGCCAAGGGCCGGCCAGGGCCTCTGCCCTGGCCGGCCAGGGGCCCTGGCCCCCCTTGGACAGGGCCGGACAGGCCCTGGCCTCTGCCAGGGCCGGCCGGCCAGGCCACTGGCCGGGGCCAGGGCTCCTGCCCTGGCCTCGGCCAGGCCCTGGCCTCGGCCAGGCCCTGGCCTCGGCCAGGCCCTGGCCTGAGGCCAGGGCGCTGCCCTGGCCTCGGCCAGGGCGGCCAGGCCCCTGGCCTGAGGCCAGGGCGCCGGCCCTGGCCACTGCCAGGGCCGGCCTGGCCGGCAGGCCCTTGGCCAAGGCCGGCCACTGCCGGCCTGGCCAAGGCCGGCCACTGCCGGCCTGGCCAAGGCCGGCCACTGCCGGCCTGGCCATGGCCGGCCATGGCCAAGGCCATTCAGCGTTGGCCGGCCATGGCCCCTTTGGCCATGGCCGGCCACCCCCTTTGAATGGGGTTGCCGCACACTCTCCTCCCCCTTGATGGGGTGGTCGCCGGTGGTTATTGGCCGTAGCCAACCCCCTCCGCTCGGGGAGGGGGGATGCATGGCATGCATAGCCCATTAGGCCATGGTGCACATGCACCAAATTTCCTCTTACCCGATGGAAATAACTTCCATCATCTTCCTCGATGAAGCACCCATTCGTCGATGAAGCACCCGTTCGTCGAGAAATTAGTTATTTCCTAATGGCTGTGTGCCAAAAATGAATAACGTATTACGTGAACGGTCGGTTCTGTAGGGATTTTCAAGGTCCCTTAGAGCTAATTTATTGCTATTCGTCCTAAGTCGGACGAACAAAATAAATAAAACAGCGGAAGAAATGATTTATTAAACTATTTAATAAATAAAGCCCTAAGGAAAAATTCCCTAAGCCAGGATATCTACTGACTCGAGTCGGGTCTGACCAACTCGAGAAAGTTCTAACTACTAATTAAACTAATTGCATATAAAATTGACTCACCCGGAATCTTGCCCTGGAGCAGGCAAGATGTTCCGCACCGTCTTGCGCTCATTGATCTGAGCCGTCTTCCGAGCCGTGTTGCATCGCTCCTCGCCGCAGACTGGATCAGCTCCCGTAGCGCACCTTGCCTCCGAAGCCATCACAAGCCGTAGAAGATTTCACTTGAGTAAACCCGCGTCGTAGACTTCCGAATCAGATTCGGACCTCCTCGTTGTCTTGCCAGGACTCGGTTGGAGGACAGGAAAATTTATAGAGGATGAGAATAAATTTAGTCTAGATTAAGTTTGCTCAAAATATTCGTGAGCTCCTTAATCAGAGACTTGGTGCAAGGAACAAAGAAGGGAGTGCCCACCTATTTATATAGGAGGCCGGCTCCCCTTCTTTTGTCATGAGCAATGTGGGACTAATTGTAGGAAGAGGGATTTGGATTAATTCAATTTGGGTTAGTTTAGCTTACACAAAGCCTTAACCTTCAACCAATTAATCCTCACTCATCGTTGAGCTCTAGAGATGATACAAGTTATCATTTCGAAGAGCTAGTGATGGTGAACGCGTAGGAACAAACGGCGACGAGATCCGAGTTCGTTTGACCCTTCAAACAATTGCTCAAAGTTTGAGCAAAAACCCAATTTCGTAGCCGTCAAGGGTTTCCACGAAAAAACCCTAAATAACTTAAGTGGCGGGCGACCCGCTAAGCTTAGCGGGCGCGCCCGCCTAAGGCTTACTGGGCGCGCCCGCTAGGGCACACCCGCGCGGGCTCAGCCCGCTGTCACCAGCGGGCTGCGCCCGCTGTATGCAGCGGGCTGCGCCCGCTGCACCCAGCGGGCGGGCCCGCTGGGACAGCGGGCTGCGCCCGCTGTGGCAGCGGGCGGGCCCGCTGCAACAGCGGGCCGCGCCCGCTGCACCCAGCGGGCGGGCCCGCTGGGTCAGCGGGCCCCACCCGTTTTGCCAAGTGGGTTTTATCCCACTTCCCGTTTCGCCTTTCTCGCGTTTCTGGGCTCATCCGAGCTCCGATTCCTACACGGTTTGATCCTATGGATTCCATACGAAATTTCCTCCATTCCCAAATGCTCCAATTTCACAACCAACTTGTGAATTTAATATTCTCTTTACATCTAATGATATCCTCTATACATTCTATCTGTTACTACAACGTGAGTGTTACTCGGTGTGAGACCCTACAGCCTGACCCTTACTACAGGCCGAGACTCGAAGTCTCAAGACGACAATGGCCACTAGCAGTAGGTGTCGTCCCTGTTTGGGGATCATCGATTACGTGATAGGTTCGTTTAAACAAAAGTGCCTGACGAAATCACTCTGACTGTGACTGTGATAATTTCCGCAGTTTTAGTCCCTTCGTCATTACTATGTCACTCGGCTAGTCTAGGGTATGGTATACTATCAACCCCATTGGCCAGCAGTGGTCGGTATACATCGGTCTCTGGTACATACAGGTTGTACAAGTTACAACATACCTTGGCCAAGGTTTTACCGAGAGCCGTACTGACCCGTGACACTAACTTCCCATTAACGGAAGAGACGAATCCTCTGTTGATCACTACTTAGCTCATATGTTTCGAGTGTCACCCAGCCTAAAATCTTTCATCAGGCCTAGCCTCGAAGTTAGATCTTTAGACCTAAGTGACACTGTCCACACATAGCTTCATACAATGATCTCAAGTCCTAAGGACCAACTTGCCTATTATCACTTAGAGTTATTAATGATAGTTTAGTTAATGTGTATCCATTTAATAACTCCCTGTTTGGGTCGTTCAGTGAACTCAGCTTTTACTGAGCACCTGCGTCCTGTTTCCGACTTTACCAAGTCGCTTGGTTATGAGACCAACCAGACAGGGACGCAATGGTCTGTCTGATGTGTTGATATCCCCTTTCTCGACACATCTATGACCATGAACACTTTTAGGATTCAAGCTATTAGAGGTCAGACATTTCCCATAATCGTAATCTACATTTCGAAACATGTGTGACCTAACTATGAATCCAAGGAAAAAATCCGAGTAATGAACAACTCAGATAATACTTTACCAGAAAGAATACTTTCATTTATTGAACAAGATATTTTATCAAGATAAATAGCCACGAGGGCATACATTTCTCTACATCTCCCACTTGCACTCAGGCCTATTTATTTTGGTATCTCATACCATATTTACACGCTAGTTTTTCTAAACGATCACGTGCCAGCACCTTTGTGAATGGATCTGCTATGTTGTCTTCTGAAGAGACTCTAAGGAGTTCTATATCTTTCCTCTGCTCTATCTCCCTGATCAGGTGATACTTGCGAAGAATATGTCTGGATCTCTTGTGGAATCTAGGTTCTTGAACCAGGCTGATGGCTGCATTGTTGTCGCAATACAACGGTATTGGACTTTCAACAGCAGGAACCATCCCGAGCTGGTTAATGAACTTCTTCATCCAGACTGCTTCCTTTGCTGCATCGTTGGCCGCTATGTATTCGGCTTCCATTGTGGAGTCTGCAATAGTGACTTGCTTGGAACTCCTCCAACTGACTGCTCCTCCATTGAGAGTGAAAACATATCCTGAGATCGATTTGCTATCATCCATATCACTTTGAAAGCTTGAATCTGTGAACCCTTCAATATTCAGGTGTTCACTTCCATAAACCAAGACCAAGTCTTTAGTTCTTCTTAAGTACTTGAGAATTGTCTTGACTGCTTTCCAATGCTCTTCTCCCGGGTTGGACTGATATCGGCTTACTACACCTAGTGCATAAGCGACATCGGGTCTGGTACAAATCATGGAGTACATGATAGATCCCACAGCAGAAGCATATGGGATCTTGGTCATCTTTGCCCTTTCCAAGTCGGTTTGCGGTGACATCTTCTTGGTGAGGGCTATTCCATGATTGGCTGGCAATGAACCACCCTTACTGTTTTCCATGTTAAAACGTTTTAACACGGTTTCAATGTACCTTGTTTGGGAGAGTCCTAGCATCCGTTTAGATCTATCTCTATGGATCTTCACACCCAGTATGTAGGATGCTTCTCCCAAGTCCTTCATGGAGAAATTGGTTGATAGCCATTTTTTAACAGACTTTAACATCTCTATGTCGTTGCCTATTATGAGAATGTCATCTACGTATAGTACTAGGATGACTATAGAATTCTTATTACTGGTTCTTTTGTAGATGCATGGGTCATCCTCATTTCTGACAAAACCAAACTCTTTGACTGTTTTGTCGAAACGGATGTTCCAACTTCTTGATGCTTGCTTGAGTCCATAGATGGACCTGTGCAGTTTGCACGCCTTTCCATTGCTCCCACTGACTTCGAAACCCTCTGGCTGGGTCATGTAAATCTGTTCTTCCAAATCGCCGTTTAGGAAGGCAGTCTTCACATCCATTTGCCAGATTTCGTAGTCGTAGTAGGCAGCAATAGCGAGCACTATCCGAATAGACTTGTGCATGGCTACTGGTGAAAAGGTTTCGTCATAATCTATTCCTAGAATTTGACGATATCCTTTTGCAACCAGTCTAGCCTTGTACGTTTCTACTTTTCCATCTGCTCCAATCTTCTTCTTGAAGATCCATTTGCAGCCTATGGGAACATTTCCCTTGGGCACGTTTTCTAAGGTCCATACCTTATTTACGTGCATGGAATCTATTTCGGATTTCATTGCATCTAGCCATTTGTCAGAGTCTATACTCTTTATGGCTTCCTGGAAGTTAATAGGGTCATCATCAATTATGATGCTATCCTCGATTCCCCCGTCTACGAGAAAACCGTAGTATCTTTCGGGTGCTCGAGGAATCCTACTTGACTTCCTACTGACTGGTTGGGAGATGTCAAGTTCTGACTCTCCCACTGGTTCCGACACTTGTTGCTGTGTGGGTACTTCCTCCGAACATTCATTCAAATCAATTACCTTGCCAGTGGATTCCTTCACAAGGAATTCTTTTTCTAGAAAGGTGGCATGTCTAGAGACAACAATCTTTTGTTGTTCTGGATGGTAAAAGACATAACCTAACGAATGTCTTGGGTACCCTATAAATTTACACAGCATAGATCTGTCTTCCAGCTTGTCTGGATTTTGCCTTTTGACATAAGCAGGACAACCCCATACCTTCAAGTGATTGAGGCTGGGTTTCTTCCCTGTCCATATCTGATACGGAGTCAATTGCACAGACCTTGACGGAACTTTATTTAGAATGTATATAGCAGTTTCCAGGGCATAGCCCCAGAGGGAAGTAGTTAACTCAGCTTCACTTAACATAGACCGAACCATGTCTAACAAGGTCCGGTTTCTCCTTTCTGAAACACCATTATGTTGAGGTGTGTAAGGAGGAGTGATCTGAGAGAGGATCCCATTCTCTTTTAAGTAAGTGAGGAATTCATGGCTTAAGTATTCTCCTCCTCGATCGGATCGAAGAATCTTAATACCTTTCCCAGTCTGTTTTTCGACTTCGGCACGATACTCCTTGAATCGCTCAAACGTTTCGGACTTGTGTTTCATCAAGAACACATGTCCAAATCTTGAGTGGTCATCAGTAAACGTGACGAAATATGAAAATCCACCTTTGGCTAACGTAGACATGGGTCCACATACATCGGAATGTACTAGACCCAAGAGTTCGATAACTCTTTCCCCTTGACTGGCAAAAGGAGTTTTGGCCATCTTACCTTTGAGGCAAGACTCGCAAGTGTCGAATGACTCATAATTCGAGAGGCCCAAGAGCCCCTCTTTATGTAACTTGCTGAGTCTCTTCTCTCCGATATGGCCTAGTCTACAATGCCAAAGATAGGTTTCATTAAAACTAGATTCCTTACGCTTTCTAGTATTAACGTTTAATACCACCTCATTGCTTAAAGTGTATATCCCATTGCTGAGTGTCCCAAATCCTAGCAACTTACCATCAAGGGCAATGTTCATGACATTTCCGCTGATAGTAAAATTATAACCATCTTTAGCCAAAGCTGAGACAGATATAATATTGCATAGGAAATTTGGGATATAGTAACATTGCTTCAAAAGCAAGTTAGCTCCACCAGCTAATGTGTGTCTAAGATCTCCTATGGCTACAACATCAACATTTGCTGCGTTTCCGACTTGGAGAATTATCTCATTCTTTACACGTTTTCTACTGATTCTCAATCCTTGTAACTGGTTACAAATGTGAGAACCTGCACCGGTGTCTAACACCCATGCAGTAGAATTAACTGAAAGAACTACACTTTGCATTTTAGAGGTTAAGGTATAAACTTCCCTTAATTTTTTCCTTTCTGCTAAGGACTTCTTAAACCAGCCACTATTAATATTAAAACCAGTTAATAAGTTCTCATCTCGGATATTATTAACCTTACTCATCATGCTGCAAAGATTAGAACTCCTAATTAGCATGTGTTCAAAATATTTTTAAATATAATTAGAATGGCTTTTGTCCAATTATACTCTCCCATTAATAAGCAGATCGTTTTACTCCAAAACATGATTAAAATTAAATGGGAGCAGGAATCCAACAACCTTGAGTCGTCCGACCTTGAGTGTAGCTCAACAAGTCGTTCGACTCGGCTGTAGGTAGACGAACTCTTTGTCGATCATATCAAAATATGACTCCCTATTCGATTTTACCCCTAGTCATTTGTGATCAAGAGTGTGCTCAACCGGATCACAATGCTAGCCTAGTCGGACTCTTGTTTTCGTGTCGAGCCTGACTTGCCCCTTTGCTCGGTGTATGCACGACACGCCGGTTTGGGTCAGAGCTTAAGACTACATTCTTGGTTAGACTTACGCCGATGCTCTAGGGATGAGCCAACGGTTTCAGTCAGGTTAAGATGTCAATCAAGAAATCGGTTTCTATAAGGTTGACCTGTTACGGCTTGAGTGTGCTCAACAACCGAAACATGTTCCTTACAGTTGCCAACTCCTAAAACAAGGAGGGCTACGATTTATCTTGAATAAGATTATTATCGTATTAGACTTAGGTATAGTCGATGGACTTACATAGTTATGAATCGACACCTTGCGGTCCAGCGGACGCGGCCAGGGAATTGACTAAGCCAGGACCACTTGTTACCCAGTCTAGCTAGGTTGGTCCAAAAACTTTAGCCAAGCACATTGACCGACATCATGATCCATTGAAGGTGTTGTCATCATTTCCATGTTCGTTCAACAACTAAATGGTTTTTAAATTACAACTAGTTAATCCTTATCAACTAGTGGATCCCTAAAATTCAAAATTTTTATGGGTTTGTTAGACGATTTTTATTAAGTCCTTATCATCTATAAGGATTCAAAAGTATATGCTGCTACCCTAATCGTCCAATAGGCAATTTAAACAATTTAAAATTCATAGCAGTGTCTCAAAATTATCACATAAGGTTTAAGGGAAATTAATGGCTAACCTAATCGTCCATTAGGTAATTTTTAAACAATTTAAAAATTTATTAAGCATGGTGTTAAAATTTATCACATAAAGTTTAAGAGTCATTTAATGGCTAACCTAGCAAGTCTTTCTTGTGACATCAAAATAAAACAAGAATGAGCCATTAAACTAATTATCATATAATTAATACATGCAGTTAAAAAGTAGTATAGAACAGAGTAGATCTGGCTCTGATACCACTGTAGGGATTTTCAAGGTCCCTTAGAGCTAATTTATTGCTATTCGTCCTAAGTCGGACGAACAAAATAAATAAAACAGCGGAAGAAATGATTTATTAAACTATTTAATAAATAAAGCCCTAAGGAAAAATTCCCTAAGCCAGGATATCTACTGACTCGAGTCGGGTCTGACCAACTCGAGAAAGTTCTAACTACTAATTAAACTAATTGCATATAAAATTGACTCACCCGGAATCTTGCCCTGGAGCAGGCAAGATGTTCCGCACCGTCTTGCGCTCATTGATCTGAGCCGTCTTCCGAGCCGTGTTGCATCGCTCCTCGCCGCAGACTGGATCAGCTCCCGTAGCGCACCTTGCCTCCGAAGCCATCACAAGCCGTAGAAGATTTCACTTGAGTAAACCCGCGTCGTAGACTTCCGAATCAGATTCGGACCTCCTCGTTGTCTTGCCAGGACTCGGTTGGAGGACAGGAAAATTTATAGAGGATGAGAATAAATTTAGTCTAGATTAAGTTTGCTCAAAATATTCGTGAGCTCCTTAATCAGAGACTTGGTGCAAGGAACAAAGAAGGGAGTGCCCACCTATTTATATAGGAGGCCGGCTCCCCTTCTTTTGTCATGAGCAATGTGGGACTAATTGTAGGAAGAGGGATTTAGATTAATTCAATTTGGGTTAGTTTAGCTTACACAAAGCCTTAACCTTCAACCAATTAATCCTCACTCATCGTTGAGCTCTAGAGATGATACAAGTTATCATTTCGAAGAGCTAGTGATGGTGAACGCGTAGGAACAAACGGCGACGAGATCCGAGTTCGTTTGACCCTTCAAACAATTGCTCAAAGTTTGAGCAAAAACCCAATTTCGTAGCCGTCAAGGGTTTCCACGAAAAAACCCTAAATAACTTAAGTGACGGGCGACCCGCTAAGCTTAGCGGGCGCGCCCGCCTAAGGCTTACTGGGCGCGCCCGCTAGGGCACACCCGCGCGGGCTCAGCCCGCTGTCACCAGCGGGCTGCGCCCGCTGTATGCAGCGGGCGGGCCCGCTGGGACAGCGGGCGGGCCCGCTGGGTCAGCGGGCCCCACCCGTTTTGCCAAGTGGGTTTTATCCCACTTCCCGTTTCGCCTTTCTCGCGTTTCTGGGCTCATCCGAGCTCCGATTCCTACACGGTTTGATCCTCTGGATTCCATACGAAATTTCCTCCATTCCCAAATGCTCCAATTTCACAACCAACTTGTGAATTTAATATTCTCTTTACATCTAATGATATCCTCTATACATTCTATCTGTTACTACAACGTGAGTGTTACTCGGTGTGAGACCCTACAGCCTGACCCTTACTACAGGCCGAGACTCGAAGTCTCAAGACGACAATGGCCACTAGCAGTAGGTGTCGTCCCTGTTTGGGGATCATCGATTACGTGATAGGTTCGTTTAAGCAAAAGTGCCTGACGAAATCACTCTGACTGTGACTGTGATAATTTCCGCAGTTTTAGTCCCTTCGTCATTACTATGTCACTCGGCTAGTCTAGGGTATGGTATACTATCAACCCCATTGGCCAGCAGTGGTCGGTATACATCGGTCTCTGGTACATACAGGTTGTACAAGTTACAACATACCTTGGCCAAGGTTTTACCGAGAGCCGTACTGACCCGTGACACTAACTTCCCATTAACGGAAGAGACGAATCCTCTGTTGATCACTACTTAGCTCATATGTTTCGAGTGTCACCCAGCCTAAAATCTTTCATCAGGCCTAGCCTCGAAGTTAGATCTTTAGACCTAAGTGACACTGTCCACACATAGCTTCATACAATGATCTCAAGTCCTAAGGACCAACTTGCCTATTATCACTTAGAGTTATTAATGATAGTTTAGTTAATGTGTATCCATTTAATAACTCCCTGTTTGGGTCGTTCAGTGAACTCAGCTTTTACTGAGCACCTGCGTCCTGTTTCCGACTTTACCAAGTCGCTTGGTTATGAGACCAACCAGACAGGGACGCAATGGTCTGTCTGATGTGTTGATATCCCCTTTCTCGACACATCTATGACCATGAACACTTTTAGGATTCAAGCTATTAGAGGTCAGACATTTCCCATAATCGTAATCTACATTTCGAAACATGTGTGACCTAACTATGAATCCAAGGAAAAAATCCGAGTAATGAACAACTCAGATAATACTTTACCAGAAAGAATACTTTCATTTATTGAACAAGATGTTTTATCAAGATAAATAGCCACGAGGGCATACATTTCTCTACAGGTTCTTCCCGTCACGGAGAGTTCCTACCATATCCGTAATGATAGGAGACCCTAACGTGAAAAGAACAACCGCTGCGTTCTCTCCGTCACGAAGCGTTCCTACCATATCCGTAATGGTAGGAGACCCATTCGTGAAAAAGACAACGACTCGTTCGTAGTTTCGACGGGGCGGTGGTTTGACCGGGGCGAACCCATATGGCTCTGATACCAATGAAGGATCCTGCCAAAACAGAGTTAGGATCGATAATTAAAGTGGAGACTTACGCTAGCGTATGCGGAACGGTAGTCTCGGAACTTTGCCTTCGGATTCGCCACGACGGATCGAGTCTTCTCACGAACGGAGTAAGGCTACTAATCCACAATCTAAATCTCTATTTTAGATTAAGAACTTGGATGGAGTGAGAGGAAATATTTCTGCAGAGCTTCGCTATGAAGAAGATGCATGCATGAATTTCATGCAAATGGTGTAAGGAAAATGGCTACCCTTGGGTCTTATTTATAGCCCCCAAGGTAGTTATTTTAGGGTAAGTTGTTCCTTTGGAACAACTTAATTAAGGTGTACCATGATACATGGCACATTATAAGCTTAAGTTGTACCATATGCATGGTACAACATAAGCTTAAGATATTCCCCCTTTATTAGCCATATGTCGCATGCACTTATGCATATATAATGCGACTTTCCCGCTCATCCAGAGATCCTCTCTGCAAGGGAACAGATTCCCTTTGCACACGACTTCGTGTACGCGACGTTCGAGGTCCGTATTCCCTCGTACATCCCCCACAAGGGTGTACAAACGTCTTCCATATCCAACATCTCCCACTCACACTTGAGGGGATTGTAAGAGAACGTCTTTCCCTTAGTTCTTTCATCTATCATACCGAGAAATAGACCGTGCGACCGTCATGCGCGTAGAGTCTGTTGTTGTGCACTTGTTAGAGATACACAACGACCTCGAAGGTGCAAAGTTGAGTAGTTCAACGCATGCTTTACCCTAGATTATTTCTTCACATTTCTTATACTTTATATTCAACAATTGAATCCCATCTGGATTACAATTGGCTGGCCAGCTTTGAATCATTAAAGTCCAAATGCGAATATGAAATCAATCTTCCTCTTCTTGCGAACCTTCTGATCTTGACTTGATTCGCTTTTCTAACGTGCCCCGCCGAGCCGAATTATCATGGCCCATTAGTAACACGCTAAGATAGCGATCATCTCGTCAAATCTAAAGGAACCAATTGGAGTCCTTGAGGGTAAGAGTTAAGACCCGTATGGCCTTTGAGTCTCACATAATAGCAAACACTATTGCTACTAACTCAGTGGTCGAAATGCATACGTGGTATGAACACGTATTACAACATCACTCCTTTCCCAGGGAGAGTATGTCTTAATGATGTTGTACGGATGAAAAGATCAGACACCACAGTGCCTATCTTTTTGAGTCCCCTTACTACTCGTGAAAATATTCACGGACTCTCATCCTGCATAAGACAGATAGGATTTGAAAAATCCTACGAGATCTCTTTCAAATATCCTTGTGATACAGATCTCAGATCTTTTGTAAGCATCCATATGATGCAGATCTTTCATTCGACTATCTTGTTTAAGTCATGACTCTAAATCATTTGTCTAATGATTTTGACTTTAAACTAGTCTCATCTCTATCTTATCCATCTGATAAGATAAGGCGGTTGCTCATGTGAGAGAGCCAACCTTAATCTGTCCGACATACACACAATAAAATAGCTGAGACTTAAACACAAATGTTTAAAATCATTTGTAATAAACTTGTATGCAATATATAAAAGAACTTCTTTCTTTTATTAAACTTTGATCTTCTATAGACATGGGAAATATTACATGATACAGCTCAGCACCTACGCATTTCCATAGATGATAAGTGTTTGAAAAACACATCTCTGGGGATCGCCTTAGTAAGGGGATCCGCTATCATCTCATGCGTGGATATGTATCCTATGTCTACTTCCTTCCGTTTGTCATAATCCTTCGCAAACTTGAATCGAATGTCAATGTGTTTGGTCTTACAATGAAATTTAGGATCTTTGACATAGGCAATCGAAGCTTGACTATCACTGTATATAGGAACAGTGCTCGAGTCAGAGGCATTCGTCAGCCTGTCTAAGAATTTCCTAAGCCAAACAGCTTCTTGGACCGCCATGCTGAATGCTACGAATTCGGCTTCCATGGTTGATAAGGCGATGCAGGTTTGCTTCTTGCTGCTCCAGGATATTGCACCATTCCCGAGCAAGTAAACAAAGCCTGAGGTAGATCTTCGCTCGTCGAGATCACCCGCCCAATCAGCATCGGTATAGCCTTCGAGTCTCAAGGTATTGCCTTGATAGCATAACGCATAGTCCGCAGTCCCTTTGAGGTATCTTAATATCCTCTTCACCGCTTTCCAGTGTGCTTGTCCTGGGTTGGATTGGTAACGGCTTACCATACCAACCGCATAGCAAATGTCCGGTCTGGTACACATCATGGCGTACATCAGACTCCCGACAGCACTGGAGTATGGAACTTTTTCCATAGCTTTCTTTTCTTTTGGATCTTTGGGACACATCTCCAAACATAGACCCTCGCCTTTGCTTATTGGAGTATCAATTGGCTTGCAGTCCTGCATATTAAATCGTTCTAAAACTTTCTTTATATATGTCTCTTGAGAGAGAGAAAGAAGTTTCTTGGAACGATTCCTTGAGATCTTAACCCCAAGGATATATGCAGCTTCACCCATGTCTTTCATCTCAAAGACGGATGAAAGCCAAGCTTTGATATCCAAGATAAGACGCTTATCATTTCCGGCTATAAGTATGTCATCTACATAAAGAGACATAATTACATACTTGTTTTTAATCCTCTTAATATATACGCAGTTGTCTTCGTCGAGCATGGAGAAACCATTCGACAAAACGACTTCTTGAAAGCGCATATACCACTGCCTTGAGGATTGTTTAAGACCATATATGGATTTACGAAGTTTACAAACCTTATGTTTGTTTTCTTCTTGTATGAACCCGTTTGGTTGTTCCATGTAGATCTCCTCATCTAGTTCTCCGTTAAGAAAAGCAGTCTTTACATCCATCTGATGTAACTCGAGGTCCAAACAAGCCACCATTGCCAGAATTAAGCGAATGGAGGTAAAACGCACGACAGGAGAGAAAGTCTCTTCGTAGTCTATTCCTTCCTGTTGCGTGAAACCTTTCGCAACAAGGCGAGCTTTATATTTATCGATGGAGCCATCAGCCTTATGCTTGATTTTGAGAACCCACTTATTCCCAATGGCTCTACGTCCCTTAGGTAAATTAACCAAGTCCCAGACTTGGTTTGTTTTCATGGATTGAAGTTCTTCTTCCATTGCCGCTATCCATTTATCTTTAGCAGGGCATGTGACGGCCTGTTTGAAATTTGCAGGTTCGTCATCATCTTGTAGTAATGTCATGAATGTTTGAGGAAATTCATCCTCAAATCTCAGAGGTGTTAGCCTCGTTCGATTACTACGTCTTGTTTGAGTTTGATCACTCCCACTTGGAATGACATCACTCCCACTTGGAATAACATCACTCCCACTCGGAATGGGATTGGTATCGTTCGTATCATCCATTGGTGAAGTTTGAAACGTATTTTCTTCTTCACCAAGAATTCTCCCACTCGAACGTTCCGATCCTTCTTGATCCCAAGTCTCAAACAAGGATAAGTCTTGACTTATCTCACCCTGTCTTGGAAACTCTTTTTCCAAGAAGACAACATCCCTCGATTCGAATTCTATTAGACCCCCATTGTCCTCTTGACCGACGAAAACATATCCTTTGGAGTTTTCAGCGTATCGGATGAAGATACACTTCCTCCCACGTGGCCCAAGTTTGCCATATTTGTGAGAGGATAAATGTGCGTAAGAGGCACAACCCCAAGGTTTTAGAATGTTTAAGTCTGGAGTTCTATTGTTCCACAACTCATAAGGAGTAGAACTTACCGACTTCGAGGGTACACGGTTTAAGATGAATGCTGCCGTCAATAATGCGTCACCCCAAAAGGTGATAGGCAAATTTGCCTGAGACATCATTGATCGAACCATTTCCATCAATGTCCTATTTCTTCTTTCCGCAACACCGTTTTGTTGCGGAGTATAAGGCATAGTTATTTGATGAACTATGCCTTTTTCATCACAGAGTTCCTTAAAACTCGTTGATTGATATTCTCCACCCCGATCAGTTCGCAAGACCTTTATCTTGCGATCTAGTTGATTTTCCACTAAAATCATATAGTTTTTGAAGCAAGTTAAAGCTTCATGTTTGTGGGAAATCAAATAAATGTGACCGAAACGGGTGAAGTCATCAATAAATGTGATGAAATAGGACTTCCCGCGTCTTGTCTTAACATTCATTGGACCGCAAATGTCCGAATGGATAAGCTGTAATGGAACTTCGGCCCTTGTGCCAGTTCCAAATGGCTTGCGACAAGTTTTCCCTACAAGACAATGTTCGCAAGTTGACATTTCAACTTTTGAAACATTAGATAGCAAGCCACTTTTGGCAAGTCTATCCATTCTTGTTGGTCCAATATGACCAAGTCTTGCATGCCAACAAATGATCTCAGACTCAGAGTTAGAAGCATTTGTCAAATGGAAACTTTCATTAATGGAAGAGGAATCATCATACATTGTATTTAAAACAATTAATCCATTACAAACATTACCAGAACCAATCAAAGAATTATTACAAACAAGGTCAACATATTGTTTATAGAACCTCCACTCATAATCTAAAGACATTAACATGACCACGGAAACGATATTCCTTCTAATATCTGGAGCAAAGAGGACGTTGTGCAATAATAAAGTCCGTCCGTTGTCGAGAACTAGCTTGCATGTTCCGACGCCTTTGACTTCAACACGAGTGTTGTTGCCGACGTATATCCACTTTGTTCCTTGAGTTATCCTTCGATACTCTACGAAGAACCTTCTGTCCTTCGCTACGTGGTCTGTGGCCCCTGAATCAATCAACCAAAAATAGTTAGATTCAGCAAGAAACATGAAACTAGAAACACATATGTACCTAGCCCTACAAGTTACCTTATCACTTCCATCCGTACATGTACGGGCGAAGTGACCGTACTTGTTGCACTTAAAGCACTTGATCTTCTTCAAGTTTTTCTTCTTTGAGTGCACATTCTTTTGCCACTTTTTGTTCTTTGTCTTCTTTGAGGTTTCCGGTTCTTGCTTTCGTTCGTTCACAAACCTTAAGCGTTTATTCTTCCGCTTATTTCCTCCATGTGAGGAACTAGCGGCCACGTGCACTTCTGCACTTGGTTTTGCGGCTTGAATCCGCTCTTCCTCGAGTTCGAGGTGTTTCGATACATCGCTTAAAGTTTTAATGCACTCATTATGAGTGAGATGCATTTTCATGTTATCCCAGCTATCTGGGAGTGAACGAATGACTGCTTGGATCTGCTGTTCGTCAGACAGCGTAACACCCGCATCCTTTAATTCAGATATAAGATTCGCCATGTGGCGGAGATGCTTTTTCATAGAATGATCTCGCCGCATTTTGTACGAATCAAATTGAATGTTTAAGGAGCGGAGTTTGGTAACTGAAGTTCCACCAAACTTTATCTCTAGCTCAGACCATATGTCTTTGGCTAGGTCGAATTCCCAAAATAGACGCATTATGTCATTGTCCATTGCGGACAGTAACGTAATACGTGCTATTTTGTTCTTTCGAGTCCAAGTGTCATAAGCTTCCCGGTCCCTCTTGTGTTGGGCCGTATTGCCCAACTCAGGTTCTTCCATTATGTTTTGGAGTGTTTCGAGCACATCTTGCTCCTCCAAAACATATTGGATTTTAATTGACCAAAGTTTATAATTGTCGCCGTTGAGCTTTTCACCTTTGTTAAGCTCTGCGACAATGTTCTTAGAAGCGGTAGACATATTCGATTCAAAAAACTGCAAAGAGAATGAAAAACACGATCAAAATTCTATGCATAAAGTTTCGATTCTTTAAACACTTGATAAGTTCCTTGGATGCGTTGAAATGTTACTCTAGAATCGAGAAGTTCACTACGTTCCCAACTACCATCTAGAAGTAACTTTCAAAGTATCACTCTTACTTATCTTAAGTAAAAAGAAATCAGAAATAATACCCGTATGGTATTAGCAGCGGAAAAATATTTTGAAAAACATATCTTTCAAAATGGAATAGGTGAGAATTTTGCGCAAAGAATTTTAGCGCAACAATTGCCAAGCCACGAGACCTGTTCTACACACCCATGGGTTAGATAACCATGGCCGGATCGTGGTAGGACTTGGAATTCTAAATTGCGCTATCCCGATTAAGGACGGGACATAACCTATTTGAAAAAATATCTTTGTCAAAATTTGAAAGCACGTTGGCTAATCTCCGTAGAGTAGAGCACAATGTCACAAGTACATTGGCTAATCTCCGTAGAGTAGAGCACAATGACATGGCTAATCTCGCATGAAGTAGAGCACTATGGCTAATCTTCAAGGAGTAGAGCCCAAAAAAAACTTCATTAAAACGTTAGTCCCGTATGAACTAGTCGGCATTGTGGTTAGCCCCGTATGGGCTAATCGACACATTCGAGTTTCACCAATGCCTTTTGTCACCCTGTATGGGTCAGTTGACAAATTTGCAGTCGACCCAGACCTTCTGCCAGATTGGTCGACCAAAAACACAAAATTGGTCGACCAATTTTTCCGGACTGCAACTTCTTCCCGGCCAGGGCCTCTGCCCTGGCCGGGGCTTGGCCAAGGGCCGGCCAGGGCCTCTGCCCTGGCCGGCCAGGGGCCCTGGCCCCCCTTGGACAGGGCCGGACAGGCCCTGGCCTCTGCCAGGGCCGGCCGGCCAGGCCACTGGCCGGGGCCAGGGCTCCTGCCCTGGCCTCGGCCAGGCCCTGGCCTGAGGCCAGGGCGCTGCCCTGGCCTCGGCCAGGGCGGCCAGGCCCCTGTCCTGAGGCCAGGGCGGCCAGGCCCCTGTCCTGAGGCCAGGGCGCCGGCCCTGGCCACTGCCAGGGCCGGCCCTGGCCGGCAGGCCCTTGGCCAAGGCCGGCCACTGCCGGCCTGGCCTTGGCCGGCCACTGCCGGCCTGGCCATGGCCGGCCATGGCCAAGGCCATTCAGCGTTGGCCGGCCATGGCCCCTTTGGCCATGGCCGGCCACCCCCTTTGAATGGGGTTGCCGCACACTCTCCTCCCCCTTGATGGGGTGGTCGCCGGTGGTTATTGGCCGTAGCCAACCCCCTCCGCTCGGGGAGGGGGGATGCATGGCATGCATAGCCCATTTGGCCATGGTGCACATGCACCAAATTTCCTCTTACCCGATGGAAATAACTTCCATCATCTTCCTCGATGAAGCACCCATTCGTCGATGAAGCACCAGTTCGTCGAGAAATTAGTTATTTCCTAATGGCCGTGTGCCAAAAATGAATAACGTATTACGTGAACGGTCGGTTCTTCCCGTCACGGAGAGTTCCTACCATATCAGTAATGATAGGAGACCCTAACGTGAAAAGAACAACCGCTGCGTTCTCTCCGTCACGAAGCGTTCCTACCATATCCGTAATGGTAGGAGACCCATTCGTGAAAAAGACAACGACTCGTTCGTAGTTTCGACGGGGCGGTGGTTTGACCGGGGCGAACCCATATGGCTCTGATACCAATGAAGGATCCTGCCAAAACAGAGTTAGGATCGATAATTAAAGTGGAGACTTACGCTAGCGTATGCGGAACGGTAGTCTCGGAACTTTGCCTTCGGATTCGCCACGACGGATCGAGTCTTCTCACGAACGGAGTAAGGCTACTAATCCACAATCTAAATCTCTATTTTAGATTAAGAACTTGGATGGAGTGAGAGGAAATATTTCTGCAGAGCTTCGCTATGAAGAAGATGCATGCATGAATTTCATGCAAATGGTGTAAGGAAAATGGCTACCCTTGGGTCTTATTTATAGCCCCCAAGGTAGTTATTTTAGGGTAAGTTGTTCCTTTGGAACAACTTAATTAAGGTGTACCATGATACATGGCACATTATAAGCTTAAGTTGTACCATATGCATGGTACAACATAAGCTTAAGATATTCCCCCTTTATTAGCCATATGTCGCATGCACTTATGCATATATAATGCGACTTTCCCGCTCATCCAGAGATCCTCTCCGCAAGGGAACAGATTCCCTTTGCACACGACTTCGTGTACGCGACGTTCGAGGTCCGTATTCCCTCGTACATCCCCCACAAGGGTGTACAAACGTCTTCCATATCCAACAATATGTACCCACCAATATATATCCACGAACAAACATGTATATATCACCTATGTCTCGAAGTCACACAAGTATACCACATACCAGCCACACTTATCCGTATCATGTACTTTTATAGAGGCGTAGTATACATACACTCAAGTATTCACCCACCTAGTATATACACCAACACATATCCATACATGCAACTTTCATGCTATTCATATACAAGTATGTATATATACTGAATACAAGTATACATGCGACACATATAATTCAAATATCCAAGTACAACAACTGCATTTATACACACAAATTCTCATTATTATATATATACACTGATACCAACTAATATACATCTATAGAATACTATACTGTAGGAAGTTAATCCTCTGACTTCCTAAGGTAGGGGTTCAAGGGTGGATCACTTAAGGCTCTAAGGTCACTACCCACCTCAGGGCTAATGTATCTTAATCACTTACTGAAGCGTTACATGTACTATCCTTACGCACATCGCAGTACGGTGACCTGCATATGCCGCCAAAAACTGTCACGCCCCGTTCTCCAGAGTACCCGGCAGTTAAATTTTTTTGTCCAAGTATCTTGAAGAGTGAGATAATGAGAGAGGAAAAAAGAGGGAGAAAGAAGAAACTGAATAAGCAGGTCACTGCGCATATAATGGGATAGTACAAGTGCAGCCTCATTATAATATCAAATAACTCATAAATAATATAGAACAACAACAACAAATTTATATAACAACTTTCATTTACATACATAGTCCAAGTGCACCACTACACATACACCACCACTCTCCACCTCCCAAGACAACCATGTCACACTACACAGCTACAGCTCACATCAAGGTATACTCCTGTAACCCACTCCAAGGCATCACCAACCATGCTACCCCTGCGACCTGAAAAATAGGGAGGAGCACGTCAATGCTTGCCCCAATAGGAACCAACTTGGATTTGGAACACCGTGTTAAGGTTATCAATACACAAGGCAAGACAAGAGACATAATGACGTGCGTTTATATTTCATATATTTGCGCACGTTTTCTTCCGTGTTTTTCCGTTATTTTCTGCCGTCTTGTATTCGTTTTCTCGTGTTTCCTTGTTTTCTTTCACTTTTCCGTGTTTTTGCATTTTGCAGGAGTTTATTGGCATAAGGGACATAAAACGACGATATCATGAGTCCCCGGAGCAACGGGAGGAGTCACGCGTGATCCAGGGGGTCAAACGACGAAGATCGCATCTTTCATCCCCTCAGCCGACCGGTTGGTCACTTCCAACCGATCGGGTGATGCACGCATGCACCACCCGGACATAAGTTGGAGCGGCCAAGAAGTCACCCGGTCGGTTCAGAGACCGGTTCAAACGCCCCAACTCTCTGGAATTCTGATGCTGAATGCCAACCGATCGGGTGACCTTCACCCGATCGGTTCACCTGTAGCCGATTCTCCAAAGCCAAGACACGGAGAGATCAACCGACCGGTTCACCCGACGGCACGAAGATCCAACCGATCAGCTTCAACCCTCAACCGACCGTGCCATGTGACCGGGTGAAGTCCTATTCTGAGCTGCCGAAGAAACGAAGCAGGTCACCCGATCGGGTGATATCATTTTCTATATATAGGACCCCTAGGTTTTCCAGAAACGAGAGTTGTTATTTTTTGCTGTTTTTTCTCTCTCTTGACGGCTGTAATTTTTCAGATATTTGTAAGTTTTCCTATCTTTGTCAAACTTTAATATAGTGTTATTAGCATTGCTCTTACTGCTTTTCAATCGTCTGATCATGATTTTTACGGTCGATTTTGCTTTAGATCGCTTTTTACTAAATACGTGTGAGTAGTTCCCTAATCTGGGATTTTGGTGGAAACCCCTTCGTGGGTTCTCCCCGATGCATCCATAGGGCTAAGAAATCGATAGGGATTAGGAATCTACCGGTTACGCGGGGTGTTTTATTGTCATCGGCGGGAAAAAGACCGCCTTTGACCGTTGGGCCAAGGGGGAATAAACTTGGCGGTTGACCCCTAGCCATAGCTCACGCCTTTAGCATAGACATCGAATCCTAGCGCGCGGGAGCGGCAGGATGAGATGTTGGGAGTTATCGTTGCGAGCTTAGTGCTCCCGGAGTCGGTCAGTGTTAATGGACATGGGAGTGACCACTGACCGAACCTGGGAAGTCCGGCGTATCATCCTGGGCACCGACCGGAATATCGGGCCAAGGGGATGCTGGTACCACTTTCAGATGCAACGTCTCACCATTGGACCCTAATTCCGATCGCTATCCTACCCGTAGGCCGTATCGGCGAGAATCGCACGATAGAGTGGAAACCAGAGTCCCGGGTTTTTCCTTTATATTGTTTATCCTTCGCATTCCATTTACTGTGACAACCCATTATCCGATTCGGGCTAGCTCGCCCATGGGGTGAATTTGACCCTTCTTGACACAAGCACAACTACGCCTCCCTGAGTTCGACCCCCCTAAGCCACACTACAACACCGTGCGCTTGCGGTTACAAATATTTAAATCTCACGCCCCCAATTACATTATTGCACACATCAAACATGCACAACGTGGGGACGTCAAGCTTTATGGCGCTCCGGGGAGGCAACTGCTTGTTATTTTAGGATTTCATGAACCCTTGTGTCTAGCTCTCATCCCTACCTCGCGATAATTTTCGCATTCTTCTTTTTCCATTTTATTTTCTTATTTTTGTTTTTATTTTTTATTTTATCTGTTTCTTTCCCACTTTTCGCTTCACGGGTGTTTGTTGTTTTTCATGCGCAGGAGTTCAAGAAGTCTCGACGACTTGATCCCCGTTGATCCAGAGATAAACTCCACCCTAAGGCGTTTGGCCGCCGAGAAGAGAAGAAGAGCGGATCCTGAAACCATGGGGGAGAACACCCCACCTCACAAGTCCATGCTGGAGTACTTGATGCCTTCCATCGAGTCCACCTCCGCCATTCGTCCTTCAGCTATTACGGCGCAAAGCTTTGAGCTTAAGCCGTATTTGGTGACGTGGATCCAGTTGGATCAATTTTCGGGTGCACCCATGGAGAGCCCCATTGAACATTTGGACTCCTTTTGGAGAAATGTGACACCTTCCGAATAAATGGTGTCACAACTGAGGTGATCCGTCTGAAGCTATTCCCCTTCTCTCTGCAAGATAAGGCCAAGCTGTGGCTTAGGGGGAAGGACCCGAATACATTCAACACCTGGGAGAAGCTCTCAAATACTTTCCTGACAAAGTTCTTTCCTCCGGGGAAGACCATGAAGCTGAGGAGTGAGATCTCCTCCTTCTCCCAGGCCAGCCACGAGTCTCTGCATGAAGCCTGGACCAGATACAAGGAGATGCAGCGGAGATGTACCCACCATGAGCTCTCCAAGTGGCAGATTATAAATCTGTTCTATAATGGGTTGAGGTACGATTTGAAATCTTCCATGGACGCCGCGGCTGGAGGGTCCTTTATGTCAAGAAGTGAAGAAGATGCCGGACAGATTCTGGAAAATATGGCATCTAACAATGAGCAGTGGTGTGACGAGAGAGCCACACCTAGATCTGGGGGCATCCACAGGGTCGAGGACGTCGACAAATTATCCAGCAAGTTTGACTTGTTGTCGACCCAGATCTCCGCATTGATGGTAGGAGCCGGTGGCACCGGTACACAACATATTGTCGTGGTGGAAACAGAAGTCATGGGGGAATTCGACGGTGGTGACATCTCACCACCGTTGGACCAAGTGAGCGCACTGTTCTACAATCCTACGGGAATTGCGCCGTATCCACCCACGGACTAGCTCCAACCTGGCCTACTCTCCTAACAACCAGAATCATCCCAACCTTAGCTACCGGGCGCCTTATCAACAGCCGACTCAGCAGCAACAACAGCACATATATCAGCCGGCTAGGCCTCAGCAGCAGTTTCAGTAGCAGCAATTTCAGCAGCAACAACCTCCACAACAATATCCGCAATATGCTCCAAGAAATCAGCAGCCCATCCAGTAACAATATGACCAGCATAGGGCCATCTCTCCGATTGAGTCCCTCTTGACTCAATACATCGCCAACCAGGAGAAGATAAATCTGAAGCTGGAGATGAGACAGAGAGTCCTCACTGATCAGGTGACCCAGCTGGGGTTACAAGTGGCGAACCTTCAGAGACCGCAGAATCTATTACAGCCACAGCCTGAGGTGAACCCGAGGGGGTGAATCAGACCTTAGCGCTCATGCATGAGCATGAGAACGTGTCCGCCATCGTCTTGAGGAGCGGAGCGCAAATCCTCACAAGAGTGCCCCCCAAAGGACCGAAAGCACCGTTGGTCGTGGAACGACCAATTGAAAAATTAAATGACGACGGTGCTTCGTCGCCAAAGCCAACTACTCTGGAGGGAGTCCATGGAGAGGAGAAGAAAAAGGATGAGGAAGGGAACCTCAGAGTGTTCAAGCCCGTTGTGCCTTTTCCAGAACGGTTTGCCCAAGCCAAGATAGATGAGAAGTATGGCAAATTCTTTGCCATGGTGAAAGATCTGAGCTTACAAATCCCCTTCCTCGAAGCTATCGAGACGATTTCCTCCTACGCCAAATTTCTAAAGGACTTGGTGACAAGAGGATCCAGAAAGGAGAAGGTCGTATTAACGGCGGAGTGCAGCGCCCTCATTCAGCGCGCAAATCCGCCTAAACTTAAAGACCCAAGAAGTTTCTCCATCCCTTGTTCTATTGGGGAGGTGCGAATCCAGAGGGCGCTCGTCGATCTAGGAGCGAGCGTCAGCTTAATGCCCCTATCGCTATACAGGAGAATAGGGATGGGAGACTTGGAGCCCACCAGCATGACATTACAGCTTGCTGACCGTTCGATAAAATACCTGGTGGGAGTAGTAGACGACCTCTCCGTTGATGTGAGTGGAGTACAAGTACCGGTGGATTTTGTGGTGATGGACATGCCGGAAGATAAGCACACCCCTATTATCCTTGGACGGCCCTTTATGGCAACTGCCGGTGTGCTCATAGACGTGAAGAATGGGAAGCTCTCCCTCAACGTCGGCCAAGAAAAAGTCGAATTTGACTTGGGATTGTCGATGAAGCACCCCGACCCCCCGGACGATCAAAGATGCAATGTGCTGGAGTTGGAGGAAGAGAGAGCTGTGGAGGCAAGCTCCTGGGAAATTCTCTTGAGAAATCCCCCCGATAGCTTGGGGGATTCAGAAGAACCAGTCGGCCCGAAGAAGAATAATGTTGCTGATGAGGCGGACGCCCGACATGTGATCACTCCCGGATTCCCAAAAGCTCCTCCTACGAGGAGAAAATGCAAAGAGCCCATGAGGCTCACCGGGGATGAGATCCGGGTCCTTAAACGAGTGGCGGTGGACGCCAATATGAAGGAGAAGCCCCCGGACCCCGTCAACAAAGGGAGGGTGGTCGAGCAAGTTTTCTTGTCGCCACCGACTACAACAAAGGGAGAAGCTGAAGCGATGCCAGACTTTGGGCATCACCGTATCGCCCACCTTGAACATCATCCACGGGCGTCGAGCTAACGACGTTAAACAAAAGCACTTCATGGGAGGCAACCCATGCTCTAAACCTTTGTTTTCACTTTTTAGGACTATTTTTAGCTTTATTTTATCTATTTTTAATAAATAAATCCAGCCGTCAAGAACTTCGGTTGAGGGACTTAGGCCATTTGTGCACTATTGCAGAAAACAAGGCCCCAACCGATCGGTTGATAACTCAACCGATCGGTTGGGATGTATCAGCTGACGGCCGTATCAGTCACTAAACGAACCGATCGGGTGAAGCCAGCCGAGACCGGGTGACAGACCGTGTAATCTGTACAGAAGTCTCGGGAATTTTGGGGAGTTTGTCAACCGATCGGGTGATGAGAAGCATGACCGGTTGACAGACCGGGTGAGCCGCACTAAACTTTCGGGAAAAAGTGTGAAGCGGCGAACCGATCGGTTGATTTTTCAACCGATCGGGTCACCTGTAGCCAACTTCCAGCAATAATTTCGACCTAAAAGTCAACCGATCGGGTGACATTTCACCCGATCGGTTCGACTTAAAATCCTATATATAGCGCCCTCCGCCCGTTCGTTCCGCCCTCGCCCGATTTCGAATTTCCGATTGCCGTTTCGACTCCTCCGCCTTCGACTGACCTCGTTCTTCCTCTCAGCCGACCCTAATCGATCTCTCCACTCTCCTTTTCCATGTCTCCATTGATTTCCCCCCCTTCTTCTTCGATTTCACCTGCACACAAATCCCTAATTTTCGCCCATTCTCCCCCGTTTTCGAAATTGCTGGAAGGATTCGCCGTGGCTTCACACGTGTTCCTGTTGCGTTGCGTTGGGGCGTCTACGAGCAACGATCTTCATCTCAATTGGGTAACTTCGCTCCTTAGCTCAATTTTTATTTTGCCCAAGAATTTCATTTTGCTCGATTGCCGTGTTAGTGTGTATTCATCGTATTTCGTATACACTCACACACACACGACTCCTGACAATGCCTCCTCGCCGTGCTAAACCCACCGACGCCGGTACGTCTAAACCTAGACCCACCCGTCGCGCTCGTCACACACAACCCCCCACCCAATCCACCACCACCAATTCATCTACCACCCCACGCCCCACTGACCCCGTTTACATTGGCGATGCCGAATACGAGGTGTCATTCCATGACGACGACCAAGCCGACCGGTTTGTATACATGCTCCTCCTAGCAGAAGCTGGTGGTCGGGCAACTCAGCAGTCAGTCGAGCGTGACCTACCCATCCTTCAAAGCCTCATTCGTCACATTCGCACTGACCCACCCGATGTCTCCGAGCTTCACATCCCACCCCCACCACTCGTGGTCCTCAGCACAGGCCCCCATCACCACCCCCAGAGGGTGGTGCCTCTGCTTGATATTTTCCCATCCAGCTTTTGCCTCCCCCTATTTTTTGTGCCCATCTATCTTTGCGGGGCCCTGCTTTACCACAGCTAGGGGGAGGACCCATTCACGCCTCGGGTCCCTTATTTTTATTTTTATTTCCATTCTTTTCTTTTATTGACCCCCATGCATATCTCTGCATTTTCACGTTCACATCATATCGCTAGCACTGTCTCGTCTTGCATGTGGGAAGTCAAATTTTTGGGTGTGCTGTCGTGTTTTGTTTTTCTTTGTGTATTTGTTTATTTGTCGTGTCGTGTGATTTTCTTTCTTTCATTTATTTTTATTTTCTGTTTATATGTCGTGTGATGTGCTTTTTATTTTTATTCGTATTTTCAATTTCGTTTCTGTGATTTTCTTGTCTTTCGTATCTTTTTGTGTCTGTGCGTATTCCCCCCCATATTCATTGCCCTCCCGTATTTAATTCTATTGCATTGATGGCAATGCAAGTTTCAGCTTGGGGGAGTCGCACTTCATGCGTCATTTGTCTCTTTTTCTTTGTTATTTAAGTCGTTTTTCTCCGCCTTTTTCTTTTTCTTTTTCTTTTCTTCTTTTTATCTCTTTCTCCTAGAGATGAACCCTATGATGAATTGCCACAAAATCACACACACCTAGCATGGCATCGATAATCACATTCACTAACCCTAGGATATCGAGTCATCTTGCATTTCATGCATCGTGGGTCCACTTAGCTTTTTGTGAGTCATGCATCGTGCCTAGCTGTTTGGTGTGCTTCTACTTTGTGATTTTACTTTATATACATGTCCAGGAATGACCCCTAGATTATCATGCTTCGATTTGAATATGCGGTATTTGTTCCTTCTGTCTGCTTCTGCATGATATATATATATCGTATACTTCATTTCACATGTGTCGGGATTCCACAATTAAGGACTAGGATAACCCATTTGGCCCATGCTCTAATTAGCGAGAATAGTTTCCTTTGCCCAAGTGTTTAGATTCAGATTTCTTTTTTGTTTTACTTGGTGCAAATCCCCTCGTCGTGTACCGTTCTCCCACTTGGGAGAGTACACATGTGTATAGCCAAAAACCCAAAAATCAAAAAAAAGGGAAAAGAAAAGAAAAACCCAAAAAGAAAAGAAAAGAAAAAATTGTATAGCCAAAAATCCAAAAAAAAATACATATATCCAAAACCCAAAAAATTTTCCTGTGTGAATATTTTCCTACTTGCCGAGAATAAAGGGAAGGCGAGAATTTGCACCGAGTGTTCTACTCCACATCATCTCAACCCCCATCGTTTTCGAAAACACTTGGCTTAGGAACTTTTTAGCTATTATCTAGGCTATAGTATGGTGATTTCCTTAACCCTAATTGTGGATTCCCTGACGCATGATATGTTTCGATTCTCGCTCTATTCTCATGCATGCTTGAGCTATATATTCACCGCTTAATTCGAATCGGATCGATATTTGGGTCATTTCTTGGATTTGTGTATATCGAGCTTTATCGCACATCGTAGATAGTGACACCGACTGCTAGCACACGACCACACTCACTCGCGCTTCACCGCGTGGGCCCACAGCATTTTTCTGGACTCGTATTCCATGGTTTAGTGATGTGATTTGGCGTTTGCTTGCTTGGTGTGTCGTTTTTGGTTTTGTTGGCCCTGACGGGCGATCTAGGATTTAGAGTTCTCTTTTTCTATCTCTCTCTATTTTCTCCCTCCGAGCTCTTACTCTCACTCGTCTTCCTCGAGGACGAGGAAGAGTTCAGCTTGGGGGATTTTGACGTGCGTTTATATTTCATATATTTGCGCACTTTTTCTTCCGTGTTTTTCCGTTATTTTCTGCCGTCTTATATTCGTTTTCTCGTGTTTTCTTGTTTTCTTTCACTTTTCCGTGTTTTTTGCATTTTGCAAGAGTTTACTGGCATAGGGGACAAAAAATGACGATATCATGAGTCCCCGGAGCAACGGGAGGAGTCAGGCGTGATCCAGGGGGTCAAACGACGAAGATCGCATCTTTCAGCCCCTCACCCGACCGGTTGGTCACTTCCAACCGATTGGGTGATGCACGCGTGCACCACCCGGACACAAGTTGGAGCGGCTAAGAAGTCACCCGGTCGGTTCAGAGACCGGTTCAAACGCCCCAACTCTCTGGAATTCTGATGCTGAATGCCAACCGATCGGGTGACCTTCACCCGATCGGTTCACATGTAACCGATTCTCCGAAGCCAAGACACGGAGAGATCAACCGAC
The DNA here is from genome assembly GCA_030789695.1 of Scilla litardierei. NCBI lineage: Eukaryota > Viridiplantae > Streptophyta > Magnoliopsida > Asparagales > Asparagaceae > Scilla > Scilla litardierei. The sequence goes on from CM061133.1 coordinate 203,190,131, forward strand.
CGGTTCACCCGACGGCACGAAGATCCAACCGATCAGCTTCAACCCTCAACTGACCGTGACATGTGACCGGGTGAAGTCCTATTTTGAGCTGCCGAAGAAACGAAGCAGGTCACCCGATCGGGTGACTTTTCACCCGATCGGGTGATATCGTTTTCTATATATATATGACCCCTAGGTTTTCCAGAAACGAGAGTTGTTATTTTTTGCTGTTTTTTCTCTCTCTTGACGGCTGTAATTTTTCAGATATTTGTAAGTTTTTCGATCTTTGTCAAACTTTAATATAGTGTTATTAGCATTGCTCTTACTGCTTTTCAATCGCCTGATCATGATTTTTACGGTCGATTTTGCTTTAGATCGCTTTTTACTAAATATGTGTGAGTAGTTCCCTAATCTGGGATTATGGTGGAAACCCCTTCGTGGGTTCTCCCCGATGCATCCATAGGGCTAGGAAATCGATAGGGATTAGGAATCTACCGGTTACGCGGGGTGTTTTATTGTCATTGGCGGGAAAAAGACCGCCTTTGACCGTTGGGCCAAGGGGGAATAAACTTGGCGGTTGACCCCCTAGCCATAACTCACGCCTTTAGCGTAGACGTCGAATCCTAGCGCGCGGGAGCTGCATGATGAGACATTGGGAGTTATCGTTGCGAGCTTAGTGCTCTCGGAGTCGGTCAGTGTTAATGGACACGGGAGTGCCCACTGACCGAACCCGGGAAGTCCGGCGTATCATCCTGGGCACCGACCGGAATATCGGGCCCAGGGGACGCTGGTACCACTTTCAGAGGCAACGTCTCACCATTGGACCCTAATTCTGATCGCTATCCTACCCGTAGGCCGTATCGGCGAGAATCGCACGATAGGGTGGAAACCAGAGTCCCGGCTTTTTCCTTTATATTGTTTATCCTTCGCATTCCATTTACTGTGACAACCCATTATCCGATTCGGGCTAGCTCGTCCATGGGGTGAATTTGACCCTTCCTGACACAAGCACAACCACGCCTCCCTGAGTTCGACCCCCAAGCCACACTACAACACCGTGCGCTTGCGGTTACAAATATTTAAATCTCACGCCCCCAATTACATTATTGCACACATCAAACACGCACAACGTGGGGACGTCACATAAGACATGTAACTAAGTAATATGGCGTAAAGTAAATAGCCAAGGAAGAGGATCATACCTGCGGTCCAATGTCGAGCTACTGCAAGAAAAGGATTAGCACGAACAATAAAGCAAATGCTCATACCAACATAATTTAAAAAAAGAAGGTATTAATGCCACAAGTGTAATTCAATATACGTCATCACAATCATAGCAGATAAGGACAAAGGAAGTGCATTAGGCAGAAGAAGTAACATGCAAGACCTTTATTTTATTATTGAGTTATTGGAACTTGGGTAAACTGTGTGATACCAGAACCTGGACATCACCCCAAATTTGGGGTGAATATAGCACACGGCGCAGTGGACACGGGCACTGTGCGACACCGGGCCTCTCAGCTCCCCCGTCCCTGGCAGGAGTGAGGCTCTCCCACAATAACTCAACCTTCGTATGTCCCCTCCACTCCCAGTAAAGGCGAGTGTGTATAAATATCACATATCACATAATCATTTCCCCCAACTTCTCAGTCCAGGCCTCATATCCACAATTTACTCAAATCCCACCTAAACCTGGGTTTTGCTAACTCACCCTCAATAGAGAGGATTGAGATATTCAAGAGTTTCATTTTATCATTTTAGTAATGAAGGAGTCAGCTTGCATGGCATCACATCCCATATTCATACCAACATGGGTCATGCACCGAAGTGACATGCCCTCCATCACAGCCATTTCAATTCATTATTCATAACACATGAAATCATGCTTTCCATGACTCCATCTTCACCAATTCATAACGCGCTTAATGTTACATGTGCATACAAACTCATTATCAAGTTTCTTTAACTTCACATTCATTTGGGCATTTCAACAAACACGTGGCATGCGCTATATCAATGAATACTATCACATCAGCAAATCTAGTAACAAATAGCATGATCAAGCATTCTTTCAAGTAACTCAACATCCATGCATAATAGAATGGAGAATTGACATCACCACAAGATTCAATATTAAACCAAGCACACCATCTTGCTGGAATTGCCAGAACAGCTATAATATCAGCTTGTTTGATCCATTTTTCTTGTGAATTTGACAAAATTTCCCAAATAAAAGTTATATATATATATATATATATATATATATATATATATATATATATATATATATATATATATATATATATATATATAAGTCCTGGATTCACAGATACAATTTCATGCAAACATATTAAGTAGGTGATTTATGGTGAATTATTTGGTGAAGTGTGTCAAGTCTGTTTTCCAGACAGATTTCAGAGCCTATAAAGATTGCTGTTTTTGGGCATGTTTTAGCCAAAATTTCGAAATATAAGCACTCTGATAAAATTATAGATAAACTTGTTAAGTTTCCAACGAGACCAAGAGCATCAAATTCCATTGTGTGTGCAGATAATTAGATCAATTATTCTGAACTGTGTCAAGACTGAAGATCATACAGACATGTTGTAAAGATGGAATTTTTGCTCCTAATTCCTGAATTGAACATATATCAAAATTTATATGATTTTGGGGTAGAACTTTAAGATCTACCAAAATATAATTTTTTTGAAACATGATTCAAGCTACAGTAAACATAATTATAGCAACAACACACAATAGACTTTCAGGATTTTAAAGGAGATGGCTTTGCTAAGAATTTCAAGGAAGAATTGTGAAATTGACACATGATACATAAAATTTTGACTATCCCTATCACATATTAAGTAAATAATGCTATAAAAGCAAGAGAGCAAGAACAAATTAATGGAGTTCCAAATTCAAGTTAGATCCTACCTCAAAACTTGATTTTTCCTCTTTTCCTTCTCTTCTTTCTTCTCCACCTTCTTCTCTCTTGAAGCTAGTTTGAATACCTTCTAATTGGAAATGGAAATTAGGGGTTTTGAGTTGAAGAAGGAGGAGGAAAGGGGGGTCGGGTGGCCGGCCCTATTTGGGGAAGAAAAGAAAAGAGAAAGTGAGAAGAGGAGAGAAGGTTCAAGAAAGAAAATAAAAGGGTTTTCTTAAAGAAAAATCTACACATCTTACTTTCTCCACATGCCATGAATCACCTAAAATGACTAAAATACCCTTCCAAAAATGCCCCTCAATTTTTTGGTATTTACAAGTTTGCCATTACTTTATGCACCGACCACTTAAGTATGTACGTCCAGCAGCTTTAGTCCAAATGATCGTTTTGCCCATCACCTTTCTAAAAATTTACGGGGGTTGCCATTAACCCCTAACCTCTTTCACACTTGCATGTCTTACCTACACACACCCATGCATGCTTACACATGCATACATGCCCCGTGCACACACGTCCAACACATTCCTGTTGTTTCGCACCCGCGACGTCTTTCACACTTCCCCCGCACTCAATCTCCCTTTCTCGACTCTTAGCCACGCATTACGGCCCAATCCTCCTTGCACTACATTACATACATAGATATCCATGTTTACTTCATGTCTACGTATGCACCGTAGGTAGAAATACCACGTGTGTTCAATAGAATACACGTATAGTGCTAAATAGGGCATGACAGTTAGTCTAATAACTAACCGGTTATTGGGTTCATTGGGACTCAGGAGAGGTCGTCTAACCTTAGAAATTCTCCCATCCCACACTCTCGTGGTGCATGATAAGGAATTCCCTTACATCATCTCCTTCCCCCTCTCGCGATGCAATGATAGGCCTACCTAACCTACACTGATGCCGACTCTCGCCGATAAATCGGTGTACGTTAGGCGCATTACGTTTGACGAACGTCCCCAATCTTACTCCCGACCACAGTGGCGTTCAGAGATTAGACCTATATTAGGAGGGTTCTAATCGGTGTCCGACTCTTGTCGGTCGCACCGATAGCATGGATCATTGTAGGGAACGGATCCCCAGATTGGTCTTGACTCTCGTCGGAGGCCAATTCGATCGCCTTGAAGGGAGGAGGTCGAATCTACGATGATAATCATCATCCTAATATATCCCCAATCTTAATTAGCCCAACAAAATATGTTAGTTAATTCATCGAACACATAGCCCTAATCTAATGGAGTTTAACCCATTGCCCTAGATGGAAACTACTCGCTAATCATTAAGCTAGAAGTGATTTCAAGCATTGGGTAAGCAATGAAGCCATAGATTCAGATTGGGTAAGCCATAGATGGTAAAAACACAATAGTAATAATAAAAGAGAAAATTTCTATTATATAAAACCAATGTATTACAATGTAAACTAATTAGAACAACTAAAAATAACAGAATAAGGGAGTTAGAAATTCTTACAACCCCTCCAAAAACCATAAAAATAGCTAAAACAAGAGATATGCTCGCTGGAGGAAGAAGATGGGTTTATATACAACGCCCAAAAAGACAGAAAAGTCCCCTAATTGCTCCCAGATCGGCGTCCACGCAGTTATAGAAACCAACTCGACGCAACCGCATTGAAAAAGACGTGGTCGCATTGTTCCCTTGCATAACATGGAGGCATGGAGGCTACAACAACGCGGTCGCATCGCTAGGGACGCAGCCGTGTCGAATAGGGCTTCAACGACCATGTCGGCATCAAAACAGCCGCGTCGTTTGACTTCGGTCTTCAGGATAGCGTGGTCGCGTCGTCTGTCGTCATGCAAGCCATGTTGGTTGCGTGTCTTCAATTCTTCTCCTCAGCGACCAGACCATTGGAGGTCTACGACGCGGCTGCGTTGATTTGGGTTCCAGAGCATATTGATGCGGCTGTTTGTATCAGATTGACATGCCACGTCAGTTGCAGTTCTACATATATCTTCCCCCTTATACTCTTTGATCTCTCGGCCTCGCTTCTTTTGCTCATTCGCGCTAGAATCACACCGTATGGTACCTAATCAGTACATACTTCCTGCAAAGCATAGTTGGGACCATAAAAGCAAAAGAGAAAACAAAAACAAGGATGAATGGCGAAGAAAATGATGTAAAACGTGCATGAAAAAGAGGGAAAAACTATATACAATAAACACTCATCAAAATCCCCCAAGCTAAACTCTTCCTTGTCCTCAAGGAAGACAGGAGAGAGCACAGATCGGAGGAATGCAATCAACATGCGAATGATGCAACGGAACTTCGAGAATTTTCAAAAATCGAGATTATATACATGGGCGAACTGAAAATTTGAATTCATGAAACTCAAATGCTTCGAAATCTTTCCATTGACGAGAATGTGATCCTAGTACGTCATCCCCACTCAAATCACCAAGTAATACACTATACGATGGCCACACTCACATCCTAAGACATTTCATCTAACCCATCCTTAGATTGAAGGAATGTGAACCTAAGCTATGCAATGGTCGAAGAGGGAATAAATATGTGATAATGGGATATATGTCTATCGAAGAAGTGTCACTAACGACACATCAAATTTCCTTGATTCAAGAATTTGCTAAGTTTTATTCTTGCCTTCTTATATATATATATACATATGTATATATATACAATTTATTTTCTTTACACATTTTTTTGGGATTTACATTTAGGTCATGTAAGGAGTGTTGGGTCGATGACTCACAGGTCATACGACCTTAGGGCATCGAGTTAAGACGGACCCCTCGGACCTACTAACTCAACCCATGTAAAATCCTTATTCACATGCACTAACCCAAGATAGGCCTTTTTGATGGGAATCTAGTCCCACCCCAAGTGGTTTGTTTTGTTGATGATCACTCCAAATGTTGTTAAATTACTAATCATACTATTTAAGTGTGTAGGTTGTGCAATAAGCTAATTGAAGCTCGAAACATACTCCGAGAAGAAGAACTTCAACCACATACATTGAAGATGAAGATGAATTTAGCTCGCAACTCCAAAGCTCAAAGAATGTGCTCAAGCTAAAGCTAAAGAGGAGCTCAAATTCAAGCGAAGCATATGCAACTAGCTCAAGCTCATTCATGGCTTCAAGTTCTTCATAGAGTCTAGTGTGTGAGTTGTTTTTCATTTTCGTAGGATTATGTCAAAGCCAAGAAGAATTTCCACACACACAAAATGATTTTCTAAAATGTTTTTAAAACTCATTTTAAAATTATTTGCGAGCATACTTTTCATAGAAGCTAAGTTTCAACTTGTAGTCAACTATAAACACCCAGTAGTTCACTACACTGATTTCTGTCTTCTACCAGAAAAGATACTCTGGTAGTCGGCTACCAAAGATAGGGAGTCGACTACCAGTTGTAGCAGATTTTCTCTGAAACACTCTAGGAGTCGACTACCAAAGTTAGGGAGTCGACTACCAGCTGTGCGACCAGAATTCCTTGATTCACTCTCTCATTTATTCATTGCTTGATTTTTTTTTGTCAAAATTCAAACTTGATTTGAATAATTTTGAATTCTCCTTTGGCTCTATAAATAAAGACCATATGAGAACATTTTTCTCACCAATTCATTCTTGAGCAAAATTATTATTCTCTCAAAAGATCTCATCGTTCTCATTGCTCTGAAAGTTTTTCATAGCCAAAATGGTTTTTCAATTTCTGACCTTATTGCTTATATTCTTTTATAATTCGTTTTAAGATCATTATTATTTTTGGCTATTGCAAATTGGTTTTCAAAATCCTTCTCTTTGATTTTTTATATTCTCAAAGGATTTTGAAACATTTAGATTCTAGATCACATTGAATAATTTCATATTCTTTGTGTGATCTAAGAACACATCTAGATTCTAGATCACATTGAATAAATTCATATTCTTTGTGTGATCTACAAACGATTTAAATTCTTTTAGCCACGTTAAGCACAATTGCAAATTTAATCTTGGCTATTGAATTATTGGGTGTAAAAACTAATCTCCACTAATTCATTATGGTGTATTGGATTTGATTTTACTTGTAGTCCCTTGGTGATAAGGGTGGTTGTAAATCCTTGTTGTAGGCAAGGTGTTTGTGAAAAGTCATCGGATTGTGAGGCAAGGTAAAGTCCTCGGGTTGTGAGGCAAGGGTAAAATCCTAGACAAGTCTAGGTGGTCGAAAATCCTAGTTGAGGCTAGGTACTTGTATTGCTAAGGCAATAGTGGAAATCTCGTACCGGATTGGTCGGGGACTGGACGTACCCAAGGTTGTAGGGAACCATGATAAAAATCCTTGTGTTTGCGTTTGATTCTCTCTGTGATTGTTTATCTCTACTTTGTTTATCTTGATTCATTGAGTATTACATTTGTAACTCATTCATAATATATTGCAAGATTAATTTCTGTATCTGCTTCTCTCTTATACTTCTGTGAAATCTTATATATCTTCATTAAGTATTTATTTAACTGAGCTGTGCTTAATTTCCCTCTGGGAGTCAACTACTGTTCTTAGGGAGTAGACTACCAGAAGAGTTTTATCTCTGACTTGTTTTGAAGATTAATTAAGTTGATTAAGAACCAAGCGTAGATCACTCTACTTGGTTTCTTAGGCAATATTAGAAGGGTTTTAATTAACGATCGAAAAATATTTATTATTTGCACAACACTATTCACCCCCTTCTAGTGTTGTTTGCCATCCACAGGATCCAATATTTGGTATCAGAGCAAGGTTATAGATGGCGTCAACCAATCATTTCCCCTAAGGACAATCTTCCACCAGACCACCACTTCTCAACGGATCAAATTATGGATCTTGGAAGAATCGGACGCGAATGTGCCTTCTCTCTATCTCCTATGATCTATTGGAAGATAATGGAGAATCCTTATGAAGAACCCACTCTTGAGGAAGAAAAGTGGACCAAGACAGAGAAGGACAAAGTGTCTCTAAATGCCAAGGCGGTGTCCACTATATATTGCGGTCTTGACACAACGGAGTACAACCGCATCTCCATGGCTACCTCCGCACACCAAATATGGAAACTCCTTGAGGTAACACATGAAGATAACCAAAAAGTTAAATCGTCAAAATCTTCTCTTTATGCTGGCAGGTATAAACAATTTATGATGGAGAGAGATGAGAACATAACGGAGATGTACACGAGATTTACGGAGATCGTCAACACACTTGCGGGATTGGGAAAGAAGTACACACAAGAGGATCACGTATGCAAGATCCTTAGATCCCTCACTCCCGAATGGAAATCTAAAGCTTCGGCCAGTGAAGAAGGAAACGATACTTCAAAGCTAACATTGGAAGAGCTCATCGGCAATCTAATGGCGTATGAACTCCAACTGCAAGAGCGAAATACCAAGGAACACGGTGAAAAGAAGAAGAACCTTGCATTCAAAGCAACATCGGATACGGAGGAGTCCGAGAATAAGTCAAAGATGAGATGGAGAAACAAATGGCACTCATCTCTAAAGGATACAAGAAAAATCCTAGAAGCACGTAAGTCCTACAACCGTAAGTTCAATTCCACTAATGATGTTATTTGTTATGAATGTAATAAGCCAGGCCATATGAAGAATGAATGTCCTCTAAAGAAAATCAGAGATAAGAGAACGTCATACAAAGGCAAAAGGCCAAGTAGAAAAGCTTTTGGGCTTGGGATAGAAGCGACGATGAAGAGGATTCCGATAGCTCATCATCATCTGAAAATGAAGGAAAAGCAAGCAAAAGGAACGATCGGAACTACATGTGCTTCATGGCACGGGAAGACCCCAAGGTAAATTCCTACCATAACTCTAGTGATAACGATAGTAGCGATGATGATGAAATTGATTATGAGGAGGAATTTCATAAAATTTTTGCATTATATGAGGTCCAACTCAAAGAGCTTCTAACTCTAAAAAAGATGCATAAATCTTGTGGTTCTAATCCTACTAATCAAGAGCCAGAAAAGATTAGAGAAGAGAACCTAAAATTGATTAGCAACAATAAATTTAATTGAAAAGAATAAGTTGCTCAATATAGAACTCAAAGACCTAGGAAATAGGTTTAGAGACTTAGAAAAGAACATGACCGCCATTAAGGCAAAGCATGAGGACTTGGTTAATAATGTTACTAGATTCAATAAAGGTAAAGAAAAATTAGATAGCTTGATTAGATCACAAAGACCCCAATCTAGCAAACATGGCTTAGGTTATAACATGACCAATCCAAATGCTAGAAATTGTCATTATCAAGCTAGAGTTCCTAAAACTGAAAATGGATATGTCAAAGTTTGGATTCCCAGAATTGGAACCGTCCAAACGAAAGACAATTACATTTCTAGTTTTATGAACAATGTTCATTTTTGTAGAGATTATAAATTTACTTATGGGAAATCTCAACCCAACTGGGTTTGGTTCCCTCTTGGTTGATGATTACATTATTATGTATGACTAATCCCATGGACCCACAAAGAAAGGGTACCAAAATTATTTGTTTGATTTTCAGGTACAAAAACTATAAGGGATTAGTAGAAGAGCTCCCAATGAATCTCTAAATCCATGCATACATTAAGGGGGAGACCCAACTGCAATGATGCAAACTTTAAGGGGGAGCCTATGAAATTTTTTTTCTTCACTTGGTATGTATATGATTATATTTTTTTGTGATGACAAGGGGGAGAAAAAGTGAAGCAAGCAAAAACATGAATGAATAATAAACCGCATCTAAGCAGGGGGAGTAAGTACACTTACTCATTGTTTTTATTTCATATTATTCATATGTTTTTCATTTGGGTGTCATCATCAAAAAGGGGGAAAGTGATGGGAATCTAGTCCCACCCCAGGTGGTTTGTTTTGTTGATGATCACTCCAAATGTTGTTAAATTACTAATCATACTACTTAAGTGTGTAGGTTGTGCAATAAGCTAATTGAAGCTCGAAACATACTCCGAGAAGAAGAACGTCAACCACACACATAGAAGATGAAGATGAATTTAGCTCGCAACTCCAAAGCTCAAAAAATGTGCTCAAGCTAAAGCTAAAGAGGAGCTCAAATTCAAGCGAAGCATATACAACTAGCTCAAGCTTATTCATGGCTTCAAGTTCTTCATAGAGTCTAGCGTGTGAGTTGTTTTTCATTTTCGTAGGATTATGTCAAAGCCAAGAAGAATTTGCACACACACAAAATGATTTTCTAAAATGTTTTTAAAACTCATTTTAAAATTATTTGAGAGCATACTTTTCATAGAAGCTAAGTTTCAACTTGTAGTCAACTATAAACACCCAGTAGTTCACTACATCGATTTCTGTCTTCTACCAGAAAAGATACTCTGGTAGTCGGCTACCAAAGTTAGGGAGTCGACTACCAGTTGTAGCAGATTTTCTCTGAAACACTGTGGGAGTCGACTACCAAAGTTATGGAGTCGACTACCAGCTGTGCGACCAGAATTCCTTGATTCACTCTCTCATTTATTCATTGCTTGATTTTTTTTGTCAAAAGTCAAACTTGATTTGAATCATTTTGAATTCTCCTTTGGCTCTATAAATAGAGACCCTATGAGAACATTTTTCTCACCAATTCATTCTTGAGCAAAATTATTATTCTCTCAAAAGATCTCATCGTTCTCATTGCTATCAAAGTTCTTCATAGCCAAAACAGTTTTTCAATTTCTGATCTTATTGCTTATATTCTTTTATAATTCGTTTTAAGATCATCATTATTTTTGGCTATTGCAAATTGGTTTTCAAAATCCTTCTCTTTGATTTTTTATATTCTCAAAGGATTTTTGAAACATCTAGATTCTAAATCACATTGAATAATTTCATATTCTTTGTGTGATCTAAGAACACATCTAGATTCTAGATCACATTGAATAAATTCATATTCTTTGTGTGATCTACAAACGATTTAAATTCTTTTAGCCACATTAAGCACAATTTCAAATTTAATCTTGGCTATAGAATTATTGGGTGTAAAAACCAATCTCCACTAATTCATTGTGGTGTATTGGATTTGATTTTACTTGTAGTCCCTTGGTGATAAGGGTGGTTGTAAATCCTTGTTGTAGGCAAGGTGTTTGTGAAAATTCTTCGGATTGTGAGGCAAGGTAAAGTCCTCGGGTTGTGAGGCAAGGGTAAAATCCTAGACAAGTCTAGGTGGTCGGAAATCCTAGTTGAGGCTAGGTATTTGTATTGCTAAGGCAATAGTGGAAATCTCGTACCGGATTGGTCGGGGACTGGACGTATCCAAGGTTGTGGGGAACCAGGATAAAAATCCTTGTATTTGCGTTTGATTCTCTCTGTGATTGTTTATCTCTACTTTGTTTATCTTGATTCATTGAGTATTACATTTGTAACTCATTCATAATATATTGCAAGATTAATTTCTGTATCTGCTTCTCTCTTATACTTCTGTGAAATCTTATATATCTTCATTAAGTATTTATTTAACTGAGCTGTGCTTAATTTCCCTCTGGGAGTCGACTACTGTTCTTAGGGAGTCGACTACCAGAAGAGTTTTATCTCTGACTTGTTTTGAAGATTAATTAAGTTGATTAAGAACCAAGCGTAGATCACTCTACTTGGTTTCTTAGGCAACATTAGAAGGGTTTTAATTAACGATCGAAAAAGATTTATTATTTGCACAACACTATTCAACCCCCCTTCTAGTGTTGTTTGCCATCCACAGGATCCACCAATTTTAACGCAAGGCCCCGACGGTTACTATCATGGGGATCTGGTTACTCAGCTTTGCTAGGGGAACTGTGCATATATTTTTTATATTCACAGGTTTTTTTCTGTTTTTTCTTTTTTTGGAAAGCATGGGTATACTAGGAAAATTCAATCCTCATTACTTGGTGATGTGTGGTTATCCAAGTTTCGAGGGATTATAATCCATTATACACAACTATCGGCTCTACGGTCCATGCATAGAGTGGGTTCTAGGTATCAATCTAGGTCGGTTTCAAGTACTACTATCTTAGGGTCTGTGAGGACGACCAAGGCCAGGGTTACGTACTATTCATATATTCATGTCGACATCACGAAAATCAAGCATAAAAGTTCGAAAAACGAATTTCAATTTGAGATTTTACGCATATAAAAACTAGCTTTCAAAAAAATTCTCGAGGCGAATGCGAATAAATACAAATGGATGCATGATGATGCGAGATGCAGGATGCGAATGTAGATATTTTTGGAGTTTTTGATTTTTTTGATTTTTTTGGGTTTTTGAATGCATATACAGAGTATAAACATGATGCATATGAAAAAAAATGAAAAATGAAAAATAAGAAAGAAAAAATGAAATGAAAATAACGATAGAAACAAGAAAATAAGGAAGAAAATGAAAAGAAAATAGAAAATCGACGCAAAAGTGCTCCTCCCCCAAGCTAAATTAAGTGTTGTCATCAACGCAAGGAAAACACAGAAAAATATAGATGAGGACAAATAAAATGAGGGGAAGGAGATCCTGGTGCATCTCCCCCAAGCTGAAATAAAAACGTGCCCAAAAAGTAAAGTGTGTGAAGCTGGGCTATATGTGAGGGAGTGCCAAAAAGATGTGCTCAAATCATGCAGAGCCACTGTTAGGTGGTGGCTGGGTGGGTGGAGTGGGTGGATCAGCTGGATCAGTTGAAGCCTCAGCTGTGGTGTTAACGTGGGTATCCAATGAGGGACATGAGTGTTGCCCTCACGGAGTACACGAGGCTGTGTGCTACACCACAGAAAGAAGAGCTCGTCCTGAGAGATCTGACCCGTCTCATATCGATAAAATAAGGAATTTACTAAATGCAATGGACAATACAGAGGCCAGGGTGGATGATGTTGGTCGTCTTCACCGGTGTCTTAGGGATAAGCTTAGTGATCCTAAACCAAAAGTCGTGTGCATCATACTCAGGGGGGGTAGCCATAGTTGTGGTGGCATGCCTTGGGTTCTAAAGCTTTAGGCCACTGGAAGAGTATGTTCAAGGAGTCCTTGGACAAACCGTACTCCTTGTTCATTATGCGAGAAGAAAATCCTGAAGGATACGATTTGAACGTGGAAAGAAACTGCAAAGTGAGCCTCATATAAGTCCTAGCCTCACACTCTAGGAATTCCTCCCACCCGATGTTCCGGAGGAGGGTGCTGACGACGTCTATAAGACCTAGTGCAGAAAGAGCGGTGACGCTCGGGAATTTGGTGTGCACTATAGGCCTAGAGCTAAGAGATAGCAATCTAGTGTGCTCGTCCTCACTCATGAAATTGATTCTTAGAGTTTCAACTTGAGGGGCAGGAAGAGGTGTGCCTCCCCTATCAAGAACGGCTTGGGCTTGGGCGACTTTGGCTTAAAAATCTTGTTGCTTACGACGCTTACCCTTGCCTTGGGAGGGGCCAGTAGTGGTAGGCTTCTTCTTCTTAAGCATGGTGAATGGTGAGTGATGCAAAGGTGTGTCGTGAAGTGTATGCAGACACGCAAAGCTTTGAGCAATTTCAGCGACAAATTTGGAAAATTAACGAGTATTGGAGCAAAGTTACCAAAGTCGAAGCTCCTTGCTGCAATCGATTGCACCAATGCTGAGAGAAGGCTCCACTAAGCTGCCCTTGAGCTAAGAACTGTACTTGTGCCACCCGCATGGAGTTACAACCGCAAAACCCTAAACATAGAAGCTATGGCTTCTGTCACGCCCCGCTTCCCAAAAATATGGAGGCGAAGCGTGAGAAGGTCCGCTCAGACTTGAAGCTACAAAGCTGCAAGTCCGATAAGCGTCAAATCAAATTTAAAACTGCAGGTCCTTGCAACGCGAAACGAAGCAAAGATAATAATAACGAAAGAGACAAAAGAAACATATCAGAATATCCATAAAATAAGTTTCAACATCACAGAAAAAGCCACCAGGCTGAATTAAAAGAGAGTCTAAAGGCCCAACATGGCCAACAAAAGTACGAAGCGTAGGTGCCACGCACCAACAACTAACAAAAGACCTAAAACAAAAGAAAGCTCATCAAAGACTCAAAGAATGGTCACCGGTGTCCACCAAAATCCTCCTGGGCAATCATGGACTCAGACTCAGTGTCAGCAAAACATCACGTACTCAGCAACGGTCTCTGGCTCATGGTCTAACATGTGACACCCAAAAGAGCAAGGGGCACATGTCAGCAAGTCTACAAGAGACTTGTGCAAGGAAACTGAAAGCAGGTAAAAGTAAAGCAACCTAGCAGTTCTAGCATGATGCAATGACATGGCAGTTAAAGTAATGAGTGCAACAGGTAATGTAAAGTAAAGTACGAGCATGGCATTTAAACATGGCATGGATGACAAGTATTACATGATTCATTCACAAGATAAGTACAAGACAAGGAAAGTAAGCATCTCGTGCACAGAGATTCCGTCTTTTGGCTAGAGGGCGGATCAGGCCTCTCCTAAGCTCAAGTGACCGTTTATCCCTACCCCTCCACGTGTATCGGGCATTGGTTTTCAGCCAACACATGAGGCCCGCTTCTGGACCACGAGCCAGGAAGTGTTTTAAACAAGTATGGCCTAGGGATGCACCTAGCCAGAAACACGGAAACACGGATTTGTACAAGTATTTTGTAGCGTGTGCTACGATGCAACAATCAATTTGGATGACATGTAAGATGCAATGCATGACAGTTAAAAGTGCGTACAGATAAGGAAAGTAAACGTGACAGTTTAGTATGCATGAACAACAAGTTTAAAGAGTTGGATCTAGCTTCGTTGTCAAGCTAGACCAATTAGGTGACGGATCTAGTTTCGTTGTCAAACTAGATCAAGTAGGCGTCTAGCCAGCTATCATTTCACTGACTAGTCTCTTTTACGCTAGGAACATGGAAGTGGCCTAAAAACATGGCCCTACACAAGAGTTAGCAAGTTTCACTTGCCTGCAAGCACGACGTCTGAGCACACCGTCCAATGAGTCCAAAAATCACAAGTATCCTACGTGCACAAGTCCACCGGCCTAAAGTCCATATTATTAATCTTGATTAGTGAATTTAAAACATTTAAAATACTTTAAAAATACTGATTTTAGTCTTGATTAGCATGTAATAGGTTGGGGGTCCTAAGGGTGCAAAGCGTTACCTCGACACGACGCGAAAGCTACACCGGCGTCGGGTAGCGACGCCGGGGGTTGGAATAAGAGAACGCGCTCCAAGTCCTGATTCCAATATAGTTTCCTCGCTGGAAAGTTCAGAGCATCAACCGGAGCGACGGTTCTAGATTCCAAAGCTAGCACGTGCGACGACGGGCTACGACGTGTCGCAACGTCGTGCACGGCGAATCGTCGGAGAGAAAGCACCTAGGTGGGGCCCACAGTAGTCCTAGGGACCTTTGGGGGACCCACAATACCTCTGGAGAACTTGGGGGGCCCACGGTGGCAAGCGGTGCGACGGTTGCGGGGTTGCGACGTATGGCCATCGGTCGTACTCAGCCAAATGCGGGGGAACGGCTTGGTCGGTGCGGGGGAACGGGCTTGTGCATCGCAGCGGGTCGGTGTGGGGTCGGGGCTCTCGATCGGTGCGGGGCAATGTCCCGGTCGGGGCGCTTGGATGCGGGGAGGTGGGCGCTGCAACGTTGCAACGGTTGCAACGTTGCGAAGCTGCGGTCGGTGCGGAGATGCGCCTCGGTCAGACACGGCGCTGAGCGGGGGACGAAGCGGGGTTGGGTGCGAGCGGCTGTGCGGAACGGAAGCGGGCGAAGCTCTCGGTCTGACCGAGAGCTTCTCTCGGTCTGTGCGGTCGAACAGAGTGGGCGGCAGCAGCGGGTGCGGAGCGATGCTTGGTGCGGAGCGAGCGACCGGTCAGAGCGGGGGAACGGGGCTGATTCCGTCGGTCAGAGCGGGAGATCTTCGTCGCAACGTTGCGACGATTCGTCGCAACGTCCAATTTGAGTTTTGGAAGCGGCTAGGGTTAATTTCTTGCGAAAATAGGTCTTCCTAGAGGTTGTTTATATAGTGTAGAGGGGTTGACTAGGTCTAGGGCTAATCCTAATGAGATTAGGAGTTTAAAATAATTTAAAATTTAAAATTCAACTTCTCCAACTCACCCAAGGATTTGACTTGGTCCAAATGAGCTGGAAATTGGCTCAAAAATTCTTTAAAACGTTTAAAACTCAAATAAATTTTCTTTGGCCGAATTTAATATAAAAATTAATTATTAAAAAATATTATGAAACTTGTTTAAAATATAAAAGTGGTCAAATAAACTCCAAAAATTATAAAATAAATATCGGGGTGATCGTGATGACGAGAGTGAGCTAACTAAGAAGACGGATCTCAATTTTGACGTCGGACGACGAAACTAAAAATAGAAACGTCTCCCGTCAAAAGTGAAAATCGCCACGTCTCATCGAATAAGTTTAAATTGTGGGAAAACGACTCGAGAAACGTCGTTCCAATTTAGTGCCACTATTTAATACTCTCAGAGACGTTCACAATGGCATATCACACGAAAGTGTTCACCAACAAACAAAGTCTAAAACAAACACGTGCACGGCCAAAAGCACGTGCACGAAAAACGTACAACGAAAAGTGGTCGTTACATCCTCCCCACCTTAGAATAAAGTCCGTCCTCGGACTTTATAATATAGCTAGTCGCTCTAGTAACTACCCCAATCAAGTCACTTTATACTTCAAACCAGGTATAGTCATTACAAGTGCTTATATACGCACCAGGTAGTCAAACATTAATACTACCAACACGTACATATATTTATATATATTCACGTACGTTATACACTTATACCTATTACAGTCAGTCAAATTCATACATGTATTTCAATCATATTTATATAAACATACATCCCTTATATAACTACTACTTACCTAAACACAAACAATATTTCAGATACTCACATAAGGATAGTCTCACACTTAGCCAATACAATCATTGCTCTACCTATATGTAGCTACCTGTGCACAGACATCAAGGGTATACTACCCTCTAATAGTCATCCAATACCAAACATCTCAACACATATAGTCACACCATACCATTATTAATCAAGTTTTACTATATCTAATATATATTCACCACTACTATAATTTCACAATATATAGTCATTCAATGCATTCAAATATTTCACCATACATTCACATTACGTACGGTCCTATAACTGCATTTTCGACACGCCACATATACCATAGTCATCAATTCCTATAACTAAGCACATACTTACCCGTGCATGGTGCACACCCATGCACGCTAACATTTCATTTACGCATACCAATCATATCATTATATTACTAGCACATCTATGCACCTAGTTTAGCTAGCACACAAGCAAGTCCTTAGTAAACAACTATACCACAAGACCAACCCTATAACTATATACTGGTATAGCGACCCACAATCATGTGCGTAACACTACCAGGCACAAACACTTCTATCACTATACATACATCAAACATTGCTATATTCAAACTACAAACATACATTCAATATACTTAGAGTATACTCACTCAAGCTTGAGTGAGACTCAATACACATATCAGAATATTCTATATACGTAACACTGCATTCATACCTATACCAATACCACTCCAACATATATATATATATATATATATATATATATATATATATATATATATATATATATATATATATATATATATATATATATATATATATATATATATGTCTACCAATACAACCATATGCATACCATAAGTCAATCACACTTAATATTTAGGCAGGTAATACTTACATAGTTAAATCAATTTATATACCATAATAATAACATTACAGACATCAGCACCCACATATTTATAATACCCTCCCTAGTACAAACATTCACCGTATAGTCACACATAAGTAATGTATATATTCACACCATAGCCTACTACCTATAATTAGTATACTAACACATCCACACATACATAATTAAGATGTGCAATAGTCGTGTATACCTCACGGTATGCACGCATGCAACATCCCGCAAAAGCAAGCAATACCAATCAAAATTATAATCCTACTACCATATGCATATCACATATATACTCCTACAACAAAACATAACTACTTACGTCTAAACACCTTATATATCTACCTACGAGCACATACTCATACCTACTAATATATGGGTCACTCAATATGCCTACTTACTTATCTATATGTACACCTATTATCATCACTCCTAATATACACGTAGCTTTACCAATCATTTTATTTCAACCATTATAAGTATTACATACACTACTTAGATATTTCAACGCTAACTCTTATATACGCAGGCATCCTTAGTATAGTATAGCTATCCATACAAAAATCTATAACTACTAACACACAACAACTTCATACTATCACGAATAACTCCGAGTATATATATATATATATATATATATATATATATATATATATATATATATATATATATATATATATATATATATATATCACACATTAGGCAAGCATCAATATAATATGGGTGTATACTCATTCAAGCTCACGTACGCAACTTAGGTACGTGCACCACGACAACATCGCAAGGGTCCACGGGCCTACTAACAACTTAGAGTTGACACAGACATTGACGGACCCTAAGGCCTAAGCAACAAGGGAGGTCGAGGTCGTGGGCGTGACTTGGGAAGGATCGATAAGCACGAGTTCAGATAGGACGAATACGAGGGGCAGCTTGGTTAGACGAAACGTTGACTCAAAGGTGATGTTTAGGTTGAGGGAAAAAGAAGATGTAGTGATGCTTATATAGGATGGAGAAAAGAAATAGTATAAGTAGCATAAGCTAAAATACGTGGTGTTTGAAAACTGTCGTTCTTCAAAAGTTAAAATCCTCACCTGTAAAGTAATATTTGAAGATCGATAAAACGAGTTGTTCAAAATAAGTTTGAGTCGAATATTCATAATAAGAGAAAATGTTTTATTGGCTTATCGAAAATCATTAAGAAAAGGAAGTAAAATCATTTACACGAATATTAAGGACATGGTTTAGAAAATTTTATACGTCAGCAATTTAATATAATGTTGTCAAAAGTTTTGGAAAGTCAAAGAATGAAATCAAGTAACGGAAGAATTTAAACTCATGTTAAATGCTTTCAAAACTTTAGGCTATGGAAATTTAAAATGATCAGTTTGAAACTACTTTTAGAGAACCAGGGTTTGCCAAAAATGAAAAACTGATTTACGCAAGGTTCTTAATATACGAGCACAACAAGTCTGGCACGGATATAAAAATAATTGAAATTCAATTTGATTTAGAAATTTTCTAAACGCGAGTATGGTGAGCGGAAAGAAAATAATAGTAACTTAGCATAAGAATTATCAAGATCGAATAGCAAATCTTTAAAATCAAATCAGGGAGGGTCTAAAGCAGGAAGAGGTTATGAAAATAGTAATTTTGCAAAAATCTGAAGTAGCGAAAACGACGAGCAAAGACCAACTTGCTGAAAGCTGAAATTCCATGTGTCTTGAAAGTGTATTAAAGTAAACACGACGTATCATTCGTATAACACAAATAAGAAGGAAAATTATAAATCGAATTGGGCAAAGCAAAAGTACTGTCCAAAATAAAATTAATATATGAGGGGACAACACATTTACATAGGTACGAAAAATATAAGCTGGAAAAATATTATAAGCTAGAGTTCAAAATTTCCGACAAAAGTTTTTAAATTTTTAAAACAACGAGGGGGATGAAGTATATATATGCATTAAAATTTGGGACAAGGTTAAACTTCGGAAAGGAGGAAGTCGAAAATACTTTCAAGAGTTTCAAGGTTCATAATGGAGAGGTTCAAAAATTGACGACGATCGTCACGGGGGCGATCTCGTGAATCGAGGCAAGGAAATTGGTCGGAGATCAAAACATTCATATGCCTAGGATATGAATCAGAAGAGTCTACGGGAAACTCCTACGGTCGACCAACTAAAGATAAAAATTAAGCGCTAAGACTTCTAAAGGTTAGACGGTAAAGAAATGCGTTCAGCTTGGTCCGAAATCGATGAACCCAAAAGCGAACGACCGAAGGAAATTCTAGAAGTCTAATGTAGCCAGGGGAAAACAAGGACCACTAAGGTAACTCCTACGACGATCAATTGCTGACAAGGAGTCTAACTAACAATCAGAGGCCTTTAACTTAGCAAGCACAGACGTCTAACTAAGTCTTCCTATCACCTAGTGTCCTAAGAAAATGACTAAACTCAGGGCTTATGACTCGGATGTTGTAATTTATTTAATGGACATTCCGTTATTATCGTTGTTTCGTTAATTCGCAATTGCAAGACCGGACCTGCATGGGCCACCAACAAAACCTGTCACGCCCCGCTTCCCAAAAATATGGAGGCGAAGCGTGAGAAGGTCCGCTCAGACTTGAAGCTACAAAGCTGCAAGTCCGATAAGCGTCAAATCAAATTTAAAACTGCAGGTCCTTGCAACGCGAAACGAAGCAAAGATAATAATAACGAAAGAGACAAAAGAAACATATCAGAATATCCATAAAATAAGTTTCAACATCACAGAAAAAGCCACCAGGCTGAATTAAAAGAGAGTATAAAGGCCCAACATGGCCAACAAAAGTACCAAGCGTAGGTGCCACGCACCAACAACTAACAAAGGACCTAAAACAAAAGAAAGCTCATCAAAGACTCAAAGAATGGTCACCGGTGTCCACCAAAATCCTCCTGGGCAATCATGGACTCAGACTCAGCGTCAGCAAAACATCACGTACTCAGCAACGGTCTCTGGCTCATGGTCTAACATGTGACACCCAAAAGAGCAAGGGGCACATGTCAGCAAGTCTACAAGAGACTTTTGCAAGGAAACTGAAAGCAGGTAAAAGTAAAGCAACCTAGCAGTTCTAGCATGATGCAATGACATGGCAGTTAAAGTAATGAGTGCAACAGGTAAGGTAAAGTAAAGTAAAGTACGAGCATGGCATTTAAACATGGCATGGATGACAAGTATTACATGATTCATTCACAAGACAAGTACAAGACAAGGAAAGTAAGCACCTCGTGCACAGAGATTCCGTCTTTTGGCTAGAGGGCGGATCAGGCCTCTCCTAAGCTCAAGTGACCGTTTATCCCTACCCCTCCACGTGTATCGGGCATTGGTTTTCAGCCAACACATGAGGCCCACTTCTGGACCACGAGCCAGGAAGTTTTTTAAACAAGTATGGCCTAGGGATGCACCTAGCCAGAAACACGGAAACACGGATTTGTACAAGTATTTTGTAGCGTGTGCTACGATGCAACAATCAATTTGGATGACATGTAAGATGCAATGCATGACAGTTAAAAGTGCGTACAGATAAGGAAAGTAAACGTGACAGTTTAGTATGCATGAACAACAAGTTTAAAGAGTTGGATCTAGCTTCGTTGTCAAGCTAGACCAATTAGGTGACGGATCTAGTTTCGTTGTCAAACTAGATCAAATAGGCGTCTAGCCAGCTATCATTTCACTGACTAGTCTCTTTTACGCTAGGAACAAGGAAGTGGCCTAAAAACATGGCCCTACACAAGAGTTGGCAAGTTTCACTTGCCTGCAAGCACGACGTCTGAGCACCGTCCAATGAGTCCAAAAAATCACAATTATCCTACGTGCACAAGTCCACCGGCCTAAAGTCCATATTATTAATCTTGATTAGTGAATTTAAAACATTTAAAATACTTTAAAAATACTGATTTTAGTCTTGATTAGCATGCAATAGGTTGGGGGTCCTAAGGGTGCAAAGCGTTACCTCGACACGACGCGAAAGCTACACCGGCGTCGGGTAGCGACGCCGGGGGTTGGAATAAGAGAACGCGCTCCAAGTCCTGATTCCAATATAGTTTCCTCGCTGGAAAGTTCAGAGCATCAACCGGAGCGACGGTTCCAGATTCCAAAGCTAGCACGTGCGACGACGGGCTACGACGTGTCGTAACGTCGTGCACGGTGAATCGTCGGAGAGAAAGCACCTAGGTGGGGCCCACAGTAGTCCTAGGGACCTTTGGGGGACCCACAATACCTCTGGAGAACTTGGGGGGCCCACGGTGGCAAGCGGTGCGACGGTTGCGGGGTTGCGACGTATGGCCATCGGTCGTACTCAGCCAAATGCGGGGGAACGGCTTGGTCGGTGCGGGGGGAACGGGCTTGTGCATCGCAGCGGGTCGGTGCGGGGTCGGGGCTCTCGGTCGGTGCGGGGCAATGTCCCGGTCGGGGCGCTTGGATGCGGGGAGCGGGGCGCTGCAACGTTGCAACGGTTGCAACGTTGCGAAGCTGCGGTCGGTGCGGAGATGCACCTCGGTCAGACACGGCGCTGAGCGGGGGACGAAGCGGGGTTGGGTGCGAGCGGCTGTGCGGAACGGAAGCGGGCGAAGCTCTCGGTCTGACCGAGAGCTTCTCTCGATCGGTGCGGTCGAACGGAGTGGGCGGCAGCAGCGGGTGCGGAGCGATGCTTGGTGCGGAGCGGGCGACCGGTCAGAGCGGGGGAACGGGGTTGATTCTGTCGGTCAGAGCGGGAGATCTTCGTCGCAACGTTGCGACGATTCGTCGCAACGTCCAATTTGAGTTTTGGAAGCGGCTAGGGTTAATTTCTTGCGAAAATAGGTCTTCCTAGAGGTTGTTTATATAGTGTAGAGGGGTTGACTAGGTCTAGGGCTAATCCTAATGAGATTAGGAGTTTAAAATAATTTAAAATTTAAAATTCAACTTCTCCAACTCACCCAAGGATTTGACTTGGTCCAAATGAGCTGGAAATTGGCTCAAAAATTCTTTAAAACGTTTAAAACTCAAATAAATTTTCTTTGGCCGAATTTAATATAAAAATTAATTATTAAAAAATATTATGAAACTTTTTTAAAATATAAAAGTGGTCAAATAAACTCCAAAAATTATAAAATAAATATCAGGGTGATCGTGATGACGAGAGTGAGCTAACTAAGAAGACGGATCTCAATTTTGACGTCGGACGACGAAACAAAAAATAGAAATGTCTCCCGTCAAAAGTGAAAATCGCCACGTCTCATCGAATAAGTTTAAATTGTGGGAAAACGACTCGAGAAACGTCGTTCCAATTTAGTGCCACTATTTAATACTCTCAGAGACGTTCACAATGGCATATCACACGAAAGTGTTCACCAACAAACAAAGTCTAAAACAAACACGTGCACGGCCAAAAGCACGTGCACGAAAAACGTACAACGAAAAGTGGTCGTTACAGCTTCCTTGAAAGGGCCGGTGTAGACGAGGATGGGGCAGATGATGATGCTGATAGGGTGGCTTGATTTTGGGTAGTGATTGGGAGAGTTGGGGAGAGATTTGGGGGTGTTTGGAAGGAGGTCGAGTCGGAGAGAAGGGGGAACGTCGGGCCGTTTCAAGAAAAATGATTTCACAGGTCTGTTGTTTGGGGGTTAGGGGCCGTTTAGTTTCTCTCCTTGGTCCATCATCTACTTGGAGTCTAGTAGGTGTGATCGTGGTGGCTTCTCGTTGAATTTTCCCTTAGGGGCTCCCTCAGACTCTTCCTTTGTCATCACTTCCTCCAACTTGGCCTCCCTCCTGATAGGGGGCTCCGTCGTTTAAAATTAGCACCTCTAAATTGATTTCCTTCATTGCTTCTTCAAGGAGGTCTACTTGGTCCATTCAGTCTTTCTCCGTGAAATTCTTCATCGACTTCTTAAGGTCGACCTCGACCTTCTCCCGTCCAACATTGAGGGAGAGTCTTCCCCCTTCATGTCTGTAAGAACACCCATGGTGGCTAGAAAAGGTCGGCCAAGGATGATCGAAATGCGTGCATCTTCTGGTATGTCCATAATGACAAAGTCACATGGAACCAGTATGTTTCCAATCCTCACCGACATGTCCTCGACTACTCCAAGGGGGTACTACATCGAATGGTCTGCTAACTGGAACGGCATATTAGTTGGCTGGAGCTCTTCCAGATTTAGCTTCTCGTATATTTCGATGGGCATCAAACTAACGCTTGCCTCCAAGTCGCATAGTGCGCTCTTGATCTATAAATCTCCAATGGTGCACAGAATAGAGAAGCTCCCTGGATCTTTACGTTTCTCCACTACCTTCCTCTGGATGATGGTTATGTACTTCGCAGAGAGCACAACTTTTTCCCGCCTTCCGCCCTTTATGATTATTTCCTTCAAGATCTTTTGTGTAGGTGGTGATATCCAATATCATGTCGAGAAAAGGAATGGAGATGTTCAGCTGCTTGAGGAGCTCGAAAAATTTTCTGTACTTCTCATCCAACTTGGCCTTCGCCAATCTCGATGGGAAGGGGATTCTCGGTACATAGGTTCTGGGAGGCTCTTTAGCGGGCTTCCCTTGCTCCTTCTCAATTGGTTTCTCTTTGGGTGGTTCAGACTAGGGAAGTTCTTCCTCACACTCGGTCTCCTTCTCAATTCCAAACTTAAGCTCAACACGAGCTTCTTCTTCAATTCCAGCTTCCTTCTCCATAGTAGGCATGGAGGGGCCCTCAAATTCTCTCCCGCTTCTCAATGTGATTGCGTTCACGTGCCCTCGCAGGTTCTCTTTTGTTTGCCACGGCAACTTCCCTTGTGCCTTGGATAATTGGAAACGCTATTGCACCATCGACGATAGTCTCCATGGACTTTTTCCCTGACGCCAGCTGTTGCGTGGTAGATGCAAGTTGCCGTGTCGTCGTCATCAGTTGCTGAATCGAGTTATGGAAATAGTTATTCCTATGGCCCTGAGTTCGAATGTGACTCTCGTTTAACATCTCCAAGCTAAAATTTGGACATGGAAGGCATGTTCATTGGAGGTCTCGAGTTGAAATTCTGAAACTGACCCTGAGGAGGAGGTGGCTGAAATTCTTGGGGCTGCTGATGGTACGGTGGAGGAGCTTGCAAACTCGGAGTCTGGTAGGAAAAATTCGGGTGATTCTTCCCCCTGATTATATGTGCCGAAATACGGGTTGTTCAGTGGCCTTCGGTTATTTCCATATAGGGCGTTGGCTTGCTCGATACTCATATCGGAGGCGGCGCCATGGATGTATGGCATTCAATCCCTTGGTGTCTCTACAAACCACAAGCCTCACAAATTGCCACCGTGGGCGGGTTAGTAACACCAAGCCCAATAAGAGAAAGTTGCTTGGTTAAGGCGTCAAATTTAGCCGAAAGCAAGGATACCTCATCAACATCGTACTTACCTTCCCTCGCGAAGGTGCTCCTCCCATTACTCCAAGATTCATTGTTGGCCGCCATATCTTCCAACAATTTCTTTGCCTTGGTAGGGGTTTTACTGATGATTGCGCTATTAGCGGCTGCATCAATAGACATTCTCACTGGCGGTGTCAATTCATTGTAGAAAGCCTGGATAAGCAACCAATCAGGTACGTCGTGGTGTGGGCAGATTTGTTGT
Organism: Scilla litardierei; assembly: GCA_030789695.1. NCBI lineage: Eukaryota > Viridiplantae > Streptophyta > Magnoliopsida > Asparagales > Asparagaceae > Scilla > Scilla litardierei. The sequence continues at coordinate 203,215,368 of CM061133.1, forward strand.
AGGTCCTTGAATCTTTCCCAGGCCTCATACAAGTACTCTCGGTCCTACTGATTGAAGTTTGTTTTTTCATTATGCATCTTCGATGTTTTTCATGGAGGAAAATACTTTGTCAGAAAAGTAAGAGATAAGCTACCCCAAGTACTGAAGGTGATAGGACTATGGCTTTTGAACCAGTCCTTTGCCTTGTCCCTAAGATAGAAAGGGAATAGTCTTAGCCTAATGGCGCTGTTGGTGACGCCATTCATCTTCAGAGTATCCATCTTCTCCAGAAAATTGTTAAGATGGTCGTTTGGGTTCTCCATGGGTGACCTTGAGAATGGTCCCTCTGTATGAAGTCCACCAAAGATGGCTTGAGCTCAAAGTTGTTGGGCTCCACTGGTGGCCTCTGGATGCTAGATGTTGACTCATTGAAGAGCATGGAGTAATCCAAGAGCGACCTAGGAGGTGGTGGAGGTGGTGGTTCATGACCATTATCGGGGTTGCGTATCTCCGCCATTGATTCAAGGACTAGTCTCCTTCTTCTCTCGACGTTAAGTCTTCTTGATGTGGCCTCAATCTCAGGATCTAGCAAATGCAAGTTTGCAGCGCCTTGAGATCTCATGGACATGCAAAAGAGCCACAAAGAGGAAAAAATCAAGAGCATCGAGAATCAATAACAAAAAGAGATATGAACAAAAATAAACAAAAAAACGTAGTCTATCAACAAAGACTAAAATCGATATCAAATCGTGCCTCCCCAGCAACCGCGCCAAAAAGCTTGTTGTCCGCTTGCACGGACGCTAATAATAATTTACCACAGCGCATGGGTCGTGTGTAGATACAGGTCGAACACAGGGAGCAGTCAATGAGTACCGATTTATGGATTTTTGTTTGAAAGCTATGCAATAGGATTGGTGATTGAGGGTGAAATAGGAAAAGAGGAGAATCAGGAGGTAAAGCTCTAAGGCGTGGGAAATCCCCACCATTGAACTAAGGTTAGGGTTAGACATATAATTAACTGGTTATTGGGTTCATTGTGACTCGGGAGAGGTTGTCTAACCTAAGGGAATTCTCCTATCTCCCACTCTCGTGGTGCATGATAGGGTATTTTCTTACGTCATCTCCTACCCACCGCTCTCATGATACAATGATAGGCCTACCTAACCTACACCGATGCCGACTATCATCGATACATCGGTATACGTTAGGTACATTACGTTCGATGAACGTCCCCAATCTTACTCATGACCACAATGGTGTTCAGGGATTAGACCAATATTATGAGGGCTCTAATCGGTGCGATCGACATGAGATTCTTGTCGATCTCACCGATAGCATGGATCATCATAGGGATTGGATCCCTCGATTGGACTCGACTCTCACCGGCGGCCAATCCGATCGTCCTGAAGGGAAGGGATCGAATCTATGATGATAATCATCATCCTAATATATCCCTAATCTCAATTAGCCCAGCAAATATGTTAATTAATTCATCCAACCTATAGCCCTAATCCAATGGGGTTCAACCTATTGCCCTAGATGGAAACTACTCACCACCCATTAAGCTAGAAGTGATTTCAAGCTTTGGGTAAGCAATAGAAGCCATATATTCAGATTAGATAAGCAATAGATGGTAAAAACACAGTAGCAATAACAAAAGAGAAATTTTTTATTAAATAAAACTAATCTATTACAATGGAAACTAATTAGAACACCTAAAAATAAAAGAATACGAGAGCTAGAAATTCTTACAAAACCTCTAAAACCCCTAAAAATAGCTAAAAAAAGAGATATGCTCGCTGGAGGAAGAAGATGGGTTTATATACAACACCCAAAAAGACAGAAACGCCCCAAAATTGCTCCCAGATCGGTGCCCAAGCAACTATAGAAACCAACTCGACGCGACCGTGTCGAAAACGACGCGATCGCATCGTTCCCTTGCGTAACATGGAGGCACGGAGGCTACAGCGACGCGGTCGCGTCGCTAGGGACGCAGCCTGTCGAATAGGGCTTCGAAGACTGCGTCGGCATCAAAATAGACACGTCGTTTATCTTCGGTTTTCAGGATAGCATGGTCGTGTCGTCTGTCGTCGTGCGGGCTGCGTCGGTTGCATGTCTTCAATTCTTTTCCTCAGCGACACAGCCGTTTGGAGGTCTTTGACGCGGTCACATTGATTTAGGTTCCAGAGCATATTGACACGGTCGTTTGTATCAGATTGACGCCGCTGCGTCAGTTACAGTTCTACATATATCTTTCCCCCTTGCACTCTTTGATCTCTCGGCCTCGCTTCTTTCGCTCATTCGTGCTAGAATCACTCCGTATGGTCCCTAATTAGCACATATTTCCTGCAAAGCATAGATGTGACCATAAAAGCAAAAGAGAAAACAAAAATAGGAAAACTGGGACGAATGGCGAAGAAAACGATGTAAAAGGTGCATGAAAAAGAGGGAAAAACTATATACAATAAACACTCATCAGTTTGCCCACGAGGAAGTAACCCCCGATCGTATAACTGACTTGCCTGAGAGGTCTTCTGATATCCTGATCGTGTAGCCGGATCGACCCGCAAGGGAGTGGCCCTCGATCGTATAGCCGACCAGTTGAGTCGAGGTAAATATTGCATATTTATCCCCTCATTTGTTAGCATTTTGTGCATATATGGTGTTTATTTGGCGTCGAATACAAGCGTTTTTAGAACATCATTGATTATTGGAGTAAAACCTTTAATTATGCACACAATATCATTTTATGGCTTATTTTTATCTTCTCTTATTTTTCAGGTGAAGATGGCAATTTTCCGAGTCCAACGTCTATTTTTCCATATTTTTCTGAGATAGCATTTTTAAAATAAAATAAAGAAAAGAAAAATAAATATTGGCACGTACGTCGCACGCACCTTTCGCCTTATAGTGTTGGGCCAACATGTCTCAATCTGAGCCTTTGCACCCTAATCAGATGGTGGCATTGAAGTGCAGCGGGCTGAAGCTGAGCAGGCGATGTGGTGACATCTAGGCCGTTATGCCATGATCCAACGGACGACGCTCAAAACGAAGCGGATGTGAAGCACTCAACCCGCATGTACACTTGGTGGCTTCTTATTCAATCCCTCTTGTGATGAACGGTTTAGAACCACATGGAGAGTGGAGCAGCATGGTCAGTAAGCTGCCATGACGCGTGGCAGTTTGGAACTTAATCCTGCCTTTGATGAATGACTGACAGTTAAGCAGGCTTGCGGGCGGCATTTCAATCCAAATTTGATGTGTTTTTGGACCCGATTCCATTCCCAAACACAATAGTATAATACATGTATTTATCGAGGGGTTTGAGGTATTCTGAAGCGTATTTGGTGTGTAAATTGCTTAAAGCTTGACGAGTTTGAAGTTTGTCATGCCCCGCTTCCCATATGCTTGGGAGCGAGGACGCGAGCGGGTCCGCATGTGTAAGTAAAGGGGAGGTACTTCTGCTTTTCTTTCCTCCTTGACTTAACACAATAAGCGTCTGTGTGAAATCTTGCAGGTTCTTGCATGCATACTCAAAAACAACGCAGATAATTTATATTTACATTACAATCTCAATCGTCTCAAAAATGAAATACAACAATAAGGAGAGGAAGAGAGGATTTATGGCTCTTACAACACAGAGTACATAAATTTAATACAATGGAACTATAAGGAAATGCAGCCTAAGAATATCTTCCTGGAAGAGTCCTGCATCTAGTGGATCACGCTAGCTGGAACTAGGATCTGCAAAAATGCCCCCAGACCCTGACAGACATTGCATTAAAACACAAATACAATGCCCGTCAGTGAGGGTTACTCATGTTGGTTCCCAAGCATCAATCTCGTTTAAACAATTAAAAGAATATAGCAGTGTCATGGCATTGTCTATTACCAGAATAAAAACATGTGAGCAAGTAGGGTGTAGTGCACAAAGTAAAGCGTGGTGAGCATGGCAATTATACATAAGCATGTTAAGAGAGAAGCTAGCATGCTACACAATTTATGATAGCAATCAGCAGAAGTAAAGTGGTGTGTCATTCAATCTCTTAATCTGGTGACAAGCCCAATGTCTGAGGGCGGAAGAGACTACAATTTTACCAAACCTTTCGGAGCTACCCATGGGTTCTATACTCACCGACCCCATCCGGGTGACAGTCAAGTTTACCAAATAGGGTGAAACCTAGCATTCCGACCTCTACTACAGTGGACTACCCCACCCATAAGTGTACTTTCTGGACCACAAGCCAGAATCAGCCAAACCGGCCATAAAAGGTTATATACTGGAACACGAGCCAGACTAGTCATATATGACCCTACTGGAACACGAGCCAGACTAGTCATATATGACCGATGGGAGTAGCCAACGGCATGTAACATCTAGTTGCCAACGGCATGTAACATCTAGTAGCCAACAGCATGTATCATTCTTTGATTATCAAGTTCATTCATGTGTCTAGCAGGCATTTCTAGCAGTTAATTTGCAGGAGTAATAAGCATGGCATAAAGCAGTTTAAATGAAGTAACATTTAACAACAGGTAGGAAAATGCACGCTTGCATTAACACATATTAATTTATTTAGACGAAAGAGATGTGGGAAACCTACTATATGATGCGTAGATCTGAGGAGGAGGCGGGTGTTGGGTGTCCACGTGATTGTAGCATAAGACGTGTTTTATCTGCGTCATTAAAATTCGTATTATCAGGCTAAAAGATTTTTAACCAATAAAAATAATACTAAAGCTAACTTATATGACTTAATATAGAGCTAACTCTTTAAAACATATACTTTAAAACATTTAATTTGAAATTCTATCTAAAACATTTAACATGAAATTTAGTTTAGATAACTTAATTAACTTAATAACCCAAAACTTTAAGAACTTAATAATTTTAAACTTAACTTTATAACTTAAAACTTAACACTCAAAATAACTCCAATAACTTTAAACTTAATACAATTTTTAATAACTTTAAAACTTAATAACTAAATTAATTAAACTTACTTACTTACTTAAAATAAGTTATATAAATATATAGTATGAAACTCCCTTTTATTCAAACTAATTTATACGTATTAATATTTTACCTCAAAACTTAAGTTATAAATTATAACTTAAACTAGTTAATATTATTTTTTTCTTTGAAACTTAATGACTTATATATTTATTTAAATAATGTAAATAACTTCCAACTAAATAACTTTAAGAACTTTCAAACTTGATATTTCTAAATGAATCAAATCCTTCAATTAACTTAAAGAGTAACCCAATAACCCACTTATCCAAATTAAAACCCAATACCCAATAAGCAATTTAATAGTTCAAATGAAACCCAACAAGCAATAGCTATAATTCAAATACCCGATAAGAAATAACTTGCCCATTCCAACCCAATACCCAATTTAAACTTATTTGAACCCATACCCAATAAGTGTACTTATACCCAAAACCTAATATCCAACAAGCTATTTTAAACCCAATAGGAATACCATACCAATAAGAAGTTCATAAACCCAATAAGCAATATAATTCATCCAAACCCAATAAGCTTTTTAAAACCCAATAAGAAACTTATACCTCCTCTCTCTATTCTTCTCTTCTTCTTTCATTTCTGGTTCCTCTTCTTCTTCTGTCCTTCTTCTATCTCCTTTCTTTTCTCCTTCTTCTTCCTTCTGTTCTTACCTTCTTCTTCTTTCTTCTTCTTTCGTTTTTTATGTTGCAGGGGATCGGCGGCAAAAGGGGGCAGCCGGCGGTGAACGGCACAGCGGCGCGACGGCCGGCAACGCAGGCATGGCGGCGCGGCGGCGGTAGGTGTGGGCACAGGCGACGGCGGCAGGTGGCGGTCGGCGGCAGCGCGCGCAGCGACGGCGGCAGGGTGCAGCTGCGGCTGGGGGAGGAGGGGTATGGGGGGAGAGAGAGAGCAGGGATGGAGTTGCTTCAGATCTCAATTTCAGATCAAGATTTGATCTTTCCTCTCTCTCAATTTCTGATTTAAGATTTTTCTTTTTGATTTGGAGTTTGATTTGGGTTGAATTGGAGTAGGGGAATGATGAAATTGAGTTTAAGAAGTTTAATTTGGGTTTGTTTGTTGTTGGTGGAGGGAATTGGAAAGGTGATTTGGTTTGATTTCTGCTGAATTTGGATTGGATTGAGATATTGGAGGAGTTTGGGTTGATAGAGAGAGGGGAGGAAGATTGTAGTGAGATGAAAGCATGCTGTTGTTGCCATCGTCGTTGTTTGTTTTAAGAACATTGAAGTGGTTGTAGGTTGATGAGAGGAGCTGAATGTGGGTTGATGTTTCAATTGCATGTTGGATCTTACCTACATATTTCGGTGGGTTAATGGGTATGGTTAGAAATTGATTAGGGGTAGATCCACCGCATAGGTGGGTGGGTGATTGGGTTAAAGAGAAAAGGAAATAGTAAGTTGGCTAGGGATTAATCAACAATAAATTAAATATAGTTAAAATTTGGGTGAAGATGATAATTAGGGGTAAAAGTAGATTAGTAAAAGTAAATGATAATTAGTTAAAGTAATTAGTTAAATGTCATTAGTAATTGAAGAAGGTAATTAGGAAAAAATAGAAGTATTAGTAATTGGCAGAAATGTAATTACTGAAAGTAACTAGTAATTGATAAAAGTGATTAGTAAAAGTAATTATAAAAATGTAATTAATATGTATTAATGACAGTTAATTCGTAAATAGAAAAAGTAATTTAAAATCGTTTTAGATATCATGCTCTTGGCTACACATTTTTAAATACTTTCAAAATGTAAAAATACGTAAAAACACATAAATACGTGAATACTCGTGTTGATGGATATATGCCGTCACAAAGTTGGAGGAAGGATACTGTCACGCCCCGCTTCCCAAAAATATGGAGGCGAAGCGTGAGAAGGTCCGCTCAGACTTGAAGCTACAAAGCTGCAAGTCCGATAAGCGTCAATCAGATTTAAAACTGCAGGTCCTTGCAACGCGAGCGAAACAAGATAATAATAATGAAATGAGACAAAAGAATAATCTCAGAATATCCATAAATATAAATTCCAACATCGCAGAAAAGCCACCAGGCTAAAAGAAAAAGAGACTAAAGGCCCAAACATGGCCAACAAAGTACAAAGCATAGGTGCCACGCACCAACAACTAACAACAAATCTAAAACAAAAGGAAGCACCGCAAAGTCACCAAGAAAGATCACTGACATCCACAAAACTCCTCCTAGGCAGACATGGACTCAGGCTCAGCGTCAGCAACACATCACGTACTCAGCAACGGTCTCTGGCTCAGGGTCTAACATGTGACACCCAAAAGAGCAAGGGGCACATGTCAGCAAGTCTACGAGAGACTTGTGCAAGGAAACTGGAAGTAGGTAAAAGTAAAGCAACCTAGCAGTTCTAGCATGAATGCGATGACATGGCAGTTAAAGTATGAGTGCAACAGGTAAGGTAAAGTAAAGTAAAGTACGAGCATGGCATTTTAACATGGCATGGATGACAAGTATAGCATGAATCATTCACAAGACAAGTACAAGACAAGAAAAGTAAGCACCTCGTGCACAGAGATTCCGTCTTCTGGCTAGAGGGCGGATCAGGCCACTCCTAAGCTCAGTTGACCGGTTATCCCTACCCCTCCACGTGTATCGAGCCAGGGCCTTACCCCCGAACTTGGAATGCTCGCTTCTGGATCACGAGCCAGGAAGTGTTTTTAACAAGTATGGCCTAGGGGTGCACCTAGCCAGGGACATGGAAACACGGATTTGTACAAGTATTTTGTAGCGTGTGCTACGATGCAACAATCAATTTGGATGACATGTAAGATGCAATGCATGGCAGTTAAAAGTACGTACAGATAAGGAAAGTAAACGTGACAGTTTAGTATGCATGAACAACAAGTTTAAAGGGTTGGATCTAGCTTCGTCGTCAAGCTAGATCAATTAGGTGACGGATCTAGTTTCGTTGTCAAACTAGATCAAGTAGGCGTCTAGCCAGCTATCATTTCACTGACTAGTCTCTTTTACGCTGAAAACAAGGAAGTGGCCTAAAAACATGGCCCTACACAAGAGTTGGCAAGTTTCACTTGCCTGCAAGTACGACGTCTGAGCACACCGTCCAAAGAGTCCAAAAATCACAATTATCCTACGTGCACAAGTCCACCGGCATAAAGTCCATATTATTAATCTTGATTAGTGAATTTAAAACATTTAAAATACTTTGAAAATACTGATTTTAGTATTGATTAGCATGCGTTGGGTTGGGGGTCCTAGGGGTGCAAAGCGTTACCTCAACACGACGCGAAAGCTACACCGGCGTTGGGTAGCGACACCGGGGGTTGGAATAATAGATCGCGCTCCAAGTCCTGATTCCAATATAGTTTCCTCGCTGGAAAGTTCAGAGCATCAACCGGAGCAACGGTTCCAGATTCCAAAGCTAGCACGTGCGACGACGGGCTACGACGGGTCGCAACGTCGTGCATGGCGAATCGTCGGAGAGAAAGCACCTAGGTGGGGCCCACAGTAGTCCTAGGGACCTTTGGGGGACCCACAATAACTCTGGAGAACTTGGGGGGCCCACGGTGGCAAGCGGTGCGACGGGTGCGGGGTTGCGACGTATGGCCATCGGTCGTACACAGCCAATGCGGGGAGATCTCTCGGTCGTGCGCTGAGAATGCGGGGCTGCGACGTTTTGGGGTGTGCAGCGGCTGCGGGGTGGCTGTGGTGCGAGGGTTCCTTCGGTCAGTGCGGGAGGGAGCCTCGGTCAGGCGCTTGGATGCGGGGCGGGCGATGTTGCAACGTTGCAACGTTTGCAACAACGGTCGGTGCGGAGCAGCGGGTCGGTCGTGCGGGGTGCGGAGCGGGGCGACAAGCGGGCAACGGTGCGGAGCGCTGTGCTGCGATGCGGAGCGGCTTGGTGCGGGCCAATCCCTCGGTCAGACCGAGGGAACAGAGCGGTGCGGAGCTGCTGCGTGCGGAGCGGCCTTGGGTGCGGAGCGGCTAGCGGTCGGAGCGGGGGAACGGGGCCGTTTTCTTCGGTCGGTGCGGTGGCTGAACGTCGCAACGTTGCGACGAATCGTCGCAACGTCCAATTTGAGTTTTGGAAGAGGCTAGGGTTATTTTCTTGCGAAAATAGGTCTTCCTAAAGGTTTTTTATATAGTGTAGATGGGTTGACTAGGTCTAGGGCTAATCCTAATGAGATTAGGAGTTTAAAATAATTTAAAATTCAAATCTAACCAACTCTAACTTACCCAAGGCTTTGACTTGGTCCAAATGAGCTGGAAATTGGCTCAAAAATTCTTTAAAACGTTTTAAACTCAAATAAATTTTATTTGGCCGAATTTAATATAAAAATTAATTATTAAAAATATTTTAAAGCTTGCTAAAAATATAAAAGTGGTCAAATAAACTCCAAAAATTATAAAATAAATATCGGGGTGATCGTGGCGACAAATGTGAGCTAACTAAGTAGACGGATCTCAATTTCGATGTCAGACGACGAGACTAAAAATAGAAACGTCTCCCGTCAAGAGTGAGAATCGTCACGTCTCATCGAGTAAGTTTAAATTGTGGAAAAACGACTCGAGAAGTGTCGTTCCAAGATAGTGTCACTATTTAATACTCTCAGGGACGTTCACAACGGCATCTCACACGAAAGTGTTCACAAACAAACAAGGTCTAAAACGAACACGTGCACGGCCAAAAGCACGTGCACGAAAAACGTACAACGAAAAGTGGTCGTTACAGATACACACTATGAAGAATATCTACGATCCAATTGAAGAGATTTGGTGAGAAAATTCTTATCTTTCTACCTCGTATTGAGTTTTATTCATTGTATTAGGGATTTAAAATGATGTTTTTATTAATGAAAATTGAATCGTTTCTTTCAATGATTGGCTAAATCTCCTATGTATTGGTTGTGATGTAGTGAGGGTTACTGACGCGCCTGCAATCTACATCTAGGATCCATCTGGCGGTGTCACGATCGCCAGGCGTGATATGGCTCCTAGGCTACGACTACGGGTTCAATCCGCAAGCGGACGGTGTCGAGTTATAGTATATAAGATAGTCGAATCCCACAGGGATGGTGATAGTGTCTGTGGTAGTCTCAGTCTATTCCTAAATCTAGAAGTAATGTAGCGGTCGGAGGAGAAGGTTTGGGTTGATTATTGTTGTTGTGTAATTTAATAAAAGGAACTAGGGCTTTAGGGATCGCCGCTAGGATCGTTGGGGTTGTTGTTGGATAGTTTCCTCACATCGCATTAGGGCCAGGGAGTTAATACCCCAATTCGTACCACTCTCGTGGGTTAGAATTGCGGGGTATTTCGGTGGTTCTCGTCGATGCAATGGCGGTAGCCATCGACGTAGCGATATAGTTTGTCGATGGATCCCCTCAAGGCGCGAGTCAGGCATGGTCACGTGCCTTGATGGGATCCACCGATTTCCCTATTCGAATCACTAGATACCCCTTAAGAACATCAATTCCACAGACTGTGGGCATGATCTCAGTACGGGTTATCTACGGATTTGGTAGGATCTGCCGAAATACAACCATAGATCCCCAATTCGATGTACGGCCAGATCTACATTTCCCCCTAAAATCCTAGGGTTCACCCATCAGCCCTAGAGGGAATCTACTCACTCATGGTGATCAGAACGCACGAAAATATCGAAATTGCATAGGAAAACATTTCTTGCAACAAAAGAGATTAGGGCTAAAAATTACTTACAATGAGAGTGAACGAAGAACAAATCCAGAGAAAGCAGAAAAAATAATCTTCGATAAACGATCCAGAGTTTGCTACAAGATTAATCCAAAAATATTCCCCCCAAAAAATTCTCCCTAGAGCTCTCTCTCTCCAAATCCTAATTCAAAACTCAAAAAAATTCATCTCTCCCATTGCTGAGCCCGCAATCGCAACCTTCAGCTCAGAAAATCACGCACATCGCGCGTTTCCGCAAAACTTTCAAAAATGCCCCAGGGAGGGTCGGCCGAGTATGTGACTCGGCCCGAGTCGGATCTGCTCGGGCAAAAGTTCGGCCCGCGTTGCACGCTGCTCGGGCTCAGGATGGGCGACTCGGTCGGCTGCTCAGGGTGTACTCGGGGGCTACTCGGGGCACGCCTTCTGGCCGAGCAGATGACCTGCTCGGCCCGCGTCGGACGTGTCTGCAGCTCGTGGCATGGCTCGGCCCGAGCTGAAGCTGCTCGGGCCGAGCATTTCCTGGGAAAATGCTGCTGCTGCCTCTCTCTCTGTCTGCCTCTCTTTCTCCTCCTTCTCCTCATTCTCTCCTCCAACAACTCGAGAATGCGGCGAACTCCTCCAGAGCCCCGCCAGCAGGCTCATGAGCATGTCAGATGTGTCCAAACCCAGGCGGGGGTCCAAATCGCTCCAAAATCCCTGAAAACTTAAAATACACTGCGAAACTCGAAATATCGTCAGAAATACCGAAATCGCAGTAAAAAGTGAGATTTGGACGCGGGGATGATATGCAATGCGATGGAAATATGATATGAAAATGATGTAAAATATGGACACATCAAAATCCCCCAAGCTTACCTCTTACTCGTCCTCGAGGAAGACGAATAATCGGTACGCCGGGAGGAAAACAAAATGAAAAGAGGAAAGTGAAAACAAAAAGAAGAGAAAACAAAAAGAGAGAAATAAGAGGGAAGTGCTAAGGATGATCGGTCAAATCTCAGGCCTAAAAAGTCTGTCACGATGCTCTGAATGCTAAACATGCATGCTATTGATAATTTCAAACTTTATATATCATATGTCATATAATGCAGGCAAAGAATAGGGATCTACTGAAATAACACCGTCAAATCCTATCAATCTCATGCAATCCCTAGAGTCTAGTATAAAATAGTTGACAACGCCCTTTCAATCAAAGATACACAAGGAGCACAAAATATTCACGCAACTTGCAATAGAGAATAGAAAGATCATGCCATTCAGATGTTCAAATTGATACGTGAAAAATCCCCAAAACTAAAGTAATTCATAAAGTTTGGGTTTTATTAAATCTCCCCGACGTTCACCGTCTCCACTCTGATGTCAAGCTCACTCATATGATCAGTTAGTTTACCCCCCAAGCTTAGCTTGAGGCGTCACATCAATGAAAAAGATATGGAATTTAATTTTTCTTCCCAGAAGGAGGTATAGCTTCAAAATGAAATAGCACAAGACGATATTTATTCATTCATATTTGTTTTTTAGAAGTAAGAAGCTCTACCTTTTTATTTTTATACATGGGGAGTGAGATGTAATAAAGTAGCTGTAGAGGTGTAACCAACTGATATGTAGAGAAAAAGTAGATATGTGGAGGAGGAAGATAGTGGGACACTCGGTTCACTAATAAGAGAGTGTACATCAGTTCGATAAAATAAAACTCTAACTAAACTCATATATAGCATGGGTATTTCACTTATCTAAATGAACACTGAAAATAGCATGTGATAATAATCACAATGTCAACAGGCATGCAAACAGAAGTGAATAAGATAATAAAAACAGGTGCTCCAAGTGTTCAGTGATGCGTGAACCTGGGTGCGTTTCCCAACATAAGTCATACTAGATACTAATTCATGCAATTGATTTCATTCATATCAGGTATTAAATCCGGCAGATCATCAAAAGAAATACATGCATATAGACAATAAAGCTGAAATTAATCCTAATAGCATGCCAAATGGATAAGCATCGCTAAAAACTAATAGAGCTTAGAGAGATATCATCATTTAGACCATCCTCAGCAGAAATAAGGAGAAAAAAAGAGAAAAAGTGGAAATATATAAAAAAGGATGCATGCATGAGGAAAAACAGAAGATATGATGTAAAATGAGAAAAATAAAATGGGGCGGTAAAGTGGCGAAACAGTGAAATAAAAACTGAAAATAAGGGAGGAAATGCGAAAATAGAAATAAAAATAAAAATAAAGCGACAGCGCTCATCCCCAAGCTAAACCTAGCAGTGTCCTCACTGCTAAGAAATCGCTCGTGAGAGGGAGATGATGCTGAGGGGTGAAGCGGGTGGGATAATTAAAAGAAATAAAACTGTGCAGATAAAAGAGAGAGAAAAACGGAAATAAAAATCGAATAAAAATGCGATATGATGCAATGCAGATGCATGAGTGCGTATCCTCCCCTAAGCTGTGGTAAAGCAGGGCCCCGAAGAGACAGATGTGCACTAAAAATAAAGGGGGAGGCAAAAACTGGATAAGAATATATCAAGCAGAGGCACCACCCTCTGGGGGTGGTGATGGGTCCCTCTGTTGTGGACCCGGGGTGGTGGGTGGTGAGTGGGCTGGTCGAAACTCGTGCGGAGGGTCGGTATGAAAATGATGCATGAGGCTCTGAAGGAATGGAAGGTCACGATCGACCACCTCTTGAGTTACCAGACCACCATAATATCCCGCTAGTAGGACCATGGCACCAAAGCAGTCTTCTTGATCATTATCACGAAATGTAATCTCAAATTCTGTGTCTCCTATGTAAATGGGGCTGGAGGGACGGGGAGGGGAAGGTGGTGCAGGGGTGGCGGTGGATGGATTGGAGGCTCGGGTGGGGGAGCGTGTTCGATGCGTGCGCCGTGTAGGCCTAGGGTTTGAGGTGCTGGGGGTTGCGGGTCTAGCATGGCGTGGAGGCATTGTGTAGGAGGGGGAAAATAATAATAAAATAAGTAAAGCGGGGGCGATTTTACCGACTTGAAAAAGATGGCGTTTTGTTTTGATGTAGTTGTTTTCGGCGGTTCGGATTATCTCCAAGATCTTCAAAGATGTATCCTTGTTGTTAAGCAATTCAAAACTGAAAGAGAAACAAAGTGGACGTCAGTATTTTTAGACAAGGGGAACAACGGGATCAAATTGTAAAGAACAATGGGAGGGCGGCCTCATGGAGAGAAAGAACGGCTCCAAGATAGGTGGTGATGGCTGCAAGGAGGGCATGAGGGTTTTGTCGAGTGAGAGAGACGGCTCGGAATCGGAAACAACGCTTAAATAGGTGTGGATGGGCCGGTCGAGGAGCAGCGGCCCGCTTTGTTGCGAGCAGCGACTCGGGCCGAGTCGCTGGATTGCTCGGTCGATTCTCGGTCCAAGTCAAAACTTGCTCGGGCCGAGTTGCACTTACCTTGCCCGAGTCAACAGAGTGGCAATTTCTTCTTAATTTTTGGCCACTGTAAAACTCGACCGAGTAAGAATATGCTTGGGACGAGCCCTTCTGCTCGGGCCGAGCCAATAATTATCCGCCCGGGTCAACAGAGTGACATTTTTGCTCCAACTTGGGCTCCCTATAGTACTCGACCGAGCACGTGTGTGCTCGGGGCGAGTCGTATATAACTCGGGCCGAGTCAATATGCTCTACCCGGGTTGGCAGAGTGACGGTTTTGCCAAATTCTTCAGCCTGTACAGCTCGACTGAGCAGGATGCAACTCGGGCCAAGCTTACGTCTTCGTGTCTGCTCGACTCGACCGAGCAACTGAGCTGCTTGGGCCGAGTTTGCTGTAGCTCCTTCTCCTTCTTTCCATTTCACTTGCTTCTCAAATTTTTCAACTTCATTAGCTTCCTCCGGCTTTCTTCCGGTTATAATGTCAATGAGCATGCCCCCGATGTTCTGCCGGAATTGGGTTGCCTCCCAATAAGTGCTCGTTTTCAGTCATGAGCTCGACTCCCCATGATATATCAATTGTCGTCGGGGAATCCCTCAAGGAGGTACGTCTCCTCCGTTCCTATAGGTTCTCCAGCTCTGTAGGGCTTAATTCTTTGACCGTTGACCTTGAAATTTCCGTTCTTTCCCTCGAGCTCGACGACGCCTCCTGGAGATAAGCTCACTATCTTGTAGGGACCGGACCACCTCGATTTTAGCTTCCCGGGGAAAGGCGTAGCCTCGAATTGTATAGAAGTACTTGGTCACCGACATCATGGCGAACAGCCGTGATGTTTCTATCGTGGTATGCCTTGGTTCTTTCCTTGTATATCTTCGCATTTTCGTAGGCATGACGCCGAATTTTTTCCAACTCATTGCAATGAAGGGCTCGTCGGGTAGCAGCGCTTTGGTAGTCAAAATTCATTTTCTTTATCGCCCAGTATGCTCTATGCTCCAATTCCACCGAGAGATGGCAAGCTTTTCCATAAACCAGCCTGTATGGGGTTGTGCCGATGGGGGTTTTAAATGCAGTGCGGTAAGCCCAAAGTACGTTGCCCAGTTTGTGTGACTAATCCTTCCTTGAGGCGCTGACCGTTTTTTCCAGAATGCTTTTTATTTCTCTATTAGAAACTTCCACTTGGCCGCTGGTTTGAGGGTGGTAAGCGAGGGAGACCCTGTGATGAACCCCATACTTTTTCAACATCGCCTCGAATTTTCTTTCAATGAAATGACTCCCTCCATCACTTATAATCGTACGGGGACTCCAAAGTGGGGGAAGATGGTGTTCTTGAAAAACTTGGCTACTATCCTTACGTCGTTTGTCGGGGTGGCTATGGCTTCCACCCATTTTGAGACGTAATCAACAGCAACTAAGATATACTTGTTGTCGTTACTCGATGGGAAGGGCCCCATAATATCGACGCCCCAGCAGTCAAATAGTTCTATCTCCAGGATGCCGTGGAGAGGTGTCTCATTCTTCTTCATGATATTCCCCGTCCTCTGGCATCTGTCGCACTTCCTTATGTACTCATTAGCATCCCTGAATATGGTGGGCCAGTAGAATCCACTTTGAAGAATTTTTTCCGTGGATTTGGTCACCGCAGCGTGCCCACCACATGGTTGATCATGGCAATGGGACATAATAGAAGTTGCTTCTTCTTTTGGTATACATCGTCTGATGATCCCATCGGCGCACGTTCTGAACAAATACGGGTCGTCCCAAAAGTAACTCTTGGCATCATGCAGGAACTTCCTCCTTGAATAAGTTGCTAATCCATGCGGAACTATCCCACTCACCAAATAATTCACTATATCGGCGTACCAGGGATCTTCGGAGGTACCTGCGATGAATAGTTGTTCACCGGTGAATGAATCGTCAATTGGTAGGTTGTCATCTCCGTGCCTCTGAATAAGCCGTGACAAGTGATCCGCCACCACATTTTCTGCTCCCTTCTTATCCTTGATCTCAATGTCGAATTCTTGGAGCAGAATTATCCAACGTATCAGACGTGGCTTAGCATCCTTCTTGCTTAATAGGTATTTCAATGTCGCGTGGTCCGTGTGGATGATCACTTTGGACCCCAGAAGGTAGGATCTAAACTTCTCTATAGAGTAGACTACGGCTAGCAGCTCTTTCTCCGTGGTGGTGTAGTTCTTTTGGGCGTCGTCCAGGGTTTTGCTGGCGTAGTATATGGCATGGAGTTTCCCGTCCTTCCTTTGACCAAGGACAACTCCCACCGCTTGGTCACTAGCATCACACATAAGCTCAAATGGCAGTGTCCAGTCTGGTGGTTGTATAATCGGTGCCGAGATAAGAGCTTCCTTTAACCTGTTGAAAGCTAGCAAACAAGCATCGGTAAACACAAAAGGAGCGTCCTTAGCCAGGAGCTCCGTGAGAGGGCGAGCAATATTGGAAAAGTCTTTTATAAAGCGTCGGTAGAAACCGGCATGCCCTAGAAAACCACAGATGCCCTTAAGGTTGGTAGGTGGTGACAAGCTTTTGATAACCTCTACTTTGGCCTTGTCAACCTCAATTCCTTTAGAGGTAATGACATGGCCAAGAACCACTCCTTCTGTCACCATGAAGTGACATTTCTCCCAATTCAAAGTAAGGTTGTTATCTTGGCATCGCTTCAAGACCTTGGATAAATTAGATAGGCAAATATCGAACTCAGTGTCATAGACGGAAAAGTCGTCCATAGAGACCTCCATGATATTCTCGATGAAATCAGAGAAAATAGATGTCATGCACCTTTGAAATGTGGCGGGTGCGTTACATAGTCCGAACGGCATTCTCCGATAAGCGAAGGTGCCGTAAGGACATGTGAATGTCGTTTTCTCTTGGTCTTCCCGATGCAGCGGGATTTGGAAAAATCCGAAGTATCCGTCTAAATAGCAAAAGTATCTATGCTTAGCTAAGTGCTCGAGCATCTGGTCAATGAAGGGCAGAGGGTAGTGGTCTTTTCTGGTGGCTTTGTTCAGTTTTCTGTAATCGATACACATACGCCACCCAGTGACAGTCCTAGTGGAGATTAATTCGTCATTTTCGTTTTTTACGACTGTCATGCCCCCCTTTTTAGGGACAACCTGAACGGGACTAACCCACTTACTATCGGAAATGGGGTAAATAATTTCAGCCTCTAAAAGTTTTAGAACCTCCTTCTTCACCACTTCCTTCATGTTGGGGTTCAACCGCCTTTGAGGCTCAATGGAGGTGGCATCCTTGTCCTCAAGGTGAAGCCTATGCGTACAAATGGTCTTGCTAATGCCTTTTAGGTCAGAGATGTTATATCCTATCACCTTTCTGTAAGATCTGAGGATTTTTAGGAGGCTCTCTAATTGGGGTTCCGTAAGGGCCGCATTTACAATGACGAGATAAGTGGAGTTTTCTCCCAGAAAAGCATATTTCAAGTTAGCGGGGAGGGGTTTCAATTCTACCTGAGGGGGCGCTGTACCCCCGGCGTCTCTTGCTTGTGAGAATGACGCATCCTGGATCTCGGGTTCGGAAAGTGGAAACTCCTCATTCGTAGAATCATAGGAGGAGCAGGGAGATAGTGGCGTGTCGAGGCACATGTCTGCTGTTTCCACTCCCGTAGCGCACCCGTCAAAAGAAGCAAGACTGTCAGGCATGTGTTCGCTGTCAAACATAAAGTCCGGAGTACTTCCCTGATTTATGTGGCTTTGAGATAGAGGCATGTCTGGGGACCCTTCATAGGTGTGTTCTTCGCATGCCAAAATCTGCGGAGGGACATCGTTATAGAAACGTAACGTGTTTCCCTCGCACCGCACATAAGTTCCATCAGCTATGGCAACATCATCCAGGGTGTCTGCGTTATAGAAAGTGGTTGCGATGAAAACTGAAAGCTCTTGCGTAGCTGGGCCGTCTATAGGAAACTCCACTGGGCCATGTGCCCATACGTCAGCTACCACGCTCTCTAAAATCTCAAGCATCTGAGAGTTATGTAGTGATTCCGAGTGAGGAGCTTCTCCCCAGTAGGCATCAATAGGTGGAGCTTCAATGGTCTGAAGGTGCATTACATTCTCTTCAAAGCCTACTTGAATATCATCTTCAATTGTACCTGCATCAGAAACCTGGTTCATTAAATAATCTATGACAAGTTGCTGATTTGCGTTACCTGCAACATAGGTTCCTGAACCAATGAAGCGAACTGCATCGATCAGTTCTCTAGCCGTGCATCCAACCATGGACTCATCCATGTGCGAGTCTTGGAAGCCATGTAGGTGATAAGGAGAGAAACTGAACTCCTCTGAGTCGCTATGAGAGTCACAGATCCACTGCACTTGCATTACCGTCTCCATTGTGCCTGATCGGTGAGGAGAAAATGGCTAGCTGGAGGGGGATGTTAGTAACAAGGCAGATAAGATAGAAAAAGAGTGAAATGGCGGAAAGGTGAGAGATGATCAGAATGCTAGCAAACTTCTCAATATAAAAACAAACTGAGATGAAAACACTATTACCGTCCCCGGCAACGGCACTAAAAACTTGACGCACCCGCAATCTAAACCTAGGATCCACCTGGCGGTGTCACGATCAGCATGCGTGATATGGCTCCTAGGCTACGACTATGGGTTCAATCTGCAAGCGGACGGTGTCGAGTTATAGTATATAAGATAGTCGAATCCCACAGGGACGGTGATAGTGTCTGTGGTAGTCTCAGTCTATTCCTAAATCTAGAAGTAATGTAGCGGTCGGAGGAGAAGGTTTGGGTTGATGATTGTTGTTGTGTAATTTAATAAAAGGAAATAGGGCTTTAGGGATCGCCACTAGGATCGTTGGGGTTGATGTTGGATAGTTTCCTCACATTGCATTAGGGCTAGGGAATTAATCCCCCAATTTGTACCACTCTCGTGGGTTAGAATTGCGGGGTATTTCGGTGGCTCTTGTCGATGCAATGGCGGTAGCCATCGATGTAGCGATATAGTTCGTCGATGGATCCCCTCAAGGCGTGAGCCGGGCATGGTCACGTGCCTTGATTGGATCCACCGATTTTCCTATTCGATTCCCTAGATACCCCTTAAGAACATTAATTCCACAGACCGTGGGCATGATCTCAGTACAGGTTATCTACGGATTCGGTAGGATCTGCCGAAATACAACCCTAGATCCCCAATTCGATGTACGGATCCAGATCTATATTTTTCCCTAAAATCCTAGGGTTCACCCATCAGCCCTAGAGGGAATCTACTCACTCATGGTGATCGAAACGCACGAAAATATCGAAATTGCGTAGGAAAACATTTCTTGCAACAAAAGAGATTAGGGCTAAAAATTACTTACAATGAGAGTGAACGAAGAACAAATCTAGAGGAAGTAGAAAACAATAATCTTCGATAAACGATCCAGAGTTTGCTACAAGATTAATCCAAAAATATTCCCCCCAAAAAATTCTCCCTAGAGCTCTCTCTCCAAATCCTAATTCAAAACTCAGAAAAATTCATCTCTCCCATCGCTGAGCCCGCAATCGCGAGCTTCAGCTCAGAAAATCGCGTACATCGCGCGTTTCCACAAAACTTCCAAAAATGCCCCAGGGAGGGCTGGCCGAGTATGTGACTCGGCCCGAGTCGGATCTGCTCAGGTAAAAGTTCGGCCCGCGTTGCACGCTGCTCGGGCTCAGGATGGGCGACTCGGTCGGCTGCTCGGGGTGTACTCGGGGGCTACTCGAGGCGCGCCATCTGGCCGAGCAGATGACCTACTCGGCCCGCGTCGGACGTGTCTGCAGCTCGTGGCATGGCTCGGCCCGACCTGAAGCTGCTCGGGCCGAGCATTTCCTGGGAAAATGCTGCTGCTGCCTCTCTCTCTGTCTGCCTCTCTTTCTCCTCTTTCTCCTCTTTCTCTCCTCCAACAACTCGAGAATGCGGCGAACTCCTCCAGAGCCCCGCCAGCAGGCTCATGAGCATGTCGGATGTGTCCAAACCCAGGCGGGGGTCCAAATCGCTCCAAAATCCCTGAAAACTCAAAATACACTGCGAAACTCGAAATATCGTCAGAAATACCAAAATCGCAGTAAAAAGTGGGATTTGGACGCGGGGATGATATGCAATGCGATGGAAATATGATATGAAAATGATGTAAAATATGGACACATCAGTTACGTAATCGTTTTTATTAATGTCTTTTCACCCTAATTTCATGATATATTTGGTGTTTTGTCATTTCTACATATTCTAATTTAAGTATGATTATTGCTATCGTGAACATGATTGAATCAAATATGACTCTAATAAGGCTTATTTGTTATATGATCCTAGCAGATGTATCATGACCCTAGCAGACACTTATGCTTATATTCTTCATAAAATTGATGATTCACTTGATTACACATGGTATTATTTTATGATCTAAATTGTTATATCTCCCGATGTTTTCATGTGTTTGCCAAATATAACTTTAAGTTATAGAAAAGATGTTATTATTTATCGATTGCAAACACCCTAACAAAATCATAACCAACACATGCTCTTCATATTGATATCTTATCATCTACTTCTCCATAGTTATTTTAGGATCACTTTTTACTACTTAAAACTTTTGAAACAATTCCTTCACCTTCAAAAGCTGGTTGCTTTGGTATAGGATTATTACTCTTGATAAATTGAAATTTGTGGTATTGCAAGTCAGTTGTCACATGGATTTGATCCTGGTCTCACCATGTATTACTTGTTCGATCCCCTATACGTGGGATTATCGCTCATATCTTTTAAGACGAGTGATGTTTTTGGTGCCGTTACAGGGAACCGTGGTATCTTCGATCCATAATTTTGGTTTATTTGGAGGAATATTCGGTGATATCCTTCCATTTTATAACTTAGAAGTTTATTTGGTTTTTATTATTTAAAAAATATCTTACTTGTTTATGTGGCATAGGTCTCCTACTTTACACAGACTAGTAAGAATTAAAAACATGGTTACACACAACAATGATCACGCAAACCCTGCACACGAAAGGCCTCTGATAGAGACATATATGCCTACTAGGGTAGCTTCTGATTCATGCATAGTTCTACCTGATGATGCTCATAATTTTAATCTGAAATCAGGGGTGATCCATATCATACCATCTTACCATGGTATAGAGAAGGATAATCCTTACTGGCATATTAGAACATTTGAGAAACTATGCTCAATACAGCTTGATGGAAGAATTAGTACTAATTCTGTTTATCTGAAATTGTTTCCATTTCCTTTGAAAGATAAAGTAAAACATTGATTTAATGCGTTGCCGCCTAGATCTATTTCTACTTAGTTACAATTACAAATTGAATTCCTAAAAAATTCTTTTCTTTGCATATGACCTAAGCATTAAAGCAGCAAATCATGTCTTTTTCGCAGAAGGATAATGAAACATATGACCAAGCATGGGAAAGATTCGAAGACCTATTGATAGCTTGCCCACATCATGGGTATGACAAGAGTCGTACCATTGGGTTCTTCTATGATGGACTGCAGACGTCTACAAAGCAATATATAGAGATGATGTGCAGTGGTGAATTCTTTCAGAAGACACGAACAAAAGCTTGGACATATATGGAAACTATAGTAGAGCATGCGGGGAGGTGGGAGTCCAATTCATTTTTTGACAAGTCAGAGCCAATACAACCATCAAGAGGAGGCATGCACACATTGAAATTGGATGATGCATTGACGACACAAGTGGTTGCATTGATTACACAAAGGCTACAAGTCATTGATTTGAAAGTGGTAAAAGTAGTAGAGGCTGAGCCATATTGCACTATATGTGAGAAATCAGTACATAACACATCAGTTTGTCCATCGATTCCAACCATGAAAGAGACCATAATAAATTCTCAAACTGAAGTGAATTAGGTATCAAATCAAAGGTTCAATTCAAATACCTACAATTCCCACTTGAGAAATTACCCAAATTTCAGATGGGCTACACAGCAACAAGTGCAATAAACGACCACTCCTTACTACCATCCAAATAATTAAAATTATCAAGGGAAAAAGGACCAAAGCAACGATGACACCGCCACACTTCATCAGATGATACATATGCAAAGTCAACAAATGCAGCAACTCAATGAATTTTTTTCAAAACTTACAGCCGAAAAACACACCCTAAATGGGGAGAATATGGTGTAGGCACAAATTAAAAATCAAAGCACAAAATCAACGAATCCAAATCACAAAAATAAGCAAGCAATGATTTTCCAACAGAGTGGCTCCTGCCTAGGCTCCCTGCCTCTACTGCGACCCCAAACCTTTGAGGCTTTCACCCTTTTTATAGTCAAAAAGAGAAAAACAAACCGATCACACTTCTGTGTAGTGATTTCACTGTACAAGCTATTGTTTTCAAAAGTTAAAGCACAAGTATAGCTTCTGAATAAAGCTATTCACAAATATGATCTAACACCAAAATAAAACTGAGAAGAAGCCACTGTGATGTAGATCATCCCTCAATAAATTTGTAGGCGTAAATCATGTTCAATTCTGGCGTGTGAAAAGAAAGTTATCACATTTTCGGATCCACGTTTGCAAATCTTCTTCTTCTTCTTCTTTGCGCACTTGAAGATTTGATGGACAGAGGATCTAGGTCGGCTAGCAAGGATGAAAAATCACTGGAGCTTTTTGATTGATGCTTTGATAATTTTTCTCCAAGGGATGGGTCTCTTTTATATGAGATGAATTTCTTCAATTTGGAAGTCTTGATCTTCTAATCTTCCTTCAAATCTTCAATCCAATCTTCATTGATTTGATAGATCTCTTTTATTTAGAAAATCCTCTTCAAATTGCTCTTCCCAAAGATTAAAAACTCCTCCAAATTGATTGAAGTCAAATCTGAACGTTTGACTAGTCAAACTAATCATATTAGGGCTTGATATGGACTCTGCAGGTCGACACGACCGTGTGCCAATTTGGCATGGCCGTATTGTTTGAACTCTGGCATTATCTTCAATTTCGCAGTTTCAGCATGGTCGTGATGCACGGCCGTGTTGGCATTGTGCAGGATTTTAGAAACTGTTTTTTCGACACGGCCGTGCAGCACAGCTGTTTGGCACTATGCAGGACTTTGGAAACTGTTTTTCCGACACGGCCTTGCCGCACAGCCATGTTGGCCCTGTACTGAGATTTCATATGTTACTGTTCATTTTTGATACGACCGTGTTGCTTTGGACCTTCTTGCAGCACGCACGGCCGTGCAGCTGACATGCACGGCCGTGCTGACCCTATTTTAGCACGTATCATTGCCTTTTGACCTCCAAATGACCTGAAACTCACTAGATAGACACATTAGAACCGTATGACTTGTTTGACATCATCAACACAAAGTTTAGGCCTTAGTTAGTGGGCTAACTTAGGCCAACAATCCCCCCTTTTGATGATGGCAAACAAGCATAGAAAATTTGAGAATTAGAAATATAAGGAGCAAGTCATAAAATGCATATGCTCATGTTCATGCAAGGCTCCCCCTCAAATTATGCATCTCAATGTCTATCTCTCCCCTTACATCTCCTCCTGGATCAATGCATCGATATTTTTGATGTCTAATTTTTTTCCGTATACTCTCTCCCTTTTGCCATCCATCGAAAAGGTCACTAAAATCATTGAAGCTGTAGATAATAAGACATGAATTATTGCTAGCATATCAAAGAAACATGAAATTGACTATGAGAATCATATGAATGCTTTTTCCCCCAGAAGCTCAAGTTATGAACAATGTCATGATCAATGAACGCATACGTCCATTACATGAAAGTTTTAAGTAGAAATCGTTATATAAAGTACGAGAACCATAGGCCGATGCTAGAAACTTAGATTTCAAAAACATAGAATTGTCTTAAATATATTATGGACCTTCATCTTTTAAATATATTATGGACATTCATCTCTTATGGAATAATTTTAAGCAAAGTATAGGTAGACACCCAACATATGATACCATGGTGTCAAATTTCAGGTCCTTTGGAGTTGATGTGTGCTAAGTGGTTACTTTAACTATCATATATCACACGCATTGCTCAACAAACCCCCAAAATATGGTTATCAGCTACCGGTATCAAAAGAATTTGGCACATATTGTATATTATCATGCTTTCCCCCTTTTACCAATACTCTTTCTACTTTTTTTGTTTAATTACTCATTTCATTCTATCTTGCTATGTTGGTGTCTAAGAATAGTGACACATAAGGGCATCGACATGTTCGACTCCTATTACTCAATATGTCCAAGGAGAGTAATGTTTGCAATAAGTATAGAGACAATTAAGATTTCGATTTCATAAGAGTTTAAGCATCCTCCGTGTATTTACATAAATAATATAACTCATGGATAAAATCAAGCAATATGTCCTGCTAACAAATGTCACTAAATTATTCATAATTGAAGCATGGGGAATGTGCATATATATACATGAGACACCATTATCAAATCATTTTTATTGTTTCTAGGATGTCTAACAAAGTTCATATCAAATGCTCAACAATTCTCAAGAATATTAATGATGGTAATGCAGCCTATAATGACATGAGATATAATCAATGTGTAGAGGCTAGATACAATGTTTGTGCATGTGTATGTGCAAGGATAATCGTGTTAGCACTCAATTAGTGACATGATCCCCAATTCCCTTCGAATGAAGCAAAATTGATTTTGATTTAAGGGTTTGGTGAAAATGTCCGCTAATTGTTTTTCTCTATCAACATAGTATATAGAGATATCTTTCTTATCAACATGATCACGAAGAAGTGATGGAAAATATCAATATGCTTAGTCCTAGAGTGTATGATGAGAATTTTAGATAAGTCTATGTTGCTCTTGTTATCACACCAAATGGTTGTTGGTTGGAAAGTAAGACCGTAACATCCGAGGGTTAGTCTCATCCATATAATTTGAGCACAATAACAACCCGCCAAAACATATTCGGCTTCGATTGTACTCAATGCTATGGAGTTTTTCTTCTTGAAAACCCAAGAAACTAGAGACATACCTAGTAGTTGGCAAGTGCTCGAGGTACTCTTACAATCGGTCCTACTTCCTGTAAAATCTGCATCATAATATCTAACAAGCTCAGACGACGAGGAGCAAGGGTGCCATAGTCCAAAATCTAAAGTTTCTTTAACATACCAAATAATTCATTTTACTAAATAAAGATGTGATTCTCTAGGACATGATTGAAACCGAGCACATAAATACACACTAAACATTATATCGGGCCTACTAGATGTCAAATATAATAGGCTAAATAGCATATCTCGGTACATGCGATCGTCCACCTTCTTTCCATTTTCGTCCTTATCTACATTTTTCGATGTTGACATGGGAGTAGAGCATTTCGTTGCTTTGTCAAGACCAAATTTCTTGACCAATTCTCTTGCATATTTCTCTTGGTTGATGAAAATCACATCCGCACATTGTTTGATTTGCAATCCAAGCATAAATGTGAGTTCATCCATCAAGCTCATCTCAAATTCACTAGACATACACTTGGCAAATTCCTCACAAAGAGAGTTGCTAATATCACCGAAAACAATATCATTAACATAAATTTGCACTATTAGTATATCTTTATTTTGATGTTTAACAAATAAAATTTTATCTGCATTTCCTATGGAAAAATTATTCTCAAACAAAAATTTACTTAGTCGCTCATACCAAGCTCTAGGAGCTTGTTTGAGCCCATAGAAAGCACATTTAAGCTTGAAAACATAATCCGATTGGTTGGAGTCTTCAAACCCAGAAGGTTGTTTAACATATACTTCCTCTGATAAAACCCCATCCAAAAAGCACTTTTGACATCCATTTGATACAGTTTTAATTTCATGAAACTAGCGAATGCTAAAAGCATCCGAATTGCTTCCAATCTTGCGACGAGGGCAACGGTTTCATCAAAGTCAATCCATTCCTCTTGGTTGTATCCTTAGGCAACCAATCTAGCTTTAGTTCGAATAATATTGCACAATTCATCAAGTTTGTTTCTAAACACACATTTAGTACCTATGATTGTTTGGTGTTTGGGTTTGGGAATAAGTTCCCAAACTTGAGTCCTCTCAAATTGTGACAATTCCTCCTACATTGCCATAATCCAATAAGAATCTTCTAAAGCACTATCCACATTCTTTGGTTCTAAAATAGATATAAAAGCAAAGTTAACCTTCAAATTAAAGCTATTTCTAGTGTGTATACCTTCCGATGTGTCTCCAAGAATTTGGTCCTTACAATGATCCTTCTTGAAGCGCCAATCCTTAGGGAGATCTTGTGATGATGTAGTAGCTTCCTCTTTCTCTCTTGGTGCATTATCATTGTTGTCCCTTTGCTAATCGGAATTGCTAGTGTTCAACTCTGAGCTTTCAAGTTCACATACAATTTCAGGAGATTCTGCAGCACTAGAAGATTCGTTAATATCACTTTTCTCATCAAATTTAACATGCACGGTTTCTTGGATAGTAAGGGTCCTTTTGTTAAATACTCTATAAGATTTGCTATGTGGAGAGTACCCAACAAAAATACCCTCATTGGATTTAGCATCAAATTTATCCAAGCTATCGCCTACTTTCAAAATATAACATTAGCATCCAAATGGTTTAAAAGGTGATAAGTTGGAAGTCAACTCTCTATAAAGCTCATACGGTGTTTTCTTCAAAATGGGTCTTATTGACACAATTTAAAATGTAGCAAGATGCATGTATGGCTTCGGCTCAAAAATACAATGTCAATATATACTCATGAATCAAGGTCCTAGTCATTTCTTACAATGTGCGATTTTTCCTCTTAACCACCCCATTTTGTTGTGTGTCCTCGGAGCAGAAAAATTATGTGAATATCCTTTTGAAACACAAAAATCATCAACGCTAGTATTTACAAACTTACCACCATGATCTCTCCAAACTTTGACTATAGAAATCCTTTTTCATTTTCAACCTTTCTACAAAATATTTTGAAAACATTGAAAGTCTCATGTTTGTATGTCAAGAAATAAACCCAAGTGAATCGTGAAAAATCATTGACAATGACAAAATAATAATGCATATCACCTAAACTAGCAACCTTTGTGGGTCCAAATAAATACAAATGTATTAGTTGCAAAGGCTTAGTAGTAGAGGCAACATTTTAGGGTTGAAACTACTTTTATGTTGCTTGCCTAGTTGATATGCATCGCAAAGCTTATCTCTATCAATACTAATTTGATGTAACCATCTCACAAGTTTCTTACGAGCAGGCTTTGAGATTCAGTCCATACCGACATGGCCTAACCTTCGATGCCATAGCCAACTAGTCTCATGTGATGCAACTAAACATTTTAGATTATTTGAATCACTAGGTTTGATAGTATAAATGTTATTATATGATGTGCCTTTAAAAAGAATGTCATCATCTTTCAAAATATGTACTTCGTCATTTTCGAAATGCACCTTAAAGCTTATAGAGCATAGTTGACCCACACTTAGCATATTATGTGCTAAACCATCTACAAGGTTAACATTTTCAATGATTTCAAGTGGATGCTGACCAATATTACCTTTGCCCAAGATTTTGCATTTCTTCCCATCGCCAAAAATTACCGTCCCTCCATCTTTACTTGATAGCATAGTGAAGAGGGATTCGTTGTCCGTCATGTGGTTCAAGCAACCGCTATCAAGGTACCACAAGCTATCATCCGGAGCTTGAAGATGCACCTACAAAAGAATATGCACCTTTTGGTAACCAAATATTGGATCCACAATTATTAGTACGAAGCTTTGGAACCCATACAAAATATTCAGGATAATATCTAGCAAAGTAATCATACATATGCTTTGGAACCCATATAAAATATTCAGGATAATATCTAGCAAAGCAATCATACATACCATGTCCTTTTCTATTACAATGAAAGCATGTAACATTGGCACACAAAGAATTAGAAAACATGTTTTCGTCATGTTTGGAGTATGTAGGGCTCACATATCTAGCAAAATTCTTCTCTATGGTCCTTTTAGGTTTCTTGTTCGTCTGTTTTTTCTTCTTTTGAAATCATAGGCCATGTTTGCTACTATTATCGTTAAGCCCATTTATCATAGTGTTGAAACTTCTTGGCTACTAGTGAATTTTTTTATAGTAGATCTAAGATTTTGGTTTTCGTTTTCAAGTTCACTTATGCTAGCTTCATATCTTTTCTCTTTTTCACTAATCCCCACTTCACTGGCTATGTTTAGGTTTTTTATTAAATTAGAATTTTCTTTTACAAGTTCTTCTAGTTGTTCTTCATAGCTAGCTAATTTTTGGTTTAAAAAATTTATTTCGGATTCATTAGAGCTAAGAGAGCTAATTTTCTTTTTCAATTCTTTGGCTAAATTTGAGTTATCACGTTCTAGTCTAGCCGATGTTTTATTAGCTTCTTCTAGTTCTACAATCTTGGTCTCTAAGTGGGTTTCATCAAAACTATTAATAATTTCTTTTTGTTCTTTCCACTTATCAAAGAGTTCATCTCTCTCATTTATCACACTTCCTAGTTCTTCTTTTAAGGTGTCTCGTGATTTTCTTAACTTAACATATCTAGGAGCCATTTCCTTAAAGAGTTCAACGAGGTATTCAAAAGCTTATTCCATGTCTGAAAACATGTCTTCACTTAATTGAAATTTTCCTTCATCAAAATTTGAATTTCTAGGCTTAGATTTTACATTTGATCCGCCTGCCACGAAGAAATTTCCATTGTCTTAAGAAGCATCGTCATTTGAAAGTTATTCGGCATCACCCTATGCCGCCAGCATTCCTCGCTTTGTTGGCTTCTTTCCTCCATCGCTAATCTTCTCATTTTCTTTGCCCTTTAGAAGAGGACAATCCACCTACAAGTGTCCTTGTTTATTGCACCTAAAGCACCTTGGAGCAAAGCTTTCCTCGTCATCTTCATCCTTCTTCTAACTTCTCCACATATTTCCAGTTCTTATCTTGTTGTTGTTGGAACTTAATCCAACGTTGGGTTAATATGCGGTAAATAATTATATAAGTGCTACGCTGTCATATTAAGCCCAATATATTAGTGATCTGGTTTTAATTAATTAAATGGGCTAAATGAGTTAAACAGGTTGTGGGGCCTTTATGTGTAGAGACTATTGGGCTTCAACTCGTTGATGGGCCGAGTTGGAAACCCTAGGGCTATGGAAGCTAGCCTATAAATATTAGCGGTCATGGTCCCCGGAATACACGAACAAAGTTGAGCCGTCTTTTCTACGTCCAGTCGCTAGGAGAGAAACCGGGAGAAAGCTAAAGGGATTCTCCAAACGGTTGATTCGTGCTATTCTGGAAGATCGTCCGTTGCGGTATCGTCAGGATCTTTCAGATTATTATAGCGATGGACTCAGGTACGCTTCCGATAAATCCGAGTATGCAATGATTTAGGATTCCGCATGTTATATATCTAGATTATTATTTGCATGGTCTTGCTTAATGATTAATCTAGATCTTTAGTTTCTACAAGTGGTATCAGAGCCACCATGCGGTGGATCTTAAAGTTTTTTTCCTACTCGTAGTAGATCTGATAAAAATCAGATTTTTAATCTGTCTCAAGTTTCGGATCTGATAAAAAAATTAGTTTTTTATCAGTTTTAAGTTTCAGATCTATGAAAATTGGGGTTTTTAATTGATTTTTCCTGTTTAAAAAAAATTGGTTTTCTACAAACCCTAGATCAGAGGCGGCCCGCTGGCCACCGTCCGACACAGCAAAAGAAGGGGGCGGCTCTCCCGCCCCCGTCGGAAGATCGGCGCCGGCCACGCCGCCGTCGAGACAGAACAAGAAAGGGGCGACAAGCCGCCCCTGTAGGATGAATCACATGGGGAACGGGGGGGGGGGGGGGGGTCGGCTTCCAGCCGCCCCCCACCGGCGGTACAGAACAGGGGGCGGCTGGCCGCCCCCGTTAGGGTTCAGAGGGGGCGGATCGCCGCCCCCCGTTTGGTTTCACAGAGGGGTCGGATCGCCGCCCCCCGTCGGATTTCAGAGGGGGCGGCGAGCCGCCCCCATCGAACTTCTTCCGGCAACGGGAGGGGAGTGCCCTACCCCCCTTCCGATCGAAACAGAGGCCCCCCCTCCCGGGGGCCTGCTGTGCTTTTAACGGGGAAGGGGGCGGCGGTTCGCCGCCCCCATTCAGCCCCGATGGCCGGGGAGGGGCCGGCGCCCCGCCGCCCCTCCCCTACGATCAGATCGCAGGTGCCCTCCGGCACCTGCGACGTATTCAAAAGGGGCGGCGGTTGCCGCCCCTGATTGACGACGGCAGGCGCCCCTAGCGCCTGTGCGTCGCAGAGAAGGGGCGGCCCCGCCGCCCCTGTTGGTCGGAAAAGGGGCGGCCACTACCGCCCCTATCAGGCGTCGGATCTGTGGACATGGGCCGGTGGCGGCTGGCCCCTGGATGGGCCAAGTTCTGCTAGGGTTTCTGACCCTAGCAGACTTTGGGCCAAATTGGGCCCAAACAATTATTTTTTCAAAATGATTTTAATTTTCAGTATATGTGCTTCTAATTTGGGCCTGTTTGGGTTATTTGGTTGTTTTTTTGGGCCTATTATTGCAAACCAGTTTTAGCCTTCTTTTAGGCTTATTGCAAAACAGTTTTGGGCACCCACATGGCTAATTTTGGACCCAATTTTTGGGTCATTTGGACACAAATTTGGGCCTATCTTGGGATGTTTTTAACACAAAGTTAGAGAGGAAATAAAAGGGCAATTTGTATATTTCCATTAAGTGTACTTTTTGTGTTAAAATTCACATTTTAATTCAATTTTAGGCGTAATTAATTATATATATATATCTCGAAATAATTTTATTTAAAAGGACAACCCACCAAAGTGGGCTCCATCGTGGCAATTAATTTTATTTCGATATATATAAAAGGCTACGTACATGCTTGGCATGAAAAAATTTATCGCCTAAAGTTTTAAATTTAAATTCGTGAAATGGGAAATAAATGGTTGTGTATATATATTTCCTTTAGGCCAAATTTTGTGTGTTAAATTAAGTTCATTCTGATTTTTAATTCTTTAGGCAAAATTCAGTTAAATATACATTTCGAAATAACTCTAATTTTTGTGAAATTCCACCAAGTGGGTTCCACTATTAAAATTGTTATTATTTCGGAATGTAAACGGATTAAAATACATACACAGTATGATCAGTTGCCTGGATGAATTTTAAACGGATCGAAGGAGTAAATAAAAGTTTTTCAATTATATTTACATTTAAGTTCAGTTTAATTTGAATTCATTTTTTGGGCAAATTAGTTTATATGTTTCAAAATAATTTTAATTATTACGGGATCCCACAAAGTGGGCTTTACTGTCAAATTATTATTATTTCGGAACATAAACGGTTAAATACATACTTTTGTATGATTGGTTGTCCAATATTGAATTTAATTTGGATTGAAGGAGGAAATAAGACGTTTATATGTATATTCCTCCTCAAAGATAAATTTTATGTTAATTGTGTAAAATAAATTTAAATTCGAAGTTTATGGCATAAAACAATATATATATATACTTCGGTATATAACAAGTTGACTTCATACCTTGGTATAAAAAATTTAGTTTGCCTAAATTTCGATTTAAATTAAAACACAAAATTCAAGTGTTTTCTTCGGGAGCAAATAAAAAGCTTTAACATATATTCTCCTCAAGAATAAGTTTAAAAGGCCTTAAAGAATTTTTTTGTGCACTAACCATCAAGCAAATGGCCTTAAGGAAATTTGACACATTTTAAATTTATATATAATGGGATAGGGTGTATATTTATATATATATATCTTTCTATGTATGTTCATAAACACATTAGTACACCTATATACCCCATTTATAAGAAGAAAATTTGTGTTGAAGTTATGGATTTTATTTAACTCAATATAAATGATTAGAAGGGTGGAATAAAAGGTTCTTATATATATTTCCACTTGGTGTAATCATTTTTTGTTAAATTCGGTTTAGTTTCAATTTCAATTTTTGGCACAATTAATTATATATTTCGAATATAGAATGATTAGATCATCTACTCACCAAAGTGGGTTTTCTTGTGAAGATCAGTTCTAACTCGAAATATAACAAGTTGAATACATACTTATGTATGAAAAATTTTTGGTTGCCTTAAATTTGATTTTGAAGAAAAGTGGACTTGAATATCTCCACTTAAAGTATATTCATGTATTAAATTGCGACTTAGATTCAAATTTTGCAAAGGTATATATTTTTGAAATGATTTCGTGCAATCATCACCTCGCCAAAGTGAGCTCTGTTGATTTGCATTATTTCATTTCATGAATATAAAAAGAATCTAATGTGCCCGTGATGTGCGTAAGAATGCTAAATCGGCCCAAAGGAAGATTACCGTTCTATACCATTTCATGCGCACCTGTGGCAATAGACAAGGTGATGATTAGTGAGTTCAATGCATGCAAATTTAATTCGGCCCAAAGGAAGTTTTATTTTTGGCATGTTATTATTGTCATTGTCTGATTGCTACAACAAGATGTCAGTGACTAGTCAATAGATTATCCAAAGATAAATATTGGGCCAGTGGGGGATGTCTTGAGATGGGAAAATAGCATTAATTTGAATTTGGTGTTGCTTTGTTTAATACTCATATGAACATGTTAAAATTGTTTTTACTTGTTCTCTTTTCAGCTATTATTCCTGAAAATTTTTCTGCCATTCCAGAAAATCTCAGGGGCACTATTTCAGATAAAATTACTACAGCTAAAGGATTCCTTTTTGATGTTGAAAATAGATTTGTCAAGAATGAAAGGGGTGCCATTGGTACACTCTTGACAATTCTAAATTCAATGCGGTATAAGGGTACGAGAAACATTAGGGAGCACATATTGAAGATGTCTAATGTTGCTTCAAGGTTGAAAGCACTTCAGCCAGACCTCTCTGAGGCTCTGCTAGTGCATTTTGTTTTGATATCTCTTCCATCACAGTTCAACCAATTTAAGATGAGCTACAATCTGAAGGATGAAACTTGGTCTCTGGATGAGCTCATCTCGCACTGTGTCCAGGAAGAGAACATGCTTGAGCAAGGAAGACAGAAAGTGCTCATATGATCTCTACCACTAAAATATAAGAAAGGTATGCTGCGAAATTTGGTTTAGTTCTAAGTTAATTTCTTTTCATGCAACCTTCGGTACGTATAGACACGTGATGGAAAGATTTTGGTATAACCATTCACATCATTGTGTCTATGCAGGATTGCCTAAGATGCCAAGAGCCAAATGATGGTGAAAGATACATCGATATGGGCAATGGCAAGATGGTTCAAGTAGAAGCAAATTAAATTTAGATTACTCCTTTTAAAGGCTAGAATGCATTTGAATTTGATGAGACTATTATGTACCGTTTTTTACGGAATTTGGGTTTCTGTCTCTATTTTGAACAAATTCGGTTATCATTGCTCAATTGAGAATGGAAAATTTGGTTGTCTCATGGTTCAAAATTAGTTTATTCTAGTTCCTTAAAAGTTCATTTTAATCTTCATTTATTTGGAAATGTTGCTTCATTTACAGAATTCCTGCATTTAAGTACATGTGTTGTAATGAAAGAATTAATAGTTTAGAATTCAGTTATATTTTGATTGCAGCTTATATCCTTAATAAACTTTCAACAAATGAATCACTTGCATGTTTGGAGATGTCCAACTAAGGTAAGGCTTTATAAGCCTAATAAAGTAATAGGACATAATGCTGTTGATTTTCTAGTTTTGTTGAATAGTTTAAAAGTTGATATTATTTCGGATAATTTTACATAATCTCATTGTTAAATTAGTTTACGAATTAGGAAATGCACACCTATTTGAGGATGCTGAGTTTGAAGGGGGAAATTTAGTTAGTAACATTATTCTTGAAGAGGATTATATCCCTACAGGTGTGGTTGGCATTGCTCAGGATGGTATTCCTGACATTGTTCAAGACACAATAAATTCAAGATAATGTTGCAATTCCTCCCATTCGAGAAATTGTTCATAAGGACAAACTCTAGCACCTCAAGTAACTAATTGCCATTCAGGAAAATCCATTAAAGAGATGACAAGTTTACTGTTGACATTAGGATGATGGAAGTTTGACTTACATCAAGTCATAAAAGGTTTTACATCTCTAAATGGATTAATGCATTAATTAAGAAAGTCCTTGAATGATACTTAAAATCTTTTCTCATCGCCATAAGGTTTGAAACCTATTGATTGTAAATAGTTTTTTTTATGATCAAAAGGAATTCAAAAGGGTATTAAGAAAAGATTTAAAGTGTATCACTCAAAGACTTTATACGGAAAAGAATGCATTAATGTGTAAAGAGACTTTCTATTGGGCTTTTCATGAAAGACTCTATAAGGTTTATAATGGCATTAGTAGAGCATTTCAATATCGTTACTGATACATTAAATTTCATTAAGTGATCACCTCGTTCGGTTTTGAGATGATATTTAATGATGTTATCTAAGTTCTGTGGGAGCATGTAATTTATATAATATCTATGTTGTAATGAATGCTAAGTTCTGTGGGAGACAAGTTTAGTCTCAATAATTGCCCTGAGAATAATCTTCAGAAGATTTCCTATATCTCACCAATAGTGAGTCTAAAGTATGCTCAGTTTTATATGCATTTGGTTGTTGCATATATTACAGGTGTGTTGGGCAGATTGTTAAGTTCAGGAGTTGACCATTTGACAGCAGCCAAATGTGTCTTACGGTATTTATGGAGAACAAAAGGGTTACATGTTCAAGGATCAGTAGTCAAAAAGGGTTTGAGATCATTTAGGTATACTGACTCTGATCATTTATTGGATGCAAAGAATATATGAAAATCTATGTTAGGCGCCATCTACTAGAAGAGATCTAAATGGTCCCTTTTATATAGTCTCTTCTGACATGGCTTTAGATTCCATATCATATTATGTGACATCCAAATCATGAAATATATCTGCATATTTTGTCACTATGCTGCAAATTAGGGATGGTGTTGAAACACCACACAATTTATTTAGTGACAATAAAGTCTGCAGTTTTATATTCCAGCAACAACATGAACTCGACAAAGTTTAGATATTCAGAGATCAAGTTCCTAGATTGTTGATTAATAGGAGTGTATAATTGTCTAATGAGCACATCGGAACAAACCATTTATTTACGGATCCGTTATAGTAAGGAAATGTCATCCAAAAGGTTTTATGAGCTAGCTACTCATATGGATGTCATTTCATTAAGAACATTCAGTTTTGTGGGAGTTTGTTCTTTTGGGTGCTCATATGATAGACAAAATTAAGTCTACAGCTTAAGCTTGAGGTTATTTTCTGATCAGAAATAAAGTTTTTGGTTTCAGTTCGGCTTCACTCCGATTTTGTTTTGTTTATGATCTCACTAAGGTTAAGGAGGATCAGTTGGAAATAGACATGTTAGATCACATTACATGTAATTTCCACGCTACACATCCACTTCATAATCCATGTCATTCTTTTGTATTAGCACAGTGACCACTGATGGGTCGAGCTGCAATTGCTGCGGCGAAGATCTCTTTGATCCCTCGCTAATATAATTGATGGACCGGATTGTTCTTAACTCATTAAAGAAATGACAGCAAGTTAAGATCTTAGTTGGTTGTATGTGTTGGGGTTTTGGCGGACCCCCAGAGCTCGGATCCGTATCCGTCCTAAGTCGGACGGACCACGGAGGCACAAAAAGCGCAGCGGAAAAACAGAAATCATAATTTCTACACTAGCTAAACAATTTAGCTAGGCTCTGGGGAGCCAGAACCCAGCCCGATCTATGCCGACTTGGAGTGGGTCTGACCACTCCAAGAAGGATCTACACTAAGCAACTAATTAAAACATTACGCTAAAAAACGCTTAACCACATACCCGGAATCTTGGCCCTGGAGCAGGCAAGATGTACCGCACCGTCTTGAGAAGCTCCTCGTAGCCGAGCGGCGTTGACCCGATCTCCCTGAGCCGCCTCGCACCCTCGCACCGATCCGCCCGAGCCGCTTTCGCCTCCGAGCCGATCACACGCGGTAGAAAGTTTCACTTGAGAAGAAACCCGCGTCTTAGACGTCCGGATCAGATCCAAACCCCTTTCGTAGTCGTGCTAGGACTACTCCAGAGAATAGGAAAGTAGAGAGAGAGATTTAGTCGCGGACCGAGCTTGCTCAATAATTTGGAGCTACCCGATCGTTGACTGGTGTGTTTTTCAACGAGGAGAGTGCACCCCTATTTATATAGGGAGTGAGCACTCAACATCTCGTTGCGGGCAATGTGGGACAATTCCCATGAAGAGAAAATTCAATTAAGCCATTTGGCTTAATTTCAACTTTAAAGTTAGCCTTTCTCAAAGTCAAACTTTAACGAATTAATTCTCCTCACATACTAAACTTCAGACACCAAACAAGCTATCAATCAGAAGAGCTTGGAATGGTGAACGCGTAGGAACTGACGGTGACGAATTTCGACTTCGTTTGACCCCTCAAACAATTGCTCAAAGTTTAGCAATTTCTCAAAATTCGTAGCCGTCATTAGGGTTATTCAAAAAACCCTAATTGACTTAAGTTGCGGGCGCACCCGCTAGACTTAGCGGGCGCGCCCGCCCAAGGGGGGAAGGGCGGGCCACCCGCCCGCTGCAAGCAGCGGGCGCGGGCCCGCTGTGCAGCGGGGCTGCGCCCGCTTGCAGCGGGCGCTGGCCCGCTGTGCAGCGGGCCACGCCCGCTAATGCAGTGGGTGCCCGCCCGCTGCTGCAGCGGGCCGCGCCCGTTTTGCCCTTGCACATGGGCCTCTTGGCCCGGTGGGTCTAACCCACTTCCCCTTGAACTCTTTCTGCGTTTCTGGGCTCGTTTGAGCTCCGATTTGGACACGGTTTGAACCTGTGTTTAGACCGGGACGATCCCGTCATCCAGGTAACCCTTTCCAACAAGTTTGTTCCTACTAAATTCGTCGTAACTAATTTACAACACGTTTAGTTAAAGTTAGCATCTAATGCAACGTTATGTCCCTATTGCTATTGCGACTAACTTTCACAACTTAACTTGTGAATATCATCAAATGACATTTCTCTCTATTCTATATTCCTATTACTAAGACACGAGTACTACTCGGTGTGAGACCCTACAGCCTGACCTTACTACAGGTTGGGGCTCGAAACCCCTAGACGACGGTCACTACGAGCAGTAGCTGTCGTCCCTGTTTCAGAGTCATCATAACGTGATCGACCCTTTGACAAAAGTGTCATAGGGTTTGCATTGGCTGTGTCAGAGATGAATTCCGTTAGCTAAAATCCCTTCGTCAAGACTGTGTTTGATGTTGGCCTAGGGTATGGTTTTCTGTCAACCCTATTAGACAACATTGGTCAGTATACGGCGGTCTTTATTGTATACACGTTGTACAACTTGCAACGTACCCCGGCCGGGGATTAACATAAAGACCGTACTGAGCCTATAACACTAACTTCCCTTTAATGGAAGTGACGAATCCCATCTTAGTCACTTACTCACCTAGAGAGCTTCTGGTGCAACCCAACCTAAGATCTTTCATCAGGACTGGTCCTCGAAGCTAGATCATGGGTCTAAGCTACACCGTCCGTTCACAGGTTTATACAGTTGACTTCAGGTCTTAAGGATCAACTAACCTATCATCACCCTAGAGTTATTAAAGACAGATCATTAAAGTTTAACCATTTAATAACTCTAACTTGGTCGTTCAGTGAACTCATTCTCCAATGAGCACCTGTGTCTCGTCTCCGACTTCAGCAAGTCGAATGACTATGAGATCATCATTACCCGAAGGTAAGACGAAGACACAGTGATCTATCCGATGTGTCGATATCCAGTTCTCGACACATCTATGATCACGAACCGTTTTAGACTTACGTTTCTGTTCGGTCTCTTACTTACTCATAATCGAGATCTCATCTAGATATGTAAGGACCTAACTATAAGTCTATGGATATTATCTAAGTATATTAATACAAATACTTTATACTTAGAATAATACGTACCAGATACGGTATGAACAAGACGTATAATCAAGATAAATTGCCTTATGGGCACATATCTTCCTACATCTCCCACTTGCACTTAGGCTATTTATCTCGGTATCTCATGCCGTTATAACATATCAGTCACTTTGACATTTGATATGGCAAACCTAAGAGTGGTTCTACTAATAAGTATCTACAACGAATTTTAATGGATTGAAATTACATCTCTTGATCACACAGGGTTGATCCTTTGGAAAAATGATCTGGATCAATTTTCCTAACTTTGTATAGCTAACAGTTAGCTTATACTATTTAGATGTGGGGTCTAACATTTCCGTAAGTCAGTTCTAGCTCACTCCACTTTACTGTGTCAATATGTCAAGTACATATTTGACACCCTAAGTCTCTATATATATGCGATTAAATCAAAACAATTTTGACTTAATGATTTATATAGAAGATTCATTAAAGTGAAAAATCCTTTTTACTTAGTCCGGAAAAACCGGAACTAAGTATACTTACTCGCTCCCACTGACTTTGAGAATTACCTGGTTAAATTACTTCAACATAATAACTAAATCATATTTAGATTTATGTGCAAAAATAACCTTTTGGTAAGTGCCTTAGATGGAATGTACAAGTGTCAGATTCGGTTTGACGAATGAGTCAAGTCAAGATCGTTTTAAGGAGTCTTGACATTGACTCGTTCAATCAAAACGATCTACACTGTCCTAATTCCTTTAACCACATTTAGTATTAACTCTTTTAACAACTAAATGCAGATAATCATGAGTTAAACTTGATATGCGTATTTACTGTGATTGCACACAATTTATACGCCCCCTGGAACTTATACTTGACTACTGATTGACTTCAGACATTTAGTCAGCTTCAAAATCAATATTATCGAAGCAATACACCATTATTCGAAAATATACGCAACCATCACAGAAAAGCCACATCCACAGAATTTGAGCCAATTCAATCTCAATTGCAACAAATGAGACATCCATTCCAAAACAACGGGTTCATAAAAGGAACCTTAATTTGTTTATCAAAAATAAACCTTGAGTGCAAAGCACTCATTCATTGTTTTCGATCCTTAAAGATGATACATTTTATTCAAATAAGAAAAATATCATCTCCATCGCGATCAGCGTCTCCAGAAGTCTTTGAGCGGTCCCAGCAGCAACTGTTGCTTTAATTGCCGACCGATCTCCGTACTTCTCCAATCTCCAATTCTTATCAGCCACCTGTATACAGTACACAGATGTCTATAAGTATCTCATACTTCATGAATGGAAATAATTGCATTTAATTGAATTTTAATTTGTACCTGAGGTGGAGGCATCAGTATGCCCCTTCTTCTTCTCTGCAAGATAGATCTTGCAGTTCCTCTTCCAGTGGCCAATCTTGTGGCAATGGAAGCACTCAGATTTCGACGGGGCCCCTTTGTTCTTCTTCTTCCCATTCTTAGCCTTCGC
This sequence comes from Scilla litardierei, assembly GCA_030789695.1. Lineage (NCBI taxonomy): Eukaryota > Viridiplantae > Streptophyta > Magnoliopsida > Asparagales > Asparagaceae > Scilla > Scilla litardierei. Next base: position 203,254,917 of record CM061133.1, read on the forward strand.
AGGTTGTGGGACCTGCCTCTTCTTTCCTTTGCCTTTCGGCTGGTCGGAAGTAGCAGAGCCAACAACCAGTGCAGCCGGCTTCTTATGAATCTCCTCAAACTGCCGGAGCATATTGAGGAGACCCGGAAGATCCGTCTCAAGGCTGTTCATTATAAAGCCAGTTATAAAAGGCTTGAAATCGGGAGTCAAAGACTTTAGGATAATGTCCGTGGACATCTCATTGTCCAGGACAAATCCTAACTGGGCGGCGTCCTCCACGTACCCGATCATCTTGATAACATGATCTTGTACGGGTTCCGTCCCCATCTTGGTGCCCCAGAGGTTGCTAGTGGCCTCGAACTTGGCAGCTCTTGATCGCTTGCCATACAACTCTTGTGCGTTGAGGAGCATGCTTTGAACATCCATATGTTCATGCTTCCTCTGCAACTCGTTGGTCATCGAAGCCAGAGTAAGGCACCTGGCCTTCTCTGCATCCCTCTGGTACAATTTGTAGGCTTCCTTTTCTTCGTGGGTCGAATCTTCATCCGGCTTATCTGGAGCGTCCTCGAACAGTACGTATCCTATTCCGGCTAGGGAAAGGACCAACTTGATGTTCCTAAGCCAGTCTTTGTAGTTCGTTCCATCCAGCACGTTCTTTTCAACCATGTATCTAAGTCCCGAATCCATTCTGTATTTTATAGATACTATAGTTAGTAAATGTTCGTAGTATAGTTTTAATGGTTTTAATAAAACTATATTCTCCCACTAAATTTATTTAAAGCCATAATAATAAACAATTTATTATAAAATAACATTTGTGAGAGAGGGATCCGACTACCCTGAGTCTGACAACCTTGAGTGTATCTCAACAAGTTGTCCGACTCTGCAGTCGGTAGACGAACTCGTCGTCAATCATATTTACTATGATTCCCTATCGATTTTTACCCCCAGTCATTTGTGATCATGAGTGTGCTCAACCGGATCACAATGGCTAGCCTAGTCGGACCCTTGTTTTCGTGTCTAGCCTGACTTGCCCCTTTGCTCGGTGTATGCACGACGCGCCGGTTTGGGTCAGGTCTTAGACTACATTCTTGGTTAGACTTACGCCGAAGCTCGAGGGATGAGACAACAGTTTCAGTCAGGTTAAGATGTCAATCAAGAAATCGGTTTCTATAAGATTGACATGTCACGGCTTGAGTGTAGCTCAACAACCGGAACATGTTTCTTACAGTTGCCAACTCCTAAAACAAGGAGGGCTACGATTTATCTTGAATAAGATTATTATCGTATTGACTTAGGTATAGTCGATGGACTTACATAGTCATGAATCGACTCCTTACGGTCCAGCGGACGCGGCCAGGGAATTGACTAAGCCAGGACCACTTGTTACCCAGTCTAGCTAGGTTGGTCCAAAAACTTTAGCCAAGCACATTGACCGACATCATGATCCATTGAAGGAGTTGTCATCAATCTTATGTTTTCCAAACAACTAAATGGCTTTTAATTAAAAGAACTAGTTAATCCTTATCAACTAGTGGATCCTAAAATTCAAAAATTTTCAGATTGGTTGAACATCTTTTATTAAGTCCTTATCAACTATAAGGTTCTTCGTTCAACTTGCTACCCCAATCTAATTAGGATTTTATAAAACAATTCAACATTTTGTCTTTTGTGAAAATCATTATTTAAACATTTTAATGAAATGATTTACAAACAAAAGGACTACCCTAATCAGGTATTAGGTTCAATGTTGTTTTGTTTTATTGATCGTAGCATGTCACTATCATGTTTTAATGGCTAACCTAACAAGGTTTGTGTATACAATATACAACATGAAATGAAGCAACTAACTTTATCCGCATAAAAGAAAGTTTCATTTTTAGTGACATATGAAAGGCATTTGCAAGTTTTTTAAAAATTATCTATATGATACAAACATGCAAATCTAAATTTTAACACTTAAAATTAAAGATTAAAATTTTAAAGCCTTCATTAATATTTTATCGCATAAAACTAAGTCGTACAAAATTATCTAATAATTTTTAAACTTAGGGCTTAAAAAATTTTAACCTCATTTCTAAAATTAAAATATCACATAAAGATTTTAGAAACATCTATGTAGTAAAAGAAATTAATTTTATATAACATCTCATGAAATAAAATTATTTCTATTATTAACATATTAAACAATTTTAAAACTCTTTTAAAATCTTTTAGAAATCCTTTTTAGAAGCATTCAAGTAAAGTTTAAAGATTTCTAACTTTATGTAACTAAAGAAAAATTCTTAAATTTCAAAAAATAAAATTTTTCTAAAGATTACATAAACATTAAATACCCTTTTAAAATTTTTAATGGCTCATAAAAATTTTATAAAGTATTTATAATAAAGGAGACTACTTTTTAGATTTATCGCATAAAAATAATTTTTGCTCCAAAATTAAAATAAATATCAGTGTTGCAAAAAAAAAAAATTTTTTTTTGAAACACAAAATATTTTCAAAACTAATTTAACATAAAAAAAGTTTTGCATATGAAAGCTAAGCATTTTTAACTATTTAAAAAGTCGCTATAGTAGATCTATAGCATAACCGTGGCTCTGATACCACTGTTGGGGTTTTGGCGGACCCCCAGAGCTCGGATCCGTATCCGTCCTAAGTCGGACGGACCACGGAGGCACAAAAAGCGCAGCGGAAAAACAGAAATCATAATTTCTACACTAGCTAAACAATTTAGCTAGGCTCTGGGGAGCCAGAACCCAGCCCGATCTATGCCGACTTGGAGTGGGTCTGACCACTCCAAGAAGGATCTACACTAAGCGACTAATTAAAACATTACGCTAAAAAACGCTTAACCACATACCCGGAATCTTGGCCCTGGAGCAGGCAAGATGTACCGCACCGTCTTGAGAAGCTCCTCGTAGCCGAGCCGCGTTGACCCGATCTCCCTGAGCCGCCTCGCACCCTCGCACCGATCCGCCCGAGCCGCTTTCGCCTCCGAGCCGATCACACGCGGTAGAAAGTTTCACTTGAGAAGAAACCCGCGTCTTAGACGTCCGGATCAGATCCAAACCCCTTTCGTAGTCGTGCTAGGACTACTCCAGAGAATAGGAAAGTAGAGAGAGAGATTTAGTCGCGGACCGAGCTTGCTCAATAATTTGGAGCTACCCGATCGTTGACTGGTGTGTTTTTCAACGAGGAGAGTGCACCCCTATTTATATAGGGAGTGAGCACTCAACATCTCGTTGCGGGCAATGTGGGACAATTCCCATGAAGAGAAAATTCAATTAAGCCATTTGGCTTAATTTCAACTTTAAAGTTAGCCTTTCTCAAAGTCAAACTTTAACGAATTAATTCTCCTCACCTACTAAACTTCAGACACCAAACAAGCTATCAATCAGAAGAGCTTGGAATGGTGAACGCGTAGGAACTGACGGTGACGAATTTCGACTTCGTTTGACCCCTCAAACAATTGCTCAAAGTTTAGCAATTTCTCAAAATTCGTAGCCGTCATTAGGGTTATTCAAAAAACCCTAATTGACTTAAGTTGCGGGCGCGCCCGCTAGACTTAGCGGGCGCGCCCGCCCAAGGGGGGAAGGGCGGGCCACCCGCCCGCTGCAAGCAGCGGGCGGGCGCCCGCTGTGCAGCGGGCTGCGCCCGCTTGCAGCGGGCGATGGCCCGCTGTGCAGCGGGCCACTCCCGCTAATGCAGCGGGTGCCCGCCCGCTGCACACAGCGGGTCATGCCCGCTGCTGCAGCGGGCCGCGCCCGTTTTGCCCTTGCACATGGGCCTCTTGGCCCGGTGGGTCTAACCCACTTCCCCTTGAACTCTTTCTGCGTTTCTGGGCTCGTTTGAGCTCCGATTTGGACACGGTTTGAACCTGTGTTTAGACCGGGACGATCCCGTCATCCAGGTAACCCTTTCCAACAAGTTTGTTCCTACTAAATTCGTCGTAACTAATTTACAACACGTTTAGTTAAAGTTAGCATCTAATGCAACGTTATGTCCCTATTGCTATTGCGACTAACTTTCACAACTTAACTTGTGAATATCATCAAATGACATTTCTCTCTATTCTATATTCCTATTACTAAGACATGAGTACTACTCGGTGTGAGACCCTACAGCCTGACCTTACTACAGGTTGGGGCTCGAAACCCCTAGACGACGGTCACTACGAGCAGTAGCTGTCGTCCCTGTTTCAGAGTCATCATAACGTGATCGACCCTTTGACAAAAGTGTCATAGGGTTTGCATTGGCTGTGTCAGAGATGAATTCCGTTAGCTAAAATCCCTTCGTCAAGACTGTGTTTGATGTTGGCCTAGGGTATGGTTTTCTGTCAACCCTATTAGACAACATTGGTCAGTATACGGCGGTCTTTATTGTATACACGTTGTACAACTTGCAACGTACCCCGGCCGGGGATTAACATAAAGACCGTACTGAGCCTATAACACTAACTTCCCTTTAATGGAAGTGACGAATCCCATCTTAGTCACTTACTCACCTAGAGAGCTTCTGGTGCAACCCAACCTAAGATCTTTCATCAGGACTGGTCCTCGAAGCTAGATCATGGGTCTAAGCTACACCGTCCGTTCACAGGTTTATACAGTTGACTTCAGGTCTTAAGGATCAACTAACCTATCATCACCCTAGAGTTATTAAAGACAGATCATTAAAGTTTAACCATTTAATAACTCTAACTTGGTCGTTCAGTGAACTCATTCTCCAATGAGCACCTGTGTCTCGTCTCCGACTTCAGCAAGTCGAATGACTATGAGATCATCATTACCCGAAGGTAAGACGAAGACACAGTGATCTATCCGATGTGTCGATATCCAGTTCTCGACACATCTATGATCACGAACCGTTTTAGACTTACGTTTCTGTTCGGTCTCTTACTTACTCATAATCGAGATCTCATCTAGATATGTAAGGACCTAACTATAAGTCTATGGATATTATCTAAGTATATTAATACAAATACTTTATACTTAGAATAATACGTACCAGATACGGTATGAACAAGACGTATAATCAAGATAAATTGCCTTATGGGCACATATCTTCCTACAGTATGCACTATGAAATATAATTATAAAGTTTAGCATATAGCCCAAGTGGGAGATTGTTGGAACTTATCCAACAAGTTGGATCTTAATCCAACGTTGGGCTAATATGCGGTAAATAATTATATAAGTGCTACGCTGTCATATTAAGCCCAATATATTAGTGATCTGGTTTTAATTACTTAAATGGGCTAAATGAGTTAAACAGGTTGTGGGGCCTTTATGTGTAGAGACTATTGGGCTTCAACTCGTTGATGGGCCGAGTTGGAAACCCTAGGGCTATGGAGGCTAGCCTATAAATATTAGCGGTCATGGTCCCCGGAATACACGAACAAAGTTGAGCCGTCTTTTCTACGTCCCGTCGCTAGGAGAGAAACCGGGAGAAAGCTAAAGGGATTCTCCAAACGGTTGATTCGTGCTATTCTGGAAGATCGTCCGTTGCGGTATCGTCAGGATCTTTCAGATTATTATAGCGATGGACTCAGGTACACTTCTGATAAATCCGAGTATGCAATGATTTAGGATTCCACATGTTATATATCTAGATTATTATTTGCATGGTCTTGCTTAATGATTAATCTAGATCTTTAGTTTCTACAGTTGTTACATAAGAAGTTAGAGAATCCTTTGACTACAAGGGTAATCTCATCATCTTCAGTTTCATCTATGTCGTCGAGCCACTTGATTGCATTGAAAGCAAGGTTCTTTTCACTCTTTTCCGTCTTAGGAGGCTTCTTCTCCTTCTTTGGTGCTTCATTGCTTAACATCTTCATTTGCACTTTGTATGCCATTAACTTTCCCATGAGTTGTTCGAAAGTAATGGATGCTAGATTGTGTGCTTCCTCTATTGCTGTTCTCTTTTGTATCCAATCTCCGGATAGTGAGTATAAGACTTTTCCCACCAAGTCTTCCTCTGGAATTTCCTTTCCAAGTGATTTAAGAGGATTCACGATATCTGAAAAGCGAGAGAACATAGAGTTAAAGTTTTCATTCAAAAGCATAGAAAATTTCTCATACTTTTGTAGCAACATTCGAATACGAGTATTTTTAACTTCGTACGTCCCTTCATGGTTCACTTCTAACCTAGTCCAAATCTATTTCATTGTGGCACAAGAGCAAATACGATTGTATTCAACTTTATTAAGACCACAAAAGAAGATGCTCATGGTCTTAGCATTTAAGCTCTTTAATCATTCATTTTTCTTTATTGCTCTGGCTTAGGTTTATCAACTAGGGTGAAGCATTCATTAATGATTTTTCAAAGGCCATTTCAATGCTCTTGATGTGGATGGACATTCTTTGTTTCCAATAACTGTAAACCGTGCCATCAAATAAAGGTGATCGTAAATACGAATGACCTTCTTTTTGGTTATCAGGGTCTGTGGAATAGGCATAGGAAATTTGTGCCATGAGGATCGAAATTTCACTAGACTTTGAGTCCAAAGAAATAATGCGCTGATACCAATTAAAAAACACGCCCTAGAGGGGGGGAGGGTGTGAATATAGCATATGCACAAATTAAAAATCAAAGCACAAGATCAACCATTCCAAATCGTAAAAATAAGCAAGCAATGATTTTTCAAAGGAGTGGCATCCGCCTAGGCTCCTCGCCTCTACTCTGACCCCAAACTCTTGAGTCTTTCACTCTCTTTTATAATTAAAAAGAGAAAAACAAACCGATCACACTTTGGGTAGTGATCTCATCATACAAGCAATTTTTTCAACAGTTAAAGCGCAAAGATAGCTTCTGAATAAAGCTATTTACAAATATGATCTAACACAAAATAAAACTGAAAAGAAGTCACAGTGATGTATATTGTCCCTCAATGAATTCGTAGGCACAAACCGTGTTCAATTCTGGTGTGTGAAGAGAAAGTTGTCGCCTTTTCAGATCCACATATGCAAATCTCATTCTTCTTCTTCTTCTTCTTTGAGCACTTGAAGCTTTGATGGATGGAGGATCTATGTCAGCTAGCAAGGATGAAAAATCGCTGGAGATTTTTGCTAGATGCTTTGATAATTTTTCTCCAAGGGATGGCTCTCTCTTTTATAGGAGATGATGAGTTTTCTTCAATTTGGAACTCTTGATCTTCAAATCTTCCTTCAAATCTTCAATCCAATCTTTATTGATTTGATAGATCTCTTTTATTTGGAAACTCCTCTTCAAATTAGTCTTCCAAAAGATTAAAAACTCCTCCAAATTGATTGAAGTCAAACCTGGACGTTTAACTGGTCAAATGGTCAAATTAAGACTTGATATGGACTATACATGTTGACATGGCCGTGTGCCAATTTGCCACGGTCGTGTTATTTGAACTCTAGCCTTATCTTCAATTTCGCAGTTTCAGCACGGCCATGTTGCACGGCCGTGTTGGCACTGTGCAGGACTTCAAAAACTGTTTTTTCCGACACGGCCTGACTGCACGGCCATATTGGCACTGTACTGAGATTTTAGAAGTTATTGTTTATTTTTGACACAGCTGTGACTGATCCAATATTGCCGTGTTTCTTTGACCCTTTTTGCAGATTTCAGATTCTGATACGCATGGCCGTGTAGCTGACTCACACGGCTGTGTTGACCCTGTTTTAGCACGTATCATTGCCTTTTGACTTATAAATGAGCCGAAACTCACTAGATAGACATATTAGAACCGTATGACTTGTTTGACATCATCCAAACAAATTTTAGGCCTCAGTTAGTTGGCTAACTTAGGCTAACAGCAGCATCTCTTGAAAAAGGTAAATTACTAACCCAACCGATTGCAAATCATAATACGAATTCTTTTTTTTCATGTAGCAATGTGAAACCATATCAAGTGGTAACCACATTGCATAGCGGGAGAGATATTGAAAAGTCAGAACCGTCTAGGCATGAACAAGAAGTTAGGGAGAAAGAAGAAGAACAAATACCACAAAATTTGCAGGATGAGGACAAAAGTGCAGAAAAAGAAGAGGATGTCAAAGAAAAAGAGTCATAACTATATACAGCTCCATCTCCGTTTCCATAAAGACTTGCACCATCATCAAAAGATAAGTATCAGGTAGAAATACGGGAGATTTTCAAACAGGTAAAAATTAATATTTACATACTTGATGTGATCAACCAAGTGTCTGTCCTATGCGAAATTTTTGAAGGAATCATTGCTCCGTGAAACAGAACCTTAATGTGAAAAGAAAGCATTCCTCATGCAACATGTAAGTACCATTTTATAAACATAACACTCCACCCAAGTATAAATATATACGTTCTCCTACTATTCCATGCACTGTAGGAACTACAAGTTTTGGAAATGCTTTACTTGAATTGGGTTCTAGTGGGAATATATTGCCTTACTCTGTTTTCTTGCAACTAGGGTTGGGGAGCTGAAATCAATGCCCGTAGTGCTGCAGTTGGCAAATAGGTCAATGAAAGTTCCAAGGGGTTGCATGAAAGATGTTTTGTTCCAAGTGGACAAATTCTATTACCCAATGGATTTCATCGTCCTAAACATATATGGGTCGCATTTTGGTAACTCTTCTCATATTATTTTGGAACGTCCATTCTTAACTACATGCAATACAGTGATCAATTGTTGGGATGGATAGTTGAAGATAATTTTTTGTAACGTGAAACTTGAGCTTAATATTTTTAAACCTTGTAAGTTACCAGTAGGAATTGAGGGTGTTGAAGAGGTACGTTTGGTTGATAAATTGATTGAAGACTATTTTGAGGCTGAGTATGATTGATTACCTAGCTATACTGATTATAATTTCGATGATATTAATTAATCCCATTTTGCGTAGGAAAGAGATAAGAGGCAAAGAGATACATGGGTGCCAAAGTTTGAATCATTGCCAGTTGGATCACCATTTTCCCTTCCTCCTGAGGCAGAGCATCAGACTAAGCTTAGCAACACCATTCAGGGAACTTTCCATCACTGAGCTTAGTCATCCATCAAACACTGAGCTTTGTCCTGAATCTCTAACTCTTATTGAAAATCATTTAGATTTAGATGGTTGTCAACTAGCTTTAATTTTTTTTATCATTTTTGATGACCCATTATGGTATGCTTGTGTGGATAAGCAAGTTTGTCCACCTGTTTTTGACACAACGTATCTCATGCAGGACATGTAAATATTGAGGAGATATGCTAGGTTGTATCAATGCTTGGCCATAAGGATGCGAGTGAAGGAAGAATTCTCATAATGAGTGGAAAGAGCTGATTGAACAACTTCATCCATCATTAAAGATCCTTGATATGCCATTTGACCATGGTGTGTTCTTTCCAGTAGTATGGATTTTTATTGTTGCATACTTCTATATGCTTTTTAGGATAGTCACTTTTGAATAAACTCATACCCATTTCAACATTGAGGATAATGTTTATCTTTAGTTGGGGGAGAGTAATAGATTTTTATGATTTTTCTTTTTCTTAAAATAAAAGGAGAGAATTGATTCAATCAACATTTTCATCCTTTAACCATTTTACAAATATCACTTTGTCAGATGATTGAATTCTTGATATTATTTATGGCTTAAAGTAATTATTCTCCTTTCATGAAATCAATCATTAATATGCCTTTTATGGGAAATGCTTAATTGCCTGGACTAATATCTTGAAATATTTGAATTTGTTCATGCAAGTTATTGGGGTGCATAAGTTTGGTAGACATGATTGATTGGATTAGTTTTCAAATTGAAGAGAAATTTATATATGCTAAAGTTTATGTCTATGGAATATGTGGGTAAGTTGCTTAAAAAAAGAAAAAGGGAATAAAATGCACCATTCTCTTAAGTTTTATTGAGTAGCCGGGTCTTCGTGCATCAAGAAGTATTGGAGATTTGCATCGAAAGATGAACAATAGAGAGTGCATTAAAAGAGATAATAAAAACTTAGATAATTCGATTTATTAGGTTCGAGTGATTCTTCTCAGCCTAATGCCCGAAGGTCATTTGACTTATGAGTTATTAACCAAAAATTCGCTGTATGGATCATTTAAAGTCTTATAAAAAACAAAATGAATAAATAAAGCAAGCTCAACTCCTATGAATCAAACAAAATTTGTATTATGTGAGCCAATTCCTTAGAAGCTAGAAAATTATGACATGATGTTGTGATATACGTTGATTTATGTAAAACGATGCTTGTATTTTACTTATTCAAGCTAAATTAAGGAAAATGTCATGAGTTTGATCTTTTTCATAGAATGTGTGTATTGATAAATTATGATTTTAAATGCATGTTTGAGCCAAGCAATGGATGATTGATAGAATTTAATATATTTACTGAATATCCAATTTAGTAGCTTCTTTTGCTAGGGACTAGCAAAAAGCTAGTTGGGAGGTGTGATTCAAGATAAATATTACATATTTATACCCTCATTTGTTAGCTTTTGTACATATATGGTGTTTATTTGGCCTCTAATACAAGTGTTTTCATAACATTATTGAATATTGGAGCAAAACCTTTATTTACGCACAAAAAATCATGTTTATGTCTTATTGTTGTCTTCTCTTATTTTTCAGGTGAAGATGGCAAGTTTTCGAGTTCAATGACTATTTGTCCAGATTTTTTTGAGTTCATGGCTATTTTCTACAATTTTTGGAAGGTAAAATAGTATTTTAAAAATAAAATGAAGAAAAATAAAATAAAGGTTGGTATGTGCGCTGCATGCACCTCCGCCTTACATGTGTTGGGGGCAACGTGGCTCAATCTGAGCCGTTGCATCCTGATCAGATGGTGGAATCGAAGCGGAGCGGGCTGAAGCGGAGCAAGCGATGTGGAGACATCTGGGCCGTCACACCACGATCCAACGGACGACACTCATAACGAAGCGGATGTAGAGAAGTCAACCTGCGGGGCCATGTGGAGGCTTCTCATTCAATCCCGCTTGTGATGAATGGTTTAGAACGATGGCGTGTGCAGAGCAGCGTGGTCGATGAGCTGGGCCAAGTCAAGTGGTGACCTAAGACTTAATCACGCCTTTGATGAACATTTGACAGTTAAGCGGGCTTGCAGGCAGCATTTTAATTCAAATTTGATGTGGTTTTGGACCCGATTCTGTCCCCAGACCTAATATTATAAATAGATGTATTGTGCTAAGGTTTTGGGGGTATTCTGAAGCATATTTGGTATGTAAATTGCTAAAAATTTGACGACTTTGGAGCTGGAGGAAGGAGACACAACTTTGCAGAAGATCTAGGATCCAATTGAAGAGATGATGATAAAATTCTTATATGTCTTCCTCGAATTGAAATATATTCATTGCATTAGCGTTAAAAGAAGATGTTTTTATTAATGAAAATTGAAGCTTTTCTCCCAATGCTTGACTAAATCGTTTGTGTGTTAGTTGTGATGTAGTTAGGGTTATGTAATCGTTATTATTAATGTCTGTTTGTACTACTTTCATGATATATTGGGTGTTGTGTCGATTTCTACATATTCTAATTTAAGTATGATCATTGCTAGTGTGAACATGCTTGAATCAAATATGACCCTAATAAGTCTTATTTGTGATAATGATCCTAGCGGGCGTATCATAACCCCAGCGGGCACTTATTTTATGAAATTGATTACTGACGTGCGTTTATATTTTATATATTCACACACGTCTTCTTTGTGAGTTTCCGTTGTTTTCCGTCGTCCCGTGCCCATTTTCTTGTGATTTTTAGTTTTCTTTCACTTTTTTGTAAATGCAGGAGATTGCTAGAGTTGAGGACATATAAAGAAGATATCATGAGTCCCCGGAGCAACGGGAGGAGTCACGCATGATCCAGAGGGTTAAACGATGAAGATTGCTATATCTTAGCCCTCAACCGATCGGGTGGACTAGCCACCCGATCGGTTGATGCACGCGTATCCGACCCGGACAGGAGCTGAAGAGAAGAGCAGCTCACTCGATCGGTTCAGTGATCGGGTGAGATTAACAGAGTTCTCTGTCTTTTTGAGCTTAATTCCAACCGATCGGGTGATATCTCACCCGATCGGTTCATCTGAAGATGAAGATCAACAATTGACGAACCGACGGCGCCACCCGCTCAGATCACAGACTGGTTGAAGCTTCTGAAGCCCGATGGAGAATATTCTATACACTATACATCCTTCAGTTGCCCTCAAGGACAATATGAATGGTTAGTAATGCCCTTTGGATTAAAAAACACACCACAAATATTCCAACGTAGGATGGATGACGTTTTAAAAGAACATAATAAATACTGTATTGTCTATGTTGATGATATCTTAATATTCTCAGAAACCTTAAATGATCATATTACTCATTGTAATGCTATCATTAATACTTGTATTTACAGAGGCATAACCTTATTAGCTTATCCTAGCAATCAGCAAGATATCCAAGACAGACAGCAAGAGGAAGATTATCAGCTTCCTAGAAAGCATTTTGGCTTGGCATGCGCATAGATGTGCCTATAAACTATTCTTAAAACAGATGTCAGAAGATCTACAAAAGAAATTACTTTTGCAAGGTGTCAGATGGGAGACATGGAATCTTAAAGAGATAGGACAAGAAGGCAAAGACACCCAATCAGAAGACTACACAGGAAAAGGCAAAGAGAAAACTCTAGACATGGAATAAAGCTACATGCCAGCACGACAAAACGACAACAGACGCCTCAATAATGCTGCAGATGCTGGAAGCCACTAGCAAAAGCAACTTTAACAAAAGTAAAAGACACCTGGTCCGGCCGCCTCAATTATGAAGCTACTTTGTAAAAAGATACTTTGTAAAAAGGAAGACAGCTGTACATCCTTAGTTGTTAAGGCACCACTATTTGTATCTATAAATAAGCCTTAGTGTGTTGTATAAGGGACATCGAAAAATTATCGAAGAAAAAATCATCGGATCCAAGAGTCATAAAATATTGTAACAAAAGAGAGTGTTCTTGAGTGCTTGTGGAATAACTTGATTAAATACGATATATAGGTTGCTATGTTTAATTGCTTTAGTATACTCATAAACTTCTTTCTGCAATTTTGGTAATGCTTGCAGATTTGTAAGATTTCCTTCTGTATAAATGCAGTAGATAAGACCAGCTAGATATAATTATGCAACTATATACGATTGGCCTCAGGATGTATATATACTTTATTCATATCATGTCCATATGCTGAATAAATACCATGATATGGATTTGGTTCTGAGAGAAGTGGAGATACTTACTTTGTGAACCATTGATAGAATGTATTTTGTACCATATTCATTTTACTGTATGCAGGAGCCATAGAGCTTTCTGCTTGTTGTATCATATTGCAAGTAGGCGGTTTAACAGGGGCTTTAGAGCTTCCTGTTTGTGATACCATATCATGATTACTTTTTTCCAGTCTCTCTTTCTAGAATTCAGTTATAGTATCTTATGTAAGACATATAATATACTGAAAACATTCTTCAGTTTTTTCTTTACTTGCTAATGCGCCATTGTCAAGGAATGTTTGCAATGCTCCCATTCCTTCTTCAGCTGCTTTTTTAGCATGTACAATATTTCTTCATAATTAATAGGCTCATTGTTCTCCATCTTCAACCAATTCTCTGCTTAAAGTATCTGCAAGAAAGTTTTTAGAACCTGCAATATGCTCAATTTCAAAATTAAATTCTGCAAACCAAGCTTGCCATCTGATTAGTCTTTTATTAGGACTAATATCATGAATTTTATTTTTAATTCTAGCTTTCGCTGTTACAGAGTCTGTTCTAACAATAAAGGGTTTATTTAGGTAAATATAAAAGCTTTTTATACTATTTTTTATAGCTAAAATCTCTTTATCGTTTGAATGATAATTTATTTCAGCTTGTTTAAAGGTACCGGATTTGTATTTGCACAATTTTTCTTGTTTGTCTCTTACTGCAACTAGAGCAGCTCCCCAATATAGATCTGACGCGTCTGTATAAATTATCAAATCATCATTTTCTAAAGGTAGTGTGAGTGTAGGCATCTTTTGACATATCTTTTTGATCTGTTGAACATATGTTGTGTCTTGGTCAGTCCAACACCATGGCACATTCTTTTTTAGTTTTTATTGTAAGGGTGCTCTAAGTTGTGCTAACTTATTGATTAAGTTGTCTGCATAATTTAGACAACCTAATAGTCTTTGTAATTGCTATTTATCTTCTAGTTTATCTGGAAATTCTATGATTTTTGTTAATATATGTGGCTGTAATTCTATAGAGCCATTATCTATTGTTATTCCTAAAAAGTCTATTTTTTGTACACCAATTATAGCTTTTTAAGCTGATAAGGTTATGCCTCTGTTAATACAAGTATTAATGATAGCATTACAATGAGTAATATGATCATTTAAGGTTTCTGAGAATATTAAGATATCATCAACATAGACAATACATTATCTGTTTCTATCTGCAGGATTTTTCCATGTCGGTCCGGAAACATTATTCTGACAGTTGTACTTTTATTTAGGTTATGGACTTGTCCAAAATAATCAATGTATTTATAAGTTTGAGTTGTAATTTTCTGTGGATATGTTGTTACTAATGCAGCGTTTATATGTGAATTAGCTGCTCCTGTATCTATCAGGACATCAACTTCTTTATTGTCAAGAAAACCTAATATGTATAATTGTTTATTTGATTCTAGAAAATTTAATTTGCTATGAGATTCTAATGTTTCAATGTTTACATCTTTTCTTTGTGACACACTTTTACTACATGAACCTTCATCATATGTTATCCTAAATGAATTTCTACTTTGTGATTGTACCGTTGGTTGTGATAATAGTCTTTTCTTTCTATGTAAAAGTAATTCTTGAGGAAATTCAATTTCTTCTGGAGATAAATCTTTTGGAGGTATAATTTCACATATTTCATCAAATGGTTTAAGTAGATTAATATTTTGTTCTCGTACTCTTTTATTCGTAATATGATGTCTACTTGAATAAGCATAAACTAAACATGCTGTAATGATGCATACCACACTGCCAGGAGGCATTTCTAATCTATCAATTTTATGATATAATGTTAATCCTAAGTCTATATTTTTATCTGTTAATGCTATGGCAAAGTCTGGAAATATTCTCATTTTAATGATTTGATAAGCAAAATTTCCTCTTATAATGCCAAGCAAGGCACCTTTAGCATCATGTTCAATTCTATCATCTGAGATCCAAAATGTGCATGGAACATTTATTCCTTTTCTAAATGCTACTTTAAATATTAATTCTATTCCACCAATGTGTAACCATTTTGCTTGTTTCTTAAATTCTGCTGAGAATTTTTCTTTTTCAGCTTTCATAATTTGTTGTGTAATCAATTTAATTGGTACTTCTCCCTTCATAGTATAGACATCTATAGGATGTTCTAGGATTCTGATGACATATTTTTCTTTAGATATATATCTTATTAAATGCATTTCATAGCATATTCCTAAAGACAATGTAAATTTTGTTTTTTGTATTTGTTGATATTTTCTTGATCTAATTGTATTGATTCTTCATATCCTGCTTCATCATCCTTTATATCTGTTGTTTCTGTTATTTCTGTAATATTTGATTCCATTTTTGGAGTTTCTAATCTTTCTTCATTTAGTATAGTATTAAATTCAGTTTCTAGATCTTTAGAATTGTCTTCAGAATTCGTATCACTTTCAGAAGACATATCTGAAATTATTTCTTTAGGTTCTCTTTCTTTTACTATAGTTATTTTTCTTAATGCATCCATATATGTTTGTACATTATATTTTTCTCTGTCAAAAATCTGTAATTTGCCATTAGTTTTCTTGCTAATGACAACATTCTTTCTAGTCTTCATAACTTTATAGTCTTTATGATCAAATATATATTCTTACAGTATGACTTTTTTATGCTTGAGTTTTTTATTTTCTGTTTTCTTTTCTTTAGAAGGATTTTCAAATTTAATTATATCATAAGGTAATGGAGTTTTTATAATTTTTTCAAAATTTTCATTATATGTTTTTGCAAAGGTTTACCATATTAAGTCTAACTTCTTCTTCAGAAGATTCGCTAACTTCTTCTTCAGAAGATTCACTGCTGGAAGAGTTAGAATCTGATTCTGTTCTTAATTCATATATTTCTTCTTCAGAAGAATTCTCATTTAAATCATTCATAGTTAGTTGTTCTAATTCTTCTGAGAATAATCTAAATGCTTTTAATGCTGTTTTAGTGTATTTTGTCTTTTTAGGACATTCATTAGCATAATGGCCTTCTTGGTTATAAGACCAACATCTACAAATCTTTTTAGCCATACCTTTTTTATTTTTGAAATCTTTCTTTTTAAAAAATCTTTTCTTTTTAAAATCATATTTTTTATGTTTTTTAAATTTCTTAGGTTTAAAATGTTTTTTAAACTTCTTATTATGATAACATCCCCATTGTGTTGCCATGTCAGATGTACTACATGCTAATCCCATTTGTTTAGAATACTGTCTAGCACTTCCTATTAATGATTGTTGCATACAATATATGCTATTCTATCTTTAGTAAATTTCATTTGTAATCCTAAGGATGGAAATTCTTCTGGATTATTCTTTAGTAAATCAACCGATCGGGTCATCTCCACAGGTCATTTTGGGGAAGAACCTCCCCGATCGGTTGACACTTCAATCGATCAGGTGGCCTTTTCTTCCCTTTACGTGCCCTGCTGCTCATTCATTGAAGATTTGCTATCATTCCAGAGGGATTTTGGGTGATCTGTTATTTTTTTATCGTCGGCATCGTCATTAGATTTCCAACGATAGGTCGCATGCCCAAATCCGATTTTTCTACATTTTTCTGGAATTTTTTGAGCGCAGCTGTGTGCTGAAATTGAGTGATGTCTGGATTTTTATTTCACCCGATCGGTTGGATGTTCGGGTGGCCAATCGGTTGAGCCAAATTTCAGCTGTGCAGTCTTTGTTAATTTCCACCCGATCGGGTGAACTTCCACCCGATCGGGTGGGCCTGTTTTGGCAGTTTTGCTGGGTTTTTGGACTCGAAAAGTGAGGGTTTTGAGGGGGCTTATAAATAGAAGTTGGGGCACGACTTGAAGAGGGTTCTTCTCCCATTTTTCAGCAGTTTTCTTCCCCTTTCTTGGGAGCTTTAGGTTAGTTTAGATTAGGGTTTTATCTTCCAATAAATCTTGTAATGGATTGTTGGGTTCAATTACAAGCTAAGTATTTCTTTCTCTTGTTTTCCATTACTTTGTGTTATTTTCATTTTGCTCAATGGTGAATGTGTGTTTGTCACTTTTATTGCTTTCTATTATGTTCTTCACCATTGAGTAGTGTTTGATGAACCCTAATACGGGTTAGGTTAGGATTGATGCTTGGAAATTTACATTTGACTTGATTGCATGGTATGTGTTCGATGGAATGTGTCAATGGGAATTTCTAGCAATCTGAGTCCAATTCGTACGACAACACACTAGATGTGTTGGGGATTGGGGTCCGGTGTCTTGTCCAGTCAAGATCCGCTTTGATGTATTGCTAGAAATCACATTCGACCTATTTGGCCATTAGGGTTACACGGGGGCGTTTCATTGTCATTGGCGGGAGAAAGACCGCCTTTGACCGTTGGGCAAAGGGGGAATAAACTTGGCGGTTGACTCTCTAGCCACAGCTCACGCCCCTAGCATTGACATCGAGTCCTCGCTCGTGGGAACGGCTTGGATGAAGTGTTGGGAGTTATCATTGTGGCCCTAATGCTCCTGGTTGCGAAGGGTGTTAATGGACATATGAATACCCACCGTCTGAAACCGGGTAGACCTAGCGTACTGGGCATCGACCGGAATATTGGGCCCATAGGACGCTAGGTACCACCTTTTGGGGCAATGTCTCACCCTGGGTCAAGTCGAATGCCAAGTGTCATGAGTGCTCTAGCCCTTGTTAGCGGGGATTCATTTCGTGTCTTTTTCATTTCTTTCTTTTATTTTTACACTTCCACCCATATCATCTACGTAGCTAGCACACAACCTAGGCGAGGCTAGTAGCCATTCAATCCATCCACCTCCCTGAGTTCGATATACCAGCACCCTACACTAACCGTGCACTTGCGGTAAAACGACACAGCTCCCAAACCGTAAACGGGGCGCCGGTCAAGTTTTTGGCGCCGTTACCGGGGAGGCGTTCGGTTTGATATTATCTTAGCTTGGGTTTGTTAGACTACGCATAAAAAACAAATATAATAACCGAGAAAATTTTTCCCCCAGCATTATATTATCTTTTTGTTATTCTCTTGTATTATTGACGCTCCTCTCTAGTTTTCTTCTTTTTGTTGTCCAGGTATCTTTGGTATAACCATGTGGAGATCAAATTTCGATGCTCAGATGGGAGGATACGATCCTTATTCAGTTGTGGTTTGTGAGACTTGTGGGATGGTAGGGCACATGTATTATGATTGCCCATTTACGCTTGAGAGCCTCCCCCTACACCAAGGCCAAACATTTTCCCACAACCTTAGCCCAAATACCTCCCATCCGTTTCCTTAACCTTATATCCCTCCACCAACACAAGAAGAATCAAACCTTGTGTCTCTCCTTGAAAGTGCCATGTTTAACCAAGGCCAAATATTACAAAACTTGATGGTACCAATCACTGAGCCTACACCGAGGAGAGGGGATGAAGGAGAGGATTTACCCACTTTCATGGTTGAGACCACCGTCTCATCGGCCACCATAGACACATCTCATGCCGATACCCCATTTTTCCAACACTACCACTTGGATGACGAATCATTTTTTGATGATGATCGTGAGGATGGGGAGATTTCTCTAGAATCTGTGGGAGAGACTTCTCATCTTGATTTGGATACCCCACACGAGTCCTACGAGAGCACCGAGGAGACCACAGAGCTTATGCATACCGGCGAGGAGGATGTGCGTGAGGACGAGGACACCACGACCACATACGAGGGGTCCGCTCCACATCCACCTCCACAGCCATCTCTGTCGCAGCTTCTTCCTTGGTCTGTGGTCAACCACGATGATGTCATTTAGGACATCGAGCAGATGGTGGAGCATGAGCATATCTTCGAGGAGGATGTGCGTGAGGGTTTGGATACGATGGTCCACTTCATGGAGCCCGAGTCACATCTACCTCTACCGTCGCTCTCCACTTCTTCTGTGGCTGAGCATCTACTTGAGCATATTGCCCCTATTCAGAGAGATTTTCATACTCACTCTCACTCCACTTTTGAGTCTCGATTTTTTGCTTCCTATTTCTTTAGACTCATATATTTTTGACACACCATATCTCTCGCAGGATACAGGATCTACTTCCCTTAAGGTATGTTGCGGTGTGTCACTACCTGGAGAGCCACTTCTTATGGAGAGCGAGAATTTGGTCGTCACTAGTACAGAGGACAGCGACCCATTCTCAGGGAGTATTCGTCACCCGTTTATTATTTTACCATCTTATGTTGACGATTATCTCTGGGATACATTTATTTTGGGAAAAGATTTCTTGCCATGGACTAATGCACCTCGTCCTTTGCAGGTCACAGGTGGACACCTACTAAGAATGCTTGGAGGTGCATTGCTTGGGTCCATTGGCACACGTGGCACCTCGCTTCTGGCGGAGCCACAGAAGGAGCAGTTAGAGCAGCTACCTGCCCCACTCCAGATTCTGGATCCACTTATGCTCAGGTGTATCCTAATCTAGTAGTGTAGAAATTTACAGCTTTTTAGTTTAGATTAGAATAATCTCGTCTCATCTCATTAGCGAGGGGAGCGTATCTAGGGTTTGCTTTTGCATCATAATAACCCATCATGTCGTGCCCTTCTATCATTTCACCCCCATCCTCTACCGAGGAGGACGAGGACTCGCCCTCTCCTGCATTATGATTTCTTTCTTTTTCTTTTCCGATCTTCCCCCTAGCATTTTTCTGCATCACATTGATCATATCATTTCGCTAGCATTCTCATGTTCAGCTTGGGAGAAATCGATTTTCTATGTGTGTTGTCGTGTGCTTTCGTTGTTGTGTGCCTGTTTATATGTGTCGTGCAGATGTGCTTTTCTATCTTTTATTTTCTGTTTCTGTTTCTTTATTTTTCAATTTCGTTTGTGTGTCTTCCATGTTTTTCAATATTTTTGTGTCGGTGCGTACTCCCCCCATTATCATTGCCTTCCCGTATTCACTATTATTGCATTGAGGACAATGCAAGTTTCAGCTTGGGGGAGTCGCACTTCGTGCGTCAGTTGTGTCTTTTTCTTCATTTTGAGTCGTTTTTCATCGTGTTTTTCTTTTTTCTTCTCATCTTTTGTCCTCTCTCCCCTAGAGATGACCCCATATGATGAATTGCCGCAGAATCATACACACACCTAACATAGCTACGACGACCACATTCACTAACCCTAGGAAGCCGAGTCCTCTTGCATTTCATGCTTCGTGGGTCCACTTTGCTTTTATGTGAGTCGTGTGTCGCGACTAGCTTATAGTGTGCTTCTAGTTTGTGATTTTGATTTATATACATGTCCTTGGTTGACCCCGAGATTATCATGCTTCGATTTGAATATGCGGTATTTGCTTCTCCTGTCTACTTCTATATGCATGGAATATATTTATATCGTATACTTCAATTCGCATGTGTCGGGATTCCACAATTAGGACTAGGATAACCCATTTAGCCTATGCATTGATTAGCGAGAAAAATCTCCTTTGCCCAAGTGTTTAGAATCCGATTTCTTTTTTGTTTTACTTGGTGCAAATCCCCTCGTCGTGTACCGTTCTCCCACTTGGGAGTACACATGTATATATCCCAAAATCCCAAAAATCCAAAAAAAGAGAGAAAAGAAAAACCCAAAAAGAAAAGAAAAGAGAAAAGAAAAAATATGTATGGCCAAAAATCCAAAAAAATACAAATACCCAAAACCCCAAAAAAATTTCAGTGTGAATATTTTCTTACCTACTGAGAATAAAGGGAAGGCGAGAATTTGCACCGAGTGTCCTACTCCACATCTTCTCAACCTCCATCGTTTTCAAAAACACTTGGAATAGGATCTTTCTAGCGGTTATCTAGGCGATAGTGTGGTGATTTCCTAGTCCCTAGCTGTGGAGTCCCCGATGCATGATACGTTTCTATTCTTATGCTCTTCTCATGCATGCTTGAGCTTTTATTCACCGCAATTTCGAATTGAATCGATATTTGGGTCATTCCTTGGGTATGCGTATATGTAGCCTATTGCACAATGTCGATAATAACATCGTCTGCTAGCACACGACCACACTCACTCGCGCCTCACCGCGTGGGCCCATGACACTTGTTTGGACTCATATTCATTGGTTTAGTGTTGTGTTTTGTCGCATGCTTGTCTCGTGTGGCGTGTTTGATTTTTGTTGGCCCTGACGGGCGATCTAGGATTTTGATTTCTCTCTCTCTCTCTCTCTCTCTCTCTCTCTCTCTCTCTCTCTCTCTCTCTCTCTCTCTCTCTCTCTCTCTCTCTCTCTCCCCTCCGAGCTCCTACTCTCACTCGTCTTCCTCGAGGACGAGGAAGGGTTCAGCTTGGGGGATTTTGACGTGCGTTTATATTTTATATATTCACGCACGTCTTCTTTGTGATTTTCTGTTGTTTTCCGTCGTCCTGTGCCCATTTTCTTGTGATTTTTAGTTTTCTTTCACTTCTTTGTGTTTTTGTGTAAATGCAGGAGATTGCTAGCGTTGGGGACATATAAAGAAGATATCATGAGTCCCCGGAGCAACGGGAGGAGTCACGCGCGATCCAGAGAGTCCAACGATAAAGATTGCTATATCTTAGCCCTCAACCGATCGGGTGGACCAGCCACCCGATCGGTTGATGCACGCGTATCCGACCCGGACAAGAGATGAAAAGAAGAGCAGCTCACCCGATCGGTTCAGTGATCGGGTGAGATCGACAGAGCTCTCTATCTTTTTGAGCTTAATTCCAACCGATCAGGTGATATCTCACCCGATCGGTTCATCTGAAGCTGAAGATCAACAATTGACGAACCGACGGCGCCACCCGCTTAGCTCACAAACCGGTTGAAGCTTCTGAAGCCCGATGGCGCCAAAGCCACCCGATCGGTTGACTTCTCAATCGATCGGGTCATCTCCCTGGGTCATTTTGGAGAAGAACCCACCCGATCGGTTGACACTTCAACCGATCGGGTGGCCTTTTCTTCCCCTTACGTGCACTGCTGCTCATTCATTGAAGATCTGCTATCATTCCAGAGGGATTTTGGATGATCTATTATTTTTCTAGCATCGGCATCGTCGTTAGCTTTCCAACGATAGGTCGCATGCCCAAATCCGATTTTTCTACATTGTTTTGAAATTTTCTGAGCGCAGCTGTGTGCTGAAATTGAGTGCTGTCTGGATTTTTATTTCACCCGATCGGTTGGGTGTCCGGATGGCCGATCGGTTGAGCCAAATTTCAGCTGTGCAGTCTCTGTTTATTTCCACCCGATCAGGTGAACTTTCACCTGATCGGCTGGGCCTGTTTTGGCAGTTTTGCTGGGTTTTTGGACCCGAAAAGTGAGGGTTTTGAGGGGGCTTATAAATAGAAGCTGGGGCACGACTTGAAGAGGGTTCTTCTCCCATTTTTCAGCAGTTTTCTTCCCCTTTCTTGGGAGCTTTAGGTTAGTTTAGATTAGGGTTTTATCTTCCAATAAATCTTGTAATGGATAGATGGGTTCAATTGCAAGCTAAGTATTTCTTTTTCTTGTTTTCCATTACTTTGTGTTATTTTCATTTTGCTCGATGGTGAATGTGTGTGTTTGTCACTTTTATTGCTTTCTATTATGTTCTTCACCATTGAGTAGTGTTTGATGAACCCTAATACGGGTTAGGGTAGGATTGATGCTTGGAAATTTACATTTGACTTGATTGCATGGTATGTGTTCGATGGAATGTGTCAATGGGAATTTCTAGCAATCTGAGTCCAATTCGTACGACAACACACTAGATGTGTTGGGGATTGGGGGCCGGTGTCTTGTCCAGTCAAGATCCGCTTTGATGTATTGCTAGAAATCACATTCGACCTATTTGGCCATGAGGGTTACGCGGGGGCATTTCATTGTCATTGGCAGGAGAAAGACAGCCTCTGACCGTCGGGCAAAGGGGGAATAAACTTGGCGATTGACTCCCTAGCCACAGCTCACGCCCCTAGCGTTGACATCGAGTCCTCGCGCATGGGAACGGCTTGGATGAATTGTTGGGAGTTATCATTGTGGCTTTAATGCTCCCGGTTGCGGAGGGTGTTAATGGACATCGGAATGCCCATTGTCCGAAACCGGGTAGACCTAGCGTACTAGGCATCGACCGGAATATCGGGCTCATGGGACGCTAGGTACCACCTTTTGGGGCAATGTCTCACCCTGGGTCAAGTCGAATGCCAATTGTCATGAGTGCTCTAGCCCTTGTTAGCGGGGATTCATTTCGTGTCCTTTTCATTTCTTTCTTTTATTTCTACACTTCCACCCATATCATCTGTGTAGCTAGCACAACCTAGGCGAGGTTAGTAGCCATTCAAGCCATCCACCTCCCTGAGTTCGATATACCCGCACCCTACACTAACTGTACACTTGCGGCAAAACGACAGCACCCAAACCGTAAACGGGACGCCAGTCAATTACCTATGACATTATTTTATGAAATTGATGATTCACTTGATTACCTATGGCATTATTTTATAATCTTAATAGTTATATATCCCAATGTTTTATGCCTTAGCTGGATGTAACGTTGAGTTATAAAAAAGACGTTAATATCCATCGATTGCAAGCATCCTAACGAAATCATAACCAACACATGCTATTGATATTGATATATTCTCATTTGCTTCTCCGTATTTATTTTAGGATCACTTTTTAATACTTAAAACTTTTGAAACAATTCCTTCACCTTCGAAAGGTGCTTGCTTTCTAAATGGATTATTACTCTTGAAATTGAAATTTGTGGTATTGCAGGTCAGTTGTCCCATGGATTTGAACCAGCATCCTTTAGAAGCGTGCTCACATCTTTTGAGACAAGTCACCAGTCAGCGAGGTCTTTTGACATCCTTGATTGTATGGCTGGATCGGCCAGCGAGGGAGTGACCCTCAACCGTATAGTCGATCAGTCCGTGTAGTCTTTCGGAATCCCCGATCCTATCACATAGCCGACCAGCACTCGAGGTTTTCTGACATATCATGTACACTCCAGATAAAGTGAAATGGGAGAACTCATTTATGGTCTTCCCGTTAATTCTCTCTTGGAGTTATCAACTTGGCATGATATAAATTTCTTTGAAATAAAACAGAAACAACGAAATAGAAATAAAAACAGCATATGTGTTTACCCAGTTTACTTGTTTTTTTGCTGATAATACCTTCGCTGATGTTCTACACTTCAAGGATGGAGGAGCTCCCTCTCGTCCATTGCTGGTCGTCCATATAGGTTGTCCTCATAAGTCGTCATGTCTGACCAGAGTGTCCCTAGGAGCTATTGTGGCCATCACCTCCTCTGTCATCAAATACCACTCCGCTTTGGCAAGGAGCTGATCCAAGCTATATGGTGGTCCGTGGTGCAGATACTTCCTCAGGTCTTCACATCAAACCCCCTTAATGAGTGCCACGATGGTAACCTCGTCACTGCAACTCTCAAGGTTTAGCATCTCTGAATTGAAGCATTTCAGAAAGCTCCATAATGGCTCCCCCTCTCTCTCCGTACCAAGGTGAAGAGGTGGTCTGAGCTCCCATTCCTCCTCCTTCCTGTCATGAATTGTAGACAGAAGGCTTGTGCCAGATTACTGAACGACCCAATAAATCGATTGGGGAGTCTGTTGTACCACTCCTTTGCGGCCTTACGTTGGGTTGTTTGGAAAGCCAAACTGAGGAGGGAGTCATCGGCCCCATGTATCTCCATCATTCTTTTGTAGTTCTGTACGTATTCACGCAAATCGCCTGAGCCATAACATTTGTGTTGATGATATGTATGCCCTCGAGGCCAATTGTTTGTAATGAAACATCCCGTTCAAAATAATAGTATGCTATTTGGTACCATTTATCTGAGTATGTTTTATAAATGTTTTGTCTACATTAATACTTAGATAAAGTCCTGAGACTTAATGCAAGGTCAAACATATACCAAGATGAGGATCACGATCATGGAAAATGTTTTGACCGTATGAAGTATAAGTCCAAAACTGTTCGTAGTCATAGATGCATCGAGATATGACATCGATGCATAAGTTAGAGTATTGTGGTTTTGTCTTCAGTAAGTGTTGGTGGCGATGATCTCATAATCGTTCGATATGGCGAAATCAGAGACGAGACACATGTGCTTATTAGAGAATGAGTTCACTGAACGACCCAATGAGAGCGGCCACATGGATGCATATATCGAACTGTCAATGGTAGCTCTCAGTGATGAAAGGTAAGCCGATCCTCTGACTTGAGGTCATTGTATGAGCCTGTGCGTGAACGGTGTTACTTTGATCTCTGACCTATCTTCGAGGAAATGCATGTCGAAAGGTCTTAGGTTGGGTGACACTTGAAGCGTACGAGAGAAATAATGAACGAGATAGGATTTATCTCTCCCGTTGTGGGGAGTTAGTGTCACAGAGTCGGTACAATCCTTAGCAGAAATCCTTAGATGAGGTATATTGGATATAATCCAACAAAGACAAGCTAAGACTGAACGATACTGATCCGATTGCGAAGCTATTAGAGGTTGACAGTCAACCATACCCTAGACTTCGTAGTGGCATAGTAATGGCGACGAGATCAAAACTATGTAATTCATCACTGGCATAGCCGATGGTAGTTCTGACAACACTCATGTCAAGGTGCAGACCACATAATGATGATACCAAACGAGGGATGACAACTGCTGCTCGTGGTCATTGTTGTCAAGGGCTATGAGTCCCACATGTAGTAGGGTTAGACTATAGCATCTCATAAAGGCTGAGATCCTTGTCCAGGTAATAAAAGATAAAAGATACATGCATATGATGCATGGAAACTAAAATGATCGCAAACTGGTTGCAAAGGGGTTTTCGATCACATAGATGTGACGCGAATTACAAGCCATTCTAAAGAGTATTAAAAACCCCAAACTGGGGTCCGGCATGCCTAGACACAGCTGCTTTATCCCGAGCACGGACTTAAGCTAGCCCGAGCATATGGCTCGGGCTAAGCCCAAACTTTAAGCTTGGGTGCAGCAGCCCGAGCTTTTAATCAGGCTACAGTGCCCGAGTGCTCGAGCGCGCCTGAGAGCTTGGGCACTGGCAGTGCCCGAACAAGCTCGAGCGTTGCAACCCGAGCTACTGCTTGGGCTTCAAGCGCCAGAGCATAAGCTCAGGTGGCTAGCAGCCTGAACCCAATGCTCGGTCTACAGGCAGAGCATGGATCGGGTTGTGCCTGAGCATGGCTCGAGTGCATCTCGAGTGGTAGCTCAGGTGAAACCCGAGTTTGGGCTTAGCCCCTTTGGGGCATAGTTTTTTGGTCAACTTTGATGTATGATTTCGAGGGTCAAAGATCTTGAAAGTGAATGACTTCAGTTTCTATGTGTTCTCCGTACAAAGCGCTTCGAAATGATATATCATTTGGCTTCTAAGATTTACTGAAGAGGGAGAAACAATTACTCAAAGTTAAGCCCTGAAAGGAGGAAAACGTAAGTCAAAGAGGTTCTCTTTTTAGTACCACATCGAATGTGTTACTGGTATGAAGGCTCCGCTCACCCTATAAACATGGGTCCACCCCTTCCTCTAAACTGATAACAAGCCTTGATCAAGGGAGCTCCTTATAATTAAAGAGATCAAACCTATATCTATAGGAGACAAATTTTAGTTCATCATTTTACCTCTTTATTCCCTTTTAAGGTTCAAGCAAAATTTAAAGGGAGTTTAGATCTGATTCGAAGCTTGTGCAGGGGTTCCAGCTAAGGTGAAATCTTCTAGGGCAAGTGGTTGCTCGGAGATGAGGCGTTGGATCACTTCGAGACTTCGCCCTAAGGAATTGATTTTTCAACTGCAAAAACAAAGGTATGTTCTTTAAACTTTGTTTCCATAGCAGTAATTTTAGATCTATCTTAGCGAGGTTAGTTTGCCCGCCTCCTTAGATAGTATAGATCCTACAAAGGGTTTTAATTTTTCCGTAGGGTTTTCATAAAATATGATTTTATGGTTTTATTTTTTCTTCTGCTGGTTCCCACGTCTCTTAAGCCTTGGGTTAGATGATGAAAAAAATGTTCTATTGAAGCTTCCTCAAAACCCTTCAGTGGTATCAGAGCAGATTTATCTTGATCTAATTTTCTGCTATTATATATGTCATGCGTGGGACGATGATTGTATTGTTGTGCTATATTAAGCTCTCTAGTTTTTTATTTTAATTATGTAATTTGATAGTGTCCCCGTGCAATCATTTCATGTAATTTTTAAAGGCTTTGCTCTTTTTATGTATTTTATTATTCTTTCAAAGGGAATGCCCTTTTATGGAGTTGTGATGGGCCAAAGAGGTGATTTGCAAGGTGTTGCTAGGTCGTGGCCTTCCTGCTCGATTGCTAAGTGGTGGCCATCCTGCTCGATCCATGAAGTTGCCTTGTTAAGTAGGGTGTTACTAGAGAGCTTACTTGAATCTGTGTTGATTGTAATTTATTTTCATGCGCAATGGATGAATTACTATTTGATTTTAGTTTTCATGACATGACATATAATTTGATATTGTAATGGTCCTACTGTCGCTCTGTCATAGATATCTAACCTATGGCAATGACGTGGTTCCATGGCCTTTTGCAATAATTATATGTGCTTTTGCGTTTTCGAAAATTTATTTTTGAAAACTAGGCTTTTTTTGTTATATGATAACTGCGTGGGATGCATGTGCTATGATATGATATAGATTCTTAAAATATTAGTTTTAGGAATCGCCTAGTTAATTATGATTAACTAATTTGATGAACCCATAACATATCAATGGAGCATCAATTTGATAATTGGCGTTCTTAAGGTATCCTCGAGCCGGTGTCTAGGATCGTTTAGTATCTAGACTGGATTACCCTAGTAGGGATCGCCCTAGATAAGGATAAGTGATCCTACCTGGCCAAACCTGACTAGACGTGTTTACTTGGATCAATATAGCATTCCAATTATCAATAATGCAGACATTGATTATATTCTAATCAATTACTTTAATGATCCTGTTTAGGATTAGTCGTATCCATCCTTACTTTTGGAATTTGGCAACCAGAGATTCCTGTTATGGTTGTTGGACATACTCAAGCTATAGTATGGTTATCTTTTGGGAACCAATTCCATTATACATATGATGTAATTCAGCCTAACCCAAACCATTGTGTCGTGAACACTACCGAGCGTCGGTGTAAGTTAGGCTAGACAAGAAAGCAATGGTCCGACTAGACTAGTATTTATGGTTTGTTGGGCACACTTAAGATCATAAGTGACTAGGGGTAAAAACCTATAGGGAATCACATATGATGTGATTGATGAAGAGTCATCTACCGATCGCAGAGTCGAGCAACTTGTTGGGCATACTCAAGATTGTGAAATTCAAGATGGTTTGGTCCCTCTCTCCCACTAAATATCACTATCCGTTCAATTAATATGGGTTGAGATGATTGCTAAAATAGTAGGAGGATATAGTTAGATAAAAACCAATCTATCTATATTTAAAATTATGAACGCATGCTAAATTATGGTGTTCTAGTCTTTGTCGCATGCAGTCCAGACTTAAACTTATCCTAGATAAGAATAGGTAGACTGGTGGCAACTATGATGACTGGCTAAATCATATCAAACTTGCACTTTCTTTTGAAAGATTAAGCTATGTCCTCACTGAACACATCCTTAAAGAACCTGGTAAGTGTGTTAGTGCTGAGGATATTGAGTTCCTTAAGCAATGGCTCCTGGAAAATGAAACGGCATGCTGCCTCACACTCACCTCTATGATGAATGAGCTCTAGATGAGGCATGAACATATGAATGTTCGTAGCATATTTCTCAATACAAAAGACTTGTACGTGAAACAATCTTAGGTCGTAAGATTCGAGGCTTCGTGTAAACTGTTTAACATGAAGATGAGTGGAGATGTGGTGCAAACCCATGCGCTCAAGATGATTAGGTACATTGAGGAGCTTGCACAGTTAGGTTTCATGCTGGATCGGGAATTATGTACGGACCTTATCCTCAATTCTCTTTTCCCGAAGTTTGCCACATTCATAAGTAACTTTATTATGAATAAAATTGAGGTTGAACTTCCAGAACTCCTCAATATCCTTTGGAAATTTGAGGATGGCTTTAAGAGCAAGCTCCTGAGTTGGTTGTTGGCTCTTCTTCTTCCTCTAAGCCCAAGGACGCGGAAAGAAGAAGAAGGCCCTTTAACCAACGAAGGGCATAAAGAAGGGTAAAGAGAAGGTAAAGAAGGGGCGTCGGCTAAGGCATAATGCTATTTCTACTATAAGAAAAGGCATTGGAGGAGGAACTGCAAGATGTATTAAATGTTAATACACGAAAATGCAAAGAATCAAATTATAATGAAACCTTTCTGTGGCACTGTAGACTAGTTCATATCAGAGAGAAGATACTTAGAAAGTTTAAAAAAAGAGGGGTCTTTAGGCCTCTCGAATTATGAGTCATATAACATTTGCGAGTCTTGCCTCAAAGGTAAGATGGCCAAAAATCCTTTTGTAGGACAAGGGGAGAGAGTTAGTGAACTCTTGGATCTCGTATATTCAGATGTATGCAGACCCATGTCTACGTTAGCCAGAGAGGATTATTCATACTTTGTTACGATCGTTGATGATCACTCTAGTTATGGATATTTGTTCTTGATGAAACACGAGTCCGATACTTTTGAGCGATTTAAAGAGTCGTAACGAAGTAGGAAAAACAGATTAGCAAAATTATTAAAAAATTCGATCTGATCGAGGAGGAGAATACTTGAGCCATAAGTTTCTTGCGTATTTAAAATAGAATGGAATTCTCTCTCAGGTCACGCCTCCCTACACATCTTAATATAACGATGTGTCGGAGAGAGAGAATCACACTTTGTTAGACATGGTATGATCCATGGTGAGTGACGCTAAGTTGCCAATCTCCCTCTGGGGTTATGCTCTAGAAACTGTTGCCTACATGCTCAACAAGGTTCTGTCAAAATTCGTACTGACCATATCAGATATAGAGCGGCAGGGAACCCAACCTTAAACATATTAGGGTATGGGTTGTCCTGCGTATGTCAAAAGGCATAATCCAGACAAACTGGAGGATAAATTTATTTTGTATAAATTTATTGGGCACCCAAAACATTCAATAGGGTACATCTTCTACCACCAGAAACATCAAAAGGTTGTCGTCTCTAATCATGTCCCTTTTTAGAAAAGGAGTTCCTATGAAGGAAGCTGTTTGCAAGGTGGTAGATATGGACGAATGTTTAGAAGGAGAATTAACACATGAACCAATGTCGGAACTAGTGGGAGAGTCAGAGCCTGATATTCTCCAACCAATCGTCAGGAAGTCTAGCAGGATTCCTCGAGCCCCTGAGAGGTACACGGTTTTCTCGTAAACGGAGCGGTCGAGGACATCATCATATATGATGATGACCCTGTTGACTTCCAGGAAGCCATTCAAAGTAGAGACGCTGAGAAATGGCTTGCTGCAATGAAATTTGAAATTGAGTCCATGCGTGTTTCTAAGGTATGGACCTTAGAAAGCACGCCCAAGGAAAATGTTCATATTGGATGCAAATATTTTCAAGAAGATCGATGCAGATGGAAAGATAGAAATGTACAAGGCTAGGCTGGTTGCAAAAAGTTATCGTCAGCCTCTAGGAATAGACTTCTCACTAGTAGCCATGCACACGTTATTTGGATTATACTCGCTATCGCTGCCTATTATGACTACGAAATCTGACAGATTGATGTAAAAACTGCTTTTCTAAATGGTGATTTAGGAGAGCAAATTTACATGCTTCAACCAGAAGGTTTCAAGGTCAGTGGGAGCGAAGAGAAAGCGTGTAGATCGCATAGATCCATTTATAGACTTAAGCAGGCATCAAGGAGCTAGAACATCCAATTTGACAAAACAATCAAAGAGTTTGGCTTTGTCAAAATTGAAGACGAGCCATGCATTTATAAAAAGACCAGTGGAAATTCTTTAGTCATCCTTGTATTATACGTGGATGACATTCTTTTGATAGGGAACAATATAAAGATGTTGAAATTTGTCAAAGGATGTCTGTCAACCCAATTCTCCATGAAGGACTTGGGAGAATGATCATTCATGCTCTGTGTGAAGATCTATGGAGATATATCTAAAAGGATGCTAGGTCTCTCCGAGTCCAGGTATATTGATACCGTGCTAAAACCATTTAGCATGGTAAATAGTAAGGGCGGTTTCATACCAGCTAATTATGATTTAACTCTTTCCAAGAAGATGCCTCCAAAGACCGACTTAGAGAGAGATATCATGAAAAGGATCCCATATGCTTCGGCAGTTGGATCCATCATGAATACTATGATATGTACCAGACCAGATGTCGCTTTTGCACTTGGTGCAGTAAGTCAATATCAGTCTAACCCTGGAGAATTATACTGGAAGCAATCATAACAATTCTCAATTACTTGCAAAGAACTAGGGATTTGGTCTTGACCTATGGAGGTGAAGATCTCAAAATTGAGGGCTTCATGGACTCCAGTTACCAGCGTGACTTGGATGATAGCAAATCTATGTTAGGATAAGCTTTTACCCTTAGTGGAGTGGCAGTGAGCTGGAAGAGTTCTAAGCAGACCATTGTTGCCGATTCAACGATGGAGGTCGAATATATAGCGGCCAACGATGTGGAAAAAGAAGGAGAAGAGATCCAAACATATTCGTCGTAGCTATCAACCTAGAGATGATATAGAATCAGGAAAAAACATTGAACTCATGCGTGTCTCTACAGAAGACAATTTAGCAGATCCATTCACCAAGGCTCTACCAAGTAATCATCAGGAGAGACTCATGTGAAAAGTGGTTTGAAGTACCATCATAATTCGGTATAAGTGCAAGTCGCGATGTTGAGATATGTATGCACTAGAGGCCAATTATCTGCAATGAAACATTTTGTTCAAAATAATAGTATGCTATTTGGTACCATTTATCTGAACATATTTTATAAATGTTTTGTCTACATTAATACTTAGATAAAGTCCTAAGACTTAATGCGAGGTCAAACATATATTGAGATGAGAATCACGATGAAGGAAAATGTTTTGATCGTCAGAAGCATAAATCTAAAACTGTTTGTAGTCGTAGATGCATTGAGAATTGACATCGATGCATCAGTTAGACTACTACGTTTCTGTCTTCAATAAGTGTTGGTGGCGATGATCTTATGATCGTTCGAGTTGGCAAAATCGAAGACGAGACACAGATGCTCATTAGAGAATGAGTTCAGTGAACGACCCAATAAGAGCTGCCACATGGATGTACATACCGAACTGTTAATGGTAGCTTTCAGTGATGATAGGCAAGTTGGTCCTCTGACTTATGGTCAGTTGGGAAATGTAGGCCCTCGAGGCCAATTATTTAAAATTGGGACATCTTGTTCAAAATGATAGTATGCTATTTGGTACTGTTTATCTGAGTATGATTATAAATGTTTGTTTGTATTTTATACTTAGATAAAGTTTTGAGACTTATTGCAAGGTCGAACATGTATCGAGAAGAGGAGCACGATCATGGAGAAGTGTTTTGACCGTTTGTAGCATAGGTCTAAAATTGTTCGTAGTCGTAGATGCATCGAGAAAGGACATCTGTGCATCAAATAGACTATTGTGTGTTCTGTCTTCACCAAGTGTTAGTGCAATGATCTCATGATCGTTTGATTTGGGAAAAATCAAAGACGAGAAAAAAGTGCTCATTAGAGAATAAGTTCACTGAACAACCTAACAAGAGCTGCTACATAGATAACACATACAACACTATCAATAATAGCTCTCAAGTTATGATAGGCAATCTGGTCCTTTGACTTGTGGTCATTGTACGAGCATATGCGTGAACGGTGTCAATTCGATCTCTGACTTGGCTTCGAGGCATGAACTGTCGAAAAGTTTTGGTTGGATGACACTTGAAGCGTACGAAGGAAGTAGTGGCCAAGTGATAATTTGTCTCTCCCATATGTGGGCAGTTAGTGTCGCGGAATTAGTATGGTCCTTAGCGTAATCCTAGGCTGAGGTGTGTTGGATATGTTCCAACAAAGACAAGCTAAGACCGAACGATGTAGATCGATCGTGAAGCTATTAGGGGTTGACAATCAACCATACCTGAGGCTTCGCAGCAGCATAGTGTTGACGAAGGGATTAAAAATGCGAAATTCATCACAGATATAGCCAAAGGTAGTCCTAACAATATTTATATTAAGGGGTAGACCATGTAATAATGATACAGAACCAAGGACGGCAACTGCTACTGGCGGTCACTGTCGTCAGGGTTATGAGTCCAACCTGTAGTAGAATCAGGCTATATAGTCTTACCAAAAGTTTTCGGATATGAGCCTAAACCTATCCAACACGGCACAACCCAAAAGTTTTCGGATCAGGCATGGGCTTACCATCGTCAAGCACGGCACGACCCATGGCATAATCCGCTGATGATATGAATGGAGACACGAATGAAATATTGTATAATATTATTTTGTTTAACTGTATACGTATATTCCACCGTAGCAAAAGAGCAGCACATTGGATATTAGACTTGAAGCAGGTAAGTGTTATGTATTTTATTATTTCTCTGTTGTACATTCGAATTCTTTATTTCGCATGAAGGCTTAAATATAGTATACACTAATTTTAATGATTATGAAAATAGGTATATGATATTTAACCGAAGAACCCAGAGGGATGATACACATAAAACACCGGACTTATGACAATAGAACCACTAGTTTAAAATAGACCTTCAGTAAAAACACTAGACACCAATCTTCTCACACACTGAACTGATAAAACAGATACCCAGAAAAAAAAGAACTGCTCTTGGCTCTTCAAGGAAAGAGTAGTAATACTCATACCCCTGATCAAATGCACGGGATTATGTGGCTCGATGCAGTGACGCAGCCAGAACTTATTCCTAATGGGGGCGAGATACAAGTTCATACATGATCGAAAAAAGACAATAAAGAATGTTTATTGAGCTTTCGGAAGACTAGTATTTACAGGAAAAAAAATAATAATATGGACAAAATACGAGGCATTGAAATAAATTTATGAAAAGTAAAATTCAGGATACGCGTTACAGGATAGTATTTTTGGAAAAACGGTAAAACATAAAATGAAGTTCTATTTTCAAATTAGCCTCTAAGACCTTCAATATATTGTTCCTAGGAGTCCACCAAACCTGCATACGGTATGTACTAGAAATTTAAAACCAAGATAACCAAAGTTCACATAATTATGCATAAAGATATTCTACAAAAAAATGTTGAAATTCATCATTGCTCTCTTGCAAACGGGATCTTTCATTCATTATATTTTGTTGTCATTAGATAAACATGCCAAACAAAATGGTAGGCTCAATGCCTAATGATTGTACATGTTGATAAAGATACAAGAAAATATACTACTAAGAAGATTTGAGGTGGTCAAGATTACAGAAGTGGTTAATGACTTAATGTTACCGATTTCATGGTATTAAACTTTGAGGCTACATAATATAGCAAGCAATGCTTGACAACAAGATATCTAATGACAATAATCATTTAGTACACCAAACTAGGAAACCCTTTAGCACACATAAGTTCTTCAATTTTTAAGGTTACAATATGCTCTTTAGATGAGCAGAAAGAAACACAGAACCATATGCATGTAGCAAATACAAGACAATGCATGCAAAAACTCCAGCAAAATCAGAAAACTAACTGGCAGAATGAAGACCAAGACTATTCATTAAGCCTGTTGCAAGTTGGGCTGAACTGGTTGCACTCTCAAGGCCATTGGAATCTCTGATGCATACTCAGCCCCCCTCCTATGATTTCCTTCCATCGCCAATTCCTGATGATGCTGAAAATAGCATAAGACTGGAAACGTTCAAATCATAATGTCAACATAGCATCAAGTTCTTGACACATAAAAAAGGGATGATTTGAAAACTTGTAGGCAGTAGGCTTCACTAAGACAATTATAAGAAAGAGTAAATAAAAACTTTTCACCGAGTAAAATACGAGCAAACCAAGGATTTTCTCTTCAAAATCCTAGGAATGTGGCACCACTGCAATATACTTAGAAAAGTCTCCATTTAACGATGCAACAATGATAACATGATTACACGGCTAATGTAACTATATGTAACTATGACCCCCACCTATTGAGCCATGCTAGCTTGGACATCGACTAGCAGTGCTTACATATTTACCGGCAGACCAATATCCATATGCCTATATTGGTAGTCTGTTTTAGAGAACATGCATCTTATCCAAATTTAGCCATCCATTGATGCATATCATAGATTAAACTTCAACATCCATATGCCAATATATTTAGAGCATTACCAGTAAATATGCCAGTTTCTTATTCTCCTCTTCCAACAGTTTCCCCTGCATATAAGATTTGAGCACTAACAATTGAGAACAACCAATAACAACAAAAACCTTTGATCAATCCTTCGACCTTACATTTAGCTTCATCATCTTCAAGAACTCCATCTGCAGCAAGAACAAAAACCATGTCAATAAGAACACAAAAGAACCCTTTTCCTTCACTTCAATTCGAAACAATGAAGAAAATCATGTCACCTGCTTAGCACGAGCGCTAGTTACGCCATTCTGCAGAGCTTCTTCAATCGGTATCAGTTCCCTCGGTGTCAGCGAGTTCAGATCCTCCCCCTTCAAGTGCCTAATGGCAACACATCAAATCCAGTAAAATCCCCCCCCAAACAACCAGCATAACAAAAGCAAAAGCAAACAACTTTATTGTGACGGTAGAACAAAACCTGAGCTCAATCTGCATGTTATCATTCTCTCGTTTGATCCTATCAATCTCCGCACTCAAATTCTGCCCCAAAAACAGATAAATCATAAAAAAGTAGCTTCAGTTACAAAAAAAATGGATTTTGGCTACTACTTTCACCTCGTGCTTTGCATCCCATAGCTTCTTCCCAGAGTGCTGCTGATACTTCTCCAACATCTTCGGCAACCTTCAAAAATTGTAACCAAAAACGAGTCAAAATCTCATCTTCCGTTGTTAAATCAACTCAAAATTAAAGAATTCTGCAAAAAGATCGATTTTTACAGGTAACGTACGTTGTATTAGGGCTGCAGAACTCGCTCATCTTGTTGAGGCTGGAGAAGACGACGATGGCGATTTCGGACTCGCAGAGGACGCTGATCTCCTTGGCCTTTTTGACGATCCCATTCCGGCGCTTCGAGAAGGTCACCTGTCGGTTCGTCGAGTTCTCGATCCGCTTGATCTCGATCTTACCTCGCCCCATCTCTTCTCCTTCTCGATCTCCACACAAAATCAAGTTCAAGATCAAGGAAAGAGATGATAATGCTGATGAGAGATTGCGATCTAAAGAGAGAGAAAAGGGGAGAGATTTCCATTCTCGGAAAGGGGAAGAGTCTGCTTTCGAGTCGGGGCAGGGTGAGGGGGCCGTTTTTGGGAGGGAAGAAGTACAGGTTTAGATTTTGACGTTCAATTCAATTATATAAGGGAGGTGCTATTAGCACATGTCTGGTTGTTGAGTTAACAGATCACTAATTTACAAGGTTGCCATTGAAAACCTTTTACTAAGCTCACAGACCACTTATTTACAAGTTTGCCCTCCTCCTCCCATCCCCCTCGCGTCGCCGTCGCCGCCCCCTTCTCTCTCTTCCACCTCACTTCATAAGAAAAAAAATGAGAAATTTATCCAGAGAGAAAATTCGAAGCAGAGATTGCCACCTAAAGCTCGGTAATTTCTACTATCCTGCTCAATTTTCTTAGGGTTTTGCTCCAATTTGATAGGTTTTAAGCAATGATGAGTCTTTTCTTTCCGTTTGATTTTGCTTTCTTCTGGAAAGGGCAGGAGTTTGTATTGTAGGAGGAGAAATTCAAATGCCGACGTCTTCCCCGATGATCGTCGGAGCCGTGGCGAAGTCCCACAGCCCGGCACAACCCTCGCTGAGCTCCATCGAGCTCCGACGACACCCAACGAAGCTGTGAGCTTCGCCCCGATGAAGCCACGGCCCTCCCAATGCCGCCACCCCCTCCGTCGCCCTTCCGTGTGCAGCTCCGACAACCGGAGACACCGCGCCATCCGCCCTCTCCTCAGAGTCCTCCGACGAACGGCAAGCCATGCCGTTACAAGCACAGCCGCGAGCCTCTCCGCTCGCCGTCCCCTTCTCAAGCCCTCGCCGACGCCTGTGGGATGAAGAGGGATGAGAAAGCCCTCGCCACCACTGCCTCCTTTCGCTGGGCTGAGCTTGAGATCTCGTCGGCGAGATCGAGATTCAAAACGAGGAGGAGTAGGGTAAACTTGTAAGTGGTTTGTGAACTTGGCAAAGGATTTTCAATGGCAAACTTGTAAATAAGTGGTCTGTGAACTCAGCAATGAGGTCTGTGCTAATAGCAACTCCCTTAAATAATTAAAGAAGGGAATTGCTATTTGTACAGACTCTTTTGCTACATTCACAGACCACTTATTTACAAGTTTGCCATTAAAAATATTTTGTTAAGTTCACGGACCATTTTTCGAAAATGCCCTTAGGTCTGTGAACTGAGCAAAATGGAGGAGAGGTCGGCTGGGGAGGACGGCGACGCGAAGGGGGAGGACGAATGAGTAGAGGTGTTGACGACGGTGAAGATGAGGTAGATTGAGGGGGGCCCCATTTTACCCCCCAAAACGATTTTTTTTTTTGAATTTTTGAGAAGGAGATAAGGGGAGATGGGGCGGTGGGTGAGTTTTTTTTGAATCAGAGTGCCGATGGTATCTGAATCTATGCCTGATTTGTGGGGCGGAGGATCATCTTGCTAGAGATTGCCAAGTGCAAGAGTACGAGTCACTACCACTGCCACAGCTGCTGCCCTTGCTGGAGACGCTTCTCATCGACCACCACCACCTCCGCAACGACAAGCCTACACAATGATCGCAGAAGATGCCGAAGCCATCAGCTAGGCGATTGGAGGTATACATTATCGCTTTTGATATTATACTCGTTCATTTACAATCAGTGCCCCATACTATTACATCATCGTAATCAAGATAACTATTGTTGAGTATTGGACTTCTCCCTACTTATTGTTAATGATGAGCAAACATAAATACTTGTGACTAATCCCATATTTGCAGTTAATCCACTGCCTAAGCATATCATGAAGATCTGATTGCAATGGATGACACTCAAAGATCATTGAAAGCAAATGAAGTGGATTGGATGATCATAGACGGTGATTGAAGCTCCTAGAAGACTTCAAGCTCATGCGGTGAATTGAAGAGAGAGTTCTTCAAATGTAATCTTCTTGTTCTCTTTTCTACTATGTAGCTTAGAAGTAGAACTTTGTTGGAGCAAACACACATATTCATCTCAGTCTTAGGATATCATTAGCTCAACCTTCCTTAGACTCTAATTCATTTCTATCTAGATTGTGCATATCATGATTTCAACAGTCGACTGCTGAACGATTTACAGTCGCATGTCTGAAAACAGTCGACTGTGTTTTATTCTACAGTCGCCTGTTATGCACAAACTTTATTAGTCTAGTTTTGGGCTTCTTAGTTTTAACTCATTTAGGCGACACCTGTGCATTGCACAGGCGCATGTCCAAGTGATAGTCGACTGTGTTTTGTTAATCAGTTGCATGTCTATCCTCAGGCCAAATCTATTTCTCAGTTTCGATCTGGCCAGTCGACTATTTATTGGATTTACAGTCGACTGTCCAATGGCACAGTCGACTGTTAATGCTTCAACAGTCGTCTGTCATTGAGCCTCTCTGATGACTCAACTCTCTGGAAAATGTCAGGGTTTTGACAGTCGTCTGTAGAAGGAATTACAGTCGCCTGTTTGGTTTTACCATCGACTATCTTCTCTTCATCAGTCGCATGTCTTGTATTCCCAGACTTTTCTCAGATTTCCTCAACTTACCTAGTTTACAGCCAGTCGCCTGTAGTAGGATTTACAGTCGCCTGTTGGTTTAACAGTCGACTGTCTACGCCTCATCAGTCGACTGTCCACATGCTAAGTTACAGTTATGAAATCTCACCTACCCTCTGTCATTGTGCAGCAGTCGACTGTGAGTTGTTCAACAATCGACTGTCGCGAGCACAGATTCTATCAGTTGAGTTTTTCCTCACGGATTTCAAAGGGGTTTTTGGTGATTCAGCTTGAAGGGTTTGAGGAACCTATAAAAGAAGCATCTACTGTTCCATTGAGAAGATAGACTCTTTGATTATCTCTTGCTCAAGTATTCAAGCTTTCATTTGTTAAAGATCAAAGCTCTCAAAATCCGAAACCCCTAGAAATCCTATCTTCAACCTCTTGCTCTTCAACCTAGAACCAAAGAGAAATCGTCTAGGCATTTGGTTCAGTCAAGACAAAGGGTTTTCCTCTCTTCCAAGAGAGTCTTTCAACACACAACACACTTCTCCTTCAAGTTCTACTTCAAGGCATAGGTGATTGTAAGTGTTGCTGAATTTCATATTTCATAACTTTCGTTATTTGATTTACTCTCGGTTGTGAGAGTGGTTTGCTTGCTCCCAAGTTGTGGAAGTCAAGGACAATCGATTGTATTTCGGTTTCACTTGTAGGGTTGCTACAAGTGGGGTTTTAAGGAAACCTCAAGTTGGGGTTCTAACTTGAGTATCCGGTTGTTTACCGGTGGAAGGGACGTAGGATTACCGGGAACAAGTCGGGAAGTGACTTGGGTAATCCGAACCCTTGAAAGATCCTTGCGTTTGCATTGTTTCATTTTGGGGTTTACTCTTATTCCGCATTATTTGTTGATTAGGAATTTAATTTGGTGTAACTATCTTTTTAAATTACATAAACACTATTCAACCCCCCTTCTAGTGTTTTCCTCATAGCCAGGGACCTTACAATTGGTATCGGAGCACTGGTTTATAGCTATAGCATCCAACAACAACAACGTTTCTCCACCGTCTTCGTACAACAATCACGATCGTGATGGAGCGTCCACACTATTCGAAGGACAATCAACAGTGCGTCCTCCGCGTTTCAATGGCACGAACTTCGGCTATTGAAAATGCCGGATGGATACGTTCCTAAGGAGTGCTTCCCTTTGGAGAACCCTCTACAAGGAATACTTCGAGTCCACCGAAGAGGATTTCGAAAAATGGACACCCTCCGAGAAATCCACCGAAGTCAACAACGCAAAAGCAATGAACGCTCTTCATTGTGCATTGGACCCAAATGAGTTCAACAAGATATGCACATGTAAGAGTGCATATCAAATTTGGAACCATCTCGTCGTTACCCATGAGGGAACGAACAAGGTAAAACTCTCTAAACTATATGTTGCCGTGCAAAATTTCGATATGTTTCACATGCAGGAAAATGAGAGCATAGCCACGATGTACTGACATTTTACCGACATCACCAATGAACAAGAAGTGCTTGGACAAACATACACCCAACCAGAGAAGGTGAGAAAGATCATAATGGGGATGACCTCCAAATGGGAACGAAGAGCTATCGCCATTGAGGAGGTCAACAACTTGAAGAACTACACATTCGTGAATCTCATCGGCACTCTCATATCTTACGAAGTAAGACGGGAGAACCGACTGAAGATTCGAGCTATGATGAACCCTTCAGAGGCCAAGAAGAAATCTTTAGCATTCAAGGCTAATTCTTCATCATCCGACAGCGAAGAATCAGAAAATGACATGGACTTAGAGGAAATGGCTCAAATGGCGAAGAAGTTCCAACACTTCTTTCGCAAAGGTAAATTTCCATCTAAGAATAGATTTGATTCTACTAATAACACTTCATCTCTTTGCTTTAAGTGTAATAAGTCAGGGCACATCAAGAAGGATTGCCCAATGCTACAAAACAAAGAGAAGTGGAAGGCTCCAAAGTACCACAAGTTCGACAAGAATAAGAAAGATAATAAGAAAGGACTAGTGGGTACATTCGATGACTCTAGTGGAGACTCATCAAGCAAATCTGATGATGAGAAGGGTGAAAGTGCCAACATGTGTTTCATGGCCCGGGAAGATTCACTCTCCGATGAAAGTGATTCCGACATGGATGAACCCGAGGTAACTATGGATGAATTGCGTATTGCTAATGAAGAATTATTTGATAAGTATCAATCGTTAATGCTTAGATATACTAGCTTAAAGAAATTATCTGTGTAACGACCACTTTTCGTTGTGCGTTGTTCGTGCACGTGCTTTTGGCCGTGCACGTGTTTGTTTTAGACTTTGTTTGTTTGTGAACACTTTAGTGTGATATGCCGTTGTGAACGTCTCTGAGAGTATTAAATAGTGGCACTAAATTGGAACGACGTTTCTCGAGTCGTTTTCCCACAATTTAAACTTATTCGATGAGACGTGGCGATTTTCACTTTTGACGGGAGACGTTTCTATTTTTAGTTTCATCGTCCGACGTCAAAATTGAGATCCGTCTTCTTAGTTAGCTCACTCTCGTCATCACGATCACTCCGATATTTATTTTATAATTTTTGGAGTTTATTTGACCACTTTTATATTTTTAACAAGTTTTATAATATTTTTAATAATTAATTTTTAAATTAATTTCGGCCAAATAAAATTTATTTGAGTTTTAAACGTTTTAAATAATTTTTGAGCCAATTTCCAGCTCATTTGGACCAAGTCAAATCCTTGGGTGAGTTGGAGAAGTTGAATTTCAAATTTTAAATATTTTTGAACTTCTAATCCTATTAGATTTAGCCCTAGACTTAGTCAACCCATCTACACTATATAAACAACCCCTAGGAAGACCCATTTTCGCAAGAAATTAACCCTAGCCTCTTCCAAAACCCAAATTTGACGTTGCGACGATTCGTCGCAACGTTGCGACGAACAGCTGCCGCACCGACCGAGAAAACCAAGCCAAATCTACCGCTCCGACTGCTAGCTGCTCCGTACCTAACCCCGCTCCGCATCGCAGCGCAGCAGCCCCACCGTTCAACCGCTCCGACCGAGAGAAGCCCTCGATCTGACCGAGGTCTTGGCCCGCACCCCGCTCCGCACCGTCGCCCGTAGCTGTCGCCCGCATCGCCAAGCGCCTGACCGAAGCGCCCGCTCGCATCGACCGCTCGCCGCTCATTGCAACGTTGCAACGTTGCAACGACCCGCTCCCAAGCGCACGACCGACCCGATCTCCCGCACCGACCGAAGGAAGCCCCCGCACCCGCCTAGCGCCCGCACCCCGCAGCTGCATAGCCCCGTTCCCCCGCAGCGACCGAGAGATTTCCCCGCATTGGCTGTGTATGACCGAGAGCCACTCGTCGCAACCCCGCATCCGTCGCACCACTTGCCTCCGTGGGCCCCCCAAGTTCTCCAGAGGTATTGTGGGTCCCCCAAAGGTCCCTAGGACTACTGTGGGCCCCACCTAGGTGCTTTCTCTCCGATGATTCGCCGTGCACGACGTTGCGACACGTTGAAGCCCGTCGTCGCACGTGCTAGCTTTGGAATCTGGAATCGTCGCTCCGGTTGATGCTCTGAATTTTCCAGCGAGGAATCTA
Organism: Scilla litardierei; assembly: GCA_030789695.1. Lineage (NCBI taxonomy): Eukaryota > Viridiplantae > Streptophyta > Magnoliopsida > Asparagales > Asparagaceae > Scilla > Scilla litardierei. Next base: position 203,297,534 of record CM061133.1, read on the forward strand.
TATTGGAATCAGGACTTGGAGCGTGATCTTTTATTCTAACCCTCGGCGTCGCTACCCGACGCCGGTGTAGCTTTCGCGTCGTGTTGAGGTAACGCTTTGCACCCCTAGGACCCCCAACCCATTGCCTGCTAATCAAGACTAAAATCAGTATTTTTAAAGTATTTTAAATATTTTAAATTCACTAATGAAGATTAATAATATGGACTTTAGGCCGGTGGACTTGTGCACGTAGGGTAATTGTGACTTTGGACTCGTTGGACGTGTTGCTCAGACGTGATACTTGCAGGCAAGTGAAACTTGCCAACTTTTGTGTAGGGCCATGTTTTTAGGCCACTTCCTTGTTTTCAGCGTAAAAGAGACTAGTCAGTGAAATGATAGCTGGCTAGACGCCTACTTGATCTAGTTTGACAACGAAACTAGATCCGTCACCTAATTGATCTAGCTTGACAACGAAGCTAGATCCAACCCTTTAAACTTGTTGTTCATGCATACTAAACTGTCACGTTTACTTTTCTTATCTGTACGCACTTTTAACTGCCATGCATTGCATTCTACATGTCATCCAAGTTGATTGTTGCATTCGTAGCACACGCTACAATACTTGTACTCCTTGAATACTACTTCCAGGGAAACAGGCCTCATGTGTTGGTCAAAAGCCAATGCCCGGTTTCCTGGTCCGGCTAGGTGCACCCCTATGTCATACTTGTTAAAAACACTTCCTGGCTCGTGATCCAGAAGCGAGCATTCCCGTTCGGGGGTAAGGCCCTGGCTCGATACACGTGGAGGGGTAGGGATAAACGGTCAACTGAGCTTAGGAGTGGCCCGATCAGCCCTCTAGCCAGAAGACGGAATCTCTGTGCACGAGGTGCTTACTTTTCTTATCTTGTACTTGTCTTGTGAATGATTCATGTAATACTTGTCATCCATGCCATGTTTAAATGACATGCTCGTACTTTACTTTACTTTACCTGTTGCACTCATACTTTAACTGTCATGTCATCGCATTCATGCTAGAACTGCTAGGTTGCTTTACTTTTGCCTACTTTCAGTTTCCTTGCACAAGTCTCTTGTAGACTTGCTGACATGTGCCCCTTGCTCTTTTGGGTGTCACATGTTAGACCCTGAGCCAGAGACCGTTGCTGAGTACGTGGCGTTTTGCTGACGCTGAGCCTGAGTCCATGTTTTCCTAGGAGGAGTTTTGTGGACACCGGAGACCTTTCTTGGTGATTTTGCTGAGCTTCTTTTATTTTAGGTTCTGTTGTTAGTTGTCGGTGCGTAGCGCCTTTGTTTTATACGATGTACTTTTGTTGGCCATGTTTGGGCCTTTAGACTCTTTTTCTTTTCAGCCTGGTGGCTTTTCTGCGATGTTGAAATTTATATTTATGGATGTTCTGAGATTATTCTTTTGTCTCATTGCATAATTATTATCTTGTTTCGCTCGCGTTGCAAGGACCTGCAGTCTTAAATTTGATTGACGCTTATCGGACTTGCAGCTTTGCAGCTTCAAGTCTGAGCGGACCTTCTCACGCTTTGCCTCCATATTTTTGGGAAGCGGGGCGTGACAGGTTTTGTTGGTGGCCCATGCAGGTCCGGTCTTGCAATTGCGAATTAACGGAACAACGATAATAACGGAATGTCCATTAAATAAATTGCAACATCCGAGTCATAAGCCCTGAGTCTAGTCGTTTTCCTACGTCACTAGGTGGTAAGAGACTTAGATAGACGTCTGTGTTCGCTAGATAGAGGCCCTGATTGTTAGTTAGCTTCCCTGCCAACAACTGATTAGATCGTCGTAGGAGTTACCTTAGTGGTCCATGTCTAACCTGACCATGCTAGATTTCTAGAATCTCTTTCAGTTGTTCGCTTGGGTTCATCGATTTCGGACCAAGCTGAACGCATTTCATTACCGTCTAGCTCCTTAGAAAGTCTTAGCGCTTAGTTCTTAATCTTTAGTTGGTCGACCGTAGGAGTATCCGTAGACTTTCCTGATTCATATCCTAGGCGTATGTATGATTTGATCATCCGACCATTTCCTTGCCTCGATTCACGAGATCGCCTCATGACGATCGTCGTTAATCTTCGAACCTCTCCATTACAAACCTGAACCTTCTGAAAGTATTTTTCGATTTCCTCTTTCCCTAAGTTTAAATTTGTTCAAAATTTTTATATAAATATACTTAACTTTGTACTCCTCGTTGATTTAATTCTTTTTAAACTTTTGGCGAAAATTTTTGAACTCTAGCTTATAATATTTTTTCCAGCCTATATTTTTCGTACCTATGAAAATACATATTTCCTTTCGTATATTAATTTCATTCTGAACCGTACTTTTGCTTTGCCCAATTCGATTTATAATTTTCCTTCTATTTGTGTTATACGAATGATACGTCGTGTTTACTTTAATATACTTTCAAGACACATGGACTTTCAGCTTTCAGCAAGTTGGCTTTTGCTAGTCGTTTTCGCTACTTCAGATTTTGCAAAATTACTATTTTCATAACCACTTCCTGATTTAGACCCTCAATGACTTGATTTTAAAGACTTGCTATTCGATCTTGATAATTCTTATACTAAGTCGTTAATATTATTTTTCCGTGCACCATACATACTTTCAATTATTTTTATATCCGTACCAGACTTGTTGTGCTCGTATATTAAGAACCTTGTGTAACTCTGTTTCTCATTTTTGGCAAACCTTGGTTCTCTAAAAGTAGTTTCAAATTGATTTCAATTTTCCATAGCCCAAATTTTTGAAAGCATTTAACCTGATTTTAAATCCTTCCGTTGCTTGATTCCATTCTTTGACTTTCAAAAACTTTTGACAACATTATATTAAATTACTGCCGTATAATATTTTCAAAATTACGTCTTTAATGTCCGTGCGAATGATTTACTTTCCTTTCTTAATGATTTGCGATAAGCCATTAAAAACATTTTCCCTTATTATGAATTTTCGACTCAAACTTATTTTGAACAACTCGTTTTATCGACCTCCAAATATTTCTTTACAGACGAGGATTTTAACTTTTGAAGTACGACAGTTTTCAAATTTCGCGTAAGTTAGCTTATGTTACTTATACTATTTCTTTTCTCCCTCCTATATAAGCATAACTACATCTCCCTTCCCCTACCTAAACATCACCATTGAGTCAATGTTTCGTCTAACCAAGCCGTCTCCTCGTATTCGTCCTATCTGAGCTCGTGCTTATCGATCCTTCCCTCGTCACGCTTTTGACCTCGACCTCTCTCTAAATTGTTTAGGCTTTAGTGCTCGTCAATATCTGTGTCAACTCTAAGTTGTTTGTAGACCCTTGGACCTCGTGAGGTAGTCGTAGTGCACGTACCCAAGTTATGTACGTGAGCTTGAATGAGTATAACCCAATAGTATATTAATGTTTGCCTATTGTGCGATATATACATACTTGGAGTTATTCGTGATATTATAAAGTTATTTGTGTGTTATTATTTATAGATTTGTATGTGGTTAGCTATACCATACTAGGGATGCCTGTGTATATAAGAGCTAGCGTTGGAATATCTAATGGAGTGTGTGTAACGGTCACCTTCCGACCATACGTATTTTAGCGCGTAGTTGTGTTTCATGTGCGTTTTGTGTAATTGATTTTTATTACCATTTTCCGTAGCTCGGACGTGTGATCGGACCGCGTATTCACGACCCTCTCGGAGGCGCGATCGCCCGGGTATCTTCGTTGTAATTTTTGGACGTCGAGTGACCAATCTACTATACTACTACTATTAAATTTTTTTATAAAAAAAAATTCTTTTAATTTCAAATCCCAAAATTTCGTTTACTGGGTGGTGGGTACGTTTTTTTAAATCAAATCCTTTAACTAGTTGTAACTGAGGATGTAATTCTGTGAGTGTTTTTTTAAAGGGAATTTTAAAATCAAATCATAAACCCTGACCTTTAAAAAAAACAGCATCCGTACGTTATTTTTTGGATTATCACATCGAATCTTTAAAATCTTAACCAATTAATAATCTAAGCATATCCTATTAGAGTCTGACCCTTTCGTTGTAATATCCCAACAACCCAGGGAGAATCTCCCCACGTACTGTCTCTTCCCTCTCCCCACGAACACGTCTTTCATCTAGCCTTTCCCCTACTAAGCAACCAAAACCTAGGTCTATAGCCTGTCGCCCAGCCGTAGGCTATTTTTCTCTCAAACCCCAAGCCTTTGCGCTCAGTTCTTCTTCCATCCCCGAGTCTTTTTCCTCTTCTCCCTCCGAGCGGCACACACGCAGCCGTCGATCGCCATCACTCCGCTTCGAGCAACCACGATAGCCCTCAAACCCGAAGCATTATCTTCGTTTTCTCTTGCACCCAAGCGCACGCATGTTAGCTGAGCATCGCCGGCGGCCACCTCCCAGTCCGGCCTCCTCTCTCTCTCCCTCTCTCAACCCCAGACGCCTGCTTCTCCTTCACTCCAGTCCGGCAACCTCGCCCTCGTGCGCACAACTGCAGTCCGACCACCCATCGGAACGCACCTTCGACCGCTCTCCCAGCCACCTCCCTCAACTCGCCTCCTCCCCGCATCCGCTGCTACCGCTCGTCGCCACCGCGGCGACACCCTGCAACACCGGCCGCCTTCCTCCCCTCGCAGATCTGCCGCCGTTCCCTGAAACCGCCGTGCTGCCCTCGTCGCGCGTCCACCAACTGCAAGCTGCTGTATCCAAGATCGCCAACGTCGCCTTGTAAATAAACCGAGGGCTGTTCTTTATCAAAGGGGGTAAGTAACTGAACGTACAGCTATGCTTTTATTAGGTAATATTTCTATTAGGTAATGATTGTAGTTGGTAGGTGGCAGTTGTAACCCAGAAGTATTTTTTGAGGGAATCAGTAAACTTTTAAGTAATGAGTTTATACCATTTTTTTTTATCTATTTCCGGTGTATGTAGACGTTAGCAGATGATTACTTATGGGTCATATAACAGATTATGGTACAAAAATCAAAGGTAGATGTAAGAATTGAGACTTAGCAACCTAGCTCATCATTTCATGATTTATATGCAAAGATTAAAACGGGTACACTATGCCATTAAAGAGAACATCAATATCCTTAAAATACTATCCTAGTAATAAATCATATAGGTTATTAATACTTTTAGCATGTGCTATGAATTGAGATGTTAAAGGACTCTGTCCCCCTAAGGTTAATAGTAAAATAAACATATAGGATGTAGTTTTGAGTAAAAGTGGTATAGATTATAAAAGCAGTATTTTTGTGCCCTATTAATATGTTCTAAGTTAGAATCCGTTAGCGTAACTTATTGTATATCTTATGACGCAGAGGCAGTCACGCCTTCCGTTCGACCACGTGAGCACTAAAGATCAGTGACGAGACGTTCCGGAAATTGGAGTCGCGACGCGATCCGCTACCGTTTCCAGACTCGACGTCGGATCCACGCGCGATCGTTATACAAGGTTAGTCCCCTAACATGTAGTAAAAACCCACACCATAGCAAACTGAACCCTAAACTAAAACTAGACAACTACAATTAAATTTACTTTTTCGCACCAGTAAAATGTTGTCACTGTAGAAAATCGACCATCGGACAATTTTCTGTGCATGTAGGGTAGTGGTCGTTTTAAGATGAACAAGAACACCAAATTGTGACTTTGACAAATAGGGTAGTCCTGATAACCTAGAAACGAACCTAAATAGGATTTGATGGAAATCGCGACCTGACACCGTCGCCGTGACACTATTTCAGACGGACTTCCGCATATGAGACGCTTGGACGAGACGTATCCGGAGGACGACACACTCGCCATCGCAGGCAAGTGTACCCACTTGTGTTTTTGACCGTGCTTTGGTCTTAGATTGCTAGAACTGTTAGACTGTGAATGTATAGAACTGGACGTGAAATGATAGCGTCCGGGACGACCCTTGACGGCTCAGCCTTGACGACGAAGTCTGAGCCTGACAACAACAACTTTTGATGCTGTAGGGCTATCATGTGTGTGCGTGTGTGTGGACACCCTAGAATAACCCTTCCCGTCTTGTCACGTCCCGTCCCGTCTTGCACAGCCCGCTGGGCAATAGGGCACTCTTCGAGTGATCCCTTGTACAGATTCACAGCCTGCGGGCAATAGGGCACTCTCCAAGTTGAGAGAGTGATCCCTTGTACGGATACACAGCCCGCTGGGCAATAGGGCACTCTTCGAGTGATCCCTTGTACAGATTCACAGCCTGCGGGCAATAGGGCACTCGCCAAGCTAGAGCGAGTGATCCCTTGTACTGGTGTCATGTTTTGTCTTGTCTTGGGGTTTGGGGTTGGGTTGAGCGTGCGCACGGTAAGAGGGTCTGATCCCCCTCGAACCGTAAGGCGTGAACCCTTTCGTGTCTCACTTGTCTTGTCCTGCATTGTTTCCGTCACGTCACGTCTTGTCTTGACACCTGTAGGTTAGTCCCGTAGTTGGTAGCACACGCTACGACTACTACCTGTCCCGTTTTACTTTCCTGCTGCATTACTTCCTGTTGTGTTACTCTGTTATAACCACATCATGCTAATCAACCAGTAAATTGTTGTGCAATAGAACCCCAGCATGCTAATCAACCAGTAAACCGTTGTTTAAAGTTCGGTACACTTGTAGTTTGGTCTAACCCCTTTTTGTAGACCTGACCTGACGTACAGTTCCTTCTTTTGGTGTTGTACGTCAGGTGTTGAGCCAGAGTACGTCGACGAGGCAGACTTACTGGAGTACGTGGAGCCGAGGACGTCGTCACCAGAGTGCGTACCTGATAAGGACCAGACCTTGAGGTCTTTTAGTCGCCACTTTCAGAGGTTACTACTTTTAGTTTGCTTTTAGCTAGGTTGTTGCCATGCTTAGGCTTCCTTTTTAGACTTTGTACCAGTTGGATATTATATCTCTATTTAATGAATGCAACTTCCTTTCCGTACTTTCTGTTGTTTCGAACTATAATAATGCAAGAACCTGGAAATCGTTTAAAATGGTACCTCTACAGACTCTTATTGGGTCCGAGATTCTCAGCTCTGGCCTAAGCGGGCCTCGTCACGTTTCGCTTCCGTCCATTTTGGGAAGCGGGGCGTGACAGTGTGTGTAGCTAGAGATACTTGTGATGGTTGAAATAATTTGATTTGGTGAAGCTATGTGTATGTTAGGAGTGATGATAATAGGTGTACGTTTAGATAAGAAAGTAGGCCTATTGAGTGACCCATATACTAGTACGTATGAGTATGTGCTTGTAGGTAGCTATGTATTGTGCTTAGACGTAAGTAGTTATGTTTCGTTGCATGAGTATATAGGTGTTATGCATATGGTAGTAGGATTATAATTTTGATTGGTATTGCTTGCTTTTACGGGATGTTGCATGCGTGCATACCGTGAGGTATACGCGACTATTGCACATCTTAATTATGTACGTGTAGATGTGTTAATATACTAATTATTAGGTAGTAGGCTATGGTGTGAATATATATGTTACATGTGTGTGACTATACGATGAATGCGTATGCATGTATTAGGGAGTGTATTATAATTAAACGTGTGCTGATGTCTGTATTATTATTATTATGGTATATAGAGTGATTGAACTATGTAAGTATTACCTGACTAAATATTAAGTGTGATTGACTTATGGTATGCATATGGTTGTATTGGTAGACATATAAATAAATATTGGAGTGATATTGGTATAGGTATGAATGCCGTGTTACGTATATAGAATATTCTGATATGTGTATTGAGTCTCACTCAAGCTTGAGTGGGTATACTCTAAGTATATTGAATGTATGTCTGAAGTTTGAATATAGCGATGTTTGATGTATGTATAGTGATAGGAGTGTTTGTGCCTGGTTGTGTTACACACATGATTGTGGGTCGCTACACCAGTATATAGTTATAGGTGTTGGTCTTGTGGTATAGTTAATTACTAAGGACTTGCCTGTGTGAACGTATGTGTACTAATTAAAACTAGGTGTGTAGGTGTGGTAGTTATATAATGATATGATTGGTATACGTGAATGAAATGTTAGCGTGTATGGGTGTGCACCATGCACGGGTAAGTATGTGCTTAGTTATAGTTATTGGTGACTATGGTATGTGTTGCGTGTCGTAAATATAGTTATAGGACCGTATGTGATGTGAATATATGGTAAACTATTTGCATGCATTTGAATGACTATATGTTGTGAAACTATAGTGGTGGTGAATATGTATGTTAGATATAGTGAAGCTTGATTAATGATGGTATGGCGTGACTACTTATGTTAATGTGTTTGACTTTGGATGTGTACTAGGAAATATTAGAGGGTCGTATACCCATGACGTTTGTGCATAGGTAGCTACCTATATGTAGAGCAATTATTGTATTTGCTAAGTGTGAGACGATCCTTATATGAGTATCTGAAATATTGTTTTGTGTAAGTAGTAGTTATATAAAGGATGCATGCTTATATATATGATTGAAATACATGTATGAATTTGACTGACTACAATAGGTATAAGTATATGGCGTACGTGAATGTATATATATACGTGTTGGTAGTATTAATGTTTGACTACCTAGTGCGTATATGAGCACCTGTAATGACTATACCTGGTTTGAATTATAATGTGACTTGATTGGGATAGTTATTAGAGCGACTAGATATATTAGAAAGTCCGAGGACGGACTTTATTCTAAGGTGGGGAGGATGTAACGACCACTTTTCGTTGTGCGTTGTTCGTGCACGTGCTTTTGGCCGTGCACGTGTTTGTTTTAGACTTTGTTTGTTTGTGAACACTTTAGTGTGATATGCCGTTGTGAACGTCTCTGAGAGTATTAAATAGTGGCACTAAATTGGAACGACGTTTCTCGAGTCGTTTTCCCACAATTTAAACTTATTCGATGAGACGTGGCGATTTTCACTTTTGACGGGAGACGTTTCTATTTTTAGTTTTGTCGTCCGACGTCAAAATTGAGATCCATCTTCTTAGTTAGCTCACTCTCGTCATCACGATCACCCCGATATTTATTTTATAATTTTTGGAGTTTATTTGACCACTTTTATATTTTTAACAAGTTTTATAATATTTTTAATAATTAATTTTTAAATTAATTTCGGCCAAATAAAATTTATTTGAGTTTTAAACGTTTTAAATAATTTTTGAGCCAATTTCCAGCTCATTTGGACCAAGTCAAATCCTTGGGTGAGTTGGAGAAGTTGAATTTCAAATTTTAAATATTTTTGAACTTCTAATCCTATTAGATTTAGCCCTAGACTTAGTCAACACATCTACACTATATAAACAACCCCTAGGAAGACCCATTTTCGCAAGAAATTAACCCTAGCCTCTTCCAAAACCCAAATTTGACGTTGCGACGATTCGTCGCAACGTTGCGACGAACAGCTGCCGCACCGACCGAGAAAACCAAGCCAAATCTACCGCTCCGCACCCAACCCCGCTCCGCATCGCAGCGCAGCAGCCCCACCGTTCAACCGCTCCGACCGAGAGAAGCCCTCGGTCTGACCGAGGGCTTGGCCCGCACCCCGCTCCGCACCGTCGCCCGTAGCTGTCGCCCGCATCGCCAAGCGCCTGACCGAAGCGCCCGCTCGCATCGATCGCTCGCCGCTCGTTGCAACGTTGCAACGTTGCAACGACCCGCTCCCAAGCGCACGACCGACCCGATCTCCCGCACCGACCGGAGGAAGCCCCCGCACCCGCCTAGCGCCCGCACCCCGCAGCTGCACAGCCCCGTTCCCCCGCAGCGACCAAGAGATTTCCCCGCATTGGCTGTGTATGACCGAGAGCCACTCGTCGCAACCCCGCATCCGTCGCACCACTTGCCTCCGTGGGCCCCCCAAGTTCTCCAGAGGTATTGTGGGTCCCCCAAAGGTCCCTAGGACTACTGTGGGCCCCACCTAAGTGCTTTCTCTCCGACGATTCGCCGTGCACGACGTTGCGACACGTTGAAGCCCGTCGTCGCACGTGCTAGCTTTGGAATCTGGAATCGTCGCTCCGGTTGATGCTCTGAATTTTCCAGCGAGGAATCTATATTGGAATCAGGACTTGGAGCGCGATCTTTTATTCCAACCCCCGGCGTCGCTACCCGACGCCGGTGTAGCTTTCGCGTCGTGTTGAGGTAACACTTTGCACCCATAGGACCCCCAACCCATTGCGTGCTAATCAAGACTAAAATCAGTATTTTTAAAGTATTTTAAATGTTTTAAATTCACTAATGAAGATTAATAATATGGACTTTAGGCCGGTGGACTTGTGCACGTAGGGTAATTGTGACTTTGGACTCGTTGGACGTGTTGCTCAGACGTGATACTTGCAGGCAAGTGAAACTTGCCAACTTTTGTGTAGGGCCATGTTTTTAGGCCACTTCCTTGTTTTCAGCGTAAAAGAGACTAGTCAGTGAAATGATAGCTGGCTAGACGCCTACTTGATCTAGTTTGACAACGAAACTAGATCCGTCACCTAATTGATCTAGCTTGACAACGAAGCTAGATCCAACCCTTTAAACTTGTTGTTCATGCATACTAAACTGTCACGTTTACTTTCCTTATCTGTACGCACTTTTAACTGCCATGCATTGCATTCTACATGTCATCCAAGTTGATTGTTGCATTCGTAGCACACGCTACAATACTTGTACTCCTTGAATACTACTTCCAGGGAAACGGGCCTCATGTGTTGGTCAAAAGCCAATGCCCGGTTTCCTGGTCCGGCTAGGTGCACCCCTATGCCATACTTGTTAAAAACACTTCCTAGCTCGTGATCCAGAAGCGAGCATTCCCGTTCGGGGGTAAGGCCGTGGCTCGATACACGTGGAGGGGTAGGGATAAACGGTCAACTGAGCTTAGGAGTGGCCCGATCAGCCCTCTAGCCAGAAGACAGAATCTCTGTGCACGAGGTGCTTACTTTTCTTATCTTGTACTTGTCTTGTGAATGATTCATGTAATACTTGTCATCCATGCCATGTTTAAATGCCATGCTCGTACTTTACTTTACTTTACCTGTTGCACTCATACTTTAACTGCCATGTCATCGCATTCATGCTAGAACTGCTAGGTTGTTTTACTTTTGCCTACTTTCGGTTTCCTTGCACAAGTCTCTTGTAGACTTGCTGACATGTGCCCCTTGCTCTTTTGGGTGTCACATGTTAGACCCTGAGCCAGAGACCGTTGCTGAGTACGTGGCGTTTTGCTGACGCTGAGCCTGAGTCCATGTTTGCCTAGGAGGAGTTTTGTGGACACCGGAGACCTTTCTTGGTGATTTTGCTGAGCTTCTTTTATTTTAGGTTCTGTTGTTAGTTGTCGGTGCGTAGCGCCTTTGTTTTATACGCTGTACTTTTGTTGGCCATGTTTGGGCCTTTAGACTCTTTTTCTTTTCGGCCTGGTGGCTTTTCTGCGATGTTGGAATTTATATTTATGGATGTTCTGAGATTATTCTTTTGTCTCATTGCATAATTATTATCTTGTTTCACTCGCGTTGCAAGGACCTGCAGTCTTAAATTTGATTGACGCTTATCGGACTTGCAGCTTTGCAGCTTCAAGTCTGAGCGGACCTTCTCACGCTTTGCCTGCATATTTTTGGGAAGCGGGGCGTGACAATCTATTAGCAAACCATCCATACCATGCATTATCAACAATGACACCATTGTTAATACACTAACTCTTGAGAAAGCAAATTTAGCTTCTCAAAATGTCACCTTGAGAAATGAGGTGAATACCTCAAGTCTCAACTAGATCAAACACATCCTAAGAATAATAGTGATCTAGCTTCATGACACACACAATTGGGTTTAGAGAATGATTCTCTTAAAACCCAAGCGCACGAGCTCAAAGCACGTGTGTCCACTTTGGATACCAATATTTCTTCTCTTAAGGAGAAATATGAGCTCATTTCCTCCCGTATTGTGAGATTTAATAAGGGAAAAGGACAATTGGACGATTTGCTCGCAAATCAATTTTCGGTCACACATCGTGTCGGACTTGGTTTTGTGGAAGCAAATGCCTCCAATGCTCGCACCTCCTATAGTGGTGTCACTATAGACGTTGTGAGGCCATCCTCTGATGGATCCACAAGTGGTGTCAAAGACACTATAGATAGCAAACCTACCAAGAAAGTCACCACTTCACAATCTCTTCCTTTTGGCAAGAAACCCACTAAGGGTGGAAACCAAAAGAGAAGTCATGCTTCCATGTACACCAACCTTCATCCACGTAGGAAATCTCCTACTTCACAAGTGGATACTTATGACACTTTTTATGCTCCACACCCACGGACACGTGCAAATTCACACATGAGAAACACTCATGTACGTGCTCCTACACCCTCGTATGCTTATACGCATCATTCTTACATGTATGCACACCCTTCACATATCATGCATGCCCCATATTGTCACGCCCCGCTTCCCAAAAATATGGAGGCGAAGCGTGAGAAGGTCCGCTCAGACTTGAAGCTGCAAAGCTGCAAGTCCGATAAGCGTCGATCAAATTTAAAACTGCAGGTCCTTGCAACGCGAACGAAACAAAGATAATAATAATTAAATGAGACAAAAGAGATATCTCGGAATATCCATATAATAAGTTTCAACATCACAGAAAAAGCCACCAGGCTAAAAAGAAAAGAGACTAAAGGCCCAAACATGGCCAACAAAAGTACAAAGTACAAACGACGGTGCTACGCACCAATGACTAACAAAAGCCTAAAGCAAAATAAAGCTCAACAAAGACTCAAAGAATGGTCACCGGTGTCCACGAACTCCTCGACGAACGTATGCTCAGTGTCAGCAACTACCTCGTCCGCTACAACTATCTCTGGCTCAGGGTCTAACATGTGACACCCAAAGAGAAAGAGGCACATGTCAGCAAGTCTGGAAGACTTGTGCAAGTGAAACTGAAAGTAAAGTGAACAACCTAGCAGTTCTAGCATGAATGCGATGACATGGCAGTTTAAAGTATGTGTGCAACAGGTAAAATAAAGTAAAGTACAGTACGAGCATGGCATGGCATTTACAAGACAAGTACAAGGCAAGGAAAGTAAGCACCTCGTGCACAGAGATTCCGTCTTTTGGCTAGAGGGCTGATCAGGCCACTCCTAAGCTCAAGCGACCGTTTATCCCTACCCCTCCACGTGTGTCGAGCCAGGGCCTTACCCCCGAACACGGAATGCTCGCTTCTGGACCACGAGCCAGGAAGTGTGTAAACAAGTATGGCGTAGGGGTGCACCTAGCCGGACAAGTAGTACAAGGACAAGTATTGTAGCGTGTGCTACGAGTGCAACATTCAATGCATGGATGACATGGCATGGCAAGTAGTAAAGCGTACAGGTAAGAAAAGTAAACGTGACAGTTTAGCATGCATGAATGACAAGTTTAAGGGTTGGATCTAGCTTCGTTGTCAAGCTAGATCATTTAGGTGACGTATCTAGTTTCGTTGTCAAACTAGATCAAGTAGGCGTCTAGCCAGCTATCATTTCACTGACTAGTCTCTTTTACACTAGGAACAAGAAAGTGGCCTAAAACATGGCCCTACACAAGAGTTGGCAAGTTTCACTTGCCTGCAAGTATCACGTCAAGAAAACACTGTCCAACGAGTCCAAAGTCACGATTCCTACGTGCACAAGTCCACCAGCCTACATCCGTTTTATTAGTCTTGATTAGTGAATTCTAAAACATTTAAAATACTTTAAAATACTGATTTTTTTTAGTCTTGATTAGCATGCAATTGGGTTGGGGGTCCTAGGGGTGCAAAACGTTACCTCAACACGACGCGAAAGCTACACCGGCGTCGGGTAGCGACACCGGGGGTTGGAATAATAGAACGCGCTCCAAGTCCTGATTCCAAAATATATTCCTCGCTGGAAAATTCAGAGCTTCAACCGGAGCGACGGTTCCAGATTCCAAAACTAGCACGTGCGACGACGGGCTACGACGTGCGACGACGTCGTACGCGACGGATCCTCGAAGAGCAAGCACCTAGGTGGGGCCCACAGTAGTCCTAGGGGCCTTTGGGGGACCCACAATACCTCTGGAGAACTTGGGGGGCCCACGGTGGCAAGTGGTGCGACGGATGCGGGGTTGCGACGATTGGCCATCGGTCGTACACAGCCAAATGCGGGGGTGTGGCTCGGTCAGACACTGGGGAACGGGTGCTGCACAGCGCTTGGTCGGTCGCAGCAGCGGGCGGAAGCTGGGTCTCTCGGTCGAAGCGGGGGAGGCCATCGGGCGTGCGGGTTGGTTGCGGGGAGCGCAACGCTGCAACGTTGCAACGGCTGCAACGTTGCGGAGCAGCGGTCGATGCGGAGATGCGGGCCGGTCGGGCACGGAGAGATGCGGGTGAACGGTGCGGGCGCTGAGCGGGGGCTTGGTGCGGAGCGGGGATGCGGAGGAGCAGCGATGCGGGCTGTGCTTCTCGGTCAGACCGAGGGGATCCATCGGTCAAGCGGGGGAACGGGGCGGGGGTTGCTGCAGCGGTGCGGACGGGGCGGATGCGGAGCTTGCCCTCGGTCGGAGCGGGGGATTGCGGGGGTTTTCTTCGGTCGTGCGGGGGCTGAACGTCGCAACGTTGCGACGATTCGTCGCAACGTCCAAAATGAGTTTGGAAGAGGCTAGGGCTAATTTCTTGCGAAAATAGGACTTGCTAGGGGTTGCTTATATAGTATAGGTGGGTTGACTTGGTCTAGGGCTAAATCTAATAGGATTAGAAGTTTAAAAAGATTTAAAATTTGAAATTCAATTACTCCAACTCATCTAAGGGTTTGACCTGGTCCAAATGAGCTGGAAATTGGCTCAAAAATTCTTTAAAACGTTTAAAACTCAAATAAATTTTATTTGGCCGAAATTAATTTAAAAATAAATTATTAAAAATAATGTAAAACTTGTTAAAAATATAAAAGTGGTCAAATAAACTCCAAAAATTATAAAATAAATATCGGGGTGATCGTGGTGACGAATGTGAGCTAACTAAGAAGACGGATCTCAGTTTTGACGTCGGACGACGGAACTAAAAATAGAAACGTCTCCCGTCAAGAGTGAGAATCGTCACGTCTCATCGAGTAAGATCAAATTGTGGAAAAACGACTCGAGAACGTCGTTCCAATATAGTGCCACTATTTAATACTCTCAGTGACGTTCGCAACGGCATATCACACAAAAGTGTTCGCAAACAAATAAAGTCTAAAGCAAACACGTGCACGGCCAAAAGCACGTGCACGAACAACGTACGACGAAAAGTGGTCGTTACATCCTCCCCACCTTAGAATAAAGTCCGTCCTCGGACTTTCTAATATAGCTAGTCGCTCTAATAACTACCCCAAATCAAGTCGTATTATAATTCAAACCAAGTATAGTCATTACAAGTGCTCATATATGCACTAGGTAGTCGAACATTATTACTACCAACACTTATATATATACATTCACGTACGTATACACTTATACCTATTATAGTCAGTCAGACTCGTACACGTATTTCAATCATATATATAAGCAGGCATCCTTTATATAACTACTACCTACCTAATCACAAAACAATATTTCAGATACTTATATAATGATAGTTTCACGCTTAGCCAATACAATCATCGCTATACCTATATGTAGCTACCTATGCACAAACATCAAGGGTATACTACCCTCTAATATTCATTCAACACCAAACACTTCCACATGTAGTCACACCATACCATTATTAAATCAAGTTCACTATATCTAATATACATTCACCACTACTATAATTTCACAATATATAGTCATACAAATACATGCAATAATTTCACCGTATATTCACATCACATTCGGTCCTATGACTATATTTACGACACGCCACATATACCATAGTCATCCACACCTATAGCTAAGCACATACTTACCCGTGCATGGTGCACTCCCATACACGCTAATATTCCATTTACGCATACCAATCATACTATTATATAACTAGCACACAAACACACCTAATTTTTTTAGCTAGTACACATACGTTCACATAACAAGTTCTTAGTAATTAACTACACCACAAGACCAGCACCTATAACTATATACTGGCGTAGCGACCCACAATCATGTGCGTAGCACAACCAGGCACAAACACTCCTATCACTATACATACACCAAACATCGCTATATTCAAACTACAAACATACGTTCAATATACTTAGAGTTTACCCACTCAAGCTTGAGTGAGACTCAATACACACATCAGGATATTCTATATACGTAACACGGCATTCATACATACACCAATACCACTCTAATATTTATATATATGTCTACCAATACAACCATATACATTCCATAGATCAATCACACTTAATATTTAGTCAGGCAATACTCACGTAGTTCAATCAGTTTATATACCAGACATCAGCACACGTATAATTATAATACACTCCCTAGTACACGCATACGTATTCATCGTATAGTCACACACACATGTAACTTATATATATATATATATTCACACCATAGCCTACTACCTATAATTAGTGTACTAACACATCCACACATACATAATTAAGATGTGCAATAGTCGTGTATACCTCACGGTATGCATTCATGCAACATCCCGTAAAAGCAAGCAATACCAATCAAAATTATAACCCTAATACTATATGTATAACACATATATACTCAGGCAACAAAACATAACTACTTACGTCTAAACACTATATATATTTACCTACGAGCACATACTCACACGTATATAGATCACTCAATAGGCCTACTTACTTATCTATAGGTTCACACATTATCATCACACCTAGTATATACCTAGCTTTACCAATCAATTTTATTTCAACCATTATAAGTATCTCTAATTACATACATTCCATTAGATATTTCAACGCTAGCTCTTATATACACCGGCATCCCTAGTATAGTATAGCTATCCACACAAAAATCTATAATTACTAACGCACAACAACTTCATACTATCACGAATAACTCCGAGTATATATATATATATACCACACAATAGGCAAGCACCAATATACTATGGGAATTCTCATTCAAGCTCACGTACCCAGCTTAGGCACGTGCACTACGACACCTCACAGGGGTCCAAGGGCCTACTAAAAACTTAGGGTGGACATAGGCATTGACGGGCACTAAAGCCTAAACAACTTAGAGAGAGGTCAAGGTCAAAGTGTGACGAGGGAAGGATCGGTAAGCACGAGTTCGGATAGGACGAATACAAGGAGACGGCTTGGTTAGACGAAACATTGACTCATTGGTGATGTTTAGGTTGAGGGAAAAGGGGATGTGGAGATGCTTAAATAGGATACAGAAAAGCAAGTAGGGTGAATAGCATAAGCTAAAATACGCAAGATTGAAAACGGTTGTACTTTAAAATCCTCATCTGAGAAGAAATGTTTGGGGATCGATAAAACGAGTTGTTCAAAATAAATCTGAGTCGAATATTTAAAATAATAGAAAATGGCCTATTGGTTTTAAAAATCATTTTAAAAGGAAGTAAAATCATTTACACGAATATTAAGGACATGGTTTGGAAAATCTATAAGTCAGTAATTTAATATAATATGTTGTCAAAAGTTTTGGAAGGTCGAGAATGAAATCAAGTAACGGAAGAATTTAAACTCATATTAAATGCTTTCAAAACTTTTAGGCTATGGAAGATTTAAAATAATCAATTTTGAAACTTCTTTAGAAACCATGGTTTGCCAAAAATGAGAAACTGATTTACAAAAGGTTCTTAATATACGAGCACAACAAGTCTGAAAAGGGTATAAAAATAATTGAAATTCAATTTGGTTTAGAAATTTCTTCTAAAAGCGTGTATGGTGAGTGGAAAGAAAATAGTAGTAACTTAGCATAAGAATTGTCAGGATTGAATAGCAAATCTTTAAAATCAAATCAGGGAGGGTCTAAATCAGGAAGTGGTTATGAAAATAGTACTTCTGCAAAAGTCTGAAGTAGTGAAAACGACGAGTCAAAAACCAACTTGCTGAAATCTGCAATTCCATGTGTCTTGAAAAGTATATTAAAAGTAAACACGATGTATTATTCAAATGGTATAAATAAGAGGGAAAATTATAAATCGAACTGAGCAAAATAAAAGTACGGTTCAGAATAAAAGTAATATATGAAAAGACGACATGAGTACGAAAACATAGGCTGGGAAAAATATTATAAGCTAGAGTTCAAAATTCCGACAAACGTTTTTAAAATTTAAATCAATGAAGAAGTATGAAGTATAAGTATATTAAAATTTTGAACAAAATTAAACTTAGGGAAAAAGAAAATCGTAAAATACTTTCAAGAGTTTCAAAGTTCATAATGGAGAGTTTCGAAAAAGGACGACGATCGTCATGAGGCGATCTCGTGTATCGAGGCAAGGAAATTGGTCGGATGATCAAAACATTCATACACCTAGGATATGAATCAGAAGAGGCTACGGGAAACTCCTACGGTCGACCAACTAAAGATTAGGAACTAGGCGCTATGACTTCTAAAAGTTAGACGGAAACGAAATACGTTCGGCTTGGTCCGAAATCGATGAACCCAAAAGCGAACGTCTAAAGGGGGTTCTAGGAGTCTAATATGGTCAGGGGTAGACATGAACCACTAAGGTAACTCCTACGACGATTAAATCAATTGCTGGGAGGGGGTCTAACTATCAATCAGAGGCCTCTAACTAGCAAGCACAGAAGTCTAACTAAGCCTCTTATCACCTAGTGTCCTAAGAAAACGACTAGACTCAGGGCTTATGACTCGGATGTTGCAATTTATTTAATGGACATTCCGTTATTATCGTTGTTCCGTTAATTCGCAATTGCAAGATTGGACCTGCATGGGCCACCAACAAAACCTGTCACGCCCCGCTTCCCAAAAATATGGAGGCGAAGCGTGAGAAGGTCCGCTCAGACTTGAAGCTGCAAAGCTGCAAGTCCGATAAGCGTCGATCAAATTTAAAACTGCAGGTCCTTGCAACGCGAACGAAACAAAGATAATAATAATTAAATGAGACAAAAGAGATATCTCGGAATATCCATATAATAAGTTTCAACATCACAGAAAAAGCCACCAGGCTAAAAAGAAAAGAGACTAAAGGCCCAAACATGGCCAACAAAAGTACAAAGTACAAACGACGGTGCTACGCACCAATGACTAACAAAAGCCTAAAGCAAAATAAAGCTCAACAAAGACTCAAAGAATGGTCACCGGTGTCCACGAACTCCTCGACGAACGTATGCTCAGTGTCAGCAACTACCTCGTCCGCTACAACTATCTCTGGCTCAGGGTCTAACATATGACACCCAAAGAGAAAGAGGCACATGTCAGCAAGTCTGGAAGACTTGTGCAAGTGAAACTGAAAGTAAAGTGAACAACCTAGCAGTTCTAGCATGAATGCGATGACATGGCAGTTTAAAGTATGTGTGCAACAGGTAAAATAAAGTAAAGTACAGTACGAGCATGGCATGGCATTTACAAGACAAGTACAAGGCAAGGAAAGTAAGCACCTCGTGCACAGAGATTCCGTCTTTTGGCTAGAGGGCTGATCAGGCCACTCCTAAGCTCAAGCGACCGTTTATCCCTACCCCTCCACGTGTGTCGAGCCAGGGCCTTACCCCCGAACACGGAATGCTCGCTTCTGGACCACGAGCCAGGAAGTGTGCAAACAAGTATGGCGTAGGGGTGCACCTAGCCGGACAAGTAGTACAAGGACAAGTATTGTAGCGTGTGCTACGAGTGCAACATTCAATGCATGGATGACATGGCATGGCAAGTAGTAAAGCGTACAGGTAAGAAAAGTAAACGTGACAGTTTAGCATGCATGAATGACAAGTTTAAGGGTTGGATCTAGCTTCGTTGTCAAGCTAGATCATTTAGGTGACGGATCTAGTTTCGTTGTCAAACTAGATCAAGTAGGCGTCTAGCCAGCTATCATTTCACTGACTAGTCTCTTTTACGCTAGGAACAAGAAAGTGGCCTAAAACATGGCCCTACACAAGAGTTGGCAAGTTTCACTTGCCTGCAAGTATCACGTCAAGAAAACACTGTCCAACGAGTCCAAAGTCACGATTCCTACGTGCACAAGTCCACCAGCCTACATCCGTTTTATTAGTCTTGATTAGTGAATTCTAAAACATTTAAAATACTTTAAAATACTGATTTTTTTTAGTCTTGATTAGCATGCAATTGGGTTGGGGGTCCTAGGGGTGCAAAACGTTACCTCAACACGACGCGAAAGCTACACCGGCGTCGGGTAGCGACACCGGGGGTTGGAATAATAGAACGCGCTCCAAGTCCTGATTCCAAAATATATTCCTCGCTGGAAAATTCAGAGCTTCAACCGGAGCGACGGTTCCAGATTCCAAAACTAGCACGTGCGACGACGGGCTACGACGTGCGACGACGTCGTACGCGACGGATCCTCGAAGAGCAAGCACCTAGGTGGGGCCCACAGTAGTCCTAGGGGCCTTTGGGGGACCCACAATACCTCTGGAGAACTTGGGGGGCCCACGGTGGCAAGTGGTGCGACGGATGCGGGGTTGCGACGATTGGCCATCGGTCGTACACAGCCAAATGCGGGGGTGTGGCTCGGTCAGACACTGGGGAACGGGTGCTGCACAGCGCTTGGTCGGTCGCAGCAGCGGGCGGAAGCTGGGTCTCTCGGTCGAAGCGGGGGAGGCCATCGGTCGTGCGGGTTGGTTGCGGGGAGCGCAACGCTGCAACGTTGCAACGGCTGCAACGTTGCGGAGCAGCGGTCGATGCGGAGATGCGGGCCGGTCGGGCACGGAGAGATGCGGGTGAACGGTGCGGGCGCTGAGCGGGGGCTTGGTGCGGAGCGGGGATGCAGAGGAGCAGCGATGCGGGCTGTGCTTCTCGGTCAGACCGAGGGGATCCATCGGTCAAGCGGGGGAACGGGGCGGGGGTTGCTGCAGCGGTGCGGACGGGGCGGATGCGGAGCTTGCCCTCGGTCGGAGCGGGGGATTGCGGGGGTTTTCTTCGGTCGTGCGGGGGCTGAACGTCGCAACGTTGCGACGATTCGTCGCAACGTCCAAAATGAGTTTGGAAGAGGCTAGGGCTAATTTCTTGCGAAAATAGGACTTGCTAGGGGTTGCTTATATAGTATAGGTGGGTTGACTTGGTCTAGGGCTAAATCTAATAGGATTAGAAGTTTAAAAAGATTTAAAATTTGAAATTCAATTACTCCAACTCATCCAAGGGTTTGACCTGGTCCAAATGAGCTGGAAATTGGCTCAAAAATTCTTTAAAACGTTTAAAACTCAAATAAATTTTATTTGGCCGAAATTAATTTAAAAATAAATTATTAAAAATAATGTAAAACTTGTTAAAAATATAAAAGTGGTCAAATAAACTCCAAAAATTATAAAATAAATATCGGGGTGATCGTGGTGACGAATGTGAGCTAACTAAGAAGACGGATCTCAGTTTTGACGTCGGACGACGGAACTAAAAATAGAAACGTCTCCCGTCAAGAGTGAGAATCGTCACGTCTCATCGAGTAAGATCAAATTGTGGAAAAACGACTCGAGAACATCGTTCCAATATAGTGCCACTATTTAATACTCTCAGTGACGTTCGCAACGGCATATCACACAAAAGTGTTCGCAAACAAATAAAGTCTAAAGCAAACACGTGCACGGCCAAAAGCACGTGCACGAACAACGTACGACGAAAAGTGGTCGTTACACATATGTTTCATACAACCTGCATGTTCTCAAACATGCATACAATCCTTATATGTCCAATGCATATACACCTCATCATTTTTATGCTAGAACCCATGTTCCTAAGAAGCATGCACCACATAGAAATCTAATAAATATGCATGCAACTAGGAAAAGGACTTCCAAAACTTACACTATTTGGGGTCCTAAGAACACTAGCTTAAATGATAGGAATGCCTATGTTGATTCCTATTTTCATGATATTATAAATAGTAGTAATTATGTTGGAAAGCGGAAGTCCACTTGGACTTGGCTTCCAAAGGGCTGATCCCCTTGGACCCAACAAAAATTGGGTACCATGAGCTTATGGTATACTATGTAGGAACCCAAGAGAAAGAAAGAAAGCAATAAAGGTCAAATCAGCTCTAAAAGGAAAGGTTGGATTCTCGACCGTGGTTGCTCCAAACACATGACGGGAGATCCCTCATTGCTCTCCGAAGTGATTATCATCAAGGATGGTGAACGGTCACTTTCGGAGGAAACCAAAAGGGAAACATCATTGGAGTAGGTATAGTCGGAAATTCCTCCAAACCTTTAATTACTAATGTATTTTTAGTAAGTGGTTTGTGTCACAACCTCATCTCCATTAGTCAACTTTGTGACAAAGGTTGCAAGGTTAACTTTGGAGAAGGCTTATGTAAAATTGTTGATTCTAACTCACATGTCTTATTTACCTTTATTAGGAGTAAAAATATTTGTTATTTGAGCTTGCCTAAAACAGTAGAACATTGCTTGGTTGCTAATACAAATGAACAACTATTATGTCATCGTCGTTTTGGTCATGTTCATTTCAAGCACTCATAGAAGTTAGCTAAGCATGATCTTGTCAAAGGTTTTCCAAAAATTGCTTTTAGTAAAAAAAAAACTCTTGTGATTCATGTCAAAGAGGTAAACTTAGTCAATCATCTTTCAAACTTAAAGAAGGCATAACTTCTAAGAGGCCCCTAGAATTACTTCATCTAGATTTGTTTGGGCCAAAGAAGCGGCACTGCTCATTATGGATTAGTTGTCGTTGACGACTTCTCTAGATTTACTTGGGTTTCATTTTTAACAAATAAGAATGAAGCCTTTGAAGAGTTTACCATATATGCAAAGAATATTCAGAATCTCTTAGGATTCACCATTATCATTATCCGTAGTGTCATGGAGGAGAATTTGAGAATGAGTCTTTTACAAAGTTTTGTGATGACACCGAGATAACTCACAACTTTTCTTTTCCTCATGCACCACCACAAAATGGTGTTGCAGAGAGGAAGAATAGGACTCTTATTGAGTGTGCTCGTACTATGCTCCATGATAGTCATCTTGGACTACAATTTTGGGCTGAAGCAGTGTACACGGCATGTTATGTGCTCAATAGGATCCTAGTGAGACACAGAACGAATAAAACCTGTTTTGAGTTATTTTATGACAAAAATCCTCAAGTTAAATATTTTCGAGTGTTTGGTTCAAAATATTTGATCAAGAACACCTTTGGTAACTTAAATAAATTTGAGCCAAGATTCGATGAATGGATTTTTGTTGTATATTCCACACATAGCAAAGCCTACCGGATATACAACAAAACCTCTTCAACGATCGAGGAATCACTACACGTATCATTTTATGAAGATTTTGATTTTCCTCATGTTATAGATGATAGTGTAGATGCTATATGTGATTCTCTTAGTAATGTTAAGATTAATGATTCTATTATTGAGATTAGCACTACTAATGAGATTGTTGAAGATGTTCCAAGTGATGCAGGAATTCCCAAAGCTTACCCAACCAATTCGCAACAACCCTCATGACCAAATTATTAGAGATATTGGTGTGAGTGTTCGAACGAGGTCTAGAATTGAAGAATTCTCTCATTGCGCATTTGTCTCTACCATTGAGCCAAAGAACATCCAAGAAGCATATGAGGATAGCTTTTGGATAGTGGCAATGAAAGAAGAGCTCATGCAATTTGAGAGAAATGAAGTTTGGGTGCTCATTCCTCTTCCAAGTGGTCACCAAGTTATTGGGACCAAATGAATCTTCAATAACAAGACCGATGAGAATGAGGTCATCACAAGAAACAAAGCAAGGTTAGTAGCTCAAGGCTACCGGCAAGAAGAATGTATCGATTTCGAAGAATCCTTTAGTATCGATTTCGAAGAATCCTTTACCCCCGTAGCTAGATTAAAAGCTATTAGATTGCTTTTATCTTTTGCATCTTATAAGAATTTCAAATTGTTTCAAATGGATGTTAAAAGTGTATTTTAAATGGTATTGTTAATGAAGAAGTTTATGTTTCTCAACCATCCAGTTTCATACATGAAAAATTACCAACCCATGTTTTCAACCTTTAGAAAGCGTTGTATGGGTTGAGATAAGCTCCTAGAGCTTGGTATGATCGACTCAAACCCTTTCTTTTGAATTTAGGTTTTAAAATGGGTGAAGTTGATTCAACACTCTTTATTAAAGATTATGAAAATGACACCCTATTGATTCAAGTTTATGTAGACCATATTATTTTTGGTTCTACTAACTTTAATCTTTGCAAAGAATTTTCTAAGTCTATGAAGGATGAATTCGAGATGAGCCACCTGGGTGAGCTCAACTATTTCCTTGGACTACAAATTCGACAAATGAAGGATGTGATTTTCATACATCAAATCAAGTACACATGTGAGCTTATCAAGCCATTTGGGATGGAATCGTCTTCAAGAAAAAGAACTCCCATGAGTACTACAACCCATGAGGACAAATCTATCAATGATAACTCTCGGTGATGATAAGCAAGTTGGTCCTTAGACTTGAGGCCATTGTACGAACCTGTACATGAACAGTGTCACTTAGATATCTGATCTAGCCTCGGGGCAAGCCTCGTTGAAAGGTCTTTGGTTGGGTGACACTTGAAGCGTGCGAGGATAGTAATGACCAAGAAAAGATCCGTCTCTCCCGTTCATGGGTAGTTAGTGTTGCACATGTTAGTTCGATCGTTATTAAAAAATCTGGCCAGAGTATGTTGGAAGAAGTCCAACATTATTTGACTAAAGATTAATGGAGACTAACCGGCTTCGAGCTATTGGGGTTGACAGTTGACCATACCCTAGGCTTGACTAGACGGCGTAGTTTTGACGAAGGGACTAAAATTGTGGTATTCATCGTAGACCCAGTCAAGGTGGTCCCGACAATACTCATGTCGATGATTTAACCACATAATTATGCAAAATAGGGACGCACCTACTACTCGTGGTCACTGCCGTCTGGGGTTTCGAGTCCCACCTGTAGTAGGGTTAGGCTGTAGGGTCTGACACAGAGTGATACATTCATCAAGTAATAGGAAGTCTTAGGGGAGATTACACATATGATGTATGGGAAGTAATTTAGTCGCAAAGAGTTTGTGACATAATTCTAAATATTTTAGATCTGGGTTTAATTGTATTTGATGCAAAAGTATTTTAAAAGGTCACAAAATGTTTGCAGGCCTATTTATAAACGTATAGAAAGTTTTTCGGGAAAGTCCCGATCGAAGTCCATGTTCAAACAGCTCGAAGAGGGCTAAATTTGGAGCCAATATGGCTCAAAGTGAGCCATATAATTGATAGGCTCAAATAAGAATAAAATGTGGCACTATGGCTCCCCTTTCTAAAGGCCCTGCCTCTTTTGCGCCGAGCCACTCGGAAAAAGGCACCCAGCAGGCACACCTCTGGCGCCCTGCCAGGTATGTGCCATTGGGCTACACATGCGGTTGCCTGGTGGGCCCATGTGGTGGGCCCCACACGCTGGGTTTCGAACCCTAGGCGTCTCATTTTTCCTGACGGCTGAGATTTCAGCGAATTGCAGATTTTAGCCCAACTTTGGACATACGTTTGAGGGGTTAAACGAAGTCGGAATTGAGCCCCGTTTGTTTCTATGTTATCATCGTTCAGTTCTCTTCGATGTGATATATTGATATCACTTGCGAATCTCAATGGTGAGAGAGGAAGAATTCGCTAAATATTGGCCTTTGTGAAAGGCAAACTTTAATCAATTTCTCGTCCAAAATATTTAGTCCCATGTTGGTAATTGAGAAAGGAGAGGGCTCAACCACCTATATAAATAGGGGCCAACCCCCTCCTTCAAACTCGCACCAAGCTCCAGATCTGTGCAGCTCCATTAAACATGAGCAAGCTCAGATCTAGGATTAAATTAATATCCCTCTTCTCACTAATTCTTCCTTGCTCCTGATCGGGCTCTAGCAAACCTACAAAGGAGTCCGGATCGGATCCGAAGTCTTGACGGATGATCCACACAAAGTGAAACTTTCTTTGGCATGTGTTGGCTCGGCGACAAAAGTGTTGCTTGCCTTGGGACGCGGTTCGGTTCGGTAAGATGTTTGGCTCGGGACGAGGTTCAGCTTTGGACGCTGTTCGGCTTGGGAGAAGCGGCACGAGTATCACTTCGGAGATAAAGAAATGTTGCTAAAAACGACGCTTCATATTCTGCGGAAACGAAGTGAAAGGTATGTAGTTTAATTAACATGCGTTTATAATTGCAATTATTACATTGATCTATCTTTAGGGGTTGGTCAGACCCAACCCCGGGATAGTAGAGATTCTGGCTAGGGTTTAACTCTTTATGATTTGACTTAAAATAGTATTAAGTTGGTTTTCCGCTGCTTGGTTTGATCTCGTCGTCCATTCGACTTAGGCCGTACGTCGATTTATATAGCCCAAAGGACCCAGAAAACCTTTCCTCACCTGAGTGTGTAGAACAATTATGATGGCCGAAATCATCGAGCATACCTTTGACGATGAGGCTGTTGTTAAGGAGCCGACGTCATGTGTTTACCACAAAGGTCTGTCTATTAAAGCTATGCCTGTAGCTTGGCCATGCCAACCTCCCAAGCTGTTATCGGTTCGTTCCCGAGGATACGTGTGTCTTTATGGTCATGCATGGTGGGCCCTTACTGCGGAGTTTAGATAGGTCTCACCGGTGTGGGTCTAGTCTAAGTATCATTTACATGGGCCACTCATCTTCTAGCTTGACGTTACCAACCTAAGCTGAGGTACCCTGGTCGGATGTGAAGTGGTGGGAAGATGAAACTAAAGAGTCAGAAACTGTCAGCTGATTGTGGTGAAATATTGCATATTCCCACCCTCATCTTCTTGCATTTTGTGCATATATGCTATCATTTGATCTCAAATATGTATGTTTTTAGAAAATCATGTGAAATTAGAGATTGTTATTTGTTTATGCACAAAACATCATTTTTATAAAAAAAATTTGTCTTTCACTATTTTTCAGTCAAAGTTTATAATTTTCTAAATCCAACGAATATTTTTTCATATTTCTTTGAGATAAGAATCATTTTTACATTTTCAGGAAGACAACATCTGATGGGAGTCCACCAGATGTCTGGTCATTGAACTGTAGCCATCTAGATCCCCCCTCAGACATCTAGCTACAGTCAGCTCAATGGTCTATAAAACAGAGAGTTGAAAATATTACAGCTCATGCCATTCATGCCTACCGGACGTCTGATCTATCTGAGTAGCAGATACACAGATACGCCAGACGGCTGAGAGCTCTTCATCAGACACCTGGCCACTTCACTCAAGCTGGAGCCAACGTAGCAACCAGACATCCGGAGCAAGTGATCAGATGTCTGACCCAACCATCTAAAGTTGAGGCGACTGACTAAACCAGACGACTGGGTCGTTCCATCAAGTGGCCGAGCAACTAGACGTCCGAAGCCTTCACTCTAGATGTCTGACTGCTGCACCCGACTCCAAACTGCTGATTCTTGAATCGAATTTCCACACTTTTTCATCCAACCGGACCCGAATCCGGTACTTCAGCTATTGAGGGAGTCACCCTTGATCTTAGATCCAAGGGTGTAGATTGTATTAGGGAAGAGGGTTATATATACTCATATTTTCTTAGGGTTTAATCATCTTCACTTTAATTTTAATGAGCCAATCGGAGAGGATTTTTGGGAAGGAAGAAACCCAAGTAGGAAGGAGTTAGCAGTTGGGATTCATATACAAAGGGTGTTCTTTTGAATCAAAAATTATATTTTTATTTCTTATCTACATCTTGATCACTTGTGTGAGCATTTGGATGATATTTTTTAGATTAAAATGATAATTTTTCTTTGTGATAAGTAGTTAAAATATCTCTTGTGTGGTGATGGTGTAGTTAATGGTGTGTTAGGCTTTGGATCTTGATTCTCTTGCATATTTTCATGCTTATGTATAATGGATCATCATTTTATACAGTTGTTTATTAAGACCCAAGAGGGCAAACCCCAAGAGGAGAGAGAAACTGAGAGGAATCTCATTGTGCTTGTAAGCTTATAATTTTGATGATCCATATACTACATTTTGCACCTACATTTGTTTGTGAATGATAGATCTTTCAATTTGTCATGCCCTAGCCGGATGATTAATTGTGTTTTATTTTGAGATGACACCCACAAGCCTAACTACATCAATGAACCATGCACCACACATGTCTCTTACATTGTGAACAATTTTACCTAAGTCTCCTTGTTTTAATTAGCTTACATCTTAGCTTACAACTGTTGGCTTAGTTAGCCCACTAACTAGGTCACATTTTTAATTTTGATGATGACAAACAAATCATGTGGTATTATTGTTTTCATTAAGTGATTTCAATGGCAAATTTACAAAAGAAATTATTTATGTACAAGAAATAAAATGCGTGGATAATTATTTGTGCAATGAAATTAAAAATAATCCTACTCTAGCAACACTTATCCAAGATCCAACGTATCATGAAGATTGAATATTTGATTTGATTCAAAAGGAGTTCTATCTAAGGAGGAGTTATATCTTCAAGAGGCGTTTGATGGGTCATTGGATTGTTTAAACCCCTCATGCATCAACTCCTAGTTACGCAAGGAGGGATGAAATCTTGAAACCCTAGCCAGCCATCTCTTTCACAAATCTTCCTTAACCTCGTCCCTTGCCGCAAGCCTCTCGGCTTCAAGCAGAAAAGCTTCATTAAGTAATAGAGGCAAGCCAAGTTGAACTGCTCCTTGATCCAAGATCAAACATCTTCTTTCCACAAGCCACAAACCTTCATTAACATCTTGTTGTTACAATTCAAGTTGCCACAAGTCATGGCCTTGAGCATCCACAAGTCACGACCTTGAGCATCCACAATTCACAGACTTGCTGCAAGCCTCATCTAAGATTCATTAAGAGAAACTCATGTCCTTAAGCTTCTATGGAAGATCCAAGCATGTTGCAAGCCAAGTCTCAAAGCCGAGAAGATCATCTACAACTCCATCTTCAAGTCCCAAGCTAAAGAAGATCTCAAGAAATCAAGTTCAATCTACAAAAGCATAGGGATCTGCTCTATTACTTCTTCCCAAGTCATGCATCCCTTAGAGAAACCAAGATCCACGAGTATGGCTCATGGGATCTCCACACCATCTTGCTTGCTGACCCATGTAGCAGCCTACCACAGCCCCCAAGTCATGCAATCCGTTGATAAGAACAAGTCTGTGAGCCTGGCACGTTGGAACCCCACACCAAATCTCTTGCTAGCTCTTGGTACAAGCGCTTGCTTATTGCACAACCAGCATACTCAGTAGCACGTCACGGGCTATACCAACTGAGCAGAATCAAGAAATTCATAGAGCTAGACCGAGGATCCATACGAGCCAAAACTGCTTACTTTGCACATGACGTAGTGATCGTGGATATCGAATCACGTGGAGACGGTTGGTATTATCTTAGTTCTCCAGATGTAACAGAGATTGTGAATAATGGTGTAGGAAGTGTGTCACGAATGTGTAATGGTGTCAGTTGTAATTCAATTAATAAAAATGTCTAGGACTAGGAAATCCCCACTATAGATTTTCGAGTATCAATGTTAATATGAACTCCTAATTACTAACTCTTAGGTTATGGTGAAATTTTGCAACTATGTTGTGAAACGGTGCACTCTCTCGCACTGCACAAGTCTAAAATAACTCAAGCTAGAGCCTCACTCTCGCACAAGCCTAATCGAATTATTAGCATTAAGATCGGTAATATAATTCAATTCTCGCTCAAGTCTACTATCGTGTGACGTGAGTTCGAATCTAAATTATGATGGTTCATATTCATCTTACCATCGTACAGATGAATATAATTATAGAAATATAATAAATATGCTAGCTTTGGTCACTCTCATGCACCAAATCTAGGATATCCGAATTATAGATCTAAATCAAATATCTTGGGCTTCCTACAGATCAAGATCATGTCTCGAGCTATCAAGACCTAAATAGAAATCCCTAGCTATTTGTAGTTAATCGACCATAATCTAATCCTAAAACAAGTTTGACAACAAGGGTTTTAATTAATTTCACATATCAAACCCTAGATTCATATGGTTCATCCCTTTACCATAGAGCAAATAGACTTCTTACCAATAAGCATGATCATAGCAATAAGATTCATGGAAACAATAAGATTCACCATTGCAAAGAGATTTAAACGAGACATATTCATTAAAGCAAATAGATCAAAAGTTTAGACAAACATATGTTCTCCAAAGCTTCAAAATAACATGAGAATTAAGAACTAGGGCTTCTCCAATCAATAGCAAAAGCAAAAGAAAATAAAAATCAAGTCTTTTTCGTTGTCTCCAGCCGTCCCTAGTGACGGCTACCTTGTTTCTTATTTATACAAGTCCAAAAACCCAAGAAAAAGTCAAACCAAAAACCCAAAACCCGAGTTACAACTTAGTTTCCAAATTCTAGCAGTAATCTCACTCGGTCAAGTATGAATTCCTGTAGCAGCTCCAAAAATCAACGTTCTGTTCTTCTCTTCACTCGGTCGAGTGACCACTTCACTCGGTCGAGTTAATTGGCTACTCAACCGAGTCAGCTGCGTTGGCAGAGGTGGATTTGGCTGACTGTCTCACTCGATCGAGTGACTTTGCTCACTCGGATGAGTGAATTTGATATACTTTGGAGCTTGGGCTGGGCTGGTCTCAACCTCACTTGGTCGAGTGGATTGCTCCACTTGGTCAAGTCAGCTGATTGAATAAACTTGATGCTTGGTTTCTCCGTCTTCTTCATTTCTTTCTTTTTCTCCTCTCTTCCTCTTGCTTCTCCTTCTCTTCTAGCATCATAAGCTCCTCAGTATCATAGTCACTGATGCTCCGGCATGCGTGCATATGCTCATAGCTCCAATTTGCTCCCGATTGCTCTATATTTCCTGAAAATCCAATAAAACATAGAAATAGAGAAATTCATCTAGAAATCACCGTTTAAGCTTCAAATATGCAATATGGGCAATCGATATGACATTAAAATATGCAAAAATAAAGTGTAAAATATGAGCATATCAAAATTCTCCAAGCTTACCTCTTACTCGTCCTCGAGGAAGATAATTAAAAAGCGAACCTGGTAAATAAAAATAAAGAAAGCTAAAAATAGAAAAGAAAGCTAAGAAAGGGAATTGATAAATCATCCACTCAGAACTTGAATTTACTCACCAAAGTGCACCAACAAATAATTTAAACACACTATCATTTTTATTTCAACATCATTTCATATTTGGCACACTTGATATTAAAACTGAAAACAATATGAATTTTGTGAAATATGAAATCGTTTTAACGTTAAGTATCGTCTAAGGCATAGAAAACGGTATACATACTTATAGCCAACACACTTTTCAATTGACTACTTCTACTTGGAGTATAAGAAACATCACACAATTCATACAATAAGAATAGAAAGATATGGTTTTATGAATTTCATGTCCATTTTTCAACTTATAGGTGTCGTCAGACTTAAATTGATCTTCTTAAGTATTAGAGATTACCTAGCTTTGGTAGTCATGCACATATAAGTAATCGCTCTCTCACTCATCATTGGATTTTCTCCCCCCAAGCTTATTTATAGGTGTAATGGCATCAAATATCACCTCTGGTGATTTTTCAAGAAAACGACTTTTTCCAAATATTGTAGCTCCATGAAAGAGAAGAAAATAAAAGGTATTTACATAGTTTGTGTATATCTGCATATCTTTATTTATATACATATTTTTTTCTTTTTTTCCTCTTTTGTATTTTTTGTTTTTTTAATCCATAAATACACAAGACTCATTGCTATGCAATGTTTTTGTGGTTTTGGGCTTTTGGAACTTTTTTGGCTTTTTGGTGAATGGGAAAATATGCTGAAATAAGAATCACTCTAGGGTAGAATTTCCAATGATCGTATGTATAGAAATATTTTCAAGATATGTGGAGAAAGAATAAATGATATTACTCGGTTCACTCTTTGTATGTGCATAACTTCTTCGGCAGGGTAATGTCTTCTACTCAGTTTAATTTCTAAAAGAAGACTAACCTACTCATATCAAATGACATTTATTTCATTCAACCCGAAGATTTCACACACAGTTCATGCAAATAAGAAGTGATATAAATATGAAAGCATTACTCCAGATAAAATACAGTCAATGCATGAGTCTTGGTGTGTTTTCTATAAATAGCATACAATAAAGTATTTCCTAGACGTGTCAACGTTAAAATTCATTCATAAACAATCAAGGTCACATTGGAAGTTCTTTTTCTCAAGTGCATACAAATATATTGTAAATGACATTAGAAATAAAGACAACAGTGTGGTGAAAGAATTTGTGCACAGGTAAAGTCATTTTCAAGCTTAATTGATCAAATCGAATTCACTTCTGGCAAAGAAAATAAAATAGAAAAGGATAAAGTAAAAACTAACTATATACACATGCAAGCACTCCAAAAGTAAAGAAGATATGATGCATGGTAAAAAGAAAATAAAAAGTGAAAAAGATGTGAAAATAGGTGAAAAATAAAGAAAAATAAAATAAAAGTAAAAAATAAAAGTGCGTTGTACACTCACCCCCAAGCTAAACATCACATTGTCCTCAATGTGCAAAGTGTGGCACATGGACATATAAGATATGGGTGGGTGGGTGTGGATGCTAAAATGATGCAAAATAAAAGAAAAACAATACAATAAAATCCTAATGCATCTATATGATAGCTAATAACTAAATGCAAGTAAGCATGCAAAATGATGAAATGTATGCAAAAATGGTTAAAAGATACTCTCCCCCAAGCAGAAATATATACTGCCCTGAAAAGGTGAAGACAACAGGGCATACTAAAATATGGGGAAAGAGGGGAGCAAAACACATCATGCATCAGAATAAGACTCAGAACCATCACCTCCCTGTGGGGTGGGGGGTGGGGGGTGGGGGGTGGTGCGTGCTGTTGCAGAAGAAGAAGCACCGGGATCACCGGTCTTCTGCTTCTTAGCTGGGGGTTACCTACCTCTAGATCAAGTCTATGGATGCATAGTGTAATGTCGTGACAATCAAGCACTCCACACAACATACACACCACACGCGATCACAAGTAATGAGATGGAACGAGTGTACCAAGCATCGATGCGATTCCTAAGCACTGCCCAAAGTGTGAAACGATTCCCCAAGCGATTTCTTGCAGTCGTCGCACGGATCTCCCCCAAGCTTGTCTGTTGTACAAAAAATATGAATTAGCGATGAAAATTTGGATTAATAGGAGGAAATCGAGAAAATATGGAGATTTAGAGCGTTGATTGGGATTTGGGGTTACATTTAAGGCTTACAAGGGTAGAAGAAGAGGATAGGGTGGAGATTAGGGCTTGCTGGAGGGAGGTGGTCGAAGATCGATGGAGGAGGGCATTCGACGATAGCATAAGGGGCGACACGGTCGTCCGACCAAGTAGGGCTGAAGGGTGTGGGGTTCGGCTGCGGTCGAGTGCAAGAAAGAACTGAAGCGAGTTCTGATCCCTTTTTATAATGGGTGCTGTCGACTTAAGTCACTCGGTCGAGTGAGTTTAGTCACTCGATCGAGTGACTCAGAACGACAGGGGGCTGTTATTTTTTAGGGTGCAGCTTGGTAGAGTCACTCGATCAAGTAAGATGTGTCACTCGATCGAGTCAGAAGATGAAACAGAACAACTGTTTTTTAGGAATTCTGCTATAGTCTTCTACTTAATCGAGTGAACTAGTCACTCGGTCGAGTGAGGAGACTTCACAGAGCATTAATTCTTCGGGCTTTACTACATGGATCCACTCAATCGAGTGATATTGTCACTCGGTCAAGTGTGACAATTTGACAGTGTTAAGATTTTTAATTCCTTGTTTAGTATTCTCACTCGGTCAAGTGAGAGTCTCACTCGACTGAGTGAGACAGACTCCTCAGCTCCTCTATTTTGATGACCTTCATCTTCTTCCTCGCTTTCGTTCTCCAAATTTTTCCTTCTTTTTTCGTTCAAACTTCTCTATGGCATGGATCTCCTTCATTACATGTACTCTCCATCAATTTCATCGTTGTTGCTCATTCTCATGATCTTCATCCTGTAGATAAAATATCGCCCAATATCAGAATTTTTTCTAACTTTTGATTTTTCGGGTTTTTTGTATTTCAAACAAAGTAAAAACTAAAAACGAACTAAAACAAAGATAGAACATCGGGTTGCCTCCCGATAAGTGCTCGTTTGTGATATTGAGCTCGACCCCTAATAATTTGCATTCAACATGGGATATTCGACTCATAGGAGATGCGCTTATCAAATTTGGCCAGGAGACCGGTGGGCTTGGGTCGCTGAACGTTTTCTTGTTTGGTCTCCTCATGTTGCCTCTCCTTCTTTATGCTGGTGGGAGATAAATTCTCATAAGCTTCACTTCTAGCCTTCAAAGGCTCCTTCTTCTTTGGTGATGTTGGTTGTGGCTTCATCAGTGACATTTGCATCTTTGGATGCTTCTCGGGAAGAGAGTTTGCAGAGCTATCTTATCCTAAAGACGTTAGCATCGGTCTCCTCTTTATCAGTGAGAGGGTCCGGGGCGTCTTCAATATGAGTACTTTCTTCAGAAATCTGCTCCCCGTCATAATTCTCTTTAAGCATGGTCTTGACTGTATATGGCATATCGTCTTCTATAACCTCTTCAAGTAGATCGACATAGTCATTCTCTTCAATCATCGACCGGTTCTTTATAGTCCATGGGAGATGAAATTCAACTTCAATGTTTCCAACATTGAGTGATAATGTTCCTTCCCACATGTCAACGATGACTCCAGTTGTGGCCAAGAACGGCCAACCAAGTATAAGCGATGTATCATCAACTTCCTTTACGTCCATAATGACAAAGTCACATGGCACGCAAAGTCCTCTCGGTATTTGCAATGGCATGTTCTCTGCTATACCAACCGGTCTAGTAATGCGTCCGTCAGCAAGTTGTATCTTCATATCGGTTGGCTTCAGATCGGTCCTTGTATTCAACTTCTTAAACATGGTGAGGGGCATAATACTGACACTTGCCCCCCAAGTCAACTAAAGCCTTCTGTAGGGGGACTCTGCCTAATGTGCATGGAATACTGAAGCTACCGGGGTTCTTGAGCTTCTTTCACCTCTTGTCCTTATTGACGAACAATGTCCCTTGCTCGGCTAACATAATATTATCCATCTTTTTTCGTCCCATTATTAAGTCCTTTAAAAACTTTGCATAAGTCAAGATCTCTATGATGGCATTTAGAAATGGAATATTCAAGCTAATGCCTCTTAGATACTCTAGAAAGCAAGCAAACTTCTTCTCCAATTTAGCTTTCACCAACCTTTAGGAAAATGAGATAGGTAGTATTGACCTCCCGCCGATTGCACTACAAAATCGGAACAGAGATACCAGGATTAAATATTTGTAAATCGCAAGCGCACGGTGTCGAAGTGTGGTTTGGGGGTCGAACACGGTGAGGCGTGTGATGTGCTTGTGCTCAAACAAGAACCGGATCACCCGGTGGGTGTGCTAGCCCTATCGCTTGGTGGTTGTCACGATATGAAACTAATGGAAAGGTGTAAGATATAAAACGGTAACATAGGACCTTGGCTTCCGTCCTATCACGAGTTCTCACTATTACGACCGACGGATATGAATGTGATCGCATTCTAGGGTTTAGCGGTGAGACGTTGCCTCTAATAGCGGTACCTAGAGTCTTATGGGCCCGATATTCCGGTCGATGCCCATGATGATACGCTAGGTCTACCCGGGTTCGGTCGGTGGGCATTCCCATGTCCAACATCGACCGACTCCAGGAGAACTAAGCTCGCAACGATTGCTCCCGACATTTCATCCAAGCCGTTCCCACGCGTGAGGAATCAATGTTTATGCTAGGGGTGTGAGCTGTGGCTAGAGGATCAAACTCCCGTTTTATTTTCCCTTGGCCCAATGGTCAAGGGCGGTCTTTCTCCCGCCAATGACAATAAAACGCCCACGCGTAACCATCTAAATCCCTATATCCTATCAAATCCCTAATCCTATGGTCATTCTAGGGAGAACCCACAAAGGGGCTTCTACTAATGTCCCAGATTAGAAAACTACTCACTAATCATAGCAATAGATGCAACAAAACAAATTTCAGCCACTGAAATGAAAATCAGGCAATATATTACTGTAGCAAATGGTATTATAAACGCAATATTAAAGTATGAGAACGGTCAAGAAACTTACAAATGAAAATAAATTCTCAGCAGCCAAACATCCCTAAAAAAGCTTAAGAAAATGGGGATTCTGTTTTCTGGGAAACCTAGGGCTATTTATACATTTTTGCAAGATGCCAGGGAATATTCCCACAAGAAGACAAAAATAAACGTACACCCGATTGGTTGAAACTTCAACCGATCGGGTGAGACGATCGTTGGACTTGGTCTTCGGCTCTGATAATCTTCACTCGATCGATGAACCGATCGGGTGAGTCCTTGAACTCTCGAGCTGGGGATGCTGCTGCTACAAGTGACCCGATGACCTATAGCTCAGAAAACAGAGGGTATTGTCACACCCAACCGATCACTGAACTGATCGGTTGGGGCTTGCTCCTTCCTTGCTCCTCCTCGGATCTGATACGGGTGCACGAACCGATCGGGTGGATCTGTCCACCCGATCGGTTGAGGGTTGATACATGATCTGGATTGACGTTTGACCCTCAGGTTCTCGTGTGGCACCTCCCGTTGCTTTGGGGACTCATGATGTGGGCCATTTATGTCCCCTACACCAGCAATATCCTGCAAAAGCACACAAACACAACGAAAGTGAAAAGGAACTAAACATCACAAAAGGACGAACTCAAAACAATGAAAAACGATGGAAAATCATAGAGAAGACGTGCATGAATATATAAAATATAAACACACGTCAAAATCCCCCAAGCCGGACCCTTCCTCGTCCTCGAGGAAGACGAGTGAGAGTAGGAGCTCGGAGGGAAACATAGAAAGAAAGAAACAGAAAAAGAAAAGAAAATCCTAGATCACCCGTCAGAGCCAACGAAAACTAGCATGCCACACTAAGCAAGCATGCGATAAGCATATCACTAAACCCAAGAATATGAGTCCCTACTAGTGTCGTGGGCCCACACGATGAAGCACGAGTGAGTGAGGTCGTGAGCTAGCAGACGGTGTAACTATCTAAATTGTGCAATCAAGCTCCATATACACATACCCATGGAATGACCGAAATATCGAATCAACTCGAATTAGCGGTGAATAATAGTTCAAGCATTCATGAGAATATAGTAAGAATTGAAACATATCATATGTCAGGGACTCTATTACTAGAAACTAGGAAATCGCCGCACGATTACCAAGATGATTGCTAGAAAATTCCTATGCCAAGCGTGTTTGAAAACGAAAGGGGTTAAGTAGGTGTGGAGGAGAGAACTCGGTGCAAATTCTCGCATTCCCTTTATTCATGGCGATAGGAGTAATATTCACATATGAATTTTTTTTGGGTTTTGGATATTTGTGTATTTTTTTGGATTTTGGTTATACATTTTCTTTCTTTTCTCTCTTTTTTTTTGGATTTTTGGATTTTGGCAAAATTGTGTACTCTCCCAAGTGGAAGAACAGTGCACGACAACAAAAAAGAATTCGAATTCTAAACACTTAGGCAAAAGGAATTTTTTTTGCAGATCAGAGCATAAGCAAAATGGGTTATCCTAGTCCTATTGGTAGAGTCCCCACACATGCGATTTGAAGTGTAATACATATATGATTCATGCATAAAGAAGCAGACAGTGGAGGCAATATACGCATATTCGAAATTGAAGCATGATAGTCTTGGGGTCATCCAAGGACAGGCATATAAAACAGAATCACAATGTAGAAGCACTCCAACTGGCTAGTCACGAAACACAACTCACACCAAAGCAAAGTGAACCCACGGGGCATAAAATGAAATAGGACTCGGCTTCCTAGGGTTAGAGAGAATGATTATCGTAGCTAAGCTATGTGTGTGTGTGGTTCTGTGGCAGTTCATCATGTGGGGTCATCTCTAGGAGAGGGAGAATAAAAGGATGGAAAAAAGAAAAAAAGAAAAACACGACGAAAACGACTCAAAAACGGGAAAAAGACAAGGCTGACGCACAAAGTGCGACTCCCCCAAGCTGAACATTGCATTGCCCTCAATACAATAGGAGTAAATGCGGGAGGGCAATGAAAGATGGGAGGGAAGTATGCATCGACAAAGAAAAGGGAAAAACATGAAAAACACAAAACGAGACAGAAAAATAAAGAAATAAATATCGAAACCAACTATACAAAGCACATACACACGAACACACAAAACAAACACACGACAAACAAGTGACACGACAATAGTCACAAACATTTGATTTCCCCAAGCTGATTATGACAATGCCAGAAAAGAGATATGATCATGGTGAATCAGAAACAGCTGGCTAGGGGAAAATCAGTCCGATCTGCCATCGGAGGAATTGTAGGGAGATGGTGACGAAGGGGGTGAACAGTGGATGAAAGATGATAGTGTGGACGATGGAGAGGGAGTGCCGACATGAGAAGGAGGGGTAACGGGCTGGATCATAGGTGGATCGAAATTGATTAGTGGATCGTGGTGGATTATGATGGTACCAGGTGAACCGGCATACAGGTGCCAATCGGGAGGATCCAAGGGTGGAAGATGTACAAGTGTAGAATACCAAAGATCTGGATAGAATTCCCACGGTAAATGAGAAGTGCGAATGGGGATTCGCTCAAGAGATGATGGTAAGAGGACGGCAAAAGGAGTATTGTCAGGACCATAAAGGTAGACTGCACGTTCGCGATCAAAATGAGTGATCATACCAATATCGATTAAGTAGTCACGATCGATGCGGGGTCGCTTCGGTAAAATTTGGAGGTCAGACGATAGCCTCAAAACATGGCTGACTATAAGAGTGATAAATCCCCCACAACAAATAGGTCCGGAGGTTGCATGGCTAACATGTAAAATCTCATGGATGATCCAATGGGCGGTGTTAATGGGCAATGGGTCATGTCCACAGATCCTGTCATGAGACATGGCATACAGAAAGAAAAGTTCGTCCCTCGACACCATGGAAACATCCATGCGGGAAAAGATGGTGTTGGCAAAGAGGCAGTGGGCATAGCGGTAACATGGGTGTATAATATAGGAGGCAAGTGCCCCCGATGGAAAGGCGGGATACCGAGTGAATCGTTGCCAAACGCCATCGTCCCGAAAGTAAGAATAGATATCAGACTGATCATGAGTTGAACATTCAACTTAATGATCGGGGTGAGGAAAATTCAGCGAATTGTTAAGCTCGACAAACGTCATAGTAAAGTCGGCATTGAAAGCGAGGAAAGCGAATCTCCAATCGTACACTTCGAGAGAAGAAAGGAACTCGAGTGTGAGATTTCGATGTGTGTGGGCATAAGCACGTAGTAGGAAATTGCACCTAATGCATTTGAAAAGTTTGGCGACGCCCCTCAAAAGTCCGAGAGATTCGAGCGTGGGGCGATCAGCAAAAAGGGTAGGTCGCATGGGGCGATGAAGAAGAGCATGCAAACGTGCAGATTGTTCTTCAGATGAAGGATTAATGCCAAGGAAAGAAGGGGGAAAAGGGCCGTGTAGGGAGTGTCTGCATGATGATGATGCTGGCTCTTTTTCCCTCCTAGACATGGTAATGACGTAGGAGAAGAACAATAACGTGGGGGATGGTGTCTACGATGATGATAAAACAGATGTAGTAGGCAGACACAAAATCAAGACATTGCACATAAGAAAAGAAACATAAAGTTTGGAAAGAGGTTACCCAGCAATGATGCGACTCCAAGCCAGATGCTCCCCTCTAGATCCCCTGGCGAAATGCGGAGAGCTGTTGCTTCAGTCCTCAGATGTACTGGTTGGTTTTTTTCCTGGGGTTTGGGAAAACATGGGTTGGTAGGGTTAGGGTTTTGAGGGGATCTTGATGTATGGCTTAATAGGAGGAGATGGGGGGAGGAAATGGTGTA
This sequence comes from Scilla litardierei, assembly GCA_030789695.1. Lineage (NCBI taxonomy): Eukaryota > Viridiplantae > Streptophyta > Magnoliopsida > Asparagales > Asparagaceae > Scilla > Scilla litardierei. Next base: position 203,337,538 of record CM061133.1, read on the forward strand.
GATGGTGTTAGGTAATGGATCTGGGTGGACTTGATGCGAAGAAATTTCTGGTGGGAGGTGAATTAGGTGTTTGGGTGTCGTGTCCCCCCTTTTTCTGCGAAATGGGTCGTGTGGGGAAGATGGGGGCTTTATTGGGATGCAACGAACCAGTTGGGTGGAGTCCAACCGATCGGGTCGCTGCATCGGGTGAGTTTCAAATAAGGAATGAAGCTATAGGTCACCCAATCGATTGGGGTGTCACCCGATCGGGTGACCGACTCTCAGCCAGATCTCATGTTACTGGAAAAAATTTTGATCATCCACCCGCTTGGTTGGTCGTGTCACCTGGTCAGGTGATCCAAATGCCCGCAAATCAGATACTAGAGTAGTATCAATGGGGCATCCACCCGATCGGTTGAGTATCACCCGATTGGTTGATTCTACCAAAGAACCAAAGTTGTCTCTGCACAATCCTGCATAAAATTTCAAAATTTGCTAAGTTCCGAGATAAGGAATCCCCCAAGCTGCAAATCTATACTAATATACACCAATTAGTCTTATTGAAAGCGAGTAAAGGGTTAGAACATGGGTTGCCTCCCATGAAGCACTTGGTTATATTCGGTAGCTCGACTCCTCAGTTCGTGATCAATTCGGATCCGGAGGATTTACAGCGGAGTTATTTGTCATTGAGCTTCCGGCCGGAGAGATCGCGGGCTCGCTGATTGCATAGTGTTTTAAACGCTGCCCATTGACCTTAAAGGACTCTTCTCTTCCCTTGATTTCAATGGCTCCATGGGGGAAGACCTTGGTGACTCGGAAGGGTCCCGACCACCAAGACTTGAGCTTTCCAGGAAAAAGCCTCAATCTTGAATTGAATAGGAGAACTAAGTCTCCTTCCTTGAATTCTTTCTTTAAGATGCGCTTGTCGTGCCACCACTTCAACTTCTCCTTGTAGATCCTGGCGTTTTCGTATGCGTCGAGCCGGATCTCTTCAAGTTCACCTAGCTGGAGTTGTTGGTGGCTCCCTACCTCTTTGACATCGAAGTTTAGATTCTTGACAGCCCAAAATGCCTTATGTTCCAATTCCACGGGAAGATGACATGCCTTCCCGTAGACAAGTCGATAAGGGGTCGTGCCGATCGGAGTCTTATATGCAGTTCTGTAGGCCCAGAGCGCATATGAAAGTTTCGATGACCAATCCTTCGTAGAGCTAGCCATAGTCTTCTCCAGGATGCTCTTTATCTCCATGTTTGAGACTTCCACCTGGCCGCTAGTTTACGGGTGATATGAACGCTCGATTCGGTGCTGCACTCCGTACTTCTTCAAAAGGGATTCAAATTTCTTCTCTATGAAGTGGCTCCCTCCATCGCTAATTAGGACTCGAGGCACACCGAATCTCGGGAAGATGTTGTTTTTCAAGAATTTGGCCACCACCCGGGAATCATTTGTGGGGCTAGCTATCATCTCCACGCATTTGGATACATAGTCCATGGCCACCAAGATGTACTGGTTACCAGAGGAAGAGGGAAACGGCCCCATGAAGTCGATTCCCCAAACATCAAAGATCTCAACTTCCAAGATGTAATGCTGCGGCATTTCGTTTCTATTTGATATGTTTCCCATCCTTTGGCACTTGTCGCATGCCTGGACATAAGCATAGGTGTCCTTAAAAGAGTCGGCCAGTAGAATCCACTCTGGAGAATCTTTGCCGTGGTTTTATAAGCACTCGCATGGCCCCTGCATTGTTGATCATGGCAATGAGAAATTATGGAGGTCGCCTCTGTTTCGGGAATGCACCTCCGTATCACCCATCATTGCAAGTCTTGTACAGATAAGGGTCATCCCAATAAAATTTTCGGACCTCGTAAAAGAATTTCTTCTTTTGCTGGTAACTCACATTGTGGGGGACGATGACGCACGTGAGATAGTTGGCGATGTCGGCATCCCATGGAGTCCAAACAGAAGAGATAGAGAAAAGATGCTCATCAGGGAGTGAGTCATCAATAGGAGTGGCATCCGGGTCGAAAGTGGACAATCTAGATAGATGGTCGGCGACGACATTCTCCACCCCTTTCTTGTCCTTGATCTCCAAGTCAAATTTCCAGAGGAGGAGAATCCACCTTATAAGGCGCAGCTTGGCCTCCTTCTTGCTCAAAAGGTATTTGAGGGCGGCATGATCGATATGCACGATAATCTTAGCACCCACAAGATATGACCGAAACTTGTCCATCGCATGGATGACGACTAGCAGTTCCTTTTCTGTCATCGTATAGTTCCTTTGAGCTTCATCGAGGGTCTTGCTTGTATAGTAAATGACGTGCAGATTTTTGTCATTCCTTTGCCCCAAGATGGCTCCAACTGCATAGTCAGTTGCATCGCACATCAATTCGAATGGTAGATTCCAGTCGGGCGGTTGAATCACAAGTGCAGAAATAAGGGCTTGCTTCAAGAGGCGGAAAGCTTCAATACACTTGTCATCGAAGACGAAAGGTGTATCCTTCACGAGGAGCTGAGTCAAGGGCCTAGAAATTTTAGAGAAATCCTTTATAAACCGACAGTAGAATCCCGCATGCCCTAAGAAACCATGGACTCCCCGAAGGTTAAATGGAGGCGGAAGCTTTTTGATCACATCTACCTTTGCTTTGTCCACCTCAATCCCTCTTGAAGAGATAATGTGCCCTAATACGACTCCCTTTTGTACCATAAAGTGGCATTTCTCTCAATTTAGAACCATCCCTTTATCTTGACATCTTTTCAGGACTTTAGCCAGGTTGTGGAGACACGAGTCGAAATCCGTTCCATAGACATAAAAATCATCTATGAAGACCTCCATTATGTCCTGGGAGAAATCGGAGAAAATTGCGGACATCAATCTTTGAAATGTAGCCGGGGCGTTGCAAAGCCCAAACGGCATCCTCCTATAAGCATACGTCCCAAACGGACATGTAAAAGTGGTTTTTTCTTGGTCATCATTATGGATGGGAATTTGTAGGAAGCATGAGTACCCATCCATGAAGTAGAAATACTTGTGCTTGGCCAATCTTTCGAGCATTTGATCAATAAAAGGGAGAGGATAATGATCTTTCCTTGTGGCTTGGTTTAATTTCTGATAATCGATGCACATTCGATATCCGGTGACTGTCCTTGTAGGTATAAGCTCGTTCTTCTCGTTACGAATGACTGTCATTCCTCCCTTCTTGGGCACAACATGTACCAGGCTAACCCAACGACTATCTGAAATAGGGTAGATAATCCTGGCTCGGAGAAGTCTAACAATCTCCTTCTTAACTACTTCCATCATAATGGGGTTCAATCTTTGTTGTGTCTCAATGGAAGTGGCTTGCTCATCTTCAAGCAATATCCTATGTGAGCAAACCCCCAAGATTACTCCCTTCAAGTCCTCAATCGCATACCCGAAAACATTCTTAAATCTATTCAGAACATCAATTAGTTTGGTCATTTGGTCTTCGGGTAGCGAGGGTTAACGATGACCGGTTGCGTTGAATCCTTCCCCAAATATTCATACCTCAATCCCGGAGGTAACTCCTTCATCTCTTCTTCGTGTGGTCCCGATACATATTTTTCAAACTGTGCATCCTCCAATGAAAAGGCCTCTTTTCGGGTCTCCGGGATGTCAACATCCAGAGCCTCACTTTCAACCATCGGTTCGTGGGGCGAAGCCTTGCAAGGTGGTGAGAAGACCATGGGTTCGTGGGGGCGAAGCCTTGCAAGGTGGTGAGAAGACCATAGAGGAAGACTCTGGTTCCATCTCAAGTGTATGATAACTATCCGGCAAAAAGGCTTCAACATGAAAACAAGTCTCAATAGTAGTTAGCTCTCCACCACTACCTCTAATTCGATCATGGTCCCAAATTCCAGGGTGCTCTGTAGAGGACTGCAATGAAAGGGTAGATTCCCTATCACCGTACTCGACAAGTCCTGCCAGATGATCCTTCGGACAAATCTCCTGATAAATGTGTAGATCATCCTCATTGAAGTCAGTATTGGGTGTGTCAATAAGCACCGCTTCATTAGAAGGGAAAAAGAATGTCGTGTCGAGATGTTACTGAATATCATGATTCCATTTTTGATTTTCTACTGCAGCTGACAGAAAGGATAGGATGCTCGAGGTGCTTAGAGATTCTGCAAGACTCTGGACCAAATAGCTGGCGTGGGGTGCATGTGCCCAGATATCACCTGAAACGGCACACGACATTCTTGCTGTAGAGTAGAAAACCTGTAAGAAAAGGAGAGAAAGATGACTGCAAGGATAGAGAACATGTTAATAGCACAAGTTGTATGAATGGAGAGATAGGAAATGATGATGGCGGTATGGAAACATAGTCTACCAACCCTCTACAACGAATATGTACAATATGTCCATGTAAAATTAAAAAGGGTGAAGAATGTGAAAATGATCACAGGGTAAGGATGTGAGCTAGTCTCAAGGGATAACTGGGTCCTAAATGAAACAAGCATGTTGCCTCCCCGGCAACGGCGCCATAAAGCTTGACCTCCCGCCGATTGCAATATAAAATCGGAACGGGGATACCAGAATTAAATATTTGTAAATCGCAAGCGCACGGTGTCGAAGTGTGGCTTGGGGGTCGAACACGGGGAGGCGTGTGATGTGCTTGTGATCAAACAGGAACCGGATCACCCGGTGGGTGAGCTAGCCCTATCGCTTAGTGGTTGTCACGATATGAAACTAATGGAAAGGTGTAAGATATAAAAAGGTAACATATGACCTTGGCTTCCGCCCTATCATGAGTTCTTACTATTACAACCGACAGATAGGAATGTGATCGGATTCTAGGGTTTAGCGGTGAGACGTTGCCTCTAATAGTGGTACCTAGCATCCCATGGGCCCGATATTCCAGTCTATGCCCAGGATGATACGCTAGGTCTACCCGGGTTCGGTCGGTGGGCATTCCCATGTCCAACACCGATCGACTCCGGGAGCACTAAGCTCGCAACGATTGCTCCCGACATTTCATTCAAGCTGTTCCCACGCTAGGGGTGTGAGCTGTGGCTAGAGGATCAAACTATCGTTTTATTTCCCCTTGGCCTGACAGTCAAGGGCGGTCTTTCTTCCGCCAATGGCAATAAAACGCCCCCGCGTAACCATCTAAATCCATATATCCTATCTAATCCCTAATCCTATGGTCGTTCTAGGGTGAACCCATGAAGGGGTTTCCACAAATGTCCCAAATTAGAAAACTATTCACTAGTCATAGCAATAGATGCAACAAAACAAATTTCATCCATTGAAATGAAAATCAGGCAATAGATTACATAGCAAATGGTATTATAAACGCAATATTAAAGTATGAGAACGATCAAGAAACTTACAAATGAAAATAAATTGCAAGCAACCAAAAATCCCTAAAAAAGCTTAAGAAAATGGGGATTCCATTTTCTGGGAAACCTAGGGCTATTTATACATTTTTGCAAGATGCTAGTGAACATTCCCACAAGAAGACAAAAATAAAAGTCCACCCGATCGGACCGATCGGGTGAGACGATCGTTGGACTTGGTCTTCGGCTCTGATAATCTTCACCCGATTGATGAACCGATCAGGTGAGTCCTTGAACTCTTGAGCTGGGGATGCTGCTGCTATAGGTGACCCGATCGGTTGACAAGTAAACCGATCGGGTGACCTGTAGCTCAGAAAACAGAGGGCACTGTCACACCCAACCGATCACTAAACCGATCGGTTGGGGCTTGCTCCTTCCTTGATCATCCTCGGGTCTGATACGGGTGCACGAACTGATCGGGTGGATCTGTCCACCAGATCAGTTGAGGGCTGATACATGATCTGAATTGACGTTTGTCCCTCAGGTTCTCGTGTGGCACCTCCCGTTGCTCCGTGGACTCATGATGTGGGCTATTTATGTCCCCTACGCTATCAATATCCTGCAAAAGCAGACAAACACAACGAAAGTGAAAAGGAACTAAAAATCACAAAAGGACGGACTCAAAACAACGAAAAACGACGGGAAATCATGGAGAAGACGTGCATGAATATATAAAATATAAACGCACGTCATGTGTACACACTCTCTTTCTGGGGCTTAATCTTTTCAGTTTCATCATCTCCATTTATGACCACCATGGGTCCCTAAGCTTCTTTATCTTCTTTAACCTCAACCGGATTAGCGTGTTTAGCAGTTGGAGCTTGAATCATGATGTGCATTATTTCCTTCTTGCCTCTCGTAGTCACCTCCACCACTGCATTAATGTGACATGTGTTGTTCCTTGGGTTCACTTCCGGTTGCACCGGTAATTGATTTTGAGCTCTAGCCAACTGAGTCATTTGTTCTGTCAACTGTACAACAACAGTGTTGAGATTCTTCGGGCATACTAACAATTCATTATTGATCTTCTTCTGCGTAGCCATAAACTCCTTAACCTTAATCTCATGTGCAGACTTTTGTGTTGCCTGTTGTTGGTATTGTGGCCGTTAATTCTGATTGTAACCAAGTGGTCTATAAGGCCCCGCCTGCTGCCTCTGCTTGTATTGTTGTTGTTGTGGCCTCTGCTGATATTGTTGCTGCTGAGGTTTGATCACTCCTTATTTTACACCTTTTTTCTGCATGTTTTCATGTCATTTTGATCACCCATATTGTGTTTTCACGATTATTCGACGATATCGCGTTGCTTTTCACTATTTCTTGTTTTTGTCGTATTTCAGGAGATATGGAGCGATCTGGAGCGAAAATGAGATCAAAGGACTTTCACGCACACCGGATCATTGCCCACAGCTTATTTGAAGCGCTAGAGGATGAGCGGAAGAGGAAAAAATCCGATAGAATCGACGAGGAGGCGAGGAGGGGAAGAAAAGAGCCCAGATACAGCTCACTCGGCCGAACAGATAGTTCACTCGACCGAGTGAAGAACTATACTCGGCCGCATGAAACGGATATAGACTGTTAATTTACGAAGTTCACTCGGCCGAGCAAGAAAGTTCACTTGACGGAGTGAGAAAACTCACTCGCCCGAGTGCGACAGGGATTTTCTTCCGAGAAGCAGCCAAGTTACTGGAAATTTTGAGAAGACCCACTCGGTCGAGCAAGATTGCTCACTCGGCCGAGTGAAGAAGCCCACTCGCCCGAGTCAGTCAGAGCGACAGACCCTTAAATTTTCCAGACTCTCTGTCTTTTATTAGGTCTGTCACTCGGCCGAGTGACATGAGTCACTCGGCCGAGTGGCGCAGTCCGACTGCTACACAAATTTGGTTTTCTGGGCTGTGCAGGGGCAAATCTGGCAGGATTTTTTGGATGAATTTGGCTTGTATTTAAACCTAGTTTTATCCCTAGTTTTAGGAGAGACTATTTTTTGACGGCTATTCCTTTTGTAAATCTCAGCTGGAGATCATAGATGCACAATTTGGTCTGATCTCTCTCTTTAAAACTCTTATTTTTATAAATTGTTCTTTCTCTACAATGAATTGTGATATGATATATTTCTTTATTTCTGCAATTTCCATGATGATTTGTGAGTAATTTCATCGTTCTAGGGCATGTGGATGAACCCTACGGACCCGATCTTTGAATTGTGATGAATGAATAGAATTGTTGCTAGGATTGATAACGGTTAGGTTGTGATTGATTTACTACGAATGGCTTGGAATTTCTATTGCTTGGGATTTGCAAGAGATTGGATTCTAATCGATGGGAAGGCCTAGATATTCGATTTAGGTTTATAATCGAAATCTACTAGACTTGGTTTGTAAGAGATTGGACCAAAGCTAGGATTTTTATTATAAATCTATACCCATATTCGTTTGCAAGAAATTGGACGAAGACGAACTAACATAACCTAGATTGTAGCTCGAGTTTGCACGAGAGTGGGCTCGAGTTGCGATACGATGATGTCGATCTTCATGCTAGTAGCTTAGGTTAGGGTTTGCACGAGAGTGGGCTCTAATCTAGGTTGCTATAAACCGGTAATAGCGCGAGAGCGTGAGCTTTGTTCTACATTCAGTAGGGACTAGTTCACCTTAATTCAAGCCTAGCCATGTGATGCTAGAGTTGGGACTACTTCACACTTATCCTACTTCTACTACCTCGTCTATTGTGATGCCGGAGTTGGCGGCGGACAAGAACTTCAAGCTTAAAACGGGGCTGTGGTGTTGATGCAGCAAGACCCATTTCATGGGAACTCCCAAGAGAACCCACACTACCATCTACAGTTGTTCTTGTCTAAATGTGCTACTTTCCAGATGCCCAGTGTACCGGCCGACGCTATTCGACTGCGCCTCTTCCCATTTACCCTTCGAGACAAAGCATTGTATTGGTTGAGGACGCAAGCTGAGGGGATCTTTACCACTTGAGATGAGCTAGCAAGCGCATTTGTCAACAAGTTCTACCCGCCATCCAAGACCGTCAAGATAAGAAGCGCGCTCATGTCCTTCAAGCAAGGACATCAGGAAACTCTATTTGGCATGTGAGCATTTCAAAGATCTCCTACACCAATGCCCTCATCATAGTATTGAAGCATAGGAGCTTGTGCATAGATTTTACAAGGGATTGCAACCGGGCACCAAGCAAATAATCGATGCAACCACCAATGGAGTTATTTTGTCTAAGACGCTAGATGATGCTACAGCCCTACTCGAGGAGATGGCCTCGAATAACCAACAATGGGGCGACAAGAGGGGACATTCTTCGTCATCCTTGAAGCCGACAAGTATTTATAAGGCAAAGGCCGTAGCGGAACTCTCTACAAAGTTTGATTCTCTTCACAAGGTCGTGGAGAGATTGGAGAAGTTGATTAGTGATCCGCATGGAACCCCCACCGTATCTACTCCGGGAGGAAGTATGGGCGATTGACAAGATCAAGCCCATGCTATGTATGTTGGAGGAGAGCAAGGAGAAGGAGCTACGGAGCAAATTCAATATGTTGCGGGAAACACCGGTTATTGGGTAAACCCGGCCACAAGAAATCACCCGGGATTTTCATATGCTAATAATGATGGAGCCTTGAATCCACCATCGTAACAACCGCAAGCCTGGCCTCCACAACAATCGCAATATCAACCAAGAGGGCCCCAACAACAAAACTTCCCGCCGAGGCAACTAGCAGGGCCATATAGACCCCCGGGGTACAATCAAGGGTGGAGGGCACCTAATCCACCACAAGCACCGCCGAGGTCGGACCATGAAGCAAGGGTTGATGAATTCATGGCCGAACAAAAGAAGGTAAAATGCTAGATTGACGGCCCAACAAGACTCTCTCAACACCGTCGTGGCAGAATTATCGGAGCAACTAGCATTACTCAATAAGAACACTCAACAATTGCCGGCTCAACCGGAACAAAACCCACGGTGTAATACCGGCCACATTATTGCGGTGGTGGCGGTAACTACTAGGGGCGGGAAGGACACTACCCCCGCCATGATTCAAACCAAGGAGCCGGGGGAAGAAATTTTGGATGACAAGGAGCCGGTTAATGAAGAGGAGTGCCCAAAAGAGCCAAAAGACGGTGAAAAATCTGAAATTGTGAAGCCAAGTGAGGAGCGCAACTATATGCCACCGGTAACATTCCCACAACGGTTGGCGAAGGCAAAGATTGAGAAGCGGCTCGCCAAATTTCTAGAGTACTTGCGAGGAGTGAGCCTAAATATCCCGACGCTATTGTAGAAATCCCGTCTTATGCTAAGTTCCTAAAAGACTTGTGTAACGGTCGCTTTCCGACCTTATGGATTTTTCTACGTGCACGTGCATTATCGTGCACGTATTTTATTTGGCTATTTTTGAACTCCGAAATATGCGATGTGATATGCCGTTGTGATCGTTTGAGAGTAGAATTTTATAGTAATGTTTGGGAACGCCGTTTCACGGCTCGTTTTCTCGCAAAACGACTTTGAATGATATGGGCGTTTTAGTCATTTGTCTCAAGACGCCGCTTCCAATTTTACGTAAATTTTTGGTAGGTGTTACACACGATCGGGCTCTGTAGATCTGTGCATCTCGTCTCCATGATCGCCCCGGTATTTTCGGATTATTTTTCTGACGCTCGGTTTGAGAGTTATCGCTCGGATAAATCTGGATCGTTGATTCGCCCTGATCGATTTCAAAATTCAAATTGTTAGCCAAATCTGGCTAAATCTTTCTTTTAAATCGTTTTAAAACTTTCCTAATCTCCTTCTCTAATCTCCCCTAGACATACCCCAAAATTTCACCCACTATCTCTTTGATCTCTTCACTTTTAGCTAAATCCTAATAGTTATATAGCAATCAATTATTATTATATAACCCTAACTTTAACCCTAACACTATTCTTTTTCCCCAATCCCACAGCCGCCGTCTTTCCTTTCCCCCCGCCCAGTTTCTCTCTCTCTCCCCCTCACGGCGAGGCCGCCGCCCTCGCGGAACCCCGCAACCACCCTGAGCGACCTTAGCCACCTCTCCGCCGTCGCGATCCACTCACCTCCGCCGCAGCAGCCACACGACGCCGACATCCACCGCTCTCGCGCACAGCCACGGCTATCTCCCCGACACCGGTCCCTCGCACCCACGGCGAGGCAGCAGTCGCCGCTGACCCGAGCGCCGCCGCGCCCTCGCTTTCCACTGCGATTCACAGCCTTCCGATCGCCGCCTCGCTCCACGGCCTCAACCCCGACACCAGCCCCCGCCTCCTCGGCCACTCCCCACGTCGTCTCTCTCTCTCTCGCTCCTCCCCTCTCACCCACGGGCCCCCTCCGTGATCCCCGTGCAGCACAGCCGCCGCCCGCGCCCGTGAACCTGAGCCCGCGGCCCCCTCAGTGCCGCCTTTCCCCTGCGGCTCCCCCTCGCTCACGACCACCAGCCTCCACCGTCGTCGTGCTGCCCTCAGCGCGACGATGCATACAAAGGCCGCTGCTCGCCTCTCGCTGTGCCGCCTGTAGCCATCGCACGGAGCCCCCAAGCCGCGTGCACGATCGTAATCAACGTTCGAGATCTGTCCGCAGCCTCCCCGCGACGCTAGCTTGCTGTTTTGCCGTTGGACTGATCGTGCTCGCTGCCCACACTTCGTCCGCTGCCCGGACGAGTCTCACTATGCTACCCGTAGTCGAGACGCTGTAGACGCCGCAGATCCCCTGCCGCCCAGACACTACGTCCGCAGTACTCTAGACACCAGAGAGGTTGGTTTCCCCCTAACTCGTAGCGAAACCCACACCGTAGCAAAACTGAAACCTAACTAAAATCGGCAACTTAACTCATTAAATTTACTTTCTGCTCCCTTAAAACGATGTGGAACCGTAGATCGACGATCAGACTTTTTGACTGTGCACATAGGATAGAATCGTCGGATAGGCTGAACGGACATCTTGACTTGTGACTGTTAGGGTAGCCACGTCTAACCTAGACATGAACCCTAATAGGAATTACTGAAAACGAGACCTGACAACGTTGACGTGACACTATTTCAGACGGACTACCACTGACGAGATGCTTGGACGAGACGCTCCGGGAGGACGACACACTCGCCACCGCAGGCAAGTGTATTCACTTGCACTTTTGGCCGTGCTTAGGCCTTAGTTTGTTAGAACTGTTAACTGTGAACAAAGAAAACCGGACGTGAAATGATAGCGTCCGGGACGTCCCTTGACGGCTCAGACTTGACGATGAAGTCTGAGCCTAACAACAACAACTTTTGACATCGTAGGACTATCTTGTGTGTGCGTGCGTGTGGACACCCTAGAATAACCTTTCCTGTCTTGTCCCGTCCCGTCCCGTCTTGCACAGTCCAGAGGGTAATAGGGCACACTCCGAGTGATCCCTTGTCGTGATACTCAGCCCAGAGGGCAATAGGGCACTCTCCGAGTGATCCCTTGTCGTGATACTCAGCCCAGAGGGCAATAGGGCACTCTCCGAGTGATCCCTTGTCGTGATACACAGCCCAGAGGGCAATAGGGCACTCTCTGAGTGATCCCTTGTCGTGATACACAGCCTAGAGGGCAATAGGGCACTCGCCAAGCTAGAGCGAGTGATCCCTTGTCTTGTCTTGTCTTGTCATGTCTTGAATACTTGGGGTTGGGGTAGGGTTGAGCGTGCGCACGGGAAGAGGGTCTGATCCCCCTCGAACCGTAAGGCGTGAACCCTTTCGTGTCACACTTGTCTTGTCTTGTCCCGCCATGTTCCGACTTGTCTTGACACCTGTTAGGGTAGTCCCGTAGTTGGTAGCATACGCTACAACAACTACTTGTCCCGTTTTACCTTCCTGCTGCGTTTACTTTCTTTTGTTCCTCTGTTATAACCTCAGCATGCTAATCAACCAGTAAACCGTTGTTAAATAGTCGATACACTTGCAGTAGAGTCTGACCCTTTTTGTAGACTTTACCTGACGTACAGTTCCTTTCTTTTGGGTGCTGTACGTCAGGTGTCGAGCCAGAGTTCGTGGACGAGGCAGACTTACCGGAGTACGTGGAGCCCAAGGACGCAGACCCAGAGTACGTGCCTGATGAGGACCAGACCTTGAGGACTTTTCAGTCGCCGCCTTTCAGAGGTTACTACTTTTAGTTTGCTCTTTCGATAGTTTATAGCCATGCTTAGGCTTTCCCCTCTTGAGACTTTTGTGCTCGCTGGATATTAATTATATTAATGAATGCAACTTTCCTTCTGTACTTTCTGTTGTTTCGAACTTTATAAATGCAAGAACCTGAAAATTTTAAAATGGTACCCCTATAGACGCTTATTGGGTCCGAGCTTCTCAGCTCTGGCCCAAGCGGGCCTTAGTCACGCTTCGCCTCCGTTGTTTTGGGAAGCGGGACGTGACATGTTTTAGTGGTGGCCCATGCAGGTCTTGCAAAAGTTTGGAACAATAAGAGTACTGTATTCATTTAATATCCATGTACAAGTCTGAATTAGGTAGGAAGACTTAGATAGATATCCAGTTTGATAGTCAGACACATTGGTTAAGATTTAGTCATCCTCGTCCTAGGATACCTTAGTAGCCCACACTTGACTCTGACCGTGTTAGATTTCTAGAGCCCTTCTATTAGTCGTTCGCTCGGGTCCATCGACTTCGGGCCCAGCAGAACGTAACCATGAACCTTCCCATTAGATCCTGATTACAGTCTAGCCCATTAGGAAATCTTAGTGTCGAACTCTCCTGATCTTTAGACAGCCCGATAATTAGAATCCCTGACTTCTAGCATCTTTCTGATCATTACCCTTCTGTGCCATTGACCGTAGGATTCCACCGTGACCTTTCATGGTTCATCTCCTAGTTATATTTACGTTTGGATCATTCGATTCTTTTCCTTGCCATTGAATCACGTGATCCGTTCGTCGTCAGTCGCCAATCGTTGAATCTTTTCTATTCAGTCTCCCGATCCTTCTAAAGAATTTTCAATATTATATTTTTCGAACTCTTTCCCCAGTTTCAATTCTTTGAAAAAAAAAGCATGAACTTAGATTTCCTACCTTTCGGTTAACTTGAATGCATTCTTTGAATTTCAGAATTTCTCATCAAAATCTTTAATTACCATCTTATAATGTTTCTAACCTATATCTTCGAATTTCAGTTTATATATACATATATATATATATATATATATATAACTTTATTTCCATTATGATAATTTAATATATTATCCCTTTCTTTCTATACTATTAAATTTATTTTAACCACTTATCGTACAATACTTTTAGGATATTTTTGGAACTATAAAAAAGGGACTTTAATTTTTAGTATATCTGTTTTCTAATCATCATATCCGTATTTCAAAAAAAAAATCTGCTATAAATCTTTTTACATATGTAAAAAAAATCATTACCTCACCCTACTCATTGTTTTCTTAGTCTAACACTTTTTCGTATTTTAAAATTTTACCGTCTGCTCACTTTTCTACATATTTTTATAAGTATAAAAGTATATGATACCATACTTTACATATAATTTTTCTTTCATTTATTTCAATATTTTGAGCAATATTTTTGTCCCATCCAACCAGCTATTTTCTCATCCTCGCCTTATCTGACCTCGTTCTTTTCGATCTTGTTTCGTTTCGCTTTTGGTTTCAGTCTCCTTTCTTTTATGTAGACATCAGCGCCTGTAGTTGCCTATGTCATCTCTAGTTAGTAGTGGGCCCATTGGTTTGTGATGTCGTCGTGGTGTATATATATAGGTATAGTGTGTAGACCTGTATAAGTGTGTTACCTTTAGGATCTTGATGATTGTCTCTTGTGTCTTGTATGCATACTCAGTGTGGTCCATGACATACATATGGAAATGTCTGAATGATGGTATTCATATTTGTGTGGATAACGTCATAGCAGGTAAATTTCTTAGACATAGTCTTCCGTGCTATAGTTTAGCTTATTTTGCTGCTTTTATATGTTTCAAAACCTAATTGTTTTATTTAAATCAAATCTTTAAAGTTTTGAAACAAGCACACAAGTTCACAATGCACCTATTTTTCCTCATCCGATACCTCAACCCTACGCGTTTTTCCAAATGTTTTAAAATCTGTCCTTGGCCTTAAACTTCTTTCTTCGGGAGTGTTATCTTTTGGATTGTTATGATATTATTGGTACTAGATATTTTGTTATAGGGTTATGTTTACGAGTAGGCTCAGAGTGAGATGAGATATGTAGTATCGGTGATTAGTTGGTTTTGAATAACAAGGATATTAGATCAAATTTCTTTAGATGAAAAGAATGAGCTGTCCCAGACTTATTTATAATACCGATGTGTGAAGGACCCAATGGAGAGCTCTGATTGGATGAAATTATGTATACGGAGATGAGTACTTAATCGACCTGAAACTTGGATGAGTGATAGATAAGAGTAGCTAGGACGGGATAGTATGATTTGGAGTGATCATGAGAATGAGTAGAACATTTGAAGCATCAAGACTTGATTGTTAAGTTGATGAGAGAAGACGTTGGAAATAACACGACGTGTTGAGATAAATGGATGGTTAGGTAGTTGGACTTAATATTGGTAGGGATTAGTTATAGTGAGTAGGATGAGATGTGATTCTGATAGTTAAATTATTTGACGGATAAATTTATGGGAAGATATGACAAGGAATGTCACGACCCGCTTCCCTAAAATGGAGGCGAGACGTGAAAAGGTCCGCACGAGAGTGGAGCTGTGAAGCCCCAAACCCGATAAGCGTCAATAAAACATAAGCGGTCCCTGTAACCAATACGGAACAACAATAATAATACAAAGAGAGACTGAAATAAAATCTCATATCTCATAAATTGTCCAACATGAAAATAAGTCCAACATCCAGAAAAGCCACCAGGCTAAAAGAAAAGAGTCCAAAGGCCCAGAACAAGGCCAACAAAAGCAACGACATAACAAAGTATAGGTGCTACGCACCGACAACAAAACAACAGTCTAAACGAAAGTAAAACTCAACGAAGACACTAGGACTGGTCCCCAGTGTCCACGTACTCCCCGTCAACCACAAGCTCGGGCTCGGCGTCAGCAAACACCTCGTCCTCAACAATGGAACCAGGCTCGGGATCTAACATGTGTCACCCAAAAGAGTAAAGGGGCACATGTCAGCAAGTCTAAAAGACTTGGGCAAGGAAACTGAAAGTAAGGTAAACTAGCAACCTAGCAATTATTGTATGATGCATGGCAAGTAAAGTGAGGCAGGGAAGTGACAAGTAAACGGGAGTACAAGTAGCAAGTGTCAAGTGGTAGTTGTGACATGTAATGTCAAGGAACAAGTACAAGGGATCACTCAAGGAGTGCCCTATTGCCCGCAGGCTGTGCTCAAGTACAAGTCAAGGAAATCACGTCAAGTAAACACGTCGTGCACAGAGATTCCGCCTGTTGGCTAGAGCGGCTGATCGGGCCAACTCCTAAGCTCAAGTGACCGTTTATCTCTACCCCTCCCAAGTGTGTCGAGCCAGGGCATTACCCCCGAACACGGAATGCTCGCTTCTGGGACACGAGCTAGGAAGTGTGAATAACACGTATGGCATAGGGTTATGCCCACGTATAGTGGGTGCCTAGCTGGAAACTAGTAGGTCGGGCGTTGGCTATCAACCAACACATGGCCCGCTTTTGGAACACGAGCCAGGAAACACAAGTATTGTAGCGTGTGCTACGATGCAACATACAACATGGAGAGCATGGATGACAATGTATTCGCGTACCATTAATCAAAATTAAATGTGACATGGTAGTTGTGCAACATGATATATGTCGGAACTAACGTCGTTGTCAAGCTAGTTCCTAACTTTGCGCCTAGGCGAGTATCATTTCGTCGCCTAGCCTCTTTTATGCCTACAACAAGCAAAATGGCCTAAAACATGGCCTAAACCCTAAGTGGCAAGTTTCACTTGCCTAGCACCGGGAATGACGATCACGAAGGTTCGTCTCGCGGATGCTAATCTACGGGGGAAATCGCTGTTATGGGGAAACAAACATCAAACAATATGAAATTTCATTAGGGTTTCATAAAAATACAAATAGGATATAAAAACGTCAAGAGATCGATTTCTTACCGAGAGGAAGCGGAAGAAACACTCCGGAGAACCCTAGGACCAGATCTGGAAACAAATGGAGAAGTTTGGAGAATTAGGGTTTTTGGGGGATTTTTGGGGATTTGATGGAGATTTGGGGAAAATGAGAGGTAGATAGAGTTGATGGAGGGTTTAGATGATGAATCTAAGGCTTGGGATGAAGGAATAGGGCTTGGAGGAAGATGGGGGCTCAATGGGGGAGAAACTAGGGTTTCGGGTCGAGTGGAGGAAGAAGAAAACGTTTGGGAGGGGTATAAATAGGTTGGGCTGGCGGCTGCCCAGAAATTAGGGTTTTAACACAGATTAGTCGGTCAAAGAGCAACCACTGACCGACTAGTTTGGCAACTAGTCGGTCGGTCGACCAACGCAGACCGACTAAGTGTAAACAGTAACTTCTGAACGAAAATAGGATTTAGAATTAGTCGGTCGAAGAACAAATACTGACCGACTCGTTTAACATCTAGTCGGTCGATGAACGTTCTTAGACCGACTAAGAGTAAACAGTATTGATATCAAAAATAAGTTGAAGAGTTAGTCGGTTAAAGAAGCATTGCTGACCGACTAGTTTGCAACCTAGTCGGTCAAGCAACGTTCTTAGACCGACTAACGATAAACAATAACTCCTGAGAAATTTAGAAAGCTAACTAGTCGGTCCAAGAAGGATTTCCGACCGACTGGATCGTCATCTAGTCGGTCGGTGCCCCTTCTTATACCGGCTAATAAGCACCAAAAGTTCCGATACGGAGCGCGGGGCCCCGGGATCGATTCCTAAGACTCCTAGGCTTGATCTAATAGTAAGATACGACCGTTATGAAGTCCGTCACGAATGACATACTTCGAAATCGACGATCCTAAGGAAGAAACGAGAAAACACGACGAAACGATCGAAAATGAAAGTCACGGAGACGAAAACCACGCATGAGGAGAAAATCCACCAAAACATATATTATATTATAATAAATCCAGATACAAGAAAAGCGGTCGTTACATCCTCCCCAACTTAGGAAAAATTCCGTCCTCGGAATTTCCAAATACTCACGAGTCCGGAAAAAAAAGTGGGAAACGCTCTCGCATCTCATCCTCATTCTCCCAAGTAGACTCTCCAGGTGAGCCGTGTCGCCACATCACCCTCACAAGATTGACAATCTTGTTCCGAAGCGATTTCTGACGCCTGTCCAGAATCTGCACTGGATGCTGGTCATACGTCATATTGGGGCGAATGGTAATCTCTGAGAAATCCACCGCATGAGATGGATCGCTAATGTATCGACGAAGCTGCGACACATGGAAAACATTGTGAACTCCTTCCAAAGATGGCGGCAAGGCCAAGCGATAAGCTACCTCGCCAACCCTCTCCAAAATGTCAAACGGTCCAATGTATCGCGGGCTCAACTTCCCACGCTTCCCAAAACGAATCACACCGCGATTCGGGGAAATCTTCAAGAACACATGGTTGCCCGGCTGAAACTCCAAAGGACGACGTTTAGCATCCGCCCAATGCTTAAAACGGTCCTGAGCAATCCTCAACCTCTCCCGAATATTCCTGACGATATCCACGGCCTCCACGATCATCTCAGGTCCCAACAACTCCCGATCACCAACGTCATCCCAACTCAATGGCGATCGACATTTCCTCCCATAAAGAGCGGCGAAAGGCGCCATGCCAATACTCGCCTGGAAGCTGTTGTTGTAAGAGAACTCCACCAAATGCAGATGGTCCTCCCACGAACCCTTGAAATCCAACATGCACGCCCTCAGCATGTCCTCCAAAATCTGAATCGTCCTCTCGGACTGGCCATCCGTCTGCGGATGGTACGCCGTGCTGAAACTCAGACGCGTACCCAAGCTCTTCTGCAAACTCTGCCAGAACTGAGATGTGAACCTCGTGTCTCTGTCCGACACGATACTCACGAGGACTCCATGAAGTCACACAACCTCCTGCACGATTCACGTTACATCACTATCCAACTAGGAAAAGGAAATGAAACGGAGAGTAAAAGAATTTACCTCCATATATCTCCTCGCCAGAGCCTCAGTGGACTGTCCCACTCGGAACGGAATAAAGTGCGCAGATTTGGTCAATCGATCTACGATCACCCAAATCGCGTCATTCTGCTTCGGACTCCGAGGTAGTCCAGTCACGAAATCCATAGTGATGTGTTGCCATTTCCACTCCGGAATCGGAAGCGGTTGTAGCAACCCGGCCGCACACTGATGCTCCGCCTTCACTTACTGGCAAACCAAGCACTTGGCTACACTCCGAGCCACACTCCTCTTCATACCATGCCACCAATAATTCAGACGAAGATCCTGGTACATCTTGGTACCACCAGGATGCACAGAATACGGCGAACTGTGTGCCTCCACCATCAACTCCTCTCTAATATCCCCAGCCGGCACACACAACCTGGCTCCAAACCTCAGCGAGCCATCCTCATGAATCAAAAAGTCAGTCCGCAGACCGGCTTCCACCTGCTCCTGAATCTTCACCAGCTTCGGATCCTCAGCCTGGCCAGCCTTAATCCGATCCACGATCGTCGACTGTACCTGCATGTACATCAACGAAGAAGCCTCCCCAGGAATAAAAATCTCCACGCCAGACTCGCAAAAATCCTGCTGCAATCTCCACTGCGAGGTCAAAATCATCACCGCTGGAAGCCTACTCAGCGCATCAGGGACCACATTCACCTTGCCAGGGTGAAACTGCAAATCAATCTCATAATCCTCCATAAGCTCCAACCATCGACGCTGTCGCATGTTGAGCTCCTTCTGAGTGAAAATGTACTTCAAGCTTTTGTGATCGGTGAAAATCTTCACTTTCTCACTCAGCAGGAAGTGCCTCCAAATCTTAAGAGCAAACACAACGGCAGCCAACTCCAAATCATGTGTCGGGTAATTCTTCTCATGAACCTTAAGCTGACGAGACGTATACGCCACAACATGCCCATGCTGATGCAACACACAACCGAGACCCTTGCCAGAAGCATCACAAAAGATCTCAAATCCACCGCTGCGATCAGGCACAACAAGAATAGGGGCAGTCGTCAACCTCTCCTTCAGAACACCAAAAGCACTCTCGCAATCACCCGACCAAACAAAAGGAACATCCTTCCGCGTCAACCTGGTCATCGGCTCAGCAATACGGGAAAAGTCCTTAATGAAACGCCGATAGTAACCAGCAAGTCCAAGGAAACTCCGAATCTCAGATGCAGACGACGGAACAGGCCACTCTCTGATGGCCCTAATCTTCTCGGGATTCACTGAAATACCATCTCCAGTCACCACATGCCCGAGAAAAGCAACTCTATCCAGCCAGAACTCGCACTTCGAAAACTTAGCATACAAACGATGCTTCCTCAAAATCTCCAACACCGTCCTTAAGTGCGAGGCATGCTCTTCCTCCGACTTCGAATAGATCAGAATGTCGTCAATGAAGATAACGACAAACTTATCCAAAAAGTCGTAGAAAATCAGGTTCATCAGATTCATGAAAACTACGGGCGCGTTAGTTACGCCGAAAGGCATAACCACAAACTCATAGTGTCCATACTTCGTCCTGAACGCTGTCTTCGGAACATCATCCTTCTTCACCTTCAACTGATGGTAACCACTCCTCAAATCCAACTTAGAAAACACACTCGAACCTCCAAGCTGATCAAAAATATCATCGATGCGAGGCAACGGGTATTTATTCTTAATGGTCACCGCATTCAACTCCCGATAGTCCACGCACATGCGACACGAACCATCCTTCTTCTTCACTAGCAGCACCGGTGCTCCCCACGGAGACACACTAGGATTGATATAACCCTTCTGCAAAAGCTCATCCAACTGCTTCCGCAACTCCTCCAATTCTGTAGGTGCCATATGATACGGCGCCTTCGAAATCGGCTGCGCACCCGGAACAAGATCAATAGAAAATTCTAGAGCTCGATCAGGTGGCAAACCAGACATCTCCTCGGGGAAGACGTCGTCGAAATCATGCACCACAGCTGGCCACTCCAGCTCCATCTGCATAGCCACAGCCTCCACCGGCCTGGCCCGAAATCTGACAGGACCAATCGAACTGCTACCACGACTGAACTCAAATACTGGATGTCCGGGAATCTCGAACACCACATTCTTCCTCCGACAGTCGATCGTAGCATAGAAGCTCGTAAGCCAGTCCATCCCAAGAACCGCATCATAGTTGATGATGTCGTGGACAATGAAATAAGCGAAAAGCTCATGTCCACAGACCACCAACGAGCAAGAATTGCAACCACGATGCACCGAGACCACGCCATTCCCTGTAACGATATTCCAACTCTTGGGAAGAGGGGACGTCGACAAGGAATGCCTCTCCACGAAGCTCCGAGAAATAATGCACATCGATGCACCAGAGTCAAAGAGGACTCGTGCAGGAAATGTGCACACCAAAATCACACCTAACAAGCAATTAACAATCAAACCCTAGTCTAGCAAACAATCATGTTCAAGCAAACAATACAATATAACAATCAAAACCAGCTAGGAAAGTAACAGCTAGATTGAGGATTACCTGCGATAACTTCATCCACAGCCTCGCTCTCCACAGCAGTCATCAGAAAAGCCTGCCTCCTCGGCGGAACATCCTGCCGAAAAGCCTGCCCCTGAGGGACAAGAGGCGCTCCACGACCAGCAGGAACGGACGCTCGTTGCTGCAACGGCTGTGCTGCAACAGGTGCCCTCCAAGGCTGCTTCGACCTCGGACAATCCTTCATGGCATGGGTAGGATCCCCACAGATGACACACTGGCCCAGGAACCTCCTACACTGATCCTTGACATGCCCGGTTCTACCGCAGAAATGGCAAGTCTTCTGAATAGGCCCTCCTGGCCTCTTGAACTGAGCTGGCTGATTAGGCTTGAACCCAGGCCTAACCACCGCTCTGGCCTGCTCCATAGGCCGCTTCCCAGCACCAACAACAGACCCCCTCCTCTGACTCAGGTTCAGCTCCTGCCTCCTCGCAGCGACCAGAACCTTCTGATAAGAGTCCAGATCGGAGGAAGACACAAAACTCTGGAGCTCCAAGGCAAGTCCCTGCAGGAACCTCTGAGCCCTCTCATCAGCATCCTGCACCATCTTCGGTGCGAACCGACTCAGCCTAGTGAACTCTTGGTGGTACATGTCCACCGTCAAGTTCCCTTGCTTCAGGTCAATGAAGCGCTGCAGCATCTCATTCTTCGCAGCCTTCGGAAAGAATTCCTCATCAAACCTGGACTTAAAGGTAGCCCAAGCTATCGGCTCCACCAGCATCTTCTCTTCCGCATCCCACCAGTTCCGAGCATTATCCTTGAGTTGCCTCTTCGCCAAATCAACCCATCCAGCCGGGGTGATCTTGGCCATCTTCAGATTGTCCTCGATGTTCCGAATCCATTCATCGGCAGCCAGAGGACCCTCAGACCCATCAAAATATGCGGGACCCAGCTCCCGAAATTGCTTCGCTCCTGGCTCAGAGCGAGGGGCATCCGGAAGAGCCCGGGCAGCTCGAGCAAGTGGGGCATTCTGGACTTGCAGGAGCACGCCCTGCTGCACTTGCATCATCTGCAACATCATCCGCATCATCTCACCGTTGGTGGGTTCCCGCTCAGGCTCTTCATCATGAGGGAGCGTACCACTACCCCCACCACGGGTGAATCGCCTTCCTGCCATCTAGTGACACGGAAAACAAATCAGATTAGACTCATAGCTTATGACTCAGACGTCGAGCTTAATTTATTGGACATTCTAATATTATTATCGTCATTCCAAACATCGCAGTTACAGAAGGACCTGCATGGGCCACCAACAAAACCTGTCACGACCCGCTTCCCTAAAATGGAGGCGAGACGTGAAAAGGTCCGCACGAGAGTGGAGCTGTGAAGCCCCAAACCCGATAAGCGTCAATAAAACATAAGCATGTCCCTGTAACCACAACGGAACAACAATAATAATACAAAGAGAGACTGAAATAAAATCTCATATCTCATAAATTGTCCAACATGAAAATAAGTCCAACATCCAGAAAAGCCACCAGGCTAAAAGAAAAGAGTCCAAAGGCCCAGAACAAGGCCAACAAAAGCAACGACATAACAAAGTATAGGTGCTACGCACCGACAACAAAACAACAGTCTAAACGAAAGTAAAACTCAACGAAGACACTAGGACTGGTCCCCAGTGTCCACGTACTCCCCGTCAACCACAAGCTCGGGCTCGGCGTCAGCAAACACCTCGTCCTCAACAATGGAACCAGGCTCGGGATCTAACATGTGTCACCCAAAAGAGTAAAGGGGCACATGTCAGCAAGTCTAAAAGACTTGGGCAAGGAAACTGAAAGTAAGGTAAACTAGCAACCTAGCAATTATTGTATGATGCATGGCAAGTAAAGTGAGGCAGGGAAGTGACAAGTAAACGGGAGTACAAGTAGCAAGTGTCAAGTGGTAGTTGTGACATGTAATGTCAAGGAACAAGTACAAGGGATCACTCAAGGAGTGCCCTATTGCCCGCAGGCTGTGCTCAAGTACAAGTCAAGGAAATCACGTCAAGTAAACACGTCGTGCACAGAGATTCCGCCTGTTGGCTAGAGCGGCTGATCGGGCCAACTCCTAAGCTCAAGTGACCGTTTATCTCTACCCCTCCCAAGTGTGTCGAGCCAGGGCATTACCACCGAACACGGAATGCTCGCTTCTGGGACACGAGCCAGGAAGTGTGAATAACACGTATGGCATAGGGTTATGCCCACGTATAGTGGGTGCCTAGCCGGAAACTAGTAGGTCAGGCGTTGGCTATCAACCAACACATGGCCCGCTTCTGGAACACGAGCCAGGAAACACAAGTATTGTAGCGTGTGCTACGATGCAACATACAACATGGAGAGCATGGATGATAATGTATTCGCGTACCGTTAATTAAAATTAAACGTGACATGGTAGTTGTGCAACATGATATATGTCAGAACTAACATCGTTGTCAAGCTAGTTCCTAACTTTGCGCCTAGGCGAGTATCATTTCGTCGCCTAGCCTCTTTTACGCCTACAACAAGCAAAATGGCCTAAAACATGGCCTAAACCCTAAGTGGCAAGTTTCACTTGCCTAGCACCGGGAATGACGATCACGAAGGTTCGTCTCGCGGATGCTAATCTACGGGGGAAATCGCTGTTATGGGGAAACAAACATCAAACAACATGAAATTTCATTAGGGTTTCATAAAAATACAAATAGGATATAAAAACGTCAAGAGATCGATTTCTTACCGAGAGGAAGCGGAAGAAACACTCCGGAGAACCCTAGGACCAGATCTGGAAACAAATGGAGAAGTTTGGAGAATTAGGGTTTTTGGGGGATTTTGGGGATTTGATGGAGATTTGGGGAAAATGAGAGGTAGATAGAGTTGATGGAGGGTTTAGATGATGAATCTAGGGCTTGGGATGAAGGAATAGGGCTTGTAGGAAGATGGGGGCTCAATGGGGGAGAAACTAGGGTTTCGGGTCGAGTGGAGGAAGAAGAAAACGTTTGGGAGGGGTATAAATAGGTTGGGCTGGCGGTTGCCCAGAAATTAGGGTTTTAACACAGATTAGTCGGTCAAAGAGCAACCACTGACCGACTAGTTTGGCAACTAGTCGGTCGGTCGACCAACGCAGACTGACTAAGTGTAAACAGTAACTTCTGAACGAAAATAGGATTTAGAATTAGTCGGTCGAAGAACAAATACTGACCGACTAGTTTAACATCTAGTCGGTCGATGAACGTTCTTAGACCGACTAAGAGTAAACAGTATTGATATCAAAAATAAGTTGAAGAGTTAGTCGGTTAAAGAAGCATTGCTGACCGACTAGTTTGCAACCTAGTCGGTCAAGCAACGTTCTTAGACCGACTAACGATAAACAGTAACTCCTGAGAAATTTAGAAAGCTAACTAGTCGGTCCAAGAAGGATTTCCGACCGACTGGATCGTCATCTAGTCGGTCGGTGCCCCTTCTTATACCGGCTAATAAGCACCAAAAGTTCCGATACGGAGCGCTGGGCCCCGGGATCGATTCCTAAGACTCCTAGGCTTGATCTAATAGTAAGATACGACCGTTATGAAGTCCGTCACGAATGACATACTTCGAAATCGACGATCCTAAGGAAGAAACGAGAAAACACGACGAAACGATCGAAAATGAAAGTCACGGAGACGAAAACCACGCATGAGGAGAAAATCCACCAAAACATATATTATATTATAATAAATCCAGATACAAGAAAAGCAGTCGTTACAAGGAATGTATTGAGGACACATCGATTATTGATTTGCGAAAGGTGTTATAAGATAGACAAAGTTTTTGTCTTGGATTGGTGATTTACTAGGACATCTTTTTAGTGATTGATTAATATTGGGAAGAGATTGAGAAAATTAAGGATGTTATCGAGCGATGATGTTTAGTGGAGTGGTATGGTAAGAGAAGATGATTATTATTCTTTTATGAGGACTTGGAGTTGGAAATCTAACAGCAGTGATGGGTCTATAGTTAAGTGCTAGGATGTAAGTTTAGTCGTGGCATTATCCAGTGAAAAGAAGGGTTATGATGGATTATTTGAGGAACGATGTTGAAGTTATAGGATTAGAGACCATTGTGTGCAGGATGGGAGTTATATGCTTAAGTATTTATAGATTTTATAATTATTCTTAGTATAAGTGATTCCGAGGACGGAATCATTTCTAAGGTGGGTAGAATGTAACGGTCTCTTTCCAACCTTATGGATTTTTCTGCGTGCACGTGCGTTATCGTGCACGTATTTTATTTGGCTATTTCTGAACTCCGAAATATGCGATGTGATATACCGTTGTGATCGTTTGGGAGTGTAGAATTTTATAGTAATGTTTGGGAATGCCGTTTCACGGCTCTTTTTCTCGCAAAACGACTTTGAATGATATGGGCGTTTTAGTCATTTGTCTCAAGACGTCGCTTCCAATTTTATGTAAATTTTTGGTAGGTGTTACGCACGATTGGGCTCCGTAGATCTGTGCGTCTCGTCTCCACGATCGTCCCGGTATTTTCGGATTATTTTTTTGACGCTCGGTTTGAGAGTTATCGCTCGGATAAATCTGGACCGTTGATTCGCCCTGATCGATTTCAAAATTCAAATTGTTAGCCAAATCTGGCTAAATCTTTCTTTTAAATCGTTTTAAAACTTTCCTAATCTTCTTCTCTAATCTCCCCTAGACATACCCCAAAATTTCACCCACTATCTCTTTGATCTCTTCACTCTTAGCTAAACCCTAATTGTAATATATCAATCAATTATTATTATAGAACCCTAACTTTAACCCTAACTTAACCCTAACCCTATTCTTTTTCCCCAATCCCGCAGCCGCCGTCTTTCCTTCCCCCCCCTCTCTCTCCCCCCTCACGGCGAGGCCGCCGCCCTCGCAGAACCTCGCAACCACACTGAGCGACCTTAGCCACCTCTCCGTCGCTGCGATCCACTCACCTCTGTCGCAGCAGCCGCACGACGCCGGCATCCACCGCTCTCGCGCACGGCCGCGGCTATCTCCCCGATGCCGGTCCCTCGCACCCACGGCGAGGCCGCCATCGCCGCAGACCCGAGTGCCGCCGCGTCCTCGCTTTCCACCGCGATTCACAGCCTCCTGATCGCTGCCTCGCTCCATGGCCTCAACCCCGACGCCGGCCCCCACCTCCTCGGCCACTCCCCGCGCCGTCTCTCGCTCGCTCGCTCCTCCCCTCTCACCCACGGGCCCCCACCGCGATCCCCGTGCAGCACAGCCGCCGCCCGCGCCCGTGAACTTGAGCCCACGGCCGCCTCAGCGCCGCCTTTCCCCCGCGGCTTCCCCTCGCTTACGGCCTCCAGCCTCCGCCGCCGTCGTGCTACCCTAAGCGCGACGCCGCACACCAAGGCCGCCGCTCGCCTCTCGCTGTGCCACCTGTAGACATCGCACGGAGCCCCCAAGCTACGTGCACGGCCGTAATCAACGTTCGAGATCTGTCCGCAGCCTCCCCGCGATGCTAGCTCACTGTTTTGTCGTTGGACTGATCGTGCTCGCTGCCCACACTTCGTCCGCTGCCCGGACGAATCTCACTACGCTACCCGTAGTCGAGACGTTGCTGACGCCGCAGATCCCCTGCCGCCCAGACACTACGTCCGCACTACTCCAGACACCGGAGAGGTTGGGTTTCCCCTAACTCGTAGCGAAACCCACACCGTAGCAAAACTGAAACCTAACTAAAATCGACAACTTAACTCATTAAATTTACTTTCTGCTCCCTTAAAACGATGTGGAACCGTAGATCGACGATCAGACTTTTTGACTGTGCACATAGGATAGAATTGTCAGATAGGCTGAACGGACATCTTGACTTGTGACTGTTAGGGTAGCCACGTCTAACCTAGACACGAAACCTAATAGGAATTACTGAAAACGAAACCTGACACCGTCGACGTGACACTATTTCAGACGGACTACCGCTGACGAGACGCTTAGACGAGACGCTCCGGGAGGACGACACACTCACCACCGCAGGCAAGTGTATTCACTTGCATGTTTGGCCGTGCTTAAGCCTTAGTTTGTTAGAACTGTTAACTTGAACAAAGAGAACCGGACGTGAAATGATAGCGTCCGGGACGTCCCTTGACGGCTCAGACTTGACGACGAAGTCTGAGCCTAACAACAATAACTTTTGACATCGTAGGACTATCTTGTGTGTGCGTGCATGTGGACACCCTAGAATAACCTTTCCTATCTTGTCACGTCCCGTCCCGTCTTGCACAGCCCAGAGGGCAATAGGGCACTCTCCGAGTGATCCCATGTCGTGATACTCAGCCCAGAGGGCAATAGGGCACTCTCCGAGTGATCCCTTGTCATGATACTCAGCCAAGAGGGCAATAGGGCACTCTCCGAGTGATCCCTTGTCGTGATACACAGCCCAGAGGGCAATAGGACACTCTCCGAGTGATCCCTTGTCGTGATACACAGCCCAGAGGGCAATAGGGCACTCGCCAAGCTAGAGCGAGTGATCCCTTGTCTTGTCATGTCTTGTCATGTCTTGAATACTTGGGGTTGGGGTAGGGTTGAGCGTGCGCACGAGAAGAGGGTCTGATCCTCCTCGAACCGTAAGGCGTGAACCCTTTCGTGTCACACTTGTTTTATCTTGTCCCGCCATGTTCCGACTTGTCTTGACACCTGTTAGGGTAGTCCCGTAGTTGGTAGCATACGCTATGACAACTACTTGTCCCGTTTTACCTTCCTGCTACGTTTACTTTCTTTTGTTCCTCTGTTATAACCTCAGCATGCTAATCAACCAGTAAACCGTTGTTAAATAGTCGATACACTTGCAGTAGAGTCTGACCCTTTTTGTAAACTTTACCTGACGTACAGTTCCTTTCTTTTGGGTGCTGTACGTCAGGTGTCGAGCCAGAGTTCGTGGACGAGGCAGACTTACCGGAGTACGTGGAGCCCGAGGACGCAGACCCAGAGTACGTGCCTGATGAGGACCAGACCTTGAGGACATTTCAGTCGCCGCCTTTCAGAGGTTACTACTTTTAGTTTGCTCTTTCGATAGTTTGTAGCCATGCTTAGGCTTTCCTCTCTTTAGACTTTTGTGCTCGCTGGATATTAATTATATTAATGAATGCAACTTTCCTTCTGTACTTTCTGTTGTTTCGAACTTTATAAATGCAAGAACCTGAAAAATTTAAAATGGTACCCCTACAGACGCTTATTGGGTCCGAGCTTCTCAGCTCTGGCCCAAGCAGGTCTTAGTCACGCTTCGCCTCCGTTGTTTTAGGAAGCGGGGCGTGACAACTTGATTGTGGGAAAGAAGCGAAAGGAGAAGATAATGCTCGCCGAGCAAGGTACGTGGTTTACCCGGAAGGAGAAAGCGCCTACAAAGTTTAAAGATCCCGGAAGTTTCCGCATTCCGTGCATGCTTGGAGGAGTCCCGCTACAAAAGGTTTTGGTAGATTTGGGAGCAAGCGTAAGCCTCATGCCCCTCACAATGTTTAAAAAATTAAATATGGGGACCGACCTAAAGGCGACAGATATGAGAATACAACTCGCGGATGGTCGGATCACTAGGCCGGATGGAATCGTGGAGAACATACCGCTACAAGTACCGGGAGGAATTTTCTTACCATGCGACTTCGTGGTAATGGATATCAAAGAGGAGGGCGATACGTCGCTAATGTTTGGACGCCCCTTCTAGGCCACCACCGACGTGATAGTTGACGTGAAAGAGGGCACCTTGTCTTTGAACGTCGAAAACATTGAGGTCAAGCTTCACATTCCTAAGGCAATGAAGCACATGCCTTGGACGGAGGACATCGATTACGTGGACCTCCTCAAAGAGATCATTGACGATGCTATGCCAAATGCTATCGGTGCCTTACACAATGACGGCTTCGAAGAAGGCCAATCTTCTAAGGGTGGAGAAATGTTGGGAGACCCACCAGATCATTCTATAGATGATGACAAAAATGACGCTGATGTCGTAAGAATTAGAGAGCTATGCAAGCTCTCCATGACAAAAAAATGCAAAGAAGGCTCCGCCGGACAAGAAATTTTCGCCGTTGGCAAAGAAAAAAGACAATAAAAGTTCAAGTGGGGGACTCATCCCCCATTACCACCCATGATGAGGGGGAGCCGAGAAACGCCAATGAACAACAACAATTAAATCCAAGTGGCCTTCCTGACAAGTTTGACGCGCGCATCTTACATGCGCAGAATATCGAGCATTAAACGAGTATCTTAAGTGGTCGAGCTCAAGACCTTGAACGAGCTCTTGTTGGGAGACAACCCAACGGTTTTATTTTATTTTTGGTTGAATTTTTCATTTTATTTTTGTTTTAGATCTTTGTTAGTGTTTAGAGTCAAGAGTCGATGAAAATCCTGACAACGGGCTCTATTTTTCACTGCAGGAGATGGAGAACAAGGAATCATTTGAATGGAGGACGACCATGGCAAAGGAGAGTGCTCCAGGAATGCGATCAGGCCTGAGGAGAAGGAAGAAACTGATGGGGAGAAGAAAAACAGAAAGTGGAGCAAAAACAGAGTGTTGGGGTTGAAAACAGCAGCCCACTCGGCCGAGTGAAATCTTCACTTGGCCGAGTGAAGACCCTACTCAGCCGAGTAGGGTACTGATCAGGAAAGATTCTGAAAACCCATCTCTGTAATTTATGTGCCACTCGGCCGAGTGACTTTCTCACTCGACCGAGTGAATCTGACACTTTCAACACTTGAAAAAAAAACACTAAGTGGCTTTGCCACTCGGCCGAGTGGTCATTGTCCACTCGGCCGAGTGGGACGCGCTGCTCGGCCGAGTCGCAACTTTTGCAGAAAATTCTGAAAAAAATTAAACTGTGCCACTTGGCCGAGTGGCTTATCCTATAAATCAAAATGTCACGGCCAAAATCCCAAATCCCCAAATTCTTTTGCCCGAGCCCTCGACTCTTCACCTCCCCGCCTGAATCGACCCCTTTCTTCGCCCGAGTTACCGCCCAGTGCCGACCACCGTCGCCGACTCCACGTCGCCGGCGCCGCTCTCCCTCTGCCACACATCCCAAATTTCACCCCAAATTCCCCACTTTCTCCATTTCCCCACTTCGTAAGCCCAATTCCGCCCCATATCCAAATCAATCTATATATATATCTATTATCCCTGATCTTACCCCATACGTATTAATATTCATTGCTAATTTGTGAATTTGAGTTTCAGGCTAGCTTGGGAGAGATTCAGGGCTTATTTGGAGCTTCTCGGAGGAGGCGATTCTCCGCACGCATCCACTGCTAGCACTCGCGTTGTGTTCTGGTATACACATTCCTTTAATTCCGCACTTCACATTTGGGTAGGCACGGTTCACGGCTCACATGCCGCCCCACACTACGTCGCGTACGCAGGCGCCCGCTTCCAAGCGGAAGAGGACCAGCGATCCTGGCCACTCTTCCGCTAGGGCGGACTCCCCTCCACCTAGCCCGCCACCACCTAAACTTCTGCCTCCTACCGCACCTATTCCACCACCGGCACAGCCCGCCACCGCGTTCGACACGATGGGAATTACGTTCAGAGATGACGCACACCGTGCTAGATTTGAGCGTATCTCCCATCGCTCGATCGTACCCTCTAGGTTCGCGCACATAGCAGACTTTGAGCACCTAGGGGTATTTGAGGGGCTGCTCCAGTTGTATGACAACACGGGGTGGCGTGACTTTTTGTCGGTGTCGGCGAACACTTACATCCGTCCGACATTAGAGGTCCTTAGCTCCATTAGTAGGACTCCTAAGGGATGCTCCTTTCGCTTGATGGATCGTGAGTGCAAGATCACTCTCCATATGCTTCGAGCTTTCTTCCAGTGGCCCCCCTTTCCGGACCCTGACCGATCTTATAGTCCCATGCACATCCTCCTGCCGTCATTCGACACACACGCCTTCTGGACACGTATCACTGGATCGCCCCTCGACTTTGACCCTAGCCGGGCCAAGGCCTCCGCTATCCTCCACCCATTGTCATGGCCTGTTTAGCCCTATATGGCGACTGATACGGTAGTTCCCTATACACGAATAGAGGGGATATGAGGAGTTGGTAAGGGGTGATATGTCGTGTATATGGTTAGTGGCAGTCGTGTAATTCCGTGAATAGTGTAGGGGCATTTTGGTCATTTGGCAATATGGGTGGGGTGTGTGTAGAATAAAGGTGGGTGTGTAAAGTAATGTCATACTTGTAAATTGTGAAAGAGTGGGTTAATGTGAAAAGGGGTGGGTTTAGTGGCACACGCGTAAATTTTTAGAAAGGCTAGGGGCAAAACGGTCATTTGGCCTAAAACTGCTGAGTGTACATACGAAGTTGTGTGTGCATAAAGTAATGACAAACTTGTAAATACTTGAAAGTTGAGGGGTAAATTTGGAAGGGTATTAATGTCATTTTAGCATATGCATGCTTATCCTAAAGAGAATTCTAGAGCTAGATATTTTATATAACATTTCTACATCTTTCTTTAACTTTCTTTCTTATTCTCTTCATTTTCTATTTCTCTCTCCCATCCCTAAGCCATGGCTGAACTCCCCCTCCCTCCTTTTCATTTCTTCAAGCTTTCAAACCCCTAATTTCATCTCAAAAATTCAAGAAAACCCTAGGCTACTTCAAGGAAAAAGAAAGATAAAAGGGAGAAAAAGAGAAGAGAAGAAGAAAGGAGTTCTTTGAAGTAGGATTCTAACTTTGGTTTGGGAATCTTTGTTTGGGATTATGAGGATGCCATGATGCTATTTTGATTTCTCATGATCTTGAATCCATGGATTATATGTGAATTAGATCAAAAAGATGACATTTTTCTTTGTTGTCATTAACTAATTACCCTTTCCTGAATTTCAGAATTTTTGATGTGTGTTTCTTCTTCAATTTTGATCTCTGTAGTTTGATTTACTTTCTGAAAAAAATATGTAGTTATAGATCTTGAAGTTCTACCCCAAATTCATATAAAATTTGTCATATGTTGAGTTCAAATAGTAGGAGTAAAAATTCAGTGTTTACAACATGTCGGGAAATCTATCAAACTGAACATAGTTTAGAAATATGAAAATTTTTACCTGCACACTCTATGGATTTTGCTGATCTTGGTCTTGTTAGAAACTTAACAAGTTTATCTATAATTTCATCGGGTTCTTATATATCGAAGTTCTGGCTGTAACATGC
The DNA here is from genome assembly GCA_030789695.1 of Scilla litardierei. NCBI lineage: Eukaryota > Viridiplantae > Streptophyta > Magnoliopsida > Asparagales > Asparagaceae > Scilla > Scilla litardierei. Next base: position 203,369,678 of record CM061133.1, read on the forward strand.
TTAAAATTGGCTTTCAATACAGGCCCAGAATCCTGTCTGAAAAATAGTCTGAACACGCTGCACCAATTAATTCACTATAAATCACTCAGTCCATATTACTGCATGAAATGTTATGGGTGAACCCAGGAATAATATATCTTCAACTTTCCTTCAGTGAGTTTTGTCTAATTCATAAGAGAAATTGGTTAAAAATGCTGACTTTCTAGCTGTTCTTGCAATTTCAGCATGCTGGATTGTGTTGGGTGAAGTTGGAATTGTGTGATAATGCTAATTTTTCCACTCCAAAATGCATGAATGATGTTGATGCATATATTTAATTTTAATTATGCTATTGGTTACAAAAATTGATGGTACAATCCTCTTCATTTATTTGGCGCTCGTTATATGTTTATTAAAATGCCCAAATGAATCTGAAATTGAAGAAACTTGAGAAATAGCCATTATAACGTGTGTGTGCCATGTAATACCATTGCGAAATTGTGTATGTTGATTGAATATCATGACACATGACATGTCAACTAGGACTTCTCGATCTGCACTAAGGCGGGTGAGCATCCTGGTATGGGGATGAGAGAAGTTTGGGTATAACTTAACTATAAGTGGCTGGACTGAGAAGTTGGGGAAAGAGATATGTGATATGTGATATTTATTTCCCACTCGCCTTTACTGGGAGTGGAGGGGATATACAGAGGTTGTGTTATTATGTGGAGAGCCTCACTCCTGCCAGGGACGGGGGAGCTGAGAGGCCCGACGTACAGTGCCCGTGTCCACTGCGTCGTGTGCTATATTCACCCCAAATTTGGGACGAGGTCGAGGCCCTTATCTTTAGGTGATACCCAGTCTTCCAAATGAGTACTAACATCTTCTAACTAATGAACTTTATATGTGTTGTTGTTGCGCATTTGTGTGTTGTACTCTTTACCCTAGTTGCTTGTGCTCATATTGCCTTTACACTCATAACCCTAAATGATTTCCCATACCTTAGTTAGTTTCTTACTGGGCATGTTTTGACGTGCTCAGTTTACTTTTCAGGTCCTGAGCAGAGGACACCAGAGCAGAATCTCCCTCAGGAGATTCCTTAGACACGAGATGACTTGGGGACACCACTCTTTTTGGCCTGTGTCGTGTAGTGTGAGTCGAGTCGAGTGGTGAGCGAGTTGTCTTCTGTAGCTGTGATATATATATATTGGTGGCTTGTAGTACTACTCATGTATACTTGAGACAATTCCACTTTGTATTTGACGTTGGTGTGTAGTTCGCTCTTTGGTTATGTAGTTTTGTAGATATGTACTCTCTGTGATGGCAGTATGTATTGCTTCTTTCTTATATATATATGTGATGTATGATCCCAGCATATGCAGTGGCCTGCTTATTATGTTTCTCTATTCACGCTTGGTGTAATACCGCGGCTTGTCAAGCTCCATCCTCCCTTCCCATGGTTTGTGTTGCCTTATAAATTATTTGTATGAATGGGGCGTGACACCCATGCCTCCGCATTGCACAGCGCCTTATGGTGACCATTTTCCTAGCGAGGTATGAGCTGGGGACGATGTCGATGCCGGAGCTTTACATGCTCTATACGATGACTCGATCGAGGGCCTTCGAGAGAGGTGGAGACGTTTTACTCCCCACCATCGAGATTGATATAGCTAGTTGGTACTTAGACCGCATCATTATCTCTGTCGGTGCTAGGACGCCTATCTGTTGCGGCGGTCTGATCACCCTCCTAGATCCCTTATGCGGAGTAGACCTTCCAGCTGGCTTGCTTCGACCACCGGGCCCCACTTACCTTTCCATTGACGTTATGGCCCGGATGAGGATGCTGCGTCCTCATGGTCAGCACCACTGGGTATGGCTGCACGGTCCTTTTGGCGCTGATTACATGGTTCTTTCGAGCCCCGCTCGAACTCATATTAGACCCACAGGAGGGGAGTAGATTCCAGTGATGGACGTCCTCATCCCAGCTGCGTACGTGCTAGAGCCTGAGGGTGCTCAGCAGGAGCCCCTCCTTTCACCTCTGGACCCAAAGATCCCTCAGCCTGCACCTGATCTGTCTGCACCTCCTGAGACCTCTGTCCACACTTCTGTCAGTGTCGGGAGCACACTTGCCGAGTCCACCACCACCACCTCTGTGCCGATGACCATCTACCCCATTTTTGCTGTGAGCCCTGAGCGTCCCACCACCATTCTTGAGAGCGGCAAGTCCTCCTTCACATCCGCAGTGGAGACCCTGTACACCTTATTATTCTCGACCCCTGGAGAGTCATTTTCTGCACACTTCACGGCCTCCCCAGCCGTCGATACTTCTGTCTCCACTGCAGCTGTCTTCATTGAGAGTGTCGTGACATCTGTCCTCATTTCTGTGTCAGCGACCTCTCTGTCCTCCTCGCCCTCTGTCACCGTTTCAGCTTCTGCTGTTGCTCATTCTTCTTCGACCATTCCTGTATCTCAGCCTCCCACAGAGGCTGAGCATCTTTTTGTGAGCATAGCACCACAGCCCCACCCGGTAGTTGCACCAGTTGTTTACGGTAACCGTGCAAGGCCGCCCCGTTCCTCACCTGTTCGACCCTCTGCTCCACCTCCACCCGACACCCTAGTTCAGCACTCGCATGCTCTAAAGGGGGCAGTTAGTGGGCTCAGAGGAGATTTTCGGGCTCTCTCCCATACCGTTAGTGCTGTACAGTCTTGCGTCGCCTTACTTCCTGGTATTCAGGCTAGCCTGAATCAGATTCTTGCGCGACTGTCACAACCGCCACCGCCATCGCCACCACCACCTCTACCACAGGACGGTGCTGGTGCTCCACCACCCACTTAGGCACACACTGGATGCCTCTCATACTTTTGCTGCTGCTATGATTGATGTTATCATTCCGTCTGCTGATTTTGCACCCCCTCCTCCATACGCATTTTGGTCTCTATTTGCTCATATTTTTCTATATCATCTTGTGAGAGAGGATGTATTTTTTGGGGACACCTATATTGCACGATCTTGATCTCTACCTGCATCATGTGCATATCCATGTCATTTTCCTTTATTTTCATCATACATGCATCCTCACCCACCCCATCCATATCATATTTCTCTGTGTGCCACACTTTGCACAATGAGGACACTGTGCTGTTTAGCTTGGGGTAGTGAGTGTCTCACACACTTTTCATTTTCTGCATTATTTTTTTTCCACCTTTCTTTATTTTACACTTATTTTCACCCACTTTTTCATTTTATTTTTCATGCATTACATTTTCTTACTTTGCGCGTGTGTGTGTGCTGCATATGTATAGTAGTTCTTATTTTTCTTTTATCCTTATTGCTTTTATCCTTTTGGCTAGAGATGAATTTTCTGCGATGATGATGACATGGAATTAGCTTATCTCTGTATGCATATCATCCTTCATGCCATCATTCTTATTTCAGATATCATATGCCATGCTTGCTATGCATTTAAGATAATAACCTGCACCTTCATATATGAATGTGAATGAAATTCTTCACTGAGTCTGATGATTTACATTGTATACTCTTCATAGAAAACACACCAAGCTTCACACATTGATTGTCTAAATTTGGAGTACTGCTTTGTTGTCTGATGTTACTTCTTATTGCATGAAAATTGTAAGCTTCACTTTCAGGTTGACTGAATGTATGCTATGTTGATATAACTGGATTAGTTTGCTTTCTGAAATCAAACTGAGTAGATTACATTGCCCTGCTGAAGTTGTCGTGCACATTCTAAAGAGTGAACTGAGCATTACATATTTTTCCTTCTCCACATATCTTGAGCATCATTTCTATACCTAGAATCATTGGTGAATCTCCATTTAGCGAATCTTATATTGGCATTTTCCCTTGTTAAAAAAATCCATGCTGCAACACCCCAAAATCAAAAAGGAAAAATATATGTATATCTCTCTATCTTTTGATTTGGGATCCTCATTGTATATATTGATTGAAAAAAGAGCAAAAGAAAAAAAAGAAGAGAAACGAATTCCATACATGATCCCATTTCATTTCTTTCTCTCTTTCTTCCCTCTTTTATTTTTATTTTTCGGAGCTTCAAAAATGGGAAAAAGTCTTATTGTTATATTTGATGCCACCACGCTTATAGATAAGCTTGGGGGAGAGGATCCAATGATGTGTGAGAGATTGACTACTTGTTTGTGCATGACGACCTAGGCTAGGTAATTTTCTATACTCGGGGAGATTTCTAAAAGTATAACGAAACCCAGAAATTGAAATTTAGCATGCATTTCATGAAAACCACTCCTTTCTATTCTTATTGCTTCATATTGTGTGATACCTCTTATACTCCAAATAGAAAGCGATCAATTGAAAAGTGTATGGTCTATGATTATGTATATTACTTTAGATGCTTCAGACGATGCTAATTTTAGAATGATTTCATATTTCATATCGTTTTGATATTCTTGGGTTTCTATATCGAATGCATCCTTATATGATCATGATATCGAAATAAAAATCTTTGGCATGTTTTTATTCGTCAGATGCTATTAGAGAAAGCGAGTCCACGTCCTGAGAAAATGATCTAGCATTTTCCTCTACGTTTTCTATTCTATCTTCTTTTTCCTTTTTCCTCGTTTTTTACCCGTCGGGTTCGCCTTTTTACTCATCTTCCTCGGGGACGAGTAAGAGGTAAGCTTGGGGGATTTTGATCACTCCTTATTTTACACCTTTTTTCTGCATGTTTTCATGTCATTTCGATTGCCCATATTGGGTTTTCCATGATTATTCGACGATATCACGTTGCTTTTCACTATTTCTTGTTTTTGTCGTATTTCAGGAGATATGGAGCGATCTGGAGCGAAAATGAGATCAAGTGACTTTTACGCACACCGAAGCGTCGCCCATAGCTTATTTGAGGAGTTATCAACGCTATAGGATGAGCGGAAGAGGAAGAAATCCGATAGAATCGACGAGGAGGCGAGGAGGAGAAGAAAAGAGCCCAGATACAGCTCACTCGGCCGAACAAATAGTTCAATCGGCCGAGTGAAGAACTGTACTCGGCCGAGTGAAAAAGATACAGACTGTTAATTTATGAAGTTCACTCGGCCGATCAAGGAAGTTCACTCGGCGGAGTGAGAAAACTCACTCGCCCGAGTGCGACATGGATTTTCTTCCGAGAAGCAGCCAAAGTTACTGGAAATTTTGAGAAGACCCACTCGGCCGAGCAAGATTGCTCACTCGGCTGAGTGAAGAAGCCCACTCGCCCGAGTAAGTCAGAGCGACAGACCCCCAAATTTTCCAGACTCTCTTTCTTTTATTGGGTGTGTCACTCGGCCGAGTGACATGAGTCACTCGGCCGAGTGGCGCAGTCCGACTGCTACGCAAATTTTTTTTTCTGGGCTGTGTAGGGGCAAATCTGTCAGGACTTTTTGGACGAAATTGGCTTTTATTTAAACCTAGTTTTATCCCTAGTTTTAGGAGAGACTTGAATTATTTTTTGACGGCTATTCCTTTTGTAAATCTCAGCTGGAGATCATAGATGCACAATTTGGTTTGATCTTTCTCTTTAAAACTCTTATTTTTATGAATTTTTCTTTCTCTACAATGAATTATGCTATGATATATTTCTTTATTTCTGGGATTTCCATGACGATTTATGAGTAGTTTTCTCGTTCTAGGGCATGTGGATGAACCCTATGGACCCGATCTTTGAATCGTGATGAATGAATAGAATTGTTGCTAGGATTGATAACGGTTAGGTTGCGATTGATTTACTACGAATAGCTAGGATTTCTATCGATTGGGATTAGCAAGAGATTGGATTCCAATCGATGGGAAGGCCTATATATTCGATTTAGGTTTATAATCGAAATCTACTAGACTTGGTTTGCAAGAGATTAGACCAAAGCTAGGATTTTTATTATAAATCTATGCACATATTCGTTTGCAAGAGATTAGACGAATACGAACTATCATAACCTAGATCGTAGCTCGAGTTTGCACGAGAGTGGGCTCGAGTTGCGATTGGACGATGATGTCGATCTTCATTGTAACGGCCGCTTTCCGACCGTTCGGATTTTTTTTTTTGCACGCATTTTGAGTTATATGAGTATTTTTTGTACTTTATTTTTATTTTTGATCTCGGTAGGCCTAGCACGCGTCCGAACCCCGTATTCACAACCCTCTCGGAGGCGCGATCATCCCAGCATTTTTCCTTTCTTTTTTTTGATGACCGGGGGCCGATCTTCTATATTCATAATTAGATATTAAATCTTTTTATAAAAACCTTTTTTTATTTCCAAATATAAAGTGCTGTACGTTTTTTTTACTTAACCTTTCTTTTTATAAAACCTAACACTATGCTATCAAATAAGTCAAGCTTGGTTTTTTTTAATTAGAAAATAAGGGGATGAATCATGCAAATCCAAAACCGATATCTCTTCATAACCACTCACGTGAACCCCCTCCCTACAAGAAGCTACGGGCTGCCTAATAATTTTAAAAACCTAAAAGCCATCTATGCCCACGTGATGTACATTCCAACCAACCCTACACTCATTTATTTAAACACTAGGGTTTTCTTTTTCATCTAACCCTATAGGCTCAATAGCTAGCAGCCGCCCTGTACTCTATCTACTCCTCTCCACGCCATCACATAGACCCCGGCCCTCTCTTCTCCCTCTCACTCGCCTTCAACCTCGGATCCGACCATCAACACCGACCGGCCGCCGGAAACCCCTCACTGACCAGCGGAAACCCCTCGCCGATCCGCCGCCTCCACGGCCTCAGAGCGCGCCCCGCTGCCTGCGCCTCCTCTCCCCTCACCGCCGGCTTCCTCCTCCACGGTGAGATCCCACCGCTCTCCGCCGCGATCGCGGCCCCCGATTTCGCCGCCTGTCATCGCTTCTCATCGCGGCGTCGCCTTCCCTCTCCCCCTCAGCCTCCGGCCCTCTCCGCTGGCCGCCTGGCCGTTCACAGCCCCGCCGGCGGCGGTTTTCACCGCCGCAGCAGCAGCAGCAGTAGCCCGAACGGCTGCTGCTCGTGTTTTCCGACCGCCGCTCGTCGATCAAGCATCGCCCCACGGCCCCGGATCTGGCCGACCTCCACCCTGTCGCCGCGCACACACTCCGGCGTCCGTGCTCCCCACCTGCAATACACAAGAGGAAGAAACAACAGGTTGGCTTGTTCTTTTGTTAATTGCTAGGTTAGATTTTGAACTTGTGGGGATTGCTGATATATCATGCTATTAATGGATTATTTTCAGTGTCTATTGTGTGCCAAGACATTAGCTTTAGGGCCTATGCGTAAGGTGGGGATGACATTAACAGTAGTAGTATGAGTTAACTATATGTTAATAAATAATAATATAATTAGTATAGGTTATTTCTGTGTAGAATTATACATATAAGATTTGGAATTAGTGAGCACATATATACAAGGTGGATGTAATAAATATTATTGAGTTTTAGACCTTGGTTTAATATCACGACTTTGTTGGCGCAGATAAATCCATGCTACCCGCAGTAGGGGGATCGGAGCAAAGGCGACGCGAAACGTTGCCGTTTTCAGATTCGACGTCGAACGTACACGAGCACCGTCACCGTTTTCAGACCCGACGCCAGGTTAAATGCGCGTTCCTCACACCGGGTTGGTCCCTCTAAACTCATAGCGAAACCCACACCGTAGCAAATTGAACCTTAACTAAAACTGGACAACTATAATTAAATTTACTTTTCCGCATCAGTAAAACGCTGCTCACCGTAGAAATCGACCATCGGACAAATTTTCTGTACACATAGGGTAGTGGTCGATTTAGGTTGATAAAACACCAAAATTGTGACTGTGACGATTAGGGTAGTCCCGACAACCTAGAAATGAACTTAAATAGGAATTTCTAAAATCGCGATCTGACACCGTCGCCGTGACCTGTTTCAGACGGACTACCGCGGACGCGACGACTGGACGAGACGCTCCGGACGGACGATGCACTCGCCATTCCAGGCAAGTGTACCCACTTGCGATTTGACTGTGCTTTAGTTCTAGTTTGTAGAACTGTTAGATTGTGTGTGATGAGAACCAGACGTGAAATGATAGCGTCCGGGACGACCCGTGACGGCTCAGACTTGACGACGAAGTCTGAGCCTGACAACAATGAACTGCTGACAACATAGGACTATCTTGTGTGTGCGTGCGTGTGGACACCCTAGAATAACTTTCCCTACACTTGTCATGTCGTGTCCTGTTACCAAAAAGCCTTCGGGCGTTTCGGATGCTTCCCTCCGTGGAAGTGATCCCTGTTACCAAAAAGCCTTCGGGCGTTTCGGATGCTTCCCTCCGCGGAAGTGATCCCTGTTACCAAAAAGCCTCGGGCGTTTCGGATGCTTTCCTTGCGAAAGTGATCCCTGTTATACAAAAAGCCTTCGGGCGTTTCGGATGCTTTCCTTGCGGAAGTGATCCCTGTTATACAAAAAGCCTTTGGGCGTTTCGGATGCTTTCCTAGCGGAAGTGATCCCTGTTACACAAAAAGCCCTCGGGCGTTTCGGATGCTTTCCTTGCGGAAGTAATCCCTGTTATACAAAAAGCCTTCGGGCGTTTCGGATGCTTCCCTAGCGGAAGTGATCCCTGTACTTCTTGTCCTGAGTTCCTGGGTTGGGGTAGGGTTGAGCGTGCGCACAGCAAGAGGGTCTGATCCCCCTCGAACCGTAAGGCGTGAACCCTTCGTGTCACACTTGTCTTGTCTTGTCCCGTCCTGTTTCTCCTGTCTTGTCCCGTCACGTCCCGTCTTGTCTTGACACCTGTAGGTTAGTCCCGTAGTTGGTAGCACACGCTACGACTACTACTTGCTACGCTTTACTTTCCTGCTGCGTTACTTCCTGTCGTGTTACCCTGCTATAACCACAGCCTGTTAATCAACCAGTAAACTGTTGTGTAAAAGAACCTCAGCATGCTAATCAACCAGTAAACCATTGTTTAAAGTTCGGTGCACTTGCAGTAAAGTCTAACTCTTCTTGTAGACTTTACCTGACGTACAGTTCCTTTTCCTTGGGTGCTGTACGTCAGGTGTTTAGCCAGAGTTCGTGGACGAGTCAGACTCACTGGAGTACGAGGAGCCGAGGACGTCGTCACCAGAGTACGTACCTGACGACGACCAGACCTAGCGGTCATTGTTTTAGTCGTCACTTTCAGAGGTTGCTACTTTTCGGTTTGTCTTTAAACTTTTGTTGCCATGCTTAGGCTTCTTTTAGACTTTGTACTTATTGGATATTACATCTCTAATTTAATGAATGCATTTTTACTTTCTGTACTTTCTATTGTTCCGAATTTTATTAATGCAAGAACCTGAAGTTTTTAAATGGTACCCCCTACAGACGCTTATTGGGTCAGATCTTCTCAAGCCCTGGCCTAAGCGGGCCTCGTCACGTTTCGCTTCCGTCCATTTTGGGAAGCGGGGCGTGACAGGTTTTAGTGGTGGCCCATGCAGGTCTTGCAAAAGTTCGGAACAATAAGAGTACCGCATTCATTTAATATCCATGTACAAGTCTAAATATAGGTTTTCCTTGTCTTAGATGGTAGGAAGACTTAGATAGACGCCCAGGTTTGATAGTCTGACGCCTTGGATAAGATTTAGTCGTACCCGTCTTAGGATACCTTAGTAGCATCTCCCTCCCTAACTCTGACCAAATTAGTTTTCTAGAGTCCTTCTTTTAGTTTAGTCGTGCGCCCGGGTCCATCGACTTCGGGCCCAGCAGAACGTAACCTTGATTTTCTTAGGAACCTTCTCCTTAGATTCTGATTATAGTCTAGCGTATTAGGAAGTCTTAGAGCAGAGTTATCCTAATCTTTAGACGACCCGATAAGTAGGACCCCTGACTTCTAGCGTCACTCTGATTAATACACTTTTGTGTTATTAATCGTAGGGTCCCATCGTAGCTTCCCTGCATCATATCCTATGTGTAACCATCACGCGATCATTTTTCCTTTCTCCCGATTCACGAGATCGTTTCTTGACGATCATGGTAGATCCTTCGAATCTTTCTCTTTGCCCATTTTGCCTCCTCTAAAAGTATTTTCGAAATTCCTTATTCAGTTTCTTCGCTCAGCTCAACTTCTTTGAAAAACCCCTATACTAAATTAAAATTTCTTGTTTTCGGTTGAATTAAAATTCTTTTATTGACTTCGAAACCTTTTTGGTCATAAAATTATTTTACTATCTCGTACCTATTTTCAAATCGGTATCTTTCGTATTTCAGTTTTTAAAACTTGTTATCAATTCTATAATCCAATATATATATATATATATATATATATATTACTTTTCTAAACTACAAAATTATTCCTAACCACTTACCGTATGTACTTTTAAAAATATTTTTCTAAACCAAAGGAAACTTTAAATGTCTTCTTGTACATGTATAAACATATCTATGTTCATCATGCTCGTACTTCAAGAATCTTTGTTTAACTTACTTCCATTTGCAAGCAACTGCTACCTCACCCTACCTTATCTCCTTCTCCACATTGTAATAATTTTACCATCTGCTCGCTCTTCTCTACATATTTTTATAAGTATAAAGTATATGATATCATATTTTACACGTAATTCTCCTTTCAACTATCTAATTATTTTGAAGAATATTTTTTTTCCATCCAACCAACTACCTCCTTACCCCGCCTTATTTGAACTCGTTCTTTCCGATTTATTTCGTTACACTTTTGGTTTCTGTTCCTTTATTTTGCGTAGATATTAGTCCTTGTAGTTGTCCATGCTATCTCCAGTATAGGAATAGGCCCTTGGTAGATGATGTTGTCGTGATGCATGAGTATAGGTAGAGTGTAGACCTGTATGAGTGCGTCATCTTTAGGATCCTGATAATTGCCTTTTGTGTCTTGAATGCGTACTCAGTGTTAACCATGATAGGATTGAAGTTGTCTGAATGATGGTATTCATACGTATATGAATAAGGTCATAGCAGGCAATGTCCTTAGACGTAGTTTTTCGCGATTATAGAATAGCTTATCTTTGACTGCATGCGATTATATCAAAACTCTGTTTTTTTTCTTTTAAACCAAATCTTTAAAGTTTTTTTTTGAAATTAGCTCACAAGATCACAAATAAATTATCCTTCCTCATCCATTACCGCAGCTCCACACGGTTTTACAAAACGTTTTAAAATATGTTTTTGGGCCTTAAATTTCTCTTCGCTTCTTTCTTCCTTGGAAATTTTTGGTGTTTGTGGTTGTTGTACTATTGGGACTAGCTATTATCGTTATAGGATTTTGGTTGCGGGTAGACTCAGGGTGAGATGAGTTTTATTATATCAAGGATTAATTGGTTTTGGAAAACAAGGATGTTGGATTAGAATTTCATTCGGATATAAAGGGTGAGCTGTCCAAGACTTATTATAAAACCGAAGTATGACGGACTCGATGGGAAATTCTGGTCGGATGAGATTATATGCGTGAAGATGAGAACTATCAGATTTGGGACTTAGACGGATGGTAGATAGGGATGGCTACAGAGTATGGTGGGAGTTAGGGTGATCATGAGGTTGAGTAGAGCTTTTATTAGCATCGAGACCTGATTATTGAGTTGACATGATAAGACATTGAGAGTAACACGACGTGTTGAGAAATGGATGGTTAGGTTGTCGAATTTAATATTGGTTGAAAATAATTATAATAAGTAGGAAGAGATGTGATTTTGATAGTTCAATTATTTGGCGGATAAATATGACACGGAATGTATTGAGGACACATCGATTGTTGATTTGTAAATGTGTTACGAGGTAGACAAAGTTGTTGTCTTCGATTGGTGATCGACTAGAAAAATTTCTTTTTGGCGATTGATAAATATTGGGAAGAGATTGAGAAATTTAAAAGATGTTATTGAGCGATGATGTATAGCGGAGTGGTAGGGGATGAGAAGATGATTATTATTCTTTTGTGAGGATTTGGAGTTGGAGATTTAAACAGCAGTGATGGGTCTATAGTTGAGTGTTAGGATGTGAGTTTAGTCGTGGCATTATCCAGTGAAAGGACGGGTTATGATGGATTATTTGAGGAACGATGTTGAAGTTATAGAATTAGAAATCATTGTGTGGAAGATGATAGTTGTAGGCTTAAGTGTTTATAGATATTATTATAAGTGATTCCGAGGGCGGAATCATTTCTAAGGTGGGTAGAATGTAACGGCCGCTTTCCGACCGTTCGGATTTTTTTTTGCACGCATTTTGAGTTATATGAGTATTTTTTTGTACTTTATTTTTATTTTTGATCTCGGTAGGCCTAGCACGCGTCCGAACCCCGTATTCACAACCCTCTCGGAGGCGCGATCATCCCAGCATTTTTCCTTTCTTTTTTTTGATGACCGGGGGCCGATCTTCTATATTCATAATTAGATATTAAATCTTTTTATAAAAATCTTTTTTTTTATTTCCAAATATAAAGTGCTGTACGTTTTTTTAACTTAACCTTTCTTTTTATAAAACCTAACACTATGCTATCAAATAAGTCAAGCTTGGTTTTTTTAATTAGAAAATAAGGGGATGAATCATGCAAATCCAAAACCGATATCTCTTCATAACCACTCACGTGAACCCCCTCCCTACAAGAAGCTACGGGCTGCCTAATAATTTTAAAAACCTAAAAGCCATCTATGCCCACGTGATGTACATTCCAACCAACCCTACACTCATTTATTTAAACCCTAGGGTTTTCTTTTTCATCTAACCCTATAGGCTCAATAGCTAGCAGCCGCCCTGTACTCTATCTACTCCGCTCCATGCCATCATAAAGACCCCGGCCCTCTCTTCTCCCTCTAACTCGCCTTCAACCCCGGATCCGACCATCAACACCGACCGGCCGCCGGAAACCCCTCACTGACTGATGAAGACCCAACCTTCAACCTAGAACTCAAGCTTAAGAATCCGCCATCAATGGCGAAAACTAAAGAAATTTCATTGATAAAAGGAAGAAATTACAGTGACAAGAAATTAAATGCAAAAAAATGAGGAATAGTTCATATGATCATCGACAACCCTAAAGCATTACAATTCTCAGCTCTTTATACCCCTTCTCTTCGTAACAAACTCCACAAAATCCGGAGATTCCTCGCTCGCCTTCGGGCAACGGAGATGGTTGCGAGGCTGACGGCCAGCTAGCATTTCGTCGAACGGTGGGGATGATTCTACAGTCGCCCGCTTCAACGGTCATTTGAAAGGGGTCCCACCAATTAGTTGGGGATCGACGGCTTCGATAATTCCCTCCTCACGATCGGACGGTTGGTATTTAAATCCCACGAACGGCTCGATCTGCTCCAGCTTCCCATCCAATGGCTCAAGGCTCGTCTCTTCCGATATGACCGTTGCTTCCTGGACTTCTTCAATCTCTTCTAAGCTTCCGGCGAGCTCGTTGAGCTGGGTTCTAACATTCCCTCCCCCATTTCGAGACCTTGCCTCAAGGTCAAACGAAGGAAATCGACGCACCAGATCCCAATAGGATTCCCACGTCGCATCTTCCATAGGCCTTTGCCGCCATTTGATTAGAACTTGGGACACCAAAGCTCTCTTCTCCTTGATAACTCTACGATCAACGATGGACTCTGGTTCGTCCACAAGTTCCTCAGTATAACTTGGCTGTGTGTCTTGTAGGACAACCTTGGATCCAACCTTCTCCTTTAACTGGGAGACATGGAATACAGGATGTATTTGGGCAGTTGGGGGTAACTCTAATTTGTAGGCAACCTCCCCTATGAGCTCGATGATCTTGTAAGGCCCGTAGTACTTTGGTGACAGCTTGTGAGTCCTCCTCATGGCCAGACTGATCTGTCGGTATGGTTGCAATTTCAAATAAACCCAATCTCCCACCTGGAACCTCCTCTCCGAACGGTGCTTGTTGGCATAATGTCTCATCCTCTCCCTTGTTTTCTCCAAATTGTCTCTCAACATCTTCAATGCTACCTCTCTAGAGAATAATTCATCATCAATAGCTGCTACCCTTGATGTGTTTGGAAGATAGGAGATTAAGGTTGGGGCAGACCTCCCATATAGAGCTTCAAAAGGAGTCATGTGAGTAGAACTCTTCCAGGTGGTATTGAACCAGAATTCAGCTAAGGGTAACCACCTAACCCATTCTTTTGGTTTATGGCCGCAAAAGCATCGAAGGTAGCATTCTAAGCTTCGGTTGGTGACTTCAGTTTGCCCATCACTTTGAGGGTGGTAGGCTGAGCTGTGGGCTAGGGTTGTGCCTTGAAGACGAAAAATTTCTGTCCAGAATTGACTAGTGAATACTGCGTCTCTATCACTGACTATGTTTGTGGGAAGTCCATGTAATTTAAAAATTCCTTCAAAAAAAACTTGAGCCACCATTTTTGCTGAGAAGGGGTGTTTTAGGGGGAAGAAATGGGAGTACTTGGTTAGTCGATCCACCACCACAAAGATCACACTAAATCCACTGCACATTGGCAATCCCAGAATGAAGTCCATGGATATGCTTTCCCAAACTTGGCTAGGGACTGGTAGGGGTTGTAGGAGTCCAGGGTAGGCCACATTCTCTGCTTTATATCTTTGGCATACTTCACACTCTTTTACAAATTGTCTCACATCAGCCTTCATTCCAATCCAATAGAAAGATTTTCTTATCCTGTGAGTGGTCCTCACTGCATCAGAGTGCCCCCCTATAGCAGAGCTATGAAATTCCTTGAGAAGTTTGTTCTGTATTTCCTTTGAGCTGGGACTAATGATGATTCTTCCTTTGTAATAATAAACTCCCTCCACTTTGGTATATTTCAATGATCCTGGGCTATCATCTTGCATTTTTCTTTCAATTTGCTGGAAGTAGGGATCACCATTTACCATCTCCTTAATGTCATTCATCCAGTCACATAGGGGAGATGAGATGTGAAATAGTGAAGTATAATCCTCATCCATTTCCTTACTATTATCAACCTCCCTGGATAAGCTGTCTGCAGCCCTATTAGCCTTGCCTGGTTTATATTCCACCACATAATTGTAAGACTGCAATTTCATTAACCATTTGCTTTGCATTCCATGCTGCAATTTCTGGCTGAGGAGGTGCCTCAAGCTCTGGTGATCTGTGCGTATAATAAACCTCCTTCCCATCAAGTACTGACCCCATTTTGTCACTGCAAGGATTATGGCCAAGAGTTCTTTCTCATAAGTGGATAATAGTAAGTTCCTCCCTGTCAATTTAGTGCTCAAATAAGCAATTGGCTGGCCTCTTTGCATCAGTACTGCACCAATACCCCTCCCTGAGGCATCACACTCCAGCAGGAAGTCTTCCTCAAAATTAGGCAGGGTAAGAACTGGGGCTGTTGTCAAGGCCTTTTTTAGGGCCTCAAAAGATTGGGTGGCTGATTCATTCCACTGAAATCCTTCTTTTCTAAGCAAATCTGTAAGAGCAGCTGCCAACCCCCCAAATCCCTTTATGAATTTCCTGTAATACCCAGCAAGTCCCAAAAAACCCCTCACAGCCTTAACAGTCTTGGGTATTGGCCAGTTTTGGATGGCCTCAACTTTCCTAGGATCCATAGCTACACCCAGGTTGGAGATGACATGGCCTAAATATTCAACAGACTTCTGTCCAAAGGAGCATTTGGTCAATTTAACTACTAGATGTTGGAGTCTTAAGATCTGTAGCACTTGTTGTAGGTGATCAAGATGGGTGAGCCAATCCTTGCTATATATCAATATGTCATCAAAAAACACAAGGACAAATTTCCTGAGATACTTCTTAAAGATGGAATTCATCAAGGATTGGAATGTAGAGGGTGCATTTGTGAGGCCAAAGGGCATAACTAAAAATTCATAATGCCCATCATGGGTACGGAAAGCAGTCTTGTAAATGTCAGTTTCCTCCATACGAATTTGATGATAGCCAGCCCTCAGGTCAAGTTTTGAGAAAAATTGTGCACCATACAACTCATCCAGTAAATCATCAATAATGGGTATGGGAAATTTATCTTTTATAGTTTGCTTGTTGAGGGCACGGTAATCTACACACATGCGCCAACTAGAGTCAGTTTTCTTGACCATCACCACTGGGGAGGCATAAGGGCTGAAGCTGGGTCTAATAATTCCAGATTTCAGCATTTCGGATACTTGCTTCTCTATCTCAGCCTTGAGGAAGTATGCATGTTTATAGGGTCTAATACACACAGGTTTAGCCCCTACTTCAGTGGGAATCCTGTGGTCACAAGCCCTTTTGGGTGGTAGCCCCTTTGGTTCTTCATAGACATCTGAGAATTGGGTTAGAATTTTCTTAATATCAGCAGGTAAATTTTCCACTACCATTTCTAACAGGACCTGGGGCTCTTCCAATCTCAAGGTATTGAGTTGAATCCAATACCCCTCCTTCCTTTTTCTGAAAGCCTCCTCAATTTTTCTCTCCCTCACCAATTTGGAGCTTGCAGGTACTACCCCTTGCCACACACAATCTTGGCCCTCCCAATTAAACTTCATTTGCATTGTTTTGAAGTTGAAAATGATGTCATCTAGCTGCCTCAACCATTGGGTTCCCAATACCACTTGCTGCCCACCTAATGGTAATACTAAGAATTTGGTTGAAATCACCACCCCTTGACATTTTATCTGAACTTCATTGCAGATGCCAGATCCTTGAATCTTCTCCCCACTAGCCACTACAACATCATATACTTCAGATTGCTCCACAACTAATGCCAGTGATTTCACCAAACTAGGATGGATAAAATTGTGTGTAGATCCTGTGTCAACTAGGATGTTTATTGCTTGCCCTTTAATACTCCCCTTCAGTCTAAGAGTTTGAGCTGCTGGTATGCCTATCAGTGCATGGATGGAAATGGAAGGAGAATCCTCCGCAACAATTTCTGGCAATTCCTGCACTTCCTCTTCTTCTTCAATAACATTTCCCCCTTCAATTCCTTCAAATTCCTCCAAATCTAAGATATATAGCTGTTTCTTGCACCTATGACCCCTCTCCCACTTCTCATTGCAGGTGAAGCATAGGTTGTTCTTCCTACGACTTTGTATCTCCTCAGGTGACAACACCCTCCCCTTGGGAACAAATGGTGTTACTTCTTTAGTGCCCTCCTTAAATGGTCCTGGTGGTTGTGATTGGTGGTATTTGTGGAATGAGTTTGGTAGCAATGGGGGTCGGTTTTTTTTTGATAGCATCAACTTCTCTTCAAAGGTTCTGGCCAACTTCACTGCCTTCCTGTAGGTTTTAGGTTCTAGTGCCAACACATCTAGCCTAATCTCATCCTTCAACCCATTGATAAATTTGTCTAGCACATACTCCTCAGGTATTTTCTGCAATAATCCCACAATTTGCTCATACTTCCCAAGATAATCCTTGACCGTGCCTGTTTGTTTGAGGTTTGTGAGGGCTGAAAATGGTTTGTCTAAATCTGTGGGACCAAATCTCACAATTATTTCCTCCTTAAACTTCTCCCAATCGAGGAAGTCCTCCACATTCACCTTACCCCACTCATACCAATGTAAAGCAATACCACGCAGGTAAAAGGAACTTGTGGCAACCCAAGTGGTGTATGGTGTAGAATAATAAGCGAAGAGTTGTTGTACCTGACTGAGCCATGGCAGCACATCTTCGTCCCCCTTATAAATGGGAAAATCTGGCTTGAGTACCCTGTGATGCAGTCCGTCATTTTGTGTTCCCCTTCCGTCAGCATTGCTCTCCTCATGGGAATTAGAGTCAACATGCCTCTCATCTCTTCGGTTGCGAAACCCTGCCTCCGGATTGTTGGCAAGAGCTTCCAACCTCCCTTGGGCAGCCCGTATCATCTGCAGCTGGACCTCATGGTTGTTGAACCTCTCTTCCGATTTACTTTGGCTACTCAGCAACACCTGAAACTGAGCATTCATTTGCTCATTGGACCTCTTTTGAGAATCCATCAGAGACTGGATTTGCGATGAAAAGTGGATATTTATCTGGTCACTGGATCTCCTTTGAGACTCCACCAGGGCTTGAATCTGGGTTGTCAACTCTTGAATTTTGGCTCCCAATCTTCCTTCCGTGACTTGCCCTTGAGACTCCAGATTCTTGAGCCTCTCCTCTTGCTGTAGCTTCCAAGCCGTTGCTTCATCTTCACGATCCCCTTGGCTTTGCTGCTCCACGTTAGAGCTTTGGCCTTGGTCCCCGTCGACATTCCGAAGGACTATTTCCGATTCCGGTCTCCTTTTCGCACCCATGGAACGTAATGGCTCTGATACCAAATGATGAAGACCCAACCTTCAACCTAGAACTCAAGCTTAAGAATCCGCCATCAATGGCGAAAACTAAAGAAATTTCATTGATAAAAGGAAGAAATTACAGTGACAAGAAATTAAATGCAAAAAAATGAGGAATAGTTCATATGATCATCGACAACCCTAAAGCATTACAATTCTCAGCTCTTTATACCCCTTCTCTTCGTAACAAACTCCACAAAATCCGGAGATTCCTCGCTCGCCTTCGGGCAACGGAGATGGTTGCGAGGCTGACGGCCAGCTGGCATTTCGTCGAACGGTGGGGATGATTCTACAGTCGCCCGCTTCAACGGTCATTTGAAAGGGGTCCCACCAATTAGTTGGGGATCGACGGCTTCGATAATTCCCTCCTCACGATCGGACGGTTGGTATTTAAATCCCACGAACGGCTCGATCTGCTCCAGCTTCCCATCCAATGGCTCAAGGCTCGTCTCTTCCGATATGACCGTTGCTTCCTGGACTTCTTCAATCTCCTCTAAGCTTCCGGCGAGCTCGTTGAGCTGGGTTCTAACACTGACCAACGGAAACCCCTCGCCGATCCGTCGCCTCCACGGCCTCAGAGCGCGCCCCGCTGCCTGCGCCTCCTCTCCCCTCACCGCCGGCTTCCTCCTCCACGGTGAGATCCCACCGCTCTCTGCCGCGATCGCGGCCCCCGATGTCGCTGCCGGTCATCGCTTCTCGCCGCGGCGTCGCCTTCCCTCTCCCCCTCAGCCTCCGGCCCTCTCCGCTGGCCGCCTGGCCGTTCACAGCCCCGCCGGCGGCGGTTTTCACCGCCGCAGCAGCAGCAGCAGTAGCCCGAACGGCTGCTGCTCGTGTTTTCCGACCGCCGCTCGTCGATCAAGCATCGCCCCACGGCCCCGGATCTGGCCGACCTCCACCCTGTCGCCGCGCACACACTCCGGCGTCCGTGCTCCCCACCTGCAATACACAAGAGGAAGAAACAACAGGTTGGCTTGTTCTTTTGTTAATTGCTAGGTTAGATTTTGAACTTGTGGGGATTGCTGATATATCATGCTATTAATGGATTATTTTCAGTGTCTATTGTGTGCCAAGACATTAGCTTTAGGGCCTATGCGTAAGGTGGGGATGACATTAACAGTAGTAGTATGAGTTAACTATATGTTAATAAATAATAATATAATTAGTATAGGTTATTTCTGTGTAGAATTATACATATAAGATTTGGAATTAGTGAGCACATATATACAAGGTGGATGTAATAAATATTATTGAGTTTTAGACCTTGGTTTAATATCACGACTTTGTTGGCGCAGATAAATCCACGCTACCCGCAGTAGGGGGATCGGAGCAAAGGCGACGCGAAATGTTGCCGTTTTCAGATTCGACGTCGAACGTACACGAGCACCGTCACCGTTTTCAGACCCGACGCCAGATTAAATGCGCGTTCCTCACACCGGGTTGGTCCCTCTAAACTCATAGCGAAACCCACACCGTAGCAAACTGAACCTTAACTAAAACTGGACAACTATAATTAAATTTACTTTTCCGCATCAGTAAAACGCTGCTCACCGTAGAAATCGACCATCGGACAAATTTTCTGTGCACATAGGGTAGTGGTCGATTTAGGTTGATAAAACACCAAAATTGTGACTGTGACGATTAGGGTAGTCCCGACAGCCTAGAAATGAACTTAAATAGGAATTTCTAAAATCGCGACCTGACACTGTCGCCGTGACCTGTTTCAGACGGACAACCGCGGACGCGACGACTGGACGAGACGCTCCGGACGGACGACGCACTCGCCATTCCAGGCAAGTGTACCCACTTGCGATTTGACTGTGCTTTAGTTCTAGTTTGTAGAACTGTTAGATTGTGTGTGATGAGAACCGGACGTGAAATGATAGCGTCCGGGACGACCCGTGACGGCTCAGACTTGACGACGAAGTCTGAGCCTGACAACAATGAACTGCTGACAACATAGGACTATCTTGTGTGTGCGTGCGTGTGGACACCCTAGAATAACTTTCCCTACACTTGTCATGTCGTGTCCTGTTCCCAAAAAGCCTTCGGGTGTTTCGGATGCTTCCCTCCGCGGAAGTGATCCCTGTTACCAAAAAGCCTTCGGGCGTTTCGGATGCTTCCCTCCGTGGAAGTGATCCCTGTTACCAAAACGTCTCGGGCGTTTCGGATGCTTTCCTTGCGAAAGTGATCCCTGTTATACAAAAAGCCTTCGGGCGTTTCGGATGCTTTCCTTACGGAAGTGATCCCTGTTATACAAAAAGCCTTCGGGCGTTTCGGATGCTTTCCTAGCGGAAGTGATCCTTGTTACACAAAAAGCCCTCGGGCGTTTCGGATGCTTTCCTTGCGGAAGTGATCCCTGTTATACAAAAAGCCTTCGGGCGTTTCGGATGCTTCCCTAGCGGAAGTGATCCCTGTACTTCTTGTCCTGAGTTCCTGGGTTGGGGTAGGGTTGAGCGTGCGCACGGCAAGAGGGTCTGATCTCCCTCGAACCGTAAGGCGTGAACCCTTCGTGTCACACTTGTCTTGTCTTGTCCCGTCCTGTTTGTCCTGTCTTGTCCCGTCACGTCCCGTCTTGTCTTGACACCTGTAGGTTAGTCCCGTAGTTGGTAGCACACGCTACGACTACTACTTGCTACGCTTTACTTTCCTGCTGCGTTACTTCCTGTCGTGTTACCCTGCTATAACCACAGCCTGTTAATCAACCAGTAAACTGTTGTGTAAAAGAACCTCAGCATGCTAATCAACCAGTAAACCATTGTTTAAAGTTCGGTGCACTTGCAGTAAAGTCTAACTCTTCTTGTAGACTTTACCTGACGTACAGTTCCTTTTCCTTGGGTGCTGTACGTCAGGTGTTTAGCCAGAGTTCGTGGACGAGTCAGACTCACTGGAGTACGAGGAGCCGAGGACGTCGTCACCAGAGTACGTACCTGACGACGACCAGACCTAGCGGTCATTGTTTTAGTCGTCACTTTCAGAGGTTGCTACTTTTCGGTTTGTCTTTAAACTTTTGTTGCCATGCTTAGGCTTCTTTTAGACTTTGTACTTGTTGGATATTACATCTCTAATTTAATGAATGCATTTTTACTTTCTGTACTTTCTATTGTTCCGAATTTTATTAATGCAAGAACCTGAAGTTTTTAAATGGTACCCCCTACAGACGCTTATTGGGTCAGATCTTCTCAAGCCCTGGCCTAAGCGGGCCTCGTCACGTTTCGCTTCCGTCCATTTTGGGAAGCGGGGCGTGACATTCATGCTAGTAGCTTAGGTTAGGGTTTGCACGAGAGTGGGCTCTAATCTAGGTTGCTATAGACCGGCAATAGCGCGAGAGCGTGAGCTTGGTTCTACATTCAGTTGCGACTAGTTCACCTCAATTCAAGCCTTGCAATATTGAAATTCATGATTTACAAGGATAAGTGACGGTCCGTAGTGGGGATTTCCTATCCCTAGACGCTTTATTATATTGAATTCTATTTGCTATTTGAACGATTGTGACACTACTATCAAAACCATTCTTATTCCATTAATATCTAGGTGATCAAGGTAGAGTACTGTCAATTGTCCTCCCTGTGTTCGATACCCGCTCGCCACTACGCTGTACGCTTGCGGTAAAACTACAGTCGTTTTCCGGGTGTATATCCGGGCGCGATTAAGGTTATGGGCAAGCTTGTTGTTGCCGGGTGGTTATTTTTGAGGAGGATTCAAAGCTCCACTACTGTTTGCATAAGAAATTAGGGGTGAGTCTTCCAAGCTGGATTTACCCAAGCTGAATTGTTTTCACTCCTAGGCTTATAATCTGTAACATACTAAACCTGCTCCACAGGTTCCTCAACTTCCTTAGCTCCCACATACATGACTTGGTTCTGATCTTTCCAGTCACTCATACTTGCACCAGATGATGTATCATGAGCACTAGACGGCTCGCTCAGCTTCTTTTCTATTCTCTGTACCAACTTAGATAGAGTATCAAATTTTTCGGTCAATTCTGACACTGCTTTGGCCTCATAGATACTGGCCGACTTGGATGATGATGATGATTGGGCTCTCTCATCGGCCTTCTGTTGATTATTAGAAGCTATTTCCTCCAGTAATGATGTGGCTTCTTCTGGAGTCTTCGCCAAGATCACCCCATTAGTGGTGGCATCTATAATCATCTTCGTTTCCTGTTTCAATCCATCATAAAAGTTATGTATCAACTCCCAGTCCTTGATACTTTGGTGGGGGCATTAGTGTTGAAGATCCTTGAACCTTTCCCACGCTTCATATAAAGATTCTTGGGCTCCTTGCTTGAATGACATCAAATAGTTCCCTAGTCTAACGATCTTTGATGGTGGATAAAATTTATTGATGAATGCACCTGCAAGATCTTCCCATGTGGTGAAAGAACCGTTTGCCTGTGACCTTAGCCAATATAAAGCTTTATCCTTGAGTGTGAAAGGAAAAAGCCGCAGACAGATGTCCTTTGATATGCTGATAACTTGAAAAGTGGTGCACTTCGCCAAGAACATATCGATATGGTAATGGGGATTCTCATGTGCATGCACATAGAATGGATCTTTTTGCATTAGCACAACTAGTCCTGTTTTCAGCTCGAAATTCTTGTTAGTTGGCACTTCAGGCATAAGAATAGATGATGTTGTAGAGTTATTGGGAGTAAGCCGGTCCTGAATAGAAATAAATCTGACATTCCTTGCAGCTTTATTCTCATCTGCCATCTTTCTATCCTCTAGAATTTTCCTCTTCTCTGATCTTAGTTTCATAACAGTTTGCTCAATTTCTGGATCAAAGTATATCAAGCTGTCAATGGCCCTTGAACTTGTGTTCATACATAGAGAAAAAGAACTTGTAGAGAATGTTAGCGCAATTGAGGAACAAAGGTAAAGAAAAATACAGTTGCCTCCTCGGAAACGATGCCAAAAACTTGATCGTGTCACGATGTACTCGAAAAACAATGTAGTTTTACCGCAAGTACACGGTGAAGTGGTGAGTGGGTATCGAATCATGTGGAGGCGGTTGGTATTATCTCAGTTGTCCAGATGTAATAGAGATTGTGAATAATGGTGTAGGAAGTGTCACGAATGTGTAATGGTGTCGGTTGTAATTCAATTAATAAAAATGTCTAGGACTAGGGAATCAACACTATAGATTTTCGAATATCAATGTGAATATGAACTCCTAATTACTAACTCTTAGTTTAGGGTGAAATTTATAGGAAGACGTATGCCCTTGAGGCATTTATCCTAAGATAATCATCTCGTTCTAATAATTATATGGTATTAATTATCCTAAGTATGAATTCGTAGAATCATATACTTAGATAATTTCCTAGACTTATAGTCAGGTCATTACGTATCCTGATGTAAATCTCGATTATGAGAAGTTAGTGGCCGATTAGAAACTTAAGTCTTAAACAGTTCATGGTCATAGATGTGTCTAGAATAGGATATCGACACATCGGTTAGACCATTGTGTCGTTGTCGTACCGTAGGGTAATGATGATTTCATAGTCATTCGACTTGGTAAAGTCGGAGACGAGACACATGTGCTTATTAGAGAATGAGTTCACTGAACGACCAACTTCGAGTTATTAACTGGTTAAGTTTTAACTAGACTGCCAATAATAACTCTAGAGTGATGGTAGGCAAGATGGTCCTTAAGACCTGAAGTCAGCAGTACGAACCTGTGAATGGATAGTGTCACTTAGATCAATGATCTAGCCTCGAGGCTCGGCCTGCTGAAAGATCTTATGATGGGTGACACCTGAAGCTCACGAGGGAAGTAGATGACTAAGATGGGATTCGTCTCTTCCGTTAAAGGGAAGTTAGTGTCACTGGATCAGTACAACCTTTGTGTTAATCCTCGGTGGGGTACGTTATCGGATGTATAATGTGAATACAACAAAGACCGCTGTATAGTGACCGATGCTGGCTAGTGGGGTTTACAGTAAACCATACCCTAGGCCATGTAGAGACACAGTCTTGACGAAGTGACTAAAACTGCAGAATTCATCACTGACACAGTCAGAGTGATCCCGACGACACGTTCGTCAATGGGTCGATCACGTAAGTATGATTTTGAAACAGGGACGACGCCTGCTGCTCGTGGTTACCGTCGTCTTGGGGTTTTGAGCTCCAACCTGTAGTAGGGTCAGTGTGTAGGATCTCACACCGAGTAGTATCTACGTCTTAGTAATACGAAGAACGTTAAGAGGAATTCATTCGATGAAATGGAATACTTAAGTCCACAAGTTAGTTGTAAGTTCAAGTTTAATAGGGGACAAATTTTGCATGTGATGCAAACTAGATTAAATGTGTCGTAAATTGTTTACGACAATATTTAATAGAATAAACGCATTGGAAATGTAACCTGGATGACAGGATAGTCCCGGTCTAAACGCAGGTGTCACGACCCGCTTCCTATTGTACTTGGGAGCGAGGACGCGAGCGGGTCCGCATGGACTGGAGCGGTGAAACTCCAACTCAATAAGCGTTTATGATTTACACATTTGCAGGTCCATGCGTGCGATCTTAGAGAAACACAGAATATCATTATTACACCCGGACATCCAGATTACATGTACACAAAGAATTAAGGCCCAGCATGGCCATTACAGACAATTACACAAAGGGAGAAACACCTGAATAAAATTACAACAATATCAATAGTCTTATTGCAGCACTGCGAAACGCGTCGTTCCTCAGCAGTGGGTCTTAGCGTGCTGGTTCTTCTGGTCCCTCTGCTTAGTCTCCAAGTAAACTCTTCAGTGAACTCTACTCAAAACCTAGCGTATATTTCACAAGATAGACAAGAAAATATATGTCAGCGAGGGTAGCTCGGCAAGTTAAAAAATTAGGAAAACTGGACCCTCGGCAAGATAGTAATATATTTAGTAAAGCTTTAAAAGGCGAGGGAAACACAACAATGCACAACTAAGAAAAATATGGTAGCGTAAGAAAACATGCAAGTGTAGCAAGGCGTGATGTACACAGTAGTGAGCATGCGAGGTGTAGTGTGTACAACAATAAGCATGACAAGTGTAGTGTGAACAGCAGATAACGTGGCAAGTGTAGTATGTATAGCAATAAGCATGGCAAGCGTAGTGTGTATAGCAAGGAGCATGGCAAGCGTAGTGTGTAAAGCAATAAGAATGACAAGTATGTGTACATCAATAAGCATAGCAATAAGTTTAGCAGGTTACACCATAGCATCAGCAGAGGTAAAAAGAGTGCATCAATCAATCTCCTATCTATTGACAAGCCCAGTGTCTGAGGGGGAGGTGACTAGCATTACACCCAAGCCAACGGGAGCTACCCATGGCTCTATACTCACCGACCCAGCTAGGTGTCGGTCAAGTTCACCAATAGAGTACAATCCAGCATTCCGACCTCTACTACATTGGACTACCCCACCCCAAGTGTCAACCAGTGTATCCGTATGGTCCAATGTTTGCAGTGTGGCCAACATTCCGTAAATGCCCCGCGGGCCCAATATCCGTAATGCCCGAATGCCCAATAGTCCGTAGTTGCCCAAAGGCCCAATGTTCCGTTAAATGCCCGAATGCCCATTGTCACATTACATCGATAGTGTACATTTCACATTAAAGGTATACAAGCAATGAGAGCATTTCAATATCAATGTTTAGTAAGACAACCAACCATGTCACTAAGTTCATTAAGCTTAAACGACATACTGAAAGTTGTTGTTAGCAATGTTTAGTCATTTAGTTGTAAAGTCTGAGCAATATAGTTTAAAACTTGTGGGTGTTAAATACTTGTGTCTTTGAAAAAAGTTGTAGGAAACGATATACTTGCAAGGGGTAAATACTTGCGCCATTGAAAACTGGTAGAAGGAAATATAATTGCCCGATTGCGCATTTATAGGTGCCCATGCGATCGTCACAGAGGCGAGGGTATATCTGCGTCAATGGTTGTAACATCATGCAAAGGAAGTAACATAATATTAAATCTACTATATTGTCTTACACTGATTTTATAAATACTTATGTATATCAACTTATACTGTTTTTATTATATATAGGTTACACTAACTTATAATAGTACAAGTATCCTAACTTAGTTCTAAGCCCTAAATATAAGTACATACATACTATTCTGTATAACACATAATATTATATACTGACTTACGTGTTATACCATAACTTACCGACAACAATTCTTACAGAACCTGCACTTTAATATAATCCCTAGCAAGTTATGATAGGATATATAATTGTTAGGTTCTAAGAAGTACTGTTTATGTAACTCACAGTTTTCTTGCGTGCTCCTTCTTTTACCGTCCGTTGTAGGTGGGCTGTGACTTGGAGCAGCGACGTCGGGGACAGCTACAGTGGAGAGCTCTGACGGCCTGGCGGTGCGGAGTGGCGGCTCGAGTGGTGGTGCGACGTCGAACAGAGGAAAAGGAGGCATCCTACGGTCGAAGTGGGGAGAGAGCTTAGGCGGATTGGGTTAGGGTCGGTGGCGGGTGTTGGGCTCGCCGGAGAGAGGTGGGGTGCTTGGCGAGGGATGGAGGCGCGCGACTGGAGCAGTCGGGAATGGTGGGGGTGCTGGGCTATGCGCAGTGTCGGGGATGGCAATGTCTACAGTTTGAGGAGCGGAAGAGGAGTGCTGGCGTGCTTTGAGGGCTGAGTGGGGGTTTGGTGCTTTGAACGGAGGGGAGACGGCGACCTTGGCTGGGTACGACTACAGGGAGGGGGTGGTGTGAGAGCAGAGAGGGCTGGGCTTCGAGGAGACGTCTGTCGATGGCGAGGCACTCGGAGAGGTGAAGTACGTGGAGGTCGAGATGGTGGCCTGAGGAGAGACGTGAAGGGGGTTGGGTTTGTCGAAGTCTCCGTGAAGTGTGGAGAGTTGCTAGTTTCTAAAGAAAGGGAGGAGATCATGCACAGAATCCTGTGGGAGGCCTTGGCTTGCATGGTTTTAAATACGGTGGAGTGATAGAGGGACACGTGATTGGCCTGGGTTTTTGGGAGGAAGTGGGTAAAAGGGGAGAGAGGGCACGTGGGTGAGAGGGTTTTAAGAAGACGATGCGAAGGAGAAATGTGGGGGGTTTGTTAACCGCATGCAAAAGAGGTGACGTGGAGATGTCGTTACATGAATGTGAGTGGTGGATGAAGTTGTACTCGTAAGAGAGAGAAGTGGGGGGGGGGGTGACGTGGGGTAGGATAGTTGGTTGAGATATGAGGTTAGTTTAGTTAGGATAAGAGATATCAATAATTAGTTAGTAACTATGAATTTGAAATTCAAAGTAACGAAAATAATAGCTTGCGTTGCTAAAGGAAAAGATAATTGAAAAAAAGTTTTGATTTAAAAATCAATTTTGAAAATTTTAAACAGTTTGAATTAAAAAGAGTAGTAAAATATTAATAACAATAATTATAAGATTATAACGACTTTACCCTTCGGCATCCAAAAATTGTAAGGAAAATACCAGAGCGATTGCACCTTCGAGAGGATCGTAAATACGGGGTCCAGTCGTGCATCCGAACTACGGACAATACTTTAAAAATCAAAGTGCAAGATACACATAATGACAAAAATACGTATGGAATACGTACATCGGAAAAGTGGCCGTTACGTCCTACCCACCTTATAAAAATTCCGTCCTCGGAATTTCTAAAGTTGGGTATTGATTCGAGGAAAGGCCTGATAGACGAAGGGTCAGAGTATCAAGGAAGTAAGTGACATATAGAGGAAAGGAAACTTCTGAACTGAAAAGGGTCTAAGATCGAAAGAATTACAATCAAAACAACACCTAGAATACAACAAAGCAAGATAGACGAAATGGTAATAGTAGAAGCGAAAGGTACATCTAAGAAGAGACAAGCAAGGGTAAGCACATGATATGCATCACTATTGCGATGATAGGTCAGGGTTCAATGTCATCGTTCATCACTGGCACGACGTCCCTAACTTCCTCTGCGACCATAGAGTAAGTCTGGTACCGACTATTTTGGGCTTGGCCTGTTGAGGAACCTGATGCTGAGGGTCTAGATGCGGTCTCTGTTGGGTCGATCCTGATGCTACCATAGGTTGGGTTGCAAAATTGCTATCGCGACGAGGGCAGTTCCTTGCAATATGATCAGGTGCCCCGCACGCCAAACACTGATTCAACAGTACGCGACAACCTTTCTTGGCGTGCCCAATCCGGTTACAATGATGGCATACCACTATAAATCTGGGGTCAACTGGAGTTGCAGGCTTCTTGAAATTAGTGGTCTGAGTCGGTCGAAGATCATTCTTTAGCGGCTCCTGCAGACGCTTGCTTGCCTGATGTGCCTCTTCTGATTCGCAATTCTCTCGTGTTACTTCGCCGCTACTAGAACTTCATCATGAGTGGTAAAGATGGACGAAGACATCGAGGCCTGTATATCCAGATCCAAACCCTGTCGGAAGTGGTGAGCACAATCCTCAGGGTTTGCCACAATAATAGGAGCATATCAACTCAGCATAGCGAACTCGGCCTCGTACTCATCAACAGTCATAGTGCCCTGCTCCAAGTTGATGAAACGACTCTCCATCTCTCGCTTCGCAGACTTGGGAAAATACTGGGCGTCGAACCTCTGACAGAAGGTAGCCCATGTAATCGGCTTGGGTAGCCTGGCCTCCTCAGCATCCCACCAGCTGCGGGCATTATCTGTCAACTGTTTCCTGGCTAGCTCTACCCAATCATTCGGATTGATTCGGGCAAGGCCCAAATCATCCTCAGTGCTACGAAGCCACTCTTCAGCTGCTAGCGGGCCATCTCATCCAGAGAAGCTCTTCGGACGCATCTCTCGAAACTGCTTGGCCCCCGGAGGTGGTGCAACTGGCGCAGCTGGCGCAGCCTGGCGTCCCTGCTGGACCATATGATACTGAACCCCAAGCATCTCTCTCATAACTCCAATCATCTCGCGGATGTCATCATCTCTGCCTCCAGCAGCTCCGGATCTTTGTCGAGTGTTACGCCTTCCTGCCATGCTGCAACAAACAAAGTAAACATTTGCATACAAGGTTTATCTAGACAGTCTAGTTAATAATGACATCCATATTGTTCCGAGTATTTCGCAGAAAGCAGGACCTGCATGGGCCACCACTAAAACCTGTCACCCCCGCTTCCCATTGTAATTGGGAACGAGGACGCGAGCGGGTCCGCATGGGCTGGAGCGGTGAAACTCCAACCCAATAAGCGTCTGTGATTTGAACATTTGCAGGTCCTTGCGTGAGATCTCAGAGAAACACAGAATATCATTATTATACTCGGACATCCAGATTACATGTACACAAAGAATTAATGCCTAGCATGGCCATTACAGACAATTACACAAAGGGAGAAACACCTGAATAAAATTACAACAATATCAATAGTCTTATTGCAGCACTGCGAAATGCGTCGTTCCTCAGCAGTGGGTCTTAGCGTGCTGGTTCTTCTGGTCCCTCTGCTCAGTCTCCAAGTAAACTCTTCAGTGAACTCTACTCAAAACCTAACGTATATTTCACAAGATAGACAAGGAAATATACGTTAGCGAGGGTCGCTCGACAAGTTAAAAAATTAGGAAAACTGGACCCTCGGAAAGATAGTAATATATTTAGTAAAGCTTTAAAAGGCGAGGGAAACACAACAATGCACAACTAAGAAAAGTATGGCAGCGTAAGAAAACATGCAAGTGTAGCAAGGCGTGATGTACACAGTAGTGATCATGCGAGGTGTAGTGTGCACAACAATAAGCATGGTCCAATGTTTGCCGTGTGGCCAACATTCCGTAAATGCCCCGCGGGCCCAATATCCGTAATGCCCGAAGGCCCAATAGTCCGTAGTTGCACAAATGACCAATGTTCCGTTAAATGCCCGAATGCCCATTGTCACATTACATCGATAGTGTAAATTTCACAATTAAAGGTATACAAGCAATGAGAGCATTTCAATATCAATGTTTAGTAAGACAACCAACCATTTCACTAAGTTTATTAAGCTTAAATGACATACTGAAAAGTTGTTGTTAGCAATATTTAGTCATTCAGTCACAAAGTCTGAGCAATATAGTTTAAAACTTGTGGGTGTTAAATACTTGCGTCTTTGAAAACAGTTGTAGGAAACGATATGCTTGCAAGGGGTAAATACTTGCGCCATTGAAAACTGGTAGAAGGTAATATAATTGCCTGATTGCACATTTATAGGTGCCCATGCGATCGTCACAGAGGCGAGGGTATATCTGCGTCAATGGTTGTAACATCAAGCAAAGGAAGTAACATAATATTAAATCTACAATATTGTCTTACACTGATTTTATAAATACTTATGTATATCAACTTATACTGTTATATTATATATAGGTTACACTAACTTATAATAGTACAAGTATCCTACCTTAGTTCTAAGCCCTAAATATAAGTACAAACATACTACTGTGTATAACACATAATATTATATACTGACTTACGTGTTATACCATAAGTTACTGACAACAATTCTTACAGAACCTACACTTTAATATAATCCCTAGCAAGTTATGATAGGATATATAATTGTTAGGTTCTAAGAAGTACTGTGTACGTAAATCACAATTTTCTTGCGTGCTCCTACTTTCACCGTCCGTTGTAGGTTGGCCGTGACTTGGAGCAGCGACATCGGGGACAGCTACAGTGGAGAGCTCCGACGGCCTGGTGGTGCGGAGTGGCGGCTCGAGTGGTGATGCGGCGGTGAACGGAGGAAAAGGAGGCATCCTACAGTCGAAGTGGGGAGCGAGCTTGAGGCGGACTGGGTTAGGGTCGGCGGCGGGTGCTGGGCTCGCTGGAGAGAGGTGGGGCGCTTGGCGAGGGATGGAGGCGCATGACTGGAGTAGTCAGGAATGGTGGGGGTGCTGGGCTATGCGCAGCGTCGGGGATGTCATTGTCTGCAGTCTGAGGAGCGGAAGAGGAGTGCCGGCGTGCTCTGAGGGCTGAGCGGGGGTTCAGTGCTTTGAACAGAGGGGAGACGGTGACCTGGGCTGGGTGCGACTGCTGGGAGGTGGCGGTGTGAGAGCAGAGAGGGCTGGGCTTCGAGGAGACGACGGTCGATGGTGAGGCGCTTGGTTTGTTGAAGTCACCGTGAAGTGGGGAGAGTTGCTGGGTTTCTAAAGAAGGGGAGGAGATCATGCACAGAATCCTGTGGGAGGCCTTGGCTTGCATGGTTTTAAATAAGGAGGAGTGATAGAGGGACACGTGATTGGCCTGGGTTTTTGGGAGGACGTGGGTAATAGAGGTGAGAGGGCACGTAGGTGAGAGGGTTTTAAGAAGAAGATGCGAAGGAGAAATATGGGGGGTCTGTTAACCGCATGCAAAAGAGGTGACGTGGAGATGCTGTTACATGAATGTGAGAGGTGGAGGAAGTTGTACCTGTAAGCGAGAGAAGTGGGGGTGACATGTGGTAGGATAGTTGGTTGAGATATGAGGTTAGTTTAGTTTGGATAAGAGATAACAATAATTAGTTAATAACTATGAATTTGAAATTCAAAGTAACGAAAATAATAGCTTGAGTTGCTAAAGGAAAATATAATTGAAAAAAGTTTTGATTTAGAAATCAATTTCGAAACTTTTAAACAGTTTGAATTAAAAAGAGTAGTAAAATATTAATAACATTAAAGATTATAACGACTTTACCCTTTGGCATCCAAAAATTGTAAGGAAAATACCTGAGCGAACGCGCCTTCGAAAGGATCGTAAATACGGGGTCCAATCGTGCGTCCGAACTACGGACAATATATTAAAAATCAAAGTGCAAGATACACAAAATGACAAAAATACCTATGGAATACGTACATCGGAAAAGTGGCTGTTACAGCAGGTTCAAACCCAGCCCAAGCGGGGCAGACTCTGACCCGCTCAGTATGTGGGTCAAGCCCGCCGGCGGGCTGGGCCCGCCCTCTATGCGGGCGGAGCCCAAGCCCGCCCGCTGAGCGGGCAGGTGCCAGGCCAGCCCGGTCATGCAGGCGGGCGCTTGCAGCAGCAGGTGGACCCACCATTGCCTTAGAGGCACATGCTGTGCACGTGCCTCGAAGTGCATGCTCTGCACGCTGTGCGTACGAGCCCACTAAACCCTAGGGTTTAGTGAGATTTTTTGGAGGCTAGGACATGTCTGTTTTTGTGGTTTTTTTTGCTAACCTTAAGACGACGTTTGAAAGGTCAAACAACGTCGGATTGACTCGCCATTTGTTCCTGCGTGTTCACATTTGAAGCTCTTCGAAATGATAGCTTATATGGTGTCTGAAGTTCAATGAGAGGGAGATTTAATTCGTTGAAGTTGGGCCTTTAAGAAAGGCTTACTAACTTCATTAACTTAATTAAATCCATCTTCATTTGACTTTGTCCCACGTTGCTCGTGACGAAAAAGGAGGAGCCGACTCCTTAAATAAATAGGGGTGCCCCCTCTTCATTGTAGAGTGCACCAAGTGATCGATTCGAGAAGCTCCTAACTTTTGAGCACGCTCGATCGTGAACTTAAATATTCCTCTCCTCTTTTTCTTCATATCCTCCCAACGGGTCCTAGCAAGACTACGAGGATGTTTGGATCGAATACAGACGTATTTGATGCGGGTCTGCTCAAGTGAAACTTTCTTCGACAAGTGATCGGCTCGGAGGCGGCTCGGGTAGATCGGTTCGAGGGCGCAAGGCGGCTCGACTACAAGGAGCGAAAGAAGTTGGTGCGGTACATCTTTCCTGTCCCAAGGCCAAGATTCTGGGTATGTCAGTTAGTAGCTTTTTAGAATAATTAGTTTAATAATGTCGCAGTAGGCTTGATTCCTCTTAGGGTGGTCAGATCCCCCCCAAGTTGGCATAGATCTTGGCGAGGCTCTGGCTCGCCTTACGGCTAGCTAAAATGTTTAGCATTGTTTTCATATTTCCACTGTGCATGATTTCCCCTCTGTAGTCCGTCCGGCTTAGGACGGGTGCAGATCTAAGCTCCGAGGGTCTGCCAAAACCCTTCATTGGTATCACAGCCTAAGTTTGCGTGATCTTAGACTGCGATGTTATTTTAATTATTAAAATTACTTACTATCTGAATATAATGATTTTAACTTTATTTGATAAATGTTAGAATGATCATAAAACCTTTTCTTTTAAAAAATTGTTTTAAGAGCATGAAATTTTTTAAGAAAATTTTCTATTTCATGAGATGTTGTTAAAAATTAAATTTCTTATAATATATATTTTGAAGATTATTTTATGCGATAATATAATCTTAGAAAGGATTTAAAAATGTTTTAATGATTTTAAATACACGGTTTATATTAAAAATTATTTGATGATTTTTTATGAAACCGACATTTTATTAGATAAAATATTTTTGTTTTAAAATCTTATTCTTTTTTAATTTAAATGTTAAATTTGAGCATTTTAAATTATTTATATGATAGATGTTTAAGCCGTATGTTATTTCTTTAATGTCACATTGTTTGAACCCTTATTTTATGCGATAAAATTAGTTGGTTGTTGTTAATGGACATGATGAATTATTTAATTATTCATGAACCCCTTTTAGGTTAGCCATTAATTCATTTAAAAAATTTATAAGACGAATTCTTAAATGTGACATGCTATGTTTTAATGAACACTTACAACATTTAAACCTTATTCCCGATTAGGGTAGTCCTCTGTAATTGACGATTATTATTTTAATCGTTTCAATAATAATTCTCTTTTAATGATTTCTATTTTAAAATGTTGTAAGTGATTTATTAAAATCCTAATAAAGGTTAGGGTAGCGCGATGAATGAACAAACATTATAGTTGATAAGGATCTAGTAAAAGTTATTAAACAAATCCATAAAATTTTGAATTTTAAGGATCCACTAGTTGATAAGGATTAACTAGTATTAATAAAATCTTTTTAGTTGATGGACAATCATAAGATTGATGAATTTTCTTCAATGGATCAAGATGTCGGTCAATGTGTTTGGCTAAGCTTGTTGGATTACCTCAGCTTGACTAGGGATAATGATCCTGGCTTGGTCACTTCCCTGGTCGTGTCCGCTGAACCGCAAGGAGACGAATCATGACTATGAAAGTCCATCGACTATACCTAAGTCAAATACGATAATAATCTTGTTCAAGATAAATCGTAAACCTCCTTGTTTTAGGAGTTGGTAATTGTAGGACCCATGTTCCAGTTGTTGAGCTACACTCAGGCTGTGACATGGCAACCTTATAGAAACTGACTTCTTAAATACATATGATGAGATCTTGACTTGAGCCAAACCATCGTGTCGTGAATACACCGAGCGCCAGCGTAAGTTAAGCCATTGATGTAAGTTTAGTCCTGACCCAAACTGACGTGTCGTGAATACACCGAGCGGCGGCGTAAGTCAGGCTAGATGCAAAAATAAGGGTCTGACTAGGCTAGTCATTGTGATTTGGATGAGTATACTCATGATCATAAATGACTAGGGGTAAAACTCATAGGAAATCATATTTTATATGATTGATGAAGAGTTCGGCTACCGACTACAGAGTCGGACAACTTGTTGAGCTACACTCAAGGTTGTTAGACTCGGGATAGTCGGATCCCTCTTCCACAAATATTTTAATACAATAAATTGTTTATTATTGTGGCTTTAGTTCTTAAAATTAGTGGGAGAATATAGTTTAATAAAAACCATTTAAACTGTACAACGAACATATGCTAATTAAATATCTATTTAAATGCAGAATGGAGTCGGGTCTAAAGTACAGAATGGAGTCGGGTCTAAAGTACATGATGTGACTAACTGTAAAGATTGGCTAAGCAATATTAAGTTAGTCCTCTCACTAGCTGGGATAGTTTACGTGCTGCTCGAGGATGCTCCGGACAAGCCTGATGAAGATGCAACCACGAAGAGATGGAAGTCTATAAGCAGTACCAGAGGGATGCCGAGAAGGCCAGGTGCCTTACTCTGGCTTCGATGAACCACGAACTGCAAAGGAAGCATGAACATTTGGATGTTCAAAGCATGCTTTTGGATGCAGAGGAGTTGTATGGAAAGCGGTCAAGAGCTGCCAGATTTGAAGACACGAGCAACCTCTGGGGAGCTAAGATGGAGACGGGCCCCGTGCAAGATCATGTCATAAAAATGATCGGGTACGTGGAAGACGATGCACAGTTGGGTTTTGTCCTTGACAATAAGATGGCTGTGGACATCATCCTAAAAATCTTTAACCCCAGACTTCAAAAAATTCATTACTGGCTTCATCATGAACCTTATTGAAACGGATCTTCCTGGTCTCCTCAACATGCTTAGGCAGTTTGAGGAGATTGAAAAGAAACCGAATGTGTTGGTTGTTGGCTTTACTTCTTCAGACCAGCCGAAAGGCAAAGGTAAGAAGAGGCAGGTCCCACAACCAGCTAAAGTGAAGAAGGGGAAGAAGACAAAGGTGGCTCCGTCGAAATCCGAATGCTTTCACTGCTACACGATAGGCCACTGGAAGAGGAACTGGAAGGTGTACCTTGCAGAAAAGAAAAAGGGGAATACTGATGCCTTTACCTCAGGTACAAAAAAATTCTTTTTTAAATAAAGCATAAAATTTCCATAAATGGTTTGTTACATGGTATGAGATACTAAGACATCTGTGTATTGTATACAGGTGGCTGATAGCGAAGCAGATGATGGAATAAGTTCCATAGACGGTCGGCATCGGAGTAATCGTTGCTACTGGGACCGAACAAGGACTTTAGCAGATATGAAGATGAAGCGATCGATATTTTTCTTATTTTGAATGAAATGTATTGATGCTTGGTTTAAAACAATGATTGAGTATTAATCACTCAAAGATTATATTTTGATAAACAAGTCTGATTCATTTTAATGAATTCATTGTTTAATAATATCTTGAAAATGTGCTTTGATAAAATTGCGATTTATTGTGAATGGCTGATTATTGTGGATAAGACTATCTGTGTTGGTGTGCATAAATTCTTAAATTGTCATGCAGAGCTTCTGACTCAATTTGATTGTTTTGGAGTTGACGATATATTATAGCCAATCTATAGTTACATGTAGGTTCCAAGAGCGTATAATTGGATATGATCCAAATTATACGCAAGTAAAGATTAATTCTTAATTAAACTACATTTGATATTTGAAAAGAAAAGGATTAAATGTAGTAAAAGAAAAGTACAGTGTAGGATGTTTGACTGAGTAAGTCAGCATCAAGACTCCTATAAACGGGTCTAAACGGGTCTTGATATGACTCATTCGTTAAACCAACCTGACACTGTTATATTCCTATTTAGTACTTATGAACTGGTTATACTTAATAAATAGTCTAAATATAATTTAGATACTTAAGCGAAAGTATTTAGCCAAATAGTTCTCAAAGTCAGTAAGAGCTGGCAATATAACTTAGTTCCGTCTCGGACTAAGTAAATGGTTTCCAACTTATTAAATCGTCTATATGCGACATTAAATCAAAATAGTTTTGATTGTGTCAAGCATATAGAGACTTATGGTGTCACTTATGTACTAGACATAATTGACACAAAAATAATTGGAATGAGCCATAACTGACTTGTAAAAACGACTAACACTACATCATATTGTATGAGCTAAATTGTTAGCCATACAAAAGGGAAAATTGTTGGATAGGATCCAAAGCAATTTCGAAGGATAAACCTGGTGTGATCAAGTGATGTATATATAAGACTCCATTTAAAAGCAAAATAGATACACGTTAGCGGATCCATTCTTAGGTTTGACATATGAATGTCCAGTGTGACTGATATGCTATAACGGTATGAGATACCGAGATAAATAGCCTAAGTGCAAGTGGGAGATGTAGGAAGACGTATGCCTTTGAGACATTTAACCTAATATAATAGTCACGACCTGCTTCCCATAAACGGAAGGCGAGGCGTGAAAAGTCCGCTCAGACTTCAAGTTGTGAGGCTCCAGTCTGTAAAGTGTCTGGTATAACCAAGTAAAGGTCCTTGCAATTGCGAAACAGAACAAAAATAATAATAAAAGAGAGATAATAAAGTTATTCCAATCTCAGAATGTCCACAAATAAAATTCAACATCACAGAAAAGTCACCAGGCTTAAAAGAGTCTTAAAAAGGCCCAAGCATGGCCAACATAAATAAACGAACGTACATAAAAGGAAAGGCACTACGCACCGACAACCTAACAAGAACTAATCAGAAAGCAACACAAAAGAAGTCTCTATGACTGGTCGCCGGTGTCCTTGAACTCCACGTCAACAGTGGACCCAGGCTCAACGTCAACAAACACCTCGTCCTAAGCAATGGGCTCTGGCTCAACAACTAACATGCGACACCCAAAAGAGACGAGGGCACATGTCAGCAAGTCTACAAGAGACTTGTGCAAGGAAACTAAAAGAAAGAGAAACAGCTTAGCAGTTCTAAAATATGCGATGACATGGCAGTTTAAGGTATGGATGCAACAAGTAAGAAAGTGCAACAAGTATGACATGACAAGGGTAGCAAAGCTACTAAAACGTTCACATGGATTTACAGGTCAAGTAAACATGTCGTGTACAGAGTTTACGCCTTTTGGCTAGAGTGGCTGTACGGGCCAACTTCTAAGCTCAAGTGATCGCTTAACCATACCCCTCCACGTGTAATCGGGCATTGGCTTTTAACAACACATGTAGCCTGCTTCTGGTTCACGAGCTAGGAAGTGTATTTGGCATAGGGTTGTGCCTGCAACACAGGTGCCTAGCCTCAACAGGGAAGTACAAGTAGCGTGTGCTACGAAAGCAAACATTCAAGCATGTAATGACATGTTATGATGCATGACATGGCAAGAGTACAAATAAATTGCGTACAAATATGGAATTTAAACGTGACAGGCATGTCAGAGTACAAATAAAATGCATACATATATGGAAATTAAACGTGACAGGCAAAATGTATGAATGGCATGGCAGGGTGTCAGATCTAGCTTCGTTGTCAAGCTAGATCTTGAAATTGCGTCT
Organism: Scilla litardierei; assembly: GCA_030789695.1. Lineage (NCBI taxonomy): Eukaryota > Viridiplantae > Streptophyta > Magnoliopsida > Asparagales > Asparagaceae > Scilla > Scilla litardierei. The sequence continues at coordinate 203,407,819 of CM061133.1, forward strand.
AGGCGACTATCATTTCGTCACCTAGTCTCTTTTACGCTAAAAACAAGGGATGGCCTAAAACATGGCCTAAAACACAAGTTGGCAAGTTTCACTTGCCTGCAATCAGCTGTTCTGCAAACACCGTTCAATCAGTCCAATCTACCTATGTGCTCGGATTCACCAACCTACAGTCCCAGATTAGATTATCTTCATTAGTGATTTACTAAGCAATTAAAATACCGATTTTAATCTTGATTAGCCTGCATTGGTTGGGGGTCCTAAGAGATAAGAAAGTACCCTTACACACCGCGAGAGCTACACTGGCGTCGGGTAGTGACGCCAGGGGTTGGAATAAAGAAAGCGCTCCTAATCCAGATTCCAAAATATGATTCCATGATCGCCAATCCTTGTACAGCGACAAGATCAGCAAGAAAGTCCAAATCAGCGAGCAAAGTGAACGGTTGACGTTCTATGGCTCACGGGAAGCTGTAACAACGAACGGGGACGAAGGGGTCGACGTACACGAAGACTACGACATTGAGCATCGTAGGGGCTGATCGTGACGTCGAGGAACACCTCTAGGAGAGGTAGGGGGCTGTCGGAAGAACCCAACAGCGAGAGGGCGACGAGAAGGTGAAACGACGCGTCGAGACGTCGCTAGAAATGCGAAACAGTGAGATGTCGCTATTTCGAAGCAATGGCGGCCTGAGGAAGATCCCAGATAGCAGCAAGGGGCCCTGGGGGTCGATGGCACGCTGGGGAGGGCTGCGGCGGCGGCGGTGGCGGCCGGCTGCGGCTGCGGCGGCCGCTGCTGCTGCTGCGAGCTGCTGCTGTGCAACTCACGCACACAGCGACTTTCCGGCAAACGAGGGTGAACTCCGGTGATGGTCGGGGGTTCATGGCGGTGCAAGGGTCGGAGGGAGGTCGGGGCGGCATCCTAGGGGCTGTCGGTGGTGGGTTGAGGAAGGAGAACGTAAAACACCAAGGGCGACGGCTATGTGCGTAAAAAGAATAGGGCGGCTCGTTTTTTTTGTTTTCTATGAGATGAGGTAACCTAGGTTGCCTTATAAATAGATGAGGGCTGATAACATGTGGGTAGGGCCAGTTTGGGGTAGTTAGGGTTTGTTTTGTAAAAATTGTTATTATATATTATTAAAAGCCCAAATATCTCACACCCTCTCTCTCTCCATGGGTATGTGTGCGGCCAAGACCAAGAATGGGCTGGGTCAACATAATATAGGATGTATAACATTATAAAAATTATATTAGGGGATATAAGCCAAGAGAAACTTAGGGTTAAACAAATAATTAAACTGGGGAAAAAGTGAAAGTGGGTCAAACGAGTCTCTAAAATTATGGGATAAATATTGGGGTGACCGTGACGATGAGAGAAACAAAACTAAGAAGACGGATCACAAGTTACGACGACGAGAAACAAAACTAAAAATAGAAAGGCCTCACAACAAAGTGAAAATCGCGACGTCTCATCAAACAAAGTCAAATCGTGGGAGAACGACCCGTGAAATGACGTTCCAAAATAATTCCTCAATTTAATACTCTTCGAGAGGGTCACAACGGCATATCACACCAAAGGGTTCAGATACAAACAAGGTCTAAAATAAATACGTGCACAAACAAGACTATGTGCACGTAACGCATACGATCGAAAACAGACCGTGACAATAATCATCTCATTCTAGTAATTATATGGTATTAATTATCCTAAGTATGAATTCGTAGAATCATTTACTTAGAGAATTTCCTTAGACTTATAGTCAGGTCATTACGTATTCAGATGTAGATCTCGATTATGAGAAATTAGTGACCGATTAGAAACTTAAGTCTTAAACGGTTCATGGTCATAGATGTGTCGAGAATAGGATATCGACACATCGGTTAGATCATTATGTCTTTGTCTTACCTTAGAGTAATGATGATATCATAGTCATTCGACTTGGCAAAGTCGGAGACGAGACACATGTGCTCATTAGAGAATGAGTTCACTGAACGAACAACTTAGAGTTATTAAATGGTTAAGATTTAATTAGACTGTCTATAATAACTCTAGAGTGATGATAGGTAAGCTGGTCCTTAAGACCTGAAGTCATCAGTACGAACCTGTGAAGGGACAATGTCACTTAGATCTATGATCTAGCTTCGAGGCTTGGCCTGATGAAAGATCTTAGGTTGGGTGACACCTGAAGCTCACGAGGGAAGTAGAAGACTAAGATGGGATTCGTCTCTTCCGTTAAAGGGAAGTTAGTATCACTAGATCAGTACAGTCTTTGTGTTAATCCTCGGCCGGGGTACGTTGTAGGATGTACAACGTGAATACGACAAAGACCGCTGTATACTGACCGATGCTGGCTAGTGGGGTTGACGGTAAACCATACCCTAGGCCACGTAGAGACACAATCTTAACGAATGGACTAAAACTGCGGAATTCATCACTGACAATAGTCAGAGTGATCCCGACAACACGTTCGTCGATGGGTCAATCATGTAAGTATGATTCTGAAACAGGGACGACCCTTGCTGCTCGTGGTTACCGTCGTCAAGGTGTTTCGGGCACCAACCTATAGTAGGGTCAGGCTGTAGGGTCTCATACCAAGTAGTATCCACGTCTTAGTAAAAGGAAGAACGTTAAAAGGAATTTATTCGATGAAATGGAATACTTAAGTCCACAAGTTAGTTGTGAGTTCAAGTTTAATAGGGGACAAATTTTGCATGCGATGCAAACTATATTAAATGTGTCGTAAACTATTTACGACAATATTTAATAGAATAAACACGTTAAAAAGGTTACCTGGATGACAGGATCGTCCTGTTCTAAACACAGGTTCAAACCGCGTCAATAACGGAGTGCAAATGCACAAGTTAGAGCCAAAACAGTCAGTCTAAACAGTTTGGACTGAAACTAGCACAAAGGGGTCAGCCCAAATAGGTTGGGTTGACCCCAGCCAAAATTCAAAGGGAACCAGCCCACTTGGGCTGGACGCTCAAGCCAAATGGGCTTTGGCGCCCAGCCCAAGCGGGGCAGGCTCTGACCTGCCCAGTGGGCAGGGCAAGTCCGCCAGCGGGCTGTGCCTGCCCGCTGTACGTGCATAGCCCAAGCTCGCCTGCTGAGCGGGTAGGTGCCAGGCCCGCCCGCTCATGTGGGCAGGTCCGCCCGCTTCAACAGGCAGACCTGCCAGCGCCATAGAGGCGCGTGCAGTGCACGCGGGCCCACTAAACCTTAGGGTTTAGTGAGATTTTTTGGCGGCTAGGACTTGTCCATTTTTGTGTTTTTTGCTAACTTTAAGATTACATTTGAGGGGTCAAACACCGTCGGATTGACTCGCTGTTTGTTCCTTCGCATTCACCATTTGAAGCTCTTCGAAATTATAGCTTATATGGTGTCTGAAGTTCAATGGTGAGGGAGATTATATTCATTGAAGTTGGGCCTTTGAGAAAGGATTACTAACTTGATTAACTTACTTAAATCCATCTTCATTTAACTTTGTCCCACATTGCTCGTGACGAAAAAGGAGGAGCCGACTCCCTAAATAAATAGGGGTGCCCCCTCTTCGTTGTAGAGTGCACCATGTGATCGATTCGAGAAGCTCCTAACTTTTGAGCAAGCTCGATCGTGAATTTAAATATTCCTCTCCTCTTTTTCTTCATATCCTCCCATCGGGTCCTAGCAAGACTACGATGAGGTTTGGATCGGATCCAGACGTATTTGACGCGGGTCTGCTCAAGTGAAACTTTCTTCAGTAAGTGATCGGCTCGGAGGCGGCTCGGGTAGATCAGTTTGAGGGTGCAAGGCTGCTCGACTACGAGGAGCGAAAGAAGGTGGTGCGGTACATCTTGCCTGTCCCAAGGCCAAGATTTCGGGTATGTCAGTTAGTAGCTTTTTAGAATAATTAGTTTAATAATGTCGCAGTAGGCTAGTTCCCTCTTGGGGTGGTCAGATCCACCCCAAGTTGGCATAGATCTTGGTGAGGTTCTGGCTCTCCTTAGGGCTCGCTAAAATGTTTAGCATAGTTTTCGTATTTACGATGTGCATGATTTCCCCTCTTTTGTCCGTCCGGCTTAGGGCGCGCACAGATCTGAGCTCTGAGGGTCTGCCAAAACCCTTCAAAATTGTCGCAACTATGTTGTGAACTGGTGCATGCTCTCGCGCTACACAAGTCTAAAATAACTCAAGCTAGAGCCTCACTCTGGCACAAGCCTAGTCGAATTATTAGCATTAAGATCGACAATATAATTCAATTCTCACTCAAGTCCACTGTCGTGTGACGTTAGTTCGAATCTAAATTATGATGGTTCGTATTCATCTTACAGTCATACAGATGAATATAATTATAGAAATATAATAAATATGCTAGCTTTGGTCACTCTTGTGCACCAAATCTAGGATATCCGAATTATAGATCTAAATCAAATATCTAGAGCTTCCTATAGATCAAGATCATCTCTCGAGCTCTCAAGATCTAAGTAGAAATCCCTAGCTATTTATAGTTAATCGACCATAATCTAACCCTAAAATAAGTTTAGTAATAAGGGTTTTAATTAATTTCACATATGAAACCTTAGATCTATAGGGTTCATCCATTTGCCCTAGAACAAAGAGACTATTCACTAATAAGCATGACCATAGCAATAAGATTCATGGAAACAATAAGATTCATCATTGCAAAGAGATTTAAACAAGACATATTCATTAAAGCAAATAGATCAAAAGTTTAGACAAACCGATGTTCTCCAAAGCTTTAAAATAATAAGAGAAAATTAAGAACTAGGGCTTCTCTAATCAATACCAAAAGCAAAAGAAAATAAAAATCAAGTCTTTTTCGTTGTCTCTAGCCGTCCCTAGCAACGGCTACCTTGTTTCTTATTTATACAAGTCCAAAAACCTAAGAAAAAGTCAACCCAAATACCCAAAACCTGAGTTACAGCTTATTTCCAAATTCTGGCCGCAATCTCACTCGGTCGAGTGATATTTTCTACTCGGTCGAGTAGGAATTCCTGTAGAAACTCCAACAATCAGTGCTCTGTTCTTCTCTTCACTCGGTCGAGTGACCACTTCACTCGATCGTGTGAAAAGGCTACTCGACCGAGTCAGCTGCTCTAGCAGAGGTGGATTTGGCCGACTGTCTTACTCGATCGAGTGAGTTTGCTCACTCGGTCGAGTGACTTTGATATACTTTGGAGCTTGGGCTAGGCTAGAGTCAGCCTCACTCGGTCGAGTGGATTGCTCCACTCGGTCGAGTGAGCTGATTAAATGAACTTGATGCTTGGTTTCTCCTTCTTCTTCATTTCTTTCTCTTTCTCATTGCTTTCTCTTGCTTCTCCTTCTCTTCTAGCACCATAAGCTCCTCAGTATTATAGCCACTAATGCTCTGGCATGCGTGCATATGCTCATAGCTTCAATTTGTTCCCGATTGCTTCATATTTCCTGAAAATCCAATAAAACATAGAAATAATGAAATTCATCCAGAAATCATCCTTTAAGATTCAATTATGCAATATAGTCAATCGATATGACATGAAAATTGTCACGCCCCGCTTCCCAAAAATGTGGAGGCGAGACGTGAGAAGGTCCGCTCAGACTTGAAGCTGCAAAGCTCCAAGCCCGATAAGCGTCAATCAACAATAAATTGGCAGGTCCTTGCAACGCAATACGAAACAACGATAAGAATAATGAAGTGAGACAATAAGCAATTTATTCAATCTCAGAATATCCATTAAATAAATTACAATATCACAGAAAAGCCACCAGGCTCAAAAGAAAAAGCTATGGCCCATACATGGCCAACAAGGTACAACATACAAGCAAGGGTGCCACGCACCAACAACTAACAGCAAACCTAAACAAGGAAGAGAACACAAGCGGCCTCTAAGACTGGTCACCAATGACCACAAACTCCTCCTCGGTAACCATTGGCTCAGCGCCAGTAAACACTACGTCCTCTGCAACGGCCTCTAGCTCAGGATCTAACATGTGTCACCCAAAAGAGTAAAGGGGCACATGTCAGCAAGTCTACAAGAGACTTGGGCAAGGAAACTGAAAGGGAAGTAAACTAACAACCTAGCAGTTATAGTAAAATGCAATGACATGGCAGTTAAGTATGATGCAACAGTTTAAAGGAAGAGACAAGCACGCACGATGTAGCAAAAGCTACCAAGTCACTAATTCACGATTTTCACTTATCACGAATCACTTATCACGAATCACTTATCACGAATCACTTTGTGCTCAGAGTTTCCGTCTTTTGGCTAGAGTGGCTGATCGGGCCAACTCCTAAGCTCAAGCGACCGTTTAACCCTACCCCTCCACGTGTATCGAGCGTTGGGATTAGCAACACACTATGCTCGCTTCTGGATCACGAGCCAGGAAGTGTATTTGGCATAGGGGTGCACCTAGCCTCAAGTCACAATGTAGGAGTCAAAATCCTACTCGCCGCAGCTTACATTTTAAAGTAGCGTGTGCTACACAAACACGATGAACAAGCAAGTATGCAATGACATGAACAGATATTCACGTACCGTTAATTGAAATTAAACATGACATGCACGCATGAAGGAGGTGACTGATCTAGCTTCGTTTTCAAGCTAGGTCAAAGGCATCTAGGCAGCTATCCTTTCACTGCCTAGTCTCTTTTATGCTAAAACAAGTAAATGGCCTAGAACATGGCCTAAAACCCTAAGTGGCAAGTTTCACTTGCCTAGCACCGAGGATGACGATCAACGAGGCACGTCGCACAAAAAGCTAATCTACGGGAATGGAATCGCTGCCATGGCAAAACAACATTAGAACAACATCCAACCTAGTTTCTATTAGGGTTTCAATAAAATCACAAAGAGGGTTATGAGAATATTAAAGGATCGAACACTACCGTATAGAAGTAGAAGATGGATGCCGAGCAAGCACGGCGACGGAAGAACGATCCGAAGAACTATGGCTCAGATCTGGAAATAGGGGAAAATCTGGAGAAATGTGATTTTTGGGGGTTTTGGGGGGTTGGAGGCGACCTAAAGCATGAAGGCCGGCCTAAATGGAGGGTGAGAGGGGCTCTTGAGGAAGGAGGAAGGGCTAGAGGAAGTTTGGGGAAGATCAGAGGTCTAGGGGAAGGGAAATGGCCAAGAGAAATGAAAGAAAGAAAAGAAAACGATCGGGCGTATTTATAGGAATGAACCGGAGGCCGCCCAAAAATTAGGGTTTCTGGGTGATTTAGTCGGTCAACGAAGGGTGGCTGACCGACTAGTTTGGGAACTAGTCGGTCGGTCGTTCAACTGTGACCGACTAACATCAAACAGCGAAAGAAGGAAGAAATCTGGGAAGTGAATTAGTCGGTCTGTGAAGGCCCGTCGACCGACTAGTTTGTAATCTAGTCGGTCGGTGAGTGTTCATGGACCGACTAACGATAAACAGTAACTCGACTGTATAGAAGAACTCAGAATTAGTCGGTCTGAGTACAAAACTTAACCGACTAGTTTAACAACTAGTCGGTCGAAAGATGAACTTAGACCGACTAAACAGAAACAGTAACTTAGGTAAAATTAATCAAAGGAACTAGTCGGTCTGAGAGCAAGTTCTGACCGACTAGTTTCACATCTAGTCGGTCGGTGGTTGTTCTTAGACCGACAAGAGTAAACAGTAACTTCTGAATAATTGATTCAATTAACTAGTCGGTTTGAGAAGAGTTCCTGACCGACTTTTTTGGAATCTAGTCTGTTGGTTCTCCTTCTTGAACCAACTAACGTGCACAGAAAGTGCCGAATTGAAGCGCGAAGCTTCGGGAAGATTCCTACGGCTTCTAAGATCAACCTACCTCTAAGATATGAGCGATATGAAGCTCGTCATGAGTGACTTACTCCAAGCTCAACGATCTAAGGAAGAAGCTAGGAAATCACAACGAAACGAACGAAAGTGAAAGCTACGGAGACGGAAATCACACGCAAGGAGAAAATCCACCAAGACATATATATATATATATATATATATATATATATCGATAACACTAATATAGAAAAACCAGTCGTTACATCCTACCCACCTTAGAATAAAGTCCGTCCTCGGACTTTCTAACATATCTAGTCGCTCTGGTAACTACCCTCAATCAGCATCACATTACATTTCAACTAGGTATATTCAATACAAGTGCTCATATATATGCACTAGGTAGTCAAACATTAACACTACTAGCATGTATCATCCACGCACATCATACTCTTATACCTATCATAGCCATTCATACTCATACATGTATCTCAATCATATATATACACATCCCTTATATAGCTATTACTTCCTAGCACGAAACAATAGTCCAGATACTCACAACCAATTAAATAGTTCACACCAGTAAATACCATCGTAATACTCTACGTTAGGTAGCTACCTATGAACAAGGCAATAAGAATACACTACTCCCTATATCTCCTAGTATACATCCAATACCAAACACGTCAACACACGTAATCACACCACACCATCTAAACTCAAGTTATTATATTTAATATACTTCCACCATCATTATAATTTCACAATATATATTCATTCAAACGAACACAGATACTTCACCATATATTTACTTCAAATATAATCCTATAACTATAATCACGACACGCCACACATGCCATGGTCACCAATACTTATAATTAGGCACATACTTACCCGTGCATGGTGCACACCCACACACGCTAACATTTCATTCATATTTACCAATCATACAATTATAAACTCAGTACATCGACACGCTTAGTTTTAGCTAGCACATATATATATTCACGCAGGCAAGCCCCCCTAATAAATAACTATACCACAAGACCAACACCTATAACTATATACTGGTTTAGTGACCCACAATCATGTGCGTAACACAACCGGACACAAACAATCCAAACATTATACATACATCACCCAACACTATACACCAACCACATATAATTACACCAATGTACATAGAGTATACCCACTCAAGCTTGAGTGAGACTCAAAATCATAGCAGAGTATTTTATATACACAACACAGCATCCATACATATACCAATACTATTCTAATGCATACACATCTACCAACATAACCATATACATATCATAATGTCAAACACCCTTAATATTTAATCAGGTAATACCACATATTTCAATCACTTTATATACCATAATAATATTACAGGCATCCGCACACTTATAATTACAATACTCTCCCTATTAAAAGTATTTATCTATAGTCACACCCATGTATCATATATATTCATACCATATCCACCCATCTATAATTGGCACATCAATACACTTACTTCATCTATTAGTTAAGATATGCAGTAGTCGGGTATACCTCATGGTATACACGCATACGACATCTCATAAAAACAAGTAATACCAATCAAAAAATTATAATCCTACTATCATATGTTTATCACTCTTATACTCATGCAGCTAATACATAACTACCTACATACAACATACCAATACCAACCACAAACAACTTCATATGCATCATGAAATTTAATACACTACGACGACACATCAAATTACACTAATGGGGCACACCAAACTATATTAAGGTTGACACGGGCGACGACAAGCTCTATTGGCTAGACGAAAGGAAAGCAACTGAAATCAAAAGCGTAACGAATAGAAGGATCGAAAGCATGAGAACGGTCGTGTAGTGATGTAATGATGCTCCATTAGGATACAAGGAAAATAGTATGTAAAAGATATAAGTTAAATGAAGAGTACGAAACTGGTCGATAAAATGAGTCGTTCGAAATAAGCTTGAGACGTATATACATAACAAGAGGAAATGGTTTATTTAGCTTATATAAAGCTATCACGAGTAAAAGTAAATCATTTACACGAACATATAGGGCATATGTTAGAAAATGATATGCGGTAGTAGTTTTAAAAATTTTGGAAAAAGGTTTCGAGATTCAAGGAACGAAATCAGATCAAATATAGTGTGGGGAATTTAAGCTTATGCCAAATGTTTTTCCAAGTCTTAAAACTGAAGAGAAATTCCAATAAACCGTATTGAAAGAACTTTTAGAGAATCCGGATTCGCCAGCAGAAACTGATTTATACAAGGGTCTTAACACACGAGCACAACGAACATAGTACCGATATATAAAAATAATTGTAGTTCTATTTTAGAAATCCTTTTTAGAAATTCGTATGATGAATGGAAAGGTAATAACATCTTAGTAGTATGGAAGTAAGTGGGAGGATATACATATATAGAATTATTAAATTGGTAATAAAGCTTTAAAACCGAATTATGGAGGTCTAAATCAGGAAATGGTTTTGAAAGGTAATTCTACGAAAATCTGAACTGGGGAAAACGTTGAGCATAAAATCGACTTGCTGAAAGCTGAAGTCCCATGTGACTTGAAAGGTATATAAGAAGTAAGCACGATGCGGTATTCGAATAAGTTTTAATGGCATAAGTAAGAAAAGAAAATTATAATTCGGGTTAGGAAAAACAGAAGTACGGTTCAGAATAAAATTGGTATATGAAAAGGGGTAAGACATTTATATCGATATGAAAATATAGGCTGGAAAATATTATAAACTAATAATCAAAAAATCTCGACAAAAGTTTCAATATTTAGAAAAGAACAAATAAATTTAAGTCGCGAAAGAGTATGAAATCTAATATATATATTTAAAAGTTTTCGAACAAATTTGAACTTAGCGAAAGAGGAACATCGAAAATACTTTTAGGGGAAACAAGGATTTGCCACAAGAACGGGTTGGTATAAAGACTTGAAGTACGGGTACGACAAACTTATAATTAGCACATATTCATAAATTAATTGGAGTTCTATTTATCTTGAAAGAAGTATTTTAAAGTACGTATGGTAAATAGCCAAAATGAATTTCGCAATTTAGAAAAGGTGGCATATCGAATTATCGAAATAGTACTAAAGTTTAAAATCAAGTGCAGACGATATATGTTAGAAAAATAGTTTCTAGATAGTAATTTAAAATTACGACCAAATAGTCTTCAAAATCTAAGAATGACTTTTAGCTCAAATGGAAGTAATGGAAATATATTGAAAGAAAGTTTAAAACAAAATTCAAATCGAGTGGAAACTTTTAATAAGGAAAAATTTGAAAACGACTTTGGAAGAATCAAGATTTGCAACGGAAAAGATTTGAAAGGTCAACGATAATAGTAAGGAGGGGGTCATGTGAATCGAGGGCAATGAATGTGGTTGTGTGATGACTGCACCTAAATTACGATTCAAGAAAACTACGATGAAAACCCACGGTCAGTAACACAGGAGTGTAGTGACCAGGAAAAGATTGAATTAGAGGGGTCTAATCGTCGGTTGACTAAAGGTCAAGAAAAACTTAACACTAAGGCTTCCTAATGGCTAGAGTATATTAGAGGCCTCAGGGAAGGTTCTAAGAGAATCGAGATCATGTTCTGTTGGGCCCGAAATCGATGAACCCAAGCGAACGGCTAAAGAAATCCTAGGAATCTATCATGGTCAGAGCTAGACATGAACCACTAAGGTAACTCTTAAGACTATCATATCAATCACTAGTATGGAGTCTAACAAACAATCAGGGACCTCTAACTAGCAAGCACAAACTTCTAACTAAGTCTCACTATAGTTCTGACCTAATGGATTTCCTACCAAGCTGGGACAGGTGCTCTAACACGTCTACCAGCCACCTAAGACATAGGAACGCTAAAAACCTAGACTCCTGGCTTATAATTTGTATGTTCTAATTTATTTAATGGACATTCTATAATTATTATCGTTGTTCCGATAGCTCGCATTTGCAAATGGACCTGCATGGGCCACCAATAAAACCTGTCACGCCCCGCTTCCCAAAAATGTGGAGGCGAGACGTGAGAAGGTCCGCTCAGACTTGAAGCTGCAAAGCTCCAAGCCCGATAAGCGTCAATCAACAATAAATTGGCAGGTCCTTGCAACGTAATACGAAACAACGATAAGAATAATGAAGTGAGACAATAAGCAATTTATTCAATCTCAGAATATCTATTAAATAAATTACAATATCACAGAAAAGCCACCAGGCTCAAAAGAAAAAGCTAAGGCCCATACATGGCCAACAAGGTACAACATATAAGCAAGGGTGCCACGCACCAACAACTAACAGCAAACCTAAACAAGGAAGAGAACACAAGCGGCCTCTAAGACTGGTCACCAATGACCACAAACTCCTCCTCGGCAACCATTGGCTCAGCGCCAGCAAACACTACGTCCTCTGCAATGGCCTCTAGCTCAGGATCTAACATATGTCACCCAAAAGAGTAAATGGGCACATGTCAGCAAGTCTACAAGAGACTTGGGCAAGGAAACTGAAAGGGAAGTAAACTAACAACCTAGCAGTTATAGTAAAATGTAATGACATGGCAATTAAGTATGATGCAACAGTTTAAAGGAAGAGACAAGCACGCACGATGTAGCAAAAGCTACCAAGTCACTAATTCACGATTTTCACTTATCACGAATCACTTATCACGAATCACTTATCACGAATCACTTTATGCTCAGAGTTTCCGTCTTTTGGCTAGAGTGGCTGATCGGGCCAACTCCTAAGCTCAAGCGACCGTTTAACCCTACCCCTCCACATGTATTGAGCGTTGGGATTAGCAACACACTATGCTCGCTTCTGGATCACGAGCCAGGAAGTGTATTTGGCATAGGGGTGCACCTAGCCTCAAGTCACGATGTAGGAGTCAAAATCCTACTCGCTGCAGCTTACATTTTAAAGTAGCGTGTGCTACACAAACACGATGAACAAGCAAGTATGCAATGACATGAACAGATATTCGCGTACCGTTAATTGAAATTAAACATGACATGCAAGCATGATGGAGGTGACTGATCTAGCTTCGTTTTCAAGCTAGGTCAAAGGCGTCTAGGTAGCTATCCTTTCACTGCCTAGTCTCTTTTACGCTAAAACAAGTAAATGGCCTAGAACATGGCCTAAAACCCTAAGTGGCAAGTTTCACTTGCCTAGCACCGAGGATGACGATCAACGAGGCACGTCGCACAAAAAGCTAATCTACGGGAATAGAATCGCTGCCATGGCAAAACAACATTAGAACAACATCCAACCTAGTTTCTATTAGGGTTTCAATAAAATCACAAAGAGGGTTATGAGAATATTAAAGGATCGAACACTACCGTATAGAAGTAGAAGATGGATGCCGAGCAAGCACGGCGACAGAAGAACGATCCGGAGAACTATGGCTCAGATCTGGAAATAGGGGAAAATCTGGAGAAATGGGATTTTTGGGGGATTTTTGGGGTTGGAGGCAACCTAAAGCATGAAGGCCGGCCTAAATGGAGGGTGAGAGGGGCTCTTGAGGAAGGAGGAAGGGCTAGAGGAAGGTTGGGGAAGATCAGAGGTCTAGGGGAAGGGAAATGGCCAGGAGAAATGAAAGAAAGAAAAGAAAACGATCGGGCGTATTTATAGGAATGAACCGACGACCGCCCAAAAATTAGGGTTTCTGGGTGATTTAGTCGGTCAACGAAGGGTGGCTGACCGACTAGTTTGGGAACTAGTCGGTCGGTCGTTCAACTGTGATCGACTAACATCAAACAGCGAAAGAAGGAAGAAATCTGGGAAGTGAATTAGTCGGTCTGTGAAGGCCCGTCGACCGACTAGTTTGTAATCTAGTCGGTCGGTGAGTGTTCATGGACCGACTAACGATAAACAGTAACTCGACTGTACAGAAGAACTCAGAATTAGTCGGTCTGAGTACAAAACTTAACCGACTAGTTTAACAACTAGTCGGTCGAAAGATGAACTTAGACAGACTAAACAGAAACAATAACTTAGGTAAAATTAATCAAAGGAACTAGTCGGTCTGAGAGCAAGTTCTGACCGACTAGTTTCACATCTAGTCGGTCGGTGGTTGTTCTTAGACCGACTAAGAGTAAACAGTAACTTCTGAATAATTGATTCAATGAACTAGTCGGTTTGAGAAGAGTTCCTGACCGACTTGTTTGGAATCTAGTCGGTTGGTTCTCCTTCTTGAACCAACTAACGTGCACGGAAAGTGCCGAATTGAAGCACGAAGCTTCGGGAAGATTCCTACGGCTTCTAAGATCAACCTACCTCTAAGATATGAGCGATATGAAGCTCGTCATGAGTGACTTACTCCAAGCTCAACGATCTAAGGAAGAAGCTAGGAAATCACAACGAAACGAACGAAAGTGAAAGCTACGGAGACGAAAATCACACGCAAGGAGAAAATCCACCAAGACATATATATATATATCGATAACACTAATATAGAAAAACCAGTCGTTACAAAAATATGCAAAAATAAAGTGTAAAATATGAGCATATCACGTAGTTCAGAAAGTTTTGCGAAGTCAACTTTTGAAGCCTTTATCTTTTGATCCAGATATCAGATTTGCAAACTGTTTACACCTACGCGACCATGATCTCACAGACTACATCAGGTGATATATCTCTGATTTTTTTATTGGTGTATTAAATTAGTTTGCATTTATTCTTGTGAGATTGTATTATGAATAGCTTTATTCAAAAGCTATCTTTGTGCTTAAACTCATAAAAAATATCTTGTACGGTGTGATCACTACCCGAAAGTGTGATCGGACTGATTTCTCTTTTTGGTTATAAAAGAGGGTGAAAGACTAAAAGGTTTTGGGGTTGGATCAGAGGCGGGGAGCCACTCCGGTATACATATTTGTGCTTGCATATCTCTGATCTTGTACTTTAAAATTTAATTTGTACCATACACCCTATTCACCACCCTCTAGGGTGTTTTTTCAATTGGTATCAGAGCAGGATTTCTTTGGACTTAAAGTCCAGTGAACTTTCGATCCTAATGGCACAAATTTCATATACTTATCCTAATGATCCCTATAACCAAAGAGAAGGTCAATCACATCGTAGATCACCTTGGTTTGATGGAACTAATTACAACTATTGGAAACAAAGGATGTCTATTCATATTAACGGTATTGATATGGAATTATGGAAGATAATTAGTGAAGGCTTCACCCTTGTAGAAAAAGCTACTCTTGAGTAACTAAAAAACAATTGGTTAGAAAGTCTAAATGCTAAAGCCATGAGCATCTTGTATTGTGGCCTTCATACTAATGAAACCACATTAGCTCTTGCTCCACTATTAAGGAAATATAGACTAGGTTCGAAGTCACACACGAGGATACCACTGCAGTTAAGAAAACTCAAATTCATATATTGATACAAAAATATGAGAATTTTTCTTTGCTTTCTAATGAAACCATTGACTCGATGTTCTCTCGTTTTGCAGATATTGTAAATCCATTGAAGGCGCTTGGAAAGGACATTCCAGAGGAGGACTTGGTTGGCAAAGTCTTATATTCTTTATATGGAGAATGGATCCAAAAGAGAAGTGTCATTGAGGAAGCACACTATCTAACAACCATCTATTTCGAGCAACTCATGGAAAAGTTGATGACATACAAGTTTCAAATGAAGATGATAAGTGGCGAGGCACCAAAAAAGGAGGAGAAGCCTCCTAAAGCGAAAAAGAGTGAAAAGAACTTAGCTTTCATGGCCATCAAGTGGATTTATGATGCAACCAATGAATCAGATGATGATGAGATTGCACTTGTGGTCAAAGGATTCTCCAACTGTCTACGCAACAACAAGAGAAGAACTTGAAATATGTGGGTGAGTAAGAAGAAAGATGGAGATGACAGGGGAAGTTCAATCCCTTGATATTTTACGTGCAACAAACAAGGACACGTGAAGGCAGATTGCCCTCTTCTAAAGGGCAAAGAAAAAGAGAAGGTTGGTGATGGATGGAAAAATGTAACTAAGTGAGGAATGATGGCAGCTTAGGGTGATAATGATGCAGATGAGCTCTCTTCCGATGACGATGCTTCTGACGACAATGGAACTTGCTTTATGGCGGGAGGATTAAATGTAAATTCTAATCCTAGCAAGTTCAATTTTGATGAAAGTATGCAAATAAGTGAAGACATGTCTTCTAACATGGAAGAAGCTTATGAATATCTAGTTGAACCCCTTAAGGAAGTGGCCCCTAGATACATTGAATTGAAAAAATTGCATGATTCTTTAAAAAAGCAACTAGGCAGTATGACTTATGAGCGAGACGAGTTATTCATCAAATGGAAGGAACAAAAAGAGATAATAAATAGCTTTGATGAAACCAAATTGGAGACTAAAATCCTAGAACTAAAGGATGATAATAGAAAAGTGGCTAAATTTGAACTTGAAAACTCCAATCATACCAAAAACTTGAAAGAAAAAATTAGCACTCTTAGTTCTAGAGATTCTGAAAAAAATTTTAAAGCACAAGATAGCAAGCTATGAGGAAAAATTAAAAGAGGTTGAAAAAGAAAAATCCAATCTAATAAATGGCTTAAACATAGCTATTGATTTGAAGACTAGTGAGAAAGAAAAAAGATATGAGTCTAGGATTAGTGAGATTGAAAATGAAAATCAACACCTTAGTTATACCATAAAGAAATTCACTTGTAGCCAAGAGGGCTTCAACAAAATGATTAATGGGCTTAACGATACTTCTAGCAAACATAATCTAGGGTTCCAAAAGAAACAACCTCAGAAAAAAATCTAGAAAGACCATGGAAAAGAATTTTACTAGACACATGGGCTCTCCATATTGCATACATGACCATAACATGTCTTCCACTCATGCACATGCCAATGTTACATGCTTTTATTGCAATAAAAAAGGTTATGTTATGTATGATTGCGTTGCTAGATATTATCCCGAATATTTTATATGGGTCAAGTATTGTACTAACACGTGTGGATCCAACATTTGGTTACCAAAAGATGCATCTTCTTTTGTGGGTGCATCTTCAAGCTCCGGATGAAAGCTTATGGTACCTTGATAGTGGTTGCTCAAACCATATGACAGGAAATGAATCCATCTTCACAACGCTATCAAGAAAGGATGGAGTAACTGTAACTCTTGGAGATGGAAAGAAATGTAAAATCTTGGGAAAATGTAACATTGGGAAACATCCACTTGTAGTTTGTTAATCTTGTAGATGGTTTAGCACATAACTTGTTAAGTGTGGGTCAACTATGCTCTATAGGCTTTAAGGTGCATTTTGAAAATGACGAAGTACATATTTTAAAAGGTGATGATATTCTTTTCAAGGTACATCTTATAATAACAGCTACACTATCAAACTTAGTGATTCAAATAATCTTAAATGTTTAATTGCATCACATAAGATTAGTTGGCTATGGCATCGTAGATTAGGCCATGCCATCATGGACCTAATCTTAAAGCTTGCTCGTAAGAAACTTGTGAGAGGTTTACCTCAAATTAGCTTTGAAAGGGACAATCTTTGTGATGCATACTAATTTAGTAAGCAATATAAGAGTAGTTTCAATCCTAAAAACATAGTCATTACTACTAAGCCATTGCAACTAATACAATTGGATTTATTTGGACCCGCAAAGGTTGCTAGTTTAGGTGGTATGCATTATTGCTTCGTCATTGTCGCTGATTTTTCAAGTTTCACATGGGTATTTTTTGACACACAAACATGACAGTTTTAAAAAGGTTAAAAATGAAAAATGTTTTTCTATAGTCAAAGTTAGGAGTGATCATGGATGTGAATTTGTAAATGCTAGCTTTGATGAATTTTGTGTTTCAAAAATGATATTCACATAATCTTTCCGCCCCGAGGACACCCCAACAAAATAGGGTGATTGAGAGTAAAAACCGTACTTTGCAAGAAATGGCTAGGATCATGATTCAGGATTATAAATTGCCATTATATTTTGGGCCGAAGCCATACATACTTACTACATTTTAAATCGTGTGTCCATTAGACACATTTGAAGAAAACACCTTAAGAGCTTTACGGAGAGTTGACTCCCAATTTATCACATTTTAAACCATTTGGATGCAAGTGCTACATTTGGAAAGTTGGTGAAAATTTGGATAAATTTGATGCAAAATTTGATGTTGGTATTTTTGTTGGGTACTCACCACATAGCAAATCTTATCGAGTATTCAACAAAAGGACTCTTACTATTCAGGAAACTGTGCATGTGCAATTTGATGAGAAACGTGCTATTAACGAATCTTCTAGTGCTGCAGAATCTTCAGAAATTATAGGTGACTTGGACAAACTAGAGATAAATACTAGCAATTCCAATGTGCAAGATGACACCAATGATGGTGTACCAAGAGAGGAAGGAGAAGCTGCTACATCATCACAAGATGTTTAGGATTGGCGCTTCAAGAAGGATCATCCTAAAACCAAATCCTTGGAGACACGATGAAAGGTATACACCCAAAAACTAGCTTTAATTTGATGGGTAACTCTTTATATCCATTTTAGAACCTAAGAATGTTGATGGTGATTTGAAAGATTTCTATTGGATTATGCCAATGCGTGAGGAATTGTCACAATTCGAGAGGAATCAAGTTTAGGAACTTGTTTCCAAACCCAAAAATCAAACAATCATAGGTACTAAATGTGTATTCAGAAATAAACTTGACAAATGGGTAATGTTGTGCAATATAAAGCTAAATTAGTATCCCAAGGATACAACCAAGAGGAAGGGATTGACTTTGATGAAACCTTTGCTACCGTCATAAGATTGGAAGCAATTCTGTAATGGCCCAGTTGCCATGTACGATAGGGTGTACTTGTTTGTGCTCCAAGATGTGTGTATGCGTATATACATGTGTGTATATGTGTAGTTGATGATATTGCTGTAATAAGTTGTGGTGTGTGTGTATAGTAGAGGGGAGTATGCAAGTAATGGCTAGTTAGTAATTAAGTGGGATGGTGTGTGTGTGTAGAGTAATGGCTCTTTAGTAATTTGAAGAGGGTGTGTGTGTGCATAGTAGCATGATGACTTGTCCTACTTGGATCCTTAAGGGTTAAGGAAAAAAGAAAAAAAAGAAAAGAAAGGAAAAGTCAAGAAAAGAAAAGAAGATGAAAGAAAGAGGAGAAAACTCTAGAATCCATTCATTTCTCTTCCTCTTTCTTCCCTTTTTCCATTATTTTTTCCTCATATTTCTTGTTATTTTTGGATTTCCCCTTCCCCTCACTTTTTGCCTCAATTTTTCATGGAAAAATCTCCTCTCTTCCCTCCTTTAAAGCCCTAATCCATAGTGCTAGCAAGTAGGAGTTGATGGAAGCTTAAAAGAGGAGATTGTGCATGCAAATGGGAGCTTTTGTGATGGAGTTTGGAGAAGAAGTTTTCATGAGGCCAAAGCTTGGATTTAGATAAGAAAATGAAGCTAAGAGAGGTAGGAATCCTACTCCACTTAGTATGCTATTAGCATGTTATGTTAAAAAAAGAAAAGAAGAGATTGCATTTTGTTAAGCAAGTTAATCCCTTTTAATGTTGTCATTCTTTACATTGCTCTCTTGTTGTACTATCATAGAGAGATTGTAGCTTTATCATATGGGAATGTTTCTTTAGCTAGGATAGTTGCAAAAGTTGCTAATTTGCTTGTAATTAGCTAAAGATGTTATCTTTAATGCTAATGTATAATCTTTATGAAATTCCTGAATTCTGTCTCAACTTTGCTGGCTCGTATCTATTGACTGAGTGAATAATACATTCTGAAAAATATATATTCATGTAGCTCTTTAAATTCTACCCCATGTTCATACATAATATGCCATAGGTTTAGTTCAGTAATTTGGAGTAAAAATTCCATTTTATCCTTACAACATGTCTGAATTTCATTTAGTCTGGGCACAGTTTGGCAAAATTGAATTCAGTCCATGTACACTCCACAGAAAATAGTGTTCTTGGTCTTATTGTAAAGTTAACAACCTGTTCTACAACTTTCTCCTAGTGTATGATTTCGAGATTCTAACTGCAACATAAATTAAAATATCAATTGTTACAGCCCTTAGAATTTGTCTGGAAAATAGTTTCGACATGTCTCACCAAACAATTCACCATAAATCACACGCGTCATATTATTTTCTGAAATTTGGTATGTATAAGTAAAACTGCCATATATACAACTTTGTAGCTGTGAGTTTTCTGAGATTCAAACTGCAATTGCTTGATAATGGCCTTGGTTGGTGACTGGGTGCACTTTTCTGGAATCTGATATGTTAATTTTGTAGTTAAGCTATGTTTATTGTTATTGACATCAATGGTGCTACTTGTTGCTATTACCAATGGTTGATGCCTCATTTATGTTCTTTCCACATGATTGTCTATGCATGTACATGATGCCCACCAAGTGTTTGTTGAAATGCCCCAATGGAATGAAAGTTGAGAAACATGAGAAATGAGTTGGTTTGGTTATAATGGAAGGGATGACACTTTGGTGCATGACCCACTTGTTATGAAAGAGGGGGGGGGGGGGGGCAGAATGAAAGCATTGTGGCTTTATGTTTCCTTATGTTCTTCCTTAAATTTTGTAAATTCATGAAAATGACTTAGTCCTCTTAAAGGAGGGTGACACGGGGATTAGGGGACACTATGTTGTGGGAAAAACATGAGGGGCTGGACAGTTTGTGGTGGTTGGTGGCCCTTCTGTTGTTGTCTGAGTGGCAGTGAGTGGCAGAAATGAGGCGAATTGACGAAGCATGGAAGGGGAAATAAGGGGAAAACGTGGCTCCTTTGTTAACCACATTGCATACTGGGCTGAGTGCCACAGCTAGTTGGGGTAGTTTGCCCGTGCCGCCCCAATAGGGGTGGGGTCCAGTCCTAAGATGGTCTATCCACTACTTAGGCTCCAAATCACTACTTGATAACGCTCATTACTTTTGTAGTACTTGGCTAATTCCATTTATGTAGTTTGGTGCTTGTGTCATTTTAATTATATTGTGACTCTCTTATGGCTTGTAATGTTATTTTGTATAGTTATGGTAGCTCTCTTACTTGATGTTTATGTTGCGCACTTTTATTTATGTTGTGCCAAGTTATTTTAATATATTCTCTTGTAGCATTTGCACTTCATTATGACTTACATCGAGATGTAAAGTAGTTGCATTTAGGGAATGACATACTAGTTTGAGTTTAGATATCCTACTGGGTCACACGTTGACGTGCCCCACCCTTGTCTTTTCAGATTGTGCAGTTGGTTGTAGGAAATGGAGTATGGAGTTATGGTTGAGGTGTTCGAGTGTAGGATTGGGTGGTGAGAGGAGAGGTGATGGATATTGTACTCTTGTGTTTTTTTCAAGGATGAGCTGTTTCGTTGTACAGATGTATAAGTTGATGTATAAGATAATGATATGTGATAACAGTGTTTCTTGGGTTTATTAGTGTTTTTTGTGTTCTTTGTTTCCTTTGTATTGGATGTTGGTTGTTTCTTGAGAATGCTATAGTCCCAGCAATGCGCAGTGGACCTGCTTTGAGTTTTTTCGTATTTTCCTTCATAACACTCGCTGCTCTGGGATCACCTGGGATGGATTCGTACCTTCTGGATATCCTGGTGAGTGGGGTGTTACAGTTGGTGGCCCATGCAGGTAACCAAACTGTGGCTGTGTATAGATATTGCGTGCAGTGTTCCGAGGGTAGTTTGGTCTTAAGGTGGGTAGGAGTCATGCCTTAAGATAGAGCTCTGATGTTAGGAGCCAAGGTGTAGAGTCCCTGAGGGTAGACATGTATATCTATTGTATATATATGTATGGTTATGTAGACATGGATAATCGATTGTATGTATATGTATGGTTATGTGTTGCATGGATGTACAAGTATTGTATGCCGGTTGTCGAGTATATCTATGTGCTATACTCATGTGTGTATCTGTAGTTATACATATGTATATGCTACTACCTTAACTACTCGTGTGACTATATGTCTGTATGTGATATTATATGTATACGTGTTAGTATATGGTTGCACTATCGGATGTTGGTACAATAGAGTGATTGTATTGATTGAGATGTATGTAGTAAGTGTGTGTGTGTGTGTATATATATATAGTGTGATATATATATATATATATATATATATATATATATATATATATATATATATATATATATATAGAGTGATATATAGCCAGTATGTGTGGATCCAGGGATCTATGTGTCCCACACATGTATGAGTGGGCACCTTGTTGGTATGTGCATATATTATGCTTGTCTATCCCTTTGTATATGCATTTGTGGTACTATATGTGATATGTTAATAGGGATATGTGTGATTGTACATGCTTGTATGTTGTGTTGGTAGCTATACGATTGGATGGGTATATGTGCATGTAGGTGTTGGTGTATAGCCATCTACTAAGGGGTGTATACATTATTGGATATACTTGTTTATGTTGGTATTTGTATGTTAGAAAAGTTATGGATAGAGGGTATTATATATATATATAGTGATATGTGTGCTTATAGTTAAACATACGTGTATGGTGGTATGATTTGTATAATAGCATGTATGGGTGTGTGCACATGCATGTGTAGATATGTGCTTAGTTATATATATCCGCTTACATAGTATGGATACGGGTGCCTTATCTTTAGTAGTAGGGATATTGTGTTGTATTGTGTTGCATGCTCCTAGGTGATGATGTATATATGTGCATGTTTGGATGTAACTTAGGGGACATACATGGTTGTATGTCTACATCTATATATAGATGTGTATATGTAGTAGTGTATTAGCCCTGTGTGGAGTATCATGTTTGTGTATGCTTGTGTGTATGTACATACGGTACGTGTGATTATGTTTGCATATATATGAGGTAGGTGTGTAATAATGTTAGCATGGACATGAGTGTAAATGTGTATACATGTACGAGTATTTGTATGTGTATTACTATTTAATATGAGTAAGTGTAAGCATATGAGTGTTCCTTGCTTTTCGTTTTAGTGTATATATGTCTGGGGGTAGAATGACCTTAATGACTATGGCTGCCCACCTTTGGTTAGACTCTTAGTTTAGACAGTCCGAGGACGGACTGTATTTTAAGGTGGGTAGAATGTAATGGTCCAGTTGCCATGTACGGTAGGGTGTACATGTTTGTGCTCCGGATGTGTGTATGCGTATATACATGTGTGTATATGTGTAGTTGATGACATTGTTGTAATTAGTTGGGGTGTGTATATAGTAGAGGGGAGTATGCAAGTAATGGCTAGTTAATAATTAAGTGGGATTGTGTATGCAGAGTAATGGATCTTTAGTAATTTGAAGAGGGTGTGTGTGCATAGTAGCATGATGACTTGTCCTACTTGGATCCTTAAGGGTTAAGGGAAAAAAGAAAAAAAAAGAAAAGGAAGGAAAAGTCTAGATAAGAAAAGAAGATGAAAGAAAGAGGAGAAAACTCTAGAATCCATTCATTTCTCTTCCTCTTTCTTCCCTTTTTTCCTTTATTTTTTCCTCATATTTCTTGTTATTTTTGGATTTCCCCTTTCCCATCAATTTTTCATGGAAAAAATATCCTCTCTTCCCTCCTTTGAAGTCCTAATCCATAGTGCTAGCAAGTAGGAGTTGATGGAAGCTTAAAAAAGGAGATTGTGCATGCAAATTAGAGCTTTTGTGATGGAGTTTGGAGAAGAAGTTTTCATGAGGCTAAAGCTTGGATTTTGATAAGAAAATGAAGCTAAGAGAGGTAGGAATCCTACTCCACTTAGCTTGCTATTAGCATGTCACGTTAAAAAAGGAAAAGAAGAGATTGCATTTTGTTAAGCAAGTTAATCCCTTTTAATGTTGTCATTCTTTACATTGCTCTCTTGCTGTGATATCATGGAGAGATTGTATCTTTATCATATGAGAATGTTTCTTTAGCTAAGATAGTTGCAAAAGTTGCTAATTTGCTTGTAATTAGCTAAAGATGTTATCTTTGATGCAATGGTATAATCTTTATGAAATTCCAAAATTCTGTCTCAATTTTGCTGGCTCGTATCTGTTGACTGGGTGAATAATAAATTTTGAAAATATATATATCTGTGTAGCTCTTTAAATTCTACCCCATGTTCATATATAATATGCCACATGTTCAGTTCAGTAATTAGGAGTAAAAATTACATTCTTACAACATGTCTGAATTTCATTTAGTCTGGGCACAGTTTGGCAAAATTGAATTCAGTCCATGTACACTCCACATGAAATAATGTTCTTGGTCTCATTGTAAAGTTAACAACCTGTTCTAAACCTTTCTCCTAGTGCATGATTTCAAGATTCTAACAACAACATGAATTAAAATAGCAATTGTTACAGCACTTAGAATTTGTCTGGAAAATAGTTTCAACAGGTCTCACCAAACAATTCACCATAAATTACACACGTCATATTATTTTCTGAAATTTGGTGGGTGTATGTAAAGCTGCCATATATACAACTTTGTAGTTGTGAGTTTTCTGAGATTCAAACTATAATTTCTTGATTACAGCCTTGGTTGCTGATTGGGTGCACTTTTCTGGAATCTGATATGTTAATTTTGTAGTTAAGCTATGTTTATTGTTATTGACATCAATGGTGTTACTTTTTGCTATTGCCAATGGTTGATGCCTCATTTATGTTCTTTCCACATGATTGTCTATGCATGTACATGATGCCCACCAAGTGTTTGTTGAAATGCCCCAATGGAATGAAAGTTGAGAAATATGAGAAATGAGTTGGTTTGGTTATAATGGAAGGGTTGACACTTTGGTGCATGACCCACTTGTTATGAAACAGAGGGAAAAGAATGAAATAATTGTGGCTTTATGTTTCCTTATGTTCTTCCTTACATTTTGTAAATTCATGAAAATGACTAAGTCTTCTTAAAGGAGGATGACACGAGGATTGGGGGACACTAAGTTCTGGGGAAAACATGAGGGGCTGGACAGTTTGTGGTGGTTAATGGACCTCTTGTTCTTGCCCGAGTGGCGGGGAGTGGCAGAAATGGGGTGAATTGACGAAGCATGGAAGGGGAAATAAGGGGAAAACATGGCTCTTTTGTTAACAGCATTGCTCACTGGGCTGAGTGACATAGCTAGCTGGGGGAGTTTGTGCTTGCCACCCAAACTAGGGGTGGGGTCCAGTCCCAAGATGGTCTACCTACTGCTTAGGGTCCAAATCACTACTTGATAACTCTCATTACTTTTGTAGTACTTGGTTAATTCCATTTATGTAGTTTGGTGCTTGTGTCATTTTAATTATGTTGTGACTCTCTTGTGGCTTGTAGTGTTATTTTGTTTAGTTATGGTAGCTCTCTTACTTGATGTTTATGTTGCGTGCTTTTATTTTTGATGTGCCAAGTTCTTTTAATATATTCCTTTGTAGCACTTGCACTTCATTATGACATACATCGAGATGTAAAGTAGTTGCATTTAGGGAATGGCATACTAGTTGGAGTTTGGATATCCTATCGGGTCACGCATTAATGTGCCCCACCGTTGTCTTTTCAGGTTGTACAGTTGGTTGCATGTGATAGAGTATCGAGTTATGGTTGAGGTGTTCGAGTGTAGGATTGAGTAGTGAGAGGAGAGGTGAGGGATATTGCACTCTTGGGTTTTTTTCGGGGATGAATTGTTTCGTTGTACAGATGTATAAGTTGATGTATAAGATAATGATATGTGATAACAGTGTTTCTTGGGTTTATTAGTGTTTTTTGTGTTCTTTGTTTCCTTTGTGTTGGATGGTGATTTTTTCTTGAGAATGCTACATGTACTATCCCAGCAGTGCGCAGTGGACCTGCTTTGAGTTTTTTCGTATTTCCCTTCGTAACACTCGCTGCTTTGGGATCACCTGGGATGGATTCGTACCTCCCGGTTATCATGGAGAGCGGGGCGTTACAAATTCGGATGCTTTTAGCATTCGTTAGTTTCATGAAATTCAAACTCTTTCAAATGGACATTAAGAGTGCTTTCATGAATGGAGTTTTATCTGAGGAAGTATATGTCAAACGACCTTCTAAATTTGAAGACTTCATCTACCATGATTATGTTTTCAAGCGTACATGCTTTATAGGGGCTCAAACAATCTCCTAGATCTTGGTATGAGCGACTAAGTAAGTTTTTACTTGAAAAGAAATTTCCGTGGAAAAGCTGGATAAAACTCTATTTGTTAAACATTAAATAAATATCTACTTGTAATGCAAATCTATGTTGATGATATTATTTTTGGTGCTACTAACAATCTACTTTGCGAGGAATTTGCTAAATGCATGTCTAGGGAATTTGAGATGAGCTTGATGCGGGAACTCACATTCATGCTTGGATTGCAAATCAAACAATCTGAATATGGAATTTTCGTAAATCAAGAAAACTATGCAAGGGAATTGGTGAATAAATTTAGGCTTTAAAATGCTAAGAAATGCTTTACCCCAGTGGCGCCGGTGGACAAAGACGAAAAGGAAAAGAAAGTGGATGAACGCGTGTATTGAGGTATGATATGTAGCCTATTATATTTGACATCTAGTAGTCCCGATAAAATGCATCATGTGTGTTTATGTGCTATGTTTAATCATGTCCTAAAAATTCCTATCTTTCTTTAGTTAAATGAATAATTCGGTATGTTAAGGGAACTTTAGATTTTGGTTTATAGTACCCGTGTTCCACATCATTTGACTAGTATGAAATTGTGAAGTGGATTTTGCGAGAAGTAGGACCGATCGTAAGAGTACTATGGGCACTTGCTAACTACTAGGTATGTCTCTAGTTTCATGATTTTCTAAGAAGCAAAACTCCATAGCATTGAGTACAACCAAAGCCGAATATGTTTTGGCGGGTTGTTGTGGTGCTCAAATTCTAGGGATGAGACAAACTCTCAAAGATTACGATCTTACTTTCCAACCTACAACCATTTGGTGTGATAATAAGAATGATATAGATCTATCTAAAAATTCCATTCTACACTCTAGGACGAAACATATTGATATTCATCATCACTTTCTTAGAGATCATGTTTATAAGAAAGATATCTCGACATCTTCACCAAACCCTTAGATCAAAAACAATTTTGTTTTATTCGAAGGGAGTTAGGGATTATGTCACTAATTGAGCATTAGCACGCTTATCCATGCACATACACATGGTTAAACATGGTATCTAACCTATATACATTGCACACTATTTCATGTCAATATAGGCTAGTTCATCCATTGTATGTGCATGCATGTCCATCATGAATATTATTGAATTTCATTGAGAATTTGCTATGAACCATGTTAGACATCCAAGAAACATTAAAAATGGTTTTGATGATGATGCGTCATATTTTTTGTAAAATCCACATGCTTGAATTATGAATGAAAGAGTGAAAGTTGTTAGCATGCCAAATTGTTTGAATCAAACATGTTGATTGAGTTTTATAAAATACAGAGAAATTTGGAGATGCTTAGACTCTAAAGATTTTGAAAATTTAAATTGTCTCCACACTTTTGTGCACTTAATTCTCTATGAAAAATTAAATAGCTAGAGTCAAATACGTCGATGCCTTCATGTGTTACTATTCTGAGACACCAATTTTGTAAGACAAAAAGAAAAGAGTAAACTAAAGAATACATTGAGTATGAAAATAAATAAATATTCTTAACAAAACAATTCCATACATGTTATATGTTTTTGATACCAGCGGCTAGTAGCCGGATTTCGGGGGGTTGTTGAGCAATGTGTATAAAATATGGTAGATTAAGTAACCACTTAGCGTACCTTAACTCCAAAGGACCCAAAATTTAACACCATGGTATCCTTTGTTAGGTGTCTTCCTACATTTGCTTATTGATTATTGCATATAGATGCAAGTTCATAATTTGTCTAAGATAATTTTATATTTTTTGAATTCTTGGTCTTTAAGTATTCTTCACTTGTCAAAGAATTTTATACTTTGATATCTCCTTGTTACTTTCTTATAATGAACATATGCTTTCAATGCTCATGACATTGTTTATAATTCGAGACCATGGGGAGAAAGCATTAATGTCATAATCGTCATCAATTTCGTGCTTCTTTGATATGGATACTCTGTTTCATGTCTAATTCTTAACTATTTCAACGATATCTATGGCTTTTTCGATTAATGGCAAAAGGGGGAGAGTATAAAATTTAAGAAATAAAAACTTATGATGCATTGATCAAGGGTGAGAGATACACATTGAGATGCACACTTTGACGGGGAGCTTGTCACAATTCTTCATGTGAGCACATAGATTGGGAGAGTTTTGTATGATGTTTCATAATCATGTGCATTATATGAATTTATCTTTAAAATTATATCTCAATTTTTCTAGGCTTGTTTTACATCATCAAAAAGGGAGAGATTGTCGGCCTAGTTAGCTCACAAACTAAGTCACATTTTTAATTTTGATGATGACAAACAAGTCACGTGGTACTAATGTTTACATTAAGTGATTTTAGGGGAAAATGTGCAAAAGAAATTATTTGTGCAAAAGAAATAAAATGTGTGGATAATTATTTGTGCAAAGAAATTAAAAAGAATCCTACTTCATCAACACTTATCCAAGATCCAATGTATCATGAAGATTGAAGATTTGATTGGATTCAAAAGGAGTTCTATCTAAGGAGGAGTCCTATCTTCAAGAAGAGTTTAATGACTCGTAGGATTTATTTCTTATCATATTTAAACCTCTCCATGAATCAACTCTAAGTTCCGCAAGGACGGAGGAAATCTTGAAAAGCCTAACCGGCCATCTCTTCCGCAAAGCTTCATCAACATCATCCCTTGTCGCAAGCCTCTCCTCTTCAAGTAGAAAAGCTTCATCTAGATCTAGAGGCAAGCCAAGTTAAAGTGCTCCTTGATCCAAGCTCAAACATCTTGTTACCGCAAGCCACAAAGTTCATCAACATCTTGTTGATGCAATTCAAGTTTCCATAAGTCATGGTCTTAAGCATGTACAAGTCATAGCCTTAACCATATACAAGGCATGGCCTTAAGCATCCACAAGGATTTGACGCAAGCCTGATCTAAGATTCATCAAGAGAAACTCATGGCCTTGAGCTTTTGTGGAAGATCCAAGCACGTTGCAAGCCAAGTCTTAAATCCTAGAAGATCGTCTACAACTCCATCTTCAAGTCCAAAGCCAAAGAAGATTTCAAGAAATCTAGTTCAATCTACAAAAGCTTAGGGATATGCTCTGTTGATGCTTCCTAAGTCACACATCCCTTTGGCAGACCAAGATCCATACATCTGGCTCGTGGGACCCCTGCACCATCTTAATTGCTGACCCATGCAGTAACCTGCCACCCCCAAGTCACATAATCTGTTGATAAACACAATTCTATGGTCATGGCATGTTGGAACCTCGCACCAAATCGCTTGCTGGCTTTTGGTGCAAGTGCTTGCTTAACACACAGCCAGTATACTCAGCTGTACGTCATTGGGCTATTCCGATTGAGTGAAATCAAGAAATTCATAGAGCCAGACTGAGGATCCATACGAACCAAAATTGCTTACTTTGCACATGACACAGCTCAAACAATTTTGCACAGCCAACTTCAGAAGCCTATATTTTTTGATCCAGACATCGGATTTGTAAACCATTTACTCATACACAACCATGATCTCACAGAATTCATCATGGTGATTTCTCTCTGGTTTTTTACTGTAGTATTAAATCAGTTTGAATTTATTTTTGCGAGATTGTATTGTGACTAGCTTTACTCAAAAGCTATCTTTGCGCTTAAATCTTGAACAATATCTTGTACGGTGTGATCACTACCTAGAAGTATGATTTGATTGATTTCTATTTTTGGTTATAAAAGAGGGTGAAAGCCTCAAAGGTTTTGGGGTCGGAGCATAGGCGGGGAGCCACTCCGTTATACATATTTATGCTTACATCTCGGATCTTGTGCTTAAAATTTTAATTTGTGCCATACACCTTATTCACCCACATCTAGGCTATTTTTTCAACAAAATTTTCAACCAACAATCCTACACTCTCAAAGGTGATATTACTCATATCGATTAATTTTCCATAAGTTAATCATCGTTGCAATATTTGAACAAGTTTTCCCCGTGATCGACCCATCTCATTAGAAATTTTACTACTTGGCAACCTCCCATACTTGGGAGTTAGCGTGCAATATTGTGTGCATGTCATTAGCTCACCTTATCTGGTCAGTTCACTTCACCTTCATAATGTGGAGCCGAGATCGAAGGGCGGTGCCTAGGAGAGTCTCCCTTATGATGTTCAGTTTACATGGTCGTCTCTTCTTGTAGCTCAAAAAGTTAAGGCTGGCGTGACATCACCTTCATTGAACCCTAAAAGAGTAGGCCAAGTCTTTGAAGGGACATATCTACTGACATGTCACGGTTTTACTCAAGTGCGGAGTAACATGCACATGCTGTGAGATCATGGGGATCAAACGGCCACGATTAGCTTCATTAGGGCAGGTAAAAAGGGGAAGGATGCTAGTGGCTTTCTTCAATAACACTTGGCCTAACCTCTTGCCTCTCTTTGCTTGTCTTCTACTGAGACGCTTCCGTGCCAAATGATCTTTGTGGTTGGAAACGTTGTCGCAGGAAAAGGTACACCTTCTTTTACCAAATCTTTACTTCATCGCTCGTAGTTATGTTCCAGTAGAAAATCCCCCCTTTCTTTGGTCTTCTGCCATTTTGCTCAAAACATGTCAAACGCTACCGCCTCGTTAGCCACCCCCAAGATTTATAACGAGGAAGAGGAGGATCATTCATCGTCGACACCAGAGGTCTCCATCAGCGGTGAGTGTGGTCAGCACCATGAGATGGTGGATGAGAATGCGGTGGATTCTGACATTCAAAGGTAGGCTAGATTTGTGTCCATGAAGAGGTGATTAACTTTTAGGGCCAACTACTTTGTTCATACCAGTGGGACCTCGTGATCTATTCCCCGTGATTTGTTGCACCAATCACACTACCCCTTCCTATGGCGCTTGCCAAACCGCTGATGGCCTCTTCACCAGGTCAACATACCCTGGTTAGGCTGTCGATGTCTTCTTCTTTTGACGTAAATAAGGATGCCTTTGACGTAGTTAGGGTGCTGACCTCTGAGGTAATGGAGGAAAAATAGACATGGGGAAGCTACAAATCTTTCAGGTGAAGGGCTTTAAGTCCAAGCTGACTGCGGTCGACCTGGGGGTGATTAGGGTGAGGTTCCATATTCCCCCCTTGGTAGGACTGAGACTTCCTTCCAAGATGAAGGGAACACATGAAAATCCACCTCCAGGCATGATTGCACTAAACTCGATGCATCTGGAGGCAGGGCTTCATCTTCTCTTTAACCGTCTTCACTGCTTCTTCATTTATCTTTCGAACTTGGCATCGTGCCATCTTGCTCCAAATTGTATCAAGAGCTTGGTCACCCCAACCACTATGTTTTCCTCCCACCAAAAAGTTGTTGGGATCCCAGTAGATGGCATACAAACACTAAAGGGAGGTTTGATTAGTGTTTTCAAAATTTCATTAATGCCTAAGTTACATCCTTAGGTACTTAATCAACACAAATACCTACTTGCAATAAAGAGATGTGCTTATCGGAAATTAAAACAAAAATGCAAGTAAATAAATTAAAGACAAAAGATCACAATGCAAACACATAGGAATTATCCTGGTTCACCCTTCAGTGGGATACATCCAGTCCCCAACCTCATTGGGATTTTCTCCACTCACCAACTCTCCAACAAGAGAGCAATATGCCTCAAATTAGAGTGCTTCCAACTAATACAAGTGCTGCTTTTCAACTAAGTGGTCATCCAAAACAATTCAACACAACCTCACCAAGTAAGGACATCAACACTTGAGGCTTTTCACGACCAACTAATACAACCAAAAATAAAACCTTACCACCACACCCTTCTGTGGATTTACAAACCTTTCTTGATGAAGAATTCTTACAACCTTTCTATAGCTAAATAATTGAAGTTTTTGTGAAGTGAATGCGGCTAAGAAAAATCTCTTTGATGTCAAGAATAAAGAGAATTAAAATACTTAGAGATCAAAATAAAACTCAATTGTGATCTCAAAATAATCAAGATGAAGCTTGAAGAGATTCACAATTAGTGAAGGCCAAGATGCTTAAAAGCTTTAAAACAAATTAAACCAAAGCCCTTGAAAACTTTTGAGACCTTGAGAGAGTTTAGAAAAAGCTTGAAAACTTAGAATATATACTCATTAATTTTTGAAAAAACTCCCATCACTCTCATTATAAATAGAGAAAAAAATCGTTGAAAACAGTTCCCTAAAATGCAATCCCAACGGAAATATCAACAGCTTTCTGTAAAATACGAAACTGTGTTTTTTCAGTCCGTTAGGCAAAAGTAGTCGACTCCTACACAGTCGGTAGTCAACTATCCATATCACGGTAGTCGACTCCCCAGACTACTGTAGTCGACTATTTTCGGGGATAGAACAAATACAATGTTTTCCAAAGAAAAGTAGTCGACTCCTACTTATCAAGTAGTCAACTCCTATTTTGATATATGGAAAAACTTCTAGAAATAGTTCCAATTGTCATTCTATTCTTTTTCAAAAAAAATTCTAAATAATTTAAGAAGTTTAAAATATGATTTTAAATATATCTAGGTGTGTATGCAAGCTTCGACTAATAGTTTTAACATTCTAAGATAAGAACAAAAAGATATAAAATACACCACTCACACTACTAGGAGTCTTAATGCATTTTTATTGGCTCTTGACTTGTCTTGAGAGGTTTTGCACTCCACAAATCCTTGGAAGAGCTTCAAATTGTCAATGATTAGCTCCAATTCATAGGTTCATCAAACTTCAAGCTTTGATTCCATATTATAATTGCCTTTAAGCTTGAGTTGACAATTGTTAACTTTTTTCATACACTCACAAATCATCTCACAAAACATCCTTTACAACACTAATTGTTTGGTTATCATCAAAACTAACTTAGGGGTAATGTAATAACCAACATTATCTCCCTTTTTGATGATGACAAACAACTTTGATAAAACTATGAAATTATAAAATTGAACTTCTTACTCCACCTACACGGGTGCAAGATTGCTATGGAGAAGCAACTCTCCATGTATTAATGCTTGTTAGAGGTAAGCAACTATAAAGCACATGTATCATAATTGTTACCAAAGGTGCTAATGTGAGTGTACATATATGTGTGAAGTCAACAAGCTACAATGTGTCACATATATATCTCTCCCTTACATCACACACATATATATCTCACCCTTTTGACATAGTCAAAAAGCAATAAGGAGGGTGATCTATAAGCAATATAGAGTGTGACATAAACACTAAAAACATGTCATGAATAAAGATAATCAATTAAGCTCTTTCTCACTAATGATATCAAGATCTTTAAGCAATTTAATAAATGAATCTATTTTAAGAGCCTTAGTGAGAATATTAGCTACTTGATAATCAGTAGAAATATATCTAAGTTCAATATTTTCTTACTTCAATGGTAATCAATAAATCTATGTCTAGCATCTAAGTGTTTAGTTCTAGAGTGTAATACAGAATTCTTAATCAAACTAATAGCACTCTTATTATCACAGTAAATCACAGATGTATGACACTTAATACTATATTCAGATATGGCTTGTTTCATCCAAAGTACTTGTGCACAAACAAGTCTGGCAAGAATATATTCTGCCTTAGTAGTAGATAGTGAAACAGAATTTTGCTTTTTGCTAAACCAAGAAACAAGGAAATGTCCAAGGAAATGACTAGCTCCACTTGAGCTTTTTCTTGTGGTTTTGCAAGCAGCATAATCAGAATCATTATATGAAATAAGATCTAGTGTGCAATATTTTGGATAAAATCAACTAAAGATCGATGTGGTTTTAAGATACCTAAATATATGTTTTACTGCTTTAAGATGTGATTCCCTAAGGTCTGGCTGAAATCTAGCACAAAAACATACACTAAACATTATATCAAGCCTACTAGTAGTAAGATAAAGTAAAGAGCCAATCATACCTCTACGTTGAAAAATGATAACTAATGACATTTTCTCTTTCCCATAAGGTTTTGATGATACAAATATTTATATAACTTATGTGTATACTAACACTCTCTATGCAGATAGCTAGATTAACATTTCATCTCAATATCATGGTTCAAGATAGATATACTCAAATCAAGTTATGTTGCAAGAATCATTACAATCAAGATGAAGTTCAAGCTTAAAGGCATATTTTGTTTCTTGTTGTAATGATGTAATAATGTTGTAATCTTTTCATTTTTCTTCTTGCACATACTTAGATTGGTAAATCCATGATGATGACTGATCTAAGAAACCTAAGTTTCCCGTATCCTTTCTAAGTCCTAAACCTTATTAGTCAACTAACATTTTTTCTGGTTGACTAACCTCTCTTGCATAAAATCCCATTTTCTTAGTCCTAGATGTCGAAAAGATGTTTTCTAGCGGACAGGACCATTTGCATAACTTTCATTTTTTTGTCTTAGTCGACTAACATTTTTTCCTAGTTCACTAAGAGTCAGTTTTCAAAACAGATCTATTTTTGATCGTTTGTTAGTTATAATCCTAGTCAACCAATTATTTTTTCGGGTCAACTAGAGGTAGTAATAACGACTATATTTTTGACCGTTCGTAGTCTTAGTCGCCTAACCAATTTCTTCTAGTCGACTAAAAACAATTACTACGGCTATATCACTGACCATTTACTTTGCCAAGTCGACCAATTATTTTTTCTAATCGACTAATGGCAGTTCAGGTAGTTTTGTAACTAACCGTTTTCTGATCGGCTTAAGTAGTTTTTTGGCAGTTATTTGGGCACCCTTTGATTGAGGAGAAATATTGCATATTTTCCCCCATATACTTTCGTTTTGTGCATACATATTATTCATTTAGCCTTAATATATACGTTTTTAGAATATCTTGTGAAATTCGGGCTAGTTACTTGTTTATGCATAAAAACACCATATCTATAGATTATTTTTTGCATTCCATAGTTTTCAAATGTGATGTTTATGATTTTCTGAACATGTCACATATTTTAATATAATTTTCGGAGACTTAATGCAAAAATTTTGGAATTTGCAGGACCAAACTTCTGGCCCATCAACACCAGACGTTTGTTGTATCAGATTTGAGATGAAAAAAATCTTCGAGACTCACAATCCGTCTAAAGCACATCAACCAGACATCTCAATAGTGCTTCAGACGTTTGGGAAGTGTACTCCAGACGATCGAACTGTCTAGATAAATCATGGCTCAAAAAACAAAAAGTTGAGGAAAAGATGCTACAATGCCACCAGACGCCAGGACTGAAGCGCCTAGACGTCTAATCCCACCATCAAATGCCCAAGTGCCATACATGACCAGACGCCTGGGGTGGGCATATCAGATGGTTGGACATGCTACTTACACATGTGGAGCAGCCAATAAACCAGACTCTGGGGTTCCCGCTCTAGACGTCTGATTAATGGACCCATCGCCGGGCTGTCTTCTTTTGGCGATTTTTGGCAGCTGATTTCTTCAACCCAACCTGAGTCTACTACTTAAACTTAAAAGATATTGCCCATCGATCCTGGATCCAAGGGTGTAGCTTGTTTTTGAGAGGGTATTATAAAAGCCATCCTCTCTCTAGGTTTAAGACATCACCCTTCATTAGATTTTTCCATTGGCCAATTGAGAAAAGGATCAGGGAAATGAGCATACCAATTTGGGAAAGCATTGAGCTGGGTTTCATCTACAAAGGGGGTCTTCTTTGATCAAAGACTTTATTTTTCTTTCATATTGTAACTTTGATCTTGTGTTTGAACCATTGAATGATATTTTTAAGATTAAAATGTCGTTTTTATTTGTGATGAGTAGCTAATCTCTCTCTTGTGTGGTGTATGTGTAGTTGATGATGTGTTAAACTTTGGATCTTCATTCTCTTACATGTTTCAATGCCTATGTGTGGTAGATCATTAAATCATATTGAGGTCTATTAAACCCCAAGAGGGCAAACCCCAAAAGGGAAGAGAAACCGAAAGGAATCTTAATGTGCTTGCATGACTATTTTTTTGATGATCTATCCACTACATTTTACTCTTACTTTTGTGTGTAAATGTCATATCTTTCGATTTTTCATGCCCTAGCTGGATGATAAGTTGAATTATATATTGAGATGATATCCTCGAGTTTAACTATCTCAATGAACCATGCACCACACAAGCTTCTTACATTGTGACACTCCTACCTGACTCCCCTCACTTTAGTTAGTTTTCATTTTAATTCACAACAATCTTCAATCGACAACTCTTCACCCTAAAATGTGGGGTTACCTACATTGAGAAATTTCCTTAGATCAACCATTGTTGCATTAAGCAAAACAAGTTATCCATGTGTTCGACCCTAGGCTCACTAGGATTTACTACTTGGAAATTGTTTGCTTACGCTAAGCCTTCAAATATTTATACCGCAACTGCACGGTGTCGTGTAGCGCTATAGGGGTCGAACACAGGGAGGCGTTCGTTGAGTACCGATTTTCTTCTAGATTTGAAAGCTATGCTATCGAATGGTGGTCGAAAAGAGAAATAAAAGGTGAGATCAAATAATAAAAGCTACATGGCTTAGGGTATCTCCACCATTGAATTAGGGTTAATGTTGGATTAATAGTTGACCGATTGCTGGACTCAATGGGACTCGGAAGAGGTCGTCTAACCTAAGGGCATTCTCCTATCCCCCACTCTCGTGATGCATGATATGATATTCCCTTATGTTATTTCCTCCCCCCGCTCTCGTGATGCTATGATAGACATATCCTAACATATATCGATATACGTTAGGCACATTACGCTCGACGAGTGTCCCCAATCTTCCCTACGCCACCCTTGTGGTAGGGGATTTCGATCTATATTAGGAGGGCTCTAATCGGCACCCAACTCTCACCGATCACACCGATAGTATGAATCATCATAGGGATCGAGAGCCCCAAGATTAGTTCCGACTCTCGTCGGCAGCCAATCCAACATCCACAAGGGAGGGGATCGAATCTACGATGATAATTGGCATCCTAATATACCCCAAATCCATAATTAGCCCAACAATTTAATCGATTATTTCATCCACCCCGTGGCTCTATTTCAATGGGGTTCAACCCATTGCCCGAGATGAAAACTGTTGAGTAGTGATTCCCCTGATTTGGTTTTGATGATGAACAAACATAAATATTGGGTACTAATTCTCTTTGAGTGCAGTTATGAAGATCGTCTCCAAATTACTTTGTAGATCTTGAGCGACGTCCCAAGACTTCCTAGAGTGCGTGTTTGTTGTGCCTGAAGCTTCGTTGAAGCTCAAGGAGTTATTATGAAGTCAAGGGATTCAGAATCTTCATGTAGAAGCTTTTGAAGACGGTTTGTCACGTTTATTTTTATTGTCTTCTAGAATGTTAAGCCTTGAGTAGTACTTGCCTAGTAATTCTCTTGTTTACCATATCTTACCTCTAGGATTACCTTAGATCCATTAGGATGTGTTCCTTGGCTTATCGCTTCGTTTCATGGTTTTCTGTGAATCTTAGTTGGTTCAAGTAGATGGACCAACCGACTAGATGACGATATAATCAGTTGGAAATTCTTCTTGAACCGATTAGTCATCCTTGTGTATTTCAGCCTAGTTACTGTTGACCAATTAGTCGGTCCAAGAAGGTTCACCGATCGACTAGTTGTCAAACTAGTCGGTTGATGTTTCTTCTTAGACTGACTAGTTTTCCCCTCTTATTCCCACTCATTTCTCTGTCGACCATCTGGTCGGTCCAAGAAGATTCACCAACTGACTAGTTCTCAAACTAATTGGTCAGTGATCCTTCTTAGACCGATTAAGCTGCTTTAATTTTCCAGCCGTTGGAGATTTTATTTCCACGATTTTTCTTGATCTGTTTTGATTCTTTCCATATGTGTTTGATTCGTTTCAAACATGGATATTTGTCTAATATCAGAGTGATTTCAGATCTGGAATTCATTCTATCATTTATCAATTTTCAAGCTCTCTCTCCCTCGAAAAAGCTCTCTCTCTAATTCTTGACCTAATTCTCAAAGAGATCTTGAGCTTTGTGCGTCCATACTTCTGAAAGATTGAATCACGATCGAGATCTTTAACCGAGCCATCTTCAACTGATCATCGTGTTGTTGCTAGGGTTTTCGAGATAATCCTTTCTCACAATCTTTCCTTGCCCTAAATCCGTAAGTAGTTCTCAAGGCATAGGATTTTGTGGTAAGCGTTTTCTATTTCATTATACTTGTTAATTGAGTTCATCTCTCAGTTTGTGAGAGAAGTTTGTGATCCCAGTTTGTGGGAGTCACGATACAAATCGTTGTATTGTTTGATCTTGTAGTAGTTTCTACAAGAAATTATTTAGTGGAACCTTGAGTTAGTGGATTCTAACTCAAGTAGCCGGAAGGGATCCGGGCGTCTGGGACGTAGGATCACCGGGAACAAGTCGGGGAGACTTGGGTGGATCCGAACCCATTACATCATTTGTTTGCATTGTGATTCTCTTGTTGTTCTTATTAATTCCGTGTAGTTGTTTGTGGTTGCAAAATAATTAGGAATTATACTCTTGATTATTTTAAAGTACTATTCACCCATCTCTAGTACTTGTGCAGTAGCTTTCAGGGCATTACATTTGGTATCAAAGCCAAGTTCATAGCTATGACAAACAACGACAACAAGGCCATACGACCTCCACCCGATTACAGTTCCTACAAGAATCGTGAAGGAGCCTCTTCAGTGATCGAAGGACACTCCTCAACTAGGCCTCCTCACTTCAACGGTACCAACTCTGGGTACTGGAAATGCCGGATGGAAACTTTTCTCCGGAGCGCATCACTTTGGAGAGCCACGTTAACAGAGTATGTGGAGCCCACTGAAGAAAACTTCACAAAGTGGACTGTCGCGGAGGTCGCCGCGGAGGTGAACAATGCCAAGGCAATAAATGCCTTACACTGCGCACTGGAGCCTGAAGATTTCAACAAGATATGCACATGTAAGAGTGCATATCAGATTTGGAACCAACTCCTAATCTTACATGAAGGAACGAGCAGGGTAAAACACTCTAAACTTACGGTTGCTAACATAGAATTTGAGTTATTTCACATGGAACGGGGTGAAAGAATCAAGGAGTACTATGCTCGCTTCGTGGACCTAACCAACGAATTGGAAGCTCTTGGGAAGACTTATACCCAAGAAGAGAAAGTCGCAAAGATCATTGATGGACTTCCTTCAAGTTGGGAAAAACAAACTTACTCTATCGAGGAAGGTAATAATATGTCCAAATATACTGTTGTTCA
Organism: Scilla litardierei; assembly: GCA_030789695.1. NCBI lineage: Eukaryota > Viridiplantae > Streptophyta > Magnoliopsida > Asparagales > Asparagaceae > Scilla > Scilla litardierei. The sequence continues at coordinate 203,446,942 of CM061133.1, forward strand.
ATTAATGGGTACCTTAATGTCTTATGAGATACGAAAGGACAGCAAGATCAAGATGCATGACAAGATGAAGGCGTTCCTGAAGCAAGAAGAGCCAAAGAAAAAGGTGATTGCTTTCAAGGCCACCTCTACCACTCCTACCGATAGTGAAGAATCGGAAGAAGAGTTGGACATGGAATCTTTGGCCCTCATGGCAAAGAAGTTCAACTGGTTCTCCCGAAAAGGTAATTTCAAGAACAAATCTAAAGTTAGTTCTACTAATGCCTCTGCTCCTTTATGTTTCAAATGCAATAAGCCAGGACACATTAAGGTCGATTGTCCACTCAACAAACAAAAGGAGAAGTGGAAGGCACCCAAGTTTGACAAGTCAAGAAAGTACAAGAAGGAGTACAAGAAAGGGCTTGTCGGCACATTCACCGACTCAGAAGAGGATTCTTCAAGTGGTGAGTCAAATGAAGAAAAAGTTGAGAAAGCACATATGCGCTTCATGGCAAGAGAGCAACATGATCAAGAGAGCACTTCAGATGAAAGCGAGGATGAAGGTGAAGAGATAACTATGGATGACCTAAGATTAGATAATGAACCAATTTGGTCTAAGTATTCTAAGTTGGTAAATAGATATACTAAAATCAAAGATGAGCTAACTAGTCTTCAAAACACACCCAAGCCTGTCATCACCAACAACGACACCGTTGTTGAAACCTTGAGGACTGAGATTGTAAATCTCAAGTCTCAACTTGAGCATGTTAACATTGAGGATTCTGATGAACACGAGATAGTCGATTTGATTTCTCGAAACTCAACTTTGAGTATTGAGAATGAGAATCTCAAGTCACGTGTTTGTGAACTCACAACTCAAGTGTCCACTTTGGATACTAAAATACTTTCTCTCACTGAGAAATATGAGTCCATAATAGGCCGAATTAAAAAATTCAACAAAGGCAAAGACCATTTGGATAATATTCTGAATGACTTACTTCCGTCCAATCATCGCATTGGTTTGGGGTATAAGAAGGAAAATTCATCCAAATCTTCCACCACCTTTGTAAGGCCATCCTCTGATGCCTCAACTAGTAGGACTAAACACCCCATGGGTAGTTTATCTACCAATGGTACTTCCACTAAGTACACATCCCCTTTTGGAAAGAAACCCACTTTGGGTGGACCTCCAAAGAAGGGTCATGCATTCTTGTACACAAATACTATGCCACGTAGGAACACACCTCCTACTCCACAAGTTCACACTTATGATGATTTCTATGCTCCACATCCACGAGCATGTGCACACCATGTGAGACACACTCACGCACGTGTTCCCCCACATGCATATGTTCACCCACATAATTATTATATGAATGATTACCATCATGCACCATATCATATGTTGCCACCTCCATTTCATTATGTGCCGCATGCTTATCCACAACATGCATACACTAGGCCACTTCCTCGTAGAACACATACACCACGTAGAAATCAACCACATGTGCATGTTCCTAATAGGAATAGGGCTCCCAAGACATTCACGATTTGGGGCCCAAAGGACACTAGCATGCATGAGAAACAAGCTTATATTAATTCTTATTTTATGAATGTTATGCACAATGATGAATATGTTGGAAAGTCTAAGTCCAATTGGACTTGGCTTCCAAAGGTCTAATCCTTAGGACCCAATGACCTTGGGTACCATGATACGATATTTTTATCTTCAGGTACTCAAGAAAAAGAAAAGGAGCAACAAATCTAAAACTAGCTCCAAGAACGGGTGGATACTTGATAGCGGGTGCTCAAAACACATGACTGGCTCAGTTGCTATCCGAAGTGGTACCCATTGAAAATGGAAACCGAGTGGTCTTTGAAGGCAACGAGAGCGGAACCATCATCGATGTTGGTAAAATTGGTAACCCTTCTAAACCCCTTATAAATGATGTTTACCTTGTTAAAGGTTTAAATCACAATCTAATCTCAATAAGTCAACTTTGTGACAAGGGTTACAAAGTTAGCTTTGAGAAAAGAATGTGCCATATTTTAAGAAATGATAATAATAATGTGTTGTTCTCTGGCACACGCCATAAGGACCTATATATCTTAGATATTCCAAATTCCTATGAACAATGTCTTATTGCCAACACAAGTGAGCAACATTTATGGCATCGACGTTTTGGTCATGCGAATTTAGGAACACTTTTCAAACTATCCAAGCTAGATTCTATTAAAGGATTTCCTAAGCTTTCTTTCAATAAGAAAAGCTTTTGCGACTCTTGTCAACGAGGCAAACTTCCAACATCGTCATTCAAACCTAAGAAAAGCATATCCTCTAAACGGCCTCTAGAACTTTTACATCTAGATCTTTTTGGCCCAACTAGAGTTGCTTCATTAGGGAATGCCCGATATGGACTTGTCATCTTGATGACTTTTCTAGATTTACTTGGGTATTTACTTTGATTAATAAAAATGATGCTTTTGAAAACTTCACAGTATTTGTTAAGAAAGTACAAAATCTCATTGGAACCACCATTGTCACTATTCGTAGTGATCATGGAGGGGAATTTGAGAACGAGTCTTTCTCAAACTTCTTTGATGAGGTTGGTATAACTCACACCTTTTCTTTTCCTCGCACACCCCCTCAAAATAGTGTTGTTGAGAGAAAGAATAGGACGCTAGTGGAATGTGCTCGCACTATGCTTGATGATAGCCACCTTGGCCATCAATTTTGGGCAGAAGCGTACACACCGCTTGATATGTGTTTAATAGGATACTCTTGAGGCCCGGTACTAAACAAACTTGTTATGAATTGTTGTTTGGTAGGTTACCTCAAGTTAAACATTTTAAAGTTTTTGGTGCAAAATGTTTTATCAAGAACACGTATGGTAGTTTGGACAAATTTGATCCAAGATCCGATGAGGGGATATTTGTTGGATATTCCTCCCGTAGCAAAGCCTACCGGATATACAACAAAAGAACCTCAACGATCGAGGAATCTCTTCATGTTTCATTTAATGAAGATTTTGTCCCTCCTAGAATTATCGATGACGATGATTCTATGGAAGCAGTTAGTGATTCTGTTGATATATCTAATGCTATTGATTCTGTTGAAACTAATCCTACTAATGATTCTCTTGAGAATGTTCCTAGTGATCAGGGTGTTCCCAGAAAGCTTCCAACAGTTTGTGACCATCCCCATGAGCAAGTTATTGGCAACATGGAAGATGGCGTCAGAACAATGTCCCAAGTCAACTTCTTCGCTCAGTGTGCCTTTGTCTCTTCCATGGAGCCAAAGAATATCAATGAAGCGTGCGAAGATAGCTCTTGGATCCTAGCTATGGAAGAGGAGCTCATTCAATTTGAGAGGAATGAGGTCTGGGAGCTAGTTCCGTTGCCTTCAAAGAACCACAACGTTATAGGAACGAAGTGGATCTTCAAGAACAAGACAGACGAGAACCAAAATGTCATCCGGAACAAAGCTCGGTTAGTTGCTCAAGGCTACAGGCAATAGGAAAATATTGATTTCGAGGAATCTTTTGCACCTGTAGCTAGATTAGAATCTATTAGGCTATTATTGTCATTTGCATGCCATAAAGATTTCAAACTTTTTCAAATGGACGTAAAGAGTGCGTTTTTAAACGGAGATGTCGTTGAGGAAGTATATATTTCTCAACCTCCGGGTTTTATAAATGAAAATTTTTCAAATCACGTTTTCAAACTTAAGAAAGCACTTTATGGTTTGAGACAAGCTCCTAGAGCTTGGTATGACCGCTTAAAGAACTTTCTTTTGGATTTGGGTTTCAAAATGCGTGAGGTTGATTCAACGCTTTTTTGTTAAGTATGCTAATCATGATATTATCTTAGTTCAAATTTACGTAGATGATATCATTTTCGGTGCTACTAACTTCACTCTTCGCGAAGAGTTTTCTAATGTCATGAAGGATCAGTTCGAGATGAGCCACATGGGTGAGCTCAAATATTTCTTAGGACTCCAGATTCACCAAATGAACGATGGAATCTTCATCCACCAAACCAAGTACACGGTGGAGCTGCTAAAGCGATTTGGAATGGAGAATGCTTCTAGCAAGAAGACTCCTATGAGCACCACAACACACCTAGATAAAGATACGGGCGACAAAGATGTAGACATTCGTCTATATCGAGGTATGATAGGTAGTTTATTATATCTTACTGCTAGTAGGCCAGATATAATGTTTGCCTTATGTGTCTATGCTAGGTATCAGTCACAACCTAAGGAATCACACTTAATAGAGGTTAAACGTATTTTCCGTTATTTAAGTCACACACTCGACTACGGATTATTCTATCCAAAACATATGAGTTAATCTCATATATATAGTGATGCAGATTATGCTGGATGCAAATCTGACAGGAAAAGTACTAGTGGCACTTGCCATTTTATAGGAAATTCTCTTGTCTTTTGGTTTTCCAAGAAGCAGAATTACGTATCACTTTCAACCACCGAGGCGGAATATATCGCCGTCGGTGCTGCATGTGCACAGGTTCTTTGGATGAGACACACACTTAAAGACTTCGATATAAACTGTGATACTTGCCCTATCATGGTGGACAACCTAAGTGCAATATGTCTCTCTAAGAATCCGGTACACCACTCCTGTACGAAACACATAGATGTCCGTCACCATTTTCTAGATGATCATGTAGCTAAAAAGGACATCATTCTAGTGTACGTTGAAACCCAGAAGCAAATCGTCGATATTTTCACGAAACCACTCAAGGAAGATACCTTTGTGCGGTTACGTCGAGAATTGGGGATTATGGGTGAATCCGAGATTTAGGATTCATATATTTTTGTATAATCTTGCGTGATAATGATTTTCATAAGCTTTTATTGGATTTGCTGTGATATTCTCTATGTATGCTGGATTTCTGACTGGTTTTTCAATTTGCGCGTCGGATTTATGATTTTCTAATTTTATGGGGGTAGAATAAGTGCGTATAAGAGTGTTTAGATGTTTAGTCCAAGTGCTCTTCGGAAAGAACTCAAAATTTCAAATTGTCAAATTTTTGGACTCTGTTAGTCGGTCCCAGTTCATCTCCTGACCGACTAGTTTCACTTCTAGTCGGTTAGACTTTGAACTCAGACCGACTAGTTCGTGCCCTATTCTTGACCTCTCTTGCTGTCTACCATTTAGTCGGTACAAGCTCATTTGCCGACCGACTAGAATGCATTTTAGTCGGTCAGCTCTTGAACTCAGGCCGACTAGATGTGCAAGGGCATATCCGTCTTTGGCCCTACTTAAATCGACTAACCCCTCTCCGCACCGATTAGAATTCATTCTAATCGGTGCGCCCCCTCTTCCTAAAACCCTAAACTGACGCAACCCTCTTTGTCCCCGCCATCCACCGCCATCCCCGGCTGCATCATGTCACCGCCGGCCATCCTCTCCTCCTTCCTATGGTATCTCCTCCTCCCTTCTCTCCGTATTTAGGGTTCGTTTTTCGCTCGATTTCATTGTTTTTGCCAATTTCTCGTCTTGACTTCATGGCAAGAACTAGGATCCCTATCCAACCTTCCGCTCCCTCCCCTATGACCATCGATCCTCCATCCAACCCTAATCCGCCCAAACGCCGCTCCAAAACCGCTCGTCCGACCCCTTCGTCGCCTACTTCTCCATCATCTTCTTCGCCTCCTCTCAAAAAGAAGAAGGCGGCTCCCTCCAAACCAAAACCCCAATCTATACCCAAGCCCCAGCCTAAGTTCAAGAAAATCTTGACCCCTGGACCCTACCGTGCTCCCTCGCCACTCTCTGACTCCGACGATGACTATATCCCAGAGACTAAGGCTGCCGAGAAGGAACTACCCCTCCTCCTCGCACTACCTCATGTCAGTCAAAGGGGAAGGATCCCATGCCTTCTGGTGGGGTGGATATCTCTCTATGTCGCAATGACCCGTTGTGTCTAGCCGCCTACAACCGTATCGAGCATTGCCCATTGATCTCGAGCACTATGTCCAGTTCTCTGATTTTCCTAAGCTCACCGATCTCTTATCCTATAGCAGCCTCCTTGATTATCTTCGCCACGACCGCTAGGTGAATCCTCATCCTTACCCACGACTCGTCAAACTCTTCTATGCCAATCGAGTTTGAGGTGAGTATGATGACAAGCACTGTAGTGAGACCACTGTTTTGGGGACTCCCATTGTCCTCACTACAGAGATCTTAGGACAGATATTTGGCGTCTCCTCGTCTGGTTTGCTTCCTTCTGACATCTCTGTGGATAATATCCACGATCTCGATCAATCCCTCCTTGCTGAGATGTTTCACGTCGTTCCTCCCGCCATGATTGGGGTCCCCTCCAAGTCTTTCAAAACAAATGTGTGGGTCCTGAATTTGATTCTGAAGTCGTGTCTTCTCCCGAAGTACGGCTCTTCCAGCTTGCCATCCCAGCCCTTCCTGAAGCTCATCTATGCCCTTTTTGATGGGAGCGAGATAAATTGGGCTCGCATCATTCTGGACAAGATGGATTCATTTGAGTGCTCAGGAAGTCGACCAAGGCCACTCATATTCCCTATCTGTGCCTCTTGACATTGGTCTTTCGTCACTTCGGAGTTCCCCTCCCTCCTGACGATCAGCGTCCCTTGGGTTCTCCCTTGAACGCGACCGCCGTCAAGAAGTCTCTTGCGGCCTTGCGTCACGTTCAGCGTACCACCCCTTCAATTCCTCCTCCGTCGTCTCCCGCTGCCTCTTCTGCTTCTTGGAGCCGTCAGGAAGCTCGTTTCGCGCGATGTGAGGAGATGCTTGCTCTCATCTGTGATCATTTGGGTGTGGAGGTTCCTCCGATAGTCTCTGATGAGGAAGACATGGATACTGCTGAGGATGAGGAGCGTGCTAATGCTTCTCCGGTTCATGCCCCCGAGGGTACCTTTGCTGCTGCTTCTCTTGGTCGTGCTCCTGAGAGCACTCCTGCTGCCCCCATCCCTTCGGTGGATACTTCCGTTGCACCCGAGTCTGCCACCTCGTCTGCACAGCCTGCCGCTGGTGCAGATCCTACCCCTGCCTCCTGAGCCTACCTTGGAGGACTCTCTTTTTTAGCACCTTGGATGATCCATCTAGTTGTGAGAGAGTGGGGTTAGGATAGATGGGTGGTTGTTTTGTCTATTTTGTGCTACTTTTGATGTATGTTGGATTGTTGTATGATGTGCACCATATACTGCTATCTGCTGATGTTAGTTATTTTTTTGTTGGCTGGATGTATCATTTTTGCTGTATCTATATATGTATATATCCATCCTATTACAGTTCCTCTCTGTGTGCACATTGTAATCTGTTCCGGTAATTTACTTCGTCGCTCATCGACTATGTTGGTTATATAGCTCTGTTTGTATGAAAACATGAATTGTTTTCCATGCACTCAATTCGCTAAAAATGTTGATATTAGAGAGTATGTTCCTTTCATCAATATGTTGATTTGATTTTGATTTTGATGATTTCTCTTTTCGCTTTTTCAACTATGGTCTGGTTGACACACCTTGTTTTCTTCGAGATTTTCCTTGGTGTCATTTGGACCGTTGTCCTAAACTTTGCCTCTCTTGTTTATATTTTATTTTAGCCTTAGTTGTTGCCGTTGTTTCCTCCCGCTCTTTTTGGTTAATGCCAAAGGGGGAGAGAATTAATAATGACTTTGTGCTAAATGATAATTTAAACAATTACCGTGAATCTAATTTCATATGTTAGATTCAGGAGGAGTGAAGATATAAAAATAGATTCCGATCCTATATTTCAATAATTGGATCATGTTTTATACTTTTCTCTTCTGCTTGATGCTTATGTTTATTATTTAATATGGAACTAACGAGTCATCAATGCAGGTGGGGTAAGTAAATTTCATTTATCTCATTATTATTGATTTATATTTATGTTGGTTTGTCATCACCAAAAAGGGGAAGAATGTTGAGTAGTGATTCCCCTGATTTGGTTTTGATGATGAACAAACATAAATATTGGGTACTAATTCTCTTTGAGCGCAGTTATGAAGATCGTCGACAAATTACTTTGTAGATCTCGAGCGACGTCCCATGACTTCCTAGAGCACGTGTTCGTTGTGCATGAAGCTTCGTTGAAGCTCAAGGAGTTATTATGAAGTCAAGGGATTCAGAATCTTCATGTAGAAGCTTTTGAAGACGGTTTGTCACGTTTATTTTTATTGTCTTCTAGAATGTTAAGCCTTGAGTAGTACTTGCCTAGTAATTCTCTTGTTTACCATATCTTACCTCTAGGATTGCCTTAGAAGCCATTAGGATGTGTTCCTTAGCTTATCGCTTCGTTTCATGGTTTTCTATGCATCTTAGTTGGTTCAAGTAGAAGGACCAACCGACTAGATGACGATCTAATCGGTTGGAAATTCTTCTTGAACCGACTAGTCATCCTTGTGTATTTCAGCCTAGTTACTGTTGACCAATTAGTCGGTCCAAGAAGGTTCATCGACCGACTAGTTGTCAAACTAGTCGATTGATGTTTCTTCTTAGACCGACTAGTTTTCCCCTCTTATTCCACTCATTTCTCTGTCGACCATCTGGTCGGTCCAAGAAGGTTCACCGACCGTCTAGTTCTCAAACTAATCGGTCAATGATCCTTCTTAGACCGATTAAGCTGCTTTAATTTTCCAGCCGTTGGAGATTTTATTTCCACGATTTTTCTTGATCTTTTTTGATTCTTTCCATATGTGTTTGATTCGTTTCAAACATGGATATTTGTCTAATATCAGAGTGATTTCAGATCTAGAATTCATTCTATCATTTATCAATTTTCAAGTGCTCTCTCCCTCGAAAAAGCTCTCTCTTTAATTCTTGACCTAATTCTCAAAGAGATCTTGAGCTTTGTGCGTCCATACTTCTGAAAGATTGAATCGCGATCGAGATTTCAACCTAGCCATCTTCAACTGATCATCGCGTTGTTGCTAGGGTTTTCGAGATAATCCTTTCTCACAATCTCTCCTTGCCCTAAATCCGTAAGTATTTCTCAAGGCATAGGATTTTGTGGAAAGCATTTTCTATTTCATTATACTTTTTAATTGAGTTCATCTCTCGGTTTGTAAGAGAAGTTCGTGATCCCGGTTTGTGGGAGTCACGATACGAATCGTTGTATTGTTTGATCTTGTAGTAGTTTCTACAAGAAATTGTTTAGTGGAACCTTGAGTTAGTGGATTCTAACTCAAGTAGCCGGAAGGGATCCGGGTGTCTGGGACGTAGGATCACCGGGAACAAGTCAGGGAGACTTGGGTTGATCCGAACCCATTACATCGTTTGTTTACGTTGTGATTCTCTTGTTGTTCTTATTAATTCCTCGTAGTTGTTTGTGTTTGCAAAATAATTAGGAATTATACTCTTGATTATTTTAAAGTACTATTCACCCCCCTAGTACTTGTGTAGTAGCTTTCAGGGCATTACAAAAACTACTCATTACCAATAACAATTGATGATATTTCTACCATAGATTCAATAAACAAAACCATGGATTTAGAATTAAAGCTCAAGTAATAGCAAACAACACAATGTGAATAACAAAAGAGGATTTCTATTATATCAATCTAATCTAATAAAAAAGCAACTAATTAAAGCAATAAAAGGGTACTGAATTAAAGAGAACAAAAATCCTTACAAAACCTTCAAAACCCCTCAAAATGGCTAAATAAAAGATGGATTTTGCTCAGGAAGAAGATGAGCTTATATACAATCCCCCAAAAGACCAAACACCCCTACAACTAACCCTGGCGGTACCTATTTTCGCTTAGAAATCCAGTTCGATGCAGCCGCATCGAAAACGATGCAGTCGCATTGTCCAGTTGCATAAGTTGGGCTAGCAGAGGCTACAACGACGCGGTCACGTCGCTAGGGATATGGCCCCGTCGAATCCAGCTTCGATGCACATGTCATCTTCGAAATGGTCACGTGGAAAGACCGTTTGGTCTTCAACTTCTCGGGATCATTCGGCCACATTGTCTTCGTCACACGACCACGTCAATTACAAATCTTTGTTTCTTCTCCTCAGCGACACAGATGTTTGGATGTCATTTACGCGGCCGTGTGGAATCGAATTCTGGGGCTTCTGGAGCTCATTTGACACAGCCGTTTGGTTCACCATCACGCACCCGCGTGGAATTAGGTAGAGCTCCTTTTGGGTGTTGTGACCATGCGGCCACGTCAAATTGAGGCGGCCATATGTGTCACAATTCCTTCTTTACTTCACCAATTTCACACTTTGGCTCTCCCGGCTCTGATCCTTTCATCTTTTCACGCTTTATTTACGCCATATGGTCCCTAATCAGCATGTATTTCCTGCAAAGAACAAAGTGGACCATAAAGGCAAAAGAGGAAGCAAAACAGGAAAAATAAGAGAAAACGGAGAAATAAACGATGTAAAACATGTATGAAAAAAGAGGTAAAAGCTATATACAATAAACACTCATCAAAATTTCACACGCTAAACTCTTCCTTGTCCACAAGGAAGACAAGAGAGAGCGTAGATTGAAGGCATGCAATCAAACATGCAAATGATGATATGAAATTTCGAAAATGTTCAAAAATCGAGTTTATATACGTGGGCGATTCGAAAATTCGAATTCATGGAATTTAAACACTTCGATTTCTTTTCGTCGATGAGAATATAATCCTAGGACGTCGTCTCTAACCCAAATCGTCAAGTAATATACTAGGCGATGGCCACACTCAAAATCCTAAGACGTTTCCTCTAACCCGTCCTTAGGTCGATAAACTAGGAATCTAAGTTATGCATGGTCAAGGAAGGGATAAGTTTGGGATAATGGGATATTGGTCGATCGATAAAGTGGTACTCACAACACATCAAACTTCCTTTATTCTTGAAACTGCTAAGTTTATTCATGCTTTCTTATATATATATATATATACTAGTCATAACCCGTGCCCGCGGGCACGGTTCATTTAATATTTACTTCACGAAACCTTTGTTCCCCAGAAAATTATTTCCACGGTCAAAATTTAACAGAACAATAAATTAGCGTAAAAATATTTAGCGCCACGGGCATTTTCGGTGCGGAACAACAAATTCGGCGCAAGCGACTTTGGCGTGAAACAACAAATTCGGCACAGGCGCCTTTGGCACGAAACAACAAATTCGACGTCGAACAATAAATTTGGCGCCCGCGCCTTCGGCGCGGATCAACAAATTAGTGTAAAAAAAATTTAGCCGACGCCGAAGGCCCCCGGGCCAAAACAACAAACCTCAGCATATTTTTACGCTAATTTGTTGTTCCGCTAATTGTTTTACGCTAATTTTTTATTTTGTTTAATTTAATGGATCATGCTTCTCCATAATTTTTCCCAAGGCACTTTTAATTTCAAAGTTATGTTCCCAATACACTTTTTCTCCCAAATTTAATCTCCACAATCTTGCCCAAGGCACTTCTAATTTCAAAATTTAGGTTCCCAAGGCACTTCCCCCCAAATTTAATCTCCACAATCTTTCCCAAAACACTTCTAATTTCAAAGTTTTAGTTCCCAAGATACTTTTATTATCAAAATTTAAGTTTTACCACTAAATTTTTTACAAAATCCAATCTCAACCATTGATTTACCAAGATGAAATCTTAGCCGCTCTTTATCTTGTCCTAATCAGCCCTAAAATTCAAAAAACACTGTCAAATGTATAATAGATATATATATATATATATATATATATATATCTCTCTCTCTCTCTCTCTCTCTCTCTCTCTCTCTCTCTCTCTCAAGAGGATTACTGGAATGTCTTCCCAAATCTCATTCCTAAACGTAAGTTAACTGATGAAGCTACGCTTTGGTTGGAGAGGCCGGTATCCCATGATGAAGTCAAGCAAGCTTTGTTTCAGATTGGTAAAGACAAGGCGCCAGGTCCTGATGGATGGAATGCACACTTTTTTCAGAAAAATTGGGATGTTATTGGACCTGATGTTTTCTCTTGTGTATCTTCTTTTTTTTACCCTGGGTAAGATGCCTTCTACTGTTAATCATGCTTTTCTCACCCTCGTCCCAAAAAATGCAACTGCATCGTGTCTGGGGGATTACAGGCCGATTGCTTGTTGCAATGTCATTTACAAAATTATCAGTAAGTTATTATGCAATAGACGAAGTATGTCATATCAGAGCAGATTTCACCAAATTAGGCTGCTTTTTTGAAAGATAGACTGTTGGCAGACTGTACCCTACTAGCTCATGAGCAAATTCGAGATTTTAGTAACCCTATGGGTTCCAGAACATGCCTCAAACTGGATCTACGTATGACATTTGACAATGTGAACAGGGAATTTATATTTTTCCTCCTTCATCAAATGGGATTCAGGGCAAAGTTCATTACTTGGATTGCTGAATGCATATCTACCACTATGTTCTCTGTATTAGTTTATGGGTCCCCTGAGGGGTTTTTTTGGTTCCAATTGAGGCTTGCGCCAAGGTGATCCCCTATCTCCATACTTGTTTGTTCTTGTAATGGAATCTTTTTCCCTCCGTATGGCCATTGCAGATTCAACTGGATCCATCCAACCACTTCGAAGAGCGGGTTCTATTTCACATCTCCTATTTGCAGATGATCTATTGGTCTTTTGCCGTGCTAACTCACATTCGCTTAATGGCCTCAAGGATCTATTAGAGAGATTTTATTGTCTTTCTGGGCTTCAGATAAATTGGAATAAAAGTTCAGCCATCTTTAACAAGGGTGTTCGTAATGCGAGAGGCTCATTAGAGATTCTGGGAATCAAATGGGTAACTTCTTTCACAACCTACTTGGGCCTTCCCCAATCCTCAAATTACCCAAAAGCATCCCATTTCACTAGACTGGTTGAGAAGTGTAAAAAAAGGCTTCTAGGTTGGTCCTCGTCACTACTTTCTATTGCTGGGAAAATTGAGTTGGTCCGCTCTGTTATTTATGGCATTGTTGCTTTCTGGTTGCAAGCCTATTGTTTCCCTCCATCAAGAGGATTACTGGAATGTATTCCCAAATCTCATTCCTAAACGTAAGTTAACTTATGAAGCTGCTCTTTGGCTGGAGAGGCTGGTATCCCATGATGAAGTCAAGCAAGCTTTGTTTCAGATTGGTAAAGACAATGCGCCAGGTCCTGATGGACGGAATGCACACTTTTTTCAGCACAATTGGGATGTTATTGGACCTGATGTTTTCTCTGGTGTATCTTCTTTTTTTACCCTGGGTAAGATGCCTTCTACTGTTAATCATGCTTTTCTCACCCTCGTCCCAAAAAATGCAATTGCATCGTGTCTGGGGGATTACATGCCGATTGCTTGTTGCAATGTCCTTTACAAAATTATCAGTAAGCTATTATACAATAGACCGAAGTTTGTCATATCAGAGCTGATTTCGCCAAATCGGCTGATTTTTTGAAAGATAGACTGTCACGCCCCGCTTCCCTAAAATGGAGGCGAGACGTGAAAAGGTCCGCACGAGAGTGGAGCTGTGAAGCCCCAAACCCGATAAGCGTCAATAAAACATAAGAAGGTCCCTGTAACCACAAACGGAACAACAATAATAACACAAGGAGAGACAGAAACAAAATCTCAATCTCAGAAATTGTCCAACATTAAAATTAAGTTCAACATCCAGAAAAGCCACCAGGCTAAAAGAAAGAGTCTAAAGGCCCAGAACAAGGCCAAACAAAGACAAACGTAAACAGAGTATAGGTGCTGCGCACCGACAACTACATCAGTCTAAAACAAAAGGGGAAAGCTCAACGAAGACACTAGGACTGGTCCCCAGTGTCCACGTACTCCTCGCCAAACACAGACTCGGGCACGGCGTCCGTAAACACCTCGTCCTCAACAACGGACTCAGGCTCGGGATCTAACATGTGTCACCCAAAAGAGTAAAGGGGCATATGTCAGCAAGTCTAAAAGACTTTGGCAAGGAAACTGAAGGTAAGGTAAACTAGTAACCTAGTAGTTATAGTATGATGCATGGCATTGCAAGTATAGTATGGAAGTGACTAGTAAAGGGAAGTACAAGTAGCAAGTATGTCATGGATAACAAGTAAAACACGGACAAGTACAAGTCAAGTGGTTCACGTCAAGTGAACAAGTCAAGTAAACAAGTTGTGCACAGAGATTCCGCCTGTTGGCTAGAGTGGCTGATCGGGCCAACTCCTAAGCTCAAGTGACCGTTTATCTCTACCCCTCCACGTGTATCGAGTCAGGGAATTACCCCGAACACGGAATGCTCGCTTCTGGAACACGAGCCAGGAAGTGTATTTAACAAGTATGGCGTAGGGTTATGCCCGCAACGCAGGTGCCTAGCCGGTAAACAAGTAGATCGGGCATTGGCTATCAACCAACTCACGTAGCCCGCTTCTGGAACACGGGCCAGGAAACACAAGTATTGTAGCGTGTGCTACGAATGCGACATACAACATGGATAGCATGGATGACAATTAATTCGCAATATGAAAATTAAACATGACATGATAGTTATGCAATATGATAAATGACGGTCCTAGCTTCGTTGTCAAGCTAGTTCCTGAAATTGTGCCTAGGCGAGTATCATTTCGTCGCCTAGTCTCTTTACGCCTACAACAAGCAAATGGCCTAAGACATGGCCCAAAACCCTAAGTGGCAAGTTTCACTTGCCTAGCCCCGATGATGACGATCAACGAGGCCGTCACAAAAATGCTAGCCACGGAAAAGAGATCGCTGCCATGGCAAAACAACATTAGAACAACATCCAACCTAGTTTTATTAAGGTTTCACAAAAACACAAATGGGCTATGAGAATATTAAGAGATCGATTTATTACCGTATCGGAAGCGGAAGAACGATGTCGAGCAAGCACGGCAACGGAAGAAATGATCCGGGGAACCTAGGGTTCAGATCTGGAATGGATGGGAAAAATCTGGAGAAATGGGGTTTTGGGGGTTTTGGGGGTTTTTGGGGGTTGGAGATGACCTAGGGCATGGTGGTAGGCCAAAATAGAGAGGGAAACTCCAAGAGAGGAAGGAATGGCTTGGGGAAATGTTGGAGAGTGATTTGGGGAAGAAGGAGGCTCAGGAGAAGTAAAAGAAGAAAAGAAAACGTTTGGGGGGTTTAAATAGGCACAGCCGGCGGCTGCCCAGAAATTAGGGTTTCGACACTAGTTAGTCGGTCAAAGAACAACCACTGACCGACTAGTTTGGGAACTAGTCGGTCGGTTGACCAACGCAGACCGACTAAGTCCAAACAGTAACTCCTGTACAAAAATAGGATTTAGATTTAGTCGGTCACAGAACAACTACTGACCGACTAGTTTGTCATCTAGTCGGTCGATGAACGTTCTTAGACCGACTAAGAATGAATAGTACTTGGCATCAAAAATGAACATAGAGTTAGTCGGTTAAAGAACGATTGCTGACCGACTAGTTTGCAACCTAGTCGGTCGACAAATGTTCTTAGACCGACTAACGAGAAACAGTAACTCCTGAATAATTTACAAAGCCCACTAGTCGGTCCATGAAGGTTTGCCGACCGACTAAATCGTCATCTAGTCGGTCGGTTCCCCTTCTTGTACCAGCTAACGTGCACCAAAAGTTCCGAAATGGAGCGCGAAGCTCCGGGATCGATTCCTAAGACTCCTAGGCTTGATCTAACAATAAGATATGACTAATATGAAGCCCGTCATGAATGACTTACTCCGAAATCGACGATCAACAGAAGAAGCTAGGAAAACGCGACGAAACGATCGAAAATGAAAGCTACGGAGACGAAAACCACGCATAAGGAGAAAATCCACAAAAACATATAATATAATATAGCTAATCCAAATACATGAAAACCAGTCGTTACATCCTCCCCAACTTAAGAAAAATTCCGTCCTCGGAATTTCCCAACACTCACGTGTCCGGAAACAAAAGTGGGAAACGCTCTCGCATCTCATCCTCATTCTCCCAAGTAGACTCTCCTGGCGAGCCGTGTCGCCACATCACCCTCACAAGATTGACAACCTTGTTTCGAAGTGACTTCTGACGCCTGTCCAGAATCTACACTGGCTGCTAGTCATACGTCATATCAGGGCGAACGGTAATCTCCGAAAAATCTACAGCATGAGATGGATCGCTAATGTATCGACGAAGCTGCGACACATGGAAAACATTGTGAACTCCCTCCAAAGATGGCGGCAAGGCTAAGAGGTAGGCTACCTCACCAACTCTCTCCAGAACGTCAAACGGTCCAATGTATCGCGGGCTCAACTTCCCTCGCTTCCCAAAGCGAATCATACCACGATTCGGGGAAATCTTCAAGAACACATGGTCACCCGGCTGAAACTCCAAAGGACGGCGTTTCGCATCCGTCCAATACTTAAAACGGTCCTGAGCAATCCTTAACCTCTCCCGAATGTTCCTGACAACATCCACGGCCTCCACAATCATCTCAGGTCCCAACAGCTCCCGATCACCAACGTCATCCCAACTCAATGGCGATCGACATTTTCTCCCATAAAGAGCGGCGAAAGGCGCCATGCCAATACTCGCTTGGAAGCTGTTATTGTAGGAAAACTTTACCAGATGTAGATGGTCCTCCCACGAACCCTTGAAATCCAACATGCACGCCCTCAGCATGTCCTCCAAGATCTGGATCGTCCTCTCGGACTGGTCATCCGTCTGCGGATGGTACGCCGTGCTGAAACTCAGACGTGTACCCAAACTCTTCTGCAAACTCTGCTAGAACTGAGATGTGAACCTCGTGTCTCTGTCCGACACGATACTCACGGGGACTCCGTGAAGTCGCATGACCTCCTGCACGATTCACGTTACATCACTATCTAAACTAGGAAAAGAAAATAGAAACGGAGCGTGAAAGAATTTACCTCCATATATCTCCTCGCTAGCGTCTCAGTGGACTGTCCAACTCAGAAAGGAATAAAGTGCGCGGATTTGGTCAATCGGTCTACGATCACCCAAATCGCGTCATTCTGCTTCGGGCTCTGAGGTAGTCCAGTCACGAAATCCATAGTGATGTGTTGCCACTTCCACTCTGGAATCGGAAGCGGTTGTAGCAACCCTGCCGAACGCTGATGCTCCGCCTTCACTTGTTGGCAAACCAACCACTTGGCTACACTCTGAGACACACTCCTCTTCATACCATGCCACCAATAGTTCAGACGAAGATCCTTGTACATCTTGGTCCCACCAGGATGCACAGAATACGGCAAACTGTGTGCCTCCACCATCAACTCCTCTCTAATATCCCCAGCTGGCACACACAACCTGGCTCCAAACCTCAGCGAGCCATCCTCATGAATCAAAAAGTCAGTCCGCAGACCGGCTTCCACCTGCTCCCGAATCTTCACCAGCTTCGGATCTCCAGCCTGGCCAGCCTTGACCCGATCCACGATCGTCGACTGTATCTGCATACACATCAACGAAGAAGCCTCCCCAGGAAGAACAACCTCCACACCAGACTCACAAAAATCCTGCTGCAATCTCCACTGTGAAGTCAAAATCATCACCGCTGGAAGCCTACTCAGTGCATCAGGAACCACATTCACCTTGCCAGGGTGATACTGCAAATCAATCTCATAATCCGCCATGAGCTCCAACCATCGACGTTGTCACATGTTGAGCTCCTTCTGAGTAAAAATATACTTCAAGCTTTTATGATCGGTGAAGAACTTCACTTTCTCACTCAGCAGGAAGTGCCTCCAAATCTTAAGCACAAACACAACAGTAGCCAACTCCAAATCATGCGTCGGGTAATTCTTCTCATGAGTCTTGAGCTGACGCGAAGCATACGCCACAACATGTCCGTGCTGATGCAACACACAACCGAGACCCTTGCCAGAAGCATCGCAAAAGATCTCGAATCCGCCGCTGTGATCAGGCACAACAAGAATGGGGGCATTCATCAATCTCTCCCTCAGAACACCAAAGGCATTCTCATAATCACCCGACCAAACAAAAGGTACATCCTTCCGCGTCAACCTGGTCATCGGCTCAGCAATACGGGAAAAGTCCTTAATAAAACGTCGATAGTAACCAGCAAGTCCAAGGAAACTCCGGATCTCAGATGCTGACTGCGAAACAGGCCACTCTCTGATGGCCCTAATCTTCTCGGGATCCACAGAAATACCATCTCCAGTCACCACATGCCCCAGAAAAGCAACTCTATCAAGCCAAAACTCGCACTTTGAAAACTTGGCATACAAACGATGCTTCCTCAAGATCTCCAACACCGTCCTCAAGTGCGAGGCATGCTCCTCCTCCGACTTTGAATAGATCAGAATGTCGTTAATAAAGATAACGACAAACTTATCTAAAAAGTCATAGAAAATCAGGTTCATCAGATTCATGAAAACTGCGGGTGCATTAATTACACCGAAAGGCATAACCACAAACTCGTAGTATCCATACTTCGTCCTGAATGCTGTCTTCGGAACATCATCCTTCTTCACCTTCAACTGATGGTAACCACTCCTCAAATACAATTTAGAAAACACCCTCGAACCTCCAAGCTGATCAAAAATATCATCGATGCGAGGCACCGGGTATTTATTCTTGATGGTCACCGCATTTAACTCCCGATAGTCCACGCACATGCGACGCGAACCATCCTTCTTCTTCACCAGCAGCACCGGTGCTCCCCACGGAGACACACTAGGATTGATATAACCCTTCTGCAAAAGCTCATCCAGCTGCTTCCGTAATTCATCCAACTCTGCGGGTGCCATACGATATGGCGCCTTCGAGATCGGCTGCGCTCCCGGAACCAGATCAATAGAAAATTCTAAAGCTCAATCAGGTGGCAAACCAGACATCTCCTCGGGGAAGACGTCATCAAAATCCCGAACAACCACTGGCCTCTACAGCTCCATCTGCACAGCCACAATCTCCATCGGACTGGCCCGAAATCTGACAGGACCAAGCGAACTGCTACCTCGGCTGAACTCAAATACTGGATGTCCGTGAATCTCGAACACCACCTTCTTCCTCCGACAGTCGATCGTAGCATAGAAGCTCGCAAGCCAATCCATCCCAAGGACCGCATCATAGTTGATGATGTCGTGGACAATGAAATCAGTGTAAAGCTCATGTCCACAAACCACCAACGAGCAAGAATTGCAACCAAGATGCACCGTGACCATGCCATTCCCTGTAATGATATTCCAAGTCTTGGAAAGAGGGGACGTCGACAAGGAATGCTTCTCCACGAAGCTCTGAGAAATAATGCACATCGATGCACCGGAGTTAAAGAGGACTCGTGCAGGAAACGTGCACACCAAAATCACACCTACAAACAGTCTAACAATCAAGCCCTAGTCTAGCAAACAATCATATTCAAGCAAACAACATAGTCTAACAAACAAAGCCAAATAAGAAAGGAACAGCTAGAAGAGGATTATCTGCGATAACCTCATCCACAGCCCCGTTCTCCACAGCAGTCATCAGTAAAGCCTGTCGCCTCGGTGGAAAAGCCTGTTGGAAAGCCTGCCTCTGTGGAACAAGAGCTGCTCCACATCCAGCAGGAACAGACGCCCTCTGCTGCAACGGTGGTGCTGCAACAGGTGCCCTCCAAGGCTGCTTCGACCTCGAACAATCCTTCATGGCATGGGTAGGATCCCCACAGATGACACACTGGCCCAAGAATCTCCTACACTGATCCTTGACGTGTCCGATCTTGCCGCAGAAATGGCAAGTCTTCAGAATAGGCCCTCCTGGCCTCTTGAACTGCACCGGATGATTAGGCTCGAAACCAAGCCTAACCACCGCCCTGGCCTGCTCCATAGGCCTCTTCCCAGCACCAGAAACATGTCCCCTCCTCTGACTCAGGTTCAGCTCTTGCCTCCTTGCAGCGACCAGAACCTTCTGATAAGAGTCCAGATCAGAGGAAGACACAAAACTCTGGAGCTCCAAACCAAGTCCCTGCAGGAACCTCTGAGCCCTCTCATCAGCATCCTGCACCATCTTCGGCGTGAACCGACTAAGCCTAGTGAACTCTTGGTGGTACTGGTCCACCGTCAAGCTCCCTTGCTTCAGATCAATGAAATGTTGCAGCATCTCCTTCTTAGCAGCCTTCGGAAAGAACTCCTCATCAAACCTGGACTTAAAGGTAGCCCAAGCTATCGGCTCCACCAACATCTTCTCTTCCGCATCCCACCAGTTCCGAGCGTTATCCTTGAGTTGCCGCTTTGCCAAATCAACCCATCCAGCCGGGGTGATCTTGGCCATCTTCAAGTTATCCTCAATGTTCCAAATCCACTCATCAGCAACCAGAGGACCCTCAGACCCATCAAAATAAGCGGGACCCAACTCCCGAAATTGCTTCGCTCCCGGCTCGGAGCGAGGGGCCTCCGGAGCCGCCCGAGGAGCTCGACCAGCCGGAGCATTCTGGACTTGCAGGAGCACGCCTTGCTGCACCTGCATCATCTGAAGCATCATCCGCATCATCTCCCCATTGGTGAGTTCCCGCTCAGGCTCCTCGTCATGAGGGGGCGCACCACTACCACCACCACGGGTGATTCGCCTTCCTGCCATCTAATGACACAGAAAACGAAACAATTAGACTCATAGCTTATGACTCGGACGTCAAACTTAGTTTATTGGACATTCTAATATTATTATCGCTATTCCAACAATTCGCATGTACAGAAGGAGCTGCATGGGCCACCAACAAAACCTGTCACGCCCCGCTTCCCTAAAATGGACGCGAGACGTGAAAAGGTCCGCACGAGAGTGGAGCTGTGAAGCCCCAAACCCGATAAGCGTCAATAAAACATAAGCAGGTCCCTGTAACCACAAACGGAACAACAATAATAACACAAAGAGAGACAGAAACAAAATCTCAATCTCAGAAATTGTCCAACATTAAAATTAAGTTCAACATCCAGAAAAGCCACCAGGCTAAAAGAAAGAGTCTAAAGGCCCAGAACAAGGCCAAACAAAGACAAACGTAAACAGAGTATAGGTGCTGCGCACCGATAACTACAGCAGTCTAAAACAAAAGGGGAAAGCTCAACGAAGACACTAGGACTGGTCCCCAGTGTCCACGTACTCCTCGCCAAACACAGACTCGGGCACGGCGTCCGCAAACACCTCGTCCTCAACAACGGACTCAGGCTCGGGATCTAACATGTGTCACCCAAAAGAGTAAAGGGGCACATGTCAGCAAGTCTAAAAGACTTTAGCAAGGAAACTGAAGGTAAGGTAAACTAGCAACCTAGCAGTTATAGTATGATGCATGGCATGGCAAGTATAGTATGGAAGTGACTAGTAAAGGGAAGTACAAGTAGCAAGTATGTCATGGATAACAAGTAAAACACGGACAAATACAGGTCAAGTGGTTCACGTCAAGTGAACAAGTCAAGTAAACAAGTTGTGCACAGAGATTCCGCCTGTTGGCTAGAGTGGCTGATCGGGCCAACTCCTAAGCTCAAGTGACCGTTTATCTCTACCACTCCACGTGTATCGAGCCAGGGAATTACCCCGAACACAGAATGCTCGCTTCTGGAACACGAGCCAGGAAGTGTATTTAACAAGTATGGCGTAGGGTTATGCCCGCAACGCAGGTGCCTAGCCGGTAAACAAGTAGATCGGGCATTGGCTATCAACCAACTCACGTAGCCTGCTTCTAGAACACGGGCCAGGAAACACAAGTATTGTAGCGTGTGCTACGAATGCGACATACAACATGGATATCATGGATGACAATTAATTCACGTACCGTTAATCAAAATTAAACATGACATGATAGTTATGCAACATGATAAATGACGGTCCTATCTTCGTTGTCAAGCTAGTTCCTGAAATTGTGCCTAGGCGAGTATCATTTCGTCGCCTAGTCTCTTTTACGCCTACAACAAGCAAATGGCCTAAGACATGGCCCACAATCCTAAGTGGCAAGTTTCACTTGCCTAGCCCCGAGGATGACGATCAACGAGGCCGTCACACAAATGCTAGCTACGGAAAAGAGATCGCTGCCATGGCAAAACAACATTAGAACAACATCCAACCTAGTTTTATTAAGGTTTGACAAAAACACAAATGGGCTATGAGAATATTAAGAGATCGATTTATTACCGTATCGGAAGCGGAAGAACGATGCCGAGCAAGCACGGCAACGGAAGAAATGATCCGGGGAACCTAGGGTTCAGATCTGGAATGGATGGGGAAAATCTGGAGAAATGGGGTTTTGGGGGTTTTGGGGGGTTGGAGATGACCTAGGGCATGGTGGTAGACCAAAATAGAGAGGGAAACTCCAAGAGAGAAAGGAATGGCTTGGGGAAATGTTGGAGAGTGATTTGGGGAAGAAGGAGGCTCAGGAGAAGTGAAAGAAGAAAAGAAAACGTTTGGGGGGGTTTAAATAGGCACAGCCGACGGCTGCCCAGAAATTAGGGTTTCGACACTAGTTAGTCGGTCAAAGAACAACCACTGACCGACTAGTTTGGGAACTAGTCGGTCGGTTGACCAACGCAGACCGACTAAGTCCAAACAGTAACTCCTGTACAAAAATAGGATTTAGATTTAGTCGGTCACAGAACAACTACTGACCGACTAGTTTGTCATCTAGTCAGTCGATGAACGTTCTTAGACCGACTAAGAATGAATAGTACTTGGCATCAAAAATGAACATAGAGTTAGTCGGTTAAAGAACGATTGCTGACCGACTAGTTTGCAACCTAGTCGGTCGACAAATGTTCTTAGACCGACTAACGAGAAACAGTAACTCCTGAATAATTTACAAATCCCACTAGTCGGTCCATGAAGGTTTGCCGACCGACTAAATCGTCATCTAGTCGGTCGGTTCCCCTTCTTGTACCGGCTAACGTGCACCAAAAGTTCCGAAATGGAGCACGAAGCTCCGGGATCGATTCCTAAGACTCCTAGGCTTGATCTAACAATAAGATATGACCGATATGAAGCCCGTCACGAATGACTTACTCCGAAATCGACGATCAACGGAAGAAGCTAGGAAAACGCGACGAAACAATCGAAAATGAAAGCTACGGAGACGAAAACCACGCATAAGGAGAAAATCCACCAAAACATATAATATAATATAGCTAATCAAAATACATGAAAACCAGTCGTTACATAGACAGTTGGTAGATTGTACCCTACTAGCTCATGAGCAAATTCGAGATTTTAGTAACCCTATGGGTTCCAGAACATGCCTCAAACTGGATCTACGTAAGGCATTTGACAGTGTGAACATGGAATTTATATTTTTCCTCCTTCATCAAATGGGATTCAGGGCAAAGTTCATTATTTGGATTGCTGAATGCATATCTACCACTATGTTCTCTGTATTAGTTGATGGGTCCCCTGAGGGGTTTTTTGGTTCCAATAGAGGCTTGCGCCAAGGTGATCCCCTATCTCCTTACTTGTTTGTTCTTGTAATGGAATCTTTTTCCCTCCTTATGGCCGTTGCAGATTCAACTGGATCCATCCAACCACTTCAAAGAGCGGGTTCTATTTCACATCTCCTATTTGCATATGATCTATTGGTCTTCTGCTGTGCTAACTCACATTCGCTTAATGGCCTCAAGGATCTATTAGAGAGATTTTATTGTCTTTCTGGGCTTCAGATGAATTGGAATAAAAGTTCAGCCATCTTTAACAAGGGTGTTCGTAATGCGAGAGGCTCATCAGAGATTCTGGGAATCAAATGGGTAACTTCTTTCACAACCTACTTGGGCCTTCCCCAATCCTCAAATTACCCAAAAGCATCCCATTTCACTAGACTGGTTGAGAAGTGTAAAAAAAGGCTTCTAGGTTGGTCCTCGTCACTACTTTCTTTTGCTGGGAAAATTGAGTTGGTCCGCTCTGTTATCTATGGCATGGTTGCTTTCTGGATGCAAGCCTATTGTTTCCTTCCATCGGTTATTCGAACTATTAACTCAGCTTGCCGGAAGTTCATTTGGGGTAAGCTTAGTAACTGGTCATGGAAGGATGTTTGCTCTCCAAAACTTGAGCGGTGTGGGACTGAGGCGTCTCTCTGATTTGAATGTGTCCTCTGGAGTCCGTCTAACTTGGGGGTTACTTTCTAATAAAGGTATGTGGGCACACTATATGAGGAATCGCTATAGGTCTGTTGACTATGGCTTCTATTTTGCAGATTCTAAACCTATCCATTCCGGCTCCTGGAAATTCATTCTCCGTTGTCGTCATGTCTCTCAACATCTTATTAAACGAACTGTAAAAGATGGAATGTCAACTTCATTCTGGTTTGATAACTGGCATCCTAGGGGGCCTCTACACCTGCTTTATGACCCGGCTCCTGGTACAGTGTATGCTAGAGTGGGGGATTTCTGGACCGGCTCAGATTGGAAAATTGAACCGGCAATCTATGCTTTAAGGCCCCTATTAGATAATATTACTCTCGGTGATGGGGTGGATGCATGGGAATGGAGCGCAGGCCCACACTGCACATTGTGTGGTGCCTGGGAGGGTTCACGGGCAGCTAGTTGTGCTTTCCCCTATGCAGATATTGTCTGGTACTCTCAGCATGTACCTAAGATGTCAATAGCTCTCTTGAGATCAATCCATGGGAAGTTGCCTACCAAGGATTATCTTCACAAGCTCGGTATTACTTCTGAGCTCTCATGTGTCCTATGCACGGAAAATTTGGAGGAAAGTATTGGCCATATTTTCTTCGATTGAGATTACTCACGGTACATCCTTGCTAGGAGTTTACTCAAGCTGGGAAACCCAGGTATTGTCCCTAGTTCTATTACATGAGTCTGAGATCTCTTCCACGCCAGATATAAGAAGAAGAGCCAGCTGGGTGTGTTGGCCAAAACAGCCTTGTCGTGTATGGTCTGGCACATTTGGAAAGAACGTAACAAGCGGATCTTTGAGAAGAGGTCTACCCCTAAGACTTCTTTATTTGAGGAAATAGCATCGGACATCAGATTATCTCTATGCAATTTAGATCTTGAGGAGAGCTCGGATACTGATCCATTTGCAAATTGGGGTCTCCTATTTGAGTAAACTGTGGGTTTCTTGTTATGAACAATGTATACCATTTAGAATTTTTTCTAGATTTTGTGCTAATGTAAGTAGTAATGCTAGATAGTAACTTGTAGAGGGTGGCGGCGCTTGTGCCCTCTCCCCTCTCATTTTATCATCTGTATTACTAACTTACATTGTAAATATGTAAATTTGGTTCTGGTTACTTAATAAAGACTAACTTTTACTTGCATGCATATATATATATATATATATATATATATATATATATATATATATATATATATATATATATATATATATATATATATATATCTATCTATCTATCTATGCATGCATGCAAGTATGTATGCAAGTATGTAAGTAAGTAAGTAAGTATGTATGTATGTATGTATACTAGGCATAACCCGTGCCCTCGGGCACGGTTCATTTAAGATATCCTCTCAAAATATTTGTTCTCCCCAAAAATTATTTTTCCCTCCAAAATCTAAACGAACAAAAGTCTAGTTTCGGCACAAAACATGTGCCCTCGGGCACGGTTCATTTAATTTATCCCCTCAAAATCTTTGTTCTCCCCAAAAATTATTCCCCCTCCAAAATCTAAACAAACAAAAATCTAGATACTGTACGTGCGCCTTTGGCGCATAACCCGTGCTCCCGTACCCTCGGGCACGGTTCATATAAGATATCACCTCAAAATCTTTGTTCTCCCCAAAAATTATTTTCCCATCCAAAATCTAAACGAACAAAAATCGAGCTTCGGCGCGAGCGCCTTCGAGTGTGGGGAAAAAAGTGGGGGGAAAATTGAAATGGTATGGTTTTTTTAGCAAAAAGGGAAAGGGTCAAAATCTTTGTTCTCTCTAAAAATTATTTCCCCATCCAAAATCTAAACGAACAAAAATCGAGCTTCGGTGCGAGCGCCTTCGGGTGTGTAGGGGAAAAAGCGAGGGAAAATGAAATGGTAGGGTTTTTTAGCAAATAGAGACAGGGTCAAAATATTTGTTCTCTCCAAAAATTATTTCCCCATCCAAAATCTAAACGAACAAAAATCTATCTTCGACGCGAGCGCCTTCGGGTGTGGGGAAAAAAGTGGGGGAAAAAATGAAATGGTAGGGTTTTTTTAGCAAAAAGGGAAATGGTGACGTGCGTTTATATTTCATATATTCACGCACGTTTTCTTTTGTGTTTCTCCGTGTTTTTCCGTCGTCTCTTATTCGTTTTCATGTATTTTCCCGTTTTCTTTCACTTTTCTTTGTTTATCCATGATTGCAGGGGACTGACCACATAGGGGACGCTTAACAATGATATCCCAAGTCCCCGGAGCAACGGGAGAAGTCACGTGTGATCCAAGGGGTCAAACGTCGAAGAATTCATCTTTCAGCCCCTCACCCGGTCGGTTGGTCATCTCCAACCGATCGGGTGATGCACGCGTGCACCACCCGGTCTCTGCCGCAGCTCATAAGGAAGTCACCCGACCGGTTCACAAACCGGTTCAGCGGGGGGCTGTTCTCTGTTTTCTCGAGCAAAATGCCAACCGATCAGGTGACCCTCACCCGATCGGTTCATCTGTAGCTGAAGAAGAAGAGCTGAAGACACGGACGTCGAACCGATCGATTCACCCGACTGCTCCAAGATCCAACCGGTCACTCAAGAACTCACCCGACCGGTTCATGTGATCGGGTGAAAGCTCGCCGTTTTCTGTTATTAATTTGTAACGAATCAACCGATCGGTTGACTTGTCAACCGATCGGTTGATGCGAAGGTCTATAAATAGAACCCCTAGGGTTCCAGAAACGGCGAGCTGCTATTTTTTTTACTGTTTTATCTCCTTGTGACGGCTGTAATTGTTACTCTTTTGTAAGTTTTCAGATCTTTCTCAAATTTTAGTATTGTCTTATCTACTCTATTACTTCCGCATTGCAATTGTCCGATTATGATTCCAACGGTTAATTTTTATTTAGATCGCTTTTTCATGGATTTTTGTGAGTAGTTTCCCAAATCTGGGATTTTGGTGGAAACCCCTTCGGGGGCTCTTCCCGATGCGTCCATAGGGTTAGGAAATCGATAGGGATTAGGATTCTAACGGTTACGCGGGGGTGTTTCATTGTCATCGACGGGAAAAAGACCGCCTTTGACCGTTGGGCCAAGGGGGAATAAACTTGGCGGTTGACTCCCTAGCCATAGCTCACACCCATAGCGTAGACGTCGAATCCTAGCACGCGGGATCGGCAGGATGAGACGTTGGGAGTTATCGTTGCGGGCTTAGTGCTCCCGGGATCGATCAGTGTTAATGGACATGGGAGTGCCCACTGATCGAATCCGGGAAGTCTGGTGTATCATCCTGGGCACCGACCGGAATATCGGGCCCATGGGACGCCGGTACCACTTTCAGAGGCAACGTCTCACCATTAGTCCCTAATCACGATCGCTATCCATACCCGTAGACCGTATCGGCGAGAGTCTCTCGTCGGGTTGGAAACCAAAGTCCCGGGTTTTCTTTCTTGTTGTTAATACCCTTTATTTCCTTTCGTGACAACCATTTACCGATTCGGGCTAGCTCGCCCCTCGGGGTGATTTTGGTCCTACCTGACCCAAGCACAACCTCGCCTCCCTGAGTTCGATATTCCCGCACCCTACACTAACCGTGCACTTGCGGTAAACGACACCGCGCCGCCGTACCGTAAACGGGGCGCCGGTCAAGTTTATGGCGCCGTTGCCGGGGAGGCAACGTGCTTGTTATTCTAGGATCTCATGAACCCTCGTGTCTAGCTCACATCCCTACCTCGCGATAATTTTCGCATTCTCAGTTTTGTTTTTTATTTTTCTTATTTTTATTTCTTATTTTATATGTTTCTTTCCCACTTGTCGCTTCACGGGTGTTTGTTGTTTTTCATGCGCAGGAGTTCAAGGAGTCTTGACGACTTGATTCCCCTCGATCCAGAGATTAACGCCACCCTTAGGCGTTTGGCCGCCGAGAAGCGAAGAAGAGAAGATCTCGAATCCATGGAGGAGAACACCCCACCTCACAAGTCTCTGCTGGATTACTCGATGCCATCCATCGAGTCGACTTCCGCCATCCGTTCTCCAGCTATTGCGGCCCAAAGCTTTGAGCTAAAGCCGTCTCTAGTGACATGGATCCAGCAGGACCAGTTTGCGGGTGCACCCATGGAGAGCCTGATCGAGCACCTAGACTCCTTCTTGGAGAAGTGTGACACCTTCCGGATTAATGGTGTCACGACAGAGGCTATCTGTCTGAAGCTGTTTCCCTTCTCTTTGCGAGACAAAGCCAAGCAATGGCTAAGGGGGAAGGACCCCAACACTTTCAACACCTGGGAGAAGCTCTCCAACGCTTTTCTGACGAAGTTCTTTCCTCCGGGGAAGACCATGAAGTTGAGGAGTGAGATCTCCTCCTTCTCCCAGACCAGCCACGAGTCCTTGCATGAAGCTTGGACGAGATATAAAGAGATGCAAAGAAGATGCCCTCACCATGAGCTTCCGAAGTGACAGATTATTAATCGGTTCTACAATGGGTTGAGGGATGACCTGAAATCTTCTATGGACGCCGCGGCTGGGGGTTCCTTCATGTCTAGGAGCAAGAAAGATGCCGGGCATATTCTGGAAAATATGGCATCCAACAATGAGCGGTGGTGTGACGAGAGAGCCACACCAAGATTCGGGGGTATACACAGAGTCGAGGACGTCGACAAACTTTCAAGCAAGTTTGACTTGCTTTCGACCCAGATCTCCGCACTAATGGTAGGAGCCGGTGGGGCAGGTACACAGCAAATTTCTGCGGTAGAGTCCGAATTCTTTGGGGAATTCGACGGTGGTGACATCTCACCACCGTTGGATCAGGCGAGCGCACTATTTTACAACCCCACAGGAAATGCGCCGTATCCACCAAGGACCAATTCCAACCCGGCCTACTCTCCAAACAACCGGAACCACCCAAACTTCAGTTACCGGCCACCATTTCAGCCCTCACCGCCTCAGCAGCCGCAGCAACAAACTTATCAGCCGGCTAGGCCACAGCAGAATCAGGTTCAGCAGCAACCATTTCAGCAACAACCTCAGCAACAATCATACGCCCCCAGGAATCAGCAGCCGTTCCAGCAGCAGCATCAGTATGGCCAACAGAGGGCCGTCTCTCTGGTTGAGTCTCTCTTGACTCAATATATTACCAACTAGGAGAAGATCAACCAAAAGCTGGAAATGGGTCAGCGGACCCTCACGGACCAAGTAACCCAGCTGGGGTTACAAGTGACGAACCTTGCAAGGTCACAAAACCAATTGCCGCCACAACCGGAGGTGAACCCGAGGGGAGCAACCCAAACATCGGCACTCGTGCACGAGCACGCGAATGTGTCCGCTATCGTTCTGAGAAGCGGGACACAAATTCCTACTAGAGTGCCCCCTAGCAACCCGGAAGCACCATTGGTCGTTGAGAAACCGATCGAAAAATCAAACGACGCCGGTGCTTCGTCATCAAATCATATGACTCCGGAGGGAGTCTCTGAAGAAGAGAAGAAGAAGGAGGAGGAAGGGAGCCCGAAAGTGTTCAAACCCGTTGTGCCATTTCCACAACGGTTAGCTCAGGCCAAAATTGATGAGAAATATGGCAAGTTCTTCGCCATGGTCAAGGACCTAAGCCTCCAAATCCCATTCCTAGAAGCAATCGAAACAATCCCCTCCTATGCAAAATTCCTGAAAGATTTGGTGACTAGAGGGTCTAGAAAGGAGAAAGTAGTGCTGACGGCAGAATGTAGCGCTCTTATTCAGAGGGCAAATCCGCCGAAACTCAAGGACCCGGGGAGCTTCTCTATTCCTTGCACGATCGGGGCAGTAAAGATTCATCATGCACTCGTCGATCTCAGAGCGAGTGTTAGTTTGATGCCCTTGTCGATGTACAGAAGATAGGAATGGGTGATTTGGAGCCCACCGGTATGACCCTACAACTAGCTGACCGGTCGGTCAAATATCCGGTGGGAATTGTGGATGACCTCCCCGTAAATGTAAGAGGGGTGCTTGTGCCTGTGGACTTTGTAGTCATGGACATGCCTGAAGACGCACACACCCCCATTATCCTGGGACGGCCTTTCATGGCCACTGCTGGCGTTCTAATAGATGTGAAGAACGGAAAACTCTCTTTGAACGTCAGCGGAGAGAAAGTTGAGTTTGATCTGGGATTATCCATGAAGCACCCCGATCCCCCTGATGACCCTCGGTGCAATCTGCTCGAGGTAGAAGAGGAAAAAGCTGCAGAGGAGAGCTCCTGGGAGATTCTCCTAAGAAACCCCCCCGATGACTTGGGGGATTCAGAAGATGGAGATGGCCCCAAGAACAAAGAAGCTGCTGGAAAGCCGAATGCAGCAAGAACGACCCCTCCCGTGTTCCCCAAGGCTCCTCCTGTGAGGAGAACGGGGAAAGAGCCCATGGACCTCACTAAAGACGAGGTCCGGATCCTAAAGAAGATGGCGGGAAGCGCCAACATGAAAGAAAAGCCCCCGGATCCCAAGAACAAGGGGAGGGTAGTCGAGCAAGTATTTCTCCAGCCGCCGACTACTCCAAGGGCCTTCAGCTCCAATGAGAAAGAGATGCCGAACTTCGGGCATCACCCGTATCAACCACCATGAACATCTCTTGCAGGCGTCGAGCCAACGACGTTAAACAAGTGCGCTTCATGGGAGGCAACCCATGTTCTAACCTTTTTCCCCAATTTTTAGCATAATTTTTTACTTTATTTTATCATTTTTATAAATAAAATCAGCCGCGAGAACATCCGTTCGAGGACTTAAACAAATCTATTGGTTTTTGCAGGAAACAAGCCCCAACCGATCGGTTGACAACTCACCCGATCGGTTGGGATGTATCAGATACATGCCGAGATCTGTCCCCATATGACCCGATCGGTTGAGTAATGAAGAGACCGGGTGGCAGACCGGGTGAGCTGGGAAGAACTCTCGGAAATTTTTAGGGAATATCAACCGATCGGTTGAGTTCGAACGCGATCGGTTGGCGTGACCGGGTGAGCAGCCCTAAGTTCTCAGGAAAATGAGTGGAGCGGCCAACCGATCGGTTGACAAGTCAACCGACCGGTTCGCCTGTAGCATTTCTTCGGTGAGAATTTCGACCTAACCGTCAACCGATCAGGTGACAACTCACCCGATCGGTTCGACTTAAAACCCTATAAATACCCCAAACCGCCCGTTCGACACGCACTCGCCATTTTCGAATCCGGATCCGCCGTTTCACCTCTCCCTCGTGCGCCTGCCCTCTTTCTTCCCTTCAATCAACCTCAATCGCCTTTTCCCCCATCCCCCTACCCATCCACCACCGATTTCTCTCCATTCTCCGCGATTCCACCAACACACAAAACCCTAACCTCGACCTGTTTTTCCCCAATTTTGAAACTTGCTGAAGAGATCGCTGCGGCTTCACAGCGTGCTCCCATCCAGTAGCATCGGGGCGTCAACGAGCAACTATCTTCATCTCATTTGGGTAAACTCGCTCCTTTGCTTAATTTTAATCTTACCGCAAATATTACATTTCATTGTTGGTCGTATTTCGTGTTTGTGTTGAATTCATTGTACGCTTGCATACCTACGCACACGAACGACACCCACACAATGCCTCCCCGCCGTGTTAAGCCCACCGAGGACGGCTCTTCGAACCCTAGGCCCACCCGTCGTACCCGTCGCACACAGCCCACCACCTCCAACCCATCCACCACTTCCCCACCTCGTGCTTACGATCCCGAATATGGGATGCAATTCCAAACTGATGACCATGCCGACCGATTCGCGGCCATGGTCCTCCTAGCTGGTCAGGGTGGTCGGATAACCGAGGAATCCGTCGACTGAGACCTCCCGTTTCTTCAAAGCTTCATTCGCCACATCCGTGAAGACCCACCCGACGTCTCCGAGCTCCACATTCCACCCCCCACGACTCCTGGTCCACAGCGCAGGCCCCCGTCACCACCCCCAGAGGGTGGTGCCCCAGCTTGATTTTTCTCTCCCACTTTTGCCCCCCCCACATTTGTGCCCATCTGTCTTTTCGAGGCCCTGCTTTGACTCTGTCGGAGGGAGGGGACTATTTGCGTGTTGCTTTCTAAATTCACCTCGTTTGTTTTTTACTCCCCCTTGCACATCTCTGCTTTTTATCGATCATATCATTTCGCTAGCACTATCTGGTCTAGCTTGGGGGACGTCTATTTCGGTGTGCTGTCGTGTTTTGTTTGTTTTTCTCATTTGTGTGTGTGTGCTTGTTTTTTTCTTTATTTTCGTATTGTTTGATTTTGATTTTGATCTTTCTTCCTTTTTTCAGTTCCATCTATGTGTTTTCCTCGTTTTCATTTCTTTTTGTGTCGGTGCGTATTCCCCCCCCCCCCCCCGCGCTTTCATTGCCCTCCCGTACTCACTCTTATTGCATTGAGGGCAATGCAAACTTCAGCTTGGGGGAGTCGCACTGTGTGCGTCGTTTAAGTCCTTCTTTTTCGTTTATTTGAGTCGTTTTTCTCCGTGTTTTTCTTTTTTTTTCTTTTCTTCTTTTTAGCTCTTTCTCCTAGAGATGAATCCTATGATGAATCGCCACAAAGTCACACACACCTAGCATTGCATCGATAATCACACTCACTAACCCTAGGATTTCGAGTCCTCTTGCATTTCACGCATCGTGGGTCCACTTAGCTTTTTGTGAGTCGTGTGTCGTGACTAGCATTTGGTGTGCTTCTGCCTTGTGATTTTACTTTATATACCTGTCCAGGAATGACCCCTAGATTATCATGCTCCGATTTGAATATGCGGTATTTGTTTCCACTATATGCATGCTATATTTATATCGTATATTTCAATTCGCATGCGTCGGGATTCCACGATTAAGGACTAGGATAACCCATTTAGCCTATGCTCTATTTAGCGAGAATAGTTTCCTTTGCCCAAGTGTTTAGATTTCGACTTCTTTTTTGTTTTACTTGGTGCAAATCCCCTCGTCGTGTACCGTTCTCCCACTTGGGAGAGTACACATGTGTATAGCCAAAACCCCAAAAATCCAAAAAAAAAAGAGAAAAGAAAAGAAAAACCCAAAAAGAAAAGAAAAGAAAATTTTTGTATAGCCAAAAAGCCAAAAAAAATACAAATACCCAAAACCCAAAAAAATTTCAAGTGTGAATATTTTTCCTATCGACCGAAAATAAAGGGAAGGCGAGAATTTGCACCGAGTGTTCTACTCCACATCATCTCAACCCCCATCATTTTCGAAAACACTTGGCTTAGGAACTTTTTAGATAGTATCTAGGCTATAGTGGCGTGATTTCCTTAACCCTAGTTGTGGAGTCCCCGATGCATGATACGCTTCTATTCTTACTCTTCTCATGCATGCTTGAACCATATATTCACCGCTTAATTCAATTCGAATCGATATTTGGGTCATATCTTGGATTTTTGTATATCGAGCCTCATAGCACATTGTAGAAAGCGACACCATTTGCTAGCACACGACCACGCTCACTCGCGCTTCACCGCGTGGGCCCACGACACTTATTTGGACTCGTTTTCCTAGGTTTAGTGGTGTGATTTGGCGTTTGCTTGCTTGGTGTGTCGGTTTTGATTTTGGTGGCTCTGATGGACGATCTAGGATTTAGAGTTTTCTTTTTCTTTCTTCCTCTCTATTTTTCCCTTCCGAGCTCCTACTCTCACTCGTCTTCCTCGAGGACGAGGAAGAGTTCAGCTTGGGGGATTTTGTCGTGCGTTTATATTTCATATATTCACGCACGTTTTCTTTTGTGTTTCTCCGTGTTTTTTCTCCGTCTCTTATTCGTTTTCATGTATTTTCCCGTTTTCTTTCACTTTTCTTTGTTTATCCATGATTGCAGGGGACTGATGTAGTGCCCTGGGAAGCTACTGCACATGTACTAGAGGGGGGGTGAATAGTACTTTTAAATAATAGGGAGAGTTATTCCTAATTATCGTGCAATTAACAAACAACGATGCGGAATAACTACAATCAAGAATTAATGCAAACGCAGACACAATGGATTAATGGGTTCGGATCCACCCAAGTCTCCCCGACTTGTTCCCGGTGATCCTACGTCCCAACCACCCGGATCCCTTCCGGATACTTGAGTTAGAAACCCTAACTCAAGATTTCCACTATGACCACTTGCGAAAACCTCACAAGTGCAAACGACCTACAATCGATGACCGTGAATCCCACAACCCGGGATCACGCAAAACCTCTCACAACCGAGAGTATACAATTCAAATATAACTGAAATGAAATACTTACCAACAAAATAACTATGCCTTGAGATTTCTTACCAAATTAGGGCAAAGAGGATTTTGATGGAGGAAGAGTCACCAAACCCTAGCTTCAAGAAGATGACCAGCAATGGAAGCCTAGGGATGAGATGGATGACCTAGAATCAAGCCCTTGGCTTAGAAGGCTCACAATCAATGAATCTCTCTTGAGGAATAAGAGTGAGGGAGAGATTCTTGAGAATGGGAGAGCTTGAAGATGAGAGTTGAAAAGCTTCTCTTTGAATCAATAGAACTCTGAAATAGCAGCCTTGGATCCTATGAAATAACCCCTTCAGGTATTTAAAGGATCAAGGGAAAAGAGAGAGAGAAACGTCGCTTTCAAAACTCCAACGGATCTAAATCTGAAGCAGACTAGTCGGTCTAAGAAGGATCACTGACCGACTAGTTCATCAACTAGTCGGTCGGTGATTCAACATGGACCGACTAACAGCTCGACAGCCAAAAGAGTGATTTCCAGGCAACATGAACTAGTCGGTCTAAGAAGACTTGCCAACCGACTAGTTTGCCAACTAGTCGGTCGGTGAGTGTTCTTTGACCGACTAAGAGTGAAATGTACGAAGCTGAATACAAGTTACACTAGTCGGTCTAAGAACAAATGCTGACCGACTAGTTTCACAACTAGTCGGTCGATGAATGTTCTTGGACCGACTAACTGCAAACAGTAACTCAGGCTGTACAGAGGCAAGCTCAACTAGTCGGTCTGAGAAGGATTCCTAACCAACTAGATCGTCATCTAGTCGGTCGGTGAACCTTCTTTGACCGACTAATTGATCGACATGGCTGAGCTGAATTGAGTTAGGACATCTAGTCGGTTCATGAAGAGTTTTCGACCGACCAGATCGTCATCTAGTCGGTTGGTGACTCTACTTGAACCAACTAAGATGCACTAGAAGCCGAGGGAAGAAGCAATAGGCTTTGGGAAAGTTTCTAATGGCTTCTAAGATAATCCTAGCTCTAAGATATGAGCAAAATGAAGGTTATAAGGTAAGTCCTACTCAAGGCTTAACATTCTAATCTATGAAGCTAGATGACTATAAAATAAACCTTACGAGCCGTCTTCAAAGCTTCAATCTTCATTCCTCTTGACTTCAATATTGCTCCTTGAGCTTCAACGAAGCTCCAGGCACACGATCACGCATATTGAGAAGTCTTGAGACGTCGCTTTTGTTGTACGTGGTATTTTGGCGACGATCTCCATAACTGCGCTCACAAATTGTTAGTTCACGAATTATTTATGTTTGCTCATCATCCAAAACCAAATCCGGGGAATCCAATACTCAACATTCTCCCCCTTTTTGGTGATGACAAACCAACATAATTAATAATAAAAAATAATGAACTAAATGAAATATACTTACTCCCCTTGCATTGATGACACATTAGTTCCATATGAAATAATAAGCACATACATCAAGCAGATGAGGAAAGTAAAAATTCAAATCCAATATTTGAGATTTAGGATTTGTAATCCATTTTTATATCTTAACTCCCCCTGAATCTAACATATCAAATTAGATTCATGGTAAATTATCAATATTTGAGATTTAGGATTTGTAATCCATTTTTATATCTTAACTCCCCCTGAATCTAACATATCAAATTAGATTCATGGTAAATTATCATTTAGCGCATGCCATTATTATGCCATTATTATATCTCTCCCCCTTTGGCATAATCCAAAAAGAGCGGGAGGAAGCCAATGACAATAGAGCACGGCCAAATAATTCATTAAGCATGGGAGTCTAAGAATACGACCACGTTTCATATGACACCAAAATAAAATTCGAATAAAATCAAAGCGTGTCAATGAGACCATAGTCGGAAATTGAAAACTTAAATCATCAAAATATCAAATGTAAATTCACTTATTGAAAAAAAAATGAATTTACTCTCCAATATCAACATTTATAGCTATTTTAGTGCATGGAAAACAATTCTATGTTTTCATACAACTAAAGCTATTGAATCAAAATAAATCGTCGAGCGACGAAATCAATATCAGAGACATACATAAAATGTGCACAAAGGAATGATCCATCAGAAGAGTGGTGCACATCATAGAATATCAAATGACACAAAATCGATCAAAAATGAACATAAAGTAAAAGCACATCAAAACTAAGTGAAGTGTGCGACGAGAAGTGACAAGGTGATAAAAGTAATACGAAAATCATCATAATAACTTTTAAAACACGTCATGCCAAAAATAGAAATGAATTTCAAAGCATTTATGGCATTCACAATTCTATCATGCTAGGAGAAACAAAATGATACCAATGTAAAGAAATAGATTTTAACCAAGCATGCATTCAACCCTCATGGATACCAAATGTAATATTATACTTACAACATTAAGCTCCCCCTACATTGGTGCATTACCTAAGCACCATCAACTCCGTTTGAATGAAAGTCTTCGCAAATCGAGGAGTTGGTAGGGTTGGTATCCCACGGTGGATTGAACCTAGAAAACTTCATTTTGGTATCCAAACCCCCTTTTGGATCCAATGGGTTAGACAACAAATTTGAAATACGAAATTAAAATAATTGTAACCCATGAGTTAATGTAATCAAAATCAAATTTATAAACAAATGCCTTGGTACCCATAACATGATCATAAGCTCATGGTACCAAGCATTGAAAGGTTAAAGGAACTAACCCTTCGGAAACCAAGTCCAAGAGGAACTTGACTTACCAACATAATCATTATTCAAAATAACATCATTAATATATGATTTCACATAAACATTCATAGCATCATCGCTAGTGTTCTTGGGACCCCAAATAGTGTACATTTTGGGAATCCTCTTCCTAGTGGTTGCATGCACAAAAGGTTGATTTCTATGTGGTGCATGTGGCCTAGGAGCATGAGATCTAGCAATAGCATTATGATGAGCATGAGATCCATGATGTGGTGTAGCATACATACGTGGATAAGCATGAGGTGTGTATGCATGAGGATGATTATGAGAGTAGGCATGCACATGTTGATGAGATGTTTGAACATAAGCATTAGGATGTGCATGAGCATGATTACGTGCACGTGGGTGTCTCATATGACTGTTTGCACGTGCTCGTGGGTGCGGAGCATAAAAATCATCATTAATATTTGCATGCACCGGTGGAGTAGGATGTGTGTTCCTACGTGGCATAGCATGTGAGTACAAAAATGCATGACCCCTCTTTGGAGGTCTACCCAAAGTGGGTTTCTTTCCAATCGGGGGTGTGTACGAAGTGGAAGCACTATTGGTAGGAGAACTACCAATGGGGTGTTTGCTCCCACTCGTCGAGGCATCGGATGTCGGCCTAACAAAGGTGGTAGGCGATTTGGATGAGTCTCCCATCTTATACCCCAAGCCAATGTGGTGTTTGGCCGGAAGTAAGTCATTTAGGATATTATCCAAATGACCCTTACCTTTATTGAAATCATTGATACGGCCTAACGTGCACTCATACTTCTCTTTGAGAGAATGCAAAGAAGCATCCAAAGTGGATACTTGCGATGTGAGTGCATAAACACGTGATTTGAGATTCTTATTCTCAATACTCAAGGTTGAGTTTTGAGACGTCAAATCCGCTATCACATGTTCATCCGAATCCTCAACAAGAACATGCTCAAGTTGAGATTTGAGGGACTTCACCTCATTTCTCAACAAGCCATTATGAGTAAGCAAACTTGCTTTCCCATTGGTGAGTGTCTCAACAATGGTGTCATTGTTGGTGATGGTAGACTTAGGAGAGGTTTGGAGGCTAACAAGTTCATCTTTGATCTTATTATATCTTTCTACTAATTTAGTAAATTTAGACCAAATTTCTTGGTTTGCTAACCTCATTTCATCAATAGTAGGTTCTCCGCTTTCCTCCTCGCTACCTTCCTCGCTTTCATCTTCGCTTTCATCGAAGGAGGACTTTCGATCTTTTGCCTCATTTGCCATGAAGCAAAGTTTTTCTTTCTCCACTCTTCCATCATCCGACTCTCCACTTGAGGAATCCTCTTCGGAGTCGGTGAATGTTCCAACAAGTCCTTTCTTGTACTTTCTCGACTTGTCGTACTTTGATGCTTTCCCTTTCTCCTTGTGTTTGTAGAGAGGACAATCCGGTTTGATGTGTCCTGGCTTGTTGCATTTATAACACACGGGAGTAGAAGCATTAGTCGAACTAACTTTAGATTTATTCAAAGATATACCTTCTCGGAGGAATCGATCGAACTTCCTTGCCATACGGGCAATGGATTCCATGTCCAATTCGTCTTCCGATTCTTCATCATCGGTAGATGGAGCGGCCTTGAAGGCAATCCCATTTTTCTTTGGCTCATCTTGCTTCAAGTACGCTTTCATCTTTTCCTTCATTCGGATCTTACTATCCTTGCGTACCTCGTAAGACAACAAGGTACCCATTAGTTGTACGACGGTATATTTATTCATGTCATTACCTTCCTCGATGGCGAAGGTACGCTTTTCCCAACATGATGGAAGACCATCGATAATCTTCGCGACTTTCTCCTTTTGGGTATAGACCTTCCCAAGAGCTTCCAAGTCGTTTGATATATCCACGAAGCGAGCGTAATATTCCTTCATGGTTTCGCCCTGCTCCATATGAAACAACTCAAATTCTTTATTAGCAACGACGAGTTTAGAATCTTTTACCGTACTCGATCCTTCGTGCAATATGAGGAGTTGGTTCCATATTTGATATGCACTCTTACATGTGCATATCTTGTTGAAGTCCTCGGGCTCCAACGCACAATTCAAGGCATTCATTGCCTTGGCATTGGCTACTTCCGCGGCGACCTCCGCGGGAGTCCACTTCGCGAAATCTTCTTCGGAAGGCTCGACATACTCCGTCATGGTGGCTCTCCATAGTGAAGCGCTCCGGAGGAAAATTTGCATCCGGCATTTCCAGTACCCATAGTTGGTACCGTTGAAGTGTGGAGGCCTGACTGAGGATAGTCCTTCCATAACTGAAGAAGCTCCATCGCGGTTCCTGAAGACGTTGTAGTCATTGTTCGTCATAGCTTTGAACTTTGGTTATGTGTAGCTTTGAACTTGTCTCTGATACCAATTGTAGTGCCCTGGGAAGCTACTGCACATGTACTAGAGGGGGGGTGAATAGTACTTTTAAATAATAGGGAGAGTTATTCCTAATTATCGTGCAATTAACAAACAACGATGCGGAATAACTACAATCAAGAATTAATGCAAACGCAGACACAATGGATTAAAGGGTTCGGATCCACCCAAGTCTCCCCGACTTGTTCCCGGTGATCCTATGTCCCAACCACCCGGATCCCTTCCGGATACTTGAGTTAGAAACCGTAACTCAAGATTTCCACTATGACCACTTGCGAAAACCTCACAAGTGCAAACGACCTACAATCGATGACCGTGAATCCCACAACCCGGGATCACGCAAAACCTCTCACAACCGAGAGTATACAATTCAAATATAACTGAAATGAAATACTTATCAACAAAATACCTATGCCTTGAGATTTCTTACCAAATTAGGGCAAAGAGGATTTTGATGGAGGAAGAGTCACCAAACCCTAGCTTCAAGAAGATGACCAACAATGGAAGCCTAGGGATGAGATGGATGACCTAGAATCAAGCCCTTGGCTTGGAAGGCTCACAATCAATGAATCTCTCTTGAGGAATAAGAGTGAGGGAGAGATTCTTGAGAATGGGAGAGCTTGAAGATGAGAGTTGAAAAGCTTCTCTTTGAATCAATAGAACTCTGAAATAGCAGCCTTGGATCCTATGAAATAACCCCTTCAGGTATTTAAAGGATCAAGGGAAAAGAGAGAGAGAAACGTCGCTTTCAAAACTCCAACGAATCTAAATCTGAAGCAGACTAGTCGGTCTAAGAAGGATCACTGACCGACTAGTTCATCAACTAGTCGGTCGGTGATTCAACATGGACCGACTAACAGCTCGACAGCCAAAAGAGTGATTTCCAGGCAACATGAACTAGTCGGTCTAAGAAGACTTGCCAACCGACTAGTTTGCCAACTAGTCGGTCGGTAAGTGTTCTTTGACCGACTAAGAGTGAAATGTACGAAGCTGAATACAAGTTACACTAGTCGGTCTAAGAACAAATGCTGACCGACTAGTTTCACAACTAGTCGGTCGATGAATGTTCTTGGACCGACTAACTGCAAACAGTAACTCAGGCTGTACAAAGGCAAGCTCAACTAGTCGGTCTGAGAAGGATTCCTAACCGACTAGATCGTCATCTAGTCGGTCGGTGAACCTTCTTTGACCGACTAATTGATCGACATGGCTGAGCTGAATTGAGTTAGGACATCTAGTCGGTTCATGAAGAGTTTCCGACCGACTAGATCGTCATCTAGTCGGTTGGTGACTCTACTTGAACCAACTAAGATGCACTAGAAGCCGAGGGAAGAAGCGATAGGCTTCGGGAAAGTTTCTAATGGCTTCTAAGATAATCCTAGCTCTAAGATATGAGCAAAATGAAGGTTATAAGGTAAGTCCTACTCAAGGCTTAACATTCTAATCTATGAAGCTAGAAGACTATAAAATAAACCTTACGAGCCGTCTTCAAAGCTTCAATCTTCATTCCTCTTGACTTCAATATTGCTCCTTGAGCTTCAACGAAGCTCCAGGCACACGATCACGCATATTGAGAAGTCTTGAGACGTCGCTTTTGTTGTACGTGGTATTTTGGCGACGATCTCCATAACTGCGCTCACAAATTGTTAGTTCACGAATTATTTATGTTTGCTCATCATCCAAAACCAAATCCGGGGAATCAAATACTCAACAACTGACCACGTAGGGGACACTTAACGATGATATCCCAAGTCCCCGGAGCAACGGGAGAAGTCACGCGTGATCCAGGGGGTCAAACATCGAAGAATTCATCTTTCAGCCCCTCACCCGGTCGGTTGGTCATCTCCAACCGATCGGGTGATGCACGTGTGCACCACCCGGTCTCTGCCGCAGCTCATAAGGAAGTCACCCGACCGGTTCACAAACCGGTTCAGCGGGGGGCTGTTCTCTGTTTTCTCGAGCAAAATGCCAACCGATCGGGTGACCCTCACCCGATCGGTTCATCTGTAGCTGAAGAAGAAGAGCTGAAGACACGGACGTCGAACCGATCGATTCACCCGACTGCTCCAAGATCCAACCGGTCACTCAAGAACTCACCCGACCGGTTCATGTGATCTGGTGAAAGCTCGCCGTTTTTTGTTATTAATTTGTAACGGATCAACCGATCGGTTGACTTGTCAACCGATCGGTTGATGCGAAGGTCTATAAATAGAACCCCTAGGGTTCCATAAACGGCGAGCTGCTATTTTTTTACTGTTTTATCTCCTTGTGACGGCTGTAATTGTTACTCTTTTGTAAGTTTTCAGATCTTTCTCAAATTTTAGTATTGTCTTATCTACTCTATTACTTCCGCATTGCAATTGTCCGATTATGATTCCAACGGTTAATTTTTATTTAGATCGCTTTTTCATGGATTTTTGTGAGTAGTTTTCCAAATCTGGGATTTTGGTGGAAACCCCTTCGGGGGCTCTTCCCGATGCGTCCATAGGGTTAGGAAATCGATATGGATTAGGATTCTAACGGTTACGCGGGGTGTT
This sequence comes from Scilla litardierei, assembly GCA_030789695.1. NCBI lineage: Eukaryota > Viridiplantae > Streptophyta > Magnoliopsida > Asparagales > Asparagaceae > Scilla > Scilla litardierei. The sequence goes on from CM061133.1 coordinate 203,488,772, forward strand.
TCATTGTCATCGGCGGGAAAAAGACCTCCTTTGACCGTTGGGCCAGGGGAGAATAAACTTGGCGGTTGACTCCCTAGTCATAGCTCACACCCATAGCGTAGACGTCAAATCCTAGCACGCGGGAGCGGCAGGATGAGACGTTGGGAGTTATCGTTGCGGGCTTAGTGCTCCCGGGATCGATCAGTGTTAATGGACACGGGAGTGCCCACTGATCGAATCCGGGAAGTCCGGTGTATCATCCTGAGCACCGACCGGAATATCGGGCCCATGGGACGCCGGTACCACTTTCAGAGGCAACGTCTCACCATTAGTCCCTAATCCCGATCGCTATCCATACCCGTAGGCCGTATCGGTGAGAGTCTCTCGTCGGGTTGGAAACCAAAGTCCCGGGTTTTCTTTCTTGTTGTTAATACCCTTTATTTCCTTTCGTGACAACCATTTACCGATTCGGGCTAGCTCGCCCCTCGGGGTGATGTTGGTCCTACCTGACCCAAGCACAACCTCGCCTCCCTGAGTTCGATATTCCCGCACCCTACACTAACCGTGCACTTGCGGTAAACGACACCGCGCCGTCGTACCGTAAACGGGGCGCCGGTCAAGTTTATGGGTCGGTACTCTGCGCAAATGTAGTGATTATGGGGGGGCATGAAAATGAAGGGGGAAGTGCATAAGTGTGGGTGTGTGTATGGTGTGTCGGTAAAAAGTGAAATGAGAGAGATTTTTAGCAAAAAGTGGAAATGAATGGTATTGTGCTCAAATGTAGTGATTGTGGGGGGTTTTAAAGTCAAAGGAAAAAAGTGGTGGTTTTTCCAAGCACTCATCTCAACACTTCTTTTACTAAGATTAAATCCTAGTCATTCTTCTATCAACCTCTTTATACATCAGCATAACATCAACTTGTCCTAGTCAGCCCTAGAATTCAAAAAGTGTTGTCAAATGTAATATATATATATATACACACACTCACTCACTCACATATATATGCAATTTTTTTTTGGATCTACGATTGGTTTGTGCAAGGAGTGTTGGGTCGGTGGCTGCCAGATCAGACGACCTTAGGGCACCGGGCCAAGAGAGACCACTCGGACCAACTAACTCAAACCACGTATGTTCCTTATTCATATGCACTCCCCCAATCTAGACCTTTTTACGCGAGGCCCCGACAGTTTCTATCGTGGGGATCCGGTTACTCGGTGTCGCCGGGGGAACAGATGCATATATTTTTTCTATTCACAATTTTCTTTTCTCTTTTTTGGAAAGAATGTGTATTCTAAGCAAAATCACTCCTCAGTACTAGGTGATGTGTTGTTATCCAAATTTTGAGGAAAAATAAGCCATTATACTCAACTATCGGCTCTACGGTCCATGTATAAAGTGGTTCCTAGGTTTCAACATAGGTCGGTTTCAAGTACTCCTATCTTATGGATTATGAGGACGGCCAAAGCTAGGATATTAAAAGGGATTTAGAGCTAGAGAACGTCCTATTCATACACTCAAATCGACATCATGGAAATTGAGCGTAAAAGTTTAGAAAACAAATTTCAACTCGAGATTCAACGCATATAAAAACTCGTTTTCGAAAAATTTCTCAAAGAGAATGCAAATATATACACATGGATGCATGATGATGCAAAATGCATGAGGTGAATGCAGATATTTTTGGAGTTTTGGATTTTTTGATTTTTTGGCTTTTTGAGTGCATATACGGAATAAAACGTGATGCAATATGAAAAGGAAAGAAAAATGGAAAATGAGAAAGGAAAACAAGATGAAAACAAAAAATAACGGGAAAACGAGAAAATAGGAAATAAAATTGAAGAAAATAGAAAATCCAGCGTGAAAAATGCTCCTTCCCCAAGCTGAACTGAGCGTTGTCCTCAACGCGATGAAAAAACAGAAACTATAATGTGAGGACATAATAATGAGGGGAAGGAGATCCAAGTGCATCTCCCCCGAGCTAAAGTAAAGTGTGCCCAAAAAGTGAGAGTGTGTGATATATGGGCCATGTGGTAAGAAGGAGTGCAAGGGTCATCCAATCATGCAGAGCCACCGTCAGGTGGTGGCTGGATGGGTGACGTTGGTGGATGGATGGCTCAGCTGAATCTACAGATGTGGTGTCAGTGGGAGGTGGGGATGGAGTGGATGTGACTACCTTTGATTTATTGGGTGGTGGAGGTGGTGGAGATGGTGATGAGTCGTCCGTAGACGATAAGATTATAACTGTGACATCCTCATGTGGGGTGGATGTGTGTGGAGGTGTGGAAGTAGGAGGGGGTGAGGGAATACATGTGGATGGGGTGGGAGATGATGGTGCTCCAAAAGTGGTTGGTATGTCAGCGACCTCCATGGTGTGTTGTGTTGAAATGGGTGGAACCACAGGGTCAGGATGAGTTGAGGGAATAGAGGGGGGTCACAGTCTCAGGGTGTGGTGAAGGTGGAGCATGTGAGGATGGTGGTGGTGTAGGAACAAGAGGTGGGGTGGTAGTAGTGTGATGTGTCGAGGTGGATGTGTCCACGGGTATCTGAGGTGGCTGGGATGGCTGAGATGGCCATGTGGGTAGGAGAGTCACAACAATGAAAGTGAGCTCATCTATCGAGGAATTCATCTCATAAATGGCATGCGTGATGCCTCCAAGGGAGTTGGCCATGGAGACCTTGAAATCCCTAAGCTCCTCCTCCACTCGAGTGATACGCTCGAGATCAGAGAGTGGTGGAGGAGGAGTGATGGTAGATGCAACGCCCTGCTGGCGAGATCTCCTGTGAAACTGACGTAGGGTGGGCCTGATGGTGAGACTGGAAGTGGAAGCAGGCTGAATGACGGGATCCAGGATATGCTGGGGCCGGGCCTGAGGCTGGTCAGGGTCAGACTGAGGCTGTGCAGGTGGTGCCTGAGCACCTTGGGAAAGATCGGGATCGGCAGGAAAAATCCACTGCATGGAGGTCACAGCTCCAAAATGTGCAGGGTTTGGGGGCCTAGTGCACGGGGTGTGGTTGGGACCATGAAGCCAAAAATACTTGTCCTCCTCATAAGCTTTGATCATGTGCATGTTGGAGAGGATAGATAGGTCAAGAGAAGTGGGGCCCGGGACATGATGCATGGTCTCGGGGATCTTGTAGGAAATGGGAGGGAGCAGGGCAATAATGGTTATAAACCCTCCATAACAGATGCGAGCATGTGGGCTGGCGAGGGTATGGAGGAATCTTTGGTTCAGCCAAGAACCAGCATGGAGAATATAGTGTGGAACTGTAGTGTTGCCATCACGAAGGTCACGTGGCTGGGTGGCACACCAAAGGAAGAAGAGCTCATCCTGAGAGACCTGGCCAGTCTCGTATCGACAGAAAATAGAATTCACAATAATACGATATACGATATAGAGGCCAGGATGGATGATGCTAGATGCCTTCACCCGTGTGATGGGGAAGGGAGAAAGGCTAGTGATCATCAGCCAGAAATGCTCTGATCATACTCAGGAGGATGTGGGTAGTTGTGATGGTATGCTTGAGGCTCAATAGCTCGAGGCCACTTGAAGAGGGGATTCAAAGAATCTATGGACATGCCGTAGTCCTTGTTCATTAATCGAAACGAGAACTCCGACATATAACTTTTGAAATTGGATAGGAACTCTAAGGTGAGTCTCCTATAGGTTCCAGCCTCACACTTAAGAAACTCTTCTCATCCGATGTTCCGGAGGAGAGTGCTGACGACATCTAGGAGACCTAGTACAGAGAGAGCTGAAACGCTCAAGAATTTGGTTGGCATTATGGTCCTAGAGTTAAGTGATGTGAATGTGTCGCGTTGACTTTCGTCAACGAACTTTATCCCTAGAGTGTTGATCTGAGGGGGGAGGGACAGGTGCATCGCCCCTAGCAGCTATGGTTAGAGCTTCAGTGACTGTAAGGTTCTTCTTACGCTTTCCCTTACCCCTGGGTAGGTCCAGTAGAGGTGATCTTCTTATGCTCCCTCTTGACAGGCATGGTAAGTGATGTGAGTGATGCAGAGAGTGTATGAAGAGTGTGGTGTAGTGCAGACTCATGCAATTTGGTGATTTTAGCGAGCAATTTCAGAAATTAACGAGTAGGGAATAAGGTTACCAAAGTTTGGAGTTCCTCGCTGAAATGGGACGTGCTAAGCCAAAGTGAAGGATGCCCAAGCTGTTTCTACAGCTAGCAATCGACCATCAGCAGCTCGCGTCGAATCGATTCTCAAAACCCCCAGAATGACTCGTCTAGGGTTTCCCCTGTCGTTGTTATTAATTGGAGGAGGAGATGGGAGAGGGGGCTGATGATGAGGGAGAGATTGGTAGAGCGATTTGGAGAATAGGATGGAAGATTAGGGTGATTGGAGGAGACTCGAGTCAGGGAGATCAAGAGAGGAAGACGAAGTGTTTGTGAATTTTTCGCGTGAAACAGCCGTTTGAGGATTTGGGGATATATTAGAGCAGCGACGCGATCACGTCAATCGAGACCAAACGGCCGCATTGATCACCTTTTCAGCACTTCTTCTCTTCTTCTTCTTTTCTCCATGCGGCCGCATGGATTGGCACCACGCGGTCATGTGGAATGCTCTTTCTAGCTTTCCATCAAGCTTCTTCCTACATCAAAACACTTAGTTATTTTGAGATTTTGGGGGTTTATTTAAAGAGAAATTCAACCGATTCTAAATCAAAACTAAGATCAAAATCGAAATATTAAAAATTATATAAAAACCCTTGGGTTGCCTCCCAAGAAGCACTCGTTTTAAGTCGGTGAGTTCGACTCACCATCGAAGTGTCGTCATGGCAGCTTAAGGGTGGAGAAGTCCATGATGTCCTCGTCTCCTTGCTTCTTCTCTTTTAGCTCCAATATTAGCTTGCCAAGCTCTTGATAATGACTCCTCGGCTCCTTGGGGTTTTGTTGATGCGATCGTGGTGGCTTCTCCTTGAATTTTCCCCTAGAGGCTTTCTCGGATTCCTCCTCTTTTATAGTTTCCTTAAGCATATCCTCCTTGTTTAGATTGTCATCCGGGGCTCTTCATTGTTGTCCAAAAACATCTCCTCTAGCGTGGTCTCCTTGATCGCTTCTTCAAGGAGGTCGACTTGATTCATATGGTCGTCCTTTATAAAATTCTTCATGGATCTCTTGAGGTCAAATTCGACCCTCTCTCGTCCCACGTTGAGGGAGAGTTTTCCTCCCTTCACATCAATAAGCATGCCTGTCGTGGCCAAGAAGGGTCGGCCAAGTATGATTGGGATGCGAGTGTCCCCGGGCATATCCATTATGAAGAAGTCGCTCGGGACCAAGATTTTTCCTATGCGCACTAGCACATCCTCTATCATGCCCAGAGGGTACTTAACTGATCTATCCACCAATTGAATGGACATGTTGGTCAGTTGAAGTTCCCCCAATTTCAGCTTCTCACAAATCGATAGGGGCATCAAACTGACACTTGCCCCAAAATCACATAGTGCACCTTGATCTCAACATTTCCAACTATGTGCAGGGATGAAGAATCTTCCTGGGTCCTCAAGCTTCTCAATTGCCTTCCTCGGTAGTATGGTGCTGCACTCTGTTGAGAGCACTACCTTCTCCCGACTACCTCCTTTCGGTATAATTTCCTTCAAGAACTTGGCATAGGTCGGGATTTTCGTTATGGCATCGAGGAAAGGTATTGAGATACTCAACTGCTTGAGAAGATCAAAGAATTTCTCGTACTTCTCGTCTAGTTTGGCCTTCGCCAACCTTGACAGGAAAGGGACCCTTGGTATGTATGTTCTAGGAGACTCTTTAGAGGGCTTTCCTTTCTCATTCTCAGCATATTTCTCTCTAGATGGTTCAGAGTGTGGAGGTTTTGCCTCACACTTGACGTCCTTCTCCACTCCAGATTTAGGCTCCACTTGGGTTTCCTTTTCATTTCGAGCTTCTTTCTCAACAATGGGCATGGCAGGGCCATCCATCTACTTCCCGCTTCTCAAAATGATGGCATTCACATGCCCTCGTAGGTTTGCTTCAGTTTGCCTCGGTAGATGCCCTTGTGGCTTTGACAATTAAGAAAGTTGTTATGCCATTTGCACCATTGTGGTCTCCTTTGATTTCTGTCCTGACGCTAATTGTTGTGTGGTGGACACAAGTTACTGCGTGGTCGTCATGAGCTGCTGGATTGAGGTCTGGAAGTATTCATTCCTCTGGCCTTTTGTGCATATGTGACTCTCAATAAGCACATCTAAGCTGGAATTTTTAGTAGGAGGCATGTTCACCAGAGGTCTTTGATTGAAATTTTGGAACGACCCTTGAGGGTGTAGTGTTTGGAAGTCTTGAGGTTGTTGAGGGTATGGCGGTTGAGCTTGTAAACCCAGAGTCATGTAGGAAAAATTAGGATGGTTCTTCCATCCTTGATTGTATGTTCCAGAGTATAGGTTGTTTGGAGGCCTTAGGTTGTTCCCATACAAAGCGTTGGCATGCTCTATGCTCATGCTTGGAAGTGTCACCATAGAAGTACGGTATTCATTTCCTTGGTGTCCCTGTACACCATATACCTCACAAAGCACCGCCATGGGTGGGTTAGTAGCACCGAGCCTAATCAAAGATAGTTGCTTGGTTAGAGCATCAAACTGGGTGGAGAGCATGTATACCTCGTCGATGTCATACTTACCTCCCCTTCTGGAGGCGCTCCTCTCATTGCTCCATGTATCGTTGTTGGCAGCAATGTCCTCCAATAACTTTTTCGCTTTAGCAGGAGTCTTGCTCATGATCGCACCTTTAGCGACGGTGTCAATTGAGATCCTCACCGCTCGGGTCAATCCGTTATAGAATGCTTGGATTAGCAGCGAATCGGGCACACCATGGTGTGGGCAATTGCATTATAAATCCTTGAATCTCTCCTAAGCTTCGTACAAGGATTCTGGTCCAGCTAATTGTAGTTTGTGATCTCGTTGCGCATTTTTGCGGTCTTTCCTAGAGGAAAGTACTTAGTTAGAAATGTAAGAGGAAGACTATCCTAAGAAGTGAAAGTGTTAGGACTATGGCTCCTAAGCCAGTCCTTTGCTTTGTCCCTAAGCAAAAAGGAAAATAGTCTTAGCATAATGGCATCGTTTGTGACACCATTCATCTTCAAGGTGTCCATCTTCTCCAAGAAGTTGTTGAGATGGCCATTCGGATTTTCCATGGGAGCCCCTTCAAATTGATCTCGTTGTACAAAGTCGATCGAAGATGGTTTTAGCTCGAAGTTGTTAGGCTCCACCGGCGGCCTCAGGACACTAGATGTGGACCCATTGAGGGCATGGAGAAATCCAAAAGCGATTTGCGAGCCGGTGGAGCTAGGGGAGGTGGCGGCGGCTCAGGACCATCTCAGGATTGTGTATCTCTGCCATTGATTCAAGAGCTATTCTCCTCTTTCTTTCGGCATTAAGCCTTCTTGCAGTGGCTTCAATCTCAGGGTCTAGTAAACGCAAGTCTGCAATGCCTTGAGATCTCCTGTGCATACAAGAGAGCTATACCGAAGAAAAAACATTAAGAGAACCAAGAGTCAATAACAAAGAGAAATATAAACAAAAACAAAACAAAAAGAATACGTAGTCTATCAATAAAGAATGAAATTGATATCAAGTCGTGCCACCCCGGCAACGGTACCAAAAAGCTTGTTCGCTTACGTGAAGCCTTCAAATATTTATACCGCAAGTGCACGGTGTCGTGTAGCACTATACGGGTCGAACACAGGGAGGCGTTAGTTGAGTGCCGATTTTCTTCTTGGTTCGAAAGCTACGCTATCGAATGGTGGCCGAAGAGAGAAATAAAAGGTGAAATCAGATAATAAAAGCTCTAGGGCTTAGGATATCCCTGCCATTGAACTAGGGTTAAGGTTGGATTAATAGTTGACCCGATTACTGGACTCATTGGGACTCAAGAGAGGTCGTCAGGCATTCTCCAATCCCCCACACTCGTGATGCATGATAGGATATTTTCTTATGTTATCTTCTACCCCCCACTCTTGTGATGCTATGATAGACCTATCCTAACTTATATTGATGCCAACTCTCGCCGATACATCGGTATACGTTAGGCGCATTACACTCGACGAATGTCCCCAATCTTCCTCCATACCACTCTCGTGGTTTGGGATTTGGATCTATATTAGAAGGGCTCTAATCGATGCCCAACTCTCACCGGTCACACCGATAGTATGAATCATTGTAGGGATCGAGAGCTCTAGATTGGTCCCGACTCTCGTCGGTGGCCAATCCAACATCCACAAGGGAGGGGACCGAATCTAGGATGATAATTGGCATCCTAATATACCCCAAATCCACAATTAAGCCAACAATTTAATCGATTATTTCATCCACCCTATGGCCCTATTTTAATGGGGTTCAACACATTGCCCTCGATGAAAACTACTCACTACCCATAACAATTGATGCTATTTCTACCATAGATTCAATAAACAAAGCCATGGATTCAGAATTAAAGCTCAAGTAATTGCAAACAACACAATGGGAATCACAAAAGAGGATTTCTATTATATCAATCTAATCTAATACAAAATTAACTAATTAAAACAATAAAAGAGTACTGAATTAAAGAGAACGAAAATCCTTACAAATCCATCAAAACCCCTCAAAAATGGCTGAATAAAAGATGTGTTTCGCTCAGGAGGAAGATTGAGCTTATATACAATCGTTCAAAAGACCAAAAGCCCCTACAACTAAACCTGGCGGTGCCTGTTTTCTATCAAAAATCTAATTCGACGTGACCATGTCGAAAATGACACGATCGCATCGTCTAGTTGCATAAGTCGGAGCGGCAGAGGCTACAACGACACGGTCATATCGCTAGGGATACGGCCGCATCGAATCGAGCTTCGATGCCTGCGTCGTCTTTAAAACGGTAGCACGGAGTGACTGCTTGGTCTTCAGCTTCTCGGGATCACGCGGCCGTGTCATCTTCGTCACACGACTGCATCAATTGCAAATCTTCGTTTCTTCTTCTCAGCGACGTGGCCATTTGGATGTCATTTACGCGACCACGTGGAATCGAATTCTTGGGCTTCTGGAGCTCGTTTGACGTGACCGTTTGGTTCACTGTCACGCAATCGCGTGGAATTGGATAGAACTCCTTTTGGGTGTTATGACCATGCGGCCGCGTCGAATCGATGCGGCCATGTGTGTCACAGTTCTTTCTTTACTCCCCCAATTTCACACTTTGGCTCTCCTGCCTCTGATCCGTTCTTATTTTCACGCCTTATTTACGCCATATGGTCCATAATCAGCATGAATTTCCTGCAAATCACAGAGTGGACTATAAAGGAAAAAGAGGAAACAAAACGGAGAAAACGGGGGGAAACTGAGAAAAAACGATGTAAAACGTGTATTAAAAAGGGGTAAAAGATATACACAATAAACACTCATCAGCGACCTCCTATACTTGGGAGTTTAGTATGCGATATTTTCGTAGAGCCATGTTTTTGGCACCATTGCCGGGGACAACAGATTATGCTATTTGACATCTATTGTTGACTTTAGGATTATCATTTGGTAATTTCCTCTTTTATAAATATTGCATAAATAGTTTTCGTCTTGTTCATTTTGCTTTATCTATGCATATATTAATACACATTTTGATTGCTTCACTAGTTTATGTGGCATCGCACACCACGCACACATAGACTATCACGTATCACAAACATGGCAATCAATGACAATTCCAACGATGAAAATTTTGGTGAGCACGATAGTCATGCTGAGGCCAATGCCCCTAGGATATTGAGAGATCTTTTGAGACCCACGAGGTCTAGCTCGGACTCTTGCTTTATCTTACTTGTGCATGCAAATTCTTTTAATTTCATGCCTTGGGTAATTCAACTCCTCCCTAGTTTCCATGTATTGGAGAGGGAGAACCCATATCGTCATATTAAAGAATTTAAGGACATATGATCAACACAAGTGCCAACACTATCTATTTGAAATTGTTTCCCTTCTCCTTAAAAGATAAAACTAAGAATTGGTTGAACGCATTACTGTTGGCTTAAGTTAGCACATTAACTGAGGTGAAAACTTAATTTTGACTATGCCAAACAAGTGATATAGGTCTAATATGTATATCTAGTAAATTTCAGGTTGAATTAAAAGTCAACCAGACTAAATATATGTAAAACAAAGGTTGCATGGCTATGCATATCAGCTGACACGACCGTGCGCATTAGATGGTCAAGTGTCAAAAAAGGAGCAAAACAACATGGCCAAGTTGTAGGAGGATATGCCCATAAGGCAATTTGTCCTTAGTATGCGTCTTGTTAAGATATTATTGTAGGATCCTGTCCAAAACAGAGTTAGGATCGATAATATGAAGTTTAGACTTACGCTTGCGTATGCGGCACGGTAGTCTACGAACTTCGCCTTCGGATTCGCCACGACGGATCGAGTCTTCTCACGAACGGAGTAAGGCTACTAAATCCACAATCTAAATCTCTACTTTAGATTAAGAACTTGGATAGAGGAAGAGAAAGGATTTCTGCAGAGCTTCGCTAGGATGAAGTTGCATGCATGAATTTCATGCAAAAGGTGTAAGAAATGGCTTACCCTTGGGTCTTATTTATAGCCCCCAAGGTAGTTATTTTAGGGTAAGTTGTTCCTTTGGAACAACTTAATTAAGGTGTACCATGATACATGGCACATTATAAGCTTAAGTTGTACCATATGCATGGTACAACATAAGCTTAAGATATTCCCCCTTTATTAGCCATATGTCGCATGCACTTATGCATATATAATGCGACTTTTCCACTCATCCAGAGATCCTCTCCGCAAGGGAACAGATTCCCTTTGTACACGACTTCGTGTACGCGACGTTCGAGGTCCGTATTCCCTCGTACATCCCCCACAAGGGTGTACAAACGTCTTCCATATCCAACATCTCCCACTCACACTTGAGTGGATTGTAAGAGAACGTCTTTCCCTTAGTTCTTTCATCTATCATACCGAGAAATAGACCGTGCGACCGTCATGCGCGTAGAGTCTGTTGTTGTGCACTTGTTAGAGATACACAACGACCTCGAAGGTGCAAAGTTGAGTAGTTCAACGCATGCTTTACCCTAGATTATTTCTTCAAATTTCTTGTACTTTATATTCAACAATTGAATCCCATCTGGATTACAATTGGCTGGCCAGCTTTGAATCATTAAAGTCCAAATGCGAATATGAAATCAATCTTCCTCTTCTTGCGAACCTTCTGATCTTGACTTGATTCGCTTTTCTAACGTGCCCCGCCGAGCCGAATTATCATAGCCCATAAGTAACACGCTAAGATAGCGATCATCTCGTCAAATCTAAAGGAACCAATTAGAGTCCTTGAGGGTAAGAGTTAAGACCCGTATGGCCTTTGAGTCTCACATAATAGCAAACACTATTGCTACTAACTCAGTGGTCGAAATGCATACGTGGTATGAACACGTATTACAACATCACTCCTTTCCCAGGGAGAGTATGTCTTAATGATGTTGTACGGATGAAAAGATCAGACACCACAGTGCCTATCTTTTTGAGTCCCTTTACTACTCGTGAAATATTCACGGACTCTCATCCTGCATGAGACAGATATGATTTAAAAAATCCTTTGAGATCTCTTTCAAATATCCTTGTGATACAGATCTCAGATCTTTTGTAAGCATCCATATGATGCAGATCTTTCATTCGACTATCTTGTTTAAGTCATGACTCTAAATCATTCGTCTAATGATTTTGACTTTAAACTAGTCTCATCTCTATCTTATCCATCTGATAAGATAAGGCGGTTGCTCATGTGAGAGAGCCAACCTTTATCTGTCCGACATACACACAATTCAGCTGAGATTTCAAAAATGTACACAAACATTTCTTAAGAAATTCATATGCAATGTTTGAAAAAGAACTTATTCTTTTATTAAATTTGATCTTTCTTAGACATGGGAATATATATTGGTACAACTCAGCTCATACGCAATCCTTGGGATGATAAGTGTTTATAAAACACATTTCTGGGGATCGCTTTTCGTAAGCTGATCCTCTATCATCTCATGCGTAGATATATACCTTATGTCTACCTTCTTGGTTTTATCATAGTCTTTTGCAAATCTGCAGTTCCTTTAAGATACTGCATTATCCTCTTAACCGCTTTCCAGTGTTCTTGCCCTGGGTTGGATTGGTAACAGCTTACCATTTCCAACGGCAAAACAGATGTCCGGTCTCGTACACACCATAGCGTACATAAGACTATCAACTGCACTGGAATATGGAACTTTTTCCATAATTTCCTTTTCCTTTTGGTTCTTTGGACACGATTCCAGATATAAATTATCGCATATGCTTATATGAATATCAATGGACTTGCAGTCCTGCATATTAAATCGTTCTAGAACCTTCTTTATATAAGTCTCCTGTGAAAGAGAGAGAAGTTTCTTCGAACGATTCCTTGAAATCTTAACTCCAAGGGTATATGCGGCTTTTCCTATGCCTTTCATCTCAAATACTGATGAAAGCCCAGCCTTGATACTCATCACAAAGCCCTTGTCATTTATGGCTATTAAAATGTCATCTACATATAGAGACATGATAATATACTTGCTTTTAATCCTCTTGATATATACTCAGTTATCTTCATCAAGCATGGAAAATCCATTTGATAAGACAACTTCTTGAAATCGTATATACCATTGCCTCGAGGATTATTTAAGACCATATATGGACTTACGAAGTTTACAAACCTTATGTTCGTTTCCTTCTTTTACAAACCCTGTTGGTTGTTCCATATAGATCTCCTCGTCCAATTCTCCATTGAGAAAGGCAGTCTTTACATCCATCTGATGTAATTCAAGGTATAAGCAAGCTACCATTGCCAGAATCATGCGAATCAAGGTAAAACGCACAACAGGTGAGAAGGTCTCTTCGTAGTCTATCCCTTCCTGTTGCGTAAAACCTTTCGCGACAAGGCGAGCTTTATATCTGTCAATAGAGCCATCAGCCTTATGCTTGATTTTGAGAACCCATTTGTTCCCAATTTCTCTATGTCCTCTGGGTAAGTTAACAAGTCCCAGACTTGGTTAACTTTCATGGATTTCAATTCCTCCTTCATCGCTTCCATCCATTTGTCTTTCGCAGGGCATGATGCGGCCTGTTTGAAAGTAGCAGGCTTGTCATCATCTTGTAGTAAAGTCATAAAGGTTTGCGGAAATTCATCCTCAAATTTTAGAGGAGCCAACCTTGTACGACTACTACGTTGTATTTGAGATTCTTCAAGTCCTTGTTGACTCGAATTTAGATCAATTCTAATATCACTCCCACTTGGAATGTCGTTAGAATTGCTCCCACTTGGATCATTATTCCCGTATGAAATAGGATAATCGTCATTCGTATAATCCATTGGTGAAGGTTGAAACGTATTTTCGTTTTCACCAAGAATTCTCCAACTCGAATGAGGTAATCCTTCTTGATCATAAATCTCAAATAGAGATAAGTCCTGACTTATCTCGCCCTGTCTTGGAAACTCGTTTTTCCAAGAAATTGACATCCCTCGACTCAAACTCAATTAGCCCACCATTGTCTTCCTGACTAACATAAAACATAACCTTTGGAGTTTTCTGCGTATCGTATAAAGATACGTTTCCTTCCCCTTGGCCCAATTTTGCCATACTTATGGGAGGAAATATGTGCGTAGAATGCACAACCCCAAAGTTTCAAAATGTTTAAGTCAGGAGACCTTTGGTTCCACAACTCATAAGGAGTGGAGCTAACTGATTTCGAGGGTACGCGGTTCAAAATGAAAGCGGCCGTCAATAATGCATCACCCCAAAAGGTGATTGGCAAGTTAGCTTGCTCCATCATTGAACGTACCATTTTTCATTAAAGTCATATACCTCCTTTCTTCAACACCAATTTGTTGAGGAGTATAAGGCATAGTTACCTGATGTACTATGCCTTTTTCATCACAAAGTTCCTTTAAACTTGTTGATTGATATTCACCGCCCCTATCGGTTTGCATGACCTCAATCTTGTGATCTAATTGATTCTCCACTAAACTCATATAGTTTTTAAAGCAGGTTTAGTGCTTTCACTTTTGTGGGATATCAAATAGATATGACCGAATCGGGTGAAATCATCAATAAAAGTGATGAAATAAGACTTCCCGCGTCTTGTCTTGACATTCATCGAACCACATATGTCCGAATGGATAAGCTGTAATGGAACCTCGGCCTTTGTGCCGGTTCCAAACGGCTTGCGACAAGATTTCCTCACAAGGCAATGTTCGCAGGTCGACATTTCAACCTTTGAAACATTGGATAGAAGGCCACGTTTGGCAAGTCTATCCATACGCATTGGTCCAGTATGACCAAGCCTTGCGTGCCAACAAATTATATTAGACTCAACAGTCAAAGAATTTGTCACAAGGAAATTTTCATTACATGAGGAAATACATTGTACTTATTACAATAAATCCTTTGAAATACAAACCCAGTACCAATAAAGGAATTATTACAAAATAGGTCCATATTACAATCATGAAGGAACCAACTATAACCAAGACCCATTAAATTGACCACAGTATTAATATTCCTTTGAATATATGGAATGAAGAGAACATCATAAAGTAGGAGAGTGTGGCCGTTGTCCAAGTCTAGCTTGCAATTCCCAACGCCTTTCTCTACAACACGTGAGTTGTTTCCTACATTGATCCACTTCATTCCTTGGGGTATCCGGTGATACTCCACGAAGGACCGTCTGTCCTTTGCAATGTGGTCGGTGGCACCTCGTCACTTCCACTCGTACACGAACGAGCATAGTGACCGAGTTTGTTGCACTTGAAGCACTTGATCCTTTTCAAGTCTTTCTTCTTGTGCCATTTCTTGTGCCCACCCTTATGTTTGGGTTCCTTGGTAGACTCAGGTTGCTTATTACGTTCATTAGAAGACTTCGAACGATCTTTACGTTTCTTTCCCCCGTGTGAGGAACTAGCAACCATGTGCACTTCTGCACTTGGCTTGGCAGCCGCAAGCCGCTCTTCCTCTAATTCGAGGTGCTTGGAAACGTCGTTGAAGGTCTTGATGCTCTCATTGTGAGTGAGATGCATCTTCATTTGATCCCACCCATTTGGTAGGGAACGTATGACTGCATGGATTTGTTGCTCATCAGTGAGCACATGACCTGCGTCCTTTAACTCCGAGATAAGGTTCGCCATATGTCGCAGATGTTTCCCCATGGAATGATCTGGACGTTTCTTATATGTATCGAACCTTATAGTTAAGGCGCGAAGTTTGGACACCGATGTGCCACCGAACTTCTCCTCTAGCTTGGACCATATGTCCATGGCTAGGTCATATTCTCGGAAGATGCGCATTATGTCATCAGCCATACTGCTTAATAACGTAATGCGCGCTATCTTATTCTTCTGAGACCAAGCATCAAAAAGCTTCCTTGTCTCTTCGGTGTTGGGCCGTAGTGCCCAACTCCGGTTCAATCATAACGTTCTTTAGAGTTTCGAGCACTTCTTGCTCCTCTAGAACGTATTGTATCTTAATGGACCAAAGTTTGTAATTATCGCCGTTGAGTTTTTCACCTTTGTTTAACTCAGCGACGATATTCTTTGAAGCGGAAGACATTTTACTTTTAAAATGCTGCAAAAGACACAAAACCGAAGGTTCGATCAAAACATTGCATAAAAATTCTTAAAATATAACTCCCACTTGAAATGATAATAGAGTATCCCATTTGGATAGTTCTAAAAATTCAAATCCCACTTGGAATTATATTATATTTGATAAGTTACTTTCGAAAAATATTGAAGATGTTGTTCTAGAATCGAAAAGGTCTCTATGATTCCAATCACCATCTAGAACAACCTTCAATATTCCCACATCACTTATCAAACAATAGTACTCTTATAGTACTAGCAGCGGAAAACGAGTTTGAAAACGTATTTTTCAGATATAATTCCCACTTGAAATGATAATAGAATATCCCATATGGATAGTTCTAAAATCAACTCCCACTTGGAATGATATTCATAATTTGATAAGTTACTTTCGAAAAATATTGAAGATGTTACTCTAGAGTCGGAAAGGTCACTATGTTTCCAATCACCATCTAGAGTAACTTTCAATATTTCTCCCTCACTTTATCAAATGTTAGTACTCTTATAGTACTTTGCAGCGGAAAAGCGTTTTTGAAAAACGTATTTTTCAAAAATTTAAAATACATTGGATAATCTCCGTAGAGTAGAGCACAATGTCATAAGTACATTGGCTAATCTCCGTAGAGTAGAGCACAATGACATGGCTAATCTCGCATGAAGTAGAGCACTAAGGCTAATCTTCAAGGAGTAGAGCACAATTTCTTAAGTACATTGGCTAATCTCCGTAGAGTAGAGCACAATGACTTGGCTAATCTCGCATGAAGTAGAGCACTATGGCTAGTCTTCAAGGAGTAGAGCCCAAAGAAAAACTTCATTAAAACGTTAGTCCCGTATGAACTAGTCGGCACTGTGGTTAGCCCCGTATGGACTAATCGACACATTCGAGTTTGACCAAGGCCTTTTGTTACCCCGTATGGGTCATTTGGCAAATTTGCAATCGACCCAGACCTTCTGTCGGATTGGTCGACCAAAAACACCAAATTGGTCGACCAATTTTTGGTCTTGCAACTTCTTCCCGGCCAGGGCAGAGGCCCTGGCCGGGGCTTGGCCGGCCACTGCCCGCCTGGCCATGGCCGGCCATGGCTTGGCCATGGCCGGCCATGGCTTGGCCATGGCCGGCCATGGCCAAGGCCATTTGGCATTGGCCGGCCATGGCCCTTTTGGCCATGGCCGGCCACCCCCTTTGAATGGGGTTGCCGCACACATTCCTCCCCCTTGATGGGGTAGTCACCGGTGGTTATTGGCCGTAGCCAACCCCCTCCGCTAGTGGAGGGGGAGTGCATAGCCTTCATAGCCCATTTGGCCATGGTGCACATGCACCAAATTTCCTCTTACCCGATGGAAATAACTACCATCATCTTCCTCGATGAAGCACCCGTTCGTCGATGAAGCACCCGTTCGTCGAGAAATTAGTTATTTCCTAATGGCCGTGTGCCAAAATGAAAAATAACATACTACGTGAACGGTCGGTTCTTCCCGTCACGGAGAGTTCCTACCATATCCGTAATGATAGGAGACCCTAACGTGAAAAGAACAACCGCTGCGTTCTCGCCGTCACGAAGCGTTCCTACTATATCCGTAATAGTAGGAGACCCATTCGTGAAAAAGACAACGACTCGTTCATAGTTTCGACGGGGCGGAGGTTTGACCGGGGCGAACCCTTATGGCTCTGATACCAATGTAGGATCCTGTCCAAAACAGAGTTAGGATCGATAATATGAAGTTTAGACTTACGCTTGCGTATGCGGCACTGTAGTCTACGAACTTCGCCTTCGGATTCGCCACGACGGATCGAGTCTTCTCACGAACGGAGTAAGGCTACTAAATCCACAATCTAAATCTCTACTTTAGATTAAGAACTTGGATAGAGGAAGAGAAAGGATTTCTGCAGAGCTTCGCTAGGATGAAGTTGCATGCATGAATTTCATGCAAAAGGTGTAAGAAATGGCTTACCCTTGGGTCTTATTTATAGCCCCCAAGGTAGTTATTTTAGGGTAAGTTGTTCCTTTGGAACAACTTAATTAAGGTGTACCATGATACATGGCACATTATAAGCTTAAGTTGTACCATATGCATGGTACAACATAAGCTTAAGATATTCCCCCTTTATTAGCCATATGTCGCATGCACTTATGCATATATAATGCGACTTTTCCACTCATCCAGAGATCCTCTCCGCAAGGGAACAGATTCCCTTTGTACACGACTTCGTGTACGCGACGTTCGAGGTCCGTATTCCCTCGTACATCCCCCACAAGGGTGTACAAACGTCTTCCATATCCAACAATTATATGGTTTCAATTATCCTAAGTATGAATTCGTTGAATCATATACTTAGATAATTTCCTTAGACTTATAGTTAGGTCATTACATATCCAGATGTAGATCTTGATTATGAGTAGTAAGTGACCGAACAGAAACTTAAGTCTTAAGTAGGCCGCCCGCCCGCCTTGGGTGCACCCTACTTGGGCACGCCCATGGCCTTAGGCAGGCGGGCCCGTAACTTAAGTTAATTAGTGTTTTTTGAAACCCTTTTGACGGCAACGAATTCCGACTTCGTTTGACCCCTTAAAGAATTGCCCAAAGATGGGCAAAAAGTCAATTTTTTGTCGCCGTCAAAAGGGTTTCAAAAAACCCTAATTAACTTAAGTTGCGGGTGCGCCTGCTAAGCCAGTCGAAATTCGTCGCCGTTCATTCCTACGCGTTCACCATTCGAAGCCCTTCGAAATGATAACTTGTATCGTTTGTGAAACTCGATGGTGAGGGAGAATTAATTGGTTAAAGTTGGCCTTTGTGAAAGGCTTACTAACTTCAATTAACTAAATTAATTCTATTTTTAATTTTGTTTTGTTCCACATTGCTCGTGACGAAAAGAGAGGTGCCGACTCCCTATATAAATAGGGGTACACTCTTTTCGTTGAAAAACACACCAAGTCTTCGATCGAGTAGCTCCGAATTTTGAGCAAGCTCGATCTACGACATAAACTATTCTTTCTCTCTTCTTCATATTCTCCCGACGAGTCCTAGCAAGGCTACGAAGGGGGTTTTGGATTCGGATCCAGACGTCTAAGACGGGGGTCTGCTCAATGAAACCTTCTACCGCAAGTGATCGGCTTGGAGGCAGGTGACGGCTCGGGTAGATCAGTCCGAAGGTGCAAGGCGGCTCGGGTGGATCGAATTAGGCAGTTCGATTACGAGGAGCGGAAGAAGCCGGTGCGGTACATCTTGCCCGACCCAGGGTTGAGATTCCAGGTATGTTCTTTAAAGCTTTTTAGTGTAATTTAATTTCGTTGCAGTAGGAGATCCCTCTTGGGGTGGTCAGATCCACCCTAAGTTGGCATAGATTGGGCTAGGTTCTGGCTCTCTCAGGGCCTAGCTAAAATATTTAGCTAGCATGTTTTATTTTTCTGTTGTGCTTTATGCCTCTGTCGTCCGTCCGACTTAAGACGTGCACAGATCTGAGCTCTGAGGATCCGCCAAAACCCTTCAGTGGTATCAGATCACGGTTATGCTTGTAGATCTTGATTTGTGGCGATTTTAAATTATTAAATTGCTTGTTTTTGAACATATGTATATTTTAACTTTATGTTAAAATTGGTTAAACAAATTTTTGTGTTTTTTAAAAATTGTTTGTATAACATGAAAATTTTTTGGGGGACGTTTTAAATTTTATGTGATAAAGTTTAATAAGTTTACTATGTTTAAATGCTTTTAAAAAAAATTTATTTTATGAGATAAATAATTTTAGTAAGCATTTAAAAGTTTTTTAAAGATTATGTAACATTAAGAGAAATTTTTTACTTTCAGAAGATGATATTAAAAATTAATTTCTTTTATTTCCATAAAGGTTGAAAGATTTTAACTTTATCTGAAAGTTTTAAAATTTATTTCAACAATTTTAAAATTTTTTAAAATTATTTCAAGTATATGTAACATTGAGGAAAAGATTTTATTTCATGAAATGTGATTAAAAATTATTTTTTTAGTTACATAAATTATTTTATGAGATAATATGATCTTAAATGTTTGATTGAATTTTAAAGCTTATGTTTGGATTTAAAATTATTCGATAATTTTATGAAACCTAATTTTATAAGATAAAATATTTCTAGTTTTAAAATTCTAGATCTTTAAATTTAAATGTTAAATTTTAGACTAACAAGTTATTTATTTATGTTGTACATAAAAATTTTAAATTTGCATGTTCTGTCATATGTCACATTATTGAACCTTTAATTTTATGACTTAAAATTAGTTGGTTTGTGTTAATGGCAATGATGCATGATGTGATCGTTCATGAACCCTTTAGGTTAGCCATTAAATTTAAAATCTTACGAGATAAAATTTTAAATTGTGACATGCTACGTTTTAATGAACAATTACGACATCAAAACCTAATTCCGGATTAAGGTAATCCCTTTAAATGATTATCATCATCATAAATTGTTTAAATAATGATTATCATTAAATGACTAATTTTGTAAAATGTTGTAATTGTTTTATTAAAATCCTAATAAAAATTGGGGTAGCACGATGAACAAAACGAACCTTATAGTTGATAAGGATCTAATAAAAGTCATCAAACAAATCCATAAAAATTTCTAATTTTAAGGATCAAATAGTTGATAAGGATTAACTAGTATTTATTAAAATCTATTTAGTTGATGGACGAACATAGAATTGATGAACCTCCTTCAATAGATCATGATGTCAGTCAATGTGCTTAGGTAAGTTTGCTGGACCACCCTAGCTAGACTAGGGGTTTAGTGGTCCTGGCTTAGTCAATTCCCTGGCCGCGTCCGTTGGACCGCAAGGAGTCGAATCTTGACTCTGTAAGTCCATCGACTATACCTAAGTCAAATACGATAATAATCTTGTTCAAGATAAATCGTAGCCCTCCGTGTTTTAGGAGTTGGCAACTGTAATACCCGTGTTACGGTTGTTGAGCTACACTCAAGCTGTGACATGGCAATCTTATAGAAACCGATTTCTTGATAACATCTCGACTTGACCCAAACCGTCGTGACGTGCATACACCGAGCGCCAGCGTAAGTCTAACCAAAGATGTAGTCTAAGACCTAACCCAAACCGACGTGTCGTGCATACACCAAGAGCCGTAGAAAGTCAGGCTAGACGCGAAAACAAGGGTCTGACTAAGCTAATCATTGTGATTTGGATGAGCACACTCATGATCACAAATGACTAGGGGTAAAACTCATAGGGAATCATATTTATATGATTGACGAAGAGTTCATCTACTGACTGCAGAGTCGGACAACTTGTTGAGCAACACTCAAGGTTGTCTGACTCGGGGTAGTCGGATCCCTCTCCCACAAATATTTTAAAATAATAAATTGTTTATTATTGTGGCTTTATTTCTAAAATTTAGTGGGTGAATATAGTTTAAATAAAAACCATTTAAACTGTACAACGAACATATGCTAATAAAATATCAATTTATTTGCAGAATGGATTCGGTCTAAAGTATATGATAGAGAAGAATGTGTTTGATGGGACCAACTATAAGGATTAGCTTAGGAATATCAAGTTAGTCATATCACTAGCTGGGATAGGATACGTGCTGTTCGAGGACCCTCTGAAGAAGCCTGACGAAAATGTGACTCCCGAGGAAAACAAAGCCTACAATGAGTACCAGAGGGACGCCGAGAAGGCCAGGTGCCTTACTCTGGCTTTAATGAATAACATCCTGCAAAGGAAGCAAGGACATTTGGATGTTCAAAGCATGCTTCTTAATGCAGAGGAGTTATACGGCAAGCGGTCTACAGCTGCCAAGTTTGAAGCCACGAGCAACCTCTGGGGCACTAAGATGGAGACAGGGCATGTACAAGATCATGTCATTAAGATGATCAGGTACGTGGAAGATGATGCCCCAGTTGGGTTTTGTCCTCGACAATGAGATGGCCATGGACATCATCCTGAAATCTTTGACCCCAGCCTTCAAGCAATTCATTACTGGTTATATTATGCATAGTATTGAAACGTATCTTCCTGGTCTCGTAAACATGCTTAGGCAGTTTGAGGAAATCGAGAAGAACCCAGCTCGGTTGGTTGTTGGCTCTGCTTCTTCAGACCAGCCGAAAGGCAAAGGTAAGAAGAGGCAGGTCCTACAACCAGCCAAGGTGAAGAAGGGGAAGAAGATGAAAGGGGCCCCGTCGAAATCCGAGTGCTTTCACTGCCATAAGGTAGGCCACTGGAAGAGGAACTGTAAGGTTTACCTTGCAGAAAAGAAGAAAGGGCATACTGATGCCTCTACCTCAGGTACAATGAATTCTTTTTAATAAAGCATAATAATTTTCATAAATGCTTTGTCACATAGTATGAAATACTAAGACATCTATGTAATGTATACAGGTGGCTAATACGAAGCAGAGGATGGAAGAAGTTCTGAGGACGGTCGGCATCTGAGCAATCGTAGCTGCTAGGGCCGTACGAGGACTTCAGGAAATGTGAAGAAGAAGTAACCGATACTTATTTTTTTATGAATAAAATGTATCATTTGCTTTAGTTAAAACAATGATTGGGTGTTAAGCACTCAAATTTTATTTTGATAAACAAATTATGATTCATTTTAATGAATCCGTTGTTTGAATAAATATCTCAGGAAATGTGTTTTATTTTAAATTGTGATTGGTTGTGGATGGCTTATTTCTGTGAATGTGACGTGCGTTTATATTTTATATATTCACGCACATCTTGGCTTATTTCTGTGAATGTGACGTGCGTTTATATTTTATATATTCACGCACATCTTCTTTGTGATTTTTCGTTGTTTTCGTCGTCCCGTACCCATTTTCTTGTGATTTTTAGTTTTCTTTCACTTCTCTGTGTTTTTGTGTATATGCAGGAGATTGCCAGCGTTGGGGACGTGTAATGAAGATATCATGAGCCCCCAGAGCAACGGGAGGAGTCACGCACAATCCAGAGAGTCAAACGATGAAGATTGCTATATTTTAGCCCTCAACCGATCGGTTGGACACAATCAACCAATCGGTTGATGCTGTAGGAAGATATATGCCCATAAGGCAATTTATCTTGATTATACGTCTTGTTCATACCGTATATGGTACGTATTATTCTAGGTATTAAAGGATTTGTATTAATATACTTAGATAATATCCATAGACTTATAGTTAGGTCCTTACGTATCTAGATGAGATCTCGATTATGAGTAAGTAAGTGACCGAATAGAAACGTAAGTCTTAAACGGTTCGTGATCATAGATGTGTCGAGAACTGGATATCGACACATCGGATAGATCACTGTGTCTTCGTCTTGCCTTCGGGTAATGATGATCTCATAGTCATTCGACTTAGCGAAGTCGGAGACAAGACACAGGTGCTCATTAGAGAATGAGTTCACTGAACGACCAAGTTAGAGTTATTAAATGGTTAACTTTAATGATCTGTCTTTAATAACTCTAGGGTGATGATAGGTTAGTTGATCCTTAAGACCTGAAGTCATCTGTACCAACCTGTGAGCGGACGGTGTAGCTTAGACCCATGATCTAGCTTCGAGGACCAGTCCTGATGAAAGATCTTAGGTTGGGTTGCACCTGAAGCTCTCAAGGTGAGTAAGTGACTAAGATGGGATTCGTCACTTCCATTAAAGGGAAGTTAGTGCTATAGGCTCAGTACGGTCTTTATGTTAATCCTCGGCCGGGGTACGTTGCAAGTTGTACAACGTGTATACAATAAAGACCGCCGTATACTGACCAATGTTGTCTAATAGGGTTGACAGAAAACCATACCCTAGGCCAACATCAAACACAGTCTTGACGAAGGGATTTTAGCTAACGGAATTCATCTCTGACACAGCCAATGCAAACCCTATGACACTTTTGTCAAAGGGTCGATCACGTTATGATGACTCTGAAACAGGGACGACAGCTACTGCTCGTAGTGACCGTCGTCTAGGGGTTTCGAGCCCCAACCTGTAGTAAGGTCAGGCTGTAGGGTCTCACACCGAGTAGTATTCGTGTCTTAGTAATAGGAATGTAGAATAGAGAGAAATATCATTTGATGATATTCACAAGCTGAGTTGTGAAAGTTAGTCGCATTAGCAATAGGGACACAACGTTGCATTAGATGCTAACTTTGACTAAACATGTTGTAAATTAGTTACAACGAATTTAGTAGGAACAAACTTGTTGGAAAAGGTTACCTGGATGACGGGATCGTCCCGGTCTAAACACAGGTTCAAACCGCGTCCAAATCGGAGCTCAAACGAGTCCAGAAACGCAGAAAGAGTCCAAGGGGAAGTGGGTTAGACCCACTGGGCCAAAAGGCCCATGTGCAAAGGCAAACGGGCGTGACCCACTGCAGTAGCGGGCATGGCCCGCTGTGTGCAGCGGGCAGGCACCCGCTGCCCAGCGGGCGTGGCCCGCTGCACAGCGGGCCAGCGCCCGCTGCACACAGCGGGCCAGCGCCCGCTGCAAGCGGGCGCGGCCCGCTGCTTGCAGCGGGCCCACGCCCGCTGCTTGCAGCGGGCACGGCCCGCTGCAGCAGCGGGCGCCCGCCCGCCGCAGCAGCGGGCGGGCGGCCCGCCCTTGCCCCCCTTGGGCGGGCGCGCCCGCTAAGTCTAGCGGGCGCGCCCGCAACTTAAGTCAATTAGGGTTTTTGAAACCCCAAATGACGGCTACGAATTTTGTGAAAATTGCTAAACTTTGAGCAATTGTTTGAGGGGTCAAACGAAGTCGAAATTCGTCACCGTCAGTTCCTACGCGTTCACCATTCCAAGATTTTCTGATTGATAGCTAGTTTGGTGTCTAAAGTTTAGTATGCGAGGAGAATTAATTAGTTAAAGTTTGACTTTGTGAAAGGCTAACTTTAAGATTGAAATTAAGCCAAATGACTTAATTCAATTTTTCTCCTCATGTGGATTGTCCCACATTGCCCGCAACGAGAGGGTGAGTGCTCACTCCCTATATAAATAGGGGTGCACTCTCCTCGTTGAAAAACACACCAGTCAACGATCGAGTAGCTCCAGAATTTTAGAGCAGGCTCGATCGGTGACTAAATCTCTCTCTCTAATTTTCCTATTCTCCGGAGTAGTCCTAGCACGACTACGAAGGGGGTTTGGATCTGATCCGGACGTCTAAGACGCGGGTTCTTCTCAAGTGAAACTTTCTACCGCGTGTGATCGGCTCGGAGGCGAAAGCGGCTCGGGCGGATCGGTGCGAGGGTGCGAGGCGGCTCAGGGAGATCGGGTCAACGCGGCTCGGCTACGAGGAGCTTCTCAAGACGGTGCGGTACATCTTGCCTGCTCCAGGGCCAAGATTCCGGGTATGTGGTTAAGCGTTTTTTAGCGTAATTTTTAATTAGTCGCTTAGTGTAGATCCTTCTTGGAGTGGTCAGACACACTCCAAGTCGGCATAGATCGGGCTAGGTTCTGGCTCCCCAGAGCCTAGCTAAATAGTTTAGCTAGTGTAGAAATATGATTTCTGTTTTTCCGCTGCGCTTTTGTGCCTCCGTGGTCCGTCCGACTTAGGACGGATACGGATCCGAGCTCTGGGGGTCCGCCAAAACCCCAACAGATGCACGCGTATCTCACCCGAACAAGAGCTGAAGAGAAGAGCAGCTCACCCGATCGATTCGATGATCGGGTGAGATCGATAGAAATCTCTGTCTTTTGGGCGTAATTCTAACCGATCGGTTGATAACTCAACCGATCGATTCATCTGAAGCTACAATTCTCAAATCAACGACCCGATGGCACCACCTGCTCTCCTCAACGCCCGGTTGAAGCTTCTGAAGCCGATTGCGAAAGCGCCAAGCAGCTCACCCGATCGGTTGATGCTTCAACCGATCGGGTGACATCGATTTCTATAAATAGTCGACCTAGGATTGCTGAAAACGAATCTTGTTAATTTTTGTCTTTTTTGTATTGCGACGGCTGGAATTTTATCTGTTTTTGTAAGTGTTCCAATTACTCTTAAACTTTAATATTGTCTTAATATCATTGCTAGCAACTACTTCCTATTGCCTGATCATGATTTTTACGGTTAAAATTTGTCTAGATTGCATTTTAGCTATGAATTGTGCGTAGTTCCCAAATCTGGGATTTTGGTGGAAACCCCTTCATGGGTTCTCCCTAATGCATCCATAAGACTAGGATTTCGATAGTGTTTAGGAATTAGATGGTTACGCGGTGTGTTTTATTGTCATTGGTGGGAGAAAGACCGCCTCTGACCATCGGGGCAAGGGGGAATAAACTTGGCGGTTGAATCCATAGACACAGCTCACGCCCTTAGCGTAGACATCGAATCCTAGCTCGTGGGAACGTCAGGATGAGATGTTGGGAGTAATCTTTGCGAGCTTAGTGCTCCCGGAGTCGGTCGTTGTTACTGGATATGGGAATGCCCACCGACCGAACCCGGGTAGACCTAGTGTATCATCCTGGGCAACGACCGGAATATCGGGCCCATGGGATGCTAGGTATCACTTTTAGAGGCAACGTCTCACCACTAAACCCTAAATCCAATCGTACTCTTATCCGTCAGTCGTAATAATGAGAGCACATGATAGGGTGGAAACGGAAGTCCTAGGTTTCCTTTTATATCGTTTATCCTTCGTATCTATATTCTGTGACAAATCATCGATCGTTCGGGCTAGCTCACCCATTGAGTGAACCGGTTCCTCTCTGACACAAGCACAACCACACCTCCCTGAGTTCGACCCCCAAGCCACACTACAACACCGTGTGCTTGTGGTATAAATATTTAAATCTGGTATCCCCAATCATATTGCACTTGTATGCTCAAAACTAGGGGACGTCAAGCTTTATGGCGCCGTTGCCGGGGAGGCAACGTGCTTGTTTATTTTAGGACCCAGTGAACACTAGAGTCTAGTTCACATCCTCACCTCGCGATAATTTTCGCATTCTACTTTTTCATTTTTTATTTTCTATTCTTTATTATCTGTTTTTATCTGTTTCTATCCCATACTTGCTTCACGGGTGTTTGTTGATTTTACATGCGCAGGAATACAAGGAGTCTTGACGACTTGATTCCTCTTGACCCGGAGATTAACGCCACCGTGAGGCGTCTGAACGTGGAAAGAAGAAGAAGGGAAGAAGCTGAAACCATGGGGGAAAACACTTTTCCCCAGAAGTCCCTGGTGGAGTACTCGATGCCATCCATCGGGTCCTTGTCCAGCATCCAATCTCTGGCCATCACGACCATGAATTTCGAGCTAAAACCGTCACTAGTGACGTGGATCCAGCAGGATCAATTTTCAGGGGCATGGAGAAACCTATTGAGCATCTGGACTCCTTACTAGAGAATTGTGACACATTCAGGATAAACGGTGTCACAACTGAAGCCATTAGGCTCAAGCTGTTTCACTTCTCTCTGCGGGATAAGGCCAAGCAATGGCTAAAGGGAAAGGACCCCAATACCTTCATGACTTGGGAGAAGCTATCCAACGCCTTCTTGAGCAATTTTTTTCCCCCGGGGAAGACGATGAAGTTGAGGGGCGAGATCTCCTCCTTCTCCCAAGCCAGCCACGAGTCCCTGCACGAAGCTTGGATGAGATACAAGGAGATGCAGCGGAGGTGCCCTCACCACGAGCTTCCCAAGTGGCAGATCATTAATCTGTTCTACAATGGGTTGAGGGATGACCTGAAATCTTCGATGGATGCCACGGCTGGGGGGTCCTTTATGTCGAGAAGCGAGGAAGATGCCGGCAACATTTTGGAAAACATGGCATCAAATAATGAGAAGCGGTGTGATGAGTGCGCCACACCCAAATCAGGGGGCATTCATAGAGTCGAGGACGTCGAAAAATTATCTAGCAAATTCGATTTTCTATCGACTCAGATCTCGGCGCTTATGGTAGGAGCTGCTGGTGCCAGCACCCAACAAGTAGCAGCGGTGGAAGCTGAAGTCCTAGGAGACTTCGAAGGTGGTGATATCTCATCACCGATGGATCAAGCTAGCGCATTATTCTACAACCCGACGGGTAACACGCCGTATCCACCAAGTTCTAGATCAAATCCAGCTTATTCTCCAAATAACCAGAACCACCCCAATCTGAGCTATCGGGCACCATATCAACAGCCCCAGCAACCACAGCGACAAGTATATCAGCCGCCTCGACAACAGCATTAGCAGTACCAGTAACAACAGCAACCCCAACAAATGTACCAGCAGTATTCCCCCAGGAACCAGCAGCTCCCACAGCAGCAGCAGCCGTATGGCCAACAAAGAGTTATCTCCCCAATCGAGAGCCTCTTGACCCAGTATATCACCAACCAGGAGAAGACTAACTTGCGGCTAGAGATGGGATAGAAGGCCCTGACCGACAAAGTAACCCAGCTGGGGTTGTTGGTGGAGAACCTTTAGAGGGCGCAAAACCAATTGCCGGGTCCTCCGGAAGTAAATCCAAGGGGGCGAATCAAACATCGGCGCTTACGCATGATCATGCGAATGTGTCCGCTATCGTCTTAAGAAGCAAAACACAAATTCCCACTAGGGAGGCCGCCAAAGAGCCTGAAGCTCCATTGGTCGATGAGCGACCAAGTGAAAAAGCGAATGATGGTGGAGCTTCGTCATCAAAGACCATAACTCTGGGGGGAGTCTCTGAGGAAGAGAAGATGAAGAACGAGGAAGGAAACTTGAGAGTCTTCAAGCCTGGTGTGCCTTTCCCACAACGACTTGCTAAGGCAAAGATTGATGAGAACTATGGTATGTTCTTTGATATGGTCAAAGACTTGAGCTTGCAGATCCCTTTGCTCGAAGCTATAGAGACTATCCCGTCCTATGCAAAATTCTTGAAGGACTTGGTGACTAGGGGTTCCAGAAAAGAAAAAGTCGTTCTCACGGCGGAATGCAGCGCTCTGATCCAGCGAGCGAACCTGACCAAGCTCAAGGACCCAGGAAGCTTCTCTATTCCTTGTTCGATTGGTGAGGTGAATGTTAATCGGGCACTCGTCGATTTGGGGGCTAGCGTCAGTCTGATGCCTCTGTCACTATACAGGAGGATAGGAATGTGCGATCTTCAGCCCACCGGTATGACACTACAACTTGCAGATCGATCAGTCAAGTATCCGATGGGGATTGTAGATGACCTGCCAGTAAACGTCAGCGGAGTGCATGTGCCAGTAGATTTTGTTGTGATGGACATGCCGGAGGATGCTCATACCCCGATCATCCTCGGGAGGCCCTTCATGGTGACCTCTGGCGTGTTGATTGATGTGAAGAAAGGGAAGCTGTCCCTTAATGTTGGCGACCAGAAGGTCGAATTTGATTTGGGATTATCTATGAAGCATCCCCCTAAAGAGCAGAGTTGCAATGTACTGGAAGCTGAGGAAGAAAGAGTAGTAGAAGCTGGAGCTTGGAAAATCCTCTCGAGGAACCCCCCCCCCCCCCCCCGACAGCTTGGGGGACCTTGAGGAGCATGTCGGTTTGAAAGAAGGAGAAGTTGCTCAGGAAGCGGGTGTCTCACAGAAGACCCCTCCAGGATTCAAGAAGGTCGCTCCGACGAGGAGCAAGTGGAAAGAGCCCATGGGGCTTAATGCTGATGAGATCCGAATATTTCGAAAAGTGGCGGTAGACACCAATATGAGGGAGAAGCCCCCGGACACCACCAGCGGAGGGCTCGTCGAGTGCGTCTACTTATCACCACTGTCAACACCAGGGGACACTGCTCCAAATGCTGAAGGGATGCCAAACATTGGGCATCACCCGTGTCAACCGCCTTGAAAATCCTATATCGGGCGTCGAGCAAATGACGTTAAACAACGCTTCATGGGAGGCAACCCATGTTCTAAACTCTCGTCTCTATTTTTAGGATTATTTTTCTTATTTTGGTGAATAAATTGAGCAACGGGGGTTTTTGTCGGAAGAACTTTGATAAATTTTGTGTTGTGTGCAGGAAATCATCCCCAACCGATCGGGTGATGAATCAACCGATCGGTTGGGCCGTGTCTGAACGTGGATATATCAGCTCATCAGCCAACTGATCGGGTGGAAAAAGAGGCAGACCTATTGGGAGATCGTGTGAGAACAGCAATGCTCTCGGAAAATTTGGGGATTAATTCAACCGATCGGTTGATCTGGAGCTGTGACCGTTTCGCTGTCCAGGTGAAGTCGACAGTGCTCTCAGGAAAATCATGAAGCGGCCAACCGATCGGTTGAAAACTCAACCGATCGGTTCGCCTGTAGCTGCCTTCCAACAATTTTTTTCGAAAAATTACCCAACCGATCGGGTGAGATCTCACCCGATCAGTTCGCCTAAAACCCTATAAATTCCCCCCTCTTCACCCGATTCATTTCTTCACCCGACTTCCTCTCTCCTCCGTCGTTTCATCTCCCCGCACTCTCAACCGTCCTATAAAGCTTAACGTCCCCTAGTTTTGAGCATACAAGTGCAATATGATTGGGGATACCAGATTTAAATATTTATACCGCAAACGCATGGTATTGTAGTGTGGCTTAGGGGTCGAACTCAAGGAGGCGTGGTTGTGTTTGTGTCAGAGAGGGACCAGTTCACCCAATGGGTGAGCTAGCCTGAACGATCGATGGTTTGTCACAGAATATAGATACGAAGGATAAACGATATAAAAGGAAACCTAGGACCTCGGTTTCCACCCTATCATGTGCTCTCACTAATACGACCGACAGATAGGAGTACGATTGGATTTAGGGTTTAGTGGTGAGACGTTGCCTCTAAAAGTGATACCTAGCGTCCCATGGGCCCGATATTCCAGTCGGTGCCCAAGATGATACGCTAGGTCTACCAGGTTCGGTCGGTGGGCATTCACATGTCCATTAACACCGACCGACTTCGAGAGCACTAGGCTCGCAACGATTACTCCCAACATCTCATCCTGCCATTCCCGCGCGCTAGGATTCGATGTCTACGCTAAAGGCATGAGCTGTGGCTAGGGAGTCAACCGCCAAGTTTATTCCCCCTTGGCCCGACGGTCAGAGGCGGTCTTTCTCCCGTCAATGACAATGAAACACCCCGCGTAACCATCTAAATTCCTAAACCATATCGAAATCCTAGTCCTATGGACGCATTAGGGAGAACCCACGAAGGGGTTTCCACCAAAATCCCAGATTTGGGAACTACTCATAATTCATAGCTAAAATGCAATCTAAACAAATTTTAACCGTAAAAATCATGATCCGGCAATAGGAAATAGTTGCTAGCAATGATATTAAGACAATATTAAAGTTTAAGAGTAATCGAAACACTTACAAAAACAGATAAAATTCCAGCCGTCGCAATACAAAAAAGACTGAAAATTAACAAGATTCGTTTTCAGCAACCCTAGGTCGACTATTTATAGAAATCGATGTCACTCGATCGATTGAAGCATCAACCGATCTAGGGAGCTGCTTGGCGCTTTTGCAATCAGCTTCAGAAGGTTCAACCGGGCGCTGAGGAGAGCGGGTGGTGCCGTATGGTCATTGATTTAAGAATTGCGGCTTCAGATGAACCGATCGGTTGAGTTATCAACCGATCGGTTGGAATTACGCCCAAAAAGATAGAGAGTTCTGTCGATCTCACCCGATCAGTGAACCGATCGGGTGAGCTGCTCTTCTCTTCAGCTCTTGTCCGGGTGAGATACGCGTGCATCAACCGATCGGTTGGATGTGTCCAACCGATCGGTTGATGGCTGAAATATAGGAATCTTCATCGTTTGACCCTCTGGATCGCGTGTGACTCCTCCCGTTGCTCCGGGGGCTCGTGATATCTTCATTATACGTCCCCAACGCTGGCAATCTCCTGCATATATACAAAAACACAGAGAAGTGAAAGAAAACTAAAAATCACAAGAAAATGGGTACGGGACGACGGAAAACAACGGAAAATCACAAAGAAGACTTGTGTGAATATATAAAATATAAACGCACATCAAAATCCCCCAAGCTGAACCCTTTCTCGTCCTCGAGGAAAACGAGTGAGAGTAGGAGCTCGGAGGGAGAAAATAGAGAGAGAGAGAGAGAGAGAGAGAGAGAGCGAGAGAGAGAGAAATCAAAATCCTAAATCGCCCGTCAGGGCCAACAAAATCAAACACGCCACACTAAGCAAGCATACGACAAAACACAACACTAAACCAAGGAATATGAGTCCAAACAAGTGTCGTGGGCCCACGCAGTGAAGCGCGAGTGAGTGTGGTCGTGTGCTAGCAGGCGGTGTTACTATCTACATTGTGCAATAAGGCTCCATATACACATATTAAAGGAAAGACCCAAATATCGATTCGATTTGAAATAAGTGGTGAATAAATAGCTCAAGCATGCATGAGAACAGAGTAAGAATCGAAGCGTATCATGTATCGGGGACTCCATAGCTAGGGACTAGGAAATCACCACACTATTACCTAGGTAACCGCTAGAAAGTTCCTATGCCAAGTGTTTTCGAAAGCGATGGAGGTTGAGAAGGTGTGGAGTAGAACACTCGGTGAAAATTCTCGCCTTCTCTTTATACTCGGCAGGTATGAGAATATTCATACAAGAATTCTTTTTTGGGTTTTGGGTATTTGTATTTTTTTTATTTTTGGCTATACATATTTTTTTCGAGCAATGATTACTCCCAACATCTCATCCTGCCATTCTCACGCGCTAGGATTCGATGTCTATGCTAAGGTCGTGAGCTGTGGCTAGGGAGTCAACCGCCAAGTTTATTCCCCCTTGGCCTGACAGTCAGAGGCGGTCTTTCTCCCACCAATGACAATGAAACACCCCGCGTAACCATCTAAATTCCTAAACCCTATCGAAATCCTAGTCCTATGGACGCATTAGGGAGAACCCACGAAGGGGTTTCCACCAAAATCCCAGATTTGGGAACTACTCACAATTCATAGATAAAAGCAATCTAAACAAATTTTAACCGTAAAAATCATGATCAGGCAATAGGAAGTAGTTGCTAGCAATGATATTAAGACAATATTAAAATGTAAGAGTAACCGGAACACTTACAAAATCAGATAAAATTCCAGCGACCGACCCCGGGAGCACTAAGCTCGCACGATTACTCCCAACATCTCATCCTGTCGTTCCCACGTGCTAGGATTCGATGTCTACGCTATGGACGTGAGTTGTGGCTAGGGAGTCAAATGCCAAGTTGTCAGAGACGGTCTTTCTCCTACCAATGACAATGAAACACCCCGCGTAACCATCTAAATTCCTAAAGCCTATCGAAATCATAGTCCTATAGATGCATTAGGGAGAACCCACGAAGGGGTTTCCACCAAAATCCCAGATTTAGGAACTACTCACAAATCATATCTAAAACGCAATCTAAACAAAAATCTACGGTAGAAATCATGATCAAGCAATTGAAATGAGATACTAGCAATGGTATTAAGACAATATTAAAGTTTGGAGTCAATCGGAACACTTACAAAACAGGAGAAAATTCCAGCCATCGCAATACAAAAAAGACAGAAAAATAACAAGCATTCGACCTAATCTTCGCCCTAACCCTAGCATTTCTTCTCCATTTCGAAAATTTTTTGGATCGACGTGCCGCAGCTTCACACTCCTAATCAATTGCACAGTATAGCGTGTTTTGCGAGCAAGGATTCACTACGCTTCTGGGTAAATTCGTTCTTGAGCTCCATTTTAATATTGCCCTATATATATATTTTTGCTCTATCGTCATTTGGTCGTGTGCATTCATATAGACTTGTATACACTTGCATCACTCACTATCATGGCTAAGGACAAGGGTAAGGGTAAGGCTATCATGCATGAGGAGGAGCCATCTCGCAAGAGACAGAAGTCCACACGTCCACCTATTTCACGTCCTTCTCCTATACCGCCTTCACAACCCCAACCCCAACCCATCGTTCCCGTTGTTGACCCACTGATGGGACCACAGGAATACTGCTTCTTAAGTCGTGAACAAAAAGATCTTTACAACCGACTCAATGCATGGGGACACCTAGCCACAAAATTTGCACATGCACAAACCCTTAGGAGTTTTCTCCGGGGTCGAGACTTTATTTGCAAATTTAGGTTGGATAGAGTTCCTAAACGCCCATGCACAATCTTACCCCGCCCTCACACTAGAATTCCTATCTTCCCTCAATTGTGTGGCGGGGTCCATCGTCGATTTTCGCATCCGAAACCAAAGTATCTGCACCAACCTGAACACAATTAATAACATTTTCGGTTTCCCAATACTCGGCGACAACGCTATCCGCCCCTACG
The DNA here is from genome assembly GCA_030789695.1 of Scilla litardierei. Taxonomy (NCBI): domain Eukaryota; kingdom Viridiplantae; phylum Streptophyta; class Magnoliopsida; order Asparagales; family Asparagaceae; genus Scilla; species Scilla litardierei. The sequence goes on from CM061133.1 coordinate 203,522,586, forward strand.
AATATCACCGCGACTTTGATGTCGATATCTTTTGGCATCGTCTCACCCTCCACGACCGATACCCTCGAGGCAAGGCCAAGGCCTCCTCCATCATTCACCCCATATTCTGTCTGGCCCACCGCATCATTTCTATCACATTCTTCCACAGGGATGAGTCCGGGACCGTGACTATCCCTGACCTTTTTATTTTGTGGGCCATGACATTTGATGTTATTCGAGGTGATGACGGGATCGCCTTTGGGGCCCCTTACATACCCATTCATGGCGGCGCTTGGCTTATTCAAAAGTTAGTTGATATTATCCGCGCCGACAAAGGGAAATACTGTTGCGGGGGCATCATCACCATCATTGCCTTACATCCCGCATTCAATATCATTATCCCCAGAGATTTGACACGTGCCGCAGGATCTACATATCTAGATCTTGATGTCCTGCGGTACACACACATGATCAGTCCCGTCCCGATGGTCGATTTTCTTTTTACTATGGTCAACCCCTGCTCCTTACACCATTCTGCCCAACCCTGGTCGTATGTCTATCGTTCTTGTGACAGATTGGACTTTCCCTCCTGACTCAGAGTTCTTAGAGGGGTTACACCTTCAGTTCTCTATCCCGGACGCACCCAGACCACCGTTCCCTGCCACCCACTTAAGCGTGCAGGACATCCCAGCGTTCCGAGGAGACGCCGGGGCTGGCCCTAGTAGAGCCACCCCGGCTTCTGTCCCTATCACTTCTGAGGCTCTCACCACTTCCACCGTCCGTCTGGCCCCTACTTCTTCTGTTCGTTGAGCCGCCTCCGTTCGCCTTGGTCTCGAGGCTGAGTTAGCTGCACTGCACGCTGGTGCATCCACTTCGGCCTCCTCGGTCCCATCCTCTTCTATCTTTTCCCACCCATGTTTTCTCGCACTTGAGAGAAACGTGACCACCATTCTTCGCATTCTCACACACGCTCACGGTCCTCCTCCACCCACTCCACCACCCTCACCACCACCTTCACCTCCTCGACGATCTTCACCTCCACCATCACATTCATCACCTTCTGCCACCATCGTTTCCATTCCCTCCACTACACCTCCACTCACGACCACTTCCGTGGACCCCACACATCCACCACCCTCCACTTCTATCACCCCATACGCGTGCCGCAAGAAATTGCAGGTGCGATCGAGATCACTTCCCACACCATCCTCTTCTACCACCGTACCTCTTCCATCCACCACCGCTTTGGTCATCGTTTCACTACCACTTACCATCATCACCACCACTCCACCCATCGTTCACACCTCCTCCACACCCACCCATCCACCACCTCGACCCCTTTCTCCACTTCTCCGCACACCCATCACTTCTCCCGCCCCTCCCCACAATCTTCTACCGAGGAGGACGAGGACAGTTCCTCTCCTGCATTTTGATTTTTCTTTTTCTTTTCCAACCTTCCCCCTAGCATATTTCTGCATCACCATGATCATATTATATTGCTAGCATTGTCTTGTCTAGCTTGGGGAAGTCATTTTTTATGAGTGTCGTCGTGTTATGTATTTATGGTGTGCATGTTTATATGTGTCGTTTGGGTGTGCTTTTCTTTTTTTATTTTCTATGTTTCTTTTTCCTTCTTTTTATTTTTCTTTTTTCTATTTCGTATGTGTGTTTTTCTTGTTTTTCATTCTTTTTGTGTTGGTGAGTACCCCCCATTTTCATTGCCCTCCCGTACTTACTACTATTGCATTGAGGGCAATGCAAGTTTCAGCTTGGGGGAGTCGCACTTTGTGCATCAGTTGTGTCTTTTTCTTTGTTTTTGATTCGTTTTCATCGTGTTTTTCTTTTTCTTCTCCTCTTTTTATCTCCCTCCTCTTTTCATGCTACGTGTGTTCACTTTGCTTTTGTGTGAGTCGTGTGTCGTAGCTAGCTGTTTGGTGTGCTTCTACTTTGTGATTTTGATTTATATACCGGTCCTGGGATGACCCCTAGATTATCATGCTTCGATTTGAATATGCGGTATTTGCTTCTATTGTCTGCTTCTATTTTCATGAATATATTAATATCGTATACTTCAATTCACGTGTGTCGGGATTCCACAAATAGGACTAGGATAACCCATTTAGCCTATGCTCTGATTAGCGAGAAAAATCTCCTTTGCCCAAGTGTTTAGAATCCGATTTCTTTTTTGTTTTTACTTGGAGCAAATCCCCTCGTTGTGTACCGTTCTCCCACTTGGGAGAGTACACATGTATATACCCCAAAATCCAAAAATCCAAAAAAAAAGAGAGAAAAGAAAACCCCAAAAAAGAAAGAGAAAATAAAAAAGAAAAAAATATGTATAGCCAAAAATCCAAAAAAATACAAATACCCTGAACCCAAAAAAGAATTCATGTGTGAATATTATTACCTGCCGAGAATAAAGGGAAGGCGAGAATTTGCACCGAGTGTTCTACTCCACACCTTATCAACCTCCATCGCTTTCGAAAACACTTGGAATAGGAACTTTCTAGAGGTTACCTAGGCGATAGTGTGGTGATTTCCTAGTCCCTAGATGTGGAGTCCCCGACACATGATACGCTTCGATCCTTACTCTGTTCTCATGCATGCTTGAGCTATTTATTCACCGCTTATTTCAAATCGAATCGATATTTGGGTCTTTCCTTGGATATGTGTACATGGAGCATTATTGCACAATGTAGACAGTAACACCGCCTGCTAGCACACGACCACACTCACTAGCGCTTCACCGCGTGGGCCCACGACACTTGTTTGGACTCATATTCCTTGGTTTAGTGTTGTATTTTGTCGTATGCTTGCTTAGTGTGGCGTGTTTAATTTTGTTAGCCCTGACGGGCGATTTAGGATCTCTCTCTCTCTCTCTCTCTCTCTCTCTCTCTCTCTCTCTCTCTCTCTCTCTCTCTCTCTCTCTCTCTCTCTGAGCTCCTACTCTCTCTTGTCTTCCTCGAGGACGAGGAAGGGTTCAGCTTGGGGGATTTTGACGTGCGTTTATATTTTATATATTCATGCACGTCTTCTTTGTGATTTTTCGTTGTTTTCCGTCGTCTCGTACCCATTTTCTTGTGATTTTTAGTTTTCTTTCACTTCTTTGTGTTTTTGTGTATATGCAGGAGATTGCCAGCGTTCGGGATGTATAATGAAGATATCATGAGCCCCGAAGCAACGGGAGGAGTCACGCCCGATCCAGAGGGTCAAATGATGAAGATTTCTATATTTCAGCCCTCAATCGATCTGTTGGACACAGCCAACCGATCGGTTGATGCACGTGTATCTAATCCGGATAAGAGTTGAAGAGAAAAGCAGCTCATCCGATCGGTTCGCTGATCGGGTGAGATCGACAGAACTCTCTGTCTTTTTGAGCGTAATTCCAACCGATCAGTTGATAACTCAACCGATCGGGTTATTTGAAGCCACGATTCTCAAATCAACGAACCGACGGCACCACCTGCTCTCCTCAGCGCCCGGTTGAAGCTTCTGAAGCCGATTACGAAAGCACCAAGCAGTTCACCCGATCGGTTGATGCTTCAACCGATCGGGTGACATCGATTTCTATAAATAGTCGACCTAGGGTTGCTAAAAATGAACCTTGTTAATTTTTCTGTCTTTTTTGTATTGCGACGGCTGGAATTTTATCTGTTTTTGTAAGTGTTCCGATTACTCTTAAACTTTAATATTGTCTTAATATCATCGCTAGCAACTACTTCCTATTGCCTGATCATGATTTTTACGGTTAAAATTTGTTTAGATTGCACTTTAGCTATGAATTGTGAGTAGTTCCCAAATCTGGGATTGGGGTGGAAACCCCTTCTTGGTTTCTCCCTAATGCGTCCATAGGACTAGGATTTTGATAGGGTTTAGGAATTTAGATGGTTACGTGGGGTGTTTCATTGTCATTGGCGGGAGAAAGACCGCCTCTGACTGTCGGGCCAAGGGGGAATAAACTTGGCGGTTGACTCCCTAGCCACAGCTCATGCCCTTAATGTAGACATCAAATCCTAGTGCGTGGGAACGGCAGGATGAGATGTTGAGAGTAATCATTGTGAGCTTAGTGCTCCCGGAGTCGGTCGGTGTTAATGGACATGGGAATGCCCACCGACCGAACCCGGGTAGACCTAGCGTATCATCCTGGGCACCGACCAGAATATCGGGCCCATGGGACGCTAGGTATCACTTTTAGAGGCAATGTCTCACCACTAAACCCTAAATCCAATCGTACTCCTATCCGTCGGTCGTAATAGTGAGAGCACATGATAGGGTGGAAACTGAAGTCCTAGGTTTTTTTATATATCGTTTATCCTTCGTATCTATATTTTGTGACAAACCAATGATCGTTCGGGCTAGCTCACCCATTAGGTGAACCGGTTCCTCTCTGACACAAGCACAACCATGCCTCCCTGAGTTCGACCCCCAAGCCACACTAGAACACTGTGCGCTTGCAGTATAAATATTTAAATCTGGTATCTCCAATCATATTGCACTTGTCTGCTCAAAACTAGGGGACGTCAGAATGTGACTGTCTGAGTTGGTTACATAAATCCTCGAGCTGTCATGCAGAGCTTCTGAATAATTTGATTGTTTGAAGGTGACTTAATATTATAGCCAGACGATAGTTAAATATAAGTTCCAGGAGTGTATAAATTGTGTATAATCACAATTATATGCATGTTAAGATTGATTCTTAATTAAACTGCATTTGATTCTTAAAGAGTTATTATTAAATGTAGTTAAAGAAAAAGTACAGTGTAGGATGTTTGACTGAGTAAGTCAACATCAAGATTCCTATTAACGGCTCTTGATATGACTCATTCATCAAACCCAACCTGACACTGGTATATTCCATAAGTACTTCTAAATTGGTTATACTCAAAATATATTCTAAATATGATTTAGATATATAGTATATGATTTAGATATATAGTAGAAGTATTTAACCAGATAGTTCTTAAAGTCAGTGGGAGCTAGCTCATATACTTAGCTCCGGTTTCTCGGACTAAGTAAAAAGTTTTCCAACTTATTTGAAGCATCTATATAAGACATTGAATCAAAATAGTTTTGATTTAATCGAATATATAGAGACTTAAGGTGTCACTTATGTAATTGGCATATTGACACAAATTAATTAGAATGAGCTAAGACTGACTTATAGAAATGTTAGATCCTACATCAAGATTGTATGAGCTAATTGTTAGCTATACAAAGAAAAGAAAATTGATCCAAATCATTTTTCAAGGATCAACCTTGTGTGATCAAGAGATGTATAAATTAAAAATCCATTAAAATGCATTATAGATACCCGTTAGTAAATCCACTCTTAGGTTTGACATATGATGGTCAAATGTGACTGATATGCTATAACGGTATGAGATACCGAGATAAATAGCCTAAGTGCAAGTGGGAGATGTAGGATGATATATGCCCATAAGGCAATTTATCCTTAGTATACGTCTTGTTAAGATATTATATGGTTTCAATTATCCTAAGTATGAATTCGCTGAATCATATACTTGGATAATTTCCTTAGACTTATAGTTAGGTCCTTACGTATCCAGATGTAGATCTCGATTATGAGTAGTAAGTGACTGAACAGAAACTACGTCTTAAACAGTTTGTGGTCATAGATGTGTTGAGAACTGGATATCGACACATCGGACAGACCACTGTGTCTTTGTCTTACCTAAGCGTAATGATGATCTCATAGTCATTCGACTTGGTGAAGTCGAAGACGAGACACAGGTGCTTATTGGAGAATGAGTTCACTGAACGACTAACTTAGAGTTATTAAATGGTTAACTTTAACTAAACTGTCTATAATAACTCTAGGGTAATGATAGGTAAGCTGGTCCTTAAGACCTGAAGTTATTTGTACGAACCTTTGAGTGAACAGTGTTGCTTAGACCTATGATCTAGCTTCGAGGCTAGGCCTACTGAAAGATATTAGGTTGGGTTACTCCTAAAGCTCTTAAGGCAAGTAGATGACTAAGATAGGATTTGTCTCTTCCGTTAAAGGGAAGTTAGTGTCACAGGCTCAGTACGGTCTTTGTGTTAATCCTCGACCGGGGTACGTTGTAAGATGTATACCGTGAATACAACAAAGACCGCCGTATACTGACCAATGTTGTCTAATGGGGTTGACAGTAAACCGTACCCTAGGCCAACAGAGACACAGTCTTGACGAAGGGACTATAGCTAATGGTATTCATCACTGACACCGTCAAAGTGAACCCAACGATACTTTAGTCAATGGGTCGATCATGTTATGATGATTCTGAAACAGGGACGACAACCGCTGCTTGTGGTGACCATCGTCTAGGGGTTTTCAAGTCCCAAACTACAGTAAGGTCAGGCTGTAGGGTCTCACACTGAGTAGCATTCGTGTCTTAGTAATAGGAAGATTATTAAGAGGAATGCATATGATGAAATAGTTAAGTTCACAAGCTAGTTGTGAGACTGAGTCGTAGATGGGGACAATGTTGCATTCGATGCAAACAAGATTTGATGTGTCGTAAATTGGTTACGACAATATTTGTAGGAACAAAAGCATTGGAAAGGGTTACCTGGTTGATGGGATCGTTTCGGTCTAAACGCTGGATCAAACCGCATCCGAAACAGAGCTCAAACGACCCCGAAAACACAAAAACAGTCAAAGGCAAGAGTGGGTTAGACCCACTTGGACAAGCAGGTCCACCCGCAAGGAAAATGGGCACGGCACGCTGAACTAAAGCGCGCCACCCGCTGAGTCCAGCGGGCAGCGCACCCGCTGAGTCCAGCGGGCAGCGCGCCCGCTGTGTTCAGGGGGCGTGGCCCGCTGGAAACAGCGGGCGCACCCGTTGTTCAGCGGGCCGCCCACCCTACTTGGGCGCGCCCTACTTGGGCGCGCCCATAGCCTTAGGCTGGCGTGCCTGCTAAGCCTAGCGGGCACACCTGCAACTTAAGTTAATTAGGGTTTTTTGAAATCCTTTTGATGGCTACGAAAATTGACTTTTTACCCATCTTTGGGCAATTGTTTGAGGGGTCAAACAAATTCGGAATTCGTCGCCGTTCTTCCTACGCGTTCACCATTCGAAGCCCTTCGAAATGATAACTTGTATCATTTCTGAAACTCGATGGTGAGGGAGAATTAATTGGTTGAAGTTGGCCTTTGTGAAAGGCTTACTGACTTTAATTAACTAAATTAATTCTCTTTTTAATTTTGTTTTGTCCCACATTGCTCGTGACAAAAAGGGAGGTGCCGACTCCCTATATAAATAGGGATGCACTCTCTTTGTTGAAAAACACACCAAGTCTTCGATCGAGTAGCTCCGAATTTTGAGCAAGCTCGATCTACGACATAAAATATTCTTCCTCTCTTCTTCCTATTCTCTCGACGAGTCCTAGTAAGACTACGAAGGGGGTTTTGGATTCGGATCCAGACGTCTAAGACGCGGGTCTGCTCAAGTGAAACCTTTTACCGCAAGTGATCGGCTCAGAGGCGGGTGACGGCTCAGGTGGATCAGTCCGAAGGTGCAAGGCGGCTCGGGTGGATCGAGTCAAGGCGGTTCGGCTACGAGGAGCATAAGAAGCAGGTGCGATACATCTTGCCTGCCCCAGGGTTAAGATTCCAGGTATGTTCTTTAAAGATTTTTAGTGTAATTTAATTTCTTCGCAGTAGGATAGATCCCTCTTAGGGTGGTCATATCCACCCCAAGTTGGCATAGATCGGGCTAGGTTTTGGCTCTCTCAAGGCCGAGCTAAAATGTTTAGCTAGCATGTTTTATATTTTTGCTGCGCCTTATGCCTGTGTGGTCCGTCCGACTCAGGACGTGCACAGATCTGAGCTCTGAGGGTCTGCCAAAACCCTTCACAAGTTGCTAACACGGCCGTGCCATAATTGCATACTAATGGATGTCTTCTGACATGGCCATGCATGAATTCCCCACGGCAGTGTCACATTTGAGAAATATTGGTTAATTCTGGTCAAGAGCCAACATAGCCATGTATATTCCCATACAACTGTATCACGAGTGCGAAAGTTGTGAATGAGCCAATGTTCAGCTATCACGGCCATGCAAAGTGTTACATAGCCATGCCACGTTTGTGAAAGCTAGGAAAAGGCCAGGGCTCACATGACACGGCAGTGCCGATTGGCACACGTCCGTGCCGAGTATGTTGAATCCCCATACAATCTATCTTTACCAGTTTGACCAGTCAAACTCCCATATTTGACTTCCATAGATTAAGAGGAGTTTTAATTGAAATTGAAGACCCATTCTATTAGGAGTTTCCAATTAAAAGATATCTACTCAAATCAAGAGAATTTAAATTGAATATTTGAAGATTGATTTTCTATAAAAGAGAAAGACCCCTCCCTTGGAGAAGAATCTCATTGAGCCAAAAATCTTCAGAGATCAATCATCCTCCTTGATTGGCCAAATTCCTACTTCTTCATACAAGCTTCAAAGAGATCATCAAGTTAGAGGAAGAAGCTCTACGAACGACGCTGAAAAGAGCATAACTTTCTCCACAGATCTCAGATTGACTAACCATTTGCACCAGGACGATCACAACTTTGCACTCTATAGTAGGTGATAATATTCTAATTTTAATCTTTGTATTAAATCAATATTCATTATTTTTAGCATGAGTTGTATTATTGAATAACTTCATTCAAAAGTTATCATTGGGGGTAAAACGTTTGGTGTTATTCTTGCATGGTTCGATCACCACCCATAAGTGTGATCAATATTTTCCTTTTGGATATAAAAGGGGCTGAAATCCTCAAGGTTGGGGTCAGAGCAGAAGCTGGGAGCCTAGGTTAGGAGCCATTCCATTAAAAATCTGTGCTTGCATATATCTGATTTGTGATTTTATGTGCTTTGCATTATTTTACTGCGTGATAAATTTTTTTGTGTGCCAAACACCATATTCACCCCCCTCTAGAGTTTTTTCAATTGATATCAAAGTGGGATTCTTTTAGACTCAAAGTCTAGTGGAATTTCGATACTATGGCACAAATCCTGCACACATATTCTCATGATCCACACAACCAAAAGGAAGGACACTCGCATCTTAGATCACATTTATTTGATGATAATGACTATAGTTATTGGAAACAATGCATGTCCATACATATCAAAGGCATCGATATGACATTATGGAAAATAGTTAGTAATGGCTTTACCTTAGTCGAAAACCCCACACCTGAGGAGCATAAAGAAAATGATCGGTTAGAGAATCTCAATTCTAAGGCCATGAGCATATTGTATTGTGGCCTTAATAAAACCGAATAAAACTGTATCATTACATGCTCTGCGGCTAAGGATATTTAAACTAGACTTGAAGTTACTCACGAAGAAACTTCTGAGGTGAAGAAAACTCATATTAGAATGATTTTACAAAAATATGAAAATTTTACTATAATACATAATGAATCTATTGATGCCATGCTTTCCCGTTTTGTAGACATTGTCAATCCGCTAATGGCTTTAGGAAAGGACATCCTAGAGGACGACTTGGTCAGAAAGGTTTTATATTTCTTGACTGGAGAATGGATCCAAAAAGTGGACACCAATTGAAGAAACGCATGATTTGCCAAGTATCACTTTTGAGCAACTAATGGGAATATTGATGATGTACGAAGTACAAGTAAAGATGATCAATGAAAGCATGCCAAAGAAGGAGAAGAAATCAAAGAAGGAGGAGAACATGAAAAGAATTTGGCCTTCAAAGCCTCTAGGTTCATAGATGAGACATTATACCATTTAGATTATGAAGAAATGGACTCCCTAACAAAAGGCTTCAGAGCGTTCCTATGAAAAAACAAGAAAATGACTAGAAACATATGGGGAACTAAGAGGAAGGAAAAAGATGAAGAAGAGGGAACTGCACCGCGATGCTTTAATTGCAAAAAAAGAGTCATATAAAAGTTGATTGCACTCTTCTGAAAAATATCGAAAATGAAAAGGAAGCCAATCGAGGCAAGAGGAAGTCCAAGTGAGGAATGATTGCGACATGGAGAGAAAGCGACCCAGAGGAGCTTTCTTTAGAGGATGATGGAAATAACGACAATGTGACATGTTTCATGGTGGGGGACGAAAAGGTAAACTATAAACTCTTCTCTAGTGATGGCCATAGCTATAGTGATAATTTGTTCGCTGATATGGAAGAAGCATATGCATATTTAGTAGACCTCTTCGTAGACTTAGCTCTTAAATATGCTAAGCCTAATAAACTTCGTGCATCTTTAGAACATTTTGGTAGTGTCAAACATGAGAGAGATGAGTTATTCATAAAATGAAAAGAATTAAAAGAGATAATAGATAATTTTGATGAAACTGCCCTAGAGACCAAGAACTTAGAATTAAAAGAAGCTAATAAAAAATTAACTAAGTTAGAACTTGAAAACTCTAATTTGGTTAAAGATCTTAATGAGAAAATTAGCTATTTAAATTCTAAAGATTCTGAGCTTAGTATTTTGAATAACAAGGGCTTTATCTTTGAAGAAAAAATTGAGCATCTAGTAAAAGAAAAATCAAATTTAATAAAAGGAAAAAATATTAGTAGTGAAATTGAAGAGAGTAAAAAGGAAAAAAATTATGAAGCTAGGATTAAAGAACTAGAGAAAGAAAACCAAAACCTTAGCAACATAATTAACAAATTCAATGGTAGTCAAAAGAGCTTCAATGAGATGCTAGATGGACTAAACAATCATTCTAGAAAACATGGCCAAGGGTTTAAAAAGATGAAACCACCTAAGAACCCTAGGAAACCCATAGAGAAGAGATTTGTTAGATACATAAACTCTCTATCTAGCATGAATGATGCGAACATGTCTCCTTCTAGTCAAAACCACTCTAATGTTACATGTTTCTGTTGTAATAAGAAGGGACATGTCATCCATGATTGCTTGGTGATTCAGGGTATATATTTCATATTTTCCCACCAATTTTGCTTGGTTTTGTTCATAGATGCCATGCATTTTGGGTTTCAATACATGTGTTTTTATGATATCACATTATTTTGGAGCTAACCATTTATTTATGCACAAAAGGTGGTTCCTATAACTTAATCATTCTTAACTTATTTTGTAGGAATTTTAAGAGAATTTTCAGGAGCTCAATCATACTTCAAACATAGTGGATCCAATGAAATTTCCTCTACACAGTCGTGTGTTACATCTCACATGACCATGTGAAGTGCAACAATGAGCAGCCAGGAGCAGACGACACGGTCGTGTGTGTCATTACACATGATTGTGTGGAGGAGAGGCCCAGTCATAAAAGAAACCCAGCCATACACGATCGTGTAACACGACCGTGTTGATGGAGCAGCCCGTTTACAAGCCCCTACATGGTCGTGTCGATGAGTGGCATGATCATGTCAAGCTATGATAGAAAGAACAATAACTCGAGAGGCTGGGACATACAGTTACACGATCGCATCAATAGTGACACGACCATGTCGAGCTTGAAGAAATGAAGGCCAATGCAAACATCCATACGGTCGTGTCAGACAGTGACATGACCGTGTCACCCTATGTATGAAGCTACATTCTTCCGGAGTTTACAGTGACACAACCATGTCAACTTGGGACATAATCGTGTCGATCATACTGCTACTACAATTTGGCAAATCTACTTTGGATTTCTCAACCCGATTTGGATCCGAATCTTCATGGAATGAGCTCAACCGTTGGATGGAGGAATGGAGGGCGTGGATTCGACTAGGAGAAGTTATATAACCCTAATGTTAGAGAGATTGGGGGATCATCTCTTATCTTCCCTTTCATACAGGTCATCTTCTTCCTGAGATTATGGTTTAGTCTTGAGCAGAGGGGAGGGATGCGGCTGAGCAAGAGGAATCTAGGGCAAAGCTTCAGTCCAATTTGGTGATATGGATTCCTAACTCTCTTTCTTAATTTTGTTTCTTAGTTCCCAATCTTTGTAATGATCTGTTTGACATTATCACTGGAAGTTAGTATTTTTATTTCTATGATTGGCTAATCTCTGATGTGTGTGATGTGATGAATTTAGGGATTATTTCCCTATATGCTTTCATTCAATCATGTTTGTATTTAATGCATAAATCCTTGGATTAGTGTTATCTCTATTCGTATTGCAATGCATTACCCGTTGTACCCGTTAAGGGGTTTGATGATGATGGAACACTAAGAGGCATCTCTCATATGTTATTGCACTGCATGTGAGGGGTCTCAAAGGGGATGATGTGTCGCGAGGCGTTATCTATGTGTGCTAACGCACCCGAAACCTATACTAGATTCCACCCGGCGGTGTCACGATAGCCAGGCGAGGTATGGCCTCTAGGTGTCAATTCCGGGCTCAATCCGCAAGCGGACGGTGTTAAGTTGTAGTATAAAAGATATCGAATCCCACAGGGACGATGATAGTGAATTTGGGTTCTCAGTTTACTTCAATATCTCGAAGTGAGATAGCTATCGGGTTGAGAGAATTGGTTGGGGTGTTGTTGTTGTAATAATAATAAAAAGGACTAGGGCATTAGGGATCACCGCTAAGACCGTCGGGGATCAATGTTGGAATAGAATCCTTATGTTGCATTAAGGTTAGGAAATCAATCTTCCAATTCATACCACTCTCGTGTGTTAGAATTGCGAGGTATTTCGGTGGCTACCATTGACGCAATGGCGGTAGCCGTCAACGTAGCGGTATAGTTCATCGATGGATCCCCTCAAGGCACGAGCCGGGCATGGTCACGAGCCTTGGTTGGATCCAACAATTTCCCTATTCAAATCCTGATATACCCCTTAAGCACATCAATTCCACAGACTGTGGGTATGATCTCAGTACGGGTTATCTAGGGATTCGGTAGGATCGACCGAAATACTCTCCTAAACTCCTAATTCAACCTAGGGATCCAGATCTACATCTCCCCCTAGGATCTTAGGACTAACCCATCAACCCTAGAAAGGACTACCCACTCATAGCAATGTTGACGGATAAAAATGCAATTTTTAGATATGAAAACTTCGTAGCAATTGATAGAATGAAGATTAGAAACTTACAGCGAGAGATGGAGAAAATAGACGAGAAATAGATCCAACGAAGAACAGAAATTCCCAATACGCAATAGCAATAGAGCCCCAAAATAATAATCCAATAATTTCGATCCAAAAGTCTTCAACAAAAATTAATCTAAAAACCTCCCAAAAATTGCACGAGCTCTGCTCTAAAAGTATCTAAAACTAGGAATGAAAAATCGCCCCCCTCGACGTTTCGCAGCTGCCATACTTTACTCCCCAAAATCGCGCAACAGACGGCTCCAAAAATACTTCCAAAAATGGCCTCAGCATTACCGACCGAGTAAGTGACTCAGTCGAGCAATGCGTTGCCCAGTCGGTCGTTCGGTCCGAGCAGCTGCACTGCTCGACTGAGCACGACAGGAAATCCAAATAATCCAAATTCTTTACTCTACTTGCACGGGCCGAGTCAGCTCTGCTTGGTCCGAGCAGAGCGCTGACTCGGTCGCTGAAGAATTGCTCGGGCCGTGCACTGGATGAGTCAGGCTTCGAATGTTGACGCTGCTCGACCGAGCAGATGCACTGCTCGGTCCGAGCGATCCCGTATCAGCTCCTTTTCTCTTCTTTGCATTTGCTCGACCGAGCAGCTGCTCTGCTCGACCGAGTCATCTGGGAAACTCTTGCTGATGCTCCTGAAGCTCCACTCCTTTCTCCTGCTCTCTCCTCCACTCCTCCCATGGCTCCCAAAACATGATGAACTCTTGTAGAGCTTTGCCAACTAGCTCATGGGTGTATCAGATGTGTCCATACCCAGATCGGGTCCCAAATCGCTCCAAAATCCCTAAAAACTCATAAAACACTACGAAACTCGAATATAGCGTCAGAAATGCAATATCGTAGAAACATTTGGTATTTGGATGCGAAATGGCATGGAATGCGATGCTATGATGATATGAAAAAGGTAGAAAATATGGACATGTCATGTGCCTATATTACCAGTCAAGGGATCTGAGAATGGCATGTCGTGCGGCATATCCTATATGAAAAAGACCCGTCGAGGAGCACTAGACGAACATATTGTGGTGTACCACGAGCCACAACCTATCAATTAGGATATAGAACCCATAAACACAATGATTACATATGACATGAATGCTATTATGCTTGATTGATATATCTTCTGATCCTAATACCTTGGCATGGATGTAGGATTGCGTTATCTAATGATTTTAGTCCAAAAGGCAAAAAATCGAGAATTGAATGTACAGTACGGCATAACCCTAATGAAATCAAACCACACACACTTCCTTCTCCTATTTCAATGCCCACACTAACCCCAGCATAGTTTTAGTATACATTTGCACAAATATTTTGCCTCTAAAAGTTGGTTCATATCTTATCAAATCATCGCATAGCTTAATTGTTAGTTGTGAATTTGTAGACAAGCATTGTCCTTGTGGATAGAATACCCAACTCATCGGGTTATTACTTCTTGACCTCATGCGCTTGGGAGTTGCAAATTTTTTAGGCAAGCAAGTTTTTGGATGCAGTTGCTGGGGACAACGGTTTTACAATTTCATACTTTTCAATTAGCTTGGATGAATTGGGGAGATCCTCCCATCTTTTGTTTATATTATCTCTGTACATCCATTTCTATCACTTGCAAAAAATTTGTTTTGATTTTGTATAGATATATTCAGATTATAAAAATTAGCTTAGTTTTAAAAAATTTAAGAAAGAGACCAACTTTTTCAAATTTTCTTGGCTATGGCATGGAGGTAATCTAATTCCTACCAATTTTTTGTGGTATGGATGTGGAGAACCCCTATCTTCATATTAAAAATTTTGAAGAAGTTTGCCTATGTTATATTGATGGGAACACCAATGCTGAAATGATTTATCTTGAATTATTTTCATTTTCTTTAGAAGGCTAAGCGAGAAAGTGGTTTGATGCTCTACCTTCTAGACATATATCTTCTTAGTCTGCACTATGCACTATTTTCTTCAAAAAATTTCTCCTTCATATAGGATCGGGATATGGAAGTTTAAGATCGTGAACTTCACTCAACTTGATAGTTACAATTTTTATGAGGCCTGGAAGCGGTTCATGTACATTTTGCTAGGTTGTCCACATCGCAGGTACCAAACGGTGGAGCTCTTCCAGTTCTTCTTTGAAGGATTACTGCCGGAGTCCCAATTGTTTATGGAGATGTTAGATGATGAAAAATTCTTGGATAAGAATGCACACAATGCCTATTTCTATCAGGAGTTTATAATGGAGGATGTTTGTACATTAAATGAGACTCCAGATATAGAGAGGATTGATCCATTGGAACATTTGCATGGTGGCCAACATGTGCTTGGTTGTGATGACAAAGTCCACCATGCCCAGGATTTCTAGGATGTCAAAGATCTTAGCACAGAGGCTACGTGTGAATCAATTTTGCCATGTCAAGTGGAAGTTGAAGAACATGATGATGGCATTGATGATTATGATGGAGTAGTCATGCGTGAAGTGGGGGACGGAGTAGCCATTGAGCCAAAAATCTTCAGCGATCAATCATCTCCTTTCTTGGCCGAATTCCTCCTCATCCATCCGGGCTTTAAAGAGATCATCAAGTTAGAGGAAGAAGAAGAGCTCTATGGATGACGCTAAAAAGAGCATAACTTTCTCCATGGAGCTCGGATCAACAAACTGTTTGCCCCATGACGATCATAACTTGGCGATCCACTCTACGATGATATTATTCTGATTTTAATCTCTGTATTAAGTCAGTATTCATTATTTTTAGCATGAGTTGTATTATTAATAACTTCATTCAGAAGTTATCATTGGGTGTAAAACTTTTAGTTTTATTCTTGTACGGTTCGATCACTAACCATAAGTGTGATCGATGTTTTTATTTTGGATATAAAAGGGGTTGAAATCCTCAAGATTGAGGTCAGAGAAGAATAGGGGAGGTTAGACAGGGAGCCACTCCATTAAAAATTTGTGCTCGCATATCTTTAATCTGTGATTTGTGTGCTTTGCATTATTCTGCTGCGTGATAAATTTTTATTTGTGCCATACACCTTATTCACCCCCGGGATGTTTTTTCGATTACCCCCATGCTATATAACACCTTGGTTGCAATTACAGTCTGAGTTTTTTAAAAAAATTCCCTTGCACATGACACAAAGCCTAAAGAAGTAAATTATGAGTTTCACCCAAAAGAACCACAAGACCTTCTACCAAAGTTGGGATAGATTCAAGGAGTTGATACTAGCATGTCCACACCATGGATTTGAGATGTGCCAGACAATTGGGTTCTTCTATGAAGGGTTACAACCTATGACGCTGCAATTTGTAGAAACTATGTGCAATGGAGAATTCTTTGACAAAGAACCGGATAAGGCGTGAGACTACTTAGAAATGGTGGTGGAGAACACTCAAACTTGTGACATGACTCCAGAATTTGATAGGACAGACACATCTACTTCCTAACCATCCTACGAAAGCCAATATGTTTTGAAGCCTGACGATGCAATGGAGGCACGTTTGGAGGCTATGCAAATGAAGATTTAGGCCATTGAACTAAAGGCAGTGAAGAATGTGGCCACGGAGCAGAGTTATGGCATATGTTATACCACTGTGCATGAAACTTCACTTTGTCCAACTATTCCAACTATTAAGGATGTATTGAGGGGCCCCACTGAGGAAGTAAGCCAAGTATTCCATGGATTCAATCCCAACGCTTACAACCCCAATTGGCACAACCACCCAAACCTAAGTTGGAAGTCTCAACAACCATCACCACAAGCACAACAACAATCATAGCCACCCTACAAGGCCCCATCGTTCAATAATAATTACCAAGGGTGTGGATATCAAAAGAGGAAGGAACATGCTAGTGAACCACATGTGCAAACCATCAATGAGACCTGCAATAGTTACTTCAAATCCAACAAGAATCAATAGTTTAAACAGTTCCAGCAGTTCCAACAGATGCAGAACCAACAAATGAATGAAAATCTAGCAAGTTGATGACATCACTTGAGCAAGATAAGCTTCCATCCCAACCATTGCCGAACCCAAGTGCAAACACTTCGTCGTCTGCTGGACTAAAGCCATGCCAAGCTGTCATCACATTGAGAAGTGAGAGAGTATTCTAGAACATGGAGCAACACAAGGAACTACATGATGTGGAGGTGGAGGAAGGAGAGCAAGCATTGCCATTAGTGCACGATGAAGAAGAAAGCGAAGGCCTATGCAACAAGGAGACATCTAAGGAGCCCGAGCCGTACTCCACCCTCGTGGCGTACCCTTAAAGGTTCTTTTCTTCAACCGAGGATAAGTATCAGGCTGAAATCAGGGAGATTTTCTAACACTGTCAAATTAACGTTCCACTCCTAGATGCTATAAATCAAATCCCCACATATGCTAATTTTTTTGAAATACTTGTTCACAGTTAAGCGTATGTTAAATGTAAAGAAAAAGGCATTTTAACCAAACAAGTAAGCTCCATAGTGTAACACATCATACCCCTAAAATTTAGAGATCATGGATATCCTACCATTCCATATACCATAGGAGCCAAGAGGATCGGGCAAGCTCTCTTAGACTTGGGGTCGAGTGTTAATATTTTACCCTACCCTATATACAATCAACTAGGTGGGTTGAGATTAAAAGTACGCCAGTTATTTTGCAATTAGCAGGTAGAAGTGTGAAAGTCCCCCAGGGTTGCGTAGAGGACGTGCTTGTCCAAGTGGTCAAATTTTACTAATATGTGGATTTCATTGTTATATACATTCAAGGACCTCAATCGGAGAATCATACACCCATAATCCTAGGAAGACCATTCTTGGCCACGTGCAACGCATTGATTAATTTCGAAGTGGCCAACCTTCTACAATATGGCACTCGAGCAAAACATTTTTAATGCGTATAAGTTACCGCCACAAGAGGGTAATTTTGAGGAAGTTAACATGATAGAGTTTCTTACTTGTGTGCCACATGGTTCCCTTGTGAAAGAATATTTTGAATTTGAATTTGAGCATGCCATAAATTTCATTGATGATTTTGTTGAAAATATTGATGATGTTTTTCTTGTACATGACTCAGGAGTGGGGCCAAGCACCAAATGGACCATGAAGTTTGAAGAATTGCCTACGGACTCCATACCACAAGTACCTTCATCTTTGGATCACCCCTACTTGGAGATAAAACATCTTCCAGAGTATCTCAAATACGCTTTCATTAGGGAAGAGTGTGACATTTCCGATGGTAATAACTTCTAAACTCACTCATAGGCAAGAATATGCTTTATTAGATGTTTTGTGGGCACGAAAAAAAGGCTATATGATGGACAATTACTCACATTTTGGTATTAGCCCTTTAGTATGCATGCATCACATTTATTTAGAAGAGAATCTGAAACCCTTATGAGAATTGCAATGTCGGCTTAACCCGACGTTAAAAGAGGTAGTAAACGGTGAGATAGTTAAATTACTCGATGCAAGTATCATATACCCGATATCAGATAGTCGATGGGTGAGTCCCATCCAAGGGGTTCCAAGGAAATCGGGAGTCACTGTGGTAAAAGTAAAGACGATGAACTAATCTCAATGCGAACCATTATGGGTTGTGCATGTGCGTAGACTACATGAATCTCAATGACATGACCCGCAAGGACCATTTTTCCTTGCATGTCCTTGACCAAACCCTAGATAGGGTTGTAGGCCATGAATATTATTGTTTCTTAGATGGTTATTCAGGTTACTATCAAATAGAGATTACTCCAGAGGATCAAGAGAAGACCACCTTCACTTGTGCCTTTGTAACTTTCTCCTTTAGACGAATGTTGTTTGGTTTATGCAATGCCCTTGCCACATTTCAATGTTATGTGCTTAGCATTTTCATCGATATGGTTGAAAGTGTGGTGGAATATTTATGGATGATCGCGGTGTTTGGAACTTCTTTTAATCATTGCTTGTCTAACTTATCGTTGGTTTCTGGACAGGTGCATTGAGACAAACCTCCTCCTAAAAATGTCATTTCATGACAAACAGAGGGGATGGTTCTTGTGCACAAGGTCTCTAGCCAGTGCATTGAGGTAGACAAGGCAAAAGTGGAGTTAATTAAGAAGTTGCCAACCCTGAGGACCATGAGAGACATCCGATCATTTCTTGGGCATGCGGGGTTCTTCTAATGATTTATAAAGGATTTTAGCGCCATATCTTGACCTCTATGCCATTTACTACCCACTTAAGCTGAATTTTTTTGGACACATGAGTGTTAATATGCTTTTGATATGTTAAAAAACTTGTTGACTACTTCTCCCATTTTGCAGGTTTCAGATTGGAATTTTCCATTTGAAATCATTTGTGATGCGACCAATTTCATGGTCAGAGTGGTGTTAGGACAAAAGAAATAAAAAGTGTCATATATGATATATTACACGAGCAAAACCCTCAACGAAGGACAAATGAATTATAAAGCCATGGAGAAGAAATTGTTCACCATAGTGTTCGCCTTGGAAAAATTTCGGAGCTACATCCTAGGGGCACCAATTCTAATATACAATGATCATTTCACTCTTAAATATCTACTTTCAAAAAAGGATGCTAAACCTTGACTTGTTCATTGGATTTTGTTGTTGCAAGAATTCAACGTAGCAATAAAGAACAAACGAGGCGTGGAGAACTTGGTGGTAGACCACTTATCAAGATTGACATTTGGAAACGATTCTGTTGATGTACACATCGAAGACTTCTTCCCGGATGAATAATTGTTTGCCACATCCACCTTACCATAGTATTCCAACATCATGAACTATTTGGCATCAGGTAAGATTCCTAAACATTGGTCACCCACGAACTTGAAGAGATTTAAACATGAGGTAAAATCTTTATTCTTCAATGATCCGTACTTATATAAATATCGTAGTGATCAAATCGTTAGGAGATGTGTACCAAATGACGAAATAAATAGTGTCTTACAATTTAGTCATAATGGTGCATGTGGGTGACATTGTTTGGCCAATAAAACAGTAGCCAAAATATTAGAATGTGGATTTTATTGTCCTACCATATTTAAGGACACCTACACTTATTGTAAATCATGTGTGTCTTGCCAAAAGTAGGAGGGATAACCAAATGAAATATGATGCCTCTAAACCCCACACTTGAGATTGAAACCTTTGATTGTTGGGGGATAGACTTCATGTAACCATTTTCCATTTCATTTGGTCATACATAAATCTTAGTAGTCGTTGACTATGTGTCCAAATGGGTGGAGTCCATAGCATGGAGAAACAATGATGGTTCCACCGTAACGAAGTTTCTCAAAGAAAACATCTTCTCGCGTTTTGGAATAGGCCATGATAAGCGATGGCACGTCCCACTTTTGTAACGAACAATTTTCTAAGTTGATGAAATGGTTTGGGGTAGCACACAAAGTTTCCACACAATAACACCCCCAAACCAATGGCCAAGCAGAGTTGGCCAATAGAGAAATTAAAAATATTCTTCAAAAATGGTGAATCATTCACATAAAGATTGGAGTGTCCGATTACCGGAAGCACTTTGGGCATATTGGACCACATATAAAACTATTTTAGGGATGCCACCTGTTACGCCTATTTGGCCGAAGCCCAAAAGACACGAGCCCAGAAACCCGACTGACCGATCGGAAGCCCATCTGCGTGATCAGGCCCGCCCGACAAGGCCCCCTAGAGGGCCCCCGAACATCGATCCGACCCGGCCCCGATAACGCGTAAGTCACTCGCCCACTCCAGCGATAACCGTTCCCCAAGGCCCGCAACCACTTGATGGCCGTTATGAGGAGGTGTTGGGATGGCGCAGGGAGCGGCGATAGGGAGGCGGATTGAGGGGGCATGATTGGGGGCGGACGAGGGACGTGAGTCGTGGGTAATCACGACGGAAGGTCTATAAAAGGGCTAGAAGGACGACTGGACAATGGACCGCATCTCAGGTAACAAAACCTAAGGTACTCCATCAACGACCTAGTTCCCCCATTTCATCTCCTTCCCCCCGCTCGCGCCGGAGGACGTCGTTCCGATCTCCTCTCGAGTCGAACCATCTCCGCCGAGCCTCTTCTTTCAGATCATCATCTAACTTAGGCATCGGAGGGGATTTGGTCGGAACCAAGGTCCGGCCCCCCTGACGAGTGTTCTCGTCTGTCCAGGGAGACGTCTGATCCAAGCGCTGAGGCTTCCCCTCGGCTCCACACCGGCCGCGCATCAACCGAGGCGACCGAGGCTACCCCTCGTCGACCGACCGTCCGAGGCCGAGCACCTCACACCGGGCCGAGGCTTCCCCTCAGCTCCGTGTCGATCGCACGCCAAGTCAAGACGCCGAGGCTACCCCTCGTCGTCCGACCGTCCGAGGTCGAGCACCTCACACCGGGCCGAGGCTTCCCCTCAGCCCCCTCGAGGCCGAGGGTCCAGACCCGGCCCTGCTGACGTGCTCCATGTCATCCGCAACTCCGATTCGCGTCGCGTCCGCACGTGCTCGACGCACCCAAGGGACCCAAGTCAGCCCCTTGACCACGTTGACCAGACAGTCCACGGTCAACGCTTCTGTAGTGAGAAAACACTCTGAAACATCGGGCGACGTCTGTGGGAACGAACTATCCCACGAAGAAACAAACCACACCTGCAATGACACGGCTTCACCCATCCCGGCGAAGGGGGGGCAAAGCTCAGGCGCGAGGCGACAGGGCCCGCCATGGTTGGCAGGAGAGGGCCCGGGCCCAGCGCGAGGAGGACCATGAGGAGAAGGCCATGAAACCCTCGCCGGCCCTACTAGTTGGGAGGGCGGGCTCGATAGTAGCAGCGCGCAGGTCGGACATAGCTTTGGTGGTGTCGGTGATCATCGACACAACAATGGTACGACGGCTGCTCATCGACATCGGCAGCTCCTGCGATGTCCTTTTCATGTCAACCTTGGAGAAGATGGGGCGGCGGAAGGAAGACTTAGCACCTCGCTCGGGACCCGTGGTGGGGTTCACGGGTCATTCCACCCCCATCGTTGGCACGATCCGCCTCCCAGTAACACTCGAAGGTCCCCCAGACTCGGTGACCCTGGCGGTAGAATTCGTCGTATTGGGGATCGGGTCGGAGTACAACGGAATCATCGGCCGACCCCTTCTCAACGCCATCGGTGCAGTAGTCTTGACCCTTCATCAAACTATCAAGTTCCGAATGCCAAGGGGGATGGGGCAGGTCGAAGGAGACTCGGGGAGACCGAATACCTGCTACCAATTGGAGGAGGAAGAGCCCGAGGATCGTCTAGTCGACCAGATGGTCGCGCTCGACTTAAGTAGTGGGCCGAGACCCACCCCTACAGAAGAACAAGAGCAGATCCCGGTCACGGACGTCGAGGGCAGGTTCATCTCAATCGGGAGAGGGCTAGGCCACGACCTGAGGAGCCGACTGGTCGAGTGCCTGGAGGCAAACCTCGAATCTTTGCCTGGTCACCGGAGGACATGCCCGGCGTAGATCCCCAGGTGATCATCCACCAGATCAACGTCGACCCCAACTTCAAGCCGGTCAGGCAGAAGAAACGGAACCTAGGTGGTGAAAAGATGAAGGCGGCCTCCGAGGAGGTAGAGCGTCTTCTCGATGCCGGCTTCATACGAGAGGTCTGGTACCCGGAGTGGCTATCGAACGTGGTGATGGTCAAAAAGCCCAACGGAAAGTGGCGAATGTGCGTGGACTTCAGTGACCTCAACAAAGCCTGTCCCAAGGACAGCTACCCCCTGCCGCGCATAGACCACCTTGTGGACAATGCCTCGGGGTACGAGATGCTAAGCTTCATGGACGCCTACTCGGAGTACAATCAGGTCCAGATGGATCCCCGGGACGAAGAGATGACAGCCTTCACGACGGACCGGGGAACCTACTACTACAAGAAGATGCCCTTTGGCTTGAAGAACGCAGGGGCCACCTACCAGAGGATGGTCAAAAAGGTTTTTTACTCCCAGATCGGGAGGAACCTGGAGGTCTACGTCGACGACATGCTTGTCAATTCGAGAAAGCCGGAGGACCATATCGCCGACCTCCGTGAAACCTTCGAGCGGTTGCGGCGACACAACATCCGACTCAACCCCACGAAGTGCACGTTCGGGGTAAGATCTGGCAAATTCTTGGGATTTATGATAACTAACCGTGGCATTGAAGCTAATCCTGACAAGATCGAGGCACTGATCAATATGCGGGAGCCGACGACGATCAAAGAACTACAAAGGCTGAATGGGCGCATCGCAGCCTTGGGGCGATTCCTATCCAAGTCGGCAGAGAGATCGCTCCCCTTCTTCAAAGTCCTGAGGAAAGCGATCGCGGAACCGTCAGACAACAAGAAGGCGATATCATGGGACGAAGACTGCTCCAGGGCATTCGCGGACCTCAAGGAGTACCTCCGCAGCCCGCCTCTCCTATCCAAGCCACGAGAAGGGGAATCGCTAAGCCTTTACATGGCACGCGCGGAGGAAGCGGTGAGCTCGGTGCTAGTCAGGGAAGACGGTGGGGTGCAATGGCCGGTGTACTACACGAGCCAGATCTTGAAGGGAGCGGAGGTGCGATACTCGCCCATGGAGAAACTGGCGTACGCCCTCGTTCTCTCAGCGCGAAGGCTCAGGCCCTACTTCCAAGCCCACACCATTTTGGTCTTGACCGACTCGCAATTGGAGCAGAATCTCAAGAGATTCGATCGAATGGGAAGGATGCTGAACTGGGGAATGGAGTTAAGCGAGTTCGACTTCCGATTCAAGCCACGAACGACCATCAAGGGGCAGGCCTTGGCCGACTTCATCGCTGAGTGCACAACGGAAGGAGAACATCCCCCGGAGGAAGAAGGCCCAGCAACGGTAATCGCCCAGCCCTTATCTTTCCTTTCGGCTGACCACCTCCACCCTGTCCAGTCAGAAGACCCAGGAGCATGGATAGTCCATATGGACGGATCGGCAACACAGTCGGGAGGCGGGGCTGGGATTGCGATCCGATCTCCAGAAGGGAACATCGTGGAATACGCATTGCGGTTCGAGTTCCCAGCCACCAACAACGTGGCGGAGTACGAAGCGGTAATCAATGGCCTGAGGCTGGCCCAAGAGCTCGGAGCCGAGTCTGTGCGCCTCCTCAGCGACTCGAAGCTCATTGTCAACCAGCTTCTGGGAAGTTACGAGGCGTGGGAGGAAGCAATGCAGAGGTATCTCGCCGTCGCCAAAGCGGCGCTGTCCAGGTTCAAGAACGCGGAAGTCTTACATCTCCCACGGTCAGAAAACGCACGGGCAGACGCGTTGTCAAAGCTAGCCTCGTCCTTGACCAAGGAGCTGGGCCGCACCATCTACGTGGAGAACCTGCAGTCCCCCAGCACGGAAGAGCGGGAGGTGATGGCGATCGACCAAGATCCCACCTGGATGGACCCGATCGTGCGGTACCTCACTCATGGGGAGGTGCCGACGGACTGGGACGAGCGTCGGACCCTGGAAAGGAAAGCGCTCCGATACGTGATCCATGAGGGGACGCTCTACCGAAGATGCTGGATGAAGGCGGATGTCCTCCCATACCTGAAATGTATCGGACCGCAGGAAGCCGACTACGTCCTACGGGAGATGCACGAAGGGATCTGTGAAAATCACCACGGGGGCAAGATGGTCGCACAGAAGATCTTGAGGCAGGGATATTACTGGCTGACCCTAGTCCAGGACGCAACGAACTACGTCCAAAAGTGCCAAGAATGTCAGAGGTTTGCCAACCACACCTCAACTCCCCCGTCGGAGCTCATCCCTATCGTGAGCCCCATCCCCTTTGCGAAATGGGGGCTAGACATCCTCGGACCATTTAAGCCGGGTCGGGGGCAGCGGAAGTATCTGATTGTGGCGGTGGACTACTTTACCAAGTGGATCGAGGCCGAACCATTGGCCACCATCACGTGGAAGAAAGCGAAAAGCTTCGTGTGGAATTCTGTCATCTCCAGATTCGGAGTTCCACGGGCCATCGTCACCGACAACGAGAAACAGTTCGATTCCATAGGCTTCAAAGAATTTTACGCGGAATGGGGGATCAAGCTCCTCTTCACCTCTGTAGCGCACCCCCAGACCAACGGGATGGCGGAAGCAGCCAACAAATGCATCATAGAGCCCCTCTGAAAGAAGGTGAAGGACGCCGAAGGAAACTGGCCGGAAGAGCTCCCCGGGATACTCTGGTCATACCGGACGACCCACAAGGAGGCCACCGGCGAAACCCCCTTCATGCTTGCCTACGGAGCCGAGGCAGTGGTACCGGTCGAACTGGGTGAAGAGTCTCTTCGCCTCAAATTCTTCGACGAAGACAGGAATTCTCAAGGCCTAGAACTAGGTCTGGAGCTCCTCGGCGAGCGACGGTAGCAAGCCCTAGCCACCATCATCCGCCAGAAGCAGAAGGTGGCCCGGTACTACAATTCTCGGGTCAGGGGAAGGAGTTTCCACCTTGGGGACCTGGTCCTCAGGAAAGCAAGCTTCAACCCGGATATTACCCGCAAAGGGAAGCTCGCGGCTAAATGGGAGGGACCCAATAAAGTCATCGAGGTCCTCGGGCCCGCAACCTACCACCTAGCCGATATGGAGGGAAGGATCCTCACTCATGCCTGGAATACAGAACACTTACGCAAGTACTTTCAATAAATGTATTGTTTTCTACGAAATAAATTTATTTAAGTTTGTTCCCTTCCAGATAAATGTGTTAACAAGAAACCCACTCGGGACAAGGGAAGCCTCGCCCGATGAGACGCCTGCAAGGCGTACGCCTAACAAAAAAGATGTACAGAGAGACGCACGAAGAGGCCGAGGGGCATTCCCCTCCCTCAATCATCTCCAGGGGCGCCCGTGGAGCCACAGGCTGGCTGTTCATTTGGGCCACCCCCCACGCTCCGTTCGTCGTCAGAGTGCGCCCGGAGATCCTCGAAGTTGACTCCCGAGAACGGGAACTTCTTTCGGATCTCGGATTGACACCGGGCGAAACCCTTCTCGAACGCCTCAGCCATGGCGGACTCGACGAAGGAGGTGGCATACTCCTCCATGGCGTCTCGGGCGACCCGGGATGGATCCACCTCCTCAAGCCCACGCACCCGAGCCTCCAAGGTCTCGATCTGGCGTTGGTGCTCTGCCCTCTCCACCTCTCTCCCGGGACCTCTCGCCAAGTTGAGCAAGGAGAGCCCTCACCTGCTCCTCCTCCGCCTCCAGACGATCGGAGAGCTCCAGGGCCTCGGGGGAAGCAACGGAGACGGGGATCTTGCCGGCTCTCCCAGACGCGTCGGCGTCTCCCAATAGCTCGGCGACCCACGCCTCGGCCTCTGACTTCGCAGTCAAAGCCCAGGCTCTCTCACAGTCCACCTCTTCCAGGGTAGAGGACAGCTCAGTTATGTGGGTCTCCCAGGACCTGACCCGCGCCTCATCTAACTGACCTGCCTCCCCCTCGTCACCGTGGACCTCAAGATCTCGCCCGGCGTCTGACCTGGCCTTAGGAAGCGCTGCAAACTGACGCCTCATCGAAAGACCCACCGAGGACAACTACACCAAGGCAACCAAGGTAAGACGGCGAAAGCAGCTAGAGGAAGGACAAGCAGAGACACTCTACCTGTTGGCCGGCCTGAATCACGAAGGTGGCCAAACAGTCACCTCTAACTCCATCTAGCGCAGCCTGATCAGGAGGGAGGCAACTGTTCTCGGCCACTCGTGCGGCAGCTCCGCGGCTCAAAAACACCGATTCCTTCTCCCCCACCGGGAAGCATGGACGAAGAAGGCCTTCCCCTGACGAAGGAAACTCGCCTGGGTCGGAGCGGAACGTGCCTAGATACCGATCGTAGGCATCAGGGAGAGAACAGCCCGGGAGAGGCGAGGGGCCAACCCACGGCCAGGCAACCTCAACGGGGGCAGGTCGGTGCTGATCGGCAGGCGACGGGACGTCAACTTCCTCGACCCCTCCGCAGACCCTCTTGGAAGACTCCAACAAGGGGATGGAGGGAGATGGCCCCTTCTTCCTTTTGGAGCCAACAGCCGAGGTCACGGCCCGCTACTTCTTCCGGACCTCCAACACGTGATCCCTCCTACACGGGTCCGGATCTAGGGCCTGCACGTGAGGACTGGCAGGAGAAGAACCAAGAGGGAACCCACCTACACCTAAAGAAGAAGTAAGCGGCCGAGAAGAGCCCGAGCAACCTTGAGTGGCGAATATTTGGAGAGCTTACCCAAGGGCCACACCGTCTTACGCAAGTTATGGTTACCAAAGAGGACATCGATCATTCGCTCCCTCGGAGGAATCGCCAACAGGGCCTTCGTCGTCTGCAGCTCGGTGGCAGTCGGCTCACCCAGATCGAGGATGACCGCGTCGGCCACTCCCCACAGAACCGGGAAAGGTACACTCGATGGGAACGTAACAAATACATACTCCCCCTTCCAACGTTTCAGGGAGCTCAGCAACCCCAACACGAGGCTCATCTTCGGGCGGGCGCTGATGTAAATCCACGCCCCCGATTGGTGATGACTCAAGCGGTAGAACTGGGCGAAGAGACGGAGGGAGGGCACCACTCCCCTCAGCATGCAGATGACAACGAACCCGACGAGGAGCCCGATGGCATTGGGGCAGAATTGGCACAAGCCCACGCGGTGGGCTTGAAGGAATTCGATGATAAAGGGGTGGAGCGGGAAACGAAGCCTGAAGCGAAAGAACTTCTCGTATACTCCAACCTCGTTGGGACCAGGAAGGCAGATCCGCTCGTCGGACCCAGGAGCACGAGCCGAGTAAGGCGGGAACAGGTAGGCGGAGCGCATACTCCCGATGGCGGTGGCACAGACCGACGAAGGCCACACTAAGACCTCTGGGGGCACCCCTGAAAGTTAGCCCCCGTGCCGACGAATCGCCGAAGGAGGACTACCCACCAGGCCAGGAGTGACGTCACGCTCCGGCCGACCCGAACCAGTGGCAGAGGAAGACGACATAGGGCAGAGCTCGGGCAGGATCAGGATCAACGCAAAGAAGGAAATGACGGGATGGCGGCTCACAACCCACCCGGCTTCTCCACCTAAGACAACCCCGCGAGCTGTGGGGATAAACCCACAGTTACACGTGGCAGCATCAGGGGACCGACGGCGCTTCGGAACCCGCGCCTTAAAAGTATCGAACGGACCAACTCATGATGACGACCAATTAATGAGTCGGCATCGACTGACGAGCCTGTCGAAATCGGCGGAAGTCACATCGGCCGAGCCGAACCGGCCGAGGCCGATCGACCCGACCAATGGGGGCAATTGTTACGCCTATTTGGCCGAAGCCCGAAAGACACGAGCCCAGAAACCTGACTGACCGATCGGAAGCCCATCTGCACGATCAGGCCCGCCCGACAAGGCCCCCTAGAGGGCCCCCGAACATCGATCCGACCCGGCCCCGATAACGCGCAAGTCACTCGCCCACTCCAGCGATAACCGTTCCCCCAGGCCCGCTACCACTTGATGGCCGTTATGAGGAGGTGCTGGGATGGCGCAGGGAGCGGCGATAGGGAGGCGGATTGAGGGGGCACGATTAGGGGCGGACGAGGGACGTAAGTCGTGGGTAATCACGACGGGAGGTCTATAAAAGGGCTAGAAGGACGACTGGACAATGGACCGCATCTCAGGTAACAAAACCTAAGGTACTCCATCAACGACCTAGTTCCCCCATTTCATCTCCTTCCCCCCGCTCGCGCCGGAGGACGTCGTTCCGATCTCCTCTCGAGTCGAACCGTCTCCGCCGAGCCTCCTCTTTCAGATCATCATCTGACTTAGGCATCGGAGGGGATTTGGCTGGAACCAAGGTCCGGCCCCCCTGACGAGTGTTCTCGTCTGTCCAGGGAGACGTCTGATCCAAGCGCTGAGGCTTCCCCTCGGCTCCACACCGGCCGCGCATCAACCGAGGCGACCGAGGCTACCCCTCGTCGACCGACCGTCCGAGGCCAATCACCTCACAACGGGCCGAGGCTTCCCCTCAGCTCCGTGTCGATCGCACGCCAAGTCAAGACGCCGAGGCTACCCCTCGTCGTCCGACCGTCCGAGGCCGAGCACCTCACACCGGGCCGAGGCTTCCCCTCAGCCCCCTCGAGGCCGAGGGTCCAGACCCGGCCCTGCTGACGTGCTCCACGTCGTTCACAACTCCGATTCGCATCGCATCCGTACGTGCTCGACGCACCCAAGGGACCCAAGTCGGCCCCTTGACCACGTTGACCGGACAGTCCACGGTCAACGCTTCTGTAGTGAGAAAACACTCTGAAACACCACCGTACAACATTTTTTTATGGCAAACATTGCCACTTGCCTGTAGAATTAGAGCACAAATCATATTGGGCAATTAAATGTGTTAATTCAAATTTGGACTCATCCAATTTATCCCGTAAATTGTAGATTTATGAATTGGAGGAGCTGAGGTGTGATGCATATGATAGGCAAGGATTACTAAGGAGGGATGTAGGCCGAGCAAGACAAGACGATCCTTAGGAGGAAATTCCTCCCTGGACCAAGAGTCCTACTCTATAACTCTCGCATTCATTTGTTTCTAGGAAAATTACACTCGAAGTGGGCCAGACCATTCATCGTCAAACATGTTTTCCGACATGGAGTGATGGTGCTAGTCAATGAGAAGGATGTGAGCGAGTTTAAAGTCAACGGGCAATACCTAAAAGCACTACCATGATGCATGGATCTAGGATAGGAGCACGGAGGATCTTATGGACCCATCTTCAGGTGGTAACTAAATAGGTGTGCTCTTTCCAAAACTTTTACTTTTGTTTTTATTTTTGTTTGGTTTCTCTTCTTTGTTTATTAGTTATTTGTTTATCATTTTGTCATTTCTACTTCCCTCTCACACATTGAGAACAATGCGCATATTAAGTTGGGGGCGTGTTAGAATTTTTGGGAATATACTTTTGGACTTCATCTTCACATATAAACATGCATATTGATATATACTTCCACAAACACAATTTTATAGGAGAAGTTTGAAGATTTTTGTTATATACTTACTTGTGCATATTTAAATACCCTTTGTGATTAATTGGATGAATTTTCTATGGATTCCTACCCTTTGAACTAATGTTGTGAACATGGTCTAATTACCTTCCAATTCCTAAAATTAGCTATGACATGATTGTGTTAATCACTTTTCCATTTACATGAACTTGATGCATATTTTTATGAAATTGATTCATATTTCCATTATGTTCATATTCATTGCAACTCATGTTAGCTAGATTCAACTCTTATGTTGTATGAATTCGTGGTAGGAGTAATTGAATTGAGTGATTCATAGGCTTAGAAGAACTTGGCCATGATATATACTAATTATCATTAATGATGTGCACTTAGCTTGCTTAGCCCATATTTATATAAAAAATTTTGAATAAAGTGCATCGTTCTTCAAAGTTATATTGACTAGCCGAGTCTCTGTGACTCATGAAACATTGAAGCTTCATGTCAAAAAATAGGATCATAGGAGAGTGCACATGAAAAACAAAAACAAATTTAGATAATTCGATTTAGTAGGTCTATTGGGGTTTCTCCAAACCCAATGCCCAAAGATCATCCAATCTTGGAGTTATTGACCCAAAGCTTGTTATATGGATTGTTCTAAATTTCAAAAACTATAGTGTGAATAATGTAAAAGTGAGAAGAAAGAATGATATATGTGATAGTGAACCTAAGTTCATGATTTTACGATGTTTTTGGGTGTTGTGTTGGCCAATTCCTTTAACACTTGTGCATTATGAAATGAAATTACCCTCTACCATCGATACTTGTAATTTTGTCTTGCAGCATGCTAGCTAGAGTTGTTTTGAGTTGATATTGAGGAGTATGAGCCTATTTTATAGATATTCATGTTTATTTTGGATTATGTGTCGAGAATTGATCTCATTACCCCATGCCATGACTCATTTATGGACATATTGAGCTTTTGATCATTTAGACTTAATTCGCTTATTTTGCTAAGAGTCTAGCAAAAAGCTAGTTGGTGGGTGTGATTGAGGAAAAATATTGCATATTTCCCTTATATACTTGCATTTTGTGCATACATATTATTCATTTTGACCCCAATATATACATTTTTAGAATATCATGTGAAATTAGGGCTTATTACTTGTTTGTGCATAAAAACACCATCTCTATAGATTATTTTTGCAGTCCATAGTTTCCAATGTAAAGTTTATGATTTTCTAAACACACCACATATTTTTAAATAAAGTTTGAAGACTTAATGCAAAATTTGTGGAATTTGTAGGACCAGACGTCTGGCCCATCAACACCAGACGTCTGGAGTATCAGATTTGAGATGGTAATAACTTTGAGACTTACCAGGCGTCTGGAGCACATCAAGCAGACATCTGAACAGTGCTTCAGACGTCTGGGAAGTTTACTCCAGATGATAGAAATGTCTAGGTAAAGTGTGGCACAGAAAATAGAAAGTTAGGGAGAAGATGGTGCAGTGCCACTAGATGCTTGGATTGAAGCACCCAAACGTTCGACCCCACCATCAAATGTCGAAGTGCCAGACATAACCAGATGCATGGGACAAGCATATCAGACGGATGGCGATGCGACTTACACACATGGAATGGACAAGAAACCAGACATCTTGGGCTCCCGCTCTAGATGTTTGATCGATGAACTCATCGCCAGGCTGTCTTTTTTTGGCAATTTTTGGCAGCTGATTTCTTCAACCCAACCCAAGTCTGCTACATAAGCTTGAAAGATCTTACCCCTCGATCATGGATCCAAGGTTGCAGCTTTTATTTGAGAGGGGATTATAAAATCCCTCCTCTCCATAGGTTTAGGACAACGCCCTTCATTAGAATTTTCATTGGTCAATAAAGAAGAGGATTAGGGGAAGGAGCATACCAACGAGGGAAAGCTTTGAACCGAGTTTCATCTACAAAGGGGGTCTTCTTGGATCAAAGACTTTATTTTTATTTCTAATTGTAACTTTGATCTTGTGTCGGAACCATTGAATGATATTTTTGAGATTAAATATGTCATTTTTATTTGTGATGAGTAGCTAAGCTCTCGTGGTGTATCTGTAGTTGATGATGTGTTAAGATTTGGATCTTCATTCTCTTGCATGTTGCAATGCCTATGTGTGATAGATCATCAATTCATATTGAGGTTTATTAAGACCCAATAAGACAAACCCCAAAAGGGAAGAGAAACCGAAAGGAATCTTAATGTGCTTGCATGACTATTTTTTGGATGATCTATCCACTCATTTTGCACTTACTTTTGTGTATAAATGCATATCTTCTAATTTGTCATGAACTAGCTGAATGATAAGTTGAGTTATACATCGAGATGATATCCTTGAGTTTAACTATCTCAATGAACCATGCACCATACATGTTTCTTACATTGTGAACACAACTACCCGACTCCCCTCACTTTAATTATTTTTCATTTTAATTCACAACAACATTCGATCGATAACTCTTCACCTTAAAAGGTGGTGTTACATACATTGATCATTTTTTCCTAGATCAACCATCGTTATTAAGCATAACAAGTTGTCCATGTAGTTGTCCCTAGGCTCACTAGGAATTACTACTTGCAGACCTCCTATACTTGGGAGTTTAGCCAGCGATATTTTCGTAGAGCCACCCCTCAATCCTATATATAGACCATGAACCCTCTGCCATTCATATCAACTTTTACTCACTCACTCACTTACACTCTAATTATTTCGGTTCTTATCACTCTAAAGGAGAGGGTGATTTCTTTTCTTTGGGAAACATATTAGTGAAATTTTCTCCATTGAAAGCACATCTTCAAGAGTGTTTCTACTAATCTTCCAACCAAGAAACTTTGAATATTTTCTCACTTTCCTTGTAATTCTTCATACATCATCAAGGCTTGATATTGTTTCTTTACTTTACATTTGGTGGCCGAATATCTTGTTGAAGAGACTGTACAAGTTTGCAACACTGATAGTGTAGGCATGTTTGTATATTGTTTGCTTGCTGGGAACAAGTGGTTATAGTAGATTGCAAATCTCTACGGAGAGAGGGGGGACTGAACGTAGGATCAAGAAGATCCGAACCAGGATAAATCTATAAGTCTGTGTTTGTCTCTTTTCTCGATTATGATTTTTTATTTCCGTATTTCACATTGCAATTTTTAGTAACTTTAAATTTGCAATATATGTCACGACATACACTATTCACCCCTTTCCATTGTATTTGGTGTGCCAGGAGATCCAACAATTGATATCAAAGCATTTTTAAAATGGCCTACACCTATTCGACAAATAATAATCACAATTTCTAAAAGGGCACTCTACTACATGGCCTTCACTATTCAATGGTTCCAACTACTTGTATTGAAAGAAGAGGATGACAATTTATCTTCATAGCATCGACCATGAACTTTGGAACATGTTAGAGACACAACATGAGAAGCATTCTACTCCATATTCTCAATAAAGCACCGTTGATAAGACAACAACAACCAACAACTTTGAAGACATGAATGCACTCTTATGTGCTATGGACAAGAATTAGTTCAACTGAGTCTCTCAGGCCAAATCTGCTTATGAAATCTGATATACACTCGAGGTAACTCATGAAGGAACTAATAAAGTTAAGTAAACTAAGATTTTTGTTCTTGTTCATAGGGTTGAGTTGTTTAAGATGAAGGAAAATGAGACAATTGGAGAAATGATCACTAGATTTACCGACATCACAAACTCTTTAATTTCTCTTGGAAAAACATACACTCTATGGGTTATTGCAACACCCCAAGTTCGTTTTGATGATTAAGCAAACAATTAGTATTACTAATTATGTTTTAATATGATTTCTGAGTGTAGGTAATAAAGTCAACAATGGTCAACACTAGCTTGGATTCATGGAGAATTGAAATCAAAGATTGATGAAGTGTGATTGGAGTTAAAGCTCATATTGGAGATCACAAGCTCAAGCCAAGGACTCAAAGAGTGCAAGACTTCAAGACAAGGAGCTTAAAGCTTAAGGATATGCATCAAGTTCACTGAAATGAGTGAGTGATGTAATTTATTTTATATCTTGTCTTAGAATGTTAAAGTCATTTGATGTAGCTTACACAAAAAAAACACACACACACACAAATATGTTTTAAACTCCTCAAATGATTTAGAAAAGTTTTGAAATAGTTTTGAAAATATTTCATGAAGTTTTTGTGGTTTAAAACACATATATCACAATAGGAGTCGACTATCTCTTTATGAGAGTCGTTAGTTTTGAATGTGAGAGAGCTTTTCTCTCTAGACCCCATGGAGTCGACCGCAGTACAACTGAGAGCCGATCACGATGTTGTGGGGGAGTTGACTACCAACATAATGGGAGTCGACTACCGCTGTGAAAAAACATAGCTCCGACTTTTGTAGAGAGCTGTCGATTTTTCCATTTGAAGGGCTTTTTCGTCCAAGATTTCTAGCAGATTTTCAAGCGTTATTTATGTAGGATCTGAAACCATAGGATAAAACACTAGATGGTGGGTGAATAGTGCTTTATAAAACTTAATAAGCAATTTATGCCAAATTAAATAACCCATATGCAACATATGTCAGAATAGATAAAGAGAGCAACAACACAAGAAGAAAACAGAAACAAGAGATATACCCTGGTTCGGATTCAAGGTAGTCGGGGACCGAGTCTCTTCGACTCCCTTGAATCTTACTCCAGCAAGCTACTAGCTCTCCACTAGTGATGAGTGTTTCCATTAATGTCCACTTGCCAAATTTGACAAGTGCAAATGATACAAATTCATTTCACTTCCCACAAACTGGGAATGAACTTCTCTCACAACCGAGAGGCACCCTTCTTTCACTTTCCACAAACCGGGAATGGACTTCTCTCAACCCGAGAGAAAACCTCTTAAATACAATTAGAGAGTTTGAAACAAAATATGAAACAACTTCACAACCTATGCCTTGAATATGACTCTTAAGAATGAGGCATAAAGGTGTGTGATATGTGCTCTAAATGATGAGAGTGAGAGCACTTACAAACTTGTCTCAGCAATGAATGCTATGAGCTGATCTTGAAAGCTTTATAGACAAGTTAAGCTTGATTTGCTTTGAATTCTCTTAAATGCTCTTTGGGATAGGTTAATGACTTTGGTGCACTTGAGAGTGTAATGAATGAAGTCTTAGATTCTTTCTTCACTTCCCAAGTGAAGGCATTAAAGTCCTATTTATAAGCCATGGAAATCTGATCAAAATCAGCTAAAGAGCCCAAGCATTTAATGCTTCAAACAGATATTAACGGGTAGAAATCATAGTCATCAATCAGCTGATGAAGGGCGATCAGTCGGTTGTAGTACTATTTTGACTGTGCATTAAATGTAGTCTAACGGACATATACCAGTTGTTTGAAGAAGACTTTTTAGACAGCTGATCCACTGTTCAGTCGTCTGGCACCATGCCATCAGACGTCTGATTTATTCTAACAGTGTTATATGAAATATATGGTCTGATCATCCAGGCGTCTGATGTTCATCATCCAGACATTTGGTCAACTGTTCAGACGTCTGGTAATACAACGTCAGATGCTTATGACTGACTACAGAAAATGGGTTACTAGAAATTTACTGAAGAATTTCCCACATGTCTGATACATATCATCCAGACGTCTGTTTTCTGTTAGTCGATAATTGCCAAGTTACTGTTTCTACGGCTAGAATTAAACAGACGTCTGATGTTCACCATCCAGGCATCTAACGAATTGTCAAGACGTCTGGAATTAAAACTTCAGGCGTCTGTTCCAACAAGGGTTTTGGAGAACACTCTGCATATGATTACCAGGCGTCTGGAGGCCAAGCACCAGGCGCCTGTTGAAGGTAGAAAAACTCTTCTTTGAGTTTATGCGTGTTCTAAACCTATGATACTCAATGATACATGACCTAATGTGATTCATGAGTGTTGTGAGTGATATTCTAGTGAGTCTATTCAATGCTTGACATGCTAATTCAACTAAGAATTAAAGTAAGAAAGATTTACACATTAATCATATTCACTTTTTATTGGATGCTTTTGAACTTGAGCATTGTGAAGTCCAACGCTTTGACTTCCTTGATATCACTCCTTGATAGCTATTTGAGCTTGTTGAGTACAACACTTTGATTTTCTTTGATCATCTCTTGACTTTCATGCTTCAGTGATGATGTTCCAAGCATCAATGATTTGAGTCATCATCTTCATTTGATGTGACTTTGTCCTTAATGATGATGCAATTCTTTTACTACAAAACATATGGATTAGTTCATAATTGATTATGTTTGTTTTTCATCACAACCACATTGGGGGATCCAATATTCAACAATTTAAAGGGGTATGGCTGAGAAATTTTGGCACCAAGTATTGATAATATTCTGGTATTTACAAGCTCTAATTTCTTCTTTAAACTCTAATATTTCTAAGCCCTAGCTTTCACTTTTGTTTTTCAAAAGCTTTTAAGCACGTGGGCTCATTTGATTAAGAATCTCCTCAAAATTAATCTTGATTTTCATGGATTCTAATCAAGTTTCTTCTTGATCTCTTAAAGTTTAATTCTTCAATTCTTTGAGGTCAAACGTTTTCTTCTATAGCCACTTGATTACACAAAGATGCTTCACACATTAGCTATATTTGATTATGAGCTATTTCGTCTTTATGAAAGGTTTGTAACACCACAAGTGTAGTGGTGAGTTAGTAAGTTGATTGGTTGTTGTAAGATTCTCTTTGGAGAAGAGGTTATGATGGTTGGTTATATTAAATCCCTAGTAAGTGAAACCAAGCAAGTGTAGTTGGAAGCCCTCATTGGAGGCATTTTCTCAGAGTTGGCTAATGGAAAATTCCAACAATACGTTGGGGACTGGAGTAGCCCATGGTGCGTTAACCAGGATAATTCACGCGTGTTTGCATTTATTGATTGTCTGTATTTCTTCTCGCATACTTGAATTTGCTATTTAATTTTCATTATTTAATTTTCACTGCTCAATAACTCTTTCTCTTGCAAGTATTAGTAGGTGGGTTAATTAAGTTCTTGAGGAAGAAATTCTCTCAAGTAACTTAGGATAAATTAGAGGGATTAATTTTAATTTGTGCAATTAATTTTGAAACACTAATCACCACATACTATTGTTTAGCTTGTTATCTACAAGATCCAACATGTGGTATCAGAGCGCAGGTTGAAGATGTTGGATATTTTGGTTTATTTCTTCAATTCAAAGTGTATTTTTAGTCCCACATTGGATGGGAGAGCTCTCTTGTTGGAGTTTATTATAGACTTCTTGTTAATGGGCTACTGGACTTGTATATGGGCAATGAATGGAGGGAAGCTCGCGTGCGCATTAGCCCAAGCAGGGGGCCGAACCCAAACCGGGTTGAGACGAATGGAAAATATGGGCGACAGATCCGGAAACCCTTAGCGTGTGTGCGCTGGCATCGCGCCTGCGCAGGGGGTGGTTCACGGGTGCACGCACGGAGTGCCAGAGTTTTGCATCATATTTTTTTAGCACTCTTGCCTTTAAAGAATTTAAAAGGCCCATTATGTTTTTATTTTTGCCAACAACCATATTTTCATTAAATCGATGTTTAATTTCTCAACAGTCATATTTTCATTAAATCGTTGTTTAATTTTTCAACAGCCATTTTCTCTTTTAATGGCTAAATTCCAACAGTCACATTTTCATCTATATAAACTCAACTGTCAAGAGAATCATTACTGCAAAAATCCTTTTCATTCATCCACAAAATTGATTCCTTCGTTGTTACTGCTGTTCTATCCTGATGTTCACTTCTCCCACTGCGACCAGTTGTTCCTCTTCCTATGCGATCGAAGAATTGTTAATGCTCGCTAGAGCCTTGTACTGTGAATGCACATTTACAAGGACGTTGCCGTTGAATCCTGAAGGGTAGCCGATGGACCTGCCTTGCACCGAGTTTTCACTGTATTGGACAGAAATCTACTCTTAAGGACAGTGCCTAGCATGCCTCGGCTTATTGATAAGTCCATTCTTTTCTCTGTTTTTTAATAGCACCATCCTATTATCTCTGAATTTTTCCAACAATCTTAAGAGTAGATTATGGATATTGCTAATGTTACTTCTAAACACCTGCCTGATCTTTCAAAAATCGAATGGTTTTCTGGTACTTTCTTTAAGCGTTGGCAAGAAAAAGTTTTTAGCACTCCAGATGTCACTGGATTTGCCTTCGCACTCACTGATCCTAAACCTACAGAAGAAAAAGACATTCCTGCCTGGGACCGAGCCAACAAAATTTGTAGACATACCATCCTTCATACCCTAGCTAATGAACTTTTTAATGTCTACTGTCCTACTAAAATTGCTTCTGAAATTTGGACTAGCCTTACCAAAAAATATATCCTAGAAGATGCAGGTACCCAAAAGTTTGCTATATGCAATTTCCTTCATTTCTCTATAACCGAAGAAAAATCTGTTTCCACTCAAATCCATGACTTCCATGTTCTCATAGATGATCTGAAAAATGAAAACATCACTCTCCCTGATCCTTTTGTTTCTGGCTCACTTATTGAAAAACTTTCTGAATCTTGGAAAGATCATAAAAAACAGCCTTAAACACAAAAGAAAACAAATGTCTCTTGAAGATGTAATCATTCATATTAGGATTGAGGAAAAGAACAGGGAAAAAGAGAAAACCAATTCTGCTAGAGAACTTGTCTCTAAAGCTAATCTAGTTTATAGTAATTCTTCCTTTCCTTCTTCACATCCTAAGAAAAATTTCAAGAAGTTTAGACCAAACCACAAACCAAATAAGAGATTTCAAAGGGCCAAAACCACACTACTTTCAAGAAGAAGGGAGAATGCTTTGTTTGCAAAGAGCCTGGACACTATGCAGCTCAATGTCGCTTCCGGAAAGGTGCTCCTAAACCAAGTGCAAACTTGGTAGAGGGAGATATTATTGCTACGGTGATCACGGAGGTTAACATGGTGGCACATGCTAAGGATTAGGTGATTGACTCTGGGGCAACTCGGCATATTTGCGCTGATAGATGAGCTTTTACCTCCTATGTTTCTATCAGTTGTAGTGAGGAGAAAGTGTACATGGGGGATTCAAGACCCTCACCCGTAATCGGAAAAGGGAAGGTTCTCCTCAAATTAACCTCAAGAAAAAACCCTTTCTCTTAGTGAGGTGCACCATGCTCTAGATATCCGCTAGAATCTGGTTTTTGTCTCTCTTATGGAAAAAGTGGGGGTTAAGGTTACTTTTGAGTCTGATAAGATTGTTATGACCAAGAATGGTCAGTTTGTGGGAAATGGATATTGTAACCAAGGACTTTTCATTCTGAATGTACTTAAAATCATGAATAATAATGCGTCTTCTTCTTTTGCTTACTTGATTGACTCATCTGATACTTGGCACTATAGATTAGGTCATGTGAATTATTCATACATTAAGAAAATGAAAGAAATTGGTTTGATGAATGCTTCTTCTTCTTCTTCCTCTAATGACAAATGTGGAGTATGTGTTGAATCAAAAGCTACTAAGAAGTCTTGTAGATCTGTATACGAAGAAAGTGAATTGCTTGCTTTAATTCATAGTAATCTTGGTGATTTAAAAAGAAATATAACTAGAGGTGTTAAGAAATTCTATATTACCTTTGTAGATGACTTCTCTAGATATACTAAATTCTATATGCTCCAATCTAAAGATGAAGCTTTTGAGATGTTTTTGAAATATAAAACTAAAGTAGAGAATCAACTTAATAAGAAAATAAAAAGGATTTGATCAGATAGAGGAGTGGAGTTTACATCGTTTAATGAGTATTGTGAAGAACATGGGATTATTCATGAAACTACACCTCCTTATTCTCCTGAATCTAATGGCATAGCAGAAAGAAAAAATAAAACTTTAAAAGAGATGATGAATGCTTTGCTAATTAGTTCGGGTGCACCTCTTAACTTATGGGGAGAAGCGATTCTCTGCTTGTCATATTCAGAATAGAATTCCCTATAAGATATCATGAAGACTCCTTATGAACTATGGGTAGGTCACTCTCCAAACCTTGATTACCGCAAAGTGTGGGGGTGCCTAGCTAAAGTTCTTTTACAAGAACCTAAGAAAAGAAAATTTGGTCCTAAACATTTGATTGCATGTTTATTGGCTATGCTCAAAATAGTGCTTCATATAGATTCCTAGTGATTAGAAGTGAGCAAAATATCATGGAAACTAACACTATTGTTGAAACCAAGAATGCTGATTTCTTTGAGCACATCAATGAAAATGGATAATGTTAGGTTGACTTCTGCACCTTACTCATCGCACACTTCTGATGCACCATCACATGATAAATGATGGGGATATAGAAGTAAGAAGGAGTAAAAGAGTTAGGAAGGAGACTAATTTAGGTGATGGCTTTTTCACTTTTCTTATTGATAATGATCCTCTTACATACCATGAGGCCATCACATCTCCTGATGCCACATTTTGGAAAGAAGCAGTCAATAGTGAATTAGAATCTATTATGTCAAATCACACTTGGGAACTTGTTACCTTGCCCCAGGTGCTAAAACTATTGGTTGCAAGTGGATATTTTTAAAAAGAAGCTAAAACCTGATGGTTATATTCGTGTCTTGGTTGCTTTAGCATCTATTTATAGTCTTGTTATCCATCAAATGGATGTAAAGACTGCCTTTCTTAATGGAGATTTAGAGGAAGAGATTTATATGGAACAACATGAAAGTTGTATCACTCCTGGAAATAAACATAAAGTACGCAAACTTGTTAAATCTCTTCATGGTTTAAAACAAGCTCCAAAAAATGGCATGATAAATTTGATTCTTTTTTGCTATCAAATGGTTATCATATTAATGATGCTGATAAATGTATTTACACAAAGTTTGATAATGATGTTGGTGTTATTATTTGCTTATATGTTGATGACATGCTTATTCTCGGCACCAATCTAGATGTAGTAAATGCAACGAAGTCATTCTTGTCTTCTAAGTTTGATATGAAAGACATGGGTGAAGCTGATGTGATCTTAGATATTAAATTAACTAAGACACCTAGTGGAACTATGCTTTCACAAGAACATTATATTAGTAAGATGCTTGAAAATTTTAGATATCATGAAAATCCAGGTATGGCGCATGGCCGAAACGTGCCAACCCGTAAGAGCAAGCAAATATTCATTGATGACTCAATATGGGTTGTAAGTCAATGTTTTACATAAAGGAGATTGATTCATAGAAACTATATATTTCACCAACTTCTTGTAGAACACACTTTCATTCCCTAAGTAATGGTTCATAGGCCGAAAGTCACCATTGCTAATGCATTGAATTGTCGTATTCGATCTCACATCAATTTTGTTCCTCTTCTTGGATTCTTATATCCTTATCTTTGAATTTTGAAATAGTGGAGGATTGTTGGATATATTGGTTTATTTCTTCAATTCAAAGTGTATTTTTAGTCCCACATTGGATGGGAGAACTCTCTTGTTGGAGTTTATTATAGACTTCTTGTTAATATATATGGGCTAGGAATGGGGGGAAGCTCGCGTGCGCATGAGCCCAAGCAGGGGACCGAGCCCAAATCGGGTTAAGCCGAATGGAAAATATGGGCAACGGATCCGGAAACCCTTGGCGTGTGTGCGCTGGCGTCGCGCCTGCATAGGGGGGTTCACAGGTGTGCGCGCTGAGTGCCGGAGTTTTGCATCAAAGTTTTTAGCCATCTTACCTTTAAAGAATTTAAAAGGCCCATTACATTTTTATTTTTGCCAACAGCTATATTTTCATTAAATCGCTATTTAATTTCTCAACAGCCATATTTTCATTAAATCAATGTTTAATTTCGCAACAGCCATTTTCTCTTTTAATGGATGGATTCCAACAGTCACATTTTCATCTATATAAACTCAATTGTCAAGAGAATAAATACTACAAAAATCCTTTTCATTCATCCACAAAATTGCTTCCTTCGTTGCTGCTGTTGTTCTGTCCTGCTGTTCGCTTCTCCCCCTGCGACCAGCTATTCTTCTTCCTGTACGATCAAAGAATTGTTGCTGCTCTCTAGAGCCTTGTACTGTGAGTGCACACTTACAAGGCCGTTGTCGTTGAATCCTGGAGGGTAGCCGCTGGACCTGCCTTGCACCGAGTTTTCACTCTGAGGGGCGGAAATCTACTCTTAAGGACAGTGCCTAGCACGGCTCGGCTTACTGATAAGTCCATTCCTTTCTCTGATTTTTAATAGCACCATCCTATTATCTCTGAATTTTTACAATAGAAGATAGTATCAATCAAGATGACACGCGGCCAAAGTTT
The DNA here is from genome assembly GCA_030789695.1 of Scilla litardierei. Lineage (NCBI taxonomy): Eukaryota > Viridiplantae > Streptophyta > Magnoliopsida > Asparagales > Asparagaceae > Scilla > Scilla litardierei. The sequence continues at coordinate 203,564,861 of CM061133.1, forward strand.
CATCACCCCACCTATCTTTGATGTCACTAACTTTTCAACATGGAGAAGAAGATTAAAAGTTCACTTGGAAGCCGATAACTTTGATTACGGGACTTTCATACAAAATTCTTGTATGGTTCCTACCATCCTTAGAGCATCTTGGACTTAAGATCAAAAGGAAGCTTATTCTACAAATCTCAAGGTAATGAAAATTATTTACGTTTGTTTATCTGATAGTATTCTTAGTGAAGTTGCAGGAGCAATCACTACTCAAGAAGTCTTGAGGATATTGAAAACAAATTATGGATAACAACCCATGGAGAGCTTCAAAAATGAGCTTTGCTTGAGCCTCCTACCATGAGAGATGAAATTGCCTTTCCATGACTCGATATGACTTTAAACAGTGTCAATAAAGGCCGACAATTGGATCTAACGATGCAAGTAGGATTGCGGGGAATTGCCAAGGTATGGGAATGTGAATTTCCCAATCCGACACGAAGAATGTCAAAGGCAAGAACAAGTTGGTCATTTGAAGTCATGCTGAGTTTGTTGATGGTGAACTTGGAGATGTTAATTTTGATACTGGCTAGCATCTCCAAATAGAAAAGAAGAATTTTGATGTTCATGAGTGGTTATGCATGTAGTCGATATGGGACAGAACAAGCATGTAGTTGACGAGGTTACAAGCAAGAGGGTGATGTTAGGTGGAAAATTACCGACATTTTGGATGAAACCATTAAGTATAACTTTGGTAAAGATTTTAGCTAAAACATCGGCGGTAAGGATGACAAGATAAGGGGAGTATGGTCTTATTGGAGACGACTACATCTACAATGAATACAAGTACTCGCTGACCATTGACAATGATGGAAGAGCAGTTGTGCTCCACACAATCACGAATACATCACGTCCAGCTTGGGCCAAAGCCATAGGTGGCCAGTAACTTGAGGATGGAAGACCAATCAAGTGAATCAATGGCTTTTTGGAAATCAGTCTTCAAAAAAGCTTTTTTGATCTCTTGAGCAGTGTCAATGCTATATATGATCGAGCATCCATTGAGAAAAGCAGATTGGGAGTCTCGACAAGGTCATTTTGTTGAGTATTGATTCCCCGGATTTGGTTTTGGATGATGAGCAAACATAAATATCGTATACTAACTGTTTGTGAGCGCAGTTATAGAAATCGTCGCCAAAAGAATACGTACATCAAAAGCGACGTCTCAAGACTTCTCAATACGCGTGATCGTGTGCCTGAAGCTTTGTTGAAGCTCAAGGAGCAATATTGAAGTCAAGAAGAATGAAGATTGAAGCTTTGAAGACGGTTTGACATGTATTATTTATTGTCTTCTAGCTTCATAGATTAGAATGTTAAGCCTTGAGTAGGACTTACATTATAATCTTCATTTCGCTCATATCTTAGAGCTAGGATTATCATAGAAGCCATTAGAAACTTTTCCGAAGCTTATCGCTTCTTCCCTCGGCTTCTAGTGCATCTTAGTTGGTTCAAGAAGAAGAACCAACCGACTAGATGACGATCTATTCGGTCGGCAACTCTTCATGAACCGACTAGATGTCCTTGCTCATTTCAGCTCATTCTCTGTTGATCAATTAGTCGGTCAAAGAAGGTTCACCGACCGACTAGATGACGATCTAGTCGGTTAGGAGTCCTTCTCAGACCGACTAGTTATCATTGCCTAAATTCAGCCTGAGTTACTGTTTCGAGTTAGTCGGTCTAAGAACGATTGTCGACCGACTAGTTGTGAAACTAGTCGGTTGGAATTTGTTCTTAGACCGACTAGTTCAACTTGTATTCAGCCTTTCCTATTTCATCTGTTTGTCGGTTCAAGAACACTCACCGACCGACTAGTTGTGAAACTAGTCGGTTGGCAAGTCTTCTTAGACCGACTTGTTCATATTGGCTGGAACTTTCTCCGCATCCACGAGCACGTATGATGATTTTTATGCTCCGCATCCACGAGCACGTGCACACCATGTGACACACACTCATGCACATGTTCCACCACATTCATATGCTCATCCTCATTATTATATGAATAATTATCATCATGCACCATTGCATCATATGCCAAATGCTTATCCACAACATGCATCACATAGACATCAACAACGTATGCATGCTCCCAATAGGATTAGGACTCCCAAGACATGCACTATTTGGGGTCCGAAGAACACAAGTATGCATGTTAAGGATATGTATGTGAAATCGTTTATTAATGACATTATTTTGAATGATGATTATGTTGGGAATTCACGGTCCTCATGGACTTGGTTTCCGAAGGGTTAGTTTCCTTTGACCCTTCATTGCTTGGTACCATAAGTTTGATTTCATTTTATGGGTACCAACGCAATTGTGGTAAGAATTGGTTTATTTTTTATTTGCATATTGATCTTGGATGTGCATATTTGATTGAAACTTAAATTCATATTGAATTTGAAATTAGTTAGGATATGGGTTACATTTAATTTGAATTTAGTTCGCTAAATTTATTGCCTAACCCATAGGATCCAAAAAGATTGTTGGATACCAAAATGATATTTTCTAGGTTCAATCCATCATGGGATACCAACCCTACCAACTCATTGATTTGCAAAGTTGTTTCATTCAAATGGAGTTGATGATGCTTAAGTGATGCACCAAAGTAGGGGGAGCTTAATGTTGTAAGTATCTTCTTACATTTGATATACATTTGGTATCCATGAGTGTTGATTGCATACTTTGTTAGAATATCTACATTGGTATCATTCTCCTTCCATTAGTATGCTAGAATTGTGTGTGCCATAGATTTATGATGTTCTATCTATGTTTGGCAGAACACTTTTGCATGTTACTTTTGGTGTCATTTGCCACATTTGGTTTTCAATTTGGATTTTTTGTCTCTGATGTTGATTTCGTCGCTCGACGATTAACTTGGTTAAATAGAAATTCTTTCTATGGAAACATAGAATTGTTTTCCATGCACTATTTAACTAAGAATGTTGATTTTGGAGAGTATGTTACAAAACTCAATACGTGAAATTGATTTGAGTTTTGATGATTTCGTTTTTCGATTTTCGCCTATGGCTTGGTGATTTCATATTTCGATTTTCGCCTATGGCTTGATGATTTCGTATTTCGATTTTCGCCTATGGCTTGATGATTTCGTATTTCAATTTTCGCCTATGGTTTAATGATTTCGGTTTTCGATTTTCGACTATGGTCATGTTGGCACGCTTTGATTTTATTCGGTATTTTACATTTGGTATTTTACTTTGGTGTCATTTGGACCGTGGTCGTATTCTTAGACTCCCATGCTTTAATTTATTAGCCATTGTAATCTTGTTGTTGATCTCCTCCCGCTCTTTTTGCTAATGCCAAAGGGGGATAGAATTAATAATGACGATGTGCTAATTAATAATTCAAAGCAATTTACCATGAATCTAATTTGATATGTTAGATTCAGGGGGAGTGAAGATATAAAAATGGATTTAGATCCTATATGTCAATAATTGGTTCATATTTCATATCTTCCTCGTCTGCATGATGCGTATGATTAATATTTAATACGAGACTAACGTGTCATCAATGCAGGGGGAGAAAGTAAATTTCAATTGAATCATTATTATTGATTATTATTTATGTTCGTTTGTCATCACCAAAAAGGGGGAGAATGTTGAGTATTGATTCCCCGTATTTGGTTTTGGATGATGAGCAAACATAAATATCGTATACTAACTGTTTGTGAGCGCAGTTATGGAGATCGTCACCAAAAGAATACGTACATCAAAAGCGACATCTCAAGACTTCTCAATACGCGTGATCGTGTGCCTGAAGCTTCGTTGAAGCTCAAGGAGCAATATTGAAGTCAAGAAGAATGAAGATTGAAGCTTTGAAGACGGTTCGTCATGTATTATTTATTGTCTTCTAGCTTCATAGATTAGAATGTTAAGCCTTGAGTAGGACTTACATTATAATCTTCATTTCGCTCATATCTTAGAGCTAGGATTATCATAGAAGCCATTAGAAACTTTTCCGAAGCTTATCGCTTCTTCCCTCGGCTTCTAGTGCATCTTAGTTGGTTCAAGAAGAAGAACCAACCGACTAGATGACGATCTATTCGGTCGGCAACTCTTCATGAACCGACTAGATGTCCTTGCTCATTTCAGCTCATTCTCTGTTGATCAATTAGTCGGTCAAAGAAGGTTCACCGACCGACTAGATGACGATCTAGTCGGTTAGGAGTCCTTCTCAGACCGACTAGTTATCATTGCCTAAATTCAGCCTGAGTTACTGTTTCGAGTTAGTCGGTCTAAGAACGATTGTCGACCGACTAGTTGTGAAACTAGTCGGTTGGAATTTGTTCTTAGACCGACTAGTTCAACTTGTATTCAGCCTTTCCTATTTCATCTGTTTGTCGGTTCAAGAACACTCACCGACCGACTAGTTGTGAAACTAGTCGGTTGGCAAGTCTTCTTAGACCGACTTGTTCATATTGGCTGGAACTTTCTCATTTGGCTGTAAGCCTGTTAGTCGGTTCATGAAGAATCACCGACCGACTATTTGGCAATCTAGTCGGTCAGTGATCATTCTTAGACCGACTAACTGCTTCAGAAATATGACCGTTGGGAATCTTTTGAGCACGATTTTTCTTGCCTCTATAAATACAAACCTGATTCGTTTGAGGCAAGGTTAGAGGTCCATTATCAAAGTTATTTCAGACCTAAGAGAGGAGTTTTCTCAAACTATTTCTAAGCTCTCTCTTACTCACAAGAATCTCTCCCTTCACTCTTTGAGCCAATATCCTCAAGAGAAATTCTCTCCATTGTGAGTCTTCCAAGCCAAGGGCTTGATCCAAGGTCACCAACTCCACCCTAGGCTTCCATTTCTGGTCAACTTCTTGGATCTAGGGTTTGGTGACATCTTCTTCCACAACAATCCATCTTTGCCCTAATTTGGTAAGATTTACTCAAGGCATAGGATTTTGTGGTAAGTGTTTCTTTATTTCATTTCAATTGATATTGCAATTGTGTCTCTCGGTTGTGAGAGAGGTTGTGATCCCGGGTTGTGGGAGTCACATTACTTTGTGTATGATTTGGTCTTGTGAAGGTTTTTCACAAGAATTTCAAAGTGCTAAATCTTGAGTTAGGGTTTCTAACTCAAGTATCTGGAGGGGATCCGGGTGGTTGGGACGTAGGATCACCGGAAACAAGTCGGGGAGACTTAGGTAGATCCAAACCCGTTACATGCTTTGTTTGCGTTTGTTAATTCTTGTTGATTGTTGTTTATTCCGCATTGTCGTTTGTTTATTGCAAAATAGTTAGGAATAACTCTCTTAATTATTTTAAGTACTATTCACCCCCCCCCCCTCTAGTACGTGTGCAGTAGCTTCACAGGGCACAACACATTTATGTAGGAATCTGGGTCATCTTTTGGGTAGTACCAACCCTCGCGGAAATTCCAAAATCGTTGGGACAACGAACAAGGCAGAATGGCATTTCGCTACAAAATACGCAGCTAAGTAAAATAAAAGGCAAGCAACACACCTTTCACACCGGAGTTTTATACTGCTTCCACCCAAATATGGTGTATGTCCAGTTGGAGAGATTCACTACCGCTTCAGCAAATTCTGATTACAACCTAGAGAAACCTCACAACCCAAGCCCCAAAACCCCACTTGGTTTGCCTCATGTTTATTCTACAGGGAGCCGCAAACCTTGCATAAAACAGCGCTCAAAACGCTCTGGGATCCCTCACTGTATTACTTGAGGATTGCTCTGAGTTGCTTCTGAAGCTGCTCGATGATAAAACTCCATACATCACAGCTTCATTTATAAGGAGGGAAAGTGTTGATTTATCAACGTGTTCCTAAACTGTTCGAAATGCAACAACGTCTCAAACTTTGGTTCTTTCATGTCAACCAAAGTTGGTGAGCTCTCAACATCAAACCCAAACATATCACATGTGGGTACACATGGGGATTTTTTTGTATCACATAGTTTCAACACTCCACCTTGATACAAAATACACCACATAACCCCCAAACCAAAACCTCCACCTTCAGACAACCCACCTTTCCATGAGATCAGGGCACTTGGCTAGTGAGCTTCGCTCTAAGCATCACCAACTAACCGAGTGTCCAACGAACCCATTTACAAAAGTGAGTCTCCGAACACTGCCAAATCTCCATGAATCCATACCTGAAGCAAAACATGTAGTGATCTCTCGATGTGCCACCTCGTGGCACCCTAGCACCTCTTCAAGGAAAACAAATTTGAGCGTCGCTCAAACTTCACCGCGGACCTTTCTCCTGCTGGGTTCTCCTTCTTGTGAATCTCCTTGGATATGCTTTGTCGACCCTTGCACATCGCCACCCTGAGTTTGCATCCAAACTCAATGCATACATCGTAATATTATCTGCCATAACATCTCCACGCGCCTACAATGCATAAACTGAATTCACGTAATCATCAAAACGAGCTGGGGCCTTTACGGTGCGCCGCCCCACTCTGTTAGCAATAGAATCATCCACCATAGCCATAGTCTCTCCACCTCGACTAGAACTTCCACCACTGTCGATGCATGTAGTAGTCTCCACTTGTGGACTATCTCCTTCAACTGCCTCGTCTTTACCTTTATCTATGTCAATACATGGATTTGGAAAAATACCTCCACCTCGTTCGAGGCCTTTTCGGTATTTTCTGTAGCCTTCTTTTGCAGCATTATCGAATCTTCAAATGTAACATGTCGACTAACCAGGACCTTCTTCTCTTCTAGAATCCACAGTATATAACTTTCACGCCATCCATGTATCCCAGCAAGATACACTTCTTCCCATTTGCGCTGATCTTGTCACTTCCCTTGTGAAACTGTACTGGACATCCAAATATTCGAAGATGATCTAACTCTACTGGCTTACCTTTCCAGACCACCTCTAGGATTTTATCGCCGATAGCTGAAGATGGAATTCTGCTCACTAAATATAGAGCAGTTGACATAGCTTCAGCCCAAAATTCCTTTGACAATCTCGATGTAAACCTGAGACACCTCGCCTTCTCAAGAAGTGTCCTATTCATCCGCTCGGTAACTCCATTTGACTGCGGATCTCTTGGTGTAGTGAAGTGACGCCTTACTTCTTGCTCCCAACAGAATCTTGTGAACATTGCAGAAGTAAACTCGCCACCATTGTCAGATCTCAGCACTTTTAGCTTCTTTCCTGTTTGAGTCTCCACATGGGTCTTCCACGCATTGAACTTCTCAAACGCCTCCGACTTTTCCTTCATCACATACACCCATACTTTTCTAGAGAAATCATCAATAAATGATATGAAATAACGCGTCATACCTAGAGAGTGAATTGGCGCAGGACCCCAAACATCGGTGTGAACATAATCGAGAATCCCTCCCGTGTTATGCTTCCCTGTGCCAAAGCTGACCTTTGTCTGTGTGCCGTAGACACAATCCTCGCAGAACTCCAGCTCCTTGAAGTTCACCCCATTAATCAAACCACGATTCCTTAAAGCTTCCAAGCTTTTCTTCGCGACATGTCCTAGTTTGAGATGCCACAGCCTGGTCGAATCAATCTCATGCGAACTCTTATCGCCAACACTGGAGTCGCCAATGATTGTCGTCCCCTTCAACAGATATATGACATTTACCTTTTCACCTCTCATCACAACTATCGATCCCTTCGATATCTTTAGTGCATTCCTCTCGATCGTGACCTTGCAACCCATGGAATCCAACGCCCCCACGAAAACTAGTGACTTTCTCAAAGCTGGAACGTGCCACACATTGGTGAGTATGCGCACCACGCCATCGAACATCTTGATTCTTACTGAACCAAATCCAATAGCTTTGCACTCTTCATCATTGCCCATAAAGACTGATCCATCCTGCTTAGTGTTGTAGTTATGAAAACAATCTTTATTTGGAGTCATATAAAATGACGCACCTGAGTCCATGATCCAGTCAAAGTTCGTAACTTCTAAAGAAGTTGCAATGAAGAGATCGTAGGTCTCCTCGCTCCTCACGTCTCCTTTTGCACAGTTGCAACTGGTGATGATGCTTGCACCTCCTTGTCGTTGTTCCTTCTCTCCGGGCATTCTCTTTTCCAATTTCCATGCTTCTTGCAAATATGACACGTCGTGTCTCTGGTCCTTGATCTCGATCTCGATCTCCCGTTGTAGTTGCCTTTTCTATTGCTTCGTTCCGACGCAAACATAGCCTGGCTGTCTCAAGCTCCTTCGCTCAAGCCAACACTTGCCATGCGATCTCGCAACTCCTCGATGTAGAGCCCCGTCATCACATCTTCAAGAATGAGAGTATCTCGACTGAAGAGCATGGTGTTGATGAATGTCGTGTACCGCTCTGGTAACGACAGGAGCAGGATCATAGCTTCATGCTTCGCCTCCACAGTCAGACCAACCGCCCTCATCTTCATCACTAAGCCGTTGAAGGTATCAATGTGATCCTTCAATGAGGTCCCCTCTCGCATCTTAAAAGTAAAGAATGTCTTCAGTAGGATAAGCCGATTGGTGATCGACTTCTTCAGGTACAGCTTCTCGAGCTTCTCCCATAATTCCCTAGTCGTAGTCTCTTCGGACACTTGGTAGATTACCTCGTCCGATAAGCTGAGCTGGATGGTAGTCATCGTCGAGTCCGCCATCTCCATCTTCTCCCTTTCTGAGATATCTACAGGTAGAGTCGCTGTGTCGTATGTACACCACCCGGTGTACGCAGTCCTTTCGCAAGATAGCCTTCATCTTGTACTGCCATATCTCGAAGTTGCCCTTGCCATCGAATCTTTCGATTTTGTAGCGCGAGTCTCCCACAGTCGCATGTGATCGCCCCGCATACGAGTTTGAATTGGTTGCGTCTCCTTTTGTAGAAGAGTCCCCGCCATCGCCCTGGACTTGTCTCACGAGCCTTGATGCTTTGATACCAATTGTAGGGATCTGGATCACCTTTTGGGTAATACCAACCCTCGCGGAAATTCCAAAATCGTTGGGGTAACGAACAAGGCAGAATGGTCTTTCGCTACAAAATACGCAACCAAGTAAAATAAAAGACAATTAACACAAAAAAAGCAACACACCTTGCACACCGGAGTTTTATACTGGTTCCACCCAAATATGGTGTATGTCCAGTTGGAGAGATTCACTACTGCTTCAGCAAATTCGGATTACAACCTGGAGAAAACTCACAACACAAGCCCCAAAACCCCCTTGGTTCGCCTCCTGTTTATTCTACAAGGAGCCGCGAACCTTGCATAAAACAGCGCTCAAAACGCTCTGGGATCCCTCACTGTATTACTTGAGGATTGCTATGAGTTGCTTCTGAAGCTGCTCGATGATAAAATTCCATGCTGAACAGCTTCATTTATAGGGAGGGAAAGTGTTGATTTATCAATGTGTTCCTAAACTGTTCGGAATGCGGCAACGTCTCAAACTTTGGTTTTTTCATGTCAACCAAAATTGGTGAGCTCTTAACATCAAACCCAAACATATCACATGTGAGTACACATGGGGATTTTTTTTTTTTTTTGCATCACAGTTTCAACAATTTATGCTTTGCTGTTGCGAGCGATTGGCGATGATCTTAGTGATGATCTTGTAAACACCGTTTAGGTGAAGAGGTGAATGGAGGAGAGTGATGAACGCCTTGATATGACTCTTGGGATCAAGATTTGTGAAGACTCTTGGGCTGGAGGTAGTCGAGCTTACAGGGGAAGAGGTGAATGGTGTCATTCGGAGAAACAGCTGCAGTGGTTGAGCATTGACAACCTGGACTGGAGAGTAAGTGAGAGGCGGGATGGAGCAGATGTTGCTAGGTGAATCGGCGTCTCTCAGGTTCGAGTCGGTCTGAGTTGCATGGACAACTGTGTAACTGGACTTTGGTGAGGAGATTGGATGTCCTACATCAACAAAAGCAATTTGCATAATATTCCACTTTGCATGTGCTTGGAAAGCCCTTACTGAAATGAAATGCTAAACGCTCAACGGAAACCTTGTGTCAATCAGCAAAAGCAGAACGGAAGACTCAAAAAACATGATTAAAAAAAGCTTTCGAATTGCCCTTTTTAGAGATAAATTTACTGAAGGACAATAAGAATCAAGGGATTAAGAGTGGAATCTCAAATCATGAATATGCCCCTTAATCTATCATTAATGTGCCCATCAACTGTAGCGTGTCAAGCACCGTAAAGTAATGGCATACGAAACGAGCCTCTGACTACAGTTTGGTGAATATGACTACTACTAAAGAAAGGCATGACATGTAATAGCCAAGGGTTCGGGTTAGCTCCTCCATGCATTGCGATACAACGCACGAAAGAGCTAACCAGAACCGAATAAGAAATTGATCAATAATAAACTACAGCCTCTTTAAAAAAAGGATGCAAATATTTACCAGATTACCAAATGATTGACGGCCCATAGGGTCCCTTGGCGGTTACACCGGACAGTTCATATTAGACCAGAACTCAGCATGCTCATTTGAAGGATAGATGGCTCCAATAGGCTCCAGCATACTGAAATTGGACATCAAAAGAAAATTCCATCGTAATCGTATAGTGTATTATAGTACTTGATTGATATTTGCCGGGTGAAACTTGAACCAGAAAGGAGCTCACGGATTGATGAAAAAAAATGGATTAAGAAAACTTCATTTAATAGACATTAGCCTGTGAATGAATAAAAATTACATACAGAAGCGCATATTCGCTGCTTCTAATTCATATTTCCTCCCTCAATAAATCAAATGATGGAATCACTAATTGTGCTGCTGTTGAAAATTAGAACACAATCCATCATAATTATTTACACCATCCGAAGGCAAACCACCTGCACCAACCATTCTGTTGCCTCTGAACCCGTTGCCTCTGAACCCACGACCGAATCTTTGGTGTGGCCAACGGGACGGCCATCTCTGAAATCTCCGGTTGTTTGGCATCTGTGGGTGGAGAATCCTCCTCCCACAATCATTGTTAGGCCACCTCAATCTTCCATTGAAGCGTGAGTTTCTGGAACCAGTTTCAACCATATCGGCGAGCGTGCCACCAGATGTACTAGGAACTGTAAGGTCTGCACCAGAGGCTGGACGAGCTTGTTGCATTCCTTCTCTAGGATTGGGCTGTCCCCGTGGATACGTTGGCAACGGAGGAAAAGGATAGAAGGGATACCCAGGTGCAACTGCCCAATTTTGGTTACACTGGCTGCCCCCAGTTTCAGGGGTTCCCAGCTGCTGTACGAGACCAACTGGAATGCCATATGACATGGGCATCAGCGAAAGGTATATTTCCTGTGGATGGCCCGTAAAAACTTCATCTGTAACCAGATCAGTTTCAGATGAAAACTGAGAATTGCAATCTTTCTGAAGGGACCCAAACCCAGGAGGCCCTTCGTCATCTAGGAATCCAGGAGGTCCATCATCAACGAATCCAGGAGGCCTTTCATCATCAATCTGCATTAAGTCATGGGAACAAGCAGCTTCACCCCAGGAGCTACCCTCTCTCTCGGCCCCATGTGTCTGCTTTGAAACGTCAAGCTGACCAGTTTGCTCAGATGGCGCCAATTTACACTTCATAAGCTTTGGACCAACTTCCCTAATTTGATCTTCATGGGACCATAAAGATTGCGGGTCTGCACTTGTAACATCAGATGGATGATCCCACCTACTTTTCCGTTTGCGTGGTTGCGTCGCACTTGCAGAAATGGACACTTGCTGACTATGTGAGGAAGTTTCCCCAGGAGTTTCAACCTGGCGAGGAGATGCCAGCAGATGGTCTTCTGCTGTAATAACAATTGCATCTGTATCTCTTGCTGCCTGACCTTGCTGGCACTTAAACTTCGATGATTGAATCCAACAGCGGTATGGAAGTTGCCGATCTAACTGGCCACCATCTCTATCAGACGGTTCAATTCTTTTTATGTTGCGAGGAATCCATTTATCTCGAAACTCACGTGCAATTTTATGGACCTAGCAGGGCATATGACATAATCCAGAATCATTAATCTTATATACATGTAACAGTCAAATGAAATTTAGAAAGAAATTAGCAAACCGAAAAAATTATTAAACCACTTGCTCTTCTTAAATTCCAAAAAAATGTCTTTGAACAAACATGATTCGTTCACATGAGCATCCCCTGTCCCAGGCATGAAATCCAAACCCCCCCCCCCCCCCCCCCCACACACACACACACACACACACACCCCCCCCCCCCCCCCCCGGCTTCTCTCTGTGATTCACAAAAACTGACCCCCTTTCTCTATCTTCCATGAAACATGGAGAGATTATAATTAACTTAATTCTCGTTAAAGAATTAAAACTGAAAGTAATCATGAAAGTATTATCAACCTCAGCAGACATCCAGAATTCTCATGGGTTAAATATAAACAGAAGGCAATATCTCAAGACATAAGATAAATGCGACAAAAAAATCATTGGAGAACAAACTTTCTGACAAAAGGTGTATAGCATGAACCCTCACCTGCTTATCATTATGACTTGCCAACTTCAATATTGACTCCTTAAAGCTGCCACAAGAAATCAAGAAGAAAATTTACAAACTGCTGGATTAGCGATAAGAAAATGTATTATTGAGGTCAGCAAATGTCACAGAGATAACCATTCCTTTAGAAGTTTATAACATGTTTCATCATAGACCATATGATTTATATAATTGACATCATTCCTAAGTTCAGCCCAAAAGTCTCAAAAGGGATCATCCTGTGCTAGGAAATGTGGAAACTTCAAACTGAGTTTCATATGTGCTAAACATGTATCAGTTACCAACATTTGCCTAACATGTACCGGCAAATGCTCAGCCATTGGTCTTCAAGAAAAATGGTAAATTACACAAAACACTTGTGCAGTTTCACGGGTTCAAGACTAACAACCACTGCATGTTGAAATTCTGCACAAACCTCCCTAACTGCTGACGTAATTAAGTTTTTTGTTAAAAGTGGGTCCCATTTTCATATAAGTAACATTATTTTTATTAGTTATTCATATAAATTGTTATTAAAAGTTAGGGTTGAAGTTAGGAGTTAAGATTAGGGTTGGGGTTAGGGATGGTCGTTTGGTGATGAAAGAGATGATGGTGGATGGAATACTAAGGAGAGAATGTAAGTGGAAGAAGTAACAGATTACTTGAAAGAGCTGAAGAATTTAGTGGTGATGGTGGATGGATTAGTGCCTCAAATTATGGCATGAATTTCTTTAAATTAGAATATGTGAAGAGGATGGGGGAGGCAGTGGCAGCGGTGGTGAATGGTTAAGGATTTAATTTTGGTGAAGATGTTGAGTATTGAGTCACCCTAATGTTGGTTTTGACGATGAACAAACATTTTGTGTGCTAATGATCTATGAGTGCTAGATTAAGTATTAAGGAGATAAGAGCTTAGTTAAGTTGAATCAAGGCTTAAGGAAAAAAGTATCCAAAGAATCAAGACAAGAAGATAGAATTCCAAAGTTTACATCAAAAAGCTTTATAGTGAAAATGCAATTTTGTTGTACTTTTCAATCTTGTTTAGATTCTATGTTAAAGCCATGTTGAAGCTCTCTGATGCGGCTGGAAATAACAAGCAGGGGCATTTGGGTAAAATAACAAATAGGTGTGTTTTTCTATTTAAGGATGGTGAGCCGGCCCTAATGGGCATGCGAAAAATTATGAGAGTTATTTCTTTTATTCCCTTAGATTAATCGTATTAGGATTTGGCTTTTCCTCCTAGGTTAATAATTATCTTCTAGTCGTTAGTTAGCGAGTAGTTGAATTGTATTAGGGTTTCTTTTTAATTCTAGATCTGAGTTCCAATAAAAATCTCCTTTTTATCATCAAAACCCTAGCAAAACGTATCAATTGGTATCAGAGCGGTCGATCTATGGCGAGCACTCGATCCAAGGAGCGGGTCGAAGTTTTAAAAGAGAAGGTTGAACGAATGGAGGCCCAAATTAGCAAGGGTTTCATCGACGTGAGAAAGGAAGACGCCGAGATAGCCGTGCAGATCCGGGGAGAGATGAAAGAGATGAAAGTGAACCAAGAGAAAACGGAGGCAAAATTGTCGGAATTAACGGAAGCTATAGTGGCGTTGACCGCACATCTCGTTACAAAGGCGGATCCAAGTAAAAAGAAGCCACCTTTGACGAAGGACAAGGGTAAAAAGACCATTTTTCGAAGACGGGCCGGAACGAGATGGAGACGGAGGCGTGGATCCAGGAGAGAATGAGTGGGGGGTGTATCAAGACCCCCCGATGCCACGCGCAGGCGACAGAAGTGCAGGGGGGCCTCCCGCCCCTCCGGCAGCCGACGGGTGGGCCGCCGCACCCCCACGAGCCTCTGGGGGGCGGCAAACCCCCATAGGGCCGCAGGGGTGCCGCCAGGCCCCCAGGAGGGGCGGCTGCACCCGCCGAACCCCCCTGGGGGCTCGGCGAACCCAGGCGGTGCCGCCTAGGGGCCGCCGACCCAAAATTGGGGTCGGCCGCCCCCCGGCTCCCCCTGGGGGGGTTCGCCCGACTTTCGGGGGGGCCCCCGAGTTGCGGCAGACCCCCGGGGACCCCCTCAGGCCTTCCAGACCTCCCGACCACAATTTTCGAGCGCATCCGAGTTTCCGGGGGGTAACCCGAGGTCCGAGGAGCGCAATTTCCAGGTTTTCAGCCTTTCAGGGGACCCAACGGAGGATTTCAACAGCTTAGCGGGCAACCCTAGTTTACAGGAGGCCCGTCGACCCACCCCCCACCTTTTGGGGGAGTGACGGGTGATTGGAGAGCGTACCAGGACCCACCAGGAGGCCACACGGAAGAGTATGGACACCCACAGGGAGACTGGCAGGGGCACGGTGCAGAGGGAGGATTCCGCGACCGAGCTGAGGATTATTTTCCCGACAGACGACAGGTGTACCTGCAGAGGGGAGGATTCCAACTGCAGGAGAGAGGTGGTTACACTGGTGAGAGACGTCTGAGGAAGCTTGAGGTACCCATCTTTGAGGGAGGAGACCCAGATGACTGAGTGTACCGGGTGGAGATGTACTTGGAGGTGTCAGCGGTCCCAGGAGAGGAGTGGCTTCGGGTGATAGGTGTATGTTTGGAGGGGGAGGCCTTGGGTTGGTTTCGTTGGACTGATCAACAGCGGCCGTTTCAGACCTGGGCGAAGTTTACGTCGCTCTTGATGGAGCGGTTTGGTGCAGGGCAGTCTGGCGGTGTGTTTGAGAGATTATATTCACTGAAGCAGGAGGGGAGCGTATGGGATTATATTAAGAAATTTGAGTCACTCTGCCACCGAGTTCGGGGAGTATCTGGGGGGTCTCTGGAGGGCTGCTTTATGAAGGGGCTGAAGCCTACGGTGAGATCAGGACTGAGGCAGTTCGAGCCAGTGGGTCTGCGCGGGATGATGACATTGGCTAGGAAGGTGGAAGACCATCAGGAGACAGAAAGGAGAGCCCGGGGGACGTGGGGAGGCTCCACTTTTCGAGGGCCGGATCCTGGAGGGGGACAAAAGGCGGCCACATGAGGGGCAACATCCACTAACGACACAACGACTACCAAGGAGAAGTGGATGGAACCACGACCTGGAGGACATACACGAAGAATGACCGATGCAGAAATTCGTGACAAGCAGACCAAGGGCCTGTGCTTCAAATGCGACGAGAAGTTTACTCCTGGACACCAGTGCGGGAATCATACCCTTCAAATCCTGATAGTAAATGACGAGGAAGATGGAGGAGAGAGTGCGGTAATGCTGGAGGCCGGCGTGGACGAAGATCAAGAGCACCTGCACGTGGAGTAGCTAACCATACACTTCACGCACCATCTTGAGGACAATGTGGTTTTTCAGGGGCGGATTAGTGATGCGGCTGGAAATAACAAGCAGGGGCATTTGGGTAAAATAACAAATCAGTATGTTTTTCTATTTAGGGGGGTGAACCGGCCGTAATGGGCATGCGAAAAATTGTGAGAGTTATTTCTTTTATTCCCTTAAATTAATCGTATTAGGATTTGGCTTTTCCCCCTAGGTTAATAATTATCTTCTAGTCGTTAGTTAGCAAGTAGTTGAATTGTATTAGGGTTTCTTTTTAATTCTAGATCTGAGTTCCAATAAAAATCCCCTTTTTATCATCAAAACCCTAGCAAAACGTATCACTCTCTCACACACTTAAGAAACCATAAAAAAGTTTGAATAAGTTTTGATAAGTTTTAAAAAACTTTTCTTAGTTTTTTATGGCCAAAATTATGTTTTTGAGCCTATAAGTCGACAAACTACCAGAAATAGTTGACTAATAAACCTGAAAACCAATGCTTATCAGCATGTCAGAACTAGTCGATTATAGTTCAAGGAATAATCGTCTAACCAATGGACTAGTCGACTAATCCAAAAATACTAGTCGACTAATTGCTTAAATGTGAGTAGTCAACCATGTCTTCCAATTAGTCAACTAGCTGAGCCATTAGTCGACTAATTGGTCCACTCTAATCAACTAGACTATTACCATCGGCCAAAACAGGATTAACACAAACTAACTGTGTGTTACCGTTTTGGTGGTGTTTTGGGCAATATGTTTCACATGTATTTTCATCTATAAATAGTGAAGATTTTATATCAAGAAAAATCATATTTATTGTGAGAAAATTCGTTGTGCTAAAGCTTTCAAATTGAAAAACCCATGTTCTCTTGGCCTCTTGCGCAAAGCTTTTCTTGTCATTTCTTGGCCCATTGTCTTGAACTCAAAAAGCTTGGTTTTCAATATCTTTTTGAGAGATCGAAAGCTATTATTGTCGCACTGCTACGCATGCGCTTAAACGAAGGCTATAGGTAATTTGTAAAGCCAAAAAAGGATTGTAAGTATTTTCTTCGTTTGTTTGTTAGAAACAAGTTTTCTCTCATGTGTTGAGAGGTGTTGTTTTACTCGAATTTGTTCTAGTGGTTTATCCATAAGCTGAGGTGTGGTCTAATCGATAGTTTGTACTAGTCTTTCGATTTAGGAGCAGTGAAAACTCTCAAGTGGATCTTGGGGACTGAATTTGGTCGAGTAGTTGATCCAATCATGGGGGTGTGGTGTAGTGGATAGTTTGTACTAGTCTTTCGATTCAGAAGAGTAGTGAAAAGTCTCAAGTGGTACTTGAGGACTACATGTAGCTCAGGATTAACCGAACCAGTATATATCTTTGTGTTTGTGTTGCTTTTGTGTTCTTGAAAATATTGCTCTTATTTTTGTTGGATGTCTATATATCTTTTATTTGGAAGTACTTGTTGTAAATTGTTGATTAAGATTCATATAAGGTAACACTATTTAAATTCTTATACAGAAAGTTAAAAAGTTTATATTGATTTTATAAAACACTAGTTAACCTCTTTTAGTGTTTTCTGCTTGCACATCCACAGGATCCGAACGATCTAGCATTCCCCACAGAAGATAGTGATAGGCTTTGGAGAGAGATCACGGGAGGGAAAAACAGAAGAAGAGTATTTAAAAAGAGACTTAAGGCTAATGGAATTTAAAGATTAGGTGACTCACATGATCCCAACCTTAAAAACATTGTTGCAAGTTTGGGGGTGTTAGTCTAGAATTTCAAATTTCACGCTACATAGGTTGTTCATCTAAAGCCCATGATACAGGTGTTTTGTGTAATTTATCCTAAAAATAGCATACCACTTGAAAATGGTTAGAAGCACCTTCTACAGATCGCATTACAGGAAGCATGGGCTTGTACTAGTATTCGGGTGTTGAGTTGGACTTTTAGATTTCTTCCTTAATGAAATTAACTGGTTTAGAATTTATAATTTATGGACTCATTTTTGGAAGGTAAGCGAGTTTATTAGTGAAATTAACTGGTTTAGAATATATAATTTATGGACTCATTTTTTGGAAGGTAAGAGAGTTTAGTTTGATAATCCTCTTGCACGTTGCTAATGAGGAGTTTGGAACACAACCTCCCATAAGAAAGTGTCTCATGCCGCTAGAGCAATGCTCAGTTGGCTATTAGTTATTCATTTCTGTTAAGTTCTGTTTTTCTAAGTAATTTTAATGAAATTTAAATTAAAAATGTTCAATGACCAAGGCTTGGCGGATGTGTATATGTGTGTGTATATCTGTGTCAGGTCAGTGTCCTACTCCTTCAGGCTACTCAAAGTTTAATTGCTGTTCTCATGTCCATGCTTCCTAGTATCTAGGTCAACACAGTCCCTATTAATTTAAATTTGAAGAGAGAAAGTGCTGAAGTTACAATTCTCACATGAGACAAACTGAACCCAGTTTAAACAATGATTTCATTAAGATAATCATAATTTGAGTTAAACTAATCAAGTCATAATAGAATTGTGACTCTTAGTAGATCTAGTTTGATGTAGAGACTTACAGAGCATTCATTTCATGATTTACATCAACTTGGAGAAACATACTTGGACTACCGCTCATGACAATATGTTTTCCTGTTTGCCCCAAATTATCATCAAAACGAGTTGTTGTGTGTGCTAGAATATATATATATATATATATATATATATATATATATATATATATATATATATATATATATATATATATATATATATATATATATATGGTAAAGTGTTCCTAGGGTGACTCCTTAGATTAAATCTAAGGAGTCGCCCCCATTTTCTTCCCTCTCCCATAATTTTTTTGGATTTTATTTTTCTTGGAATTGTTGGTCACATCATGGATGATCAACATACCAAAAATCAAGTCATTCCAATACTTTAAAACCTCCCATCTACCCCTTGCAACTTCAACGGTCTGAAAACATGCTGAAAAACACATAAAGTTGCAAGGGATAGATGGGGGCTCTAAAAGTATTGGAATGACTTGATTTTTGGTATGTTGATCATCCATGAGGTGAACAACAATCCCAAGAAAAAAATTTTCAAAAAAAATGTGGGAGATGGGAGAAAATAGGGACGACTCCTTAGATTTAATCTAAGGAGTCACCCTAGGAACACTTTACCCATATATATATATATATATATATATATATATATATATATGGGTAAAGTGTTCCTAGGGTGACTCCTTAGATTAAATCTAAGGAGTCGCCCCCATTTTTCCTCATATCCCACATTTTTTTTCAGCATTTTTTTTCATGGGGTTGTTGTTCACCTCATGGATGATCAACATACCAAAAATCAAGCCATTTCAATACTTTTAGAGCCACCATCTACCCCTTGCAACTTCAACGGTCTAAAAACGTGCTGAAAATCCATGAAGTTGCAAGTGGTAGATGGGGGCTCTAAAAGTATTGAAATGAATTGATTTTTGGTATGTTGATCATCCATGAGGTGAACAACAACCCCATGAAAAAGAATGCCAAAAAAATGTGGGATATGTGGAAAATGGGGGCGACTCCTTAGATTGAATCTAAGGAGTCACCCTAAGAACACTTTACCACATATCCCACATTTCTATATATATATATATATATATATATAGAAAAATGGAGAAGAGCTGACAGCGCTGTCAGCGATCTGGGGTCCCTCCCATATTTTTTTTAAAAATTTTTTGTAGTTGGTAAATATACTGGTTAGAAAGCTCCCCACAAATTTTCATCCAACAACGTTTGAGCCTCCGTTCATCGTTTCAAAGACGTTGCGTAAAACTGTGGACCGTTTGAGTCTCTGTTCATCGATTTCAAAAACGTTGAGCAAAACTGTCCACAGTTTTGCGCAACGTTTTTGAAATAGATGAACGGAGGCTCAAACGGTGTTGGATCGACCTGGAAATTTGTGAGAAGCTTCCTAACAAGTATATCTACCAACTGCAAAAAAATTTAAAAAAATTTTTTAGGTCGACCACAACGCTGACAGCGCTGGAAAAATTTCCAGCGCTGGTCCATTAACCTCATATATATATATATATCATAGTTTTAGGTTTCGGCCGAAACCGACCGGTTTCGGCCGTTTCGGATCGGTTTCGGAGGGGACCGGTCCGAAACCACACGTCAGTTCTCGGTTTCGGCCGTTTCGGCCGTATCGGCCAGGGTTTCGTCGGTATCGGCCGGGGTTTCGGCCGTATCGGCCGGTGTTTCGGCCATATTGGCCAATACCGGCCGAAACTTGTCCGATACCGACTGAAACTTAAAAAAATGAAAACAAGAAGAAAGAGGAGGAGGAAACATCACCAAAATCCAAAAAAGAAGAAGAAACGAAGAGATGGACGTACCTCATGGCAACTAAAGGCTTTCCATTTAATTACAAGCTTGACATTCAGCCACTAAAGGTTTTCCATTTATTTACAAAGTTATCATTTTCAGCCACCAAACCCTTCCATTTATTCAAAAGCTTGCCATTCTCATTTATTTTCAATCCTGTTGATCAAAAAAATGTAATATATTTAGCATAATACTTTTAACAAAATGTGTAACTAGTAAAAAAGTATTTGTGCTAATATTTGATAATATTTGATAGTATTTAATAGAGTTTTAAGTATCTGAAATTACCGATACCGATGAAACGAAACTACCGTCCGAAACCACCGAAACGGACGATACCGATACCGAAACCTAAATTTTGGGAAGAGCGATACCGAGACCGAAACCGAGACCTAAAACCTTGATATATATATCATTTATTTATCTATTTATTTATTTTTTGGGTTTTGGGTGCGGGGGTGATGGAGAGGGGAGTTTACCGT
Source organism: Scilla litardierei (assembly GCA_030789695.1). Classification (NCBI taxonomy): domain Eukaryota; kingdom Viridiplantae; phylum Streptophyta; class Magnoliopsida; order Asparagales; family Asparagaceae; genus Scilla; species Scilla litardierei. The sequence goes on from CM061133.1 coordinate 203,585,476, forward strand.
GAGTTTTGCAGGTGAATATTCTTAGAAGGCATTGCAGTAGAGCTTAATAGAGTATTACTATATACCATATCATGACTATTTGTGATAGTCAAATGTGAAGCTTCTCAAATGGCCATCATGCCAACATTTCTACACGGAAAAAAATTTAAGGTAAAAAGAAGAGAAAATGTCACCATACAATCAACCAGTAACTGCAAAATGTTAAAACAATTTATCGTGATGTGAAGCCAACATATGATATTTATCACATGATAAACTCAAAATATACCCAAAATATGTAGCAGTATTTGCTGATATTTGGTACATCCAGGTCAGTAAAGTTCAAAAGGACCATATGTGCAATAAATCAACACAAAGATACCCAAAGAAGATAAACACGCGAGTGTTTATCCGCCTCTCAATTCCTTAATCTCATAGAAAGCTCATCCATCATGAAATTACCAAGATTGGAGACAAACCTATTGATAGTGAACTGATCCTGACGATATTAACCCCAAAAAGTACGCAAGCAAGAGCATAAATTGAGGTGGTCAACCTTCCCATGCTCAGAAAGCTGATGCTGCATTTATTAACCAAGAATTTTACCTCCATTTTGCCACCTTTCAAGCAGTGTGCTCTTCCAGAAAATTAACATACTCAGGTGAGTATAACAATGAAAGCAGCAGCACTTCCAGTGGGTGTAAAACACAGATTATGCAGCAACTGCCCGAATGCAGCCTATGGTCATAACTGCATGGGTTATGACCTTACTGTGTACATTATGTAGTCAACCCACATCGGCCACAACGAGCTATTCTGAAAAAGTTTAATCTGAAAGACAGGCCAAACTCTCCACCGTGAAAACTCTAACCACACACGCCCTTAACAAATCTCATCCAAGTATAACGCATCCACACACAAAAACAGACAAGGCAATAACAAAGAGACAACTTTGTCAAACACATGGGTGGGGATAGGTATTATATGACTAACTCAAATGATAGCAGTCTTTTAGGGTGTGTTTGGCATTGCTTTTAATGCTTCCATTTGTTTAGAAGCAAAAAGTGCTTTTTCACAGAATTTGATAGTTGGTGTATTATATTCCATTCCCCCAGCAATCATATCATAGGATAGGATGCAATTAGATGTATCAAAACAGGCCCTTTAGTGAGACAAACTAATGAAGACAGCTGAGATATATATCGCCCAAAATCCGTAGCACATAGGTATTAGGTAGAGTCTCAAATTCATATTTATGTATTTCACTCTACCCTCAACTTTCGAACTGTGACTATTCTAATCACACATGACCTTAGTAATGGGACTACCACTCATTTACTCTCATTGACTCCAAACCTAACTAGAATTGGTAATTGACCCAACAGATAGAATAATGAATAATGAATCCACTTCAAACTCTAAAATAAACTGACCCTAAACTGGCTAAAAATTAAAAGGATGGAAAAAAGAAACAATTGCTCCGGAACCGATCCAAACCATCCTATATCGGTCATGCAAGATTCTTCCAGACACTTCACATTGAGTGTGGCAGCAGTGGCACACCTGATTTACAGAAAGGATGCAAATGTTTATTCTGCAATGACAACTATCATTCCATTTTGAAGATCACCTTTATGAATTTTATAGGAAGAAAATCTAAGTGATTATGAAATGAAATCAAGCTACAATGCTCTAAATTTTAAATTTTAAGCCTAATCTTACAGATAAAAGGGATACCTAATCAGTTTGAAATTAAAAATCACTCGGAAACAAAAACTAGAAATACACCATATCGATGCCGATCAAGATGAAAGAAAAATAGTAAGAATGATTCTGGAAAGTGGGTATATACTGTATGATTTCTAACCTTTCCATTCCACTACAAGGTGGATCTTTATTAACGAGTTCTGGAGTAAGGATTCCTGTAAGTGCAAGAAACTCCAGTACCTGCAATAAAATATAAAGCAATGCCATAAGATCTCCAACTGGACACATGCAAACCCAAACAGAACATACAAAATTGTAATTTTTTAAGAAAAGGATGATTCTATCAAACAATGATGAAGAAACTTGGGCATCAACCTTCCCTCAGCATATGGCCCCACAATAAAAATAACAAAACACATTGAAGAATGAATACAAGTCATGAATATAATCATGACAAAGGGTATAGTCAGAATTTTGGTTCAATAAAATCTCAAATATCAGGACACAAAAGAAAATCTAAGTAAATTCACAAATTTTAGTTTATGCAGAAACCAAAAGCTAGAATCTTATAGGCAGCTTTACAAATTAGGCCTTGTAATGTCCCGTATTTTTACCATCAACTATATAGATATCGTAAAATTTTCATTAAAATTTTTCATTTGAGTTTCAAAAATTAATTTTAAACTTTTATTCTTCTCCTTATCACTTCTTCATTCTTTTCTGCATTCTTCATTTCCTTTCTCATATTCTTTTTGTTTGGTCCAAGCCCGCTACCAGCCCACGGGCCGCCAGAATTTTCTCCCCTCATTTTATTCATTATCCCTTCACCTAAAGCAAGCCCGAAGGCCCATAGACCACACTTTAGTTTGAAACCCAAATTAACTTTTCCCCATCCACCCCAAGAGAACCCCTTAGCCGCTTATCCTCTCCATTCTCAGTTACAAGCTCCACGACTCCCCTCACGCGTGGGATCGCCGCCGCCGTCTTCCTATGCGAGAATCCACTTCGAAACAAAATTCTTCACGCTATCGTCTCACGTGTTTTCTTCACTACCTATCTATTTACGCGATTCTCCATTTACTATATATATATATATATATATATATATATATATATATATATATATATATATATATATATATATATATTCTAGGATTCTAGGATTTTGTTATTATGCAAAAATAATTTTCATCTTCTTCTTCAAAGTTCTTCTGATTTAAATTGATCGGCTTTCTTGGGGATTCCGAATTTCTTTGTATTCTTGGGCCAACGTCAGTAAACGGTAGATTAATTTTTCTCCACGCTTTTCGATTTGTTTTCCTAGTTAAATTTCTAAATTTTGAAGCTTGAATTATGGAATTGGTGTATGTTAATTGTGCAGATTTCTTGGGTATTACGGTGATGTGATGATTCACATTATTCTCTAGGGATTTTCCCTGTGCGAATATCTTATTGGCACTTGTTGTTGTGGCGGCAACCCTTGTCATTGCCCTACTCTTTCATTATTTCGGTTAAATTTGTTTGTGCCTAGTTGGTCGCTGGAGGTGTAATTTTGGCCGCCGCTATTGGGTTGCTTTCGATGGGGGTTCTCTGCTGAGAAATTAACTCTGACGTTAGTTCAAGGCTGGGTATTTGCAATGATGTCTCTTTGCTAATGTTTCTCTATTCCGTTAGTTCGCAGATGATTTTGCTCTGATGGGTCTTGCCCTGCCTTCTTAAGTTAGGCTTGGCCCTTGTTGATTAACTAGTGAGTTAGCCTGCAGCCTTATTCTATCGTGTGCTTCGGGTTTCATTGGGCCTTAATCTGTCATTGATGTTTTCACGGGCAAAAGGACTATACTGCATTGTGTTCTTGGGCCAAGTACTTAATCTTTTGCCTGATGAGTCCTAGGCCTCGTTCATGTATATGTTTGGGCATCAAAGGGATTCCGAGTCCCTCTCCTGTTTTTGTTTCAATCTGGTCGTTCACGATCGAGACCTGTTATGTAGGATGAACTCGGCCCGAAGTAGCTTCCTGTGAAACAATGTGGTCTTCGGGTTGCAAATTATGCTCTCCAGTATACGTCACTCACGATCTAGGATTGATATAGCTTTGTAAACTAGAAAATATTTAGAACGTAGTAACAAATTGCAAGCTCATATGCATGTCTTTTCTGTAGTTTATTATAATATACCTCTCAAATAAATTGAGAATCGCATGTTCACCTACTGTTTCTCTTGTCACTTGGTAGTTCACATGCCTTGCATTTAAATTTCAGTTCAGTAGTTTTTGTACTTGTCTTTTAAGTGTTTAGTATAATATTTTGCTCAGTATATTGTACGTAGTTTTTGTACTTGTCTTTTAATAGTTTAGTATAATATTTTGCTTAGTATATTGTATGCTTGGATTAGATTTAATCTATTTCGAAGCTAGTAGTGACGTTTTTGTTTCCGTTAGGTGCTGAATAAGTATACGGGGAGACTTTAGTGCTCGTGGTTTAGTTTCAGTTTTCACTGTGCAGCACACAGATTTTTGAGACCATTATGTTTTAATTTCGGTATATTTCTATATTTCATATTCTGTATTTACTGGAGGACCTATAGTAGCATTAATAATAGTCATGACACCCGGAGGTGGGGAGTGACAGGCCTCATTTGGCAACACAATTTAGTCTCCTACACTGTGGTTTGATTAAGTTTGGGGCCCAAACGCAAGTTTCCGGAATGTGCCATCATTTAGATGCCAAAATAAACGGAGGTTTGGAGGCCCCCAAATCTTGTGAATCTGGGGTTTGGGAAGATCCAGTTTGGCTAGATTTTTACGAAGTGAGAGACATAGAAAAATAGACTATGTTGCCAAACAATCAAGCCAAAGAAAACCCCAGTTTCAGACACCAAGGTTTGCATGGATACAAACATAGGTGTTGTTTTAGTTAAACAATATCCCAGTTTCACAACCTCAGTTGCCAAACTAGGCATCAGTAGTATCCGATGAAAACTATGAAAACTGACTTTTATCATTGTAACATTTATTATCCGAAAATGAATTGCCATGTGGATAACTGGGTAATAAAACTCGGTGCAGTGAATAATCAACTATTGACTTTATTCTAAATTACCAAAAAATGAAAGAATTTTTAACACAATACAGAGCAACTGTGATAAAACATAGGTGTATAGGTCCTATATATTACTTCTGGAGCATTTAAGGCTCTTCTTGAAGCAAGCGAGAAAAGCCCTGTGGTGTAATGCATTTTGCACCATGGGAAATTGTATAAGCTCCATATACTTGCTTACGCCATTTTAAATCAAAGGTAACCATTGCCTGCTATTCTTAATGAAACAAATAATTTGATACAATGTACTCGGAAATATGAAGGGGTGTTTCACAAGTGATAGAAACCAACTTGCACTAATTTCTAGTTATCACAAAGATGTGTCCTTGCCATGACAGCTATAAGTAAATAGTTTGCATTTATGCAAAGACAAGTGCAAAATATTTTTCATTAGCAAAAAATCATCCAGATCAAATAAACGGGATGCAGCAAACATAATAGAGACATGCAAGTGGATAGTTCATTAACTAAAGTCATCATATGGACATGTCAAATAGGTTCATTTGCATGAAATATCATGCCTTGATGTAGATGATAAAAAACAGGATTGCACTTTTGCATCGATGAACACTAATGGCTTTAAGTAATAACAAAGAGCAGCAAAATATGCAAAATAATAACAAAGAGCAGCAAAATAAGCAAAGTATAGACATTGTTAAGCTACTCTCCCCTGAAGTAAGACATTCAAGTTTTGAGATAAGGCCATTGTCAGTCACCTAGGCAATGAAAAAAATATCTCAAACAAAAATATAAATTTTGCTTTCTATCTATTACGAAAGCTTAACCTAACTTGAGCAGTTTAATGTCAAAGCCAAGTACAAATGTTCTGTTAAACATGAAAAACATGACAACGATAATCTACTGTGAAATATTTAGATATGGAGGCATGAATGCATGTATACATACATATGAGAATAATGGATATGTGATGTCAACGTAGGATACAATATAACTTTTTGTAACAATCTGATGGAGGCTCAAATAGGCTTGGGTTCACTTCGAATTTGGTGTGTTGGGATTTTAGTGTGCGTATATCAATCTTTAAAAAATCAAATATTGAAAAACACACACACACCCATGGATTTGTTTTGCTGAAACATGAAATTTTTTACACTAATATCACTAATCATTATACACACACACACCTGATATGATTAAGGGTTTTTTTGGCTATAAGGGTAGATCTATAATTGTGGGTAAAACCGGTAGGTCAGTGGTATTATGGTAATTTAGGGGCGACGGCTCAAGAAGAGTTTTATTATAAATAAAGGGGAAATCTAGAGAGAGGTGCATATTGAGTATTGAGAAGAATAGGGTATATCCCTTTAGATCTAGTAGAAGATTTAAGCTTTATCTCTCGAATCAAAGCTAAGAGAGGTGTCCACCTCTCAAAAGTGGCCAACTTTATCCTTGTATTTTAGTTTTATGCAACAAAAATACCTCCTTTCTTTCCCAACTCTCTTTCCAAGCCATAAAAATTCCTCCTTTCATATAAAAATCCCATTTTTCACCCCCAAAACCCCATAAAATCATATTTTTATCCTAATTTCAGATCTGGATCACATCAAATTGGTATCAGAGTGTAAGAGTGTACGATCCATGGTGACCACGAGAGCTAAGGATATGATCGACTCATTGAAGAAGAAAATGGAGAAGTTTGGAGGTGAGATCCAAGGGATCAAGGACGTAGAAGATCAATTGGATCGAAAATTCACGCAACTCATGGAAGCCATCAATCAAAAATTTGATGCATTCTCCAAGGAGATGGATTCAAATCAGGCCGAAATCTAGATCCGGAGAAAAAGAAGAGGACTTTGGCGAAGAGGAATGAGAAAGTTGATCCTTTTCGCGAAGAGATTCTCTCGGATGCAGATCTGGTGACGGACGACGAGGATCACGACTTCAATGGAGGCGAGGAGGCGCGACAAGCTGTTCCAGGGGGCAAACGGGATACTGGAACAATTCGGCAGACCCCAATGTACTCGGCAAGCCCTGGCGGCCCGCCAGAGGCTACGCGTGCCCCTGGCAGCCCGCCAGGGGTTCGTCGAGCCTTGGCAAGCCCGCTAGGGGGCTCACAGCCCTTTGGAGAACCGCCAGGGCAACCATGGGCCATCCTGGGCCCCTATCGGCCCTCCAGGGTGTTGGGCTATAGCCACAGGGCCCTCGGGCCCAATTTGAGCACCAAGCGATACCGCGGAGGAGGATGGAGCATCGCGACGGCTTTGGCGATGGGTTTGAGGGCCCCTGAAAGGATTTTGGTGCCGATTTCTATGGAGGAAGACCCCCAAGGCATAGTGCAGAGCTTGACGACTACCGTAGCCTTCTTCTGAACGTCTTTGGAGGCGGTGGAGAGCAATCATACCCATTTGACCCAGGAGGAGATGATCATGTTAAAATAGCATGTCCATGCACTTCACGCACCACCTTGAGGACAATGTAGTTTTTTGGAGTGGAGTAATGATATGATTAAGATTTTTTGGCTAAAGGGCAGATCTGTAATTATGGGTAAAAACCATATGTCATGTGTATTATGGTAATTTAGGGGCGATGGCTCAAGAAGAGTTTTATTATAAATAAAGGAGGAGATCTAGAGAGATGAACATGTTGAGTATCAAGAAGAATAGGGTATACCCCCTTCGATCTAGTGGGAGATTTAAGTTTTATCTCGAATCAGAAGTAGGAGAGCGGGCCACCTCTCGAAAGTGGCCAACTTTATCATTGTATTTCAGGTTTGTTTCAGTTTTATGCAATAAAAATACCTCCTTTCTTCCTCAAATCTCTTCCCAAGCCATAAAAATTCCGCCTTTCCGATAAAAATCCCAGTTTTAAGCCAAAAACCCCATAAAATCATATTTTTATCCTAATTCCAGATCCAGGTTGCATCAACACCATTCATGTTGATATTCATATACTAAAATCCAAATATATCATAACTTTGAGTGAACCCCAAACTATTTATTACAGATTTAGGCATGAGAAAATGTTCCATTATCGTAAAGCCGCTCAATTTTTAATTAGATGATGCATGTGTAAAGAATATGGAAACCATAAGATTTTTGATTTGCCTATATTTTAGGATGTACAAATTAATAGGAACGATGTTGATCATCGAAGATAGAAGTTAAAAAGTTGAATTTTTGAGGACTCGTGTAATGTGTGTGTGTTTGTGTTTGTGTGTACGTAAATATGTGTGCGCGCGTGCGTTTTCGGTTAAGTATTGAATATTATTTGACCGAAATATTTAAACATGCTAACTTAAACTACAAGAGGAATAGAGAACACAGTAGAGGATCTTGTCACAAAAAAGTATTGATCTTTAAAGAAACTGCAACGATATAAGGCAAAATCACTAACCTTGAGCAACTTGCGAATGATAGGAATCCTATTGAAGTTACCACGATTTTGCTTCATTATATTGTGTAGCATTTGCAATCCTACAGAACAAAAAATGGAAACAGAAGACATTTTTTCACGTAATAACATTATGTCATTTCTTTTATGGACTGCAAAAAATGACCAGATGCCCTTAAAATGCTATAATACCATTTTTGTTGATTATATCCACCAAAACCTTCCGAGACTTGGTCTTCAAAATAGCATCAAGAATCAATGAAAGATCTCGAGAACTGATAGAGAATGAAAAAGGGGGTCAAAAAGTAGGTTTGTCAAAGTTAACATACAATGATAATGGAAAAATGCAATGGCCAACTAAAGAATTCTGGTACAACCTCTGGGATACACAGCCTCTAACATCCCCTTCTGCAGCAGTTACAAAAAGAAGCCTCAAATAGCCTCTTGTTGCATCCTAATCAAAGAAGAATGTAGAAATGTCAGAAGATGACATATATTGATGAAATAAAGTGGACCTATGAAATATGAGTAGCTGTGCTTGGCATATCACTAAAGTAAAACAACCAGGAAACATGTACCAACAGTAATATGACTTGAAAATTTGTGATGCATAGTCATAAATAAGAACAAGCAGGGTCTCACATAAAGAGAAAGGTATTATGATGAGCAGGGAAGCAAAGAACATGTACATGAATAAAGTGAATTTAGACAAACTTAAATGGTAAAATTACTCGGAACTAAACTATAGTAGCCAAAAAAGACCGACGTGGAAATAACCAGGAGGATCAGTACAGAGACCACAGAAACATTAGTGAAGTAATAAATGCAACTTCAACTAGAAGTGTAGCTATTCCATATAACACCAAGAGTGTTGAAATAATATTTAAAGAGGTGTATATTAAAAGAGGTGGACGCCACTCATTGAACATAAGAAGGCTCGATAGAAGATAAATTCACAGATTCTTCTTTCTTCTCACAAAAAAATTGGTTGATAATAGAAAACAGAGTGCTATATTTTTGTTGTTGTAACTACTGCTTCTGCTGATTTTATTGGAGTAGAATAAAGAATGATGACTTTGAGAATTACCAAGCAAAAGAATAAATGTTACATATAAATGGTACATATGTTAAACGTTGCTTCTCTGAAGGGTATATGTTTAGAATTAACTAGCAAATGATACTATTATTTGTTTTGCTTGTTAATGATTGATACTCTTTCTCATATAAATAAGGAATATAGACGCTGGATGGAGTTGACTTTGACCTAAAAGAAATTGGTACTAAATCTAGTACATATAACAATGTTAAACAATTAAAAGGGGTAGTTAATCATCAAAGCTCAACAACATTGACAATGGGACAATACATTTGATCCATGCTTACCATATTAGGGACAATCAATACTATAAGAAACAAGTTTTTGTAAATTTTAAAAGAATTGCATTCCATATTAAGAAAGTTTGTGCAGGGGCAGGTACTTACTTTTTGCTTGCTAATTCCACCATCTATATCTAACAACTCGTTGAGTTTTCCTTCAACTGCATAAACAAGGTGGATATGTATAATAAGAAAAAAAAGGTGTGTGCAACCCATAGAGCTGGCATCAAGAAAAAATGTGTTCATACCTCCTTCAGAGTGGCCACTACCTGGTGTCAATATTTTGGTTTTCTGAGCGACCAAATTTTTGACACCTGACCTGCCCCTTTTAATTGTGCCCATTAGACGAGATGATTTGGTAATAGAATGAGGTTTAGCTGTAGTTGGCTTCTCTTCGAATAAGTTAGGCATTGACTTCTTGCTACTTAGAACTGAATCTGATGGAGCTTCATCTGTACTAGTTGAAGCTTGTAAAGAAGTCTCTTGCATCTGGATGTCAGATATCGGTTTGCATATGTTTTGTTCGGCTTGGACATTATTCACACTTTGTTGTGTATCCACTAATGGTTGAATGCCAGATACTGGCCTAAAGATACTATTTTCAGATTGAATAAATTCTATACTTTGCACAGAAACGTCCAACGGATTAACTTCATGAGGAGTCCTGCAGATATCATCCTTGATTTTTAAACAAACCTCAGTTGCAGGTGTGCACGTGTCAATAATTTCTTTCCTCTCTATAAATCTCTCTTTATGTTTAGCAATCTTCACATCGTTTGTATTAGACATGGAATCATTCAGATCTAGTTCCCTTAGACCATTTTCACGGATAATCACATGTTCAATATCCTCTTCATCAGAATCACCTTGGACAATAATTTCAGAGTTCAATGGATCGCCACCAATATACCCACGGCATTCAGAAGAACCACAGACGCATTTTTTTGCAGCAGCACCAACTACCCGCACATAGTTGTAATCAAATGTTACCTCCTCACCCTAGGGCACAATAAAGAATTATCATTAATATAAAAGTATCTGTGTTGGCAAATTAAGAAAAGAAAGCAAACGATTAGTGCAAAGCATATCTCAGCAAATAAGATAGAACAAAACCAGTATGCAATGATTTCATGAGATAGTAGGTAGCGGAGAATACCGACATTGGAAGTTTATTGTATTTCAGCGGTAAGAGGGGTAGGTCCATCAGAAAGGAAATAAGCACAAAAACTTAGATGGATATTGCTAATATGCTTGAAAGCGAAATTGAATCAAAGAGAATAACCTTATTTGAGTAATGAGTCTTAACATATTTAACCATGTGTCCCCCTATTATTTTAATCGATGTGGGACTAAACACACTCTCTTATTCCTTTGTCATACCATCACTTTAATTACTCAGAAAGATGCAAGACATGAATCGTAACAAATCTTCACATTTACACACATCTGCACTTGCCCAACCAATACTTGATATTAGATAAGCATTCGCTCAACCAATACTTGATATTAGATAGTATCTCAACAGAACTTCACAAACAAACTAGATCGCACCTAGAGCTAAAGCGCGACAACACATGAACTTTGCAAACAAATCAAAACGCAACATGTGACGAATCGGAGCAAACCTGCTGCCAAAATGTGATAACACATGCAACAAGATATTAATGTCTAGGGGCTCCACCTCACACACAAACAACATGTAGACGAAGTCTCGAAGCAAGCAACACGTTGAGGATGCTCCACCTCAAGCCCAAATGACATGCGTAAATAAAATCTCAAAGCAATCAAACAAGCATCTTTGAAAAAGGCCTATCGGACCATGAGATCTGATATCAATTTGTAAGGGTATGTCCATCAAAAAGGAACTAGATCCACGAACTTAGATGAATGTAATTAATATACTTGAAACTCATGCAATAAGACAAACCCTATTTGAGTCAATGAGTCCTAACATATTCCATCACATATCCATTTTATAATTTAACCGACATGTGACTAAATCAATTCTCTAATTCACTTGCCATTTCACCGCTTTAATTACTTAGAATGATGCAAAACAATCCTAACATGAGCTCTATGGAAGAATAGAAATATATCATGTGGCACATCCACTATGACCATGCATCACTTAATGCAGAAAATTTATCAACCAAAACATGCTTCCCTAAATCTAATGCAAAGTGAGTCATTGCTGAAGCACAAATTATGATAAAACATGAAAACATACAATGCTTCACCGACATTATAGCTGGTAGAATCGGAGTGAGTTGGAGGTGTGATATAAGAGAAGTAAAATACATTCCTACGAAACAGAACAACACGTGAAGCACAAGAAATTTTGACTTGTACCATCTTGCTTGCTTGACAAATGACTGCCAATTAACAGGATGATTTATAATTTGCTATAATCATATTTGTGTTATATGTATTCGATCTTTGGTAAGTAGACAGGGTTAAACAACTATGATGTGCATTAATCAACTGCTCAAAAATTAGCGCTACAGGCAACGGCAAGCCTCAACCTACCAATGCCATTTTTTATAATGTTTGCAAAATACCATCTAAAGCTGGGAAGTCGCAAGAATCGAGTTGTCAATGCATATTTTTTTACTTGAGCTTATAATACACAATCATTCCATATGCATCATACGCACAGTCAGATGTGCAAAAATATGGGAATGGAACGTGTATCAAAATGGTACAAGAAAACATGAGGTGAGTTCACACACTCTAATGGGTTAGAACACACCAAGACATAAACTTACTTGTCCATGGCTTATTATACATCATAAAATTAAGTTATCTGTGTGCAACCCTTTTATTTCAATAGATATTGATTATACGGCTTCTAAATAACACACAATTTATGGCAACTCTATCATCCTAAAATTTGAAAACATGAGGTGAGTTCACACACTCTAATGGGTTAGAACACACCATGACATAAACTTACTTGTCCATGGCTCATTATACATCATAAAATTAAGTTATCTGTGTGCAACCCTTTTATTTCAAAAGATATTGATTATACTGCTTCTAAATAACACAAAATTTATGGCAACTCTATCATCCTAAAATTTGAAAACAAGAGGCACCTACAAACGTACCCTAAGCTGCACTGTTTAACAACTCTACAAAATTGAGATAAGAAGATGCAAAACAAACAATGAACAGTGGAAGACAAACTACCAGATATAGCAGTTCATTCATTTAAAACAAAGAGGAATCATGCTGGCAAATTGTAATCATTACCTTCTTGATATCCCTGATCGCAAATAGTCCTATACAAACTTCTCCATTTACCATCCACTGCATTATACAAAAGGTTCAAGATAAAATCACAGATGTAATGCCATAGAGTAAATCATCTGCAGAATATACATGTACAATTAATGAGATCTACAACTGGCTCAAAAGCTTCGTTAAAAAATATGAACACATGTAACTCCAGATATCAGAATTACAACCAACTCAGCACATTCACAAGAAAGACTAATGGCTTGAATGCAAATAAATTTTAGTTCAATGGATTCATTTTTCTTTCTTATAACATTTGGAAGGATGTTGTCATCACCATAGCAGTCTGAAGGGATATAGAAATTTTCATATAAATAACTCTAAAATTGGGCAAACCCTTCTTTTGCTGTTGAGGTATTGGGGATGACAGTTGTAGTGTTCTCACTACTATCAGGCCACCCTTTCTCATCTCAACAAAAGGGTAGCCATGGTCTACAAAACTAAGTTAGGAAAGCTACAATTCCCGTGTACATTCTCACCCTGATATAAATCACCTAAAACTAGTGCTAACTTCATAGCCATGGCAGCTACAAGAAAAATGATCTTAATATAAATCCTGAAGGCCAGTTGGGAGCATTGATGCTTATGTCATCAATTATGTGAGTTTTAAGGTCATGCAATTGGAGAAGCCTCGCAAAGCCCCTCTGGCAATGAGGGATGATACAAAGTTTGCCATATAGAATTTCCATCCAACATTAGGACTCGTATGACCATATTGGAATTATATTCCATGGATTGATAAACATAGGGAACACAATGTTATTATCATTCCAAAAGGGCATAGAAATATTCATATGATACTTTTTTAGAATTAGCAGAATAGTACAGAAGTTATATACGGCATATTTTCATTTTTTTACGGTGTATTAACTTATGAAGACATAAATGGTTCCCTTGCCTCAAACTATTCTTACAGAGGAACTCCCCTTCCTTTTGTTTTAGTTATTAATGTCTTCAGTAGGATTCTCAATTTAGGTAAACGTCAGGATTGATTGCTTGTTTGGGTCCTTCTAGTTATGAATTTATCAATCTTCAATTTGGTCATGACACTATTCTTTTCTAGGTTACCAATCCACTTAAGCTTCGTAATCTTAAATTTCTTTGTTATCTCTTTGAGAATATGTCTGGCCTCAGGATTAACTTCCGAAAATTATGCTATTTGGTTGGAAGGTTCTTCTTCTAAACAAATAGTTGTAGCTTCTTGTTTTAATTGTAATGTATGTTTCTTTCTTATTACTTATTTGGGTATGCCTCTCAGACCTGGTAAGTTGCTTCGGTCAGATCGGCAATCTGTGATTGAAAGGACTGAACCTAAGTTAGCTTAATGAAAAGGTACTTCTTTGTCCAAAACAGATAGCTTAGTTCCAGTTAATTCTGTCATTTCTACTTTCCCTTCTTATCTCATGTCCTATGACCTTTCAAATTAGGTCATTGCTAGGAGTGACAAAATCTGTAAGGCTTTTTTGTCTTGTTGCTCCTTGGTGGATTGTATTGAATGTCTTTGTAATTGGAAGTTTATCTGTAAATCTAAGGGCCAATGAGGTCTTGGCATTCTCAACCTTCAGGAACAAATATGGCTCTCTTGGCAAATGATTGTGGTCTTCTTTCACCAAACCCAATTTAGATTGGGTTTAATCTTTGAAATCTATATTTTTTGGGGGAAGGCGTAGAATTGATTGCTTAGATGGTCATACTTTGCTTGGTGCCGCTACATTTTGGAAAGTGGTTTGAAGTTTTGTGAGAGATTTAACTATTGCGTTAAATTACGTTAGGGTGAAGGTAGAAATGTGAGATTCTGGTCGAACTTATGGATTGGTATTACTACTTTAGTAGTGGCCTAACCATATATTGCTATTTTAGCTAGTGAGCATGAGGCTTTTGTCTTTTCTCAATATACTAAGATTGCAAGGTCTATAGATTGGAGTATTTAAGTATCGTAAAGATGTGGTTACTTCCTTAGTTTCTACTTAGTTCCTACTTTGGTAGATTTAATCTGCTTGTTGAATTCTTATAGCTGGTCTGATCATGATGCATATACCTAGCACTGGTCTTCCTCCGTCATTTTTCTCTTAACTCTTATTAAAAATTTCTTAATTTTAATGGTGCTCATGCTGAGTGGAGTAGAATTATATTAAAGAATATTGCCACTTTCAATGTTCATCTCCTTATGTGGTTAGTTGTGAAAAATCAAATTGCTCTTCGTTCTCATTGTATTTTTGAAAGTCTTACTCTGAAACTGCTTATCATTTGTTTGTTTCTTATCTTGCTACTATAGTTGTTATCAAGAAATTATCTATTGTTTAAGACTAAACATCTATTTCTTCTTGGTGGACATTGTAGAGAAAAAAGAAAATTAGAGTTAGGCCTCATTTACTTTGAGATAGCTTTAATGTCCTTTATTAGAGTTATTTAGATTGAGAGTAATAATCATATTTTAACAATTGTAATCTCTTTTCATCCTTTACTTGATTTTGTTTTGCTTTTTGTTGATTTTTAGATATTAAATATACCTTCATTATAAACTCAAAATGGTCTCATCCTAGCTTGCCAATTCAAGGAAGCATTCTCATTTGCCTCGTTATACTGGTTCTGTTGATGGCTTGTTTTTGGCATGGCTTGTTTTTGGCTGATGTTGATGTTGATTCTGTTGATAGCTCTTCTCTGGCTGATGTTGTTGGGTCTGTCGATGATTCTTCTTTTGTGGTTGTAGCTTCTAACGCTTTGGTGGTCAATCCTAAATTTATTTAGCTGTTCGGTTGGGAGTATACTACTTTGTTTAAGTAGGTTAAGTTTTGTTCTGATTTTTTATTGTGTTAAAAGTAAAATGTAATAGTTTAGAATTAGCTTAGAAATAAGAATTATAATATTTGATTTTATAATTTTGGTCAAAAAAGTATCAAACATGAGTTGTACTTGCAACTGTATTTGCACTGTATTATTATTATTTATAACATTACTAATACCTTGATTGGAGATGTAACCTTTATTTTTGAATAATATTTTTTCTATTTTTAAATCATGATATCAAAGCCACAATTTAATTTTCTTTCCAGTTCACTTTTCTACTTCTTAACTACATTGATCTTTGATTTTAAAAATAATCTTTGTCTTTTTCAATCCAAAATTCCTAACCCTCATCTTAGATCCCAAAACATTAGCCCTAAATTTTGATTCTCTCTTCCCTAAAAAAGTTATTGTAGCATACATTACCAGATACCGTGACACTACTAGATACCGTGACACTATTGTAGCATTACAATACTAGGTAAAAAGCAAGAAAAAAGAAAACAAAATTATGTGTTCATGAATTGTCGATATTAGAACGTGCTAGTGGTATTAACTGTCTTTGATTGAAAGTCGCCTTTAATCAAGATTTATCATTAATCATTGCTGGTTGTCATTGATGACTTGTCATTGCTTCATTAACAATTCATTAATAATCGTTAAGTCGGTATAAGTTGTCGTTGGTTGGCAATGGAAAATTAATATTGATTGTCGATATTGAGACATTGGTTGAAAGTTATTGTAGGTGATGTTGTTAAGTCATTGTTGTCGGTTGCTTGAAAGTGAACATTGCTTGAAAGTTTCATTAGTTATTGGTTGTTGGTTAAAATTTATGTGTTATCGTTAGCGTTCAAGGATTTTTGTTGGTTGGTTAAAAGTTATGTTACTTGGAAGTAGTCGTTGGTGGTTGTTAGTCGGTTGAAAATTTCGTTGGAAGTTACCGTTAAGTTTAGTTTGCTTTTTAAGAATTTGGTTGGCTTTAATTTGTTTTTGATATCTTGCCGTTTGGATGCTCTTTAGAAATTCTGTTTTTGTGATATTGGTTTGAATTTTTTAAGTATGAAGTTTGAAGAGCAAGTTAGTATTGTGAGTTCGGATCAGCGAGAGTTTAATATTTGAAATCTAGAAATAAAAATTAGTTTTCAGGCATTTGTTTTTTCAGAAATTCGGGCTGATTCAGTTTGGTTTGAGTATGGATTTTAAAATTTTGGTTTGTTCTAGTATTTAGTTTTGGAAAATGAATTTGGCTTTTGAAGAATTCGTCTGCTTTGGCTTTTAGGAGTTTGTTTGGGTTGATTTTTAGAATTTGGTCCGATAACAAAGTTGATATATAGTGGTCATGATCAAGGTAGCTACCGCAATGGAGATTTTGCACGTGAAGTTAGCCAATTTGAAAATCAAGATACCACAGTTGAAGAATTACATCTATTTCTAAGAATTTAAGGGATCGGATTCTCGAGTGAGTTCATATGGTTGGTTTGGAAGCTTCATATGGACGGTTCCGTAACTTCAAACTGCAGTTCAACGGTTTTAAACGGTTGGATTAGCACATTTAGATGAACATTCAACAATTTTAGGAGCAGTTTCAGGAGACTCAGATTCATGATTATTGACATAAGATGTGAAAAGTTTTAGATTAACTTATTCATGACATGGTGTGTATGTAAGCTCTAACTTAAGGGATATTGTTAAGAAATAATATATAATAGTCTAGAATTGGTTTAGAGATAGGAATTATAGTTTTTTAGTTTCAAAAAGGTAACCAAACAAGGAGTCAAACATGAGTTGTACTTCTAATTGTATTCGTATTGTATTTTCCTATATAAACAACATCAACATCTCAATTTGAGGTACAACCTTTATTTTAAATAATATTTTTTCGATTTTTATTTTCATCATAGTGTAACTCACTGTATTTTGTGAAGGGAATTTTGGTAAATGTGATGATAGTTCAATTGTACTACTGTCTTTGTTTAACTTTCGTCTTGTGTATGATATGGACAGTGTATAACATATGAGAGATATCATTCATACAAGACGATAAGACGCATTTTCCTGCACACAGTGTATTGTCTTATATGCCCCATGTGGAGAAGAATGTGTTACATCATCATTATATATAAGAGACCTCTAATAAGTCATATGAGACCTATTATATATGGTGATGTTCATGTGCAAAAATTTCGCATAGGAATGCCGTGCAAAATGATTTTTATGTTTAAATTTTTTTCAAAATATTTAGTATTTAATCCATGCATATATATATCCCAATAAAAAATATGGGTGACACCAAGGGAGATTTGACCTTCAATAAAACCGTTACAAATTCAATAGTTTCAAAATAATAAAACACCCTCTACATATTCGATCGATGTGCAAATGGGGGGATATTTTTTGATTTTTGGCTTAAGGGTATATGATGTGTACATAACATCCAACTATTTAGATTTAGATAAAACATCAAAAACATCGTTTTTTTCTCACGTTGTTTGTGCGTGGAAGTTGTTTGCATCAAGCTTTTATGTCTCGGTTTCGGTCACGGTATCGCTCTGTCCAAAATGTAGGTTTCGGTTTTGGTATCGCCCGTTTCGATGATTTCGGAAGCAAGTTTCAGTTTCGTCTGTGTCCTCCGTATCGGTAGTTTGGTTTTGGTATCGGTTTCAGTTTCGGAGATACTTTAAATATGTATATACTATATACAGTATACACAGTGACGTAGTACATACAGTTACACTGTATTATTTTCTGTATTTTTCGGTATTTTCGGTATTTTTCTGTATTTAGCAGTTATAAACTATAGCTAAGTATGAAATACAGCTAAAGTTCATGAAATACCTCTAAAGATCTGCATGTGTGGTATTTTTTTGTATTTTCCGGTATTTTTCTGTATTTCTGTATTTTTCTATATTTTTTGTATTTCTGTATTTTTCGGTATTTTTCCTATATTTTTCTATATTTTTGTATTTTTCATGTATTTTTCTGTTCACACTTCACATTACTCATTTGTAACAAAAATGAACTAATTAATAGATATAAAAGAACAATAAAAATTGATGAGTCATATTTATGGCATCATAATACAACTGAAAAAATTCACCAAAAGGTACAAAAATGAAGAAAATAAATAAAACGATACAAAAATCGCATTCAAAGTTCTCATCATCCAGCTGTGGTGCATGGTAGTATGGAGGATAGGAACACTGCACCTGTTCCGGCCCTAAAAATGATATCATCATGTTATCACATGCTGAGAGCCGGCTTGGCTCGATGAAAGGCGTGTCATGAGACTCATGACAGCCTTGACTGCCGGATTGCTCACTCACGTTCGAACCGTACATGTATTGACTACCATAATCTGCATAGATATCAGAGTGTCTGTACAGTGCAAAATAACCGCCATGACTGCATGAGTATCCACCGGAATATGATTCATGAATGGCAGGAATATCATAACCTCTATAATAATCAGAAGGACGTTGATACCTTTGATATTCAGAGTGTGTGCCGTAGGTATCGTCCCACCATTCTTCACTTTGATGCTGCCTACCATGATCTCTATACCCATGTGAATGTGGTGTATCATATGCATGGTCCCCACGTCTCTCAATAGGACGCACATATGCCGACGTCCCACGTAGGACCTTGGTCATCGGGAGACGAAGCATCATCCTATCGTGCCGAGCCTGAGTGTGTGCTTTCTTTCGCTTGTACGTGATATTCGCTGAGGCGTGACTTGGTCGCGGCTGGTTGCTTCTTATACATTCTACTTCCGCAAGCGCCTCGTTCACTCAAAGATTATCTCTGTCATCGAGCACTCTGACCGTCCTTCTCGCTCCTTCTCGCATGTCTTTATCTCAGTCTCATATTATAATACACATAGACCAGCTTTTTAAGGTGTTCCATCGGTAGCATGTTCCTGGTCTTAGTGTGAATAAGTAAGAAGGTGATCCAGTTTCGTTCATATTTGGAAGAAGATGTCGTTTGGCTCAAAACACTGACAGCTAACCGTGTAAGAGTTGGAGCTTGCTCTGTCCCAACGCTTAACTACCATTGAGCTGCAAAAAGTTTCATTGGTCAAAAAAGATGGATCGTTTTATGAGTAACATATAGAAATCTAAGATCCTTATAGATACCTAGAGTGTCCATTTCTATCGCCATTTTCGCCTTATTGGAGCTGAAATAACCAACTCGCATCTTATAGGCCTCCAGCTACAATTATCAATCATAATTTTGAAATGTGAACAACTAAATCGAATCATATATCAAAATAAAAATATCAGAATTCCATTTACCTTTCTGTGTCAATTTGCTTCGAGATATCTGGTTCCAGCCTCTCGATCACGCGTCTAAGTTCAACCAGCACCTCATTGTCGTTTGGTACATTGGAGGAGTACTGGAAACGAGGATTCGGAAAATAGCCTACAGCATGAATATCTTGATGTAACTGCTTATCCCATCTTTTGTCGATCATGTCCTACTATTTTCTGTATCCCCTTACAACATTCTTCCGATTTTCCTCTTTTACACAGTCCATGGCCTTGTAGAGATACCACATCTCGGCCTTATCATCGTTGTCGACCATTCGGAGAACCTTCACCATCGGCTCAAATACGGCGATGACATTAGAGATATCCAGCCAGTATTCATCGCCGTGAATCAGATCATACACGTGGTTCTATCTTTTGGTTTGAGCCTTGGAAAGTTCTCAGACCAGTCCCTTGAGGTGATCATTCTCGGAAGGTCATCTCGAGGCACGTACAGAGAGTCCAAAGCAATAAAGTGGGTCGCAAATCTTGTGATCGCGGGCCTGATCAACTCTTTTCCACCCGTCTCTTCTCATCAAGCTGAGCACACATCATTTGTTGTATAAGAATCATGTTACCATCTGACTTTGTGCGACGATATTTTTGACTTCTTTTGTCATGTCAGAAAATATCAAGTCGATACAATATATCGCACACGGGGTCTAATACAGATGTTTCTTTCGCATCAGCAGCTAACTTGTAGTTTATCTCGTTGTCGGTAACTACTTGGACTACTCTATGCTCCACAATTAAATCTACATATTTATCCATAAGATAAAATATGTAAGAAGCATTATGGAATTGGTCGGTAGCATCCACAGAGTCCAGGAATACCGTCCCGTGGGTCGAATACACAAGAAAGTTAATAATCTTCTTTCTGTTTTGTGTTGTCCAGCCGTCGCACATTAATGTGCAACCGTACTCATTCCACTGAACACAAAAAGTTTCTACATATTTTTTGATCTCTTCATACTCATGTCTAAATATGTGTGTGACAGCTCCCAAGCAGTGGGTGGAGCAACGACATGTCCCGATTCCGCAATAGCATCCATCATAGGCTTGTAATATGGGCTATTGGTCACATTGTATAGGATGTGGTTAAAGTAGAAAAATTTGGCCATAGTTCAGCCAACATAGGATATGGCAGTCTTTATGAAGCTATTCTTTATGGTTGACGGGGATTTACCTATCTTCGTCAAATAAAAAGGGTCAGCACCGGGTCTAAAAGCACTGGCTGGTCTATCGGTTGGTTCAACATCGCGAGCAGAACCGCACACAAACATACCAGCCATTCGGCCGACAGACTACCCGATCTTGCTAGCCAAAAGGCTCCAGACCCAGACGACACTGCTCACATCCTACTGCCCTCAAGTCTAATATCTTCTTGGGCAGGTTCTTGCCTGCTTTTTCTAAAAGCTCTTCTAAGGTCTCTCGCCTCCTCGGTGTCATTCTCATACTCATCTGAGTCATCTGATATTTTCCACGTATGTCTTGCCCTTATCTCCTCCTCGATCCTCTGCGTCTCAAATCTGGCATATATCCTTTCTTTCTTCTTCTCAAATACGTGTACTCTCATCTCTGCACGCACTTATTTTGATACCTCGAGGCATGTCTATACATCTCCAGTAATTCTAGCCAAGTGTTTCTTAAGGCGAGACATGTCTCTATACATTTCTTTACGGCAATAGTTACACCTTATATGTCTATGGTTATCTCTGATCATTTTACAATGAGACCACCCAATATCCACCATCTTCGGCTTTAAAGTTTTTCGAGACATTTTAATTACTGCAACATATAACAAAGGAAAATTTGTAGTTAAAAGACACTATTTTAAATAATTTCTAACCTCATTTTTTACAATTTAAATTCTTATTACTATGCCTTTTTATTACTATTCTTTACCGTATTTGAATAGATATAATCGACGACGTCATATTATAATAATAGGCATTCTAGTTTGGGCCTGTCGAACACGGCCAGGCAGTTTTGGCTAGTTAGGATCACTATCCTCAGTCAGAGCTGGGTTGATCCAATCCTAATCAACTTCTCAGGAAGTTAAAATTATTATCACAAAACAATTTATGTTCCATAATAATTTAATTTATTAACGGCTACCCTAATAAGGTATTAGGAATCTGAACAATTATCACATAATTAACTTTGAGCATATCAGCATTAATCGAACAATAATTACACATAAGTATCACAGATCTATTCTAAATTATCACATAACAAAAGGGATCTAATTTTCAAAAATGCAAACATTTATAGTGCAAAATATAAAAAATTATATGAAAAATTTTAATTACTAAAATTATGATATTTGTTTAACCTATTTTTTTAGTTTCCAACTTTAATTTATTTCGTATTTTAAGTCTTAAGTATTTTAGTAATTTAGTAATGTATGTATTTCTAACCACTTTTTATTAAGAAATTTTGTATTTTTAGTATTTAAGAGTTATTACTTATTAGCATTTTTAGTGGAACCTTTCTAGTATCTAGTACCTATAAAATTTAGTATTGCTTGAGTGTTTTAAGTATTTCTATTGTACATTTCTAATCTATTTTTAAAATTTCTAACCTATTTTTACTAGAAGTTTTTGTATTTTTAGTATTTAATATTTAATATTTAATATTTAATATTTACTTAATTACTTGTATATATTTTTACGAATATCATTATTTCTTTAGTATTGATTAGTACTTATAAAGTATTTTTCTAAGTTTTAACCTTTTAATTTTTAGTATTTCTTTAGTGTTACAGTATTTCTTTAATTTTTTAGTATTTTAAGTAGTACCTAGCATGTATTAGTATTTGTGAGAGAATCTAAGAATTATTAAAAATAATAACTAAAAATGCCTATTATTAAAGTGTGTAACATCGATTAAATTTAGGTTCCCTTTTTCTAGTTAATCCTAATTAACTGGCGTATCCTAAAACTAACCTATTTTTACTATGAATTTAAGTATTTATAGTATTTAATATTTTCTAGTATTTTTAGTAGTATTTTTAGTATTTTTAGTTCTACTTATATAATTTGTTAAAATTATTAGTATTTTTTAGTATTTCTTTAGTATAAAGCATGTAGCATTTATTAGTATTTTACTATTTTACTACTTATATTAATTTCTAACATTACTAGTATTTTATTAGTATTAGTTAATATTCTTAGTATTTTATGTATTATTGTACTATATCTTTAGTATTACTTTAATTATAAATACATCTGATATTCACAACCCACATTTTCCGCAAACAAACGCACTCGTTAATAGAAGACGGCAAACTTGGAAATAAAATTACCATAAAGTTGAATGTGAATAGTTATCCACTTGTATGTCCAAAAATGTTGCATTATTTACAGGTTTGCCATTCAATTTGTTTTAACTATAACATAGTTAATGGCAAACATGTAAATAATGTGAAACGTTCATATTGTTTTGTCATTAACCCTCTGTGAGTGCGGTCTGAAAATACGTTTGTCCTTTTTAGTTTAGATATTTACAAGTTTGTCATTCTATTCATTTCTTTGTCACCGAAGCAAATGGCAAACTTGTAGTTTAATGAAAATTTTTGGTTAATTCGTAATAGGTTTTAATTAGGTTTTAAATTAAAGAGTTAAAACTTAAATGTTTAAAACTCTAACCTCTTCCGGTGACTGCTCCTTCGAGGCGACGATGCACCTTCCTCTTCGACTTCGACTGCTCCTTCGAGGCGACGCTACCCCCTTCCTCTTCGACTTCAACTGCTCCTTCGAGGCGACACTGCCCCTTCGAGTCTCTGACGGCGACGCTACTCCTTCGAGTGCTCGCTGATCTTTAATTGCGACTTTCATTTAAGATCTCGCTGCTCCCCCCCCCAACCCCCAATTTTAGGGTTCGAAAGTTCGACGGTGCGCAGCAGCTCGGTCAGCTTCCACGGGGTACCGGCTCGGTCCAGCTTCCACGGGGTAGGTTGATGAGTAGGGCTCGATGCAGATTTTCAGTTGAGAGTGAAGATGGAGCTCAAGGCAGATTTTAAATTGTGTTGAGGTATGTTTTCTCTTCTCCCATCTCTTTTATAGACGTTTTGCTCCTACTTTTTCACTATCGAGTCACAAGAACGCAAATTTTTGTTTTTTGTTGTTTATCCACAAACGTTACTGTAATTTCACGGGTTTAGGGATTCACATGGCTTTTTCTGTGCTTTCATAGGGTTGTCTCTGTTTTCTTCTTCTTCCTTCATCGGAATTTTTAGTGTTGCCGGAACCCTAGGGTTCCGGCCAGTATCGCCCGATACTGGACGATACTGGCAGGAACCCTAGGGTTCCGCCCAAAACCGATTTCCATACATCAGTATCGGACCGGTATAGGGGCGATACTGGTCCAATACGGCCCATACCAGTTGGTATTGGCCGATACCTCAATTCATGGTTTGCATATGATCATTCATTCATATATATATATAGGCATACATACATACGTACATAGTTTATGGTTGGAGTTCGGTTCCATCCTATTGTCTCATAAAAAATGAAGATGTATAATTGATAATAACTATATAATTAGTCAAGTGACAGGAAATAAAATACCCAAAAACATAAAGTCAAACCTCAGTTGCCTGTTAGAGTATTTGCTTTCACAAATAGTGCAAGTTCACTCTTACCTTGTGTTTTAGTTTCAGTAATGCTTGCCCCAAGGCCCCCAACGATTATTTAAAAAAGCACGGGTAACCTTAATCACTAAGGAGAAATTTAACAAAACATGAGTGAAGGAAACATCTTCAGTCATCCCGTAGAGGGTATCGATTTGTTGTGGTTTGCCAGGCACATGAACTCCATCTTGTATGTATCAATTTTTTATAGTTAGTAACATTAGCTTCGTGACATGGGCATATATCTATATTGATATGGACTGGAGAGAGAATTTGATCTCAAACGACCGCACCTCACTCTCCATAATGGATCATGGAAGATTAGCATGCAGAAGCATGCAGAGAAAAGGTGTGGATTCTCCTGCATAGCACCGAAAAAACGAAAGCAGTCTGTCAAGAAAGAAATTTTCAGTGCCAGGTCCACAAAGCCACATCTCATCAACAAAAAATTAACACAAGCAGCAAAGTTGTGCCTAGCTTTGTTTAATTCATGCATGGATTGTTCAGTTCTCATTTGACAAACATAACCTACAAACAATCTGCATGAAGCTGACAAAAAATTAGTCACATTTCAGCATGCCCAATCCAGTGAATTTCTAAGGATCAGATATAAAACAAATATTATTTGTATAGAGAAGCGAAATAAAAAAAGACCATACCTTATCCCCCAAAAAAATTCACATTTCCTCAAAGAAGATTATGACAAAAAAAACAATCTAGAACAAAACTAAGATGATCAACAAACTTATATTCCAACCTGAAATACTTTCACCTTTTCGGTATGATAAATAATAAATAAAATAGTCTAAAATCAGGACATGGTCAACAAAGCATACATTCTATGCCGGTGCAAGAAAGAAACTAAATGGAAATACTGCACCTTTTCTGTGCGGCAGTTAGGCTCACAGCTGTGATTGATGTAACGCCCCAAATTTCCCTTTGCACATGCATCTATTACCTGAAATAAGCAACATCAATGTCCATCACTTGGACATACATCAATTTTCGCATAAAAGAAGCATGGCTTCCTGAAGTTTATCGATACTGAAGCCAGTCAAGCACGTGATTGAGAACATGTTTAGTCAGACAAAGTTCTGACGAAGGGCTCAACCAGATGTGTCCTAGCTTAGTATTAGGTTTGAATAAACTAAAGTAGCGATTTCCTTGTGGCTCATTAGCACAATGAGCATTTTTTAACTAAAGAAATCCATGTATGGCTTACATAAATAAGGCTACGAGATACCATAAAGATAATAATCCCGCATTTATTCTATCAAAGGAGAAGGCCCATTTTCTGGTTAGATGTTTAAAGCAATGTTAGGGAACTCGGTTTTGGTTTCGGTTTTGGTCTCTCTAAAAAGTCTTAGTTTCGACAAGTTTCAGTTTCGGATTTAATTATAATATATTTATGTGTGAATGAATATGCATTTGTAGCAATTTTTTAACCCAAGCCTAAACCCATAACCCAAACTCAAAACCAATCCCGTTACTAATATGCATGTTAACCCAAACCCCTAACCAGAGCCCATAACCCACACACATGCATTAAGTTCCCCAAGATACATAATACATAACCCAAGCCTAACAGCAAACCCACTGCTTCTTAGATTTTTCCACTCTCTTCTTTTTTTGGGCCAAATGGCCACGAGGCCCAGTAGTGTGATATTTATATCCCACCGCTTCTCTCCCTCACACGCACACACTCGTAATCTCAATCGAGATCGAAGGGGTGAATCTCTCAGCTACAATTTGATGCAACAACAAAGACGATGACTGATCTTCTTCACGCTACCCCTTGCAGTGATCAGATCACGTGGCTCATGTAAGACTCTCTCCCCCCAAAAAAAAAAATTCTTGTTTCGTTTTTAAGAATTTACGGAAGGATTTCTCTTAGATCATCATGAATGCATAGATTTCATTACAAATTTTGAATTTTTGATATCTTTGACGGTGATTGATTGAAACCAAGTTTTAAGACTCATTTCGTACTGATCACCGGCAAGACCGATACGAAATGACCAAAACTATATAGTTTCGACCGAAACCTTAAACCAGGATCTAAAGTTAGTCATCATTGTGATCACTTGACCCCAAAATGAACTGACATCTTTCTATCTGTCTGGTTTTAAGTCAGCACTCTCATCGGTGCAAGAGTTCCAATAGATAACAGTATTATAAGTATCATGAACAAGCTTATCCTTAAGGCACAAGGAATAAAGTTTGTATTTTATTTCAGGACTAGCGAATAACCGGTGTACACGTGCACATGGACTAAAAAACCAGTCGGAAAAGGGGGAAGAAGAAAATGTGTGGGTGTGTATGTGGGGAGGGTTCAAGGTAAAAAAATGCATAACCCGGGGTTGTATGTGCAAAATTCCCCACCCCATCTCTTATCCAATATCTCATGTCCAATTTCTCTTGTCCAATATCTCTTATCCAATTTCTCATGATAACATCCCTCTTTTATAATGTAGATGGTAAATTAAAAAAATCCAATCATGAAACTCCTACAAGCAACACCAATGAAACATTAATAAAAGAAAATTCCAAGAGATGTGCATCTCTCAGGCATTTTGTTAGTGGAATAAACAATGAAGCAAATTAGAAACTCCAAGCTACATACCTGCAACCATGGATTACTCTTTCTACATTTTAATTTGGCCGGTTCCATGATAAGTTAAGAAAAATACAACTGTTGCAAAAATTGCTGAAATTACTTGGGCATCATTTATACAGGTGGTAGCCTTTTCACTACAATGCCCAACAAGCTCACGGGAATATGTTTATGCAAGTGAAACAAGTACTAACTGAATGAGAATAAATACTCATAATGAACAGAAAAACCGGCTCTAATGTGAAGGAGAAAGTGGCAGGCCAAACCTCACCACCGTTCAATGTCATGAAGTAGAAATGCTTCTGACCTCTGGAAGCATAATACCTCTGCCGGGCTTCATAAGTAGTTAAATCAAGCACCTTAGCAATGAAGTAAAATAATACCATCAGTTTTGCAGACATGTAAATTGTAGTGTGAAAAATGCTAAAACAGGAAAACGCAACGCATCACAAAGCTAAAGATACTCGCATGATATTCACAAGTACATTATATTTCTGCATCTAATTCCAAACTTTTTTGCATATTCGTTAACTTTCCGACCTATGTAAACAGATGAAAAGAGAATTTAAAGCTACATAGGAAATACTTCACCTCCCCAACGTATTCAATGAGAAACTGCCCTTGAGATACATCTTGTTGCAACTGTAGACCATAGCCTTTCTTACCACAGGGGAACCACTTGAATTTGGCATATTTGCGTTTCTGGAACTGTATAAAGGATTCTTGTGTAAATGGATGCATGAAACTTGAAACACTATAAAGTTTAGGGAACAGATGATACCTGTTGGTTTGAACAAATATCCAGGCATGGGCAGGTTCCTTTAACACATTCTATGTTAAGCATCCGGTTCAAGCATTGATCTCCGCAACCCCTATGGCCATTAAGTGGAGGTTTACAGTGGCAAACCATAATCTACTCATTAAAAGAAAGAAGTTAGAAATTAAAAATGGGCAGACCAGTTTTATTATAAGCAAACCACATAGCATACAGTTATACAAGTAACTGGTGGCCCCTCATGTTCCCAAAAATATCTAATCTCTTTCAAGGAAGTGTGAAACTTGCGGGTGATTAACATGGGGACAATAAGGCTAATCATTGGAACACTGATGTAAGGATGATATAACCCATTGATCTGTTACTTTAGTTGAACGATAATGTTGTCTGATTGGCCGGCTAGGTGGCCACTTGTAATTGTCCTAATCCACTAATACAATTATGTATAGTAAAATTTTATTTTACAAAAAATTTCCGATATTTTTTCTATGATTTTCTCAAAAAAAT
Organism: Scilla litardierei; assembly: GCA_030789695.1. Classification (NCBI taxonomy): domain Eukaryota; kingdom Viridiplantae; phylum Streptophyta; class Magnoliopsida; order Asparagales; family Asparagaceae; genus Scilla; species Scilla litardierei. Next base: position 203,613,902 of record CM061133.1, read on the forward strand.
CTAAATTTTTATTTAATTATTGTTGGTTTAACCCAAACCCGTTTAAAACCCAAACCCAGCCCGTTTAACACCAACCCGAATCCAACCTGTTAACATCCCTAAATAAAATCAACCCAAACCCTAACCTAATTTACCACATTCTCACTTTCTCTCCTTCAGACGCAACGTCGTCGTCCTCATTCTCCCACTCGTGTGTCGCTCGTCTGTCTCCCCCACAATCTCCATCACCCTATGTCCATCAATCATCACTATGACCTTCTTCATCACCCGCTCTCCTCGCCCATGATCTCATCTCTCTTACCATATTTAACCCTATCTAGCTCCCTCATTTGTCTTCATCTTTCTCAATTATCATCACCATCACCATTCGAATCATCATCATATGATCGTCGTCGTCATCACAATCTTCATCGTTGGCGCCATCCCATCTTCACCAACTTCTTCTCCTCCCTCTTTCGACTGACACCAGCAACATTGGCGACAATTGCAAGCGGCTATAGTGCGGCAGAAGCAATAGCCATCGCAGTTCACCACGGTAAGGCGGTAAGGCGGCAAGGCGACATCTAGCATCAATTTTTCTTTTCTCTCCATTCCCGATAAACAGGTAGGTTCCTTAAAATTTTAATTAATTTAATTCTTTCTTAAGAATTAAACTATGTTTTGTTAGGACTTCATGGTGTTAGGTCCTTGTTAATGATTCGGCATGTGGCGGTTTCTGGGTTCATTGGTATTTTTTAGCACTATTGATGCCTGGCTGTGAGTGATCATTAGTATTTTTGGTTATTGGATTATGTTGATGTTTTAGTAGAAACTATTTGGAGGTATTGTTGGTTGTTGGCCTTGCAAACTCTTTGCATGCTTGAATTTCGACCATGATTTGTTTCATATGGGGTTTGGGTGGCTTCTTTTGGTTTGTTTTGCTTATTAATGTGTTTAGATTCGCTTCCCCAAGGCTATTGCTACCTGTTAGACCTTGTTTTGCTTCTTTGGGAGCTAAATGATTTATGTTAGCACCATTATCTTGGTGTTATAGTGATTTTTCGATGAGCTTGACCCTTTGAGGGCTTCAGCCTTTCACTGTCATTTGATGTAATGATTATATAGGCTATTTTAGACATGTACTATGTATAATCTTATACTTGACTCAGGATTACCCCCTATATAGATGACTTGGGAATATTGATATGATTGAATTATGGAAACGATTATGCATATGCTGCTTATTATTATGCATGCCTCTGATTTACATGATAGCCTAGCATTACGAGTATTATTATTGATGGCAAACATATGTCCAGACATAACATACAATTAAATGTAAGCCATTCGACCCTCATTCTTTTGCAACATTAATAGTATGTCTCAATATACTATGATATGCTAAACATGTCTCTTAGTCGAGGTCTCGAGTCTTAACCTTACTTCATATTTCACTTTTACCTCTTTATTGCTTTGATGGTTTGACCTGAAAGATAAAATGATAATAACTAATGATAAGTGGCATGAAAACTTAAAATGGGAATTATGATAAGTTATATAGCCTTATAATTTATGCATGTTGACTTACTTTGTTATCTAACTACTTAATACATATGCTAGAAATTGAAACCATACATGCTTGTTATACTTGATTTACCATGCATATCCATTGTAATTGACACCATAACAATTACATGTTTACTACACCTAATACCATGCTGCTCACTATTTATGTCACCATATGCTGCTCACTGTTTATGTCACCATATCAGGCACATGCTTACTATACTCGAAATCATATCTATTATTGTACAGCACTCGTTCATATCACTCGTTATTCATGTCACGGATTACATATCCACTGATCATGATACAGTAACTACCACTATACTAGATTATCATACCTGGTTGCATGATTACAATATTGTAATTGTCACTGTTCCTAATTACCATACATGATTACATAATCTGTACATGCGCACTATTCTAGACACTGCATTATTGCATGATACATGAGGCAAAAAAACTCATTGTCTCAAAATGTGCAAGAACAAGTGTCCTTACTTATTTTACATATCATAGTAGCTAGTTCTAACTAATTTTGTATCGATGAATTCAATACAAATACATTAGTTAATGAGAATTTTGAAATATGAAATATTCATGTTTTCACCTTCAAGCAATGAAATTTGGGTTATATTATTGTACCATGTTTTTCACCTTGCAACAATGGAGGTAGTGTATATATTTTCTATCATCTAGTAATGGGTATGGTGTTATTACTGTCGGCACCTGTAGACGTGCAACCACAAAAACCGATGATCCTGAGTATAATCAAGTTACATATTGTACCTTCGTACATAAGCTCATCATTAGGATAGGAGCATCGAACTATTAACGTCATAATTAAGAACATGGACTTATTAGTATTTATTTTAATTAGTCACTACTTGTCTATTCAAAACTATTTATCATTGTTCTTACTTTAAGTACTACCTATACGCATTCATGCTACTATATATATCATAGATTTAGGTTTCGACCAATACCTCTTGGTATTGGCCATACCGTTTCGGTTTCGGTGGCAAACGAAACCGAAATGACGCTTTGAACTCGGTTTCAGAGGAGAAGCTAAAAATCGAACAAGAAGAAGCATGGCATGAAAAATTAAAGAATAAAAGAAGCATACGTAGGAAAAAATGCAGGAAAGAAGAAAAAAGAACGTAGAAGAATTGACTTACCTTGCTCTCATATCGCCTTGCCGCCTCGAAAAATCGACGAAGTCTTCTTCGATTTCGCTCTCCCACCGCCTCGCTCTCTTGAAAAGTCAATTTCGTCTCCTGCCGCATGGCTCTCGCATCCCTCTCGCGAAAATTCGACAAAGGAAGAAGAAAGAGGGCTGCTGAGAACGTGAGTGTTGCTACTAATCTACACTCTTGATGTTTATGTTACATTTATTTACAAGGTTGCCACTCTTTTATATCTTTAATTAAAAGGAATGTAAAACTTGTAATTAAATGTAAATGGGTTATCAAAATTTGTAATTTGACCAGAGCACTATTTTGTTATTCACCTTAAACATTTTGCTAAGTGTGTTGCATTTATTTACAAGTTTGCCATTATCTTTTAGTAGGAAAAAGCAAACTTGTAAAAATGTAATATGTTTAGCAAAATGTGTAATGTGAATAGCAAAACTCTTCTAAATTATATTATATACGTATTTTTACTTTTTGATAGTATTATACATTAATATTTTACTTGGTACTTGATATTAATTATACAAGTATTATTTAAAAAATACCAAAAATGCTGATATATGCGAAACAAAACAGTACTCCAAAACTATCGAAACGGACAAAATCGAAATCTGAATTTTCGAAAGAAAGAAACTGAGATCAAACTCGTGACCTCAAACCTTAATATACATTACCATTACATGTGCTTATCAAGTCTTATTATACATGATATGATTTTGCCATGCATTTCATGTTTTATGTTATTTCTCTTATTAGTGACCTACACAAGCACTATATTGCTAATGATATTTCTTTTGCAATTTCCTATTGTTCTTCTTAGGTATGTTGCTTAGGAATGTTTGTTATGTACAGAGATTTTTCAAAAGATATTCCTTGTAAGATAGGCCTCTACTATAGACCATATTTCACTACGTAATCCTACCCTTACTCATTTTTGTTCCATTCTATACTATCGCATTGTTATATCTTGTCAGTCTTTTCATGCTCTCATTATCCTCTCATTGGTATCATACTTGACATCATTCTTACTTGTTAATTATAGACATCTAATTATAGACTGTAAATTTTAAAGTTGCTTATTATTAGTTATACACAAAAAATCTGTAATTCTATTATAGACACTTAACTTATTTAAGTCAAGAAAGTAAATCCCATTACGCTAATATACATGCAAACATATTGTGTTTCTATTTCCTTAGAAATTTACGGAAACAACGTGTGACATGTATTATTGATGGCCAATATAGGTCAACAAAAACTTTTAAAACACCACACTTAGTTTCACGATCTAAATCCTTAAAATTTATTGACTCATTTTGAAATTCATTCCCTAGAATTCTGATTCATTCCTCGACTCGGTTCCCGGTTCCTCTCCTTGAAACTCCTTCAGACACTCAATTCAATCCTTCAATTCTATCTTTTTGAAATTCCTTGTTATCAGTGTAGTGTACGTAAACTTCCGTGGTTTACCTGGTGATCGACATCTCCAGTATGAACGTGAAGAGCATGAAGATGACAGACGACATCGATTTCCTTCTTTTCTTTCATACCTCTCCTTGAGAATTTTGAGGATGAAATTCTTAAGGGGTGGAATGTAATGGTCCTAATCCACTAATACAACTATTTAATAAAATATTATTTTATTAAAAAATTCAAAATTGTTTCTATAATTTTCTATGATTTTTAATTATATTTCTAGATTTTTATTTATTATGTTTGGCTTAAACAAACCCATTTAAACCCAACCCGGCCCATTTAACGCCAATCCGAATCCAACCTGTTAACATCATTATATAAAACCAACCCTAACCCTAAACTAATTTACCTCATTCTCTTTTTCTCTTTCTCAACCCTGATATATCGCCCTCAATCTACCACTCGTGCATCTCTCACCTATCTCTCTCCCCCACGATCTACATCACTCATTGTCCATCTTCTTCCCTTATGACAACCTCCTTCCTTGTCCATTCCCTTCACCCACGATCTACACCTCTCTATTTGACCATATTTAACAATAACAGAGCTTCCTTTCTCTTCTTCCTCTCTCAATTATTATCATCACCATCCGAATCGCCAGCATTTAATCGTCGTCGTCGTCACGATCTTCATCATTGGCATCATCAACTTCTTCTTCTTCCCCCACTCTTTCTACCAACGACAACAGCGACGGTGATAGCTGCGAGAAACAATAGTGCAGCAAAAGCAGTATCAACCACAGCTGCAGTTCACTACGATAAGGATGCAAGGCAACGTCCAGCATCGATTTTCCTTCTCTCCCTCCGGTGATTAGGTATGTTTCCTAAATTTAATTAATTTAATTCTTTCTTGAAACTTAAACTATGTTCAGTTGGGATTTGATGGTGGTGGACCCTTTGTTGATGATTCGACATGTGTAGGTTTTAGTTTCTTTGGTATTTTTGCAAGGTTTGATGTTTTGGTATCGGTTTCGTTCTTCTGAAAATTTAGGTTTCTCTTTCAGTTTCATCAGTTTCGGTGGTTTCGGATATAAGTTTCGTTTTGTCCGCATCAATAGGTTCAAATACTTAAAACATTTCAAATTCTCTTAAATACTCTCAAATACTAAGCATCAAATACTTAAAAGCTAACGTATTAAACAAATACTATCGAATTTATAAACTAATACTTATATACATATTTATTTAATGCTATCAAAAATTAAAAATACATATTTTGTTGAACAAACTCTGCTTATACAATGGCAAACTTGTAAATTTCAATTTCAATTTCATATACACTAGTGGTGCTGCTAGTCACATACATATTTGTCTAAACATATTGTAGTTATTTACAAGTTTGTCATTAAAATTGTAAAAGACAATGGCAAACTTGTAAATAAATGCAATATGTATAGCAAAATATTAATGTGAGTAGCATCCCCATTAGTCATGTGGAGTGTAAACCCTAATCTCATCCTCTTCTTCTTCAGGAGGCAGTGGAAGCTTCTTCCGAGAGGCAGCGGGCGGCAGATGGTGAAAGGTGAGGTAAGCCTCTCCCTCTCCCTCTCCCTCTCCCTCTCCCTCTTCCTCTTCTTTTTCTTGTTCCTTTTTATGTAGTTGTGGAACCTTGATATGTTTTTTCAATTTTTTTCCCTTCTAGTTTTGCTGTTCTTCAACTTCCTCTTTCTCTCTTCTCTTTTTTTAATTGGTTTCGGCTGAAACGTTACCGTTCTGACCAGTTTTGGCCAGAACTAGCCGAAACGGCAACATTCTGACCAAAACCAAAACAAACCCCGAGTTTTGGTCGCGGTACCCACCAAGATCGAAACGAAATGGACAATACTCAAAGGTATCGGCCAAATCCTTGAACCATGTATTTTTGGTCCCTGTTAATGCCCCGAGGATGAGTGCTCATGAGTTTTTGTCGTCGTTAGACTGTTGACTAGAGACTATCTTGGGAGTATTATTGGTTGTGGCCTTGCAAACTGCTTGTATGCTTGAATTTGGACCATGATTTGCGAATAACTTCTTTTGGGGTTGTTTTGGTTTGATGAGCTTGGATTTGCTTCCTTAGGGTTATTGTTAACTGTTGGCACCTTTATCTTGAGGCTGTTTGCTTAATGTTGGCATGTTGGCACCTGTATATTAAAGTTATAGTGATTTTACCATGAGTTTGACCCTTTAGTAGCTTCGGCCTTTCACCGTCATTTGGCGTAATGAATATGAGGGTATTTTGAGACATGTAATATGCATAGATGATTAATCTTATATTTAATTCGGGGTTACACCTTAAATAGATGGCTTAGGACATACTTCTGTGAGTTTCTAGATCAGATTTGATGATTGATTTTATTGAATTATGAAAACGGTTATGCCCTCATTGCTTATTATTATCCATGCCTCTAATTTACATATTAACCCAATTTTACAATTGTCATTATTGATGGTCCCTTAAAGCAAAAGTTCAATAATAACAATAACATGCAACTAAACATAAGCCATTCAAACATCATTCGGATTGTGAGATCGAGACTGTCTCCTTATACTATGATATGCTACACATGTCATGCAACTAAACAAAAGTCATTCAACTATCATTTGGATTGTGATATCGAGACTGTCTCCTTATACTATGATATGCTACACATGTCCTTTGTCGAGATCTCTAGTATTGACCCTACTTCATATTTTAATCTTATCTCTTTAATGATTTGATAATTTGAATTGACGGATAAAATGGTAATAACAAATGGTAAGTGACATGGAAACTAAGTTACATAACCTTATAATTTATGCATGTTACTTTGCTTTGTTATCTTACCACTTAATGCATATGCTAAAAATGGAAGCCATACACGCTTGTTATATTTGATTTACCATTCATTCCCTCTGCAATTGACACTTTAACAGTTAAACATACATAATATCATAATGGTCACTATTTACATCATCATATCTGGCACATGATTACTATACCCGACATCACATCTATTACAGTAACGCACTTAAATGTGTTACTGTTCATGTCATTGACTACATGTTCATTGATTATGATACAGTATCTACCACTGTACCTGATTATCATACCCGATTGCATTTTCAAGATATTGTATATATCACTATTCTAGAGTACCATACCTGGTTATATAATATTTCATATGTTCACTGTTGTAGATAATGCATTATTGCATGACACCTGAGGTGGGAAACGCATGGACTTAAATAGTGCAAGAGCAAGAGACGGGATTGCACAATACCCATGTTTTTCCACCTTCCAGTAATGAAGGTAATGTGTTCTATTGTATATGTGTTTTCCATCCTCCAGTAATCAATAAGGTGTTATTTCTTATAGGCACCTACGGGTGTGCAATCAAAGGGCATGTGACCTTAATTATACTCAAGTTGCCTTCGGTCATGAGCTCAGTATTCGAATAAACACCACACTATTAACGTTATAATTATTGATACCGATTTATTAGTATTTATTTTGCTTAGTCATTTCTTATCTGTTCAAAACTATTTATAGCCATTCTTGTTTTAAGTAGTGCTATTGAAACCCATTCATACTACCATATATGTTGTCATGTTACATTTCATGTGTGCATCATGTCTTATAATAGCCATGCTGTAATTTTACCATGCATATCATGTTTTATATTATTTCTCTAATTGGGGAAACATACAAGCCGTGCTAATGGTTATTTTTTCTATTTGTTATTGTTCTTCTTAAGATATCTGTTAGGAACAGAGATTTCACAGAAGACAATTCTTGCAGGACATGCCTTCACTATAGGACATATTTCAATACATAAGTTTCCTACGCTTGCTCATTTTTATTACATTCCATACTATCGAATCATTATACCTTGTCAGTCTTTTCCTACTCTCCTTATCATTATTACTTGCTATTATTACTACTTGTTATTTGTTAATTATAGACTGTATATGACATTTTATAGTTACTCATTGTTAGGTATACATAAAAGAACCTTCTTGTACATACGATTATAATATTTAAATCGAGAGGATGAATCCCGTCAGGCTTAAATCCGTACAAGCTTGTTGCGGTTCCGATTCCTTAAGATTTTTAAGGAGCAGGACATAACACTGCTTAAGCAGTGAGGTGATAGCAACGAGGAAAATCCGAAATTATATTAATCAAAACAGCGAATAAAAAGATAAATTGGCTACAATTCTAGGGCAACCACCCTTCCAAGACGTCGATAAGCGAGGACATCCGCACTCTCCTAAGATCTCTCGAAGAACTCTCACAAAATATCAATAATAAGCATCCCTCCTAAAACGACGGCTAGCCCTAGTTTAAGAATAAAACCCGCCAAACAATTACAAGTTTGCCACTCAATTATAACAAATCAAAGAGGGGTCGAAAATGCCCCTAGGGTAATGCGGCATCCCTTGCACGCGCACCGACTCGCGGACACCCCCTTGTATCTAACATTACTCTGCCCCCGAAAATCCACCTTGTCCTTCAATGTGGTGCATGAAATTTCTGGTGGTCCTACTCCAAGTGGGAGTCGTCTTCCACTCCGACCTCTTCATCCTCCACGTCATCCTCCTCATCTGTCCCGGCTATCAGCACTTGCAGCTTACGAACCCCACAGTGGTGTCCTATGGTGAATCGCTCATCGCATCGAAAACAGTGCCCTTTTTGCCTCTTCTCCCTCATCTCGGTGTCAGTCATCCTCCTGAACTGGCCTCCTACCGGCGGTGCGCTGCTCTGCTCCCCGGTCTTCTCAATATTCGCCTGATCTGCCCCTATAGCTATCTTCTATTCTCATGTCGCGGTCGGGACACTCCAAGAAACCGGTCCACTCCAACCACCTCTCACCTTTCTCTCCTCCAACTGCCAGTCCTTCGCCATCTGAGCGTACTCCATGACCTCCATCAGGCTCTGAGGCTTCTGCATGCGAACTGCTGCTCAAATCGTGGCCTTCATCCCCTTTAAGAAGGTGATCTCCATCGTCTCATCAGACACCCCGTACACCTGTCCTGATAGGGCCTCAAATCTCTCCAGATAATCCCTCATAGTGCCCTCCTGCTTGAGTGATAGCCGTTGCTCCCCTAAGTGGTGGTCCCTGAGCCTCTCCACCATCTGATACATGATCTCCTCCCGTGAGCGAAAAGGACGCCTCGCATTCTTCCACTGAAACTAAAGAAGTGCATTTTCATCCAGACAGATACCTGCTCCATCCAACTTCTGCTCCTCCGTTGTGCGAGTGACTCTAAAAATTCTCTCTGCTCTGTAGATCCATGACACCGGGTCCACCCCATCGAATACAGGTATTTTCAACTTTCGCAGTCTGTTCAGATTGAATCCCCCTGGTCCCCCTGTTCTCCGCCATATCTACGCTGGTGGTAGTGCTGCCACCTCTCCTGGTGTGTCTCAAATCCTCCATGCGGTCCTCTCCAGCGATCTCCATGTCCCACTCGGGGCCCCTCCCCTCGTCCATCGTAGCCTCCAGTTTGGTCCACATGCTCCTCCTAAAAGCCTATGAATCCTCCTCCGCCGTTGCTGGGGTCACTCATAGGTGTGGGGTGGACGCCATCTATCGTCGCCGTACCGGGGGTCGGGTGGGTCCCGAAACCCCCCTCCATCATCATAATACGCATGCCTCTCTCTTGGATCAAATCCGTCGTCAAAACCACGCGTCGGGCCCTCCGAAAAAGGCGAAATTCCCCACATGGCATGCTGCTGTTTGCGGATTCTCACCCCCGCGGGGGTGCCTATGGGGTCGGCGGGGCCCCTGCGGCCCTGCAGAGGGCCTGCGGGTCCCTGTCGAGGACTCTCGAGGCCCAAGCGGCCCTGCTGCGGGGCCGTGGGGCTTTGTCGATGATGTCCGGGGGCCCGCGGCCCTGCAAAGGGCCCACTGGGCTTGCCTGGGCCCTGGGCCCCTTCGCCGGGCCCAGGCGGGACTGGGAGTACGCCGCCCCCGCTTGTAATCCTGGGACCTGCGGGGAGGTAGGAAGGCTCCCCCGACCCCCCCCCATCTTCTTGGAGCGCCTCATAGGAACGACGGCTAGGTACGCCGCCCCCTTTCCTTGCTTCCTCTGTTTTCCGGCGTATTGCTTCTCGATAATCATCTATCCATGGCTTCTCATCTTTCTCATCGTCATACTCTACGGGGACGGCTTCCGCATCCAAAAGGCTCCATCTTTTTAACCAAAAGTGGCGCCTTTCCCGCTGATTTAGGGTTTCCCTCTCCTTTCCCATTTTTTTTCGCGTTGGCCGCCAACTAAAAACTCAATTGTGCAAATTATTCATTGTGTTTCTTTTGCTTCGTCGCAACCTTTTCAATGGAAGCCGCCAATCTGTCAACGAAAGCCGTCAACTTTTCCAGTGATTCCTCGTGCCCCGCTAGAGTTTTCTTCACCCATTCGATCTCGCCATTGAATTTCTTCTACAATGCCTCGAACTTGTCCTTCTGCCTCGTCGACGCCGCCATGGATTGTTACGCGCTTTGATACCAAATTGATATGAACGAGGAAAATCTGAAATTATATTAATCAAAACAGCGAATAAAAAGATAAATTGGGTATAATTCTAGGGGCAACCACCCTCCCAAGACGCCGATAAGCGAGGACATCCGCACTCTCCTAAGATCCCTCGAAGAACTCTCGAAGAACTCTCACAAAATATCAATAACAAGCATCCCTCCTAAAACGACGGCTAGCCCTAGTTTAAGAATAAACCCCCCAATCAATTACAAGTTTGCCACTCAATTATAATATATCAAAGAGGGGTCGAAAATGCCCCTATGGTAATGCATCCTCCCTTGCGCGCGCACCGACTCGCGGGCCCCCCTCCGGATCTAACATGAGGCCTCCAAAGCATCTTAATTAGGCAGGCACTTAGTCTTCCTAGGCAGTTCTAAGCGCTAGATGTGAACCTAGGACTGTAGAACCCCACCACCTAGCCCCTTTTAAACACTAAATCGATGATTGGTACATACAAATTTATCATGAAGATAAAGGCACGTGACTGATATGGTATCATATTGCACTTTGAATTTGAATCCCAGATTTTCTGCTAGTCTTAATATAGCACGTATACGTTGCATCCACGTACTCAATTAAAATTGAATGTCTGCTACACACCAAAATTATAGCCAAATAGTCATCATCATCCACATAATCCTAATCAACCAAGGCTTTGTTATATAAATGCAGTCAGCTGAAGAGCACAAATCAAAGCCAACATGATGTCAACAAATCGACTTCCCAACCAAGGAAACTTTTTTACCAACAGAGTGTTTATTCTCAACAAAATACAAGAAAAAAAAGGTCGCGACAAAACACAGAAGGCTGGTAGATGATTCGGTAGACCAAATTTTGAGCAGTTTAAAGTCAAAGCCACCAAAGAACAACCCACCCTTCACATTCCACTACGCTCTAAGCAAATGAAAATTAAGATGACAATACCATTACAGTAAATTGTGTAAACCAAAAGCTTCAAAGTCGAAGGATTTGGCTAACAAACGACTGCAAAAATACAGTTTGCATATAAACAAGTGGTCATGACACAGTCCTAAAGGGCACAAGAAAATTTAATCATACATCTACTCATCTGAGGATGCCGCAAACCATTAAAAGACAACTTCTGTGAAGTAGAGACAAAGATAGCTAAAGCATACAGTAACATTGCAACAATCTTTATTACAACCCTCATATGGCTTAAAAAAAATTGACATGATTTAACCACAACAAAAATAACACTAAAATGAGATTTGGACAAACCTCGTCAATGGTTTGTGTTTTGCGGTTACGATGCAGAAAGACGTTAGACTTGATGGGAATATAGGGAGCTCGCTGGGAGGTTGCAACATCTAGATATAAAAATAAATAAATAAATAATATAATATAGTAAAGTATCATACACTCCCAAGTCTTAAGAGTCATGTGCACATAAATAATGCAAACGTCGACTGGCATGACAAATTCTCCCTACCTGCTAACTTAAGGGGTTCAAAACCATTAGTAATGGCCTTCGCACTTGATGGGTCCTCCTCTTCTGAAATCCCCAACTCTGCATTAATCTCGGCATTTGTCTTCTCTTGTGGTATGGAGCAATCAGCAAATGCCTTGTCAGTGTTGTCCTTACATGTCCTTCAAAATAGAAGGCAGTAGAATTCAGTGATAGAGTATATAAAAAAATTTACAGATTAAATAAAATGATTTATCCCCAGCACATAAACTGAAATACTGTATACAATGAACTGAAACCAGAACATAACTAACCCAAGCTTCCATACAGAAAAATATAGGTATCACTGCCTGCATTGTTCATTTTTTTCTGAGTTACGAAGGTCAGATTGACTGAGTGTGAAAAGTGTACTGCTTACAAAACAAATCAGCATGAACACAACATTTAAACTTAATTTACTTGTACATTAAGTTGATCCATATAATTATGTTTGCAAAATGACCAAACAAAATCTATTTCCTACCAAAAACTATAGTGATGGCAGTGGTGGCGGCGGTGTCTAAGACTTTCCCGTAAACATGAGTTGTAGAATACAAGTATATTAGAGCTACTAGAACATGGACGACCAACTGTCAATCTGATGCATGCATTTGAACTTTGAAGTTGTGGCAAAGGATAATAAGCACAACATGACTTCTCATACATACAAGAAGATCAGCTAGCTAGTAGGACAGCCTATCTCATTGATCATTCAGTTTAGCGCTCATGAAACCAAGTAACACTATTGACGCTCATGAAACCAAGTAACACTATTGACGCAAAAGGACAGTTTACTGCAATTGTATACGCTGTCCTTCAACAAGTGGCACTGTTTGCATTAGGAAAAAAGTTGTTAAGATCACCATGGGACCACGTACCAACTATTACCGAGAGATCAGGACGACAGAATAAACTGTTAAAAAAACGAAACAAGCAACTATATCTGTGAATTTTAGATGGTAAAAATCAATGTGAAGAATAATATACCTAAAATAATCAGCAAGACGCATAAACAATAATATTGCAATGAACAAGCAGGGTTGTGGAGGGTAAATTAGAAGAATAGATCACATAAGGTTAACCTTCCAGAGAAAAGTTTCAAGCATTTCAAATACCTTGCAAGTTTGACACTTTAAAAGAGCATTTGTGAGCCTATCTTAAAACATGTAACAAGCTTGTTAGCCTGGATTATGATTGGGAGGCTTCAGCCCCGAGCCTCCAAGGGATGTGCTAAGACTCATAAAGGAGCCTCCAAGGGATGTGCTAAGACTCATAAAGGACAGTAACTGGTGCCATAACCAACAAAAGATAACAAGACCACAAACCACTTGGAAACATTAAAATTAAGCCATATATCCCAATACACACAAATCATTTTGTTACGAACACACATACACAAAAATCATTTTGTTACACACACACACACACACACACACACACACACACACACAAGAACAAAATAAATCAAAAGAAGATTTTAATCTAATTTAATTACAAAAAATAACACTGAACCACCGAATCACAAAAAAAATAAAGCAGTTTGAGGAAATGGAAGCTTCAACCTATAGCGAGCCTTGTTCATGTATGTGCAGACGCAGAGAGCCAGACTATAGATTTGTTTTAAATATTTCAAAGATGATTCAACAATTTTTCCATTAGATGCTTGAAAATTCATGCAGATGCACTTATGATGCTTTTTAAGCATTGTGAATGCATAGTACAGTAATATCAAATGCATGAACACAAAAGAAAGCAAGGATCAGAAGTTTGCAAGGCTTCATCAAAGATATCGTAGCCGAAACTGTCTTTATGTTTGGAAACCACTATCCATATATTCATAATCCCTATACAAGAATAATGTTAAAAATGTTAGTATCAGCATCGAGTGTTGTGTTATGATTATGGTTTATGGCCATAATGGCATATCTGTAATTTCTGAACACTAGCATTTTTGTAATTTTTAAAAACCAAGGGCAGATTTGTAACTTTGGCTAGAACCCCTAGGTCAGTGATACTATGGTAATTTAGGAGCGACAGCTTAATAGGAGTCTTATTATAAATAAAGGAAAAGATGAGGGAGAGAGGTATGTGGAGTTTGAGAAGAATTGAGAAAGAATAGTGTAAATCCCTTAGATCTAGTGGAGATTTAGGATTTATCTCGAATCAAAGCTAGGAGAGCGGTCTCCTCTCGAATCGATGCCACATATCTTATATTTGCTTTATTTCTATCAATAAAAATATCTCCTTTCTTCCCCCAAATCTCTTCTCTGGCCCTAAAAATCCCATCATGCACCCCGAAAACCACTAAAGAACATATTTTTATCATAAATTTCGATTCGGATCACATCAATTGGTATCAGAGCAATGATCTTGGCATCAATGGCGGCAAATCTAAATAGATCTATGGAGATATTCAGATCTGAGTTTAGGACATCACTCACGGAGGGACGGAAGCCGTCGAAGGCAATGGAAACAAGATTAGGGGATATCTTGCAAACCCCAACGCAACAACTTTCAGTTCAAAATATGACTACTTTGGTACTAACACAACAAATTTAAGATCTAAAGGCGTCGAAAAATTCAGATTTGGACGAAAACTCAGATCTAAGGCAACAAACGACAACTTTGGACAATAAAAAGGAAAAAATCAGTCCTTTTGATGAGGTCCCAAAGGTGATCCAGCTTCAGATCTAAATTTCGACGACTCCACGTGGATCAGAAACTCGAGGAAGCGACGGGAGACAACGAGGGGCGTAACGACCCTCAGCCCGCTGCCGTGCAGGGTCTGCAGGGGCTGCCCGCTGCCATGTAGGGCATGTAGCCCTGCAGGCCCACCAAGGCCTGTGTGCAAGTCTGCTGGGCCTGTCATGGGCTGATGATATTTTTGCAGGTCCATCATGGCCCAACGACGCGGTTAAAGGGCCTCATAACCCTGATTTTTCGTCGGACGACCTCCTAATTGTCATTGTTTCTATTTTGGTCATGGAAGATCTTTAGATGTGCATGATGACTACCGTGGATTTCATCCAAACTTCGTAGAGGACGATGGAGACCTTGGATGACCGTTTGATCCAGGAGGGGACGAGCACCATCAAACGAGCACCATCAAACGAGCACCATCAGTTGAGAACAAGATGGCTTTTCAGAGGCGAAGTAGTGTTAGGAGTAGTGTTTATGGTCATAATGACAGATCTGTAAGTTCTGAGTACATGAGCATTTTTGTAATTTTTAGGATCCAATGCCAGATTTGTAATTTTGGGTAAAAACACTGTCAAATGTATTATGGTAATTTAGGAGCGACGTCTCAATATGAGTCTTATTATAAATAAAGGAAAAGATAAGGGAGAGAGATATGTGGAGTTTGAGAAGAATTGAAAAAATAGGGCAGATCCTTTATATCTAGTGAAAATTTAGACTTTATGTCGAATCAAAGCTAGGAGAGCGGCCTCCTCTCGAATCGTGGCCACCTATCTTGTATTTGTTTCATTTCTATCAATAAAAATACCTCCTTTCTTCCTCAAATCTCTTCTCTAGCCCTAAAAATCTCATCTTTCACCCCCAAAACAACAAAAATCATATTTTTATCATAAATTCAGATTCAGATCGCATCATATTGAAGAGTTTGTGCTTACAACTATAGATGTCAGTTGCATAGTCTAGAATATGGGAATTTCTGTGTATACAATGTATATTGTGCTACTTTACAATGTCTTGGAATCCCCTTTGTGGGAGACGGTTTTGTGCTCAGTACATTAGTAACTTTCTCTGAAAACTTGGTGAATTAGATAAAAGACATTAGAGGCTAGTTCAATAAAGATGTACATGAGAAGAACAGAAGACTCGGTCAGTAAGTTTGTTAGCTAAAAGGATTCATATATAGCATCTGTTAGTAGAACCAGCCTAAACGCCACAATGAACAAAGTCGGCAGATCTAATAGCTAAAAGCATCCATGTATAGCAAATCATACCTAGAGTATACTACATATCTACAGTGCAACTTATAATCCCTTTGTTTCGGAACATGCACTACAACCTCTCATGGTGTAATCCGTTCATCAAAATCCTGACTGGGCCAGGCAGTGCACTCCAAAGGAGGACCAATTACTTCGGGCAGACAAATTAAATTCACACCCAATGAAACACTATAAATCATTGGAATTTCAAACAATAAAGTCAACGGGGCGCAAGGAACATATCTGCCACCCAGGTTGAGGATATACCACAGATGTACTTACAATCCTACAGCATTTTAGGAAGGAACATAAATTCCATTCAAAAGTAGCATACGGAATTCATATAGTTATTGCCTTATTGGTGTCCAAGTCCTAAGAAATGAGTGTGTTGGGATTAAGGTTTATGGCCATAATGGTAAATCTGCAATTTCTTGACATGGGTGGCTTTTTTTTTATTTTAGGGGTCCAGGGGCAGATTTGTAATTTTGGTTAAAACCTAGGTCAGGGATATTATGGTAAGTTAGGGGAGGCGGCTCAATTGGAGTCTTATTATAAATAAAGGGGAAGATTAGAGAGGGGTGATTTTTGAATTGAGTGAAGAATTGAGAGAGTGTAGGGTAGATCCCTTAAATCTAGTAGGACAGTGATGTGGACTAGGGTTTGTGGGTGGAATTTGGGGATTTTTATTTGAAATAGAAAATTGGGTTACAATGATAAGTAGCCAATTTTGGGAGAGTTGGCCCCTCTCCTAGCTTTTGCTAAGGGAAAAGCCTAAACTCTCTTCTAGATCTCCTCGGAGAACTCTAGGAATGTCAAAAGACGGCTACTAAGTCGATACCCTAACCCTAGCACACGCCCTCTCTTATATAATGATGAGGCGTGGTGCGTACAACAACACAAAACAACTAATAATGCATAAGAAATCTATCCCCAAATCGTCGGTGTGTCCAGCAATTACTCCTTAGTCTTCTTGCGCCTCCTCTCGTAGGTGATAAGCATATCACTACTCCCCCCAGGAGTTTCACCTTGTCCTCAAGGTGGAAATTAGGATACTGCTGCAAGATATGATCATAAAGCTCTCACGTTGCCTCAAACTCCGGCAATCCCGCCCAACGAATCAGAACTTCCCGTGCTCCCGATGCTCCTGTACGAATGCATGTAACCTCCTCGGGTGCCAAAAGTACCTCCATGTCGACCGTGAGAGTTGGGGGCAATGTAGACGACGCCACGTGATCTCCAATAGCTCGGCGTAACTGTGAGACGTGAAAAACCGGATGGATCCTGGTAGTAGGAGGTAGCTTCAGTCGATACGACACCTTGCCGATCGGGGCCTCAACCTCGTAAAGCCCATAATACCTCGCTGCCAGCTTCTCATTTCGTCGGTGGGCATAGAACGCTGTCTGTAGGGTCGAAGCTTCAGATATACACGCTCTCCAACGGCGGACTCCACATCCCTACGATGTGCATCTGCCTTCTTCTTCATGATTTGCTGCGCTCGCAGTAGGTGGCGCTTCAATTCCTCTAACACCCGGTCACGATCCTCCAACTGCTGCTCTAATCCTGACACCGGGGTGGATCCCCTGCTGTAATGCACTAGATGAGGCGGATCTCGGCCATACACAATCTGAAACGGTGTCATCCTCGCAGCTGAGTGGTACGAGGTGTTGTACCAGTACTCAGCCCACATCAACCACCCGGCCCACTTCCTAGGTGTCTCTGACGCAAAACACAGGAGGTATGTCTCCACACTGCGGTTAAGCACCTCCGTCTGGCCGTCCGTCTGTGGGTGATAAGCTGTGCTCCGTCGTAGCGATGTCCCCTGTAGTCGGAACATCTCCTTCCAAAAAGTGCTCAGAAACACATTATCCCTGTCTGACACAATCGAGCGAGGGTACCCATGCAGCCTGACCACCACCTTCAAAAAAGCAACTGACACTGACGCTGCAGTAATGGATGGCGTAGTGGGATGAAATGGCCGTATTTGCTGAGGCGGTCAACCACAACAAATATCGTAGTGAAGCCCTCCGATCGTGGCAACCCCTCCACGAAATCCATCGAGATGTCTTCCCATATCCTCTCCGGTAACTCCAATGGCTGTAGAAGACCTGCTGGGGATGTCGCCTGATATTTGTGACGCTGACATATATCACACTCCGAAACCAGCCTCGCAATATCCTTCCTCATGCCCGGCCAGTAGAGCTCCCGAGCCATCTTCTGATAAGTCTGGTATCCTCCCGAGTGGCCCCCCACGGCGCTGCTGTGGAACTCATGGAAGAGAGTAGGAATGTGACTAGAAGTCCGGGGAATCACCAGCCTCCTCCGGTACAGTAGTAGTCGCTCCTCTAAGGTGTAACCCGGGAAGTCTGTAGATTCCCCAGCGATCGCCTCCCGGATTCGCCGCAGCTCCTCATCTACCTCAATCTCCGCTAGCAGGGTGTCGCTCCGCAACATCAATGGAATAGAAAGAGCCACCACCTGTACCCCCTCATCTCGTCGGGAAAGCGCATCTATCGCCTTGTTGTCCGAGCCGGGTTTGTAATGAATCTCGAACTTGTACCCGCTCAACTTGGACAACCACCTCTGGTGCTCCTCTGTCACCATGCGCTGCTCCAGGAGGTACTTCAGACTCCGCTGGTCTGTCAGTACCACAAACTCCCTCCCAAGTAGGTAAGGTCTCCACTTCTGTATTGACAGCACGATCGCCATCAACTCTCGCTCATAGACAAACTTCAGCCTGGCCCTGGAAGATAAAACCTGGCTGAAGTAAGCAATCGGCCGATGCTCCTGCATTAGTACGGCCCCCAACCCAAAGCCCGATGCATCTGACTCCACCACAAACTTCTTCTCAAAATCTGGGAGTGCTAGCACTGGTACTGTCATCATCGCCTCCTTGAGGGCCTGTAATGCCCTCGTCGCCTCTTCTCCCCAGCAAAAATTATCCTTCTTCAACTGTTCCGTAAGGGGCCACGCCAAGGTGCCGTACCCCTTCACGAATCGCCGATAATACCCTGTGAGACCCAGAAACCCCCGCAAGGCCCGTAATGTCCTTGGCTGCGGCCAATCCAACATGGCTGAAATCTTCGATCGATCGGCTGCCACCCCGTCCACAGACATGATGTGCACCAAGTACTCCACCTGAGCCTGTCCGAAAAGGCACTTCTTCCGGTTGGCCTGTAGCTGATGATCCTCCAACTCTCGCAGCACTATCTCCAGATGGCCCAGATGATCCTGTAATGATGCACTGTAGACCAGGATATCATCGAAAAAGACCAGGACGAACCTCCGTAAGTATGGGCGGAAGACCTTATTCATCAGTGACTGGAAGGTAGCGGGTGCGTTCGTCAGCCCAAAGGGCATGACGAGGAACTCGTAGTGGCCTTCATGAGTTCTGAAGGCGGTCTTCTGCACATCTTCCTGCCTCATGCGAATCTGGTGGTACCCCGACTTCAGGTCGATCTTCGAGAAAACCACCGCTCCATGCAGCTCGTCTAGCAGCTCGTCAATCACCGGAATGGAAAACTTGTCAGGGACAGTTTCCTTATTTAGAGCCCGGTAATTGACACAAAATCTCCAACTGCCGTCCTTTTTCTTAACCAGAAGCACTGGGCTAGAAAAAGGACTAGCACTAGGGCGGATGACCCCTGCCTGCAGCATCTCATGTACCAGCTTCTCGATCTCGTCTTTCTGCACCTGGGGTATCGATATGGACACACACTAATGGGCGACACCCCCTAAGCACAATAGCGTGCTCATGGTCCCTTGGCGGTGGAAGACCGCTAGGTGGCTGGAATACCCCCTCAAACCCCTGTAATAGCTGATCTACCTCCAGCGGTACTACCGTCTCCCCTGTGGCCTCGTCCGTCGCCAACCCCTGTAGCTCAATCAAGAACCCCCCTTCAGCCTGGAGTGTCTTCGCCATAGCCTTGTAGGACACTGATGAACAACACAAACTCGGATCACCCAAAAGTACAACATTCCTGCCGTCCACCTGAAACTCCATCCGCAGCAGCCTCCAGTTGAACTTCGTCTCCCCCAGCGATTGCAGCCACTGCATCCCCAAAATCAGGTCGGCGTTGCCCAAGGTCAAGGTTAGAAAGTCATCGGTGATCACCACTCCCTGTATGGACACCATCAAGTCCCGACAGATGCCCCTACTCTGCTCGACCACACCGGTCCCGAGCATGACTCCAAAGCCCTCCGTCTCCGTCAGCGGTATCCCCTGACTCTCAATCACCCTGGGGGATACAAAATTGTGGGTGACCCCACTATCTATCAATATCACCACGTCCAGGTCTCGGACTCTACCCGCCAGCTTCATGGTGTGCACCCGTGTAAGCCCCGCAATGGAGCTAAACGAGACTTCGGCCGCCTCCAGTAGCAGAGGTTCACCGTCCTCCTCGGTCCATGCCGCTTCTTCCCCGCCTACTCCTCCTCCAAGTCCTCAACGTACACCTCGTACACCTGCAAGGCATGATTGCGGCACCTGTGCCCAGGGGTAAACTTCTCGTCACACTTGAAGCATAACCCATTTGCTCTCCATTCCCACATCTCCGCATCTGTCATCCTCTTGTACGGCCCTCCTGGTCTCACATCCCTGGGTCTCCCTCCACCTGCCGGGGTCCCTCCTGCAGCGCCTGACTGTCCCCCTGGGGCAGCCTGTGGTCGTGAAAACTGTCCTCCAAACGCCCTCTGGCGCGACGCTCCTCCACCAACCTATCCTCGATCGTCAGCGCTAACTCCATCTGCTCCTCCAGTCCACGTGGTCTGAGAGTACGAAGCTCAGACCTAATGGTGGGCTTCAATCCATCCATAAAAAACCCTTCTATGGACTCTGCAGGCATCCCACGCACTCTACTAGTGAGCTCCGCATACTACTTAATGTAGTCACGCACGGTCCCCATCTGCATTAAGGCATGCAGCTGCTCATAAGCTCCCCCCGCCTGAGAGCCTCGAAATCGATGTAATAGTGCCTCCTTGAACCCGTCTCAGGTCCTCAAAGGTCTCTGCTGCTCCTTCCATCTCCACCAGTTCAGGGCCTCTCCCTCCAAACAGAGCGCCACCGCCCTCAGTCTCTCCTCCTCCGTCAGCCTAGCCATCTCAAAATACATCTCCCCCTTGTAGATCCATCTCGTGGCATCACTACCCTCGAATACAGGAATCTGGAGCTTTCGTATGCGGTCATCCACCCGTGGATCCCTCCCGTCAAAACGATCCACGCACTGCTGGCGATGGTGATCTGCAAATCGGCCTCTCTCTGGCTCCCATCTCCTATCCTCCCTCCTGAACCGCTCATCCTCCTCCTCATACTCCTCCTCATAGTGGCGGAGGTGGTCCTCGTACTCCGGTTCATGCACCTCAGCTCTTCGTCATCCTTACGGGGCCCAACCATCGTCCTCGTAGTACTCTGGATCTCGCGCACCCCGCGCGCGCCTCTCACGGGTCCCGTAATCCCCCTGCGACGTGCGGGGGGGTCTTCGGAGTCCGCGCGGCCCGTCAGGGGCCCGCGCGTGCCCTGGCGGGCCCGCAGCCTCTCGGCGGCCCCCTAGGGGGGTCGCCCGCCTCCGGCGAGCCCCCTGGGGGTCGCCCGCCCCAGGCGGCCCCCTGGGGGGTCGCCAACCTTCGGCGGCCCCGCCAGGGGGTCGCCAACCTTCGGCGGCCCCGCCAGGGGGTCGCCAGCCTTCGGCGGCCCCCAGTTGCCCTGCTCCCGCGACCCCCCTGCGGGGTCGCCCAGTCTCGGCGGCCCCATGGGGGGCTCGCCCGCCTCCGGCGAGCCCCCTGGGGGTCGCCGACTGTCGGCAACCCCCAGGGGGTTCGCCGCGCGTGTCTTTCGCTGCCGATGTGGGGATGGGTCTTCCTCAGAGCTCTCCCCTAGGGTTTCGGAGAGGTCCTCCTGCCAGTCGTCGTCGTCGAGGTCCAGATCTGGATCTACTCCTTCCAAAATCACCCCTTCATGATCCGGAATCATCGTTGCCTTCTCTTTTCCCCTCAGATCTGATTGGTGATTCAGATCTGAGGTGGCTCCTTCCTTCGAACGCAAGATCTGAGGCGCAGTGATGTTTTGAGTCCTGAAGTTGGTAAGCATCTCCTTCATTTGCTCCAGATCCCCCTTCAAATCAGATCTGAGTGCCGCCGCGGTCGTGTCGATCTTCATGATGATATCCGCTGCTTCTTTCTTCCTCTCGATGATCTCCGCATCTAACCTCTCCTCCATAGATTTCGTCGTAGCTGATCTTGTTGCGGCCATTGGATCAGAGCTATGATACCAAATTGATGCGGATTAGGGTTTGTGGGTAGAATTTGGGGATTTTTATTTGGAATAGAAAATAGGGTTACAATGATAAGTAGCCAATTTTGGGAGAGTTGGCCCCTCTCCTGGCTTTTGCTAAGGAAAAAGCCTAAACTCTCTTCTAGATCTCCTCGGAGAACTCTAAGAATGTCAAAAGACGGCTACTAATTCGATACCCTAACCCTAGCCCACGCCCTCTCTTATATAATGATGGGGCGTAATGCGTACAGCAACACAAAACAACTAATAGTGCATAAAGAAATTCTATCCCCAAATCGTCGGTGTGTCCAGCAATTACTCCTTAGTCTTCTTGTGCCTCCTCTCGTAGGTGATAAGCGTATGAGACAGTTAAGCTTTATTTCGAATCAAAGCTAGGAGAGCGGTCCACCTCTCGTGTCCAACTTTATCCATGTATTTCAGTTTTTATGAATAAAACCCTAGTCTCCCCCCACAAAAAAATCCCCTCTTTTCATCCTAAAAATTCCAGCTCTCATAAAAACCACATCGTCCCTATAAAAATCATATGTTTATCTGCAAAACCAGATCCGGATCGTATCAAAGTGAAGAACCGAGAAATTGATGCAGTTTCAGCTCTGATGGATATAAATCATATGTCAACATGATGGTGTCACATTGAGCACCGCTTCATATTCTACAAATAGCACAAAATTTGTTCAAATCTGCATTACTTAGGACCTCATCATTAAAATAATCATTTGCCCCATCTTTTACTTTTTCTTTTCTTTTCATTTTTGTTTGTGTGTGTGTGTGTGTTTGTGTGGTTTTTTGGTGGAGGATAGATGTGTGGGGGTTCTGTTGACTGTCTTGAAAAGAAACTGACATCAAACCATATTCATAATGCATCATATGGTCCTGTAACTTTCATTAGAAGAAATATAAATCTGACATTACAATTCCCATAAATCCCAATCAAATGGAAGAAAAAAGAGGAACAAAATTGTAAAGAAAAGGATTCACATCTGAAATATGCAGTCACTCATCAAACAGAAGGTAAAAAAATTTCAGGAAGTATCAATAAAAAATTACTGTAACAACTTTTACCATTTGCATTTGGTTTCTTCCAATGTATTTGCAAGCTCAACAGATATACAACGCCACTTTTCACAGTCATCGCAAAGCACCCATGCACCCTGTGGAGGTAAAGGTTGCTCCAATGTCACTTTGGATTCATTTGATGCCAACAGATCACCTACAGGTGTCACAAGTAAGCTTGATGTATCCGCGGGGGCATCTTTGCTACCTGCGGTAGTGTTACATCGATCAATAAATATGGCTGTTCAAGCAATCAACAATGCTGTTGGAAAAAAATATCTGGCAAGGAAATAGGAAAAGGAGAATGAAAGTATCAGCTTTGCAAGAAACATACAATTATGTTGAGTTAATGCCACTGCGGGATTCACTGTTCCAGAAGAAAAGCTAATCTGATCATTAGCCTCCCCAGCAAGATCAACCGTTTGACGTCCTGTCTTCTCCATGTAGCACATATTGTCCGGCTTCTGTACAGTATTTCCCATTTGACCACATGCATTTTGTCTCCTTTGCCCAGTTGTTTCTCGACAATGTGATCTGCCTTGGCTTCTTCCTGGTTTAGTGACACGTGGAAGCTTTTGCCCTTTAGACTTAGCAGTCAGTGGTGATTCTGAGTGTGAATTATTGACATCTTCCCCAGCCAACACTTGTTCATCCAAACTGTGTTTCCCTTCCATAGATTCCTCAAGGTTCAGCAATGCATCAGTCCCAGGAACAGAAGATTCCCGCACAAAGGTTTTCCACTCTGATCCTTTTCGAGTTGTCTTTTTGATGGATTTTGAACTTGCTCGATACTTTTTATTACAGACATCTTGCCTTTTCTGCTTAGATTTGCTACACCTAGAAGGTTTCTGAGTCTTATTGAAGCTCTGTGGCCCACAAAACTTCTCCGCGATAGAAAGATCTTCTGCTAAATATGGATGTTCACTGAGTTGACCCTTCATCCTTCCTTTTTTAGCTTTAGCACACAGATTTGGATCTAGTGCCACAACAGATGAAGGCACCACACAAGCTCTGTAGGAAGTGAAAACTGCAGAAGGAATGCCATCTTCAGATACTGATTCCAGAACCAGCACATTCTGACCAATTCTCTCAACATGGTTTGCTACAGAGGCGCCCTCCATTGCCCCTATACCCACATCTTTAGTTTCAATAGCTTGATCGGCTGAACTGTTACCCTCACTTGTTGTTGTACCAACATCTATAACTGGATGATACACATCAGAGTCTGGTGATGTACCTGGATCTAGTGAGTTCATGTCCCTGATGGTTTCCACCAACATGTCAGGAGCTATCTGAGATGAAACACCTGGGCATTCACCCATCTCAACAGATGCCTCATGTGTCAAAGAGCTGTCCATATCCCTGTCTCCAAGTTGTGTGTCTCCTTTAGGCATCTTGACAGCAACAGCAAGCCCATCTCCTAACAAATTGTCTTTCGCTTCAACTTCATTAAAATTGCCACAATCAGTTAAGCAATCAGAATTCGGCAAACCTATCACAACATGACACTTCGGTTGGTCAGAAGTTGCAGAATCTGTAGCGGATGACACCTGAATATTTCCATTTTGCTGATATTTGGGCTGTTTTTCGCTCCCCACGGTAGACCTCCCCTTCTTTGACCGTTTATTTTGAATATGAACATTATTGTTAGCATAGTTTGCAAGTTTGGCATTTTTCTCAAAAATATCAATTATGTTCTCAACTGGTCCCCAAACAGAAGGGTGTGCTGGTCTACGAGGACAACTTCTTTTCCTCTTTAATTTATCAGAGATTTTAATTATGCTAAGCAAGAAAGTTGAATTGACATCAACTGCTTTCTTGCTATTTCTTCTATTATTCCTGGTCCTGCTTAACTGATCGTAGTTCCCATCTGCTAAATTACTCCTCAAAGATGCACCACGTTTAGGGTTGGAGCGCCTTAAGACAATTGTGTGCCTATGATTTGAATCCCTTCTTCCTGCATTATCTGCCTCGCCATGAGAACTATTGGCATTGCTACAGCAAGATGACATTTCAATAAAAGTATCAGCCTCGCTCCCCCGAAAATCTGGCAACAAAGAAAGTTTTCTAGAAAAATTCTCGTGAGATGTACAGAAGTTGGGTTGTTTCTTTAATGTTAATCCCTTCGCTGCAGCGTACGATGCCACTTTTTCAGGTGTGCATCGCACGGAGTTGTCAACTTCTTCCCCGCGAGAAATTTCTTTATGATAATGCCCAATAATATTGTCCTGGCAGTGCTCTTTCTGTGATCCCACGCACTGCAGAGGCAGGTTCTGGTCACTTCGTAAGCAGAACTCCTTCCCCTCTTCTTTGCCTTCTTTTGAGCAAATTGCATTCAAATTGCATTGGCCAAAGTTTGCCTTCTCAGCTTTGAAACAGTGCAATTCTTTGCACCTTTTTACCGAACAAGTTCCCTCACAATCCTGAGGAGAATCCAAAGGGCGATAATGCACATCCGATGTTTTAAAAACACCCCTGTTGATTTTCACCAATGTACAATCTGCTACCAGTTCAGATGAAACAAGAAGCTCAGCATCTTCACATCCATTTCTGCCTCTTTCTCTACCAAACACTCCTGAGGACAGGAACCCCACTTCTGACCTAATACCAAAGACAGAACAAGCGCTATCATCCCCAGCAAAAGTTTGCAATGGTGAAAGACCAGGGAATTCATCATGGCCTACCTCTGTGACCGACTTTGATGCCTCAAACATTAACACGTCATGTGAACCTAGATGTCCAATCTCTTCATCCGCCCCCAAAATCCCCAGCCGTTCTTGCTCAGCCTCTTTTCTCCCACTAACTGATCCTCCAGATCCAATTGCATTATCAACAGATAGCACATTATTTATGTCCCCTACTTCCAAAGCTTGATAATTAGCACCAGCATTGATGTCCTTTGACACACCAGCCTTCTCATAGGCAGAACTTCTGAAACAATTGCCTTGTAACATTCTCAACGCTGATGACCCTGGAAACTTGTCGTGTTTTCCCTCAGTAACTGGCTCTGGTGCATCCACCTCTAATTTCTGAGCTAACCCAAGAGTCTCACTTGCTTCCTCGGCCCCTAAATACCCTGGACATTCTTTTTCATCGTTATTTTTCCCCGGAATCAAATCTCCCAGGACCCTGCCACTGTCAACAGAATCTCCATTGTCCACAACCCCCAGTACCAAGCTTTGATCAGAAAAATCACCATTCGTATAGGCTGGCAACAGCTGGCAATGGTCAAACTGCCCCTTCTGCGAAATGACAACCTCAACAGGCGGATCCGACCAAAGATGGACATTTTCTTCTTTAACCCCCAAAACTGCTTGGCATTCTTCCTCAGCCTCCTTCAGCACACTAACCAATTTTCCGTCGTCATTCTCACCATCAGCGGAAGGCCCATTATCTGTGACACCACGGCAAGAGTTGCAGGCATCAGCCTGACAACCTGCAAAATCCTCGTTAGACACACCAACATCTGCTACCCTCTCAAACCCCAGAACCCCACGGCATTCTGTTTCAGGCTCCTGTACTCTAGAATCATTCTCAGTATCAACACCACCATTGCCATCGATCAGCCCACCAACCCTCTTAGCCTCATGCTTATCCTCACAACCTTCAAACCCCACCTCCAGCATGCCAACGTCTGCCGTTACCATCTTTAAATCAAAATCCTTGCTTTCTCCCACAGTTCCCTGCACTCTCCGGCGTTCTTTCTCGCTGTCATCTCTTCCCAAATTCACTTCTCTACTCTCATTATCTCTCAACTCAGCTTCTAAACTACAATCACCGTCATCGCCATTGACCTCATTTGACCGAGCCTCAAAACCTTCACAATCTCCATCTTCCAACGAGACAGAATCCCCTTCAAGCTTCCCATCCTCGCAACAGCTACCCATCCCTAAACAACCTAACGCAAACTAAATTAACCAAAAAAACCCGACAAATTTCCCGAAAAATTAACAATAGACAACAATGCGTCTCCACACAAAATATAAATTTTTATCCCCTACCACACACAAAAGCTACCGACTAATCAATTAAGCGGAAAAGATAATAGAACGGCCAAACAAACCCTAGATTACGATCCGAACAACGCCACCGATCCTAATTAATAAACATAAAGGGATAAAACAAGGAGATGGCGGCGAGATGACCTGTCGCGGGGCGGCGGAGCTTCCCGGTACCTTCGCCCTCCGGCTCGCCTTCGCTCCTCGGAGAAGGAAGCGATTCGTGCGCTTCGTCCGTCATTAGAATTAGACCTCGGCGACGAGACCCTTTTTTTTAATTTCAGGGCCGAAAGGGATTTGGTCACGGCGTCATTTCTTGCTATTAATTATTATTATCAATTACTTATTATTATTATTATTATTATTATTATTATTATTATTATTATTATTATTATTTGAACCAAGTAATTGGAAGCGGACCGCATCTTTTTTATAGTTACTGTCTGGGAAAGGAATCGGCGAGAGGATGAAACTTGTCCGACGACGTGGCACCGCGTTGTGAATTACGGTTACTAATAAAAACAATGGTGTGACTTGGGCTGCCGTTTTATCTTTACATGATGGTTACCAAAATTTTATTTTTGTTGCAAGCTTGGTGTCAAGGTGGCCAAACGGTCCGAAAGCCCGCGGCCCGGCCCGCCTGGCCCGGTCAACGGGCCGGCCCGGCCCGGGCCCGATAGGGTTGATCGGGCCGCGGGCTCGGCCCGGCCCGAAGGCCGGGCCGGGCTTCCGGGAGGAGGGGCGGCCCGTCGGGCCTGGCCCGGCCCGGCCCGGTCCGTTGTCGGGCCCGGCCCGACCCGGCCCGGCCTCTTTCTTGTTTTTCTCATACTAATATGTTTTACTATTTAAATTTTTCCACAAATGGGTTCCTTAATTTGCTCCCTACTTAATTTTGTTTCGCAAATGGGCTCCTTAATTTGTTCCATCTTAAATTTTTCTCATATATAATAGTTCTTTCTTAATTTACTCCTTAATTTGTTCCTCATTAATTGTTTTACTCATTAATTTTCTTCTTATTTTGTTCATCCTTTATAAAATAGTATGTTTTTAAAAACTTACTATCTTTTAAAAAAATTATACTAGGTATAGATATTATTTTTCATTTTATAAAGATTTTCTAATGAATTTTTAATAATTTTTTAAAAAATTATATATTTAATTAATATACTAGGGCCGGCTCGGCCCGGACAAGCCCGGGCCACGGGCCGGGCTTCCGGCCCCCGGATAGCTTCCGGGCCGGGCCGGGCCGGCCCGGTCCTCCCGGTCAACCGGGCCGGGCCGGCCCGTGGCCCGGTCAAGGCCCGGCCGGGCCCGGGCCGGGCCGGCCCGATGGACACCTTGAGCTTGGTGGCTACGGAACATGTAGTCATGCATTTATAGAAGTAGGATTACATAATGGGTGGATATCCAATATACAAATGGGCCAACAAAAGCTTGTTTATAACACTTCCTCTTATCCATCCATTGTTGTAAGCCGTGTATAAGCGCTTCAGGGTTCATAAAGCTTATCTGACTATGGGGGTATGGATACTTCTGGATCCTAAGTTAAAAGTTTTTGTCTCATCAAAACCTTTGCCATGGAAAACCCAGTGGGAAAAACCAGTGTCTAATGGAAAAGAGTACAAGTCTCTGTAACTTCCCCTTGATCGATGGATATCATCAGAGGTGGATACTTCTGGATCCTAAGTTAGGGATAACTACCTCGTTAAAACCTTTAGGTATGGAAAACCCAGTGGGAAAAACCAATAGCCAAGGAAAAAGATTACAGTTTTCCATAACTTCCCCTGATTAGTGGAAGTATTTAGGTGTGGATACTTCTGGATCCAGAGTCAATGAGCTTGACTCGGCAAAAAACTTTAGTTATGAAAAAACCAATAGCCAAGGGAAAAGAGTACAACACGGCATTTGACTCCCCCTGATCTGTACAAGCTGCAGGCTTGCAGATCTCCTAGGCAACTATATATCAATCTCTTACAGTGTTCCGATAATAAGTACAAAGTACAAGGCGTCGCTCATCTATACAAGACATCGCTCATCTTATACAAGTATCGCTCATCTATGGCAGCTACTGAATTTGAGGGAGCTCTTCTGAAGAGGAGTGGTCTGCAGACTCAGTAGGTAGCACCACGTCTCTGACCCAGTCGTCACTGTGTTTACGAGGTACTGCAGGACCTGGCTGTGCGTACTTATGATTTGCTTCTTGGATCGATGAGCCTCTCGGGATGGTGGGATTGATGTTGCCTCGAAAGCATGTTTTGTTGGTCTCCAGGAGTTGGTCGTTCCTTTGTTGTAGTCATCGCGATGATCTGTGACCTGTATCTGCAAATACAGTTAACATGTTGGATGATCCTTGATCCTTGAAGGTAGCGCAAAAGCTACATATCTCTGGTCTAGTGGTGTGTTGCAGGCGCTGCACTGTATCTGGTTAAAAGGTTTACTGCCAATGCTTTCTAGAGTCGCGTGCAGTTGGCCAGATAAAGGAGTGTACAAAAGACACTTGAGTAAGGCACTTCAGGACCTAGGATATCCTTCACCTCTTCCAGCGAACAGAATGGGTCTTAATGTGCATCCATACAATCAGTAGGTGTATTAGTGGATTGCGATTATTTATGTTTCTGCATCAACTGGATGATAATTTCATCAGCTGGATGATAATTCATCTGCTGGATGGTTATTCATTTGCTAGATGATTATTCATCTTCTGGACGATGGTTTCATCTTCGGGATGATGGTTTCATCTTTAGGATAATTATTCATCTTTAGGATGATGGTTTCATCTTCAGGATGATGGTTTCATCTTCAGGAGGTAATTCGTATGTTGTCACATTAGCCATAACAACATAGCCTAAAATTTTCTTTGCCAATCGCATGGTTTTCGCGACCATGACCAGGGAGTCTGATGCGTCAGTTTAAATAATTTTGTAAGTGGGTTAGGCTTATCTTACATGGTTACTTCCTGGTTTCTGCGAAATAAACCTCTAAGCTACAACGTTTTGATTGTAGCATACGATTTTATTTATTTATACAATACTCAGTAACCCACAGGTTTGATATCTTTTGATATCGGGACTTCAGGTCCAAACACTTCACATTTCATAAGTGAGTCCGGCTCAACTTATTTTGCCTCGTTTCACATAATCTGGCCACATCTTTGCGTTTGCTTCAGTAAACGGAGATTGGAAACGATATCTATGGCAAAATGAAATGTGAGTAATTGTCGACAAGTGTGTTTTATCCAAATACCTCTCCACGTACGTACATTATTCAATTTATTTCAGATTGATCTCTTCTGGAGGTTTTGAAAAGGGAGAGGATATGAAGATGAGCTCACTTTCCTGTGGTGGTATTGTTTTAGGGTCTACAGGAGTTGTTTCTCGCTTTGGAGCCTCGTGGTATGTCCTCTCATCCATTGAGGATATCCGCTTCTGCTACTTGTGGATTGCATCCATTATATTTGATATATCAATCCTAGTTGGATTTTTATTAGCAGGGATGTGTGAATTTTGACAATATTTATATTGTTAGTAACTATGTCTGATAACTGTTTAACAGTTTAATAAGTGTGGATCTTTAGGATGTCATCGTAATCCATGATAATCAGATCATAGGTATTAATGTTTTAAATGGTCAAATTGAGCTTCAGGCTCATGGATGATTATACTATTTTTGTTGAACCTAATGCTGGGAAATTAAAGTTATGAAGGATCTTCAGGATTTCATCAAGTCTTTAAAAGAGGGCACATCAATGCACGTCTTAGGTGAAGTGATTTAAAATGCTTCCCATGTTCAGAGTGCTTGGAATCTATTTATCGGGGGTAATTACTTCCAATAAATAGTTCTGCGTTTTGATGGTCTATAGTGGTGATATGGGGATACATACTCATCATGGCACAATCAATAAGATGTGCTCTAAACGCTTCCTCGTTAGGGGTTCTCGAAAATTGTTTATATGAGGTGATCATGCTCATATAAATAGGTTCTAAGGAAGCGTTTTGATGGTTTGCATTGTAATTGCATCTTCCCACATAGTCACCCACAACTGGATTTTTAATGGATAAGTAATCTGTTTAAATCATTTTAATGATTTATATAACCCATTTTTGAGTGTGAACTCAAACGTCAGGGTGTTCAACATTTTTCCAGTTGCGAATATAGTTTGATTTCCCAGTATTATCCAATGTTCCCGCCATTTAGTAATGTGTCACATTTGTTTTGAAAAATCTGGAATGTGATTGGATAATAGGTTTGAAAATGACCATTTTTAGTTGATATTAGATGAGTACTCTAAGGTACATCATCAGCCATATGTAGGGAGCATGTGAGTCCACTTTTACCCCTCAAATACTCTCAAAATGCCTAAAGGTCTCATTGTTTTAATGATGATAGTATATCATCTTAAATTCGTTTAAGGAAGTGAGGAGAGTCAATGTCCACGTGAATGGAGATGATCTCGTAATCATTTTTCCCTTTTGAATGGGACAATGAAAGTTTCACCCTTTTTGAAGAATCTTCGGGTTCGTCTGGTTAATGATGTCTTACATCATCAATCCAGGGTGACTTCGATCCAAAGTTGGTCGATTCTGGACACTTCTGGTGTTCCAAATTAATTCCTCTATTCGAATTTATGTGGGACTTTTGAAAGTCCATTAAAATGCTCAAGTTAATAATGTCCGGTAGTATGTGAACTATGTTCAAACTGTGAAGGATTACATCTTTATATTGACTATTATGCGGATCAAAGTTGGACAAAGCTTCAGGCTTTATTGGTTTCTTGATTCATTAGGGATTTCGTTTTGACGAATATCCTTTGAAACTTTATAAGTTTCAGAGAGTACATGGCATCCTCATTTTAGGAGTATTCAGGATAACAAATCATTCACAGCAAAATGAAATGCGTAAAAAGCATGAAATCAATATTGTGGTAATGCATTTAAACACAAATATACTGCAAGAGAAACCTACTGATAATTATGTTACGGCAACAAGTTTCATGGTATGATGTGTGTTCTTGAAAACATGCGTCCACAATTATGCTTATTTAGACTTATGTTATGACAACAGATCAAATTTGTTTTCAAAGTTTATTTGTCCTCATGGAGTAGCTAGATATACATAAGGTCAATTGACTTTCTTCGTTTAGACTAGATATGTAAATATTTTTATATGGCATAAGTTAATGCACATTCATGTTGCAAAAAGCATTATGGGTCTTATCAGAACTTTTGGTCTGATATTGGGTTGTCATTGCATACTCCATGTTGAGGTATATCATATCTTCCTTTCTCATTTTATTCAAGACTTCCCCGGTTTTCAGTCTTCCTTATTGTCGTTTATAAGGAAGAATGAATATTAGTCTTACGAAGTAGGCATATACAAGGGAAATGCGTTAGTCTCTATATTTCCACATTTCTAATTTATGAGAGACTTTTAAAAGTCTATTTGAATGCTTAAGTATGGTCTGCAGGCCATGTTTTATTGAGTCATTCAAGTATTGTGTGGATATAGAATCATGCTCAAGGGGAAACAAATACGTGGGTACGAAATTTATAATTTCTCACTTATCTATTAAGACACGACTTCTGGCGTACGCTTAAAATTAAGGCTAGATTAAAGAATCATACCTTGTAAAGTGAGATTACTCTAAAAGAGTTAGCGGTGTTATGACAACTGCTGGTGTCAATATTGGTTTATATAAATCATGGATCTGAGAGATCAATTTACCGCAAAATGCGTATCTCTAAAAGAAATCGCATAAATGGTTTTCGCATAATCCATCGTATTTATTAATTTTTATTTTATTAGGGTGAAAGGGTGTTGACTTTTAATTTGATTTTGAACTTCAGGTTCATTTTGTCAAAGTGGATATGATGTTAAACTTTTTGAAATCATGATTAGTTT
Organism: Scilla litardierei; assembly: GCA_030789695.1. Taxonomy (NCBI): domain Eukaryota; kingdom Viridiplantae; phylum Streptophyta; class Magnoliopsida; order Asparagales; family Asparagaceae; genus Scilla; species Scilla litardierei. The sequence continues at coordinate 203,647,263 of CM061133.1, forward strand.
GTTGTCATAAAATATCGTCATATCATAAGCGTGATCATAAGCATGGGATGATCATAAAAGGGTGCAAAATGCAATAATTAATTATTTATCATGCATATAATATGAAGCTTGTAAGCTAAAAAGTTATGCTCAATAAAATAGTTGAAAGAAACTAAATTATCATTGCAAATAAATCAAGCATGTGAGCTTAAGAATGTATGCTCAGCTAACATGACTTGAAACATATACACATGTTATTTATATTCTGCAGATATATAAATAATTTCATCTCAGACATATATTTATGCTGCAGGCATTAAAAATATATCATAGAGATTTTAGCATGCTAAATAAAATGTTCATCACAGAACATTAAATATGCGACATGCATATAATTTTCTACACATGCATTTATAGTGTTTAAGCGTAAATTCATGTTAGAGGCAATAAAAATATACAACATCCCATCACAGACAAATGCATCAGACAGTTAATTTCATCGCAGACAATTAATCATCACGGGCAATTAATCATCATATGCAATTGATCATCATAGGCAATTAATCATCACATGCATTTATAATGAAAATGAAATTTTTTCGTTTAATAATTATTGGACCACTAGGCAACGTCATACACCGTTAGGTTAGTTAACTAACGGCAGAGCCGTCGCATGATCTTCCTAATTATTAAACGTGTAATAATCAAATAATCCAAAAATGCGATGATGTAAAAAGCATGTAATAATTCAGAATTTAACGAAGAAAAATCTTAATTAAATCTGAAAAAGAGTTTGTAAAAACAAAATTTTTAGGGGAAAAAACCTTAGTTAGGTTTTTTGGAGGCGATCGTTCGTGCGGGCCTATGCAGGAGGAAAAGTTTTGCGTCGTAGGGACCGCCGCTTCGGGCTGCTAGTGTTTTGTCGTGCGCGTCACCGCTTCGGGCGGCTAGGTTTTCGCTGTGCACGTCATCGCTACGGGCGGCTAGGGCGTCGCATCTTGCGCGCGCGGGGAGGGGGGTTTTACCGCTGCTGCTTCGGGCGCAGTGACGGCTGCCGCCGGAGGGCGGCCGATGCCGCCTGAGGCAGCAGCGCCGTCTGCCGCGTCGGGCGGCAGCGCCTGCTGCCGCCTGAGGTGGCAGCGGCGTCTGCCGCTTCGGGCAGCAGTCGCATGCTGCCGCTTCAGGTGGCGGGTAGATCGCGTGGCGGGGTTTTCGCATGCGCGGCTGCTGGCCGCGTGGCGATGAAGAAATCCCTCTAGGATTTGAAAATTTTTTGGGGAAGAAGATGATAAAAACATGATTTTTATTTAAAAACTATTTTTAGTCTTCAAAACCGCGTTTTTCATCGTAAAAATTGTTCTTTATCGATAAAAACGTCGATTTTTTATTAAAGGGTTGATTTAGCATGCAGATCTGAGATAAAAATCCGATCTATACTAATCAAATATCGATCCAAACATCTAGATCTAATCGTATGCGCATAAAAGTTTAGATCTAGGGAATAAAAATTACCTCTAGATCCTACCCGCTGGATCTAGCGACGTTCGGTGAAGGAGGCTCGTTCGCGTCGCGATTCGTCCGTCGGCAGAGGTTCGGCTCAGCTTTGAGCGTGCTGATAACGTGTTGTAAACTTAGTGGCCATGGAACCCGTAGCCATGTATTTATAGAAGTAGGGTTACATAATGGGTGGATACCCAATATACAAATGGGCCTACAATAGCCCGTTTATAACAATTTTCTATTTTTCTATCATTCTCATAGAACAAGTTTCGGCTTGTTCCATCAAATTATATAATAAATGTAGTTCCATCACGCTATGTTGTAGATGCAGCGCCAACACATGTTGCATATTTATTTAGAGGGTGTGCTATATACACAGATTGATAATCGGTGTATGCACGAAAAACATGGAGCATGTCATATCTGAGCTCATGAGGTGATTCCTTCTCGTCAGAGTGATGGAAAAATGGTGGGCCCCTGACGTGGGAGAATTCTCAGAATCGCAGCATTCCCTCTTCCCTTTCCTTTCTTGTCTACTTTTTGTTTATTTCTCTCTCCTTTCTTTTCCTCTCCTTTCTTTCTCTCTTGAAAATGACAAACGACCGCGACGGGCTCAGCCGACCCACCACCACCAGAAGTGGCACTATTACCGCCTCCAGCATCAGCGACAGCCTCGACATCGACATCGCAAAGTTCCTCACGTTTGTAGGAAAACAACTAGACCGAATAAATGTACATGACATCGAACACCGTCGACGCTGCCATGAATCCTTCCACTTCCAGCATCAGCTGAGGCCAGCTCTCCCTCGACCTCTTTTCGTCTGTATTTTTCAAGAAGAGAATGCAGAGAACGGAGGCGGCTCCGGTGATGAAGGCAGAGGACGAGAAGAGGATCCTTCGCGGCATGACGCCGAGCAGGATGCTGCCCAGGAAGACGACGTGGATCTCCAAGATGGCGTTGGCAGCCACGGTGAAGTAGAGGTTAGAGTTGAGGTTCTCGACATTGAACTGCACGCCGTAGTAGACGAATCCGATGTCGAATCCTGCTAGCACGGTCGTGTCTCCTTATAGAACTGCATCACTTGTCTCATGCTCAGCCTCACCGCAGGGTCAGGATGGGAGCAGAACAATCCCAGTTCCAACACCAACTCCGTCTCCTTCGTTACATAATCACTCCCAAGATTCAAGTCACTTATCTCTAGTATCACCCCTTACTTCCACAAGTGGAGAACCCAATCAACCAGATTCGGCATGGACGCACGCATCTCCATCGACCTCCTACTGCTAGCCAGTTCGAGCAGAAACGCTCCGTAGGTGTAACGACCCGCTCTTAGGGGGCCATTACTTATTTGATTACATTTGCAAGTCTGCAGATTACCAGTGAAATCAATATAGTTACAATACAGAGATGTACCAATACTCAAACCAGCGTACATTATTACAGTCTATATTTGAAATACAACACACCACAACACTCTTACACTGAGTACATAAAAGGAAACGTGGAAAGGAAATACATAATAGCATACAATACGCACACTAACTCAAGTATCTAGAAGTCAACAGTCTCTGGAACAAACTCTGGCTCCTCAAACTCAGCGGCCGCTTCTTCGATTTGTTCGTCATCTGCCGGTGCAATAAATGGAACCGTAGGTAAGTCACAATAATTCTAAACATAGAAAAGAAGCAGTGCGCAAGTATGACTAAAGTAGGTGACAAAAAGTAACTACATACAAGCAAAATAGAGCAAAAAGAAAAGTACTGAGCAACAACTGTGACAAGGTATACATAACAGAGTAGTAAATGTAAGCAGAACTAAAAGGAGACAACGAACTGTACTATGGTAGTGCAAGTGTAAATCCGGCTAAGCAAGGAAAGCATGCTACCGCTGTAGCTATAAGTGAGACAAGTAAAGCACTGGTGACTGCACAAGTGTGGTATGTAAAGTGCATGCAATGCATAAAGTAAAGGTGATCGTGCAAGTAATATTTATACTATAACTACGTGACTCAAGCCGTAGAGTACGGTATGCAACCATTGAGTTCATCTCTTGCCTGGATGCGCTTACCCAGACGAATGCTGAAACGCAGGCAGTTAGAGAGGATGCTGACATGTGCAACATATGTATATTTACCGAAACACGTGCAACTAGACAAGATGCCGAAACTCAGACAACTAGACATGTAGATGAACTTTAGTCACTCCCACACTCTCTCAAACTATGAGTTACCCCAAAACCCCAGTGAAGTGTCAAGTATTCTATGTACATGTTTCACAAGACATTCCATACGATGTATCATATGATATTATTAGTTCCTTATTTACAACGATGGTTAAACCAGGATCACTGGTTTAATTTCTTATTGAAAACCAAAAAATTAGGAAACCATTTCAAAGTAGACTGGGCCAAAGCAAAGTGGATGCTAAGAAATTTGAGGATAAAGACAAGTCAAATAAACATGGAATATAAAATTTGTTGTTTTAAGTGAACAGCCTTGTAATCAGCAATGGTTTACCCTGAAGCAGAGAGTAGGTAAAGATGCTATTTGGCGATTGTGATAGACCGTCACATACCAAAAGAGTTATGCACAATGGTCTCACTCCAGAGATACTAAAAGGCATTAACAACAATCCAAAGAGCTTCGCTTGTTGAAAAGTCAAGACAGAAGTCTTAATAGAGAATGTCAGTCCTGAGCAATGTTTTGAAGTCCAACAACTATGATACCAATCACATGCTTCGAGAATGCAGTATTTCCATTAGTACACAATTTACCCAAGTAGATGGTCACGTGCTACAACGACCAAAGTTAAAAGTTGGCAATGTCATTTGCTTAAGTCCATAGTCATTCTACCGTTGATTAGTTTCCTATTAGATTAAGGTTCTAGTCGTTTGGTTCAAGTCAATAGTCGTTCGGAGGCTATATGTGATGTCCTAAGTTCGTACGAGTACACTTATCTAATTTTCTAAATCTAGAATTCATTGTAACTTATCGGTTTTGAGGTTGTAGCAAGCTGGGGCTAGAAAAGCTTCCAAGGATGTTGATGTGAGAGAATAGGTACCTGCATTCAGAAGAATTCATCGGTTATAAGTCGTACCATTTTCTACCTATTTATCTCGATCGTTTTTATTTTCTAATAGATTGAAACGGTGCCGAAAAACATTCTAAAATTTTATATGGGCTGGATATGAGGAAAATAATTTTACCTAAAAAGGAAATATTTTCCTGAAGCCTCTGGGTATTTTTAATAATTTTAAAAGCTCAAAATGAATTTAAAAACTAATTTTAATTAGTTATCGTAATTGTTCAAGAATTTCTCCTGGATGAAATACGTATCAGAATGTTTCAAGTGAGCTGTCAAAACGACCATCTCGATGAATACTATAACATATAATTTTTCCATATATCAGTTTACATGAAAATATTAAGTTATGAATTATAAAGCGAAAACAACGTATTTATATTTTAGGTTTAAAAATTCACTGGGAAAAATCTACTCATCTGATTGAGATGAAATTGGTGCCAATAGGTCCAGAACGTCATTTCTGATTTTCTGGACCTGGTCTTGTAATTTTCCGAGGCCTGTATAATTAATTATGAATTTAAAAACATTTATTCTTATATAATATTTTATAAAATACTACTATACTCTTAATATACGTATACGTGTATACGTATATACGTATTTTAATACGTATTAATAACTCACCTCCTTACTGATTTGGGTTGAATATTACATACTTAACCCCTCATCTAGCAATATTTTGTGTGTAAATGATGCTTAATTGGTCTCTAATACGTTTGTGTATTGTATATCATCATTTATTAGAGAAAACCATTGATTTGTGCACAAAATTGAGTTTTACTGAGTATTTTTGATCTCACGATTTGTCACTCCCCGCTTCCCAAAAATATGGAGGCGAAGCGTGAGAAGGTCCGCTCAGACTTGAAGCTACAAAGCTGCAAGTCCGATAAGCGTCAATCAACTTTAAATAGCAGGTCCTTGCAACTCGAAACGAAATAAAGATAATAATAATGAAATGAGACAAAAGAGATATCTCAGAATATCCATAAAATAAGTTTCAACATCACAGAAAAAGCCACCAGGCTGAAAAGAAAAAAAGTCTAAAGGCCCACACATGGCCTACAAAAGTACAACGAACAAAGTAAAGGTGTCACGCACCGACAACTAACAACAAAACCTAAAACAAAAGAAAGCTCAGCAAGGTCACTAAGAATGGTCACCGGTGTCCGCAAAACTCCTCCTGGACAGACTTGGGCTCAGGCTCAGCGTCAGCAAAACATCACGACCCAGCAACGGTCTCTGGCTCAGGGTCTAACATGTGACACCCAAAAGAGCAAGGGGCACATGTCAGCAAGTCTACAAGAGACTTGTGCAAGGAAACTGAAAGTAAGGCAAGACAACCTAGCAGTTCTAGCATGATGTAATGACATGGCAGTTAAAGCATGAGTGCAGCAGGTAAGGGAAACAACAAGTAAACCTAGCATGGCATGGCAAGTGTGGCAAAACTTATTAACATTTACAAGGATTTCTCTAGTCACGTGTTCATGTCATGTGCAGAGTTTACGCCTTACAGCTGAAATGGCTTACTTTCACACTGAGTGGCCGCTTAACTCCGCCCCAAACCCAGAGTTTACGCCTTACAGCTGCAGTTGCTAATCGGGCAGACTCTCAGCTGAATGGCCGCTTAACTCTTATCCCTCCCACGTGTAAATGAGCCAGGGCCTTACCCCCGAACGTGAATGCTCGCTTCTGGATCACGAGCCAGGAAGTGTTTTATCATGATGGCATAGGGGTGCACCTAGCCTGGACAAGCAAGTACAAGTATGTAGTGTGTACTACGAATGCAACATTCAATGCATGGATGACATGTAAGATGCAATGCATGACAGTTAAAAGTGCGTACAGTTAAGGAATTTAAACGTGACAGATAACAATGCATGCATGGAATGGCAGTGTGTCAGATCTAGCTTCGTTGTCAAGCTAGATCTTAAAGTTGCGTCTAGACAGCTATCATTTCACTGTCTAGTCTCTTTTACGCTAAAAGTAAGGAAGTGGCATAAAAACATGGCCCTAAGCATAAGTTGGCAAGTTTCACTTACCTGCAAGTATAACTTGCCTGCAAGTATAACGTCTGAGAACACCGTCCAACGAGTCCAAAGTCACAATTATCCTACGTGCACAAGTCCACCGGCCTACATCCGTTTTATTAATCTTGATTAGTGAATTCTAAAACATTTAAAATACTTTAAAAACATTGATTTTTGTCTTGATTAGCAGGCAATGGGTTGGGGGTCCTAGGGGTGCAAAGCGTTACCTCAACACGACGCGAAAGCTACACTGGCGTCGGGTAGCGACACCAGGGGTTGGAATAAAAGAACGCGATCCTAGTCCAGATTCGAAATAGGTTCCTCGCTCGCCAAGTTCTGGACAGCAACTAGGTCAACGGACTAAGATTCCAAAGCTTGCACGTGCGACGATGGGCTACGACGTATCGTAACGTCGTAAACGTCCAATCCGCGAAGTGGAGACACTTAGGTGCGGCCCACAGTAGTCCTAGGGACCAATAGGGGACCCACAATACCTCTGGAGAACTTGGGGGGCCCACGGTGGCAAGCGGTGCGACGGATGCGAGGTTGCGACGAATGTCTCTCGGTCAGACATAGTCGGTGCGGGGGTTTGGATCGGTCGGTGAGGGAGAACGGGTGTGCAGTGCAGCGGGGTCGGTCACAGCGGCGGGTGCGGGGCGATGTCTCGATCGGTGCGGGAGATTGGGCCGGTCGGGCGCTTGGGGCGGGGCGCTGCAACGTTGCAACGTTGCAATGTTGCGGAGTGCGGGCGTGAGCAGGCGGGCGCCTCGGTCAGACACGTGGCGAAGCGGGGCGCGGTGCGGGCTTGCGAAGCTGAGGCTGCTGGGTGCGGAGCGGGCATGCGGAGCGGGCGAAGCTCTCGGTCAGACCGAGAGCTCCTCTCGGTCGGTGCGGGGTTTTGCGGAGCGGGCGGTGCAGATGCGGAGATGCGGGGCGGCCTCTCGGTCGGTGCGGGGAAATGGGGCGGAAATCTTCGGTCGTGCACAGGCGGCGGCTGCAACGTTGAGACGAATCATCGCAAGTGGGTTTTGGGGTTTTTGGAAACGGCTAGGGTTATTTTCTTGCGAAAATAGGTCTTCCTAGAGATTGTTTATATAGTGTAGAGGGTTTGACTTGGTCTAGGGCTAAATCTAATAGGATTAGGAGTTTAAAATAATTTAAAATTCACAACCCACTCTCCTAATCTTGTAGGGATTGGGTGCAGCCAAGAGAGGGGCTAGGATTTGGCTCAAAAATTGTTTAAAACGTTTTAAACTCAATAAAATTTTATTTGGCCGAAAATACTTTAAAACGTAGCTATTAAAAATATTATAAACCTTGCTAAAAATATAAAGTAGGTCAAATGAACTCCAAGAATTATAAAATAAATATCGGGGTGATCGTGGCGACAAGAGAAAGGTAACCAAGAAGACGGATCTCAATTTTGTCGTCGGGTGATGAAACTAAAAATGGAAACGTCTCCCTTCAGAAGTGAAAATCACAACGTCTCTTCGAATAAGATCAAATCGTGGGAGAACGACCCGAGAAATATCGTTCCAAATTAGTGCCACAATTTAATACTCTCCGAGACGTTCACAACGGTATATCACACCAAAGTGTTCACAAACAAACAAAGTCTAAGATAATCACATGCACGGTCAAAAGCACGTGCACGAATAAAGTACAACGAAAAGTGGTCGTTACATCCTCCCCACCTTAGAATAAAGTCCGTCCTCGGACTTTCTAACATATCTAGTCGCTCTAGTAACTACCCTAATCATGTCACAGTATAATTTAACCCATGAATAGCTATTACAAGTGCTTATATATGCACTAGGTAGTCAATCATTAACACTACCAGCATGTATGTATTCACGCACATTATACACTTATACCCATTATAGTCAGTCAAATTCATACACGTATTTCAATCATATATATATATATATATATATATATATATATATATATATATATATATATATATATATATATATATATATATATGCATACATCCCTTATATAAATACTTACCTAACACAAAATAATATTTCAGATACTCATATGAGTATGGTCTTACACTAGCAAATACAATCATTGTTCTACGTATATATAACTACCTATGCACAAAACAAACATGGGTATACTACTCCCTAATATTCATCCGATACCAACCATCTCAACACGTGTAGTCACACCATACCATTTTTAAGTCATGTTTTACTATATCTAATATGCATTCACCACTTCTATAAATTCACAATATATAGTCATTCAAATGCATGCAATTATTTCACCATATATTCACATCACATACGGTCCTATAACTATATTCACGTCACGCCACACATATCATGGTCACCAATACTTATAATTAGGCACATACTTACCCGTGTATGGTGCACACCCATACACGCTAACATTTCATACATTCATACCAGTCATACCATTATAAACTCAGCACATCTACGCACCTAGTGTAGCTAGTGCACATACGTTCACATAGGCAAATCCTTAGTATTTAAATATACCACAAGACCAACACCTATAACTATATACCGATATAGCGACCCACAATCTTGTGTGTAACACAACCAGGCACAAACACTCCTATCACTATACATACATCAAACTTCGCTATATTCAAACTACAAACATACGTAACAATATACTTAGAGTATACCCACTCAAGCTTGAGTGAGACTCGGAACACATATCAGAATATTCTCTATACGTAACACGGTATTTATACCTATACCACTACCACTCCAATATATATACGTCTACTAACATAACCACATACATACTATAATATCAATCACTATATTTAGTCAGGTCACACTCACATAATTAAATCACTTTACATACCATAATAATATTGCCAATACAAGCACATGTATAATTATAATACCTTCTCTAATACATGCATTCACCGTATAGTCACACACACGTAGAACATATATTCACACCAAATCCTACTACCTATAATTAGTATGCCATCACTTCTACTCCATACATAGTTACGATATGCAATAGTCGTGTATACCTCATGGTATACGTGCATACAACATCCCGTAAAAGCAAGCAATACCAATCCGAATTTTAAATCCTACTACCATATGTATATCACCTATATACTCATGCAACAAATACATAACTACTTACGCCTAAGCACAATACGTATCTACGTACGAGCACATACTCACACGTACTAACACATGGGTCATATAATAGGCCTACCCACTTATCTATACGTACACCTATTATTATTACTCCTAACAAACACATAGCTCTACCAACTTATTATTTCAAACATTATAAGTATCTCCAACTGCATACACCCCATTAGATATTCCAACACTGATTCATATATATACAGACGTCCCTAGAGTGGTATAGCTATCCTCACACATACCTATAAATACTAACACATAAACAACTTCATAATATCACGAATACTCTGAGTATGTATATATCACACATTAGGCAAACATTAATATACTATAGGGGAGTACATTCATTCAAACCCACATACACAACTTAGGTACATGCACCACGACAACATCACAAAGGTCCAAGGGCCTACTAACAAATTAGAGTTGACACATCTATTGGCGAGCACTAAAGCCTAAGCAATATGGGAAGATAGAGGTCGAAAGCGTGACGAGGGAAGGGTCGATAAGCACGAGTTCAGATAAGACAAATACAAGGAGACAGCTTGGTTAGGTGAAACAGCGATTCACTTGCGAATGCTTAGGTAGAGGAAAGGAGATGTAGAGATACTTTTATAGGTTAGAGAAATGAAATAGTGTAAATAACATAAGCTAAAATACGTGGAATTTGAAAACTGTTGTGCTTCAAAAGCTGGAGTCCTCGTCTGTTTATAAAAAAAATATTTTGAAGATCGATAAAACAAGTTGTTCGAAATAAGTTTAAGTCGAATATTCATAATAAGATAAAACGGTTTATTGGCTTATCGAAAAATATTATAAAAAGTAAATTATTCACACGAATATTAAGGACGTAGTTTAGAAAATATTATACGGCAGTGATTTAATATAATGTTGGCAAAAGTTTTGAAATGAAATTAAATTAACTGAAGAATTTAAACTTATGTTAAATGCTTTCCAAGTCTTTAGGCCAGGGAAAAATTTAAAATAATCAATATTTGAAACTACCAGGATTTGTCAAAAGAAACTGATTTACACAAGCTCTTAACATACGAGCACACGAACCTGATACGGATAAATAAAAATAATTGAAATTCCATCTAGTTTAGAAATTATTCTAAAAGTATGTATGGTGAACGGAAAAATAATAATAACTTAGCAGTAGAATTATCAAAATTGGTAATAAGCTTTAAAATCAATTTATGGAGGGTCTAGATCAGGAAAAGGTTATGAAATAGTAATTTTGCAAAAATCTGAAATAGGGAAAACGATGAGAATAACTTCGACTTGCTGAAAGCTGAAATCATATGTGACTTGAAAAGTATATTCAAAGAAAGCGCGATGTGTCGTTTGAATGGCATAAATAAGAAGGAAATTATAAATCGAATTGGTCAAAATAAAGGTACGGTTCTGTAACGACTGGTTTTCTTGTATCTGAATTTATTATATTATAATATATGTTTTGGTGGATTTTCTCCTCATGTGTGGTTTTCGTCTCCGTAATTTTCATTTTCGATCGTTTCGTCGTGTTTTCTCGTTTCTTCCTTAGGATCATCGATTTCGAAGTATGTCATTCGTGACGGGCTTCATAACAGTCGTATCTTACTGTTAGATCAAGCCTAGGAGTCTTAGGAATCGATCTCGGAGCTCCGCGCTCCGTATCGGAACTTTTGGTGCTTATTAGCCGGTGTAAGAAGGGGCACCGACCGACTAGATGACGATCCAGTCGGTCTGCAATCCTTCTTGGACCGACTAGTTGGCTTTCTAAATTTCTCAAGAGTTACTGTTTATCGTTAGTCGGTCTAAGAACGTTGGTTGACCGACTAGGTTGCAAACTAGTCGGTCGGCAATGCTTCTTTAACCGACTAACACATCATCTAAATTTTAGTATCAGTACTGTTCATTCTTAGTCGGTCCAAGTTCATCTTTCGACCGACTAGTTGTTAAACTAGTCGGTTAAGTTTTGTACTCAGACCGACTAATTCTTGGTTCTTCTGTACAGTCGAGTTACTGTTCACTCTTAGTCGGTCTAAGAACGTTCACCGACCGACTAGATGTTAAACTAGTCGGTCAGTAGTTGTTCATCGACCGACTAAATCTAAATCCTATTTTCGTTCAGAAGTTACTGTTTACACTTAGTCGGTCTGCGTTGGTCGACCGACCGACTAGTTGCCAAACTAGTCGGTCAGTGGTTGCTCTTTGACCGACTAATCTGTGTTAAAACCCTAATTTCTGGGTAGCCGCCAGCCCATCCTATTTAAACCCCTCCCAAACGTTTTCTTCTTCCTCCACTCGACCCAAAACCCTAGTTTCTCCCCCCATTGAGCCCCCTTCTTCCCCAAACCCTTATTCCTTCATTCCAAGCTCATCCTCCATCATCCAAACCATCCCTCAACACATTCAACCACTCATCTTCCACAAATCTTCATCAAATCCCCAAAATCCCCCAAAACCCTAGTTCTCCAAACTTCTCCATTCGTTTTCAGATCTGGTCCATAGGTTCCCTGGAGTGTTTCTTCCGCCTCCTCTCGGTAAGAAATCGATCTCTTGATGGTTTCATAACCTATTTGTATTTTTATGAAACCCTAATGAAATGAATGTTGTTTTGATGATTGTCTCCCCATAACAGCGATTTCCCCGTAGATTAGCATCCGCGAGCCGAACCTTCGTGATCGTCATCCCCGGTGCTAGGCAAGTGAAACTTGCCACTTAGGGTTTAGGCCATGTTTTAGGCCATTTTGCTTGTTGTAGGCGTAAAAGAGGCTAGGCGACGAAATGATACTCGCCTAGGCGCAAATTGGGGAACTAGCTTGACAACGAAGCTAGTTCCGACATTTAGCATGTTGCACAATTACCATGTCATGTTTACTTTCCATTAACGGTACGCGAATTAATTGTCATGTCATTACATTTTTTAAGTGATCCTGTGATTGCGTAGCATCGCTACAATACTTGTGTTTCCTGGCTCGTGACCAGAAGCGAGCATAATGAGTTGCTAACCCCAACGCTCGATATTGAATTATGAACTAGGAAAACAAGCTCCCGTGCGGGGCAACCCTGGCTCACTTGCTGGGCTCATGTACAGGGACCCTGGCTTGTTAACGTGTGGGATGGGGTAAGAGTTAAGCGGTCATTCAACTGGGGGTCTGCCTGATCAGCAACTGCAGTTGTAAGACGTAAACTCTGGGGTGTGGTAGTGTTTAGAGCCGATCAGCGTGAATGTTGTACCATTCAGCTGAAGGGCGTAAACATCTACAAACAACAGTGAAACGTGAATAGTGAATTGATTGAGATTGTTAGTAGCTTGGCTACTCTTGTCTTGTCCCGATAATTGTTCTCTTGTACTTATTGTTCACCATGTCTTGCCGGTGCACTCATGTTATAACTGCCATGTCATGCATACTAAAACTGCTAGGTTGCTAGTTGCCTTACTTTCAGTTTCCTTCCCCAAGTCTTTTAGACTTGCTGACATGTGCTCCTTTACTCTTTTGGGTGACACATGTTAGATCCTGAGCCTGAGTACCTTGTTGAGGACGAGGTGTTTGCTGACGCCGAGCCCGAGCTTGTGTTTGACGGGGAGTACGTGGACACTGGGGACCAGTCCTAGTGTCTTCGTTGTGTTTTCCTTTTGTTTAGACAGTTGTTTTGTTGTCGGTGCGTAGCACCTTTACTTTGTGGTGTTTTTGCTTTTGTTGGCCTTGTTCTGGGCCTTAGACTCTTTCTTTTAGCCTGGTGGCTTTTCTGGATGTTGAACTTATTTTCATGTTGGACAACTTATGAGATATGAGAATTTTATTTCTGTCTCTCCTTTTATTATTATTGTTGCTCCGTTTGTGGTTACAGGGACCTGCTTATGTTTTATTGACGCTTATCGGGTTTGGGGCTTCACGGCTCCACTCTCGTGCGGACCTTTTCACGTCTCGGCTCCATTTTAGGGAAGCGGGTCGTGACAGGTTTTGTTGGTGGCCCATGCAGGTCCTTCTGTAACTGCGATTATCGGAATAGCGATAATAATATTAGAAAGTCCAATAAACTAAGCTCGACGTCCGATGTCATAAGCTATGAGTCTAATCTGCTTCGTTTTCTGTGTCACTAGATGGCAGGAAGACAATTCACCCGTGGTGGGGGTAGTGGTGCGCTCCCTCATGATGAGGAGCCTGAGCGGGAACCCACCAACGGTGAGATGATGCGGATGATGCTGCAGATGATGCAAGTGCAGCAGGGCGTGCTCCTGCAAGTCCAGAATGCTCCACTTGCTCGAGCTGCCCGTGCTCTTCCGGATGCCCCTCGCTCTGAGCCGGGAGCGAAGCAATTTCGGGAGCTGGGTCCTGCATATTTTGATGGGTCTGAGGGTCATCTGGCTGCCGATGAGTGGATTCGGAACATCGAGGACAATTTGAAGATGGCCAAGATCACCCCGGCTGGATGGGTTGATTTGGCGAAGAGGCAACTCAAGGATAATGCTCGGAACTGGTGGGATACGGAAGAGAAGATGTTGGTGGAGCCGATAGCTTGGACTACCTTTAAGTCCAGGTTTGATGAGGAATTCTTTCCGAAGGCTGCCAAGAAGGAGATGCTGCAGCGCTTCATTGATCTGAAGCAAGGGAGCTTTACGGTGGATCTGTACCACCAAGAGTTCACTAGGCTGAGTCGGTTCGCACCGAAGATGGTGCAGGATGCTGATGAGAGGGCTCAGAGGTTCCTGCATGGACTTGCTTTGGAGCTCCAGAGTTTTGTGTCTTCCTCCGATCTGGACTCTTATCAGAAGGTTCTGGTCGCTGCGAGGAGGCAGGAGCTGAACCTGAGTCAGAGGAGGGGGTCTGTTGTTGGTGCTGGGAAGAGGCCTATGGAGCATGCCAGAGCGATGGTTAGGCTTGGTTTCAAGCCTAATCAGCCAGCTCAGTTTAAGAGGCCAGGAGGGCCTATTCTGAAGACTTGCCATTTCTGCGGCAAGCCTGGCCACATCAAGGAATAGTGTCGGAAGTTTTTGGGCCAGTGTTTGGTTTGTGGTGATGCTTCCCATGTCGCGAAGGATTGTCGGCATGCGGGTCCGCTGCGGAGGGCACCTGTTGCAGCACAGCCGTTGCAGCAGCGAGCGTCTGTTCCTGCTGGACGTGGAGCAGCTCTTGTTCCACAGAGGCAGTCTTTCCAGCAGGCTGTTCCGCCGAGGAGGCAGGCTTTTCTGATGACCGCTGTGGAGAGCGAGGCTGTGGATGAGGTTATCGCAGGTAATCCTCAATCTAGCTATTACTTTCCTGACTGGTTTTGATTGTTAGATTGTGTTGTTTGCTTGAACATGGTTGTTTGCTAGACTAGGGTTTGATTGTTAATTGCTTGTTAGGTGTGGTTTTGGTTTGCACATTTCCTGCACGAGTCCTCTTTGACTCTGGTGCATCGATGTGCATTATTTATCGGAGCTTCGTGGAGAGGCATTCCTTGTCGACGTCCCCTCTTCCCAAGAGTTGGAATATCGTTACAGGGAATGGCGTGGTCTCGGTGCATCGTGGTTGCAATTCTTGCTTGTTGGTGGTCTGTGGACATGAGCTTTTCGCTGATTTCATTGCCCACGACATCATCAACTATGATGCAGTTCTTGGGATGGACTGGCTTGCGAGCTTCTATGCTACGATTGACTGCAGGAGAAAGAAGGTGGTGTTCGAGATTCCCGGACATCCAGTATTTGAGTTCAGTCGTGGTAGCAGTTCGCTTGGTCCTGTCAGATTTCGGGCCAGGCCGGTGGAGGTTGTGGCTATGCAGATGGAGCTGGAGTGGCCAGCTGTGGTGCGAGATTTTGGTGACGTCTTCCCCGAGGAGATGTCTGGTTTGCCACCTGATCGAGCTTTAGAATTTTCTATCGATCTTGTTCCAGGTGCGCAGCCGATTTTGAAGGCACCGTATCGTATGGCACCTGCAGAATTGGAAGAGTTGTGGAAGCAGTTGGATAAGCTTTTGCAGAAGGGTTATATCAATCCTAGTGTGTCTCCGTGGGGAGCACCGGTGCTGCTGGTAAAGAAGAAGGATGGTTCGCGTCGCATGTGCGTGGACTATCGGGAGTTGAATGCGGTGACCATTAAGAATAAATACATGCTGCCTCGCATCGATGATATTTTTGATCAGCTTGGAGGTTCGAGGGTGTTTTCTAAATTGGATTTGAGGAGTGGTTACCATCAGTTGAAGGTGAAGAAGGATGATGTTCCAAAGACAGCGTTCAGGACGAAGTATGGACACTATGAGTTTGTGGTTATGCCTTTCGGTGTAACTAACGCGCCTGCAGTTTTCATGAATCTGATGAACCTGATTTTCTACGACTTTTTGGATAAGTTTGTCGTTATCTTTATTGACGACATTCTGATCTATTCGAAGTCAGAGGAAGAGCATGCATCGCACTTGAGGACGGTATTGGAGATCTTGAGGAAGCATCGTTTGTATGCTAAGTTTTCGAAGTGCGAGTTTTGGCTGGATAGAGTTGCTTTTCTCGGGCATGTGGTGACTGGAGATGGTATTTCAGTGGATCCCGAGAAGATTAGGGCCATCAGAGAGTGGCTTGTTCCGTCGTCTGCGTCTGAGATTCGGAGTTTCCTTGGACTTTCTGGTTACTATCGGCGTTTCATTAAGGACTTTTCCCGTATTGCTGAGCCGATGACCAGGTTGACGCGGAAGGATGTTGCTTTTGTTTGGTCGGGTGTTTGTGAGGGTGCTTTTGGTATTCTGAAGGAGAGGTTGACGACTGCCCCTAATCTTGTTGTGCCTGATCGCAGCGGTGGATTTGAGATCTTTTGCGATGCTTCTGGCAAGGGTCTCGGTTGTGTGTTGCATCAGCACGGACATGTTGTGGCGTATGCGTCTCGTCAGCTTAAGGTTCATGAGAAGAATTACCCGACACATGATTTGGAGTTGGCTGTCGTTGTGTTTGCTCTTAAGATTTGGAGGCACTTCCTGCTGAGTGAGAAAGTGAAGATTTTCACCGATCACAAAAGCTTGAAGTATATTTTTACTCAGAAGGAGCTCAACATGCGGCAGCGTCGATGGTTGGAGCTCATTGCTGATTATGAGATTGATTTGCAGTTTCACCCTGGCAAGGTGAATGTGGTTCCTGATGCGCTGAGTAGGCTTCCCGCGGTGATGATTTTGATCTCGCAGTGGAGATTGCAGCAGGATTTTTGCGAGTCTGGTGTTGAGATTGTCCTACCTGGGGAGGCTTCATCGTTGATGTACATGCATGTACAGTCGACGATCGTGGATCGGATTAAGGCTGGCCAGGCTAAGGATCCGAAGCTGGTGAGGATTCGGGAGCAGGTGGAAGCCGGTCTGCGGACTGACTTTTTGATTCATGAGGATGGCTCGCTGTGGTTTGGAGCCAGGTTGTGTGTGCCGGTCGGGGATATTAGAGAGGAGTTGATGGTGGAGGTACACAGTTCGCCGTATTCTGTGCATCCTGGTGGCACCAAGATGTACCAGGATCTTCGTCTGAATTATTGGTAGCATGGTATGAAGAGGAGTGTGGCTCGGAGTGTAGCCAAGTGCTTGGTTTGCCAGCAGGTGAAGGCGGAGCATCAGCGTACGGCCGGGTTGCTACAACCGCTTCCGATTCCGGAGTGGAAGTGGCAACACATCACTATGGATTTCGTGACTGGACTACCTCGGAGTCCGAAGCAGAATGACGCGATTTGGGTGATCGTTGATCAATTGACCAAATCCGCGCACTTTATTCCATTCCGAGTGGGACAGTCCACTGAGGCGCTAGCAAGGAGATATATGGAGGTAAAATTCTTTTACTCTCCGTTTTTATTTCCTTTTCCTAGTTTGGATAGTGATGTAAATGTGGATCGTGCAGGAGGTCGTGCGACTTCATGGAGTCCCCGTGAGTATCGTGTCGAACAGAGACACGAGGTTCACATCTCAATTCTGGCAGAGTTTGCAGAAGAGCTTGGGTACGCGTCTGAGTTTCAGCACGGCGTACCATCCGCAGATGGATGGCCAGTCTGAGAGGACGATTCAGATTTTGGAGGACATGCCGAGGGCGTGCATGTTGGATTTCAAGGGTTCGTGGGAGGACCATCTACATCTGGTAGAGTTTTCGTACAACAACAGCTTCCAGGCGAGTATTGGCATGGCGCCTTTCGCCGCTCTTTATGGAAGGAAATGTCGATCGCCATTGAGTTGGGATGACGTTGGTGATCAGGAGTTGTTGGGACCTGAGATGATCGTGGAGGCTGTGGAGGTCGTTAGGAATATTCGGGAGAGGTTGAGGATTGCTCAGGACCGTTTTAAGCATTGGGCGGATGCTAAACGTCGTACTTTGGAGTTTCAGCCGGGAGATCATGTGTTTTTGAGGATTTCCCCGAATCGTGGTGTGATTCGTTTTGGGAAGCGAGGGAAGTTGAGCCCGCGATACATTGGACCGTTTGACATTTTGGAGAGGGTTGGCGAGGTAGCTTATCGCTTGGCCTTGCCGCCATCTTTGGAAGGGTTCACAATGTTTTCCATGTGTCACAGCTTCGTCGATACATTAGCGATCCATCTCATGCGGTGGATTTTTCGGAGATTACCGTTCGCCCCGATATGACGTATGACCAGCATCAAGTGCAGATTCTGGACAGGCGTCAGAAATCGCTTCGGAACAAGATTGTCAATCTTGTGAGGGTGATGTGGCGACACGGCTCACCTGGAGAGTCTACTTGGGAGAATGAGGATGAGATGCGAGAGCGTTTCCCACTTTTGTTTCCGGACACGTAAGTGTTTGGAAATTCCGAGGACGGAATTTTTCTTAAGTTGGGGAGGATGTAACGACTGGTTTTCTTGTATCTGAATTTATTATATTATAATATATGTTTTGGTGGATTTTCTCCACATGTGTGGTTTTCGTCTCCGTAACTTTCATTTTCGATCGTTTCGTCGTGTTTTCTCGTTTCTTCCTTAGGATCGTCGATTTCAAAGTATGTCATTCGTGACGGGCTTCATAACGGTCGTATCTTACTGTTAGATCAAGCCTAGGAGTCTTAGGAATCGATCCCGGAGCTCCGCGCTCCGTATCGGAACTTTTGGTGCTTATTAGCCGGTGTAAGAAGGGGCACCGACCGACTAGATGACGATCCAGTCGGTCTGCAATCCTTCTTGGACCGACTAGTTGGCTTTCTAAATTTCTCAAGAGTTACTGTTTATCGTTAGTCGGTCTAAGAACGTTGGTTGACCGACTAGGTTGCAAACTAGTCGGTCGGCAATGCTTCTTTAACCGACTAGCACATCATCTAAATTTTAGTATCAGTACTGTTCATTCTTAGTCGGTCTAAGTTCATCTTTCGACCGACTAGTTGTTAAACTAGTCGGTTAAGTTTTGTACTCAGACCGACTAATTCTTGGTTCTTTTGTACAGTCGAGTTACTGTTCACTCTTAGTCGGTCTAAGAACGTTCACCGACCGACTAGATGTTAAACTAGTCGGTCAGTAGTTGTTCATCGACCGACTAAATCTAAATCCTATTTTCGTTCAGAAGTTACTGTTTACACTTAGTCGGTCTGCGTTGGTCGACCGACCGACTAGTTGCCAAACTAGTCGGTCAGTGGTTGCTCTTTGACCGACTAATCTGTGTTAAAACCCTAATTTCTGGGCAGCCGCCAGCCCATTCTATTTAAACCCCTCCCAAACGTTTTCTTCTTCCTCCACTTGACCCAAAACCCTAGTTTCTCCCCCATTGAGCCCCCTTCTTCCCCAAACCCTTATTCCTTCATTCCAAGCTCATCCTCCATCATCCAAACCATCCCTCAACACATTCAACCACTCATCTTCCACAAATCTTCATCAAATCCCCAAAATCCCCCAAAACCCTAGTTCTCCAAACTTCTCCATTCGTTTTCAGATCTGGTCCATAGGTTCCCCGGAGTGTTTCTTCTGCCTCCTCTCGGTAAGAAATCAATCTCTTGATGGTTTCATAACCTATTTGTATTTTTATGAAACCCTAATGAAATGAATGTTGTTTTGATGATTGTCTCCCCATAACAGCGATTTCCCCGTAGATTAGCATCCGCGAGCCGAACCTTCGTGATCGTCATCCCCGGTGCTAGGCAAGTGAAACTTGCCACTTAGGGTTTAGGCCATGTTTTAGGCCATTTTGCTTATTGTAGGCGTAAAAGAGGCTAGGCGACGAAATGATACTCGCCTAGGCGCAAATTGGGGAACTAGCTTGACAACGAAGCTAGTTCCGACATTTAGCATGTTGCACAATTACCATGTCATGTTTACTTTCCATTAACGGTACGCGAATTAATTGTCATGTCATTACATTTTTTAAGTGATCCCGTGATTGCGTAGCATCGATACAATACTTGTGTTTCCTGGCTCGTGACCAGAAGCGAGCATAATAAGTTGCTAACCCCAACGCTCGATATTGAATTGTGAACTAGGAAAACAAGCTCCTTTGTGGGGCAACCCTGGCTCACTTGCTGGGCTCATGTATAGGGACCCTGGCTTGTTAACGTGTGGGATGGGGTAAGAGTTAAGCGGTCATTCAACTGGGGGTCTGCCTGATCAATAACTGCAGTTGTAAGGCGTAAACTCTGGGGTGGGGTAGTGTTTAGAGCCGATCAGCGTGAATGTTGTACCATTAAGCTGAAGGGCGTAAACATCTACAAACAACAGTGAAACGTGAATAGTGAATTGATTGAGATTGTTAGTAGCTTGGCTACTCTTGTCTTGTCCCTATAATTGTTCTCTTGTACTTATTGTTCACCATGTCTTGCCGGTGCACTCATGTTATAACTGCCATGTCATGCATACTAAAACTGCTAGGTTGCTAGTTGCCTTACTTTCAGTTTCCTTGCCCAAGTCTTTTAGACTTGCTGACATGTGCCCCTTTACTCTTTTGGGTGACACATGTTAGATCCTGAGCCTGAGTACCTTGTTGAGGACGAGGTGTTTGCTAACGCCGAGCCCGAGCTTGTGTTTGACGGGGAGTACGTGGACACTGGGGACCAGTCCTAATGTCTTCGTTGTGTTTTCCTTTTGTTTAGACAGTTGTTTTGTTGTCGGTGAGTAGCACCTTTACTTTGTGGTGTTTTTGCTTTTGTTGGCCTTGTTCTGGGCCTTAGACTCTTTCTTTTAGCCTGGTGGCTTTTCTGGATGTTGAACTTATTTTCATGTTGGACAACTTATGAGATATGAGAATTTTATTTCTGTCTCTCCTATTATTATTATTGTTGCTCCGTTTGTGGTTACAGGGACCTGCTTATGTTTTATTGACGCTTATCGGGTTTGGGGCTTCACGGCTCCACTCTCGTGCGGACCTTTTCACGTCTCGCCTCCATTTTAGGGAAGCGGGTCGTGACAGGTTCAGAATAAAAATTAATATATGAAAGGAAAATGTATTTTCATTGGTACAAAAAGTGTAGGCTGGGAAAATACTATAAGCTAGTATTCAAAATTTCGACAAAGTTTTAAGAATTCAAGTCAACGAAGGAGTATGAAGTATAAGATATATATATTAAGATTTTGAACAAATTTAAACTTAGGGAGAAGGAAATCGAAAAATACTTTTAGAAGATTCAAGATTTGTAACGGAGAGATTTGAAAATTGACGACTATCGTCATGAGGCGATCTCGTGAATCGAGACAAGGAAAATGGTCGGATGATCAGGACATACATACGCCTAGGGTATGTACCAGGAAAATCTATGGGGAACTCCTACGGTCGACCAACTAAAATAAGAACTAAGCGCTAAGACTTTCTACGGAGCTAGACGGTAATGAAATGCGTTCAGCTTGGTCCGAAATTGCTGAACCGAAGCGAACGACTAAAGAAACCTTAAAAGTCTAACATGATCAGAGGTAGGCAAGAACCACTAAGGTAACTCCTACGACGATATAAATCAATTCCTAGCATGGAGTCTAACTAACAATCAGGGGCCTCTAACTAGCAAGCACCGACGTCTAACTAAGTCTTCTTACCACCTAGTGACATAGGAAAACGACTAGACTAGGCTCAAGGCTTATGACTCGGATGTTGCAATTTATTTAATGGACATTCCATAGTTATTATCGTTGTTCCGATAATTCGCAGTTGCAAGACTGACCTGCATGGGCCACCAACAAAACCTGTCACGCCCCGCTTCCCAAAAATATGGAGGCGAAGCGTGAGAAGGTCCGCTCAGACTTGAGGCTACAAAGCTGCAATTCCGATAAGCGTCAATCAACTTTAAATAGCAGGTCCTTGCAACGCGAAACGAAACAAAGATAATAATAATGAAATGAGACAAAAGAGATATCTCAAAATATCCATAAAATAAGTTTCAACATCACAGAAAAAGCCACCAGGCTGAAAAGAAAAAAAGTCTAAAGGCCCACACATGGCCTACAAAGTACAACGAACAAAGTAAAGGTGCCACGCACCGACAACTAACAACAAAACCTAAAACAAAAGAAAGCTCAGCAAGGTCACTAAGAATGGTCACCGGTGTCCGCAAAACTCCTCTTGGACAGACTTGGGCTCAGGCTCAGCGTCAGCAAAACATCACGTACCCAGCAACGGTCTCTGGCTCAGGGTCTAACATGTGACACCCAAAAGAGCAAGGGGCACATATCAGCAAGTCTACAAGAGACTTGTGTAAGGAAACTGAAAGTAAGGAAAGACAACCTAGCAGTTCTAGCATGATGTAATGACATGGCAGTTAAAGCATGAGTGTAGCAGGTAAGGGAAACAACAAGTAAACCTAGCATGGCATGGCAAGTGTGGCAAAAATTATTAACATTTACAAGGATTTCTCTAGTCACGTTTTCATGTCATGTGCAGAGTTTACGCCTTACAGCTGAAATGGCTTACTTTCACACTGAGTGGCTGCTTAACTCCGCCCCAAACCCAGAGTTTACGCCTTACAGCTGCAGTTGTTGATAGGGCAGACTCCCAGCTGAATGGCCGCTTAACTCTTACCCCTCCCACGTGTAAACGAGCCAGGGCCTTACCCCCGAACGTGAATGCTCGCTTCTGGATCACGAGCCAGGAAGTGTTTTATCATGATGGCATATGGGTGCACCTAGCCTAGACAAGCAAGTACAAGTATGTAGTGTGTACTACGAATGCAACATTCAATGCATGGATGACATGTAAGATGCAATGCATGACAGTTAAAAGTGCGTACAGTTAAGGAATTTAAACGTGACAGATAACAATGCATGCATGACATGGCAGGGTGTCAGATCTAGCTTCGTTGTCAAGCTAGATCTTAAAGTTGCGTCTAGACAGCTATCATTTCACTGTCTAGTCTCTTTTACGCTAAAAGCAAGGAAGTGGCCTAAAAACATGGCCCTAAGCAAAAGTTGGCAAGTTTCACTTGCCTGCAAGTACAACGTCTGAGAACACCGTCCAACGAGTCCAAAGTCACAATTATCCTACGTGCACAAGTCCACCGGCCTACATCCGTTTTATTAATCTTGATTAGTGAATTCTAAAACATTTAAAATACTTTAAAACATTGATTTTTGTCTTGATTAGCAGGCAATGGGTTGGGGGTCCTAGGGGTGCAAAGCGTTACCTCAACACGACGCGAAAGCTACATTGGCGTCGGGTAGCGACGCTAGGGGTTGGAATAAAAGAACGCGATCCTAGTCCAGATTCCAAATAGGTTCCTCGCTCGCCATGTTCTGGACAGCAACTAGGTCAACGGACCAAGTTTCCAAAGCTTGCACGTGCGACGACGGGCTACGACGTATCGTAACGTTGTAAACGTCCAATCCGCGAAGTGGAGACACCTAGGTGAGGCCCACAGTAGTCCTAGGGACCAATATGGGACCCACAATACCTCTGGAGAACTTGGGAGACCCACGGTGGCAAGCGGTGCGACGGATGCGGGGTTGCGACGAATGTCTCTCGGTCAGACACAGTCGATGTAGGGGTTTGGCTCGGTCGGTGAGGGAGAACGGCAGTGCAGTGCAGCGGGGTTGGTCGCAGCGGCGGGTGCGGGGCGATGTCTCAGTCGGTGCGGGAGATTGGGCTGGTCGGGCGCGTGGGACAGGGCGCTGCAACGTTGCAACGTTGCGGAGTGCGGGCGGGCGCCTCGGTCAGACACGGGGCGAAGCGGGGCGCGGTGCGGGCTTGCGAAGTGGGGGCTGCTGGGTGCGGAGCGGGCGTGCGGAGCGGGCGAAGCTCTCGGTCAGACCGAGAGTTCCTCTCGGTCGGTGCGGGGTTTTGCGGAGCGGGCGGTGCAGATGCGGAGATGCGGGGCGGCCTCTCGGTCGGTGCGGGGAAATGGGGCGGAAATCTTCGGTCGTGCACAGGCGGCGGCTGCAACGTTGCGACGAATCGTCACAAGTGGGTTTTGGGGTTTTGGAAGCGGCTAGGGTTATTTTCTTGCGAAAATAGGTCGTCATAGGGATTGTTTATATAGTGTAGAGGGGTTGACTTGGTCTAGGGCTAAATCTAATAGGATTAGGAGTTTAAAATAATTTAAAATTCACAATCCACTCTCCTAATCTTGTAGAGATTGGGTGCGGCCAAGATAGAGGCTAGGATTTAGCTCAAAAATTGTTTAAAACGTTTTAAACTCAATAAAATTTTATTTGGCCGAAAATACTTTAAAACGTAGCTATTAAAAATATTATAAACCTTGCTAAAAATATAAAGTAGGTCAAATGAACTCCAAGAATTATAAAATAAATATCGGGGTGATCGTGGCGACGAGAGAAAGGTAACCAAGAAGATGGATCTCAATTTTGACGTCGGGTGACGATACTAAAAATGGAAACGTCTCCCGTCAGAAGTGAAAATCACAACGTCTCTTCGAATAAGATCAAATCGTGGGAGAACGACCCGAGAAATGTCGTTCCAAATTAGTGCCACAATTTAATATTCTCCGAGACGTTCACAACGGCATATCACACCAAAGTGTTCACAAACAAACAAAGTCTAAGATAATCACGTGCACGGTCAAACGCACGTGCACGAACAACGTACAACGAAAAGTGGTCGTTACACGATTCCAACGACTATTTATTTGTATCTTTCTAAGATCTGTGCTAATTACTGTGTATTTTTGAATGCAGAATACCAATTTAATGAAGAAATACGCTCAAAATACGAGAAATACGGTCGCCGCCCAATCAGAAGGTGACACGTGGCATCCATCCGTGCCCGGCCGCTCGATCCAACGCTCCTCAGCAAAGGGCGACGTGGCACAATCGCGACCGTCGGTCACAGATCGAACGGTACGACTGAGATCAAATGAAGCGGGCGAAGCGGCCGAGATCTGACCGTCCGATCGAAATCCAACGGTCCATCGCGGCGCAGATGCGAAGAAGAGCGGGCGATCCTTGGGGCGACGTGGCCTCCATCGGTTCGTCGATCTCGAATTGGATGGCGTCGAATCGGGGTGATGCGGCATTGTTTTGGGCGTTCGATTTCAATCGAACGGTGAGAAGCGAATCCGAAGAGAATCGGAAGCGGAGCGGGCTAGCGCGACTTTTGACGTACGCGTGTCTCTCTCTCGTCGAATCCCACTTGGATGAGTGGCCTATATTTGCGCCGACGTTTGTGAAGAGGGTTTGGACCTTTGTGAAGCGGGGTTTGAACTCGTTAACCCCATTAAACCCACAATGCTTGTATTTAAGGTATTCTTAGGGTTTTGCTCCGTATTCTTGGCATATTTGGGCGATTTTGGCGGTGTTTTTTGCAGAATTTTTCTGAGTTTATAGAGAGTAATCTGAGGGATTTTTAGAGAGCTTTTAGAGGAAGAAGAAGAGATTTCATAGGCAAAAAGAGGAGTGTTTTGGTGATATCTCTTGAACTTAACAATTTACTTTCAATTCCATCTACTTCTATTGATTAGAACCATGTTTAATATGATGAAACCCTTTGTTATTTTTAGTATGTGTGGCTAAATTCTTATTGTGCATGATATGGTGTAGTTAGGGGACATGATGTGTATTTATTTGGTTGAATCTTCATGCTAAAATTGTTGACGTTGATAAAGTTATAATCTTTACTTAAAATCTCCTCTTCATCTTTTACAAGAACATGATTGAGTTGATGATCGCCTCATAAGGGTGAGTCTTGATCTCTCCAAGAGGGAGTTTTATCTCTTATATTTAAAAGATTATTGCTTTAGCAACAACTTTATTCGATTTTGTGCTTTAATCCCCATAAGGGTATTTTTCGATGAATTTCTCTCAAAAAGAGATATCATTGAGTTATCTTTAATCAACCAAATTAATATAAATCATGGACCGTAATGAACCCATATCATGTGCATACTTCTCATAGATATTTACATAAACGAAACTTTCTTTTGCTCGTATTGTCCATAAATTAAAAAACCACAATCAAACCCCATTCAAACCATCATCATCAAAAGTGGTTGGTCTCTTTACGTTTAATCCCTATTTGATTTGAGCTCTGTGGTTGCAACATGTTTTCTCCCGAGGATTCGACATCTGGACTCCCAGATCTATATTACTTGCACGAACTCTTACGCTTGAGAGTAGCACATTTTTGGGCTAAGCAAGTTTTTGGCGTCATTGCCGGGGAGAACGGTTTGTTACCACAGTTTATTTCATTCAGAGGACCTTCGGTGAGATCTTTCCACTTTATTGTTCATAAATTTTTGTTTATAGTTATAAAAAAATAGTTGTGCTGGGAACCTAGTTTATGTGGCATAGGGCTCCTAGGACACAGAGGTTGACTAGAAGATTTGAAATGGCTGATAATTATAATAACAATGATGAAAATATTAGTAACAACACTGAAAATAATGTGCAATCAGGAATTCCTAGAACTTTAAAAGATCTTCTCAGACCCGTTAGGACTAGCACAACTTCATGCTTTATCTTACCCGCTGATGCAAATTCTTTTAATTTTAAACCAGGGGTAATCCAACTCCTGCCCACCTTTCATGGGTTGGACAAGGAAAACCCTCATCTTCATATAAAAGGATCTGAGAAAGTGTGCTTGACATGTTTTGATGGAAAGACTATTGAGGACACGATATATCTGAAATTGTTTCCATTCTCACTAAAAGATAAAGCTAAAAACTGGTTAAATGCCTGATCATCACGTTCTATTACTATATGGATTGACTTGCAGGCTGAGTTCTTAAAGAAATTTTTTCATATTCACAGGACACATGTGAAACATTCTATCAGGCGTTTGAAAGGTTCAATGAGCTATTGCTAGCATGTCCACATAATGGCTTCGACAAAAGCATGATTATTGGTTTCTATTACGATGGACTGCAACCCCAGATGAAACAATTTGTAGAAATGATGTGCAATGGTGGATTTTTTGATAAAGAGCCAGATGAGGCTTGGACGTACTTGGAGGATATAGCGGAGAATGCACAAACGTGGGATACTACTTCAGAGTACGACAAGGGAGGCACCGTTGTAACTTCCCAGCCAAAACGTGGGGGATATACAATTTAAAGCCAGAAGATGCGTTAGAGGCAAAAATGGAAGCAATGATTACAAACAAGCTTCAAGCTCTCAATTTGAAAGAGGCCAAGGTAGTTGAGATAGAGCAGAGTTGTGCACTTTGCGATTTTGGTAGCCATGACATCGGTACCTGCCCCACACTTCCAGCTTTGAAGAGCATGCTAAGCAATCCAACAGGGGTGAACCAAGTATCCACAAACTACCAAGGCTTCAATTCCAACAACAAGGGGTGGTGCAACAATCCTAACTTTAATTGGGGCCCCAATCAGCAACCTCAACAACAAGCTCCTCCTCAATTTAGACAATCACAATACACCAACAATTACTACCAAGGGGGAACCAAAGGAGGGACCAAGAGCCAATGCAACAACAACAGATGCAACCATTTGGAGATGCGCTTCAGCAACTTATTCAATTGCAGCAAGCCCAAATACAACAACAACAGGCTCAGTTTCAGGCTCAACAGACTCAAAACCAACAGATGAGTGAAAGCTTAGCTAGGCTTACGGTAACATTGGAGAAAGGTAAGATATCATCACAACCAATTCCGAATCCTAATATGAGCTCATCTTCTTCTACAGGTAATAATATGAAGCCTTGCCAAGTCGTGTCCACTCTGAGGAATGGAAAGGAAATTCAAAAACCGGACCCACCAAGCAGAGAAGCTGAACAAGAGGAGGAAATTCAAATGCAAGAAGAGGTGAAGGAAGAGAGCACGGATGTGGGTCTTAACAATAATGTCATTGAAGAGAAAGAGCCCGCAACATATGTACCTCCAGCACCTTTCCCTAATCGGCTACTTGAGAAAAATAAAGATAAGTATCAATCCAAAATTCGCGAAATTTTTCAGAAGTGACAAACAAATATTCCACTGCTAGATGCCATAAATCAAATACCCGCATATGCTAACTTTTTGAAAGACATGTGCACTATTAAATGAAAATTGAATGTGAAGAAAAAAGCATTTTTAACTGAACAGGTTAGTTCTATTGTGCAACAAAATACACCACCTAAATTTAGAGATCTTGGATTACCCACCATTACTTGTACTATTGGCACTAAAAAGATTGGAAATGCTTTATTGGATTTAGGGTCTAGTGTTAATATCTTGCCATATCCCATCTTTGTGTAGCTTGGGTTAGGAGAGATAAAACCATCATCTGTCATATTGCAATTAGCTGATAGATCTATTAAAGTTCCAAAGGGATGTATTGAGGATGTCTTCGTTCAAGTAGACAAATTTTATTACCCTGCAGACTTTATAGTTCTAGACATCTAAGGACCCCAAACTGCCAATTCCACTCCCATCATCCTAGGTAGACCGTTCATGGCAACATGCAATGCTTTAATAAATTGTAGGGATGTTCAACTTAAAATCACTTTTGGTAACATGACTTTAGATTTGAATATATTTAATACTTGCAAGTTGCCAAATGTGGATGATGAGGTTGAAAAGGTAAACATGATTGACTCATTGGTGAATGATTATATTTGCTCTGAATTCTATGGTGATGCTACTATTATTGAAACAATTGTGGAAGATACTGATGACATCTTTCTTGTGCAGGAAAATGTGAAGGAACTCAACGCGATATGGGAGCCTAAGTTTGAGGCTTTGCCACCAAATGCACCAATTCAAATGTCATCTGAAGTGGAAGACCCAAAGCCTGAATTAAAGCCACTACATGAATATCTCAAGTATGACTTTCTTGGAAATGAAAACAGCTTCCCTGTGGTAATATCTTCTAAACTCTCTTTAGAACAGGAAAGCTCTTTACTTAAAGTGTTGAAAAGGCATAAAGGGGCCATTGGTTGGTCCATTGCTGACATAAAAGGTATTAGTCCCATTGTATGCATGCATCACATTTACTTGGAGGATGCCGCCAAACCCACTAGAGAAATGCAACGTAAGTTAAACCCCACATTAAACGAAGTGGTGAAAGGAGAGGTTCTAAAATTATTGGATGCAGGTATCATATATCCAATTTCTGACAGTAAATGGGTCAGTCCAACACAGGTTGTACCTAAAAAGTCTGGCCTCACTGTGGTTAGAAATGAGAATAACGAACTTATCCCTATTAGAACCACCACATGATGGAGGATGTGTATAGATTATATGAAGCTAAACTCTAGAACTAGGAAAGACCACTTCCCTCTACCATTTCTTGACCAGATTTTAGAGAGAGTGGCTGTACATGAGTACTATTGCTTCCTAGATGGCTATTCAGGATATTATCAAATTGAGATTGCACCAGAGGATAAGGAAAAGACGACTTTTAACCTGTCCCTTTGGTACTTTTGCCTTTAAGAGAATGCCATTTGGTCTATGTAATGCTCCCGCTACTTTTCAACGATGCATGCTTAGTATTTTGATGATATGGTTGAGAAAATTGTGGAGGTGTTTATGGATGATTTCTCTGTATATGGTAGCTCTTTTCATGATTGTTTAGCTAACTTGGCCCATGTTCTTGACAGTTGTATTGAGAAGAATCTTCTATTAAATTGGGAGAAATGTCATTTTATGACCACATGAGGACTTGTCCTTGGTCATTTAGTCTCTAAAGATGGTATTCAGGTAGACAGAGCCAAGGTAGCAGTAATTGAGAAGCTACCAAGTCCCAAGTGTGTGAGGGATATCAGATCATTCCTGGGTCATGCAGGATTCTATAGGCGATTTATCAAGGATTTCAGCGCTATATCTCGCCCTCTTTGCAACTTGCTAACTCAGAATGTGGATTTTATTTGGACACCTGAGTGTCAACACTCTTTTGAAACTTTAAAGAAGTTGCTAATTTCTGCTCCCATTTTGCAGGTCCTAGACTGGTCTCTACCATTTGAAATCATGTGTGACGCCAGCAACTACGCATTTGGCACAGTCCTTGGCCAAAAGAAGGACAAAGCTCCAATGGTTATTTACTACACCAGCAAAACATTGAATGATGCTCAAAGGAACTATACAACCACAGAGAAGGAATTGCTGGCTGTAGCATTCGCGTTGGAAAATTTCAGAAGCTACATTTTGGGATCACCTATCTTGATTTATCAGATCACTCTGCTTTGAAATATTTATTGTCAAAAAAGATGCTAAACCTCGATTGATAAGATGGATTTTATTGTTGCAGGAGTTCAATGTCCTAATCAAGTACAAGAAAGGCATGGAGAATCTAGTAGCCGACCACTTATCACGATTGACAGTAGGCCTTGATTCAGTAGATGTGCCTTTGAAGGACTCTTTTCCTGATGAGCATCTTTTTAGTGTTTCCACTTCCCCATGGTATGCTGATATAGTGAATTATCTAGTGACGTGTAAGACTCCTGAAACTTGGTCAAGTCAAGACTTTAAAAGGTTCAAGTACGAGGTAAAATACTTTTTCTTTGATGATCCCTACCTATATAAATATTGTAACGACCAAATTGTTAGGAGGTGCATCCCTGACCATGAGATAGCCAGTGTGATACAATTTTGTCATGATGGGGGTGTGTGGAGGACATTTTTCTGCGAATAAAACTGTGGCTAAAATTTTGCAATATGGCTTTTATTGGCCAACTATGTTTAAGGATACATTTCATTATTGTAAGATATGTGTTTCATGCCAACAGTTAGGGGGTATTACTAGACGTAACATGATGCCATTAAACCCCATTCTAGAAATAGAAATATTTGATTGTTGGGGCATAGATTTCATGGGAATTTTCCCACCTTCATTTGGATATGTTTACATTTTGGTTTCAATCGATTATGTTTCTAAATGGGTGAAAGCTATTTCTTGCAGATCGAACGACACTTCAGTTGTACTCAAGTTTCTCAAAGAGAACATTTTCTCTAGATTTGGAGTGCCCATAGCCTTGATCAGTGATGGAGGGTCCCATTTTTGCAACCACATGTTCGCTAATCGAATGAAAAGGTTTGGGGTCACACACAAAGTCTCTACTCCATATCACCCCCAAACCAATGGTCAAGCAGAGCTAGCGAATAGAGAGATTAAAGGCATTTTACAGAAGACGGTGAATCCTTCAAGGAAAGATTGGAGCTTGCGCTTACCTGAAGCTCCGTGGGCCTACAGGACGGCCTACAAGACGATTTTAGGGATGTCACCTTACCATCTTGTCTTTGGGAAGTCTTGTCACTTACCTGTAGAATTGGAGCCTAGATCCTATTGGGCTATTAAGAAATTAAATTTTGATATTGATTCATCTTTTGCTTCTACAGGTTACAGCTGTTGGAGCTAGAGGAGCTGAGGAGAAATGCTTATGACAACGCCAAGATATCAGAAGAAAGGATGAAATCCGTCCATGACATGATGATCCTAAGGAGGGAGTTCACCCCAGGCCAAAAAGTTCTTCTGTACAATTCCAGGCTACACATATTCCTTGGGAAGCTTCGGTTTAGGTGGTTTGGACCTTTCACAGTCAAAGAAGTTTTCCCACATGGAGCAGTGCTATTGCTTAATGAAAAAGACGGGAGTGAGTTCGAGGTAAATGGCCAAAGATTGAAGCATTTTCACGAACCTTGGACCAAGGATACGAGCATCATCGATCTCACGGACCCACCCTCAGGTGGCAACTAATCAGATGTTTCTTTCTATGCTTCCCTCTCCCTAACATTGAGGACAATGCTTATTTTAAGTTGGGAGGAGTGTATAAACTTTTAGGATTTTTTTTCTTTTAGGATTTTTTAGTTATTTCCATTTTTGCATTGAAAAAAAATTGAGTCAAGTTCTATCACCAATATTTATTTCGCCCGGAGATTAACCTTATGTGATGAAAATTCTCGAAATCTATTTTTCACTGTACACATGTGATTCAT
Organism: Scilla litardierei; assembly: GCA_030789695.1. Taxonomy (NCBI): domain Eukaryota; kingdom Viridiplantae; phylum Streptophyta; class Magnoliopsida; order Asparagales; family Asparagaceae; genus Scilla; species Scilla litardierei. The sequence goes on from CM061133.1 coordinate 203,679,218, forward strand.
TTTCTTCCACCACTATTGTTAAATTTTTCAGTCTCATTTGACATGCATGCTAGTACTCGTTGTAAATTTCCGTTGATATATCTTAATGGTGGGATTGATTACTAACTTAATGAATCTAGAAATTATGAATTATCAAATCATATGCTTTCAATGGAACACACCAAGGTTCATGCATCAATAGTTCACAAAATAACTGGAGCATTGCTTTCTATCTCTTATTTCATTGCTATTTGCATGCTTTGTGTGATTCTGGATAGATAGAGTACACCGTCTTTTGAAATGATTATGATAATCCATTCTTGTGAAAGAATTAAGAAGAGAAAGCTATCTTGCTAAGTTATTTATGCACACACAACAAAAAGAGGTAAACACAAAAGCAAATAAAAAAGAGAAAAAATGAAGAAACAACTAAAAAAATGAATGAAAAAAAAAGAATAAGTGTGTCACTAAATAAATAACTTAGTTGGCTTGAGTAGTACAGTCCGAGGGGTCCTTTTTGGCCTAATGCCATATTATCGTCTGATTTGGGAGCCATTGACCGGAAACTCACTCATTTAATGGAGCGATCCAAGTTATACATTTTTCCGCGAATGTTGCTTTATGCGCGTTACGCGGAACTAATAAGAGAGAGAGAGAGAGAGAGAGAGAGAGAGAGAGAGAGAGAGAGAGAGAGAGAGAGAGAGAGAGAGAGAGAGAGAGAGAGAGAGAGCATAATTTGCAAGGCAAGAGAATTTCCAAATCTTAATGAAAGCACAATATATATTGTGATTTCCTATGAATGAAGATTGACGTGTGTATGTCTTGATACCATTCTATTCTTTATGCTTGCTTTGCATGATACATCTACGGTCCAAGTTAGAATTTCTGATCGAAAGGTGTGAGCCATTGATTTTGCATATTATGCGCTATGAAGTAATGGATAGTGAAGTTATGTCGATTTCATGACCATTTGAGAGATACTTGTTCTTCATCTTTAAATCCATGAGTACCATCATTTTATGAACTTGAAATCTTGATATTAGTGTGTGGACATCTTCTTTTGTCAATGTAGTATGTGTTGGATATGGATGACATGTATACACCCATGAGGGGATGTATGAGGGTATACGGACCTCAGATGTCGCGTGCATGAAAGCATGTACGAAGGGAACCTTTTCATGTGTGAAAAGGACCACTCGATAAGTGGAAAAAGGCACATTATAAGTGCATAAAGGCACTTGATAAGTGCATGAAGAAGAGGATAAGCAAGGGTATTAATATAAGCTAATAAGCTTATATATGGTTATTTCCTAAAATAACCACCCCTAAAGCCTATAAATAGGACCCAATGGTTAAGCATTTAAGGATAATCCTTCATGCCATAAGTTTTGCATAAGGCAAACTTTTTCCTCTTCTCCCTTCCATTTTGTTCTTCTTCTAAATAGAGATTTAGACGGTGGAAACTCTGCTTCGATCCTTTGTGACGAAGTATCGACCGTTGTGGCGAATCCGAGGGCAAAGTTCAGAGACTACGGCACTGCGTATGCTAACGTAAGTTCTCTTTCGATCCTCCATCCTCGCGCGATGGGCTCCTACATTGGTATCAGAGCCATACGGGTTCGCTCCGGTCTCACCAATGAACGAGGCGTTGTCTTTTTCACGAATGAGTTTCCTACCATTATGGATATGGTAGGAGCACATCATGACGGAGAGAATCGCAGCAGTTGTTCTTTTCACGTTAGGGTCTTCTGTCATTACGGATATGGCAGGAACTCTCCGTGACGGGAAGAACTGACCGTTCATCTCACCAAACTCGCACTCTTCATGGATGCTGAGTCTCCATTCAATAGAGAATGTGAACTCTCTTCATGTGGAGCGTGAAGTTTACGGTCATGAAGGTATGTTATTTTTTGGCACACGACCATTGAAGCATAACTACTTTCTCGATGAACGAGTGTCTCATCGGAGAAGATGGAGATGGTGGTTACAAAACTTCTCATCGAAGAAGATGACCTCTTTGGTGCATGATCGCCATGGCCATATGGGCCATGGAGGCTATGCACCCCCTCCCCATGTGGAGGGGGTTGGCTACGGCCAATGACCACCAAAGCCACCACCCCTTCGGGGGGGGGGGGGGGGGGGGGTGCAACCGGACCCCTCAAGGGGGGAGGCCGGCCATGGCCAAGAGGCCAAGGCCGGCCGGCAAGGGCCAAGTGGCCCTTGCCACGGCCAGGGCTAACCCTGGCCGCAGCCAGGCTGGCCCTGGCAGAGGCCAGGGCTGGCGCCCTGGCCCCAGGCCAGGGCCTGGCCGGCCCTGGCCTCAGGCCAGGGCCAACCCTGGCCGCGGCCAGGCCAGGGCCAGGCCGGCCCTGGCCCCAGGCCAGGGCCTGGCCGGCCCTGGGAGAGGCGAGGGCCGGCCCTGGCCCCAGGCCAGGGCCTGCCAGGGCCTGCGCCCAGGCCGGGGCCACTGCCGGCCCTTGGACTCGACCAGGGGCCAAGCCCCGGTCAGCCAGTAAATGGGGGGGGGGGTCTGCATGGCCGTCCCATACGGGACCGGCGGCAGTTGCATACGGCAAAACCCCACGAAAGGGGAAAATCCGGCCTTGGCACGGCCACGGCTCGACCCCGGCAATGGCCGGTGCAGGCCAACACCTCCCGCTGCAAAATACGTTTGAAAAATCGTTTTTTCCGCTGCAAAGTACTATACGAGTACTGTTATTTGATAAAGTGATGGGGAAATATTGAAAGTTGTTCTAGATGGTGATTGGGATCATAATGACTTTTTCGATTCTAGAACAACATCTTCAATATTTTTCGAAAGTAACTTATCAAATAAAATAATATCATTCCAAGTGGGATTTTCCAAGTGGGAGTGATATTAAACTAGTCTGAAATTTCCACATTCGATTGATTCAGCATCTCAATGGATCATGATTCGGCCAGTGGTCTTTTGGACTAGTTTGTGGGACACATCGGCTCTGTCTGGGGGTAGTGAACCATGGACTAGCTATTCCCCTGGTCGGTCCGCTGGCCGAGACTGCTGAATTATGAAAATGTCTAAAATGATGACTGTAAATATGAAATTTATGCAATGTTTTTTGATCGAACCTTCTTTTTATATCTTTTGCAGCATTTTAAAGCTAAAATGTCTTCCGCTTCCAAGAACATCGTCGCTGAGTTAAACAAAGGTGAAAAACTCAACGACGATAATTACAAACTATGGTCCATGAAAATACAATATGTTCTAGAGGAGCAAGATGTGCTTGAAACTCTGAAGAACAAAATGATTGAACCAGAGTTGGGCACTACGGCCCAACACAGAAGAGACAAGGAAGCTTTCGATGCTTGGTCTCGGAAGAACAAGATCGCTCGCATTACGTTGTTGTCCAGTATGGCCGATGACATAATGCGCATCTTCCGAGAGCATGACCTAGCCTTGGACATATGGTCCAAGCTAGAGGAGAAGTTTGGTGGCACCTCGGTGTCCAAACTTCGTTCTTTAACTATAAGATTCGATTCGTACAAGAAACGTCCAGATCATTCCATGGGGAAGCATCTGCGACATATGGCGAATCTCATCTCAGAGTTAAAGGATGCAGGTCATGTGCTCACTAATGAGCAACAAATCCAAGCAGTCATACGTTCCCTACCAAATGGGTGGGACCAAATGAAGATGCATCTCACTCATAATGAGAGCATCAAGAACTTCAGCGATGTTTCTAAGCATCTCGAGTTAGAGGAAGAGCGGCTTGCGGCCGCCAAGCCAAGTACAGAAGTGCACATGGTTGCTAGTTCCTCACACGGGGAAAGAAACAGAAAAATCGTTCGATGTTTACTAATGAACGTAATAAGCAACCATAGTCTACCAAGAAACCCAAACATAAGGGTGGGCACAAGAAATGGCACAAGAAGAAGGACTTGAAGAAGATCAAGTGTTTCAAGTGGAACAAGTTAGGTCACTATGCTCGTCCATGTACGAGTGAAGGTGACGAGGTAACTTGTAACAATACTAGTTACATATGTGTTTCTAGTTCAATATTTCTTGTAGAACCTAATCCTTTTTGGATAATTGATTCAGGTGCCACCGACCACATAGCAAGGGACAGACGGTCCTTCGTGGAGTATCATCGGATACCCCTAGGAACGAAGTGGATCTATGTAGGAAACACCACACGTGTTGAAGTGAAAGGCGTTGGGACGTGCAAGCTCGTCTTGGACAACGGCCGCACTATCCTACTTCATGATGTTCTCTTCGCTCCGGATATTCGAAGGAATATTATATTTGTGGTCGTTTTAATGGGTCTTGGTTATAGTTGGTTCTTTCATAGTTGTAAAGTGGACTTGTCTTGTAATAATTCTTTAATTGGTTCTGGGTATGTTTTCAAAGGATTTGTTGTATTAAATACAATGTATGATTCCTCATTTTATAATAAAATTTCCTTGTTGCAAATTCATCAAATTATGAGTCAGATGTAATTTGTTGGCATGCAAGGCTTGGTCACATTGGACCAACACGAATGGATAGACTTGCCAAACGTGGCCTTCTATCCAATGTTTCAAAGGTCGAAATGTCGACTTGCGAACATTGCCTTGTAGGGAAATCTTGTCGCAAGACGTTTGAAACCGGCACAAGGGCCGAGGTTCCATTACAGCTCATCCATTCGGATATATGTGGTCTGATGAATGTCAAGACAAGACGCGGGAAGTCCTATTTCATCACTTTTATTGATGACTTCACCCGATTTGGTCATATCTATTTGATATCCCACAAAAGTGAATCATTAACCTACTTTAAAAACTATATGAGTTTAGTGGAAAATCAATTAGATCGCAAGATTAAGGTCTTACGAATCAATAGAGGCGATGAATACCAATCAACAAGTTTTAAGGAACTTTGTGATGAAAAAGGCATAATTCATCAGGTAACTATGCCTTATACTACGCAACAAAATGGTGTTGCAGAAAGGAGGAATAGGACTTTAATGGAAATGGTCCGTTCAATGATGGCGCACGCCAACTTGCTAATCACCTTTTGGGGTGATGCATTATTGACGGTCGCTTTCATTTTGAATCGCGTACCCTCGAAATCAGTTAGCTCCACTCCTTATGAGTTGTGGAACCAAAGGTCTCCTGACTTAAGCATATTAAAACCTTGGGGGTGTGCATCCTACGCACATATTTCCTCCCATAAGTATGGCAAACTTGGGCCAAGGGGGAGGAAATGTATCTTTATACGATACGCAGAAAACTCCAAAGGTTATATTTTCATTGGTCAGGAAGACAATGAAGGACTAATTGAATTTGAGTCGAGGGATGTCACTTTCTTGGAAAACGAGTTTCCAAGACAGGGCGAGATAAGTCAGGACTTATCTCTATTTGAGATTTATGATCAAGAAGGATTACCTCATTCGAGTGGGAGAATTCTTGGTGAAGACGAAAATACGTTTCAACCTTCACCAATGGATGATACGAATGATGCGAATCCTATTCCATACGGGAATAATGATCCAAGTGGGAGCATTTCTAACGACATTCCAAGTGGGAGTGATATTAGAATTGATCTAAATTCGAGTCAACAAGGACTTGAAGAATCTCAAATACGACGTAGTAGTCGTACAAGGTTAACTCCTCTAAGATTTGAGGATGAATTCCCACAAACCTTTATGACTTTACTACAAGAAGATGACGAGCCTGCTACTTTCAAACAGGCCGTATCATGCCCTGCAAAAGACAAATGGATAGAAGCGATGAAGGAGAAATTAGAATCCATGAAAGTTAACCAAGTCTGGGACATGGTTGACTTACCCATAGGACGTAAAGCTATTAGAAACAAATGGGTTCTTAGGATCAAGCATAAGGCTGATGGCTCTATAGACAGATATAAAGCTCGCCTTGTCTCAAAAGGTTTTACGCAACAGGAAGGGATAGACTACGAAGAGACCTTCTCACCTGTTGTGAATTTTACCTCGATTCGCTTGATTCTGGCTATGGTAGCTTGCTTAGACCTCGAATTACATCAAATGGATGTAAAGGCTGCCTTTCTCAATGGAGAATTGGACGAGGAGATCTATATGGAACAACCAACAGGGTTTGTAAAAGAAGGAAACGAACATAAGGTTTGTAAACTTCGTAAGTCCATATATGGTCTTAAACAATACTCGAGGTAATGGTATATACGATTTCAAGAAGTTGTCTTATCAAATGGGTTTTCCATGCTTGATGAAGATAACTGTGTATATATCAAGAGGATTAAGAGCAAGTATGTTATTATGTCTCTATATGTAGATGCCATTTTAATAGCCGGAAATGATAAGGGCTTTGTGATGGATATCAAGACTTGGCTTTCATCAGTTTTTGAGATGAAAGACATGGGAGAAGCCGCATATATCCTTGGAGTTAAGATTTCAAGGAATCGTTCGAAGAAACTTCTCTCTCTTTCACAAGAGACTTATATAAAGAAGGTTCTAGAATGTTTTAATATGCAGGACTGCAAGTCCATTGATACTCCTATAAGCAAATGCGACAATTTATGTCTGAAATCGTGTCCAAAGAACCAAAAGGAAAAGGAGATTATGGAAAAAGTTCCATATTCCAGTGCAGTTGGTAGTCTTATGTACGCTATGATGTGTACAAGACCGGACATCTGTTTTGCCGTTGGAATGGTAAGTCGTTACCAATCCAATCCAGGGCAAGTACACTGGAAAGCGGTTAAGAGGATAATGCGGTATCTTAAAGGAACTGCAGACTATGCTTTATGCTATCAAGGAGATGCCTTGAGGGTCGAAGGCTATACTGATGCTGATTGGGCGGGTGATCTCGATGAGCGACGATCGACCTCAGGATATGTTTTCTACTCGGATCTGGTGCAATACCTGGAGTAGCAAGAAACAATCCCGCTTCGCACTTTCAACTATGGAAGCTGAGTTTGTAGCATTTAGCATGGCAGTCCAAGAAGCTGTTTGGCTTAGGAAGTTCTTAGACAGGCTAATTGATGCAAATGACTCAGGTGCTGTACCAATACACAGTGACAGTCAAGCATCTATAGCCTATGTCAAAGATCCAAAATTCCATTGTAAGACCAAACACATTGATATCCGCTACAAATTTGCAAAAGACTATGATAAGACCAAGAAGGTAGACATTAGGTACATATCTACGCATGAGATGATAGCGGATCCGCTTACGAAGGTGATCCCCAGAGATGTGTTTTACAAACACTTATCATCTCAAGGATTGCGTAAGAGCTGAGTTGTACCAATGTAAATTCCCATGTCTATGAAAGATCAAATTTAATAAAAGAATAAGTTCTTTTCAACATTGCATGAGTTTCTTGAAGATGTTTGTGTACATTTCTTTTGTCTCAGCTGTATTTTCTAGTATGTCGGACAGATTGAGGTTGGCTCTCTCACATGAGCAACCGCCTTTATTCTATCAGACGGATAAAATAAAGATGAGACCTGTTTAAAGTCAAAAATCGTCAGACGGATGATTTAGAGTCATGACTTGAACAAAATGGTCGTATGAAAGATCTGCATCATATGGATGCTTACAAAAGATCAAAGAAGATTTTTTAAATCTTATCTGTCTCATGCGGGATGTGGGTCCAGGAGAAAACTGAGTAGTAAAGGGGACTCAAAATCAGACATTGTGGTATTTGATCATCATCCTTACAACATCATTAAGACATACGCTCCCTGGGAAAGGAGTGATGTTGTAATACGTATTCATACTACGTATGCATTTGACCATTGGGTTAGAATAGTAATTATGTTTACTATTATGTGAGACCCAAAGACCACATGGGTCTTAACTTCTTACCCTTATGGACTCTAATTGGTTCCTTTAGATTTGACTGGGTGATCGCTATCTTAGCATGTTGCTTATGGACTATGGTCAATTCGGTCCGACGGGGCATGTTAGAAAAGCGAGTCAAGTCAAGATCGAAAGGATCGCAAGAAGAGGAAGATTAATTTCATATTCATATTTGGACTTTAGAGATTCAAAGCTGGCCAGCCAATTGTAATCCAGATGGGATTCAATTGTTGAATATAAAGTATAAGAAATGTGAAGAAATAATCTAGGGTAAAGCATGCGTTGATCTACTCAACTTTGCACCTCAAAGAGTGTTGTGTATCTCTAACAAGTGCACCACAACAGACTCTATGCGCATGACGGTCACACAGTCTATTTCTCAGTATGATAAATAGAAGAACTAAAGGAAAAGATGTTTTCTTACAGTCCCCTCAAGTGTGAGTGGGAGATGTTGGATATGGATGACATGTATACACCCATGAGGGGATGCATGAGGGTATACTGATCTCAGATGTCGTGTGCATGAAAGCATGTACGAAGGGAACCTTTTCATGTGTTAAAAGGACCACTCGATAAGTGGAAAAAGGCACATTATAAGTGCATAAAGGCACTTGATAAGTGCATGAAGAAGAGTATAAGCAAGGGTATTAATATAAGCTAATAAGCTTATATTTGGTTATTTCCTAAAATAACCACCCCTAAAGCCTATAAATAGGACCCAAGGGTTAAGCATTTAAGTCTAATCCTTCATGCCATAAGTTTTGCATAAGGCAAACTTTTTCCTCTTCTCCCTTCCATTTTGTTCTTCTTCTAAATAGAGATTTAGACGGTGGAAACTCTGCTTCGATCCTCTGTGACGAAGTATCGACCGTTGTGGCGAATCCGAGGGCAAAGTTCAGAGACTACGGTGCTGCGTACGCTAACGTAAGTTCTCTTTCGATCCTCCATCCTCACGCGATGGGCTCCTATAGTATGGTGGTGAGTGATTTGAGATCTGATAAGGTGATCTAGGTGTATGTTTGATATCATATTTCGCTCACTTTGCTAGAGACTAGCAAATCGCTAGTTGGGGGGTGTGATTCGGGTTGAATATTGCATACTTAACCCCTCATCTAGCAATATTTTGTATGTAAATGCTGCTTAATTGGCCTCTAATACGTTCGTATATTGTATATCATCATTTATTAGAGCAAACCATTGATTTGTGCACAAAATCTGAGTTTTACTGAGTATTTTTGCATTTTTATATTTTTCATAGCTAGATCTCAATCTCACGATTCCATCGACTATTTATTTGTATTTTTTGAGATCTGTGCTAATTACTGTGTATTTTTGAATGCAGAATACCAATTTAATGAAGAAATACGCTCAAAATACGAGAAATACAATCGTCGCCCAATCAGAATGTGGCACGTGGCATCCATCCGTGCCCGGCCGCTCGATCCAACGCTCCTCAGCAAAGGGCGACGCGGCACAATCGTGACCATCGGTCACAGATCGAACGACACGACTGAGATCAAATGAAGCGGGCGAAGGACCGAGATCTGACCGTCCGATCGAAATCCAACGGTCCATCGCGGTGCAGACGCGAAGAAGAGCGGGTGATCCTTGGGGTGATGTGGCCTGCATCGGTTCGTCTATCTCGAATCGGACGGCGTCGAATCGAGTCGATGCGACATTGTTTTGGGCGTTCGATTTCAATCGAACGGTGAGAAGCGAATCCGAAGAGAACTCTGAAGCGAAGCGAAGCGGGCGGGCGCGACTTATGACGTACACGTATCCCTCTCTCGTCGAATCCCGCTTGGATGGGCGGCCTATATTTGTGTCGACGTTTGTGAAGCGGGTTTGGACGTTTGTGAAGCGGGGTTTGAACCCGTTAACCCCATTAAACCCACAATGCTTGTATTTAAGATATTCCTAGGGTTTTGCTCCGTATTCTTGGCGTATTTGGGCGATTTTGGCGGAGTTTTTGGCAGAATTTTTCTGAGTTTACAGAGAATCTGAGGGATTTTCAGAGAGCTTATAGAGGAAGAAGAAGAGGTTTCATAGGCAAAAATAGGAGTGTTTTGGTGATATCTGTAAGGGACCCTGCGGGGCTACACATACACTAGAAGGGGGGGGGGGGGTGAATAGTGTAATAGCAAGCAAAGTGCTTAATTAAAAGTTACTAAAATTAAAGCACAAATAAGCAGCGGAAATTAAACAGAGTGCTCAACAACAACAATCGCAAACACACAGATTTTACACTGGTTCCCCAAAAATTGGGTACATCCAGCCACACCAATATTCACTATAATTCCCACAAATAGAAGTGAATACAAATCCCTCAAAGGGATACACTCCCACAAAGAGAGAGACCTCACCAAGAGGATTTTTCCCTACACAAGGACCCAACTAACCCTACACGAGGGTCAAGACTCCCACCTAGAGAATCACTAACTCCCACCCAGAGAATTCGGGTTAGCCCTACACTAGGAAACTAAACTCCCACAAAGAGAGTAACTCCCACAAAGAGAGTATCTAATTCCCACAAAGAGAATTAAGGTTTCAAACATAAAACAAAACGAAACAACACTTACCTATGCCTTGATATGATCTTACCAATGCGATGAAGAAGGCATGCAAGTGAAACTCAAGTGCTTGGGCTGAGGCTTTGATTGCACTTGATGATCTTTCTCTCTTCTAGGAATGAATCCTAACACTTCTCACTTGAGTGTATGATATGAAGAGAAGAAAGATGTTCTCCAAGAAAAGGAATGAGATTGAAATCCCTTGGAGAGATTCCCTAGAGCTAAGATGCTAAGCATACGATTGAAGCTCTAATGAGGGAATGTGGGAGGAGTGGCTTAGAGAAGAGATTCAAAGATCTTCTATGATTTCCTAACCCTTTCTCAAGAAGTCTAAAAGAACTAAGCCAATCCCAATATATAGGAAGCCAAAGGAACTCATAGAACCAGCCAAAAACCCAAAGGGAAGAAATCTGCAACGGCTAGATTTTGGTAGTTTACGGCAAGAACAGTCGACTGATGATCATTAGACAGTCGACTGATCAACGGCTAGAAAATATCGCAATGACTATAATCTGAGTCAGGACAGTCGACTGACGAAGACAGCACAGTCGACTGAAAACATGACATGCGCCTATAAAACCTTCAGCAGGCGACTGCTGCAGGGGATGGAATAAAACAGAGAGCTACACTCGTTCTCCAGATAAGCAGACAGGCGAGTGATGTCAATAATACAGTCGACTGTCAAAATAGTCAGGCGACTGTAATTCCTTCTTCAGTCGTCTGCTGTATAAGATTGAGAAAAGACAGAGAGAAATGCATATTTCATACTTACGCCTTTCAGACGACTGATCGCCATTTCACAGGCGACTGAAAATATACAGGCGACTATAAAAACTTCATCAGGCGACTGTCTTGCACATTGGGATGAATCCCAGAAAATACAAGAAGCGCACAGGCGACTGTCGACCAATTCACAGGCGACTGTAAGAATATAGGCGACTGTAATTTGAACAACAGTCGACTGATGCGAAAAGCTCAAGATGAGTCAATAGAAAAGTTGACTTGAGCTGTGCATCACAGTCGACTGTAGAAGGCAAGGAGACTGGAAATCACCCAGTCGACTGTAAAACCTTCAGCAGGCGACTGCAGGAGAGCCAGAGACTCCAAATGAGTCTTTGGGCTAGATGAACCTATTGGGTTGGATTCTATGATAATCCTAAGGCTCACTAAGATGGTGAAATGCAAATGCATGAGAGTATGACCATCTATCAAGGCATTACAATAGTCCTAGACTCAAAAAGAGAAATGCAAGTGAATGAAATTACATGGATTACTAATTGCATCTCCTAGAGTCTAAGTCTTCAAGCTCACTATACCTTGATGCTCCCCATCGTCTCCAAGCTTTGGCACTCCTTGATGAGCTTCCCTTCATCAAGCTCCAAGCTTTGGCAATGCTCCTCTAGATGTCCATCCATCATCATGCTCCAAGCTTTGACTTCATTAGATGATCTTCATGACTTCATCCAAGCTTGAGCACACCATCACTCTTGGAGGTCTTTAAGATATTCCTTGTAATATCCTTCAAGCATTATGCTTTGTCTCATCAACATATAATCATTAAGATAAACTGAGACTAAAACATAAGAATGATTAGCACACTAACATAATGTATTGATCATCATCAAAACAACGTTAGTCTTGAAACCAAGAACTAACAATATCTCTTGAAATTAACTATTTACTATCAATTCCATCACTTTATTGATTAGAACCATGTTTAATATGATGAAACCCTTTGTTATTTTCAGTATGTGTGGCTAAATTCTGATTGTGCATGATATGGTGTAGTTAGGGGACATGATGTGTATTTATTTGGTTGAATCTTCATGCTAAAATTGTTGAGATAAAGTTATAATCTTTACTTAAAATATCCTCTTCATCTTTTACAAGAATATGATTGAGTTGATGATCTCCACACAAGGGTGAGTCTTGATCTCCCCAAAAGGGAGTTTTATCTCTTATATTTAAAAGAGTATTGCTTTAGCAACAACATTATTCGATTTTGTGATTTAATCCCCACAAAGGTATTTTCCGATGAATTTCTCTCAAAAAGAGATATCATTGAGTTATCTTTAATCAACCAAATTAATGTAAATCATGGACCCTAATGAACCCATATCAAGTGCACACTTCTCATAGATATTTACATAAAGGAAACTTTCTTTTGCTCGTATTGTCCATAAATTAAAAACCACAATCAAACCCCATTCAAACCAGCATCATCAAAAGTGGTTGGTCTCTTTACGTTTAATCCTATTTGATTTGAGCTTTGTGGTTGCAACAGTTTTTCTCCCGAGGATTCGACATCTGGACTCCCAGATTTATATTACTTGCACGGACTCTTACGCTTGAGAGTAGCACATTTTTGGGATAAGCAAGTTTCTGATTGAGATGAAATTAATGCCAATAGGTCCGAAACATCATTTCTGATTTTCTGGACCTGGTCTCGTAATTTTCCGAGGCCTGTATAATTAATTATGAATTTAAAACCAATTATTCTTATATAATATTTTATAAAATACTACTATACTCTTAATATACGTATACGTATATACGTATTTTAATACGTATTAATAACTCAACTCCTTACGCACACGAGGGGGCTAGGGGCACGCTCTTCGACGTCTCCGGCTGCGGGGGTCAGCGACGTTGGAGGCGATGGAGGAGCTAGCGGTGAACGGCGAGCGGCGAGCGACGAACGGCGAGCGACAGTGTTAAAGGCTGAGGAGCTAGGGGGTCTTTGGGCTGGCGGGGTGCTGGCGGGGGCTGCTGCGGTGGTGGGTGGAGCTGTCAACGGCGAAGTGGCATCAGGCGACGTCGGAAGCGAGGGAGGCCTGGCGGTGCAGCGGCGTGGAGCTCTTGGCGGAACTGGGTGCCGTCAGCAGGTTGTGCGGTAGCGTGGTCAGCTCTGGGGTGGCACCGAAGACGGAGCAGCGGGAGGGGGTCGTCGGGAGGTGGTAGAGTGCAATGGGCTATAGTGGCGAGCGGCGGTGGCCCATCGGAGGGTGTAGGGAGAGAGAGGGGAGGGGGATGCAGGCTGAGAAAGAGAGAGGGAGAGAGTTTAAAATATATTTTTTTAAAAAATAGATATAAATGAGAATGGGTGTTACCGGGTATTAGATGGTATTTATAGGATAATGGGTTCATGAACCCACTATTAACCCATTTAATGCCTTAATTAGGGTAGGTTAGGAATTTGACTAAGTGTAGAAAAAAACTTCACGTGTCTCCCCACGTTATAGTCCTGGTTTTGGTTAGATTAATAGTTAACTAGGTTAAGGTAATTAGTAATTAGGTTAATGTAATTAGGTTATAGTAATTAGTAAATAAGTTAAGGTATGTGACGGAAAAAAAGAAAAAATTCATTTACTCATTTTGGCCGTATTTGATACTATCGTGAATACGGAAAATTGTGCACGTTGAAACCAGACCATTACATCCTACCCTTCTTATAAGAATTACATCCTCGGAATTTCTCGAACTTCATGAAACAGATAATATCTGTTATGAAGAAGCTCAAACAAATAAATGATATAATGATAGTGATCTAGTAAATATAATGTGATATCATAGCATCAAGAAAAAAAGATATGATGTTTATGAATGCTTACTATGGACATCTCCATAGCTTCGTAACTAGCCTCGAGACTAGTAAGATCATCCGACTCAGTAAATAGATATGTGTAGCGTTCTCGCATATCGTCTTCTCACTCCCAAGTAGATTCTCCAGGCGAGTCGTGATGCCACATCACTCTGACAAGGTTAATTACTTTATTCTTGAGGGTCTTCTGGCGTCGATCCAGGATCTTGACTGGTTGCTACTCATAAGATAGATCCAGGCGAATAGCAATCTCATAGTAATCCAAAACATGACTATGATCACTCACATAGCGTCGTAGCTGTGAGACATGAAAGACTTCATGTACTCCCTCCAATGCAGGTGGCAAAGCAAGGCGATAGGCCACTGTGCCTACTAGTTCCAAAACATCAAATGGATGAATGTATCTTGGACTAAGCTTCCCTCTTCATCCAAAACAAATCATTCCACGATTAGGAGAGATCTTCAAAAACACATGGTTGCCAGGCTAAAACTCTAATTGTCTGCGCTTTGCATTTGCCCAATGTTTGTAACGATCCTGAGCCAACTGGAGTTTCTTCCTGATGATCCTGACTACATCCACTGCTTCAATAATCAATTCTGGCCCGATGAGCTCTCGATCTCCAATGTCATCCCAGCTCAAGGGAGAACGACACTTCCTGCCATATAGCGCTGCAAAGGGCGTCATACCAATTATGGCCGGGTAGCTGTTGTTGTAAGCAAATTCCACGAGATGAAATGGTCTTCCCACGATCCCTTGAAATCCAGCATATACGCACGCAACATGTCCTCCAAGATCTGAATGATGCATTCCGATTGGCCATCTGTTTGAGGGTGATAAGCTGTACTGAAGCTTAAGCGAATCCCCAGACACTCCTGTAAACTCTTCCAAAAGTGAGACGTGAATCAGGTGTCTCTGTCTGAAACAATACTGATAGGGACACCATGTAACTTCACAATCTCCTCCATGTACTTCTTGTCAAGCACTTCGGTTGACTGGCCTACTCTGAAAGGAATGAAGTGTGCTGACTTGGTCAATCGATCAACGATCACCCAGACATCATCGTTATGCTTCGTACTCTTGGGCAGTGCCGTCACAAAATCCATCGTAATGTGTTGCCACTTCCATTCTGGGATATGCAAAGGCTATAACAAGCATGCAGCTTGGTGATGTTCAGCCTTCACCTGTTGGCACACTATACACTTCGCCACACTCCGTGCAACGCTTTTCTTCATACCATGCCACCAGTAGTGTTGTCGCAAGTCTTGATACATCTTGGTACTGCCTGGATGAATGGAATATGGAGAACTGTGAGCTTCCTCCAATAGTTCTTCTATGATGTCTCCAGATGGTACACCGATGCGGTTGCTGAATCGTAAAGATCAGTCCTCGTTGATCTTGAATTCAGGCCTCTGACCTGCCATCACCATGTCTCCGATCCTTTGTAGCTTCTCACCTCCTGCTTGGGCAGCCTTAATCTTGTCCACCAAATTTGACTGGATCTGAAGGTTAAGTAACGAAGACGTTACTCCAGGAAATATAACATCCATCTCCATGGCTCTTATCTCATGCCGTAGCCTCCATTACAATGTGAGGGTCATCACCGCAGGGAGACGACTCAAAGCATCTGGTATGACGTTGACTTTCCCAGGATGGTATTGAAGGTCAACATCATAGTCTGCTATCAGCTCGATCCATCGTCGTTGATGCATGTTGAGCTCCTTCTGGGTGAACAGGTACTTGAGACTCTTGTGATCTGAAAATATCTTCACATGCTCGCCCAGCAAGAAGTGTCTCCAAATTTTCTGGGCAAAGATAACTGCCGCCAACTTAAGATCATGAGTGGGGTAGTTCTTCTCGTGGTTCTACAGTTGTCTGGATGCATAGGCAACGACTCGGCCATGCTGATGTAGTACACACCCAAGTCCTTTGCCAGATGCATCACAAAATACTTCAAACCCACCAATCCAGTCTGGCATAATCAGAATCGGGACCGAAGTTAATCTTCTCTTCGGCACCTGAAATGCATCTTCACAAGCCTTCGACCAGACGAACACCACGTCCTTTCTCGTCAATCGCGTCATGGACTCCGCAATCTTTAAGAAGTCTTAGATGAATCGTCTGTAATAACCAGCCAGTCCCACGAAAATTCGAATCTCCGTCACAAATTTAGGGGCCAGCCAGTTTCGAACAACAGCTACCTTCTCAACAGATGTTCCTTCTCCCGACACGATGTGGCCCAGGGAAGCCACCTTGTCGAGCCAGATTCACACTTGCTGTATTTGGCATATAGTTGGTGTTGTCTCAAAGTTTCCAAGACCTTCCTTAGATGTTCTCTGTGCTCCCGAGTGTTCTTCGAGTAGATGAGGATGTCGTCGATGTAGACAACTACGAACTTGTCCAGATGGCTATACAGAACCTGGTTCATGAGACTCATGAATACAACAGGTGTATTAGTGTAACGACTGGTTTTCTTGTATCTGGATTTATTATATTATATTATATGCTTTGGTGGATTTTCTCCTCATGTGTGGTTTTCGTCTCCGTGGCTTTCGTTTTCGATCGTTTCGTCGTGATTTTCTAGCTTCTTCTTTAGAATCGTCGATTTTGGATTAAGTCATTCGTGACGGGCTTCATATCGGTCATATCTTATTGTTAGATCAAGCCTAGGAGTCTTAGGATTCGATCCCGGAGCTTCGCGCTCCATTTCGGAACTTTTGTGCACGTTAGCCGGTACAAGAAGGGGAACCGACCGACTAGATGACGATTTAGTCGGTCGGCAAACCTACATGGACCGACTAGTTGGCTTTGTTAATTTCTCAGGAGTTACTGTTTACTTTTATTCGGTCTAAGAACAATCACCGACCGACTAGATGTGAAACTAGTCGGTCAGAACTTGCTCTCAGACCGACTAGTTTCTGTTAGTAGATTTCACCTAAGTTACTGTTTATCGTTAGTCGGTCCATGAACACTCACCGACCGACTAGGTTGCAAACTAGTCGGTCGACGGGCCTCCACAGACCGACTAAGTCATTACCAAGATTTTTCCCTATTTTCGCTGCTTGGTGTTAGTCGGTCACAGTTAATCGACCGACCGACTAGTTTCTAAACTAGTCGGTCAGCCAACCTTCTTTGACCGATTAATCAGTGTCGAAACCCTAATTTCTGGGCAGCCGCCAAGTCGTTTTCTATAAATACCCCACTTCGTTTCTTTTCTTTCTTTCTCTTCTCCTGGCTTCTTTCCTTCCCCCTTGACCTCTGATCTTCCCCAACCTTCCTCTAGCCTTCCTCCTTCATCAAGAGCTTCTCCCCCTCTCCATTTTGACCAACCACCTTGCCCTAGGCCATCTCCAACCCCCAAAAATCCACAAAACCCCATTTCTCCAGATTTTCCCCATCCTTTCCAGATCTGAACCCTAGGTTCCCCGGAGCGTTTCTTCCGTTGCCGTGCTTGCTCGGCATCCTTCTTCCGCTTCCGATACGGTAATAACTCGATCTCTTAATATCCTCATAACCCATTGTGTTTTTGTGAAACCCTAATAAAACTAGGTTGGATGTTGTTCTAATGTTGTTTTGCCATGGCAGCGATCTCATCACCGTAGCTAGCATTTGTGTTACGGCCTCGTTGATCATCATCCTCGGTGCTAGGTAAGTGAAACTTGCCACTTAGGGTTTTGGGCCATGTCTTAGGCCATTTGCTTGTTGTAGGCGTAAAAGAGACTAGGCGACGAAATGATACTCGCCTAGGCGCAAATTTAGGAACTAGCTTGACAACGAAGCTAGCTCCGACATTTATCATGTTGCACAACTACCATGTCATGTTTAATTTCCATTAACGGTACGCAAATTAATTGTCATGTCATTGCATTCTTGAAGTGTTCCCGTGATTGCGTAGCTCCGCTACACCTTGTGAAATGATTGAGGCTAGGTGCACCCCTATGCCAAATGAAATACGCTCCTGGTTGTGATCCAGGAAACGAGCTCTTGTGCGGGGCAACCCTGGCTCATTTACTGAGCTCGTGTGCAGGGACCCTGGCTCGTTCACATGTGGGTATTGGGGTAAGAGTTAAGCGGCCATTCAACTGGGAGTCTGCCCGATCAGCAACTGCAGTTGTAAGGCGTAAACTCTGGGTTCTGGGGTAGTGTTAAGCGGCCAATCAGTGTGAATGTCAAACCATTCAGCTGTAAGGCGTAAACATCTACAAACAACTTGAAACGTGACTAGTGAAAAGATTGAGATTGTTAGTAGCTTGGCTACTCTTGACTTGTCCTGATAAATTGTTCTCTTGTACTTAATGTTCACCATGTCTTACTTGTGTACTCATGTTATAACTGCCATGTCATGCATACTATAACTGCTAGGTTGTTAGTTTGCCTTACTTTCAGTTTCCTTGCCCAAGTCTTTTAGACTTGCTGACATGTGCCCCTTTACTCTTTTGGGTGACACATGTTAGATCCTGAGCCTGAGTACATTGTTGAGGACGAGGTGTTTGCTGACGCCGAGCCCGAGCCTGTGTTTGGCGAGGAGTACGTGGACACTGGGGACCAGTCCTAGTGTCTTCGTTGAGATTTCCCTTTTGTTTTAGACTGTTTTGTTGTCGGTGCGTAGCACCTATACTTTGTTATGTTGTCCCTTTTGTTGGCCTTGTTCTGGGCCTTTAGACTCTTTCTTTTAGCCTGATGGCTTTTCTGGATGTGGAACTTAATTTTAATATTGGACAAATTCTGAGATTTGAGATTTTATTTCTGTCTCTCCTTGTGCTATTATTGTTGTTCCGTTTGTGGTTACAGGGACCTGCTTATGTTTTATTGACACTTATCGGGTTTGGGGCTTCACAGCTCCACTCTCGTGCGGACCTTTTCACGTCTCGCCTCCATCTTTGGGAAGCGGGACGTGACAATTAGTCACGCCAAATGTCATCACTAAGAATTCGTAGTGTCCATATCTGGTCTGAAAAGTGGTTTTGTAGACATCCTCCTTCTTTACATTCACTTGATGATACCCAGTCTTCAAGTCCAACTTTGAATATACGCTCGATCCTCCAAGCTGATCGAAAAGGTCTTTGATGTGTTATTATATTCCACGTTTTATCTATATGATTACACGTCAAAATGATTGCTCAATTACATATTTCATACACTTTTACACTCATAATTGGAACTATTGTACTTTAAGAGCGTTTGGTTGTATTTCAGGGATTTTGGAGCGATTTGGAGCCATTTTGAGACATGGACACATCCAACACGTCCGTGACACCGTTGGCAAGGTTTTACAGGAGTTTGCCGAGGTTCGAAAGCTTATTGGAGGAGAGGAGGAGAAGCGAGCGAGAGAAATGGGCAAAAACCCAAGCCCCTGTAATTTTCCCATGCGACTCGACCCGAGTAGCATCAGCTACTCGGTCGAGCTGACGCTCGAGTCTAAGGAATGTGCACGCTCTACTCGACCGAGCAGAGTGATGACTCGATCGAGTCGATCCAGCCCTTCCACCAGCATCCTACTTGACCGAGCAGGACTTACTCGACCCGAGCAGGCAGAGCGACGTTTTGGGCAAAGAATACCAACTTCCTGACAACTCAATCGAGCAGGCGGGCTACTCGACCGAGCACGAAAGCTACTCGGTCGAGTAAGGCGAACGCCCAGATTTTCAGATAGCTATGTACTCTTTTCAAATCTGCTATCACCTGGGATTTTTTAGTATTTTGCTGATATATTTTCCAGGTAGTAGATGCCAAGACGGTTCCAACGCCACTAAGAACGCGCTAATCGGAGGTCGGATGAGCTCTAGGAAAATTTTTCAAGTTGACGCTGCAGTGCTGAAATCTGTACTTGACCACCTACTCGACCGAGCAGGACCCTACTCGGTCCGAGCAGACAGAGTAGTGTGTCTTGGAGGGATTTCTGCCCTACTGCTGACTGGACCGAGTAGGGGGCTACTCGACCCGAGTCAGCTGGGGCACAGAACTTAAGTTGCGTCCGGATTTGGCTTTGGGCACGAATTTGAGAGGGGTTTTTAGGTTGTTTGCTAGGGTTTAGAGGGGTATATATATTTGATGGTAGCCGTCATTTTGAGGGGACTTTTTGGAGGACTCTTTTTTGGAGCTTAGATCTTTCTTAAAGAGTTTTGGAGACAAGCTTTTGGAAGTTAGGCTACGCCATATGCCCCTCCTCTTGTATCAAGCTATGTATTTTATCTCTTTAATTTTATTTTAGTTCTTATTATTGTTTTTCTATGATGCTAGCAATGATCTCTATTATTTTCATAATGTTTGCTATGCTTGAATAATCTTTTCTAGGGCTAATGGATTAGCCCTAGGATTTTAGGATCTAGATGCAAAGATAGGATTTTTATGATGCATTGGATATAAAAGGGGTTATATTTTGGTTGATCTAGCAAAATCCCTAGGAGAACTCGTACTGAGATCGTGTCCACGGTCGTTGGAATCGATTAGCTTAAGGAATACCCTACGGATTTAATTAGGGAGTGAGTGAATTCAACCAAGGCTCATGACCATACCCGGCTCATGCCTTGAGGGGATCCACCAACGAACTATATCACTACATTGACGGCTACCGCCATTGCGTCAATGAGAGCCCCCGAAGCACCTCAAAGTTCTAACCCACGAGAGTGGTATGAGCTGAGAGACCATCCCCATAAGCCCAATGCAACGTAAGAATCCTAGCCTAGCGTCGACATCTGACGATCCTAATGGTGAGTTCTAAAGACCTAATCTTTCATATTTTATTTCTTTCTTTCTTTGTGTGGAATCCCTTGTTTGCGACGTTGAATGACACAACCTTCGCATTCATTACCATTACGACCCTCCATACTCCACATCCACCAATAAACTCGCAAGTTTAACTCAACCTAGGAGTAGATAGGTAGTATAACACCGCTTCCCTGTGATCGATACTCGCTTGCCACTATACCGTACGCTTGCGGTAAACGACATCGTTTTGGAGTTAATTCCGGGCCGATCAAGTTTATGGCGCCGTTGGCGGGGAGGATTTTCGCCATATTCTCTATTTACCACAATTAGGTTGATTAGATTGCGTTAAAAAAACAAAAAACAAAAACAAAAACTTGAACAAAAACAAAAAAAATAGAGCGAGAGATTTTCCACCATCACCTGCTATTATTATTATCTTTATCTCTCTTTGTACCACTGACGTCTTTTCCAGGTTGTCTACTTTGCTTGATCAGGTACAGTTGATGCAATGATGGTGCTTCCAAAGATGATGCAACTGAGTTCTATACAATCCTTCATATATCTCGCTGCTACATTCAATCAAGCTGATGGAGAATCTTTCAGGAAAGCCTTTTACAGGTTTGATGAAATGTTAGGAATGTTCCAAACAGAGTCAGACTATGTGTGGGATGGTTTCCGGCTACTTCTTCTATTTATTGGAGGATTACAGGGACCCTCATTGGAATTCTTAAGGAGGATGCATCTGACAACCTTCGAGGAACTAAGATATGCAGCAGCTTTAGAGAGCTTATTGGACGCAGCTCGATCTTCTGGCTCATTAGCCGTTGAGGCAAGTGATCCAAGAGATTGCGAGCTCGCCAATTTTATTATGAGTCGTGAGTCTGCAGCAGGTACCATCAATGGGGATATTCACGTTCAGCTTGGGGGAGGTATTATGCGCTTTGATATTCCCACTACAGACGAGACATCGGCACCTAGCACTGCAGAGCCAGCTCATGTCGTTGTCGCCTCCCCTTGCCACCCACATGAGTCAGAGCAGCATATACCATAAGAAGATATTATTGAGGAGGTCATGCCTACAGTAGCGGAGCAGACCATTGAGGAGGACGTGACTTGGGACGATGACATCTGCCCATAGATGGAGCCCAAATTGTGCCCTCATCCTTTCGAGCTACCGCAGCCATCCACACCTTCTACGGAGGCTGAGCATCCCTCAGAGGACCACCCACCAGAGGTTACAGCTCCCACCCACGGAGACCTCTTTACCCACTCCATTTCTAAATCTTGTATCCCTTTTGATATTTATTTTGATTTAGATCATTTTGACACGTCATACCTATTGCAGGACACTTACAATTATGGACCGGAGGAAATATATGATGATCTTGGAGAAGACACCGAGGAGAGAGAGGACATGGTACTTGAGAGTAGAGATTTATTTCCAGGGAAGTATTGTCAACCATCCTTCATTTTAAATATTTATGTTGATGACCCTCTTTGGGAAACATTTGTTCAGGGTAACAATCTTTCACAATGGACTGATGCATTTCGTTCTTCGCAGGATACAGGTGGACGCCTACAAAGAATGCTAGGGGATGCATCACTGGAGTTCGTTGGCGTTAGTGGTTATACGCACCTGGCGGAGCCACAGAAAGTGCAGATAGAGCAGCTGCCTACACCGGCAAAGATATTGGACCTGCCTTTTGCTACAGGTGGTACCAATCAGTAGTGTAGATATAAAGTAGAATTTTATGCTTCAAATAATCACGAATCCTCTCGGCGGTGAGGGGACCGTATATGTCACGCCTCCTTCCCAAAATGACGGAAGCGAGACGAGATGAAGGTCCGCATGGGCCGGGGCTGAGAAGCCCAGACCCAATAAGCGTCTGTAGGGATACCATAAAGCTACAGGTTCTTGCATATAAAGGTTCTGAACAAAGAAATACTAGTACATGAAGGAAACAACATTCATTAATATAAAGAGATAATATCCAACGAGTACAGAAGTCTAAAAAGAAGCCCATCATGGCTACAACTGCAGAAAAGAAAACTACTGGTGCTACAAACCTACCCTAAAACAGAAAGCAAAATGGTGCTATGCACCCAAACTAGAAAGCACTAAAACTCCAAAGTTAGCAACAGAGGAACCTCTAAGACTGGTCCTCACTCGTGTCGTACTCCAGATCCGCAACGTACTCTTGCTCCAAGTCCTCTGGTACCGGCTCCTGGTCTGCTAACTCTGTCTCGTTACCTGACGTACAAATACCAAGAGAAAGTGGTTGTACGTCATGTGAAGTCTGCAAGTAAACGTGAGAAGACTCCACTGCAAGGTGTATAACAATTTAAGGATGGCAATTTAAATTTTGTTTACACGATGATGATGCAACAGCATGACAGATATGTATATGTGCAAGAAAGTAAAGGCAACGCTGAAAAGTAAACGTGACAGGCAATGGCCGTAGCGTGTGCTACTGGCTACGAGACGAGACGAGACGAGACGAGACAAGACAAGGCAAGACCGTGTGTGTCACGAAGGGTTCACGCCTTACAGTTAAAGGGGGATCAAACCCTCTAAACCGTGCACACGCTTAACCCTACCCCAGCCCAAGTGCACCAGACAAGATATGACAAGGGATCACCCACTCACTCGATGAGTGCCCTATTCGCCTGTAGGCTTATGTATCATGACAAGGGTTCACCCTCTCTAGCTTGGAGAGTGCCCTATTTACCCGCATGCTTATCCATTACCAATCGTGACAAGGGATCACTCTCTCTAGTTTGGAGAGTGCCCTATTCACCCGTAAGCTTATTCATTTCCAATCGTGACAAGTGATCACTCTCTCTAGCTTGGAGAGTGCCCTATTCACCCGCATGCTTATGCAATACATGGCATGACATGACAAGACGAGAATGGATGAGAGTTACATGACATGACAAGACTGGATGGGAGTTATTCATTCTAGGGGGTCTACACGCATGCACACACACAGATAAAATCAATGGTAGCAGTTGTTGTCGTTGTTGATTCTAGGGGGTCGACACACGCACACACAGATAAAACCTATGGTAGCAGTTGTTGTTGTGCCCGGACTTCGTTGTCAAGTCCAGGATGTCGTGGAGTGTCCTAGATGTTATCATTTCATGTCTGGTTCTATTGTTATACTTATTATAGTTTGAGGAAGACAATGGCCTAAGCGTGGCCGAAACTGTGCAAGTGAACACACTTGCCTGTGGTGGCGAGCGTACGTCCGTCAGAAGCGTCTGTCGAGTTAGAGCATCGGTAAGGGGTCGTCTGAAACGAGTCAAGCGACAGTGTCAGGTCACGCTCATCATTAATCCTATTAAGGTTCATTTCTAGGTTAAACGTGGCTACCCTAACAGTCACATGTCAAGAAGTCCATTCAGCCTATCCGACAATTCTATCCTATGTGCACTGTCAAGAAGTCCGATCGTCAACCTACGGTTCCACATCGTTTTAAAGGAGCAGAAAGTACATTTAGTTACTTTAGTTGATGATTTTTAGTAGGTTTTGATGACTTAAAGTTTGGATTGCTACGAGTAAGAGGGCTAACCTGGTGCGACGAACGCGCACGAGTCTGGCATCGGGTCTGGAAACGGTGATAGCGCTCGTGTCTTCGACTGTGGGTAGCACAGCAAGGGTCATCTCGGGATCGTCTCAACTGCGGGTAGCGCAGCGGGATGTCATGGCAATAGGTACGGTGTTGAGATCGCTTCGGTTGTGAGTAGCGCAACGAAACGTAACGGCGGTGGCTACGATGTCAGAAAACACACGATATCAGCGATGTACATGGACTCCTCGATGTACGGGGGCTGTCGGGTTTTGGTGGAGGTTGAAGGGAACATGCTCATCTATGGGGTGGCCGGAGAAACTGCCGGCGGTGACGAGCCGGGCTGTTTTGCGGAGAAGAGGACAGATTTGTGTAGACCGGGCTGTTTTGTATTCGCAGCAGGATTGCCGCGACGTGAGGAGGTAGCAAAGGGGAACAGAAGATAGAGGGGGCTATCGGGAGTCAATGGCAGTTAGGGGGGGTCCCCGGCGACGTCCGGAGAGCGACGGGCGCGCGTTTTAAGGCGGCAAATGACAGTTTTTGTTGAAAAAGACAGTTTTTCTTTGTGTTTTAATGGAGTTTTGAGGGGGAGTGAGAAGGGAGGAAGAAGGGGGAAGGGGTGCAGCGATTAGGGGAGGGTGTGGGGAGTCAACGGCGGCGGCCGGGTGTCGTCGACGGCGACTGCCGGTGGTTGGGCATAAGTCAAGAGGCCGGGCGGCTGTCAAGCTACGGCAAGGGTGTTTGTGAGGGTTTTTAAGAGAGAGAGAGAAGAGAGAGGAGGGAGAGAAGAGAGAGGAGAGATGGTGTGGTGGCCGGAGGTGGCCGGAAAATGGCCGACGTGATGGTGGGAAGATGAAGGCGTGGGTTGTAATGGGGTGGCTGAGTTTTGTGTGTGCCCTAGGGTGGTTTCATGGGTTAGGTTTTTAACATGAAAGACTTGCTAAGGAGGTATAAAAAGGGGTAGATTTAAGGCTAGATGGGAGAGAGAGTGTGAGAAAGAGGGTGTGCAAAAAGGGGAAAACTAAGGTGAGGGTAGCCCCAGAAATCATTCTTGATGCGTAAGAATCCAATGGGATTTGGTTAATTTGAATTTCGAAATAGATTAGGCTAATCGGGTTTCGAAAGTAATTAGTGTGATGGGCCAAGCAAACGGTGTCCGAAAATTATGAAAAAAATGTCGAGACGACCGTGAAGATGAGAGGGTCGAGGATATGAGGTCCGATCACGAGTTAAGCCTACCGAGTATGAAAATAAAAATAAAAACTAAGCGTTGAAGTGTAGAGGCTAAACACCCCTTCGTTCAAAGCTGATTTATGGGAGGACGACCAGTGAAATGACGTTCACCAAAAATCCCACAATTAACTACTCTTCCATACGGTCACAACGACATATCACATCGCGTATTCCGAATAGAAGAGAGGAGTAAGAAAAATACGCATACAAAAGGGGAAAGTACGCACGAAAAACGAACGGTCGGAAAGCGGCTGTTACATTCTACCCACCTTAAAAAAATGATTCCGCCCTCGGAATCACCTATACTATAATAAAGTATCTATAAGTACCTCTGCCTGCAACTCCCTTATCCCACATAAAGCCCGCTAATCCTATAACTTCAAACAACGTTCCTCAAATAATTCATCATAACTCGTCTCTCCACTGGATAAAGCTACGACTAGAATCACATCCTACCACCTAACTATAGATCCATATTACCGTCTACAAATCAACAATAATCTCTTCCCCAATATATGATTCATCACATTGACTCCTAAATCCATTCTCCATAATCAATGAACCATCAAGCCACATCTTATCCCAACCCCTAACATCTAATCTCCTAACCATATTAAAATCCGTCTACGTAACTATCCATTCGTCTCAACATGTCGTGTTACTTCCAATGTCTTCTCACGTCAACTTAATAATCAAGTCTTGATGCTTTAAATGTTCTACTCATTCTCATGATCACCCTAACTCATACTATACCTCTATAGCTACTCCTATCTACCACTCGCCTAAGTTTCAGATCTGATAAGTTCTCATCTCCATGTGTATAATTTCATCCAATCAGAATTCTCCATTGAGTCTGTTACACATTGGTATTATTAAAAGTAGGTCGATAAGTCTTGGACGCCTCATTCTTTTCATCCGAAAGAAATCTAATCTAATATCCTCATGTTCAAAATCAATTAATCATCGCTACAACATATCTCATCACACACTATGCCTACACACACACATAATCCTACAACAATAATAACCAGTCCTAATAATATAACAACAATAAAAAAATAACACTTCGAAGAGGGAAGGAAAAGACAAGAAAGTTTAAGGCTAATGACATATTTAAAAAAAACATGTGGGAAAAGCATGTGGAGTTATGGTATTTGATGAGGGAAGATAGGAGGGTTGTGATCTTGTGTGCTAGTCTCAAAACTAAAGATTTGATTAAAAAAAAAACAAAAAAGTTTTGAAACATACATATGCAGCCAAAAATAAGCTAAACTATAATATGAAAAACTAAGTCCATGGAATTACCTGCAATGACGCCATCCATTGCCGTCATGGTATACGCTCTATGAACAACAGCTCCCCTCTGAAAAGGGACAAGCACCCCTCCCTCAGTATGGCGATACCTCGGGCAATCTATAACGACGTGTGTGGGAGCTCCACATGCCAGACACAAACCCAGCTTCTTCCTGCAATAACTCGAATGATGCCCCGGTTTGCCACAGAAATGACATTGATCCCTGGCTTGACTCTGTGCAGGTGCTCCTGGCCTCTTGAAATGCACCGACTGAACAGGTCCCACTGCTGGCCTAGATGCTGGCCTGAACTGCTCCATCGGTCGCTTTCCTCCATCAGCAGGAGGATCAGGAAGTCTCGCTACAGCCTCATGGGTCCTGGCTGCATTCAGAACCGCTCTCATAGTAGTCAAGTCTGCCGAAGTCATAGAAGCCTAGATCTTGGGGTGTAGCCCCTGGTGAAACCGATCAGCTCTGTTCTCCTCCTTCTTCACCATGTGCAGGGCAAAACGGCTTAACATCTCAAAATCCGCTTCGTACTCATCAACCGTCATACTCCCCTGAGTCAGGTTCACGAACCGCTGCAAGAGCTCCCTCTTCGCAGCCTTGGGGAAGTATTTCTCCTTGAACATCGACTTGAAAGTGCTCCACTCAACTAGCTTCTGCAGATGCCTCTCTTCAATGCGCCACCAGTTCCTAGAATTCTCAAACAGCTGCATCTTTGCGATCCCCACTCTGGTCACCTCAGGTATCTTGGCAGCTATCAACTTATCTTCAATACTCTGGATCCATTCGTCGGCATCCAGTGGTCCATTCTTTCCAGAGAAGGTCTTCGGCTGTAACTTGTTGAACTGCTTCACTCCAGGATCAGCTCGAGGTGCAGGCGGAGGCGGCGGCAGCGGTGCAGCCGGAGCATCCTAGGCAGCACGGGCAGCCCAATGTATCTGCTCAACCAACTGGTGCTGAACCTCCAACATCTCTCTCATAACGCCCAGAAGTTGGCAAAATTCACCCTGACTATCCATCGCTCCGTCAGAAGAGGGACCGGCAAGGGTATTGCGTCCTCCTGCCATCCTATTGGTAGGAAAACTCAAATTAGACTTGTACATGGATATTAAATGAATGCGGTACTCTTATTGTTCCGAACTTTTTGCATGACCTGCATGGGCCACCATTAAAACCTGTCACGTCTCACTTCCCAAAATGATGGAAGCGAGACGAGACGAAGGTCTGCATGGGCCGGGGTTGAGAAGCCCAGACCCAATAAGAGTCTGTAGGGATACCATAAAGCTACATGTTCTTGCATATAAAGGTTCGGAACAAAGAAATAAGAGTATATGAAGGAAACATCATTCATTAATATAAAGAGATAATATCCAGCGAGTACGAAAGTCTAAAAAGAAGCCCAGCATGGCTACAACTGCAAAAAAGAAAACTACTGGTGCTACACACCCACCCTAAAACAGAAAGCAAAATGGTGCTACGCACCCAAACTAGAAAGCACTAAACATCCAAAGTCAGCAACAGAGGAACCTCTAAGACTGGTCCTCACTCGGGTTGTACTCCTGATCAGCAACGTACTCCTGCTCCAAGTCCTCTGGTACCGGCTCCTGGTCTGCTAACTCTGTCTCGTTACCTGACGTACAAACACTAAGAGAAAGTGGTTATACGTCAGACGAAGTCTACAAGTAAACGTGAGAAGACTCCACTGCAAGGTGTATAACAATTTAAGGATGGAAATTTAAATTTTGTTTACATGATGATGATGCAACCGTATGACAGATATGTATATGTGCAAGAAAGTAAAGGCTACACTGAAAAGTAAACGTGACAGGAAATGGCCGTAGCATGTGCTACTAACTACAAGACAAGACAAGACAAGATAAGACAAGACAAGACCGTGTGTATCACGAAGGGTTCACGCCTTACGGTTAGAGGGGGATCAAACCCTATAAACCGTACACACGCTCAACCCTACCCCAGCCCAAGTGCATAAGACAAGACATGACAAGGGATCACCCACTCACTCGATGAGTGCCCTATTCGCCCGTAGGCTTATGTATCATGACAAAAGTTCACCCTCTCTAGCTTGGAGAGTGCCCTATTCGCCCGCAGGCTTATCCATTACCAATCGTGACAAGGTATCACTCTCTCTAGCTTGGAGAGTGCCCTATTCGCCCACATGCTTATCCATTTCCAATCGTGACAAGGGATCACTCTCTCTAGCTTGGAGAGTGCCCTATTCGCCCATAGGTTTATGCAATACAAGACAAGACAAGACAAGACAAGACGAGAATGAATGAGAGTTACATGACATGACAAGACTGGATGAGAGTTGTTCATTCTAGGGGGTCCACATGCACACACACACAGATAAACCCTATGGTAGCAGTTGTTGTCGTTGTTGATTCTAGGGGGTCCATACACACACACACACACACACACACACACACACACACACACACACACACTGATAAAACCTATGGTAGCAGTTGTTGTTGTGCCCGGACTTCGAAGTCCAGGCTGTCGTGGAGTGTCCCAGACGCTATCATTTCACGTCTGGTTCTCTTGTTATATTTATTATAGTTTAAGGAAGATAATGGCCTAAATGTGGCCGAAACTGCGCAAGTGAACACACTTGCCTGTGGTGGCGAGCGTATGTCCGTCAGAAGCGTCTCGTCGAGTCGGAGTGTCGGTACGGGGTTGTCTGAAACGATTCAAGCGACGGTGTCAGGTCACGCTCACCATTAATCCTATTAAGGTTCATTTCTAGGTTAAACGTGGCTACCCTAACAGTCACATGTCAAGAAGTCCGTTCAGCCTATCCGACGATTCTATCCTATATGCACAGTCAAGAAGTCCGATCGTCGACCTACGGTTCCACATCGTTTTAAAGGAGCAGAAAGTAAATCTAGTTACTTTAGTTGACGATTTTTAGTTAGGTTTTGATGACTTAAAGTTTGGGTTGCTACGAGTAAGAGGGCTAAACTGGTGCGATGAACGCGCACGAGTCTGGCGTCGGGTCTGGAAACAGTGATGACGCTCGTGTCCTCGACTGCAGATAGCACATCAAGGGTCGTCTCGGGATCGTCTTGGGATTGTCTCAGCTGTAGGTAGCACAGCAGGATGTCACGGCAACGGGTACGACGTCGAGATCGCTTCGGTTGCGAGTAGCGCAACGAAACGTCATGGCGGCGGCTACGATGTAAAAAAACACACGATATCAGCGATGTACATGGACTTGTCGATGTACGAGGGCTGTCGGGGTTTAGTGGAGGTCGAAGGGAATGCGCTCGCCTGTGGGGTGGTCGGAGAAACTGCCGGTGACGACGAGCCGGGCTGTTTTGCAGAGAAGAGGACAGATTTGCATAGACCGGGCTATTTTGTGTTTGTAGTGGGATTGTCGAGACCTGAGGATGTAGCAAAGGGGTGCAGAGTCTAGAGGGGGCTGTCAGGAGTCAATGGCGGCGAGGGGGTTCACCGACGACAGCCAGAGAGCGACGGGCGCGAGTTTTAAGGCGGCCAACGGTAGTTTTTGTTGTAAAAGACAGTTTTTATGTTTTAATGGAGTTTTGAGGGGGAGTGAGAATGGAGGAAGAAGGGGGAAGGGGTGCATCGATTAGGGGATGCTGTGGGGAGTCGGCGGCGACGTCCGGGGGTTACCGACGGCGACTGCCGGCGGCTGGGCGTGAGTCAGGAGGCCGGGCGGCTGTCAAGCTGCGGCAAGGGTGTTTGTGAGGGTTTTTAGAGAGAGAAGAGAGAGGAGGGAGAAAAGAGAGAGGAGGGATGGTGTGGTGGCCGGAGGTGGCCGAAAAATGGCCGGCGCGGCGGTGGGAAGATGAAGGCGTGGGTTGCAATGGGGCGGCTGAGTTTTGTGCGTTCCTTAGGGTGGTTTCATGGGTTATGTTTTAAAAAATGAAAGAGTTGCTAAGGAGGTATAAAAAAGGGTAGATTTAAGGCTAGATGGGGGAGAGAGAGAGAGAGAGAGAGAGAGAGAGAGAGAGAGAGAGAGAGAGAGAGAGAGAGAGAGAGAGAGGGTGTGCAAAAAGGGGAAAACTAAGGTGAGGGTAGTCCCTGAAATCATTCTTGATACGTAAGAATCCAATGGAATTTGGTTAATTTGAATTTTGAAATAGATTAGGGCTAATCGGGTTCCGAAAGTAATTAGTGTTATGGGCCAAGCAAACTATGTCCGAAAATTATGAAAAAAATATCAGGACGACCGTGACGATGAGAGGGTCGAGGATACGGGGTCCGGTCATGATCTAAGTCTACCAAGAACGAAAATAAAAATAAAAACTAAGTGTTGAAGTGTAGTGGCTAAAACACCCCTTCGTTTAAAGCTGATTTGTGGGAGAACGACCCGTGAAATGACGTTGACCAAAAATCCCACAATTAACTACTCTTCCATACGGTCACAACGACATATCACATCGCGTATTCCGAATAGAAGAGAGGACTAAGAAAAATACGCGTACAAAAGGGGAAAGTACGCGCGAAAAAACGAACGGTCGAAAAGCGGCCGTTAAAGTATAGGATTTTATATACTTTCGTTGTTTAATAAATTCACCCCATATGATGGCTCAATTATCTTTTGCACCTAATCCACTATTTATCATCCATGCTTACCCTTATATTTGGCGCTTATTTCGCCCCTCACCCCAATTTTTATATGATGTTTAAGCTTGGGGGAGAGAAACTATATTGTTGAGTGCCCCCCATCTTGTCATTGTTCTCTATTTACATCATACACACATTAATAACAATGTGATGTTTAACCTTGGGGGAGTGCATAGTGCACACACTTTGCTTCATCGTGAAACACACTTCGAAATTTCCATATGAACTATGTTCACTTCTATATTTATGTCTCATATGCTTCATTTTCTATGAAATATCGTGGATTTATTTTTTTATGAACTCTGGTATCTGTTAGATTAGAGTTCGATTCCTTGATTAGTGTATCTTTGTTAATATGCTTTTTATAGTAGAATCCATAGTTTCACAACCATATTCTCGAAACAGTTAAGCTAAAAATGAATGAATCAAATTTGAAAATCATTTGACTCCTGCGTGATTTGACTGATAATTCTATTGCTTCATGGATGTTTAATGATTCAAAAGAGATGTGATAACCCTACGCCAACCAAAGTAGTGATGATTAGGATTCCTGAAACTGAGCCATGTCTAGATTCTATGCTTTTTCTTTTTCTTTTGTGAATAACCAATAAATGATCTTTGATCATGTTTTGCATTCCATCGCGTTTACGTGAGTTTGCAAAAATCCCAATAATGCAAAAATCAAACAAATATCCTGAATAAAAGGCCCTAGGGGTACTTTGTACCCCAATGCCCTAAAACCGTCTGGTCTGGGATGCATAGGCCTCTTTTTGTATATATATATTGAGTTATCTTGTGTATAAAAAAACAAAAATGTATATGAAATATTTGTATAGCAAAAAACAATATAAAAGTACAAAAATCCCATATCCTTATCTCCCTTTCTATATAGAACAAAGACATGGCAAATTTGATGGGTTCTAGGAGTCTTGAAATGGGCGTAGTGTGGTACTGTGTTACCTAGATTGAATTCGCTAGATTCATTCCATGAAGCATAACAAAATACCACACATGCTTGAAAACGGTTGATCATAACATATTATACTACTTAGAGAATGAGTTATGGACATTGGTTTTATTTCTGTGAACTTAGTATATTGCATGATAAACTATGATATGATATAACTCTGCTCTCATTTTATCACTTATCAAGTTCATTACATTTATTGAAATCCACGTTATTTTAAT
The DNA here is from genome assembly GCA_030789695.1 of Scilla litardierei. NCBI lineage: Eukaryota > Viridiplantae > Streptophyta > Magnoliopsida > Asparagales > Asparagaceae > Scilla > Scilla litardierei. The sequence goes on from CM061133.1 coordinate 203,711,788, forward strand.
TTGAGCGAGATTTAAGTATTTGTTGTGTATATGTGGTCTAATTTCATATTAACGTGTGTTCACGAGGTCTTGCACATCTTGGGTTCTTATATTTTCTGAATTTAAGGTTGAACCCCTTGTCTCCATTACACGCCACCGCCTCACATCTCCATTGTATCCCTCTCTGGTGTTCGCTTCTTACTAGTCTTCCTTGAGGACGAGTAAGAGGCAAGCTTGAGGGATTTTGATGTGTCATTATATTCCACGTTTTATCTATACGATTACACGTCAAAATGATTACTCAATTACATATTTCATACGCTTTTAAGCTCATAAGTGGAACTATTGTACTTTAAGAGCATTTAGTTGCATTTCAGGGATTTTGGAGTGATTTGGAGCCATTTTGAGCCATGGACACATCTAACATGTCAGTGGCATTGTTGGCAAGGTTTTACAGGAGTTCGTCGAGGTTCAAAAGCTTATGGGAGGAGAGGAGGAGAAGAGAGCGAGAGAAAGGGGCAAAAACCCAAGCCCCTACAATTTTCTCAGGCGACTCGACCCAAGTATCATCAGCTACTCGGTTGAGCTGACGCTCGAGTCCAAGGAACGTGCACGCCCTACTCGACCGAGCAGAGTGATGACTCGACCGAGTCGATCCAGCCCTTCCACTGGCATCCTACTCGACCGAGCAGGACTTACTCGACCCGAGCATGCAGAGCGACATTTTGGGCAAAGAATCCTAACTTCTTGATGACTCGATCGAGCAGGCGGGCTACTTGACCAAGCACGAAAGATACTCGGTCGAGTAAGGCGAACGCCTAGATTTTCAGATAGCCGTGCACTCTTTTCAAATCTTCTATCACCTGGGATTTTTTAGTATTTTTTTGATATTTTTTCCAGATAGTAGAATTCAAGACGGTTCCAACATCACTAAGAACATGCCAATCAAAAGTCGGATGAGCTCTAGGAAATTTCTTCAAGTTGACACCGTAGTGCTGAAATCTGTACTCGACCACCTACTCGACCGAGCAGGACCCTACTCAGTTCGAGCAGACAGAGCAGTGTGTCTTGGAGGGATTTCTGCCCTACTATTGACTGGACCGAGTAGGGGGTTGACCCGAGTCAGCTGGGGCACAGAACGTAAGTTGCGTCCGGATTTGGCTTTGGGCACGAATTTGAGAGGGTTCTTTTGGGTTGTTTGCTAGGGTTTAGAGGGGGATATATATTTGATGGTAGCCGTCATTTTGAGGGGACTTTTTGGAGGACTCTTTTTTTGGAGATTAGATCTTTATTAGAGAGTTTTGGAGACGATCTTTTAGGAGTTAGGCTACGCCATAGGCCCATCCTCTTGTATCAAGCTAAGTATTTTATCTCTTTAATTTTATTTTAGTTCTTATTATTATTTTTCTATGATGCTAGCAATGATCTCTATTGTTTTCATAATGTTTGCTATGCTGGAATAATCTTTTCTAGGGCTAATGGATTAGTCCTAGGATTTTAGGATCTAGATGCAAAGATAGGATTTTTATGATGCGTTGGATATAAAAGGGATTGTATTTTGGTTGATCTAGCAAAATCCCTAGGAGAACTCGTACTGAGATCATGCCCACGGTCGGTGGAATCGATTAGCTTAAGGAGTATCCTATGGATTTAATTAGGGAGTTAGTGGATTCAACCAAGGCTCGTGACCATGCCCGGCTCGTGCCTTGAGGGGATCCACCGACAAACTATATCACTACATTGATGGCTACCGCCATTGCATCAATGAGAGCCACCGAAGTACCTCGAAGTTCTAACCCACGAGAGTGGTATGAGCTGAGAGACCATCCCCATAAACCCAATACAACGTAAGAATCCTAGCCTAGCGTCGACACCCGACGGTCCTAGTGGTGAGTTCTAAAGCCCTAATCTTTCATATTTTATTTCTTTCTTTCTTTGTGTGGAATCCCTTGTTTGCGACGTTGAGTGACACAACCTTCGCATCCATCACCATTACGACCCTCCATACTCCACATCCACCAATAAACTTGCAAGTCTAACTCAACCTAGGAGTAGATAGGTAGTACAACACCGCTTCCCCGTGTTCGATACCCGCGGGCCACTATACCGTGCACTTGCGATAAAGGACATCGTTTCGAAGTTAATTCCGGACCGATCAGTTGTCGATGCAAGGCAGGGGATACTTGTTTTTCATCGTCATCTTGTTCAGCTCGTGGTAATCGATGCACATGCGCTGGGATCCATCCTTCTTCTTCACGAGTAGCACATGGGCACCCCATGCAGATACACTGGGTTGTATCCATCCCTTCTATATAAGATCGTCCAGCTGAGCCCAAATTTCTTCAAGCTTAGGTGGTGCCATGCGATAAGGTCCCTTGGATATCGGCTGTGCACCTGGCAATAGATCAATGGTAAATTTGAGGCCGCGATCTGGAGGCAAACCTGAGAGTTCGTCCGAAAATACGTCCAAGAATTCTCGTACTACTTCAGGCTTCTCTTGCTCGACTTCCATTACAGTCGTCACTGCCTTCGAAAGCCTGGCCCTGAACTTCACTGGTCCTTCTGATTTGCTTCCGCTGAGAAATTCGAACTTAGGATGATTGGGTATCTCGAATACTACCCTCCTTTGATGATAGTCAATGGTAGCATGAAACGTCCCTAACCAATCCATTCCCATAACATCATCGAAACTTGGCATCTCGATTACCATGAAGTCGGTGAATAGATCACGTCCACAAATCACTACAGAACAGTGAAGACATCTGCTAGTTATCGGTATGGAACCACCAGACGTGTCGACCTTCCAACGAGAAGTCAGAGGTTCAATGGGGATGGCATGTGTGTTGACGAATTGACTCGCCAAGAAGCAATGTGTTTCTCCCAAGTCGAATAACGTGAAAGCGGGTTTACCATCTACTAAGATGATACCTACAGTTACGAGAATTATGTCTAAGCCAATGATCTCTAAATAATGGAATATGACGTTGAATGAGATATCTCGTACATGTGATCACTTGGTCAGTAGCTTCGGCCTCTTCCACAGTCATGGTATAGGCTTGGCGCTTTGGGGCTGGCGCCTGTTGTCCTGCTTGCTGAAACACTTGCTGTTGAGGAGGAAGTGGCTGTCGTTGTGGATGTGTTATTGTGGAGCATTCCTATTAGGGGCATTAGCCGGAGCAGTGTTAGGAGGCGCTGGCTTCCTTGGATAATCCCTTGCGCCATGGTCCTTCGACCCACATATCAGGCAAAGGTTCAGATATGATCGACATTCGGATTGAAAGTGTCATGGCTTTCCACAATGATGACACACCGGGCGTGGTGGTGGAGCATGTCTCTTGAATTGAGTTTGTTGGTTAGGTATGTATATCTGGTTGGATGGAGGTCGACGGTTGGATCCAGCAGCATACGTTGGAGGTGGTGGCCTTCTGGGAGGGGCAGCAATGGATTGCTCTCGCCTTTCTTCTCTTTCAATGAATTCGTGCTCGTGAGCTGCAGCTAGGACCTCAGTATGTGTATACAATTCACGTCCGACCAAGGTCCGTCGGATCTCGATGTTCAGTCCTTGGTTAAAGCGTTGTTCTCGAGTCAGAGGGGTGTCAACCATCCTTGGAGCAAAACGGCTAAGCATAGTGAACTAAGCATCATATTGTTTCACTGTCATGGAACCTTGCTTCAAACCAACGAACTGGACTTGCAGTTCCATCTGCGCCTTGGATGAGAAGTACCGAGTGTTGAAGTTATTGGTGAATGTTGCCTCGTCTCAAATGATGTGAGAACTACTCCCAAGCGCAGGAGATCGTGCAAGTAATATCCTGGTGAGTCCAGGTATCGAATCCGCGGGACAACTGACCTGCAAAACTACGAACGTCAATCTGTAAAGAGTAATAATACGATGAGAACCAACCACCTATCAAACACAAAGATATAGGATCAAGAGTTTCCAATAGCAAAAGAAAATCTTACGATATTTACGGTGACTTCAGAAGGGATACAAGTATGGGGAGTATGTGTTGGGTTTGATTTCGTTAGGGTGTGTGCAATCAATGATTATCAATACCTTTTCTATAACTCAACGTTTCATCCGGTCAGGGCACGAGAACGTCGGAAAGTATGGCGTTCAAGTATATAAAAGCGTGCCAAAGAATTAATCACGTGCAAATAGGGCGAAAAGATATAGAAATCAATGAATACGACACCCTCACTATGTCAACACCAACACATATGAAGTGGATGTGCTACGTTGTGAGTTCATTAGGAGTTAATAATCGCTGAAATATCATGTCTTTCATATAACTCAACGCTTCACCCGGTCAAGGCGTGAAGGCGTCGGAAGATGAATCGATACAAACTAGTCAAAATAGCAGTATACGTATCACTAGCAACATTGATTTCATTAAACGATAAATGCAACAATAAGTTCAGATTAGTGAACATGAGTTGGCTAGCATTGTCAGGGCCTAGCCATATGGGGTGTAAACAATATCGACAATAAGCAAATACCCAACAAATACGTTGTAGAAATCAATGTTACGAGCAATTTTGACATGATAATAGGGCTAAAGACATGAAATTTAGCAAATAAATACTCCTAACTACATCACAACCATAGCAAAAGGAGATTAGCCACGTATGGTGCAAAGAAAATCAGATTTCATAGCCAAATACATCGTTTTAATAGCCAAAATACAATGAAATACACCAAATACGGGGTATAAGTTCAAGAATTTATCACCAAATCTCCACTTTAGAACCCAAAACTCCCTTAGAATAGGAAGAATAGCCTCTGGAATTTTTCAGAATTTTCCCCTGGAGAAATACGCACAGTAGCTACTCCAAAAGTCCCAAAATACGCCAGGATCCCCCCAAAACCCTAGAAATACGCTTATATAATAGCATTGCGGGTTTTGGGCTCTTAACGGGTCGCAACCCGTACCCAAATCACTTAAATCCGCATCCGATAACCGCATCAAATGGTGGCCGTTCGATCCAATGCGGGATCGTCTTTGGGCACGCCACGTGGGCTTGGACAATCGTGCGAACCCGCTCCGCTTTCCTCTCCGAATCGGGCTCGGAGTCATCTTCGTCCGTCCGATCTTGGGATGGGTGGATAGGATCACTCCACGTGGCCGGTCGATGGATCTCCGCTGCAAAATCTCGAGTTCGAGCGGGCGTCGTTCTCCGCCGTTGGATTAGAATCCAACGGATATCATCGTGCCGCGTCACCCGTCAGCGAATTCGAATTTGAATTCGAATTCGAATCAGCTTGGATTTAGGCCGTCCGATCTTGATCGCTCGGTCTTGATATCTCCGCGTCGTCGTTCGTCTGGAGCCGCTTGATTTGAGCGGGAGTTCATGCGATGCCGCCACGTGGCGATAGATTCTCATCCTCTTAATTATTTTGTGGTTCGTTCGTGGCCGTCGGATCTCAATCCGACGGTCCACGTAATACCGCATCGACCCCTTATTTGTAGCCGCTGGATTAAGTATGGGCGGTCCAGATTGCTCCACTTGGCTGCCAAGATTCGTGCGGCGACCGTATTTGCGTATTTTGGTGCGTATTTCCCCATTTAAATTGTATTCTGCATTCAAAAATACACAGTAATTAGCACAGATCTCAGAAAAATACAAATAAATAGTCGTTGGAATCGTGAGATCGATACGATGCTAGGAAAAATATAAAAAGTGCAGAAATACTTCGTTAATTGCTGATTTGTGCTCAAAGAAGGTGTTTTCTCTAATAAAAGATGATGTACAAAATACGAATGTATTAGAGAACAATTAAGCATCATATGGGCACAAAATAGGACTAATTAGGGGGTTAAATACGCAATATTCACTCCGAATCACACCCCCCAACTAGCATTTTGCTAGTCCCTAGCAAAAAGAGCGATAAATACGGATGATCAATAAAAAATAATTCTATCAATCGCTTATGGCGTGGCTCAATAATACACTTTCCAACATGATCTTCACCATCAATATACACATCCATGAACAAAATCAATCACATGATATTTTCTCTAATTTAGTATGAATAAACAACATACAAGCATCGTTTTGCACAAGCGACAGTATAACACATCGTTTTTCTCTAGTTTTCTTGTTTCCAAGGAATTGGCCTATCAAAATAATCATTCAAGACATGGGTATTGAAGTTGCTTAGTATTTTCACCATTTCTTTTCTTTTATTCGTTCCGCGTAACGCGCATCAAGCAAACATTCGTAGAAAAATGTATAACTTGGATCGCTCCATCAAATGAGTGAGTTTCCTGTCAATGGCTCCCAAATCAGACGATAATAGGGCATTAGGCCAAAAAGGACCCCTAAGACTGTACTACTCGAGCCAACCAAGTTATTTATTAGTGACATACTTATTCATTCATTTTTCATCATTCTTTTGTCATTCATTTTTCTTTTCTCAAGCAACTCAATACCCATCATTTTTTTAAACAAAGCATTAATAACCAAGGCCAAATTCCTCTTCAACTTGAAGACTTTTCAAAAAAAAATCGTGTATACTCAAGCTTTTTCATCACATCAACATGCATGAAATAAATTCAAACTATTTCGAGATATTAATCATGACAATCGAAAATTTTTCATGAATAGCATATTAACGGTAATTCATGAAGGAAAAAAATTAATTCAAGCCATAAACAATTAGCTAGAACTCAGTTAATGCATAATCATCCGCATTTGAGGTATACGAAGGAGTTTAAAATGGTGAGATTGGTGGTTCATTCTTTCCTTATGCCATGCTTTTTGAAAAAAAAATCCTAAGGTCTCATACACACACTCCAACTAAAGATGGACATTGTCCTCAATGTCGAAAGGGGTACGAGTTTATTCAAGCAAGCATCCTAGAAAGCATATAAAATTCTACGCTACTGGAAAGAACACACCGTGTTCAAATGGCGGATCCTGAATCTTTAATGGTGGAGGAAGTTGTTCAATTTGTTCCTTGCGCTCCTCGGCGATTATTCTTCCTCCAAAGGCTAAATTGGACTCCAGCAACACAACTCCAAGCATCTCTATAAGCTGTTTACCAATGTCCTGCAAGAGACGAGTTATGTCAGTCCAAATTAGTTTAAAATTTCTTTTTACAAAAATGTTCCATATGTAGTCATCAAAGTAAGTAAAATAAAATAACGCTTGGTGATGACTACTCCCTGAAAAATGTGCACTACGCTCGGTATGATGCTCAGTCAATGTGGAGAGGGATAAATGATTTTGGGAAAAAACTGAGGAAGGGAATGGTTCGGGCTCCATAGCGATGATCTTTAAACTCATGTCCCTAGTCGTCTCCCCTCCTGTTCATCCAAAATTGCTCGCTCATCCTCTGCTTTGCACATAGTTCCTGCCATGTCAATGTTTTCATTCGTTACTTCATCGTGACATGGCTCGCTCGATGTACCTGCAATAGAAGATAAACTCACATTAGTTTCTGGAAATTGAATTTCAAGAGACTCATTTCCTTCTAAGCAAGTGAAAATCAGCTTAAGATTTTCAATAGATTGCTGAATCTGCCGACTCCGAGCGAGGAATTTCTCTTGGAATTGATGGGATGTGGCCTCCTGTGTCTGAATAAGCAGTTGAACTTCCTCTTTCAAGTGTTGCAAAGGTACGTCTACGCTTTGCTCCTCTGGATCAAGGCTTGAAGGCTCCGTTGAGTCGCACTCTGAAGTCTCTTTCATGATTTCTTCATCCTCTTGCAAAGACTCCATATAATTCCACGCCTCTGTCGGCGTCATGACTCCCTAGAATTCCTGCAGCTGTGGTCGTAGTCCACCTCGGAATGACTCCATAAGCTCTTTCTTTGTGAACCAATGCTGCGGATAGCTCGATATTATGTCTGTGAATCTCCTCCAGGCCTGAAAGAAAGTTTCACAATCATTCTGATTAAAACCAACGATCTTGAGCTTCTTCATCCTATGTTTGTGTGCCTTATAATATTCTGCATCATACAAATTGTTCGTGCAATAAAATTTCATGTACTCCATATACTCCATTCTTTAAAGGGAAAACAAAAAACAAAATAAAAAAATCCTAGACTATAAGATGGAAGGATCTCACCGAATGTTCCTCCAAACGAACTGAAATCGTAGATCACAAGTACTGTCATCCCCGAAAACGGCGCCAAAAACTTGCCTCGTCTCAAATGATGTGAGAACTACTCCCAAGCGCAGGAGATCGTGCAAGTAATATCCTGGTGAGTCCAGGTATCGAATCCGCGGGACAACCGACCTGCAAAACTACGAACGTCAATCTGTAAAGAGTAATAATACGATGAGAACCAACCACCTATCAAACACAAAGATATAGGATCAAGAGTTTCCAATAGCAAAAGAAAATCTTACGATATTTACGGTGACTTCGGAAGGGATACAAGTATGTGGAGTATGTGTTGGGTTTGATTTCGTTAGGGTGTGTGCAATCAATGATTATCAATACCTTTTCTATAACTCAACGTTTCGTCCGGTCAGGGCACGAGAACGTCGGAAAGTATGGCGTTCAAGTATATAAAAGCGTGCCAAAGAATTAATCACGTGCAAATAGGGCGAAAAGATATAGAAATCAATGAATACGACACCCTCACTACGCCAACACCAACACATATGAAGTGGATGTGCTACGGTTGTGAGTTCATTAGGAGTTAATAATTGCTGAAATATCATGTCTTTCATATAACTCAACGCTTCACCCGGTCAAGGCGTGAAGGCGTCAGAAGATGAATCGATACAAACTAGTCAAAATAGCTGTATACGTATCACTAGCAACATTGATTTCATTAAACGATAAACGCAACAATAAGTTCAGATTAGTGAACATGAGTTGGCTAGCCTTGTCAGGGCCTAGCCATATGGGGTGTAAACAATATCGACAATAAGCAAATACCCAACAAATACGTTGTAGAAATCAATGTTACGAGCAATTTTGACATGATAATAGGGCTAAAGACATGAAATTTAGCAAATAAATACTCCTAACTACATCACAACCATAGCAAAAGGAGATTAGCCACGCATGGTGCAAAGAAAATCAGATTTCATAGCCAAATACATCGTTTTAATAGCCAAAATACAATGAAATACACCAAATACGGGGTATAAGTTCAAGAATTTATCACCAAATCTCCACTTTAGAACCCAAAACTCCCTTAGAATAGGAAGAATAGCCTCTGGAATTTTTCAGAATTTTCCCCTGGAGAAATACGCACAGTAGCCGCTCCAAAAGTCCCAAAATACGCCAGGATCCCCCCAAAACCCTAGAAATACGCTTATATAATAGCATTGCGGGTTTGGGGCTCTTAACGGGTCGCAACCCGTACCCAAATCACTTAAATCCGCATCCGATAACCGCATCAAATGGTGGCCGTTCGATCCAATGCGGGATCGTCTTTGGGCGCGCCACGTGGGCTTGGACAATCGTGCGAACCCGCTCCGCTTTCCTCTCCGAATCGGGCTCGGAGTCATCTTCGTCCGTCCGATCTTGGGATGGGTGGATAGGATCACTCCACGTGGCCGATCGATGGATCTCCGCTGCAAAATCTCGAGTTCGAGCAGGCGTCGTTCTCCGCCGTTGGATTAGAATCCAACGGATATCATCGTGCCGCGTCGCCCGTCAGCGAATTCGAATTCGAATTCGAATCAGCTTGGATTTAGGTCGTCCGATCTTGATCGCTCGGTCTTGATATCGCCGCGTCGTCGTTCGTCTGGAGCCGCTTGATTTGAGCGGGAGTTCATGCGATGCCGCCACGTGGCGATAGATTCTCATCCTCTTAATTATTTTGTGGTTCGTTCGTGGCCGTCGGATCTCAATCCGACGGTCCACGTAATACCGCATCGACCCCTTATTTGTAGCCGCTGGATTAAGTATGGGCGGTCCAGATTGCTCCACGTGGCCGCCAATATTCGTGCGGCGACCGTATTTGCGTATTTTGGTGCGTATTTCCCCATTTAAATTGTATTCTGCATTCAAAAATACACAGTAATTAGCACAGATCTCAGAAAAATTCAAATAAATAGTCGTTGGAATCGTGAGATCGAGACGATGCTAGGAAAAATATAAAAAGTACAGAAATACTTCGTTAATTGCTGATTTGTGCTCAAATAAGGTGTTTTCTCTAATAAAAGATGATGTACAAAATACGAATGTATTAGAGAACAATTAAGCATCATATGGGCACAAAATAGGACTAATTAGGCGGTTAAATACGCAATATTCACTCCGAATCAAATGTCACCCAATTAATTGGTCGTTGCAGGCGATGTTCAGCAGAATTCCACCAAATCCCAGCTCCGTCAATCAATTGCAACTTAGCAGTATCCACCTATGCGTGTTCTGCGATCTGAGCTGCTCTTAAGTCATCCTCAGTGCTTCGCAACCACTCTTTAACCTTCAGAGGACCGTCCAAACCATTCCAAGGTTTTGGGCGGAGCGACCTGAATTGTTGCACTCCTCCTTCGTGGTTTTTCCCCTCGTAAGTATTTCCTTCCATTGTTTGCATATCGCACCTACATACATAGAAAAATGTCAGCTTCGTTGAGTATCATATACATTACATCCTGATTTTACTATACTGTTCACGAGGTATTTTGTACGGACCTGCATGGGCCACCAAACTTGTAACGACCCGCTTTCGGGAGGCCATTACTTATTTGATTACATTTACAGGTCTGCAGATTACCAGTGAAATCAAATAGTTACAATACAGAGATGTACCAATACTCAAACCAGTGTACATTATTACAGTCCATATTTGAAATACAACACACCACAACACTCTCACACTGAGTACATAAAAGGAAATGCTGAAAGGAAATACATAATAGCATACAATACGCACACCAACTCAAGTATCTAGAAGTCAGCAGTCTCTGGAACAAACTCTGGCTCCTCAAACTCAGGGGCCGCTTCTTCGATCTATTCGTCATCTGCCGGTGCCATAAATGGAACAGTAGGTAAGTCACAATAATTCTAAACATAGAAAAGAAGCAGTGCACAAGTATGACTAAAGCAGGTGACAAAAAATAACTACATACAAGCAAAACAGAGCGAAAAGTAAAGTACTGAGCAACAACTGTGACAAAGTATACATAACAGAGTAGTAAAGGTAAACCGAACTAAAAGGAGACAACGAACTGTACTGTGGTAGTGCAAGTGTAAAGCATGCTAAGCAAGGAAAGCATGCTACCGCTGTAGCTATATGTGCGTTAAGTAAAGTACTGGTGACTACACAAGTGTGGTATGTAAAGTGCATGCAATGCATAAAGTAAAGGTGATCGTGCAAGTAATAGTTATACTAGAACTACGTGACTCAAGCCGAAGAGTACGGTATGCAACCATTGAGTTCATCTCTTGCCTGGGTGCGCTTACCTAGACGAATGCTGAAACGCAGGCAGCTAGACATGATGCTGACACGGGCATCATATGTATGTTTTTCGAAACACATGCAGCTAGACAAGATGTCGAAACTCAGGCAGCTAGACATGTAGATGAACTCTAGTCACTCCCACACTCTCCCAAACTATGAGTTACCCTGTCACGCCCCACTTCCCAAAAATATGGAGGCGAGGCGTGTGTAGGTCCGCTAAAACTTGAAGCTGCGAAGCTACAAGCCTGATAAGCGTCAATAAAACTTCAAATGGCAGGTCCTTGCAAATGCGATACGAAACAAGATAATAATAAAGGAAATGAGACAAAAAGCGATCTCAGAATATCTATAAAATAAGTTTCAACATCACAGAAAAAGCCACCAGGCTAAAAGAAAAGAATCTAAAGGGCCCCAGCATGGCCAACAAAAGTACAACGTACAAAGTAAAGGTGCCACGCACCGACAACTAACAGCATTCCTAAAACAAAAGAAAGCTCATCAAGGTCACTAAGGCTGGTCACCGGTGTCCACAAACTCCTCCTTAACAGACATGGGCTCAGGCTCAGCATCAGCAAAACACCACGTCCTCAGCTACGGTCTCTGGCTCGGGGTCTAACATGTGACACCCAAAAGAGCAAGGGGCACATGTCAGCAAGTCTACAAGAGACTTGTGCAAGGAAATTGAAAGTAAAAGTAAAGCAACCTAGCATTTCTAGCATGATGCAATGACATGGCAGATATAGCATGAGTGCAACAAGTAAAGTAAAGTACGAGCATGGCATGTCAACTGGCATTTAAATCATGACATGGATATCAAGTTTTGCAAGAACAAACATAAGGACAAGGACAAGTCTAGTAAGCACGTCGTGCACAGAGATTACGCCTTTTGGCTAGAGTGGCTGATCGGGCCAACTCCTAAGCTCAAGTGATCGCTTATCCCTACCCCTCCACGTGTATCGAGCCACGGCTTTACCCCCAAACACGGAATGCTGGCTTCTGGATCACGAGCCAGGAAGTGTTTTTCAATATGGCATAGGGGTGCACCTAGCCTGAACAAGGAAGTACAAGTATTGTAGTGTGTGCTACGAATGCAACATTCAACTTGGATGACATGTAAGATGCAATGCGTGGCAGATAATAGTTTAAGTGCATACAGATAAGGAATTTAAACGTGGCAGGCAACAATGCATGAATGACATGGCATGGTGACAGATCTAGCTTCGTTGTCAAGCTAGATCTTAAAGTTGCGCCTAGACAGCTATCATTTCACTGTTTAGTCTCTTTTACGCTAAAACGAGGAAGTGGCCTAAAACATGGCCCTAAGCAAAGGTTGGCAAGTTTCACTTGCCTGTAAGTCTGACGTCTGAAAAACACCGTCCAAAAGTCCACAAGTCACAAACAACCTATGTGCACAAGTCCACCAGCCTACAGTCCCATATTATTAATCTTGATTAGTGAATTTAAAAAAACTTAAAAACATCAATTTTAGTCTTGATTAACAAGCTGTGGTTGAGGGGTCCTAGGGGTGCAAAACGATACCTCAACACGACGCGAAAGCTACACTGGCGTCGGGTAGCGACGTCAGGGGTTGGAATATAAGAACGCGCTCCTAGTCCAAATTCGAGATCAAATTTCTTGCTCGAATAGTCTGGGCAGCAACCAGATCAACGAACCAAGATTCCAACGCTAGAACATGCGACGAAGGGCTATGACGTATCGCAACGTTGTAATCGGCAAATCCACGAAGAGGAGGCACCTAGGTGGGGCCTACAGTAGTGCTAGGGGCCAATGGGGGACCCACAACACCTCTGGAGAACTTGGGGGCCCAAAGTGGCAAGCGGTGTGGAAGTTGCGACGTTGCGACGAAAGTCGCTCGGTCAGATCGAGCTGCTACGGAGATTTCTCTCGGTCAGACCGAGAGAACACAGCAGCTGTCGGTCGCAGCGCTGCGGAGATGCGTTGCAAGGCGGGGGCTCTCGGTCAGAGTGGGCCGGTGCGAGGAAATCCTTCGGTCGGGTGCTTGGGAGTGGGGGCTGCAGCGAGGCGGGTTGCAACGGAGCGGGGGCATGCACGGAGCGGGGAAGCGCTTCGATCAGACCGATGGAAGGCGTCGGTCGGGCACTGTGGGCTGCAGTGGAGCGGGATGCGGGGCGATGCGGGCGGGGCTCTCGGTCAGATCGAGAGAATCTCTCGGTTGCAGCGGGGAGCGGGGCACGTTGCAATGTTGCAGTTGCAACGTGCGGAGCGGATCGGTGGTGCGGGGAAGTCTCTCGGTCAGACCGAGGGAAATCAAGGAATTCTCTCGGTCGGACACGGCGGCTGCGAGCTGCTGTTGCGACGAACGTCGCAAGTGGAAATTTGAGATGTGGGGGCGGCTAGGGTTTGTTTTCTTGGGAAAATAGGGTATCCTAAGCCTCCTATATATAGTGTAGATGGGTTTGACCAAGTCTAGGGTTTAATTTGAATTAAACTTGCTTTTTAATCAATTTTAAACCCAAAAACTCACCCACACTATATTTCTAGCTATAGGGGTGCGGACAAGGGGCTAGGATTTGGGTCAAAAATACTTTGAAGAGTTATAATCTAATAGAAATTATATTGGGTCGAAAATACTTTAAAACTTAGTATTTAAAAATATTTTAAGCTTGGCCAAAAATGTAAAATAGGTCAAATGAACTCCGAAAATTTTGAAATAAATATTGGGATGATCGGGACGACGAGAGAAAGGAAACTAAGAAGACGGATCTCAATTTCGACGTCGAGTGACGAAACTAAAAATAGAAAGGTCTCACGTCAAAAGTGAAAATCGCAACGTCTCTTCGAATAAGATCAAATCGTGGGAAAATGACCCGAGGAATGTCGTTCCAAATTAGTGCCACAATTTAATACTCTCAGAGACGATCACAACGACATATCACACTAAAGTGTTCAAAAACAAACAAGGTCTAAAACAAATACGTGCACGGTCAAAAGCACGTGCACGAACAAAGTACGATTGAAAAGCGACCGTGACATCCTCCCCACCTTAGAATAAAGTCCGTCATCGGACTTTCTAACTATAAATATAACTCTAGCCAGACTAGCAGCTATCCCGATCACCTCACACTTTAATTCAATCAGGTATTGTCATTACCGATGCTTATACATACACTAGGTAGTCAAACAATAACTCTGCTAACATGTATATATTCATGCACATATATATAGGCATACATCCCTTATATAACTACTACTTACCTAGCACAAACAATAGTTCAGATACTCCCATAAGATTAGTCTCACACTAGCAAATACAATCATTGCTCTACGTATAGATAGCTACCTATGCACAAAACAAACATGTGTATACTACTCCCTAATATTTCCTAGTATACATCCAATACCAAACACATCAACACATGTAATCACACCATACCATTATTAAATCAAGTTTTACTATATCTAATATACATTCTCCACTACTATAATTTCACAATATATAGTCATTCAAATGCATGCAAATATTTCACCATAACTTCACATCACATACGGCCCTATAACTATACTCACGACATGCCACACATATCATAGTCACCAATACTTATAACTAGGCACATACTTACCCGTGCATGGTGCACACCCACACACGCTAACATTTCATTCATATATACCAATCATACCACTATATACTTAGCACATCTACACACATAGTTTAGCTAGCACACATACGTTCACACAGGCAAGTCCTTAGCAATTAACTATACCACAAGACCAACACCTATAACTATATACTGGTATATCGACCCACAATCATGTGCGTAACACAACCAGGCACAAACACTCCTATCACTATAGATACATCAAACATCGCTATATGCATGGTACTACACGCAACCACATTCATATGCAACAAGATACTTAGAGTATACCCACTCAAGCTTGAGTGAGACTCAATACACATATCAGAATATTCTATATACGTAACACGGTATCTATACCTATACCAATACCACTCCAATATATATACGTACCTACCAATGTAACCATATACATACCATAGCGTCAATCACACTTAATATCTAGTCAGGTAACACCCACATAGTTCAATTACTTTATATACCATAATAATAATATAGACATCAGCACACGTATAATTATAATACCCTCCCTAATACATGCATTCACCGTATAGTCACACACATGTAGAACATATATTCACACCATATCCTACTACCTATAATTAGTATACCAACACATCAACTTCATACATAGTTAAGATATGCAATAGTCATGTATACCTCATGGTATACACGCATACAACATCTCGTAAAAGCAAGCGATACCAATCAAAATTATAATCCTACTACCTTATGTATATCACCTGTATACTCATGCATCAAGTACATAACTACTTACGTCTAGGCACAATACGTATCTACGTACGAGCACATACTCACACGTACTAACACATAGGTCATAATAGATCTACTCACTTAACTATACGTACGCCTATTTTTATCACACCTAACATACACATAGCTTTACCAACATATTATTTCAACCATCATGAGTATCTCCAACTACATACATCCCCTTAGATATTTCAACACTGTTCCTTATATACACAGACGCCCCTAAAGTGGTATAGCTATCCTCACACATATCTATAAATACTAACACACAAACAACTTCATAACATCACGTATAACTCTGAGTATGTATATATCACACCATAGGCAAACATTAATATACTATAGGGGAGTACACTCATTCAAGCCCACATACTCAACTTAGGTACATGCACCACGACAACATCACAAAGGTCCAAGGGCCTACTAACAAATTAGAGTTGACACAGTCATTGACAGGCACTAAAGCCTAAGCAATAGAGGGAGATCGAGGTCGAAAGCATGACGAGGGAAGGATCGATAATCACGAGTTCAGATAGGACGAATACAAAGAGACAGCTTGGTTAGGTGAAACAGTGACTCACTTGTGAATGTTTAGGTAGAGGAAAGGGAGATGTAGTGATACCCTTATAGGATACAGAAGGAAAATAGTGTAAATAACAGAAGCTAAAATACGTGAAATTTGAAAACTGTTGTACTTCAAAAGTTGGAGTCCTCGTCTGTATAAAAATATTTGGAGATCGATAAAACAAGTTGTTCGAAATAAGTTTGAGTCGAATATACATAATAGGAGAAAATGGTTTATTGGCTTATCGAAAATTATTATAAAAAGGAAGTAAATCATTCACACGAACATTAAGGACGTAGTTTAGAAAATATTATACGGCAGTAATTTAATATAATGTTGGCAAAAGTTTTGAAATTCAAAGAATGAAATTAAATTAACTGAAGAATTTAAGCTCATGTTAAATGCTTTCAAAGTCTTTAAGCTAGGGAAAAATTTAAAATAATCAATATTGAAACTACTTTTAGAGGAACCAGGATTTGCCAAAATGAAACTGATTTACACAAAGTTCTTAACATACAAGCACAACGAGCCTGGTACGAATATATAAAAATAATTGAAATTCTATTTAGTTTAGAAATTTTTTTCAAAGGTATGTATGGTGAACGGAAAGATAATAATAACTAGTAGTAGAATTATCAAAATTGGTAATAAAGCTTTAAAATCGAATTATGGAGGGTCTAGATCAGGAAATGGTTACGAAATAGTAATTTTACAAAAATCTGAAATAGGGAAAACGACGAGCATACAATCGACTTGCTGAAAGCTGAAGTCCTATGTGACTTGAAAAGTATATTAAAAGTAAGCGCGATGTGTCATTCGAATGGCATAATTAAGAAGAGAAAATTATAAATCGAATTGGGCAAAGTAAAAGTACGGTTCAGAATAAAATTAGTATATGAAGGGACAAGGTATTTACATAGGTATTAAAAGTATAGGCTGGAAAAAAAATATCATAAGCTAGTATTCAAAAATTTCGACAAAAGTTTTAAAAATTTTAAGTCAACGAAAGAGTAGGAAGTTTAAGTATATATATAAAATTTTTTGAACAAATTTAAACTTAGGGAAAGAGGAAGTCGAAAAATACTTTCAGAAGATTCAAGATTTGTAACGGAGAGATTCGAAAATTGACGACGATCATCATGAGGCGGTCTCGTGAATCGAGGCAAGGAAAATGGTCGGATTATCAAAACATACATACGCCTAGGATATGACCCAGGGAAATCTACGGGGAAACTCCTACGGTCGACCAACTAAAGATTAAGAAACTTGAAGCTACAACTTCTTAAGGAACAAGACTGTAATGAAATGCGTTCAGCTTGGCCCGAAATCGATGAACCCAAGCGAACGACTAAAGAAATTCTAGAAGTCTAATATGGTCAGAGTTAGGCAAGAACCACTGAAGTAACTCCTACGACGATTAAATCAATTCCTAGCAGGGAGTCTAGCTAACAATCAGGGACATCTAACTAGCAAGCTCAGACGTCTAACTAAGTCTTCTTACCACCTAGTGACATAGAAAAATGATTAGAACTAGGCTCAAGGCTTATGACTCGGATGTTGCAATTTATTTAATGGACATTCCATAGTTATTATCCTTGTTCCGATAATTCGCAGTTACAAGACGGACCTGCATGGGCCACCAACAAAACCTGTCACGCCCCGCTTCCTAAAAATATGGAGGCGAGGCGTGAGTAGGTCCGCTCAGACTTGAAGCTGCGAAGCTACAAGCCTGCTAAGCGTCAATAAAACTTCAAATGGAAGGTCCTTGCAAATGCGATACAAAACAAGATAATAATAAAGGAAATGAGACAAAAAGCAATCTCAGAATATCCATAAAATAAGTTTCAACATCACAGAAAAAGCCACCAGGCTAAAAGAAAAGAATCTAAAGGGCCCCAGCATGGCCAACAAAAGTACAATGTACAAAGTAAAGGTGCCACGCACCGATAACTAACATCAATCCTAAAACAAAAGAAAGCTCAGCAAGGCCACTAAGGCTGGTCACCGGTGTCCACAAACTCCTCCTTGACAGACATGGGCTCAGGCTCAGCGTCAACAAAACACCACGTCCTCAGCTACGGTCTCTGGCTCGGGGTTTAACATGTGACACCCAAAAGAGCAAGGGGCACATGTCAGCAAGTCTACAAGAGACTTGTGCAAGGAAACTGAAAGTAAAAGTAAAGCAACCTAGCAGTTCTAGCATGATGCAATGACATGGCAGATATAGCATGAGTGCAACAAGTAAAGTAAAGTACGAGCATGGCATGGCAACTGGCATTTAAATCATGACATGGATATCAAGTTTTGCAAGAAAAAACACAAGGACAAGGACAAGTCTAGTAAGCACGTCGTGCACAGAGATTACGCCTTTTGGCTAGAGTGGCTGATCGGGCTAACTCCTAAGCTCAAGTGATCGCTTATCCCTACCCCTCCACATGTATCGAGCCAGGGCTTTACCCCCGAACACGGAATGCTCGCTTCTGGATCACAAGCCAGGAAGTGTTTTTCAATATGGCATAGGGGTGCACCTAGCCTGAACAAGGAAGTACAAGTATTGCAGCGTGTGCTACGAATTCAACATTCAACTTGGATGACATGTAAGATGCAATGCGTGGCAGATAATAGTTTAAGTGCGTACAGATAAGGAATTTAAACGTGGCAGGCAACAATGCATGAATGACATGGCAGGGTGACAGATCTAGCTTCGTTGTCAAGCTAGATCTTAAAGTTGCGCCTAGACAGCTATCATTTCACTGTCTAGTCTCTTTTACTCTAAAAATGAGGAAGTGGCCTAAAACATGGCCCTAAGCAAAGGTTGGCAAGTTTCACTTGCCTGCAAGTCTGACGTCTGAAAAACACCGTCCAAAAGTCCACAAGTCACAAACAACCTATGTGCACAAGTCCACCAGCCTACAGTCCCATATTATTAATCTTGATTAGTGAATTTAAAACAACTTAAAAAAACATCAATTTTAGTCTTGATTAACAGGCTGTGGTTGGGGGGTCCTAGGGGTGCAAAACGTTACCTCAACACGACGCGAAAGCTACACTGGCGTCGGGTAGCGACGCCAGGGGTTGGAATATAAGAACGTGCTCCTAGTCCAAATTCCAGATCAGATTCCTTGCTCGAATAGTCTGGGCAGCAACCAGATCAACGAACCAAGATTCCAACGCTAGAACGTGCGAAGAAGGGTTACGACGTATCACAACGTCGTAATCGGCAAATCCACGAAGAGGAGGTACCTAGGTGGGCCCCACAGTAGTGCTAGGGGCCAATGGGGGACCCACAACACCTCTGGAGAACTTGGGGGGCCCACAGTGGCAAGCGGTGTGGAAGTTGCGACGTTGCGACGAAATTCACTCGGTCAGACCGAGCCACTGCGGAGATTTCTCTCGGTTAGACCGAGAGAACACAGCATCCGTCGGTCGCAGTGCTGCGGAGATGCGTTGCAAGGCGGAGGCTCTTGGTCAGAGCGGGCCGGTGCGAGGAAATCCTTCGGTCGGGCGCTTGGGAGCGGGGGCTGCAGCGAGGTAGGTTGCAACGGAGCGGGGGCGTGTGCGGAGCGGGGAAGCGCTTCGGTCAGACCGATGGAAGGCGTTAGTCGGGCGCTGCGGGCTGCAACGGAGCGGGATGCAGGGCGATGCGGGCGGGGCTCTCGGTCAGATCGAGAGAATCTCTCGGTCGCAGCGGGGAGCAGGGCGCGTTGCAACGTTGCAGTTGCAACGTGCGTAGCGGAGCGGCGGTGCGGGGAAGTCTCTCGGTCAGACCGAGGGAAATCAAGGAATTCTCTCGGTCGGACACGGCGGCTGCGAGCTGCTGTTGCGACAAACGTCGCAAGTGGAAATTTGAGATGTGGGGGCGGCTAGGGTTAGTTTTCTTGGGAAAATAAGGTATCCTAAGCCTCCTATATATAGTGTAGATGGGTTTGACCAAGTCTAGGGTTTAATTTGAATTAAACTTGCTTTTTAGTCAATTTTAAACCCAAAAACTCACCTACACTATATTTCTAGCTATAGGGGTGCGGCCAAGGGGCTAGGATTTGGGTCAAAAATACTTTGAAGTGTTATAATCTAAAAGAAATTATATTGGGTCGAAAATACTTTAAAACTTAGTATTTAAAAATATTTTAAGCTTGGCCAAAAATGTAAAATAGATCAAATGAACTCCGAAAATTGTGAAATAAATATTGGGATGATCGGGACGACGAGAGAAAGGAAACTAAGAAGACGGATCTCAATTTCGACGTCGAGTGACGAAACTAAAAATAGAAAGGTCTCACGTCAAAAGTGAAAATTGCAACGTCTCTTCGAATAAGATCAAATCGCGGGAAAACGACCCGAAGAATGTCGTTCCAAATTAGTGCCACAATTTAATACTCTCAGAGACGATCACAACGACATATCACACCAAAGTGTTCAAAAACAAACAAGGTCTAAAACAAATACGTGCACGGACAAAAGCACGTGCACGAACAAAGTACGATCGGAAAGCGACCGTGACATACCCCAAAACCCCAGTGAAGTGTCAAGTATTTTATGTACATGTTTCATAAGACATTCCATACGATGTATCATATGATATTATTAGTTTCTTATTTACAACGACGGTTAAACCAGGATCACTGGTTGACTTTCTTATTGAAAACCTAAAAATTAGGAAACCATATCAAAGTAGACTTGGCCAAAGCAAAGTGGATGCTAAGAAATTTGAGGATAAAGACAAGTCCAATAAACATGGAATGTAAAATTTGTTGGTTTACGTGAACAGCCTTGTAATCAGCAATGGTTTACTCTGAAGCAGAGAGCAGGTAAAGATGCTATTTGGCGATTGTGATAGACCGTCACAAACCAAAAGAGTTATGCACAATGGTCTCACTCCAGAGATACTCAAAGGCAATAACAACACTCCAAAGAGCTTTGCTTGTTGAAAAGTCAAGGCAGAAGTCTTAATAGAGAATGTCAGTCCTGAGCAATGTTTTGAAGTCCAACAACTATGATACCAATCACATGCTTCGAGCATGCAGTATTTCCATTAGTACACAATTTACCCAAGTAGATGGTCGCGTGCTACAACGACCAAAGTTAAAAGTTGGCAATGTCATTTGCTTAAGTCCATAGTCATTCTACAGTTGATTAGTTTCCTATTAGATTATGGTTCTAGTCGTTTGGTTCAAGTCAATAGCCGTTCTGAGGCTATATGTGATGTCCAAAGTTCGTACGAGTACACTTATATAATTTTCTAGATCTAGAATTCATTGTAACTTACCAGTTTTGAGGTTGTAGCAAGATGGGGCTAGAGCTAAAGCTTCCAAGGATGCTGGTGTGAGAGAATAGGTACCTGCATTCACAAGAATTCATCGGTTATAAGTCGTACCATTTTCTACCGATTTATCTCAATCGTTTTTATTTTCTAATAGATTGAAACGGTGCCGAAAAACATTCTAAAATTTTATATGGGATGGATATGAGAAAAATAATTTTACCTAAAAAGGAATATTTTTCTGAAGCCTCTGGGCATTTTTAATAATTTTTAAAAGCTCAAAATGAATTTAAAAACTAATTTTAATTAGTAATCGTAATTGTTCAAGAATTTCCTCTGGATGAAATACGTATCAAAATGTTTCAAGTGAGCTGTTAAAACGACCGTCTCGATGAATACTACAACATATAATTTTTCAATATATCAGTTTACGTGAAAATATTAAGTTATGAATTATTAAGCGAAAACAGCATATTTAAATTTTAGGCTTAAAAATTCGCTGGTAAAAATCTACTCGTCTGATTGGGATGAAATTAGTGCCAATAGGTCCAGAACGTCATTTCTGATTTTCTGGTCCTGGTCTTGTAATTTTCTGAGGCATGTATAATTAGTTATGAATTTAAAACGAATTATTCTTATATAATATTTTATAAAATACTTCTATACTCTTAATATATGTATACGTATATACGTATTTTAATACGTATTAATAACTCACCTCCTTACACATGCAATGGGGCTGGGGGTGCGCTCTTTGACGTCACCGGCGGCGACTTGAGCGACAGCGGGGGTCAGCGACGTTGGAGGCGGCAGAGGAGCTGGCGGCGAGTGATGAGCGACAGTGTTAACGGCGGAGGAGCTGGGGGTCTTACGGGCTGTCGGGGTGCAGGCGGGGGCTGCTGCGGTGGTGGGTGGAGCTGTCGGTGGCGAGGCGACGTCGGGAGCGAGGGAGGCCCGGCGGTGCAGCGGCGTTGAGCTCGTGGCAGAGCTGGGTGCCGTCGGTGGGTTGTGCGGTGACGAGGTCAGCTCCGGGGCGGCACTGAAGGCGGAGCAGCGGGAAGGAGTTGTCGGGAGGTGGCAGAGTGCGGTGGGCTACGGCGGTGAGAGTCGGTGGCCCATCGGAGGGTGTAGGGAGAGAGAGGGGAGGGGGACGCGGTCTAGAAAGAGAGATGTAGAGAGTTTAAATTTTTTATATTAAAAATAGATATATATGAGAATGGGTGTTAATGGGTATTAGATGGTATTTATAGGGTAATGGGTTCATGAACCCACTTTTAACCCATTTAATGCTTTAATTAGGGTAGGTTAGGAATTTGACTAAGTGTAGAAAAAAACTTCACGTGTCACCCCACGTTTTTGTCCTGGTTTTGGTTAGATTAATAGTTAACTAGGTTAAGGTAATTAGTAATTAGGTTAATGTAATTAGGTTATAGGAATTAATAAATAAGTTAAGGTAATTAGTAACGATAATATTGAAATATCATTTTCTCTATGCAAACGACTCCGAAAAATTACGAAAAAATAGCCACGAGATCGTATCGTTACAAGGACCATGAATATGAAGTCAAATTTAAGTTTTGAGTGACGAAAAATAGAAAAAATTCATTTACTCATTTTGGACATATTTGATACTATCGTAAATACAGAAAATTGTGCACGTTGAAACCAGACCGTTACAGTCGGCATAGACATCGTTCTTGATAATTGCCTTGCTAGATTTGCTAAGCTCTGGTGCAAGATAACCCAGTGTCCCTACGAAATGGGTTGTTTGAGGATTTCTCTCGTGACCGTAGAGCTTAGCGAGGCCAAAATCCCCCCAACTTCCCATTTAGATCGTAATCCAGAAGCACATTTACAGCCTTGATGTCTCCATGGATCACCACACGTTCCCTACCATCGTGGAGATATAAAAGGCCAGAAGCCACACACCTAATGATCTGAAATCTCTAGCTCTAACCGATCATCATTTTCCTTTCCCTAAAGAGCATCTTGTCGAGGCTGCCGTTAGGCATGAACTCGTATACCAAGAGGAGCTCCCCTTGACACCGACGGGAGTGGAGGAGCTGAACTAAGTTACGATACCTCAGCCTGCCCTACTGACTATCTCCGCAATGAATTCCTTCATGACCTGCTGAGATTTATGCAATATTTTCTTCACCGTGATTTCAAGCTTGGACGTCGGTAGCACGCCTTTGTACACCCTACCGAAGCCCCAGTCCCCTAGAAGGTGTTATTCGTCGAATCCTTTGGCCGCCTTGAACAGATGTTTATAGTTAAATCGGTGAGGTCTGTACTCCAGCTCCCAATCCTCAAGCACTTCTGCAAATTTCTTCCTTCTTCTCACTATAAGAACCCCTCTAGTGATGGAAACGAGCACTATGATCACCAACACCAAAGGCAACACAACATCTAAAACATGTGTAGATTTTCATGAGTCGTCTTGGCTAGGGGTCGAAGGTAGCTTTGAGAGATCAAGATCTCGAGCATTCCCACCACAACTAAAGCTCCACCCGACATAATGGAATGATATGTCCTTGCCTGTTGATGCTGTGAAGCCCACGTACATGTCTTCCAAGACGATGGACGATAGGTCGAGCTCCTCCCCTTAGCCACTCGCACGTGCGTGTTGCTAGAACAAAGAAAACAGAGGAGAAGAGAGAGGGAACCAAGATGAAAGAGAAGAAGAGAAAGAAAGAAGAAGAAAAGAAATGAGAGAGAAGATGGAATTCTGCAATTCTGCGAATTCTCCCACATCGCAGGCCCACCATGTTCCCATCACTCTGATGAGAAGTGATCGCCTCACGAGCTCAGATGCGACATGCTCCTTGTTTTCTGTGCATACACCAATTATCAATCGGCGTATATAGCACGCCTCTTTATTTATTGTACTAGAGTATAGAAAGAATTGACGGGTAAATCTGCCAGCAATGAGTAAGATGCTGGTGAGGATGCCTTTGGTTTCATGTCTCTCCATCAACCGAAGAGTGTGACCCGCAAAAGGACGGTCCCAGGTCGGTGAGAGTTAGGTACGAGCTGTTTCGTTGAAGCCCGATCTAAGTCCGAGCTATCTTTGTATGTCTGCAACATAGAAAAGATCGTCACGGGGTCGGATTTGGGTTCCAACCCAAATAACCTCCGATACTTAAGTCAGTGGATGACTAGAAAAGGCTCGGGATAGCTAAGTCCGATATATTAGGAGGTCGTCTGCTCACTGTCTCACCGAGCGATGGAGAAAATATAAAGTGGAATCATATAACTGAGTGTCAGAGTACATGAGTTTTTAAGTATGTCTTGAGAGATATCCCATTGTCATATCACTGTTGTGACTTCTTATAGGTGATGGTTCCTCTGAGTGTCGTTAGCTGATAACGGCTTCACCTTTATGATGCCATCATTGTTGTCACGGTCGCTTTTCGATCGTATGTTTTCATGTGCGTACTTTTATTTGTACGCATATTTATTTTGATCTCTTATTGTATCCGAACCGTACGTTGCGATATGTCGTTGTGACCCTATGGAAGAGTACTTATTTGTGGAATTATTTGTGAATGTCATTTCACGGGTCGTTCTCCCATAAAACAACTTTGTTTAAAATAGTGTCGTAACTCTTACCTTCGTCGTTTGCTCGTTTTATTTTTGGTTCCGTTCTCTGTTGCCCTAGCCATGACCGTTCGTCTTAGTCTCGACCCTCTCGTCGACACGGTCGTCCCTGTATTTTTCTCATAATTATCGGACACCGCTAGACCCGCTTTTTCCACTAATCCCCTTCTAATACACTTAGCCTAATTAATTTGATAATTCAATTAACCTAATTTAAACTATAGGCCTAATATGTTTCATATGAAATAATTCCTAGCTACTCACCATCCTATATCACCCTAACTCTACCCCCTCATTCTCACATCTTCTCTCTCCAATCATCTAAGTGTACCCCACTTTTAAACCCAAATATCAAAACAAATTTCTTAAGTATAACTAATTTGGGCTATTCTCCATCCTATTTTAGACTAACCTATACCCGCTTTATCTATCCCCCTATATTTCCAAAACCCTTAAAATCACTAAATCCTAAATCTATATAGCCATATTCAAGTTTTATAACACACGGCCTGGGCTTCTTTCCCACTCACGCAAACCCTACCCCAGCGGCCACACATACCCATGCCCTCGCCTATAACTCACGACCTGGCCTCCCCCTGCCGTCCTCCACCTCCGGCAACCTTCCACCTCGACAACAACAACACCACCTCCCTTTAAACCCCATGCAAACACATAAAACACCCTGAAAAAACTGTCGACAGCCCCATCAAAAAACCCCATGGCCGAACCCTTGCCGCCGCCACCGGCGACCCCCATCACCGACCTAGCCTCCCCTCGACGTCCCCTATCCACGGCCAGTCTTCCCACGCGTCAGCCCTTCCTCCTCCCGTAAACAGCGCGCAAACACCAAAATAAACCCTAAACCTGTCATTTTACCCATATAACTTACGGCCTAGGCATTTTCTGCCATCGCCGGCCACCCCGCTACCGCCGACCATCCCTCGGGCAACCCCCTAGGCTGTGCAGGTCTTCCATTGGCCGCAGCTGCTCCCGACGCTTCTCCTTGTGCATGCAAACTTCAGATCAGCGCACTCCAGACCGTGATCTCGATGTCTGCCGTCTCTCGTGCTTCCCGTACCATTGTCAGTGTCTTTTCGACACTGTAGAACGCTGTGTCGCTGTCCATCCCCTTCGCATCGCTGTTTGGTCATCGTGCCACTACCCGGCTGATCGCCATTTGCTGCTGTTAGATCGTTGCTCGCTGATCGATGCCGTACCATTAGATCGTTGTTCGCTGCTATAAATTCAACCCCTGACGTCGCTACCCTATGTCAGTGTAGCTGTCGCGTCGTGCTAAGGGCAATCTCTGAACCGTAGGAACCCCCACATCGCACATTAATCAGACTTAAAATTGTAAATTTAGTTTCTTCGATAACTTACTAATCAAGATCTAAAAACTGGGACTGTAGGCTGGATCGCGACTTGAGCACATAGGTATATCTTAGACTTGATTGAACGGATCGCAGCGTGATTATCTTCAGGCAAGTGAAACTTGCCAGTATTTTTTAGGCCACATTTTAGGCCAATTTGTGTAATAGCGTAAAAAAGACTAGGCGATGAAATGATAGTCGCCTAGACGCCCTTACTAGATCTAGCTTGACAACGAAGCTAGATCCGTCACCTTTACTATGCTATCATTTCATGCCGCATGTCACGTTTACTTTCAAATTATATGTACGCACTTTTAACTGCTTATTGCCATGTTCATGCATCTTGCCATGTTATTTTATGCATCAACTTGATTTATTATGAATGTGTAGCACATGCTACTTTAAATTGTAAGCTGCGGCGAGTAGGATCTTGATTCCTACATCATGTAATGAGGCTAGGTGCATCCCTATGCCAAATGAAAAACACTTCCTGGCTCGTGATCCAGAAGATTTACACGTGGAGGGGTAGGGTTAAGCGACCACTCAGTGTAGAAGTATGCCCGATCAGCAACTTCAGCTGCAAGGTGTAAACTCTGTGCACAATGTGAATGCATGTTTTCATCGTGAAATCGTGATATATTGTTTAGTAGCTTTTTTGCTACGACGTGTCATGCAAAAGTTAACTTTCATGTTCATCTTAAATTGCTGTATTCATTAAATAAATGTCATGTCATCTCCATTAATTTAGAACTGCTAGTTGTACCCTTTTGCTTTACGTTTCCTTGCACAGAAATCTTCCTTCCCTTCTTGAAGATTTTTGCTGACATGTGCCCTTTCTCTTTGGGTGTCACATGTCAGGTTATAAGTCAGAGTTAGTTGCAGAGGACGAGCAGTACACAGACATTGAATTCGAGGTTCCTGCAGAGGCTGAGTTTGAGGACACTGGTGACCAGTCCTAGGCCCACTTGGAGACTCCTTTTTAGTTGTTGTTGTTTTCAGTAGTTGCTATTAGGTTTCGGTGTATAGAACCTATCTCTCTGTTTTATGTTTCGACCATGCTTTAGGCCTTTCATTCA
Source organism: Scilla litardierei (assembly GCA_030789695.1). Taxonomy (NCBI): domain Eukaryota; kingdom Viridiplantae; phylum Streptophyta; class Magnoliopsida; order Asparagales; family Asparagaceae; genus Scilla; species Scilla litardierei. The sequence continues at coordinate 203,739,403 of CM061133.1, forward strand.
GATTATGTACTTTTTGTGACTTTTCTGCATGTTTGGAATAATTGTTGGATGTTGTTTAGTTGATAATCCTATGTCTGCTTTTCATTTATTATTGTTGTTGTTTCATCGCGTTGCAAGAATCTGCTATTGTTATCATACATAGACGCTTATCAGACTGCAGCTTTACAGCTCTAAGTCTTAGCGGACCTCTTCATGTCTCGCCTTCTATACTTAGGAAGCGGGGCATGATAATTGTCCCTCCTTTTCGCCATCACTCCCGAAAAGGATCATAACGACCGATCATTTATTCCGTCGTTACTAATTGACTCCTTAGTATTCGGGAGCTCAATGGGTGGACGAGCTGTTACTTTGACTGTTCAAGAGGCTAAACTCCAACGTGGGCCTCTGGGCTTTTGAGCTAAGGCAATGTATTCAACTTCGGATTTGTTAATTGAGTGAAAATATTTTCTCTACCACATGAGCCGGCCTAATGTAGTAACAATGTCCCTCATCTCCCGAGCTCGAATGAGGCGACGGTTGAGGTCGGGTGATGTGACGTCTAATTAATTGGGCACGGTCGTCGCGGCAAGAGATTTGATTTTGTCCACCAGAATTCCAGGCACTTTGATTTTGCTATTGCAATGGTACGAGGCTCGCGGTGTTGTGCCATTAGATGTCGATGCGTGCCCCCAATTGAACGGCAGAGATTGATTGAAAAAGATGGCTTTTGGTATGAGTAGAGAAAGAGGGGGAAAGGCGAGATTTTCTTCTTTTTCTTCTGAAAACTTCACCTCCTCTTCTGCTCTCGCCTTCCTCGCTCGATCTTAGTGTTAAGCAAGGTGGCTTTCTTTCTTTCTCGTGCTTTTCTTGGTTTCTTCTTTCTATAGATTTTAAATCCCGGATGTTGAGAATCAGAGAAGTATCCCAGCCTGAAGCATATCCCCAACTTTAAATAGCACCAGGAATTTCCTGGTCTCTGAAGTATGGTTTTGCTCCTGACAAAGGTAAAGGCTTACTTATGGAGCCAAAACTTCCCATTAGGCGTGTTAACGATACATCTAAGGTACCCCTAGAATTCCTAAATTTGGTCCCCAAACTTTCTTTCTTGTTGACTGATAGGATCCAAACTGATTGTATCTATTCCCCCTACGGGTATCGGATCCCCGAGGTTAACGAGAAGATCTATTTCCCAAGAAACGAGAGATTGGGGTTTATATCAAGGCCTTCCAGCATTGTCTTCGTTTTCCTCTTCACCACTTTATCCTTGAGGTCTTGAATTTTCTTGAACTTTCCTTTTGCTAACTTGCACGTAACACCATTTCTTCTTTGGTCGGTTTTAACATGCTTTACTTATTGCACGAGATAAAACCGTCCATTTCGCTATTCTGCTTCTTCTTCTAGGTGCAACTTGACCCTCAGGGCGAGTGGTATTGTGTCACTACACGGAAGAACAGGGATATCATATGGGATCTCCCTGGCTCCGTCTATGACTGGAATGACGCATTTGTTTTCATCATTTTTCCAAGTGCGGTGACATTCTTTACTCATTGGGGTAGTCTCTGTTGGGGGATGCATGCCCTCAGTTCATTTGTATTTCATGCAAATGATTTTTTATAATAGATGTGGGAATTTTGCATATAATGCAAAGGGAATTAAATGTGTCGTAAAATGTTTACATGCATATTTAATATAGTAAACGCGTAGAAAAAGTTACCTGGATGACGGGATCATCATGATCTATACGTAGGTTCGAACCGCAACGAAAATGGACGCGAAATACTTAAATTAGAGCAAAAACAGACTCAGCCCAGTCCCAAGGACACTGGGCTTACCAGCCCAACTGGGCTGGGCGCCCAGGCCAGTCCCAAGGGGACTTGCACACCAGCCCAACTGGGATGGACGCCCAGGCCCGTTTTGGGCCTGGGCGCCCAACCCAGGGGCGGGCTTGCCCGCCCAAAGCTGGGCGGGTCGTGTAGTGCACTGGGAAGCTACTGCACACGTACTAAGGGGGGGGGGGGGTAAATAGTACTTTTAAATAATCAAGAGAGTTATTCCTAATTATTGTGCAAACACACAAACAACAATGCGGAATAGACTACAAACAACAAGAATAGACAACGCAAACAAATGATGTAACGGGTTCGGATCCACCCAAGTCTCCCCGACTTGTTCCCGGTGATCCTACGTCCCAACCACCCGGATCCCCTCCGGATGCTTGAGTTAGAAGCCACTAACCTAAGATTTTGCACAATGAAATTCTTGTAGAAAAACCTCTACAAGACCAAATCATACACAATGAACATGTGACTCCCACAACCCGGGATCACACACTTCTCTCACAACCGAGAGAACAAATCAAATATCAAATGCGATGAAATAATGAAACACTTACCACAAAATCCTATGCCTTGAGTATACTTACCAAATTAGGGCAAAGAGGGATTTTGAGGAAGAAGATGTCACCAAACCGTAGCTCCAAGAAGTTGACCAGCAATGAAAGCCTAGGGTGGAGTTGGTGACCTTGGATCAAGCTCTTAGCTTGAGAGGCTCACAATAGAGAGAATCTCTCTTGAGGAATTAGGGCTCAAGAAGTGAGGGAGAGATTCTTGGTGAGAAGAGAGAGCTTGGAAATAGCTTGAGAAAACTCCTCTCTTAGGTCTGAAATAACTTTGATAATGGACCTCTAACCTTGCCTCAAACGAATCAGGTTTGTATTTATAGAGGCAAGAAAAATCGTGTTGAAAAAGTTCCCAACGGCTCTATTCTGAAGCAGACTAGTCGGTCAAGGAAGGATCACTGACCGACTAGTTTCTCAACTAGTCGGTTGGTGATTCAACATGAACCGACTAACAGCTGAACAGCCAATAAAGAGAATTCCAGGCGATATGAACTAGTCGGTCTAAGAAGACTTGCCAACCGACTAGTTTGCCAACTAGTCGGTCGGTGAGTGTTCTTTGACCGACTAAGAGTTGAAATAGTATAGGCTGGATTCAAAGACAGCTAGTCGGTTTAAAAACAAGTTTCAACCGACTAGTTTCACAACTAGTCGGTCGGTCGTTGTTCTTTGACCGACTAACTGTAAACAGTAGCTCAGGCTGAAATCAGGCAATGATAACTAGTCGGTCTGAGAAGGATTCCTAACCGACTAGATCGGCATCTAGTCGGTCGGTGAAGTTTCTTTGACCGACTAATTGATCAATAGTGCCAGGCTGAATTGAGCAAGGACATCTAGTCGGTTCAAGAGAAATTGCCGACCGACTAGATCGTCATCTAGTCGGTTGGTTCTTCTACTTGAACCAACTAAGATGCACTAGAAGCCAAGGGAAGAAGCGATAGGCTTCGGGAAAGTTTCTAATGGCTTCTAAGATAATCCTAGCTCTAAGATATGAGCGAAATGAAGATTATAATGTAAGTCCTACTCAAGGCTTAACATTCTATTCTATGAAGCTAGAAGACATTAACTTAAACATGACGAACCATCTTCAAAGCTTCAATCTCCACTCTTGACTTCAATAAAACTCCTTGAGCTTCAACGAAGCTTCAGGCACACGATCACGCGTATTGAGAAGTCTTGAGACGTCGCTTTTGATGTACGTAGTGTTTTGACGACGATCTCCATAACTACGCTCACAAAGAGTTAGTTCACTATATTTATGTTTGCTCATCATCCAAAACCAAATCCGGGGAATCAATACTCAACAGGTCGGGCCCGCCCGCAAGGGCGGGCGCCTGACCCGCCCGCCCCTGGGCGGGTCAAGCCCACCCAGAGGGCTGGGGGGCCTGCCTGCACTTGTGGGCGGGTGCCCAGCTGCCCGTTTGTAGGCTGGCAAGGTGGGCCCCAAAAAATAGGGTTGCGTGCCCAGTTTTGTGGCGGCTCAGTTTTTGCGGAAAAAGTTGATTTTAGCCCAACTTTGAGACAACGTTTGAAGGGTCAAACGATGTCGGAATTGAGTGACATTTCTTCCTACGCATTCACCATTAAACGCTCTTCGATTTGATAGGTTGTATCACTTACGAAGCTCAACGGTGATGGAGGAGAAATTCACTAAAGTTTGGCCTTTGTGAAAGGCAAACTTTAATTAATTTTTTCCTCCAAAAATTTTTAGTCCCACATCGGATATGGAGTGAATGAGAGGGGCCAGCCGCCTATATAAATAGGGCCTACGCTCCTCCTTGAAACTCGTCCCAAGCTTCAGATCTGAGTAGTTCCATTAAACGCGAGTAAGCCCGGACCTGAGTTTTATTCAAATATTCTCTTTCTCTCTAAATTTCCTCCTTGCTCCTGTTCGGGCTCTAGCAAAGCTATGAAGTAGCTCGATCGGATCCGAACTGTTGACGAAGGATCCACTCAAGGTGAAATCTTCTTCGACGCATGGTTGGCTCGGTGACAATGGTGTTGTTTGCCTCGGGATGCGGTGCAGTTCGGGAAGCGGTTCGGCTCGGGACGAGGAGCGGCCCGGGACGCGGTTTGGCTTGGGAGAAGCGGCACGAGGCCAAAGAAATGTTGCTGAAAACGACGCTTCGTATTCTGCAAAAACGAAGTGAAAGTTATGTTGTTTAAATTAAACATGCATTTATAAATTGCAAATATTAGATATATCTATCCTTAGGGGTTGGTCGGACCCAATCCCGGGATAGAAGAGATCTTGGCTAGGGTTTTTAATCTTTAGGGCTTTGATTTAAAACTGTTTTAAGTTGATTTTTTCGCTGCTGTTTTGATAACTTCGTCCGACCGACTTAGGCCAGACGTCGTATTTATGGCCTTGAGGACCCAGAAAACCCTACATTGGTATCAGATCTTGTTGAGCTTGAGTACGGGTTCTCGGGTGATGAGCTGACCTGAAGTAATCGCTCTTACCATACCAAGTTCCGATAAGATGTGGATCTTATGACGGGTTGGGCGTTGTCGAGAGGCATGCCGTAAAACAAGTTCGTGAGGGATCTTGTGACGGATTTAAGGTGCTATGGATGATGGGCCTTAAAAGCGTTGCAATGAGATCAGGGCGATACCAACATTGGTATCAGAGCAATGGTCTACATGATCTATGATTTGCAATTTATAAAATGCAGCATGTTTTCTCCATGAGATGGAGGTTTTATTTAAACTTTTAAAACGTCATTTTAAAACAACGTTTTTTATTTTCGAAAATTGTTTTTTGAAAATCAGATTTAATTTTATTTTAAAATTAAAATTTGGTGATAATTTTTTATGTAACTTAAACTTATGCGATAAATTTTAAGTTGCATGTTTAGCAAAAAATTTATGTGATAAATTTCAATTACTTTGTTATCATGCTAAATTGTTTAGTTAAAATTCTTAATGGTTATATTAGTTTTATTGAATATGTGATAATTCAAGAAAGACTATTAGGATAGCCATTAAATTCTTTCAGAAAATTATAAGATAATTTTTCGATGGGCATGCTATGATTTAAAAATTGTTGCAACATATTAAATTCCTGTTTAGGGTAGCATTCTCCAAATTATTATTTTAATTGTTCTAATAATAATTTTGAACAAAATGCTATGATTTAAAATTGTTGCAATTGGAATTTTAAATACCTAATACATGATTAGGATAGCACCATAATAATCCTTATAGTTTATAAGGACATTAATAAAAGTTATTAACTAATCCTAATAATTTCGAATTTTAGGAATCAACTAGTTGATAGGATTAACTAGTTTTAATGAAGCCAATTCTAATCGATGGGATACATATGAATAATAAGTTTCCTTCAATGGACCACGATCCGGTCTAGTGTTTTTTTGACTAGTGTTGTGGATCATCCTAGCTCAACTTGGGATAGTGATCCTTGCATAGCCAAATCCCTGGCCGTGTTCCGCTGGACCGCAAGGATGTGAATTATGATTATGTGACATCGTCGATTATATCTAGTCAATTACGTTAAAAATATTCTTCAAGGTTAGCCGTAGCCACCCTTGTTTTTTGGATTAGGGGACTAAAATACGCATGTCATAGTTGTTGAGTCTCCTCAAGCTATGACATGGTCTCTTTTAGAAACCGACTCCATCATACATGAGATGTAGTCTGGTATTAACCCAAACCGCTGCGTTGGGTCTCCTCGAGTATCGGTGTAAGTTAATATTAAATCTAAAAACAAGGGTTCGACTAGACTGGTCATTATGGGTTGTTGAGTCTCCTCAAGATCATAAGCGACTAGGGGTAAAAACCAATAGGGAGTCATATGTGATGTGATTGATAATGAGATTATCTACCAACTGCAGAGTCGATCAACTTGTTGAGTCTACTCAAGCTTGTGAAGCTCAGGGTGGTTGGGTGCTTATCCCATTAAATAACTATATTCGTTCATCTATATGGCTAAAGATGATCGCAGAAATAGTGGGAGGATATAGTTGAATAAAAACCATTTTAACTATATTTAAAAACTATGAAATGCTAAACTAGGGATACTCTATGTTTTACCTAGCGGAATCCAAAATTATAATATCCTTAAAAGAAATAAGTCAACTGGACAAAATGATTAGTTGAGGAATATTTGATAAACCAAACTATATTCTCATTGATATTAAAACGACTTTCCTAGTACTGAGTTAAGGACAAAGATTTCCTTAAGCTCTAAAATCTAACACAATAAAAGCACGCTATTAAATACTCGCCCATATGAACATGGGCATCTTGAACATACTGATATTTAAAGCACGTTTCTCTGTACAACTTGTCGAGTCTCCTCAAGGTTGTATGGAAAACAGTTTCAATCCGCAAGATTTGAAACTTTGATCAAATAATTTGACTCGAAGATGAGTGTAAAAGTGGTGCAAGCTAATGTATCCAAATTAGATCTTGAGATGAGCAACTTGTTGAGTCTCCTTAAGGTTGCAAAGCTCAAGTGTTTGGATGCATGTGATGCTTGCACATCTAAATTTGTGTTAAGACGAAAAATGTCTAAATGTGATTTAGAAAGGAGAAGGCATTAAGGAAAATTCATCGAGAAAAAATATTTGGATTATCATTAAACAATTGATTCGGAGTAAATATTACGTATTTAACCCCCCAATTAGTCCTATTTTGTGCTCATATGATGCTTTATTGGTCTCTAATACGTTCGTATTTTTCACACTATCATTTATTAGAGAAAACATATTATTTGAGCACAAAACAACAATTAATGGAGTATTTCTGCACTTTTTATATTTTTCATGGCAAGGTCTCGATCTCACGATTCCAACGACTATTTATTTGTATTTTTCTGAGATCTGTGCTAATTTCTATGAATTGTTGAATGCAGAATACCTATTAATTGGAGGAAATACGGCGGAAATACGCTCGAAATACGGCGTATATACGCCGCCCGCTCAGCCATGCCACGTGGCTCAATCGCCGCTGTCCCCAGATCCATCCTACGGACACAACACATGGGCGACGCGGCTACATACGAGCCGTTCGATCTCAATCGAACGGCTCTCGACGGCCTATTTCGAAGCAACACGGGCGGCCCTGAGCGGGAGACGTGGCTCACTATTGGCCATCGGATCTAGATCCAACGGGTCGACACGAAGCATCTGTAGCGGGTGACGTGGAGAATTACGGGACGTCGGATCTCGATCCAACGGACTGCAGCCGAGCAGAACGAGCGGAGCGGAGCGCGCGCAAAGGAGCCACGTGTCACGATCCTAGGAGGTTACCGCTCGAACGAACGGTTGCGATGGATCTCGATTTGAAATCATTAGCGAACAGAGGCGGAAGACATGGCATCATTGCGTGCATTGGATCTTAAACGAATGGCCACGATGGAATCCAATGCGAACTCGGAAACGAAGCGGGCGAGAACCCGTTAACGTGCCACGTGTCGCTTCGTGGAGCGATCCCACTCGATCCGACGGTCGTAATTTATGCCGCTCGTAGATAGTGGATTCGGGCGCGAAAACGAAGCGGGTTTCGACCCGTTATCCCCCAAAACCCGCAATGCTATTATATAAGCATATTTCTAGGGTTTTGGGGGGTATTCTGGCGTATTTTGGGACTTTTGGAGCGGCTACTGTGCGTATTTCTCCAGGGGAAAATTCTGAAAAATTCCAGAGGCTATTCTTCCTATTCTAAAGGAGTTTTGGGCTTTAAAGAGGAGATTTGGTGATAAATTCTTGAACTTATACCCCGTATTTGGTGTATTTCTTTGTATTTTGGCTATTAAAACGATGTATTTGGCCATGAAACTTGATTGTTTTTACACCATGCGTGGCTAATCTCCTTGTGCTATGGTTGTGATGTAATTAGGAGTATTTAGCTGATGAATTTCATGTCTTTAGCCCTATTTTCATGTCAAAATCACTCGTAACATTGATTTCTACAATGTATTTGTTGGGTATTTGCTTATTGTCGATATTATTTACATCCCGTATGGCTAGGCCCTGACAAGGCTAGACAATTAATGTTCACTAATCTGAACTTATTATTGCTTTTATCGTTTAATGAAATCAATGTTGCTAGTGATGCGTATACGGCCACTTTGACTAGTTTTCATCGTTTCATCTTCCGACGTCTTCGTGCCCTGACCGGACGAAGCGTTGAGTTATATAAAAGACATGATATTTCAGCGATTATTAACTTCTAATGAACTCAAAACCGTAGCACATCCACTTCATATGTGTTGGTGTTGACGTAGTTAGGGTGTCGTAATTGTTGATTTCTATATCTTTTCGCCCTATTTGCACCTGATTAATCCTTTGGCACGTTTTTATACACTTGATCGCCATATTTTCCGACGTTCTCGTGCCCTGACCGGACGAAATGTTGAGTTGTAGAAAAGGTATTGATATTCATTGGTTGCACACACCCTAACGAAATCAAACCCAACACAAACTCCCCATACTTGCACCCCTACCAAAGTCACCGTAAATATCGTAGGATTTTCATTTCTTATTCCATACTCTTGATCCTATATCTTTGTGTTTGATAGGTGGTTGGTTAACATCTATTATTACTCTTTTCAGATTGACGATCGTAGTTTTGCAGGTCTGTTGTCCCGTGGCTTCGATACCTGGACTCACCAGGATATTACTTGCACGATCTCCTGCGCTTGGGAGTAGTTCTCACATCATTTGAGACGAGGCAACAATGCATAGTAGGAGGAACTAAAAATACGGCATGTTTGATGTCTAAAATTTCAGAATAATTGTTATACAAAGATAATATCATATATTGGCTATTGAACAAAAGTTGTCTTTAGGCCATATGAAACTTATATTACACTTGGCGAATGTCGTCACGTTACTTTAGAAGAAATGTTTTTATGTGATTATAATGTATAACAATGTTGTATTAAGAGTAAATACATGAATAGCAAGTTAGTAGCAAATCTTATATGTCAAAATAGCCTAGGCCGTACCGAAGAGACTAAGCTTCACAAGCCACATAAAGAGGGGTCTAATGTCACGACCCGCTTCCCTAAAATGGAGGCGAGGCGTGAAAAGTCCACTCAGACTTGGAGCTGTGAGGCTCCAGTCTGTAAAGCGTCTGGAATAACCAAGTATATGTCCTTGCAAATGCAAAGCAGAACAAAAATAATAGTAAAGAAAAGAGACAGATAAAATTATTTCAATCTCAGAATGTCCATAATAAATTCCAACATCACAGAAAAGCCACCAGGCTAAAAAGAAGAGTCTAAAAGGCCCCAGCATGGCCAACAGAAATAATCAAACGTCTAGAAAGAAAGGTGCTATACACCGACAACCTAACAATAGACTAAGCAGAAAGTAACACCAAAAGAAGTCTCTACGACTGGTCGCCGGTGTCCTCGTACTCCACGTCAACGGTGGACCCAGGCTCAAAGTTAGCAAACACCTCCTCCTCAGCAACGGACTCTGGCTCAGCAACTAACATGCAACACCCAAAAGAGACGAGGGCGCATGTTAGTAAGTCTACAAGAGACTTGTGCAAGGAAACTAAAAGAAGGAAACAACCTAGCAGTTCTAAAAGTATGCAATGACATGGCAGTTTAAGATATGAATGCAACAAGTAGTAACGTGCAACAAGTATGACATGGCAAGGCAGCAAGGCCAGTAAACATTCACATGGATTTTACAAGTCAAGTAAACACGTCGTGCACAGAGATTATGCCTTTTGGCTGGAGTGGCTGTACGGGCCAACTCCTAAGCTCAAGTGATCGCTTATCCCTACCCCTCCACGTGTATCGGGCATTGGTTTTTGACCAACACATGTAGCCCGCTTCTGGATCACGAGTCAGGAAGTGTATTTGGCATAGGGTTGTGCCTGCAACGCAGGTGCCTAGCCTCAACAAGGAAGTACCGTAGCGTGTGCTATGAATGCAACATTCAAGCATGGATGACATTAAGATGCATGGCATGGCAAGGGTACAATTAATGTGCGTATAGATAAGGAATGTAAACGTGACAGGCATGGCAGAGCAAAAGTAAAAAAGCGTACAGATATGGAAATTAAACGTGACAGGCAAAAATGCATGAATGACATGGCAGGGTGACAGATCTAGCTTTGCTGTCAAGCTAGATCTTAAAATTACGTCTAGGCGAGTATCATTTCGTCGCCTAGTCTCTTTTATGCTAACAACGGGGAAAATGGCCTAAGACATGGCCCTAAGCACAAATTGGCAAGTTTCACTTGCCTGCAATCAACCGTTCTGCAAACACCGTCCAATCAATCCAGTCTACCTATGTGCTCGGATCACCAGCTTACAGTCCCAAATTAAATTATCTTTAATAGTGATTTACCAGACAATTAAAATACTGATTTTTATCTTGATTAGCATGCATGGGTTGGGGGTCCTAAGTGTTCAGAAATTAAACGAGAAGGGGGCTGGCTAATCTGTAAGAATTCCTAACACATCCACTTATACTCAAGGTCAAATATCTTCCACATATTCGTGCCTTCCATACTAGTTCGACACACAAGCACTGATCTACCTCTAAGATCTCCTCGTGTGTTCGATATTCTCCAAAGCAGTCATCTACTGACTTAAGCATCGGAGAGGCTACGGGCTGGCACCCAGCCCCGCCTTTCTGACGAGTTGTTCTCCTTGCAAGTAGTTCGCTTCTGCTACTGGCGGTTGAGGCAACCTCGGTCGATCAACTCCATTTGACGGGCGACGTACCTCGATTGAAGGGCGACCTTGGGCTTTCCATCTGTAAAGCACCTTCCAATCGAGATTAGCCTTGTCTATCCCCCAAAATCTATAATCATTATACCCATGATTCTCATTTCAATACAAATTCAGTGTTAGTGGATTTTACCCCACAACAATACCCGATATGCATTACTTGATGTAGAATAACCCAGAAAGATTCCTTCATCGCTTTTGGCATCAAATTTCCCTCTCTGCGTATGGTCATTCAAGATATAACATTTGCTTCATAAAATATGAAAATAAGATACATTCGACTTTCTTCCCTCTAGATATTATAGGGCGTCTTCTCAGTTCTTGGGCGGAGATATACTCTATTAATAGTGTAGCACGCTCTATTTATAGCTTTAGTCCCCCATCACACACTTATTTTTCTAGCATTTAGCATAACTTGGGCCATCTCTTAAGAGTCCGATTCTTTCTTTCCACCACTTCGTTCTGTTGAGGAGTCTTCAGAGCTGAAAATTCATGAGCAATCCCTTGTGATACATAGAAATTAGCAAACAAACGATTTTGAACTCCTTACCATGATCACTTCCGATCCTTATAATTTTGCTAATGACATTTCCTTTCTCATTCTGAAGGTAGATACACAATTTTTGAATGCTTCAAAAGTGTCAGATTTTTCTTTAAGGAAATCCACCCAAGTGAATCTAGAAAAATCATCAACACATACAAATATATACATCTTTCCTCCAACACTTGTTTCAGATGTAGGACCAATGATATCCATATGAAGCAATTCATGCACTTGAAATGTAGTGATGTTCTGCAGTTGCTTATGCGATATTTTCTGCTCCTTGCTAAATTGACATGGACCACAGATAACATCCTTCTTTCCGTTCAGAATAGAAATCCCTTTGACAGCCCCAAGCTTTGAAATCCTCAGAAGAGTTTTGAAATTAAGATGTCCAAGTTTCTGATTCCACTGTTCACATTCATCAGCAACAGTTTGCAGAGATGTATTTGAGTCTTGAAGAAGATAGCAATTATTATCTAACCTCTTGCCTATCAGAATACACTCATCATCATCATTTTGAAACCATGCATTTCTCCTTAGTAAACCTCCCAAGAAAACCTTGATCACACAGTTGACTGATGCTAATAAGATAGCCTTTAAGATCTTCAACATGCAAAACATTCTTAAGCTTAGGAAGTCCTATTACATTCAGATAACTTTTACCAACAACTTTGCTCCTTCGACCATCACCAAATGTCACACGACCCCCAGTACTGACTTTGTAGTCATCAAGAAACTCCTTGTTGCCTGTTGACGTGTTTGTATATTTTATATATTCATGCACGTCTTCTTTTGTGTTTTTCCATTATTTTCCGCCATCCCGTATCCGTTTTCTCGTATTTTCTAGTTTTCTTTCACTTCGCCATGTTTTTGCATGTTTGCAGGAGTTTTCCAGTGTAGGGGACATATAACGAAGATATCATAAGTCCCCGGAGCAACGGGAGGAGTCACGCGCGATCCAGGGGGTCAAACGACCAAGATTGCTATCTTTTAGCCCCCACCCGATCGGTTGGATACAGCCAACCGATCGGGTGATGCACGCGTGCACGACCCAGACAGCAGCTGAAGCAATGTGAGCATCAATCGACCGATTCGACGACTGGTTCAGCCCAATAGGCTTCTCAGGAAATTAAAGCTGAATTCCAACCGATTGGGTGACCTTCACCCGATCGGTTCATCTGTAGCCGATTCCCCCAAGATATGACCCGGAGAGCTCACCCGACAGCCAGCTGACCGTGCCAAAACATTGCAAGTTTCTGTCTTTTGGGTGACGTTTCCAACCGATCGGTTGATTTATCAACCGATTGGTTCACCCGATGACCGCAAGATCCAAACGACGAGCCGCTTGCGCCAACCGACCGTGTCACGTGACCGGGTGAAGTTCTGAAGACCGCTACCGAAGAAAGAAGCAGGTCACCCATTCTTCAACCGATCGGGTGAAGTCATTTTCTATATATAGAAGCCCTAGGTTTTTCAGAAATGAGAGCTATGTATTTTTCTGTCTTTTTTCTCTATTGTGACGGCTGGAATTTTTTAGTTATTTGTCAGTGTTCTGATCTTTATGAAATTTTAATATTGTCTTAATAGCATTACTACTACTGCATTTCAATTGCCTGATTATGATTTTAACGGTCGATTTTTATTTAGATGGCTTTTAAGCTAAAATGTGTGAGTAGTTCCCAATTCTGGGATTTTGGTGGACCCCCCTTCGTGGGTTCTCCCTAATGCGTCCATAGGACTAGGAAATCGATAGGGATTAGGGATCTATTGGTTACACGGGGTGTTTTATTGTCATCGGCGGGAAAAAGACCGCCTTTGACCGTTGGGCCAAGGGGGAATAAACTTGGCGGTTGACTCCCTAGCCATAGCTCATGCCCTTAGCGTAGACATCGAATCCTAGCGCGTGGGAACGGTAGGATGAGATGTTGGGAGTTATCGTTGCGAGCTTAGTGCTCCCAGAGTCGGTCAGTGCTAATGGACATGGAAATGTCCACTGACGGAACCCGGGTAGTCCGGCGTATCATCATGGGCACCGACCGAAATATCGGCCCATGGGACGCTGGTATCACTCTTAGAGGCAACGTCTCACCATTAAACCCTAATTTCGATCGCTGTCCTATCCATCAGTCGCAGTAGCGAGAACACAAGATAGGATGGAAACCGAAGTCCTAGGTTTCCCTTTATATTTTTTATCCTTCGTATTCATTTTCCGTGACAACCATCTATCGATTCGAGCTAGCTCACCCTTAGGGTGAATCGGGTCCCTTCTGACACAAGCACAACCATGCCTCCCTGTGTTCGACCCCCAAGCCACACTACAACACCGTGCGCTTGCGGTATAAATATTTAAATCTCGCGTCCCCCATCCTATTGCACACTTTGCACTTGCATGATCACAAACCTTGTGGGGAGACGTCAAGCTCTATGGAGCCGTTGCCGGGGAGGCAACGTGCTTGTTATTTTTTGGACCTTTTGAACCCTTGAGTCTAGCTCATATCCCTATCTCGCGATAATTTTCGCATTCTACTCTTTTTGATTTTACTTGTACATATTGTAAATATTAGTTGTATAGATTTGGCTGACTGAGTCGCCGTACTGCCATCGCTACTCCTCACCTCCCATTCATGCAACCGGTGCTTTTGACGTGTTTTCTATCCGTGCAGTTCTCTCTCCCTCCTTTTCTCACAGGTTTTCTGCTCCCCGACAAGGATGTTGTGTGTCGTTTCGGGTGATATCTGGGATCATTCACACCACGTCCGCTGTTTGGCACAGAGTTTGACAGAATCCCTAAGTGCTTCGAACATTCTGTCCCTTCTGTCTGCTGCTGTGGAAAATCAGAGGAGGTATCATGATATGCAGCAGCATCCTGACATGACAACTCTCCTTCCTCCAGATGAAGTGGCATATATCGACATGCCCAGTTCCGAATTCAATGGGGAAGAATTGTTCGCCTATGAGGAGCTTTATCAGGAGAACTATCAGGCTGAGTCTGTCGAGTACGTTGAATAGGAATCGATCTATTCCCTGCAGACTTCTATAGAGTATCCCGGATCTTGGGACAGTGAGGAAGCTGGAAGCAGTGGTGGGGAACCACCGACTGTTGAAACCTATTTTTGCATTGAAGCCTTCTTCCCAGATAATTATTTTGAGCTTGAGAAAGACCCAGTGCCTTCCTCCGTTATCCCCTCGTTACCTTGCAAGGCTTTGCCGTGCAAAACCACGACTGGGAGTGAAGTTTCGGATGCTAGCTTTCAAGAGATCCACAAAGAAGTCATTTCACTAGAGGATGCTCAGCTCAAGAAATATGCGTCGGGACCCCACGAGGTTGAGATGAAAGAGTTGCCTCCGGGACTGAAGTATGAATATTTGGGGGAGGATTCGACGCTGCCGGTCATAATGAACTCCTCGCTGCCTGAAGACCAGATGACCAAACTTCTTGGTGTTTTAAAAAGGTTTAATAGTGTTTTCGGGTATGCAATTGAAGATTTGAAAGGAGTGAGCTTGGGGCTTTGCTCACATAGAATACTGCTCGAAGATGAGCAAGCCTCCTCGATTGAGCCGCAACGAAGACTGAATCCCATCATGATGGAGGTGGTCAAGAAGGAGATTGTTAGGCTTCTACATGCCGGTATCATATACCCTATCTCCGACAGTCGCTGGGTTAGCCCGGTGCATGTTGTACCCAAGGAAGGAGGAATGACAGTGATTCGCAACGAGAAAAATGAGCTCATACCCATGAGGACTGTCACAGGGTACCGTATGTGCATTGACTACAAGAAGCTGAACAAGGCCACGAAGAAGGATCACTATCCTCTTCCCTTCATTGATCAGATGCTCGAGAGGCTGGAAAAGCATAACTACTTCTGCTTCATGGACGAGTACTCCGGTTTTCTTCAAATCCCCATCCATAATGATGACTAGGAGAAGACGACTTTTACTTGTCCATTTGGGACATATGCTTACATGAGAATGCCGTTTGGGCTTTGCAACACCCCGACTACATTCCAAAGACTAATGTCCGTAATCTTCTCCGACTACTCCCAGGATATCATGGAGGTCTTCATGGACGATTTTTCCGTCTATGGAACAGAGTTTGACTCATGTCTCGGCAATCTAACTAAAGTCCTGGAGAGGTGTCAAGATAATGGTCTAGTTCTGAACTGGGAGAAATGCCATTTCATGGTCCAAGAAGGAGTTGTGCTGGGACACGCCATTTCTTCAAGGGGGATTGAGGTAGATAAGGCAAAAGTAAAGGTGATTGAAAAGCTTTCGCCTCCGCTCAATCTTCGAGGGGTCAGTGGTTTTTAGGGCACACGGGATTCTATCGCCGCTTCATAAAAAAATTCTCCAAGATTTCCAGGCCACTGACTCAGCTCCTTGTGAAGGATGCACCTTTCGTCTTCAACGACGCGTGAATGGAAGCCTTCTACCTTCTGAGGCAAGCCTTGATTTCCGCACCCATGATTCAGCCACCAGACTGGAATCTATCTTTCGAGCTAATGTGCGATGCTAGCGATTACGCCGTTGGAGCCGTCTTGGGGCAGAGGAAGGATAAAAATCTGCACGTTATACATTATACGAGCAAGACCCTTGACGTTGCCCAAAGGAATTATACGACCATGGAGAAAGAATTGCTAGCAGTCATCTATGCCATGGACAAGTTCCGGCAATATCTTATTGGTACGAAGGTGATCGTGCACACGGATCACGCGGCTCTCAAATACATATTGAACAAGAAGGAGGCTAAGCCGCGGCTCATTAGGTGGATTCTCCTCCTCCAGGAATTCGACCTGGAGATCAAAGATAAGAAGGGGGCAGAGAATGTCGTTGCCGATCACTTGTCCAGAATGCCTACTCACGATTTGAACGCTACTTCGGTTGACGACTCGCACCCTAACGAGCATCTCTTCTCCATCTCTTCCGCTTGGACTCCTTGGTACGCCGACATCGCAAATTATCTGACTTGTGCCATCGTCCCCTACAACGTGAGTTATCAGTAGAAGAAGAAATTCTTTCATGAGGTCCGTAAATTTTATTGGGACGACCCCCATTTGTACAAGACCTGTAATGATGGGGTGATACGAAGGTGCTTTCCTGAAACTGAGGCGACCTCCATATTTCCCATTGCCATGATCAGCAGTGTGGAGGTCACGCGAGCACCTATAAGATGACTGTGAAAATCCTCCAGAGTGGATTCTATTGGCCGACCCTCTTTAAGGACACCCACGCTTATGTCCAGGCCTGCGACAAATGCCAGAGGACAGGAAACATCTCCAAGAGGAACGAGATGCCTCAGCACTACATCTTAGAGGCAGAGATCTTTGATGTGTGGGGGGTCGACTTCATGGGACCGTTCCCCTCGTCCTCTGGGAACCAGTATATCTTGATAGCCGTGGACTACGTATCGAAGTGGGTTGAAGCGATAGCCAGTCTTACTAATGATTCCTGAGTGGTCGCCAAGTTCTTTAAAAACAACATCTTCTCGCGGTTCGGTGTGCCTCGAGTTTTAATCAGTGACGGAGGGAGCCACTTTATAGAGAAGAAATTCGAAGCTCTCTTGAAGAATTACGGGGTACAACACCGAATAGGGCACGCCTATCACCCGCAGACTAGCGGCCAAGTGGAAGTTTCTAACCGGGAGATCAAGAGCATACTAGAGAAGACGGTGGCTAACTCTAGGAAGGATTGGTCATCAGAACTTTCTGACGCGCTCTGGGCTTACATGACGACGTTTAAAACTCCGATCGGCACGACCCCCCACCGGCTTGTCTACGGGAAGACATGCCATCTACCCGTTGAATTGGAACAGAAGGCGTTTTGGGCAATCAAGAACCTGAACTTTGACGCCAAGGAGGTTGGAGGCCACCGACAGCTACTACTTAACGAGCTCGACGAGATCCGGCTCAATGCTTATGAAAATGCCCGGATCTATAAGGAGAAGCTGAAGCGGTGGCATGATAAGCGCATCCTGAAGAGTGAATTCAATGAAGAAGACTTGGTTCTCCTATTCAACTTGAGGTTGAAGCTTTTTCCTGGAAAGCTTAAGTCAAGGTGGTCAGGACCCTTCCGCGTCACCAAGGTCTTCCCGTATGGAGCTATCGAGATAATGGGAAGAGATGAGCCATTCAAGAGGTCAACGGACAGCGCCTAAAACACTATGCGGTAGGAGAACCAGGATTCTCTCCGGTCGGAGTCTCAACGACCGATGACTCGTCTTCAAACCCTCCGGATCTTAATTGACCACCAAAAGAGACGTCGAGCAAACGACGTTAAACAAAAGCGCTTCATGGGAGGCAACCCATGTTCTAAACTCTCACCTTTGTTTTTAGGCTTATTTTTTGATTTATTTTTCCTATTTCTTTAAATAAATCCAGCCACGGGAACTTTCGTCGAGAGACTTACGCCATTTGTGAATTTTTGCAGGAAACAAGCCCCACCCGATTGGGTGACAATTCAACCGATCGGGTGAGACGTATCAGACAATGGCCTGTATCTATTCTCCAGCGAACTGGTCGGGTGAAGCAAAGTGAGATCGGGTGGCTGACCGTGTGGTAAGGGCTGAATTCTCAGGAAATTTTGGGATTACATCAATCGACTGGTTGATAGAAGCTGCGGTCGTGTGACTGACCGGGTGAAAACTCACAGTATTCTCGGGAAAAATTGGGAGGTGGTCAACCGATCGGTTCACCTGTAGCTATTGGCCGACGGAAATTTTTTGAAACTTACCCAACCGATCGGGTGAACCCTCACCCGATCGATTTGCTTTCGCCCCTATATATACTCCCCCTCACCCGACTTTGTCCACCCGACCCCCAAATCCCCATTAGCACGTTCTCTCTTTCTCCATCTACCAAATCGATCTCCTCCATCTACCCCACTGCCCCTAAATCCTCATCCTCACTCATTCCCATACTCCCCCACCATCACCACCCTTCCCATCAACAACATTCACTCACCAAATGCCCAAACCCTAACCCTAGCCCCCCAAATTTTCGAAAATTTCAATTCTTGTCGGATCAGCGAGCGGCGGCTTCCCAAATCGCTTCCTCATACTGTGTGGAGTCTTTCAGGTGCTTGATCTTACAACGTTGATGGGTAGCCTCTTTCCACTCTTCACATTTCTTTCATTATATGCACTGTCTTGAATTTGTGTTTGCACACTTCATCTGCTTCATCATCTTCATAGACACCATATCCTACTTTATCATTCTTCCCCACGCCGTCACCATGTCTGGGAAGGGAAAGGAGATAGCCTCATCGTTAGGGCTGTTGACGAACGAGCTTGAACGAGATTGAACATGGAGCTTGGTTTTGTTCATGAACAAAATCGATGATCAAGCTCTGTTCGTTTACTAACCGAGCTCTAAAAACATGTTCAAGCTTATTCGTTAAGCTTACCGAACGAACGTAAATGAACATAAACGAACATTTACCGAGCTTGTTTACGAGTAGTTAATCGAATGTTCTGTTCGTTAACAAGACTTATCGAGCTTGTTCGTGAACATGTTCGTGAACACACAATCAATCTTGTTCATGAACAGATTTTCAATTAAACAAACGAACATCAAATTTTTAATCAGGAATAATAATATTTAAACATAATCGCCAATGACTAAATCAATTAAATAAAAGTATTAAATATTTGCATGACAAAAACAAATAAATCCAGCATAATAGCTCCATAAATCCCATTACAGGCATCCATTCCAAGCATAGTAAAAATATAGTATTTGTCTAAATTTACTATTTTTGGTACATGTTCGTTCACGAATACTTAAATGAGCTTGTTCATGAACATCACTTAACGAGTTTGTTCACGAACACTTAACGACCTTGTTCATGAACATCACTTAACGAGTTTGTTCATGAACACTTAACGAGCTTGTTCATGAACATAAATGAGCAAACACAGTTATGTTCAAAGCTCTGTTCATTTACTAACCGAGCTCTAAAAATTTGTCCAAGCTTGTTCATTAAGCTTCCTGAACGAACGTAAACGAACATGTACCGAGCTTGTTCACGAGTAGTTTGTCGAACCTTCTGTTCATCAACAGCCCTACTCATCGTCATGCAGACATCCCATATACGACCCTTTCCCCCTTCTTTTCTTGGCATCAACCCCTCTGCTGAAGATCAATCCAATCGTTTACAAGCCCTTCTTCATCGCCCGATGCGACCTACTCTTTTCGTCGACTCCCCCACTCTCGAATCTCTTGGACTCCTTAGGGGCGTCAGCGCACTTTTTCTCTTTATAGGTTGCAATTTCCTTCTGCGGACTCACGCCCATACACACAGGAATCTCACACTTGAGTTCCTCATCTCTCTCGAGGTGTCCGATTTAGGTTTCACCTTCCGCACCTTCAATTGCGATTTTACCATGAGTTTCAACGAGCTTAACAATATTCTGAATTTTCCTCACCCCGATCGTCATGTTGAATGCTCAACTCATGATCGATCTGACATCATTTCTCACTTTCAGGCTGATGGCGTGTAACGACCCGCTCTCGGGGCCCGTTACTGTTTGGAAATGCACAAGTCCTGCTAGGCACCGATGAGATCAATACAGGCTCTGTTGCAGAAATGCGCCAAAATACTCATACATGAAAATGGTGTAAACCTTATTACAAACCAGCAGCGTACATGAAAGGAAATACAACTCGAGAATACAACTCGAGAATACAAATACACACCAAGCAAGCCACTCTGATACATATAATAAATAACACGCTCACACTCACACTTAGTAACCAGCGTCCTCCTGGTCAAATTCTACAGCAAACTCAGCGTCTGCAGTCCCTGGTGCAGCTTCCTCAACCTGTGCTGTATCTGGCGAGACCACCACAAAAAGAAGGGTCGCCAGGATCAGACGTAACTCAAAGTAACTCTAGCATGATATTTAAACCAATAAACGAGCATGGCAAAACTAGCATGGCAAACTAAAAAGTAAGGTGCGAGCAATAAAGCAGAAAAGTAACATAACAGTCTACTTCTATCAGCAATAACAATATTTACTAGTTATGCCTGAGCCTACGTGACTTATAAAGGGAAGTACGATATGCAACCAAGAGTCCACCTGATATCCCGGGTTACAACAAAACGATACGGTACAATCAATACGATACAATCAAAACGGTACTTTTCAACAAAACGATACTGTTCAGTCAATACGGTACTATCCACTGGAGATCGGACTGGTCGCTCCCGCACTTCCACAATTATAAGTTACCCCAAAAACCCAGTGTGTGTGTAGATTACCGTACTTACCAACTTACCATTTACGAGTCAATTACTATTCTCACTTTTCCAATTACATCTTCCGGTTAACGGTTAAGCATGTCACAGAGACCAATTCAACTTACGGTACGGTGCAATTTATCAAGTTTAGCTAACTGTTCAAGAGAAACACTTTGCTAATGAAAAGAAACTACTTTTGGCATGCATCAATATTGTTTTTAAACCCCATAGCTAGGGTACGATGAGTTACCGTTTCGCCCTGTAGCGAAAGGCGCGTTTTGACAGGCGGTCGGTGTACCTGATTCACACGCGTTTCGAACAAGTTAGCTGAACGAATTAGCTTAACGAATTATAATATGTTAAGAGACAAGTTACACTAACTCTAATACACTAATAACTAATTACTAAATAACTTAACTTATAAACTTACCATAAAATAACTTAACTTAATTAATACGTGGCCTATTGCAATACCTGGGTTATTTAGTACCAAGGTAAAGTTATATGCTTAACTTGGTTGATTGTGTAAGATAAATGCCATCAACCACTACATATCAATTAGCAGTACAGGTGCATAACAATAAAAACTAGTGATGGGATGGGTACCAGCATGCCTATTGGTTATCTATAAAGTTATATTATAACTTACCTTCACTCCTTTCTCTCTCCCCCCGTCTCCTTTCGTTCTGTGTTATGTTCTTCTCCTTTTTTTTTCTTCTTCTTCAACGTTGCAGGCAAAAGGAGGGCGCAGGCAAAGGCCGAGGGCGGCGACGGCCAGGGGGCAACCGGGGGTGGCGCAAGGGAAGTGGGGGCAGCCGACACGGGGCGCGAGGCGGGGGCGGCCGGCCTGCGGGATCTCCGACGACGGGGAGGCCGGATCGGGTCGGCGTTCGGTCTGGGGGTGGCGCGCGAGGTGGTGGGCCGCGTGGCAGCTTGGAGCGGCGGCCGGCCAATGGAGGAGGAGGAGGAGGAAGAAGAAAAGGTTGTGGGTTTTGATTTTGTTGATTTGTGGCTATATGTGTTTTTGGGATTTCTTGATTTAAATCTGAAATTAATTCAGATCTGAGTTTGCTTTGAGTTTTGGATTTTGATTCTTTTCCGAATTCTGATTTGGATGTGGATTGGGTTGAAACTGATTTGGGTTGAAGGAATTTGGTTGGTTGCTGTGGATGGACGGGAGAGGGGTTGATGATGATGATGTTGTTGTGTTGGTGATGGTGAAGGGGTTGATGGTGGTGGCTGATTTGGTGTTTGCTGGTGGAAGGAGGTTGTGTATGGAGCCGGTGGTTGATCGTCGTGTATGGAGGAGGGGGTGGCTGAAGAATGTTGCAGTCGTCCTTAAAAAATGAAGAGGCAAGGGACATGTTCATTAATCGGAGATGATTTAGTCAAGGATTAGGTTCTTATTAATTACAGGGAAGAAATTTTTGCCATGGAAATTTCATCGTGGAAGAGACGTGTTAAACGAAAATCAAACGTTAGCATTAATGAAGGGAGACTAAAAGTTTAGGGGGAATGAATTGAACCTGGTTTGAGGTTGCTACTGACTCGGAATGAGAAAAACGTGAGGGGGGGAATTAATTAGGTCTGGTGTGTTATTTACATAGAGTTATTTCATCCCAAATATTATATAAGTTATCTATCTGGTGTGTTATTCGTAACTAACCAAAGTCATTAATGGTAATTAGTAAAATAATTAGTAATCGTAATTCGTAATTAGTAAAATAAAGTATCTACGGTAATTTGTAAATTAAAATAACCATAGTAACACTAAACTACGGTGAAAAATGTAGACGCGCTCGCGTCGACTCTACGGATAAAAATACTTGGACAATTCGGAAGTAAGCATACATGCAATTAAACATACCTAAAAATAGCGGCCGTTACATCCTACCCTCCTTAGAATAATTCCGTCCTCGGAATTCTCTATAGGGCATGGAAAAGATAGGAGTAACGTTCTCGCATCTCATCCTCTCGCTCCCAGGTAGATTCACCAGGTGAGTCGCAACGCCACATCACCCTGACTAGATCAATAGTCCTGTTCCTGAAGACCTTCTGACGTCGATCTAAGATCTCCACTGGTTGCTGCTCGTATGTTAAGTCCGGACGAACTGCGATCTCCGAGTAGTCCACGACATGACTAGGGTCGCTCACATATCGACGCAGCTGCGAGATGTGAAACACATTGTGCACTCCCTCTAAGGCAGGGGGCAATGCAAGCTTGTAGGCCACTTCTCCTACTCGCTCCAAAATATCGAAAGGTCCAATGAATCGAGGGCTAAGCTTTCCTCTCCGCCCAAAACGAATCATCCCTCGGTTGGGCGAAATCTTCAGAAAAACATGGTCTCCGGGCTGAAACTCTAGATGTCGTCGTTTTGCATCCGCCCAATGCTTGTACCTATCCTGAGCCAATTGCAGCTTCTCTCTGATGGTTCGAACCACATCCACGGCTTCTGTGATTAGCTCAGGACCAACCAACTCACGATCTCCTACATCATCCCAGCTCAAGGGGGATCGGCACTTCCTCCCATACAGTGCCGCAAAAGGCGCCATACCGATGCTAGACTGATAGCTGTTGTTGTATGCAAATTCCACCAAATGGAGATGGTCTTCCCATGATCCTTTGAAGTCCAGCATACATGCCCGCAGCATGTCTTCAAGTATCTGAATGGTACGCTCTGACTGGCCATCTGTCTGCGGATGGTAAGCTGTACTAAAACTCAAGTGAGTCCCCAAGCTTTCCTGTAGGCTTCTCCAGAAATGAGAAGTGAATCTGGTGTCTCTGTCTGAGACAATGCTGAGAGGTACTCCATGCAGCTTCACAATCTCATTCATGTACTTCTTGGCCAAAACTTCTGTAGACTGGCCCACTCGGAAAGGGATGAAGTGCGCTGTCTTGGTCAATCGGTCTACGATCACCCAGATAGCGTCATTCTGCTTCGTACTCTTGGGTAGTCCAGTCACAAAGTCCATCGTGATGTGCTGCCACTTCCACTCCGGAATGGGCAATGGATGCAACAAACCGGCAGTTCTCTGGTGTTCAGCCTTCACCTGTTGGCACACAATACACTTTGCTACGCTCCGTGCGACGCTTCTCTTCATGCCATGCCACCAGTAATGCTGTCGTAGATCCTGGTACATCTTGGTACCTCCAGGGTGTATGGAGTATGGAGAACTGTGAGCTTCCTCCAATAGCTCCTCTCTGATGGCGCCAGCCGGTACACAGATCCTATCTTCAAACCTTAAGGATCCATCTGCATGAATCTTAAACTCTGGCCTCTGGCCTGCTATCACCAAATCTTTGATCTTCCGCAGCTTCTCATCATCCATCTGAGCATTCTTAATCCTCTCTACCAAGGTCGACTGGATATGCATGCCCATCAAAGATGCAGTCATCCCTGGTAGAATCACTTCTATACCCATGTCCCGTATCTCTTGCTGTAATTTCCACTGAGTCGTAAGGGTCATCACCGCCGGTAGACGACTCAATGCATCAGGTACGACATTGAATTTCCCAGGATGGTACTGAAGGTCAATGTCATAATCCGCCATGAGCTCTATCCATCGTCTTTGACGCATGTTGAGCTCCTTCTGAGTGAAGAGATACTTCAGACTCTTATGATCCGAGAACACCTTCACATGCTCTCCCAATAGGAAATGCCTCCAAATCTTCAATGCAAAAATTACTGCCGCCAACTCAAGATCATGAGTGGGGTAGTTCTTCTCATAGATCTTCAACTGCCTGGATGCATATGCTACGACTCGACCGTGCTGATGTAACACACATCCAAGTCCTTTACCAGATGCATCACAGAAGACTTCAAATCCTCCTGATCGGTCTGGAATGATCAAGATGGGTGCAGTTGTCAATCTCTTCTTCAGCTCCTGGAAAGCATCCTCACATGCTTTTGACCAAACAAACACCACATCCTTTCTCGTCAATCGCGTTAAGGCTCCTGCGATCTTTGAGAAGTCTTTGATAAATCTCCGGTAGTAGCCAGCAAGTCCCAAGAAACTTCGAATCTCAGTCACCGTTCGGGGGACTGGCCAGTTTTGAACAGCGGCTACTTTTTCAGGATCAACAGCAATCCCTTCTCCGGACACAATGTGGCCTAGAAACGCCACCTTGTTCAGCCAGAACTCGCATTTGCTAAGTTTGGCATAAAGCTGGTGTCTTCTCAGGGTCTCGAGAACCTTCCTGAGATGCTCAGCATGCTCCACTGTATTCTTCGAGTAAATGAGAATGTCGTCGATGTATACTACTACGAACTTGTCCAAGTATTCATATAATACTTGGTTCATGAGACTCATAAATACCGCGGGTGCATTGGTTACACCAAACGGCATTACTAAGTACTCATAATGTCCGTATCTGGTCCTGAATGCAGTCTTGGGAATATCTTCGTCTTTCACCTTCACTTGATGGTATCCCGTCCTCAGATCCAGCTTCGAATAGATGCTTGACCCACCGAGCTGGTCGAAAAGATCGTCGATGCGCGGTAGAGGGTACTTGTTCTTCACAGTGACTTTGTTCAGCTCACGGTAGTCAACGCACATACGAAGGGATCCATCTTTCTTCTTCACCAGCAATATAGGAGATCCCCAGGGAGATACACTGGGTCGTATCCATCCCTTCTTCAAAAGCTCATCTAGTTGGGCCCGCAATTCTTCTAGCTCAGATGGTGCTAGACGATACGGTGCCTTAGATATTGGTTGAGCTCCTGGCATTAGTTCTATGGCAAATTTGAGAGTGCGATCCGGAGGCAAACCTGTAAGGTCGTCTGGAAACACATCCAAGAACTCTCGAACCACTTCTGGTATCTCAGGCTCAGCTTCCATAGCAGTTGCCATTGCTTCGGTTGATTTGGCTCTGAACTCCACTGGGCCTACTGATTTGCTTCCACTAATGAACTCGAACTTTGGATGATCAGGAATCTCGAAGACTACCCTCCTTTGATTACAGTCGATGGTGGCATGGAAAGTCCCCAACCAGTCCATCCCGAATACAGCATCAAAGTTCGGTATGTCTATCATCATAAAGTCAGCAAATAACGCTCGCCCACAAATAACCACTGGGCATTGTGGATACCCACGGGTCGTCTTTATCACTCCGCCACCCGTGTTGACGTTCCAACCGGATGCTAAAGGTTTGACAGGAATAGTGTGGGTGCGAACGAATCGACTCGCCAGAAAGCAGTGTGATGCTCCTGAGTCGAACAAGGAGAGGGCGGGTTGCCCAGCTACTAGCACGACACCTAGGTCCAAACACTAATCTAAGCAACCAATGCTAATGAAAGAAATGAATTACGAACTATGCAAGAATTATACCTGTGATCACTTCACCGGTAGCCTCAGCCTCTTCGACGGTCATGGTGTAAGCCTGGCGTTTCGGTGGTGGTTGCTGCCTTGCTTGCTGAAACTGCCTCTGCTGTGGAGGTAGAGGTGGACGCTGTGGAGCGTTCCCAGTTGGGACAGCACGAGGAGCTGGGGCTGGAGCTGGAGCTGTAGCACGATGCGGACAATCCCTAGCCATGTGTCCTGACTCTCCACAAACCAGACAAAGGCCTAAAAGAATTCGACACTCAGACCTGATGTGTCCAGGCTTCCCACAATAGTGGCAGACCGGGAGGGCCTGCTGCTGTTGCCCTGGTTTCTTAAACTGAACCTGCTGAATAGGGCGGTGTATCTGTGGCCGTCTGCTTGGCCCAGCTTGGGTTGGTGGGGGCCTTGCAGGTGCTGTCAGCCTTCGCTCTTCCTTTGCTTCCATTTCGACCATCTCATGGTTACGAGCAATGGCTAAAACTTCAGCATGTGTGGTTGGACTAGCACCGACCATCATCCTCCGAATCTCAATGTTGAGCCCCTGCTGGAACTGCTGGGCTCGAGTCAATGGATCTGCAACCATTTCCGGGGCAAACCTGCTGAGCCTGGAGAACTCAGCGTCATACTGATCCACTGTCATCGATCCCTGCTTCAGGTTGATGAACTTCTTCCTCATCAGGATCTTTGCCTGTGGGGGGAAGTACTGAGCATTGAATGTTTTGGTGAAGACAGCCCACGAAATCGGTAATCCCAAGCGGTCTTCTACCGCCTGCCACCAATCTCGAGCTCCATCAGTTAATTGCCTTTTGGCGGTAGCTACCCATGCTTCTTCTCGAATCTGAGATGCTCTCAGATCATCAGTGATGCTCTTGAGCCATTCTTCCGCTTGGAGATGATTCTCAGTCCCAGCGAAAGTCTTCGGGTTCATCCCTCGAAAGTGATAAGCACTTGGGTCAGCTTTCTGCTCTCTGCGCAAAGCCTGCTCCAAAGCCTGTCCAAGCTGCTGATGAAGGGCATACATGCCTCGCATGCAATCTTCTGCAGACAATGGTGCGGTCGGAAATGCTGTCGCGTTCGGACCAGTGTTGGCTCCATTGCCAGCATCATTTTGGTTGGGACCCCCATTCAGGTGATTGATCCCGGATCCAAACACACTCTCCTCGCTTCCTGAAGTGTTCCTTTCCATTGCTTTCCTGCGTTTTCATAAGGCTTGATCAGTTTCATTGAGTATTTTATACAGCACATTCTGAACTTCCTGTACTGCTCATGTGGTATTTAGCGCGGACCTGCATGGGCCAGCAAACCTGTAACGACCCGCTCTCGGGGCCCGTTACTGTTTGGAAATGCACAAGTCCTGCTAGGCACCGATGAGATCAATACAGGCTCTGTTGCAGAAATGCGCCAAAATACTCATACATGAAAATGGTGTAAACCTTATTACAAACCAGCAGCGTACATGAAAGGAAATACAACTCGAGAATACAACTCGAGAATACAAATACACACCAAGCAAGCCACTCTGATACATATAATAAATAACACGCTCACACTCACACTTAGTAACCAGCGTCCTCCTGGTCAAATTCTACAGCAAACTCAGCGTCTGCAGTCCCTGGTGCAGCTTCCTCAACCTGTGCTGTATCTGGCGAGACCACCACAAAAAGAAGGGTCGCCAGGATCAGACGTAACTCAAAGTAACTCTAGCATGATATTTAAACCAATAAACGAGCATGGCAAAACTAGCATGGCAAACTAAAAAGTAAGGTGCGAGCAATAAAGCAGAAAAGTAACATAACAGTCTACTTCTATCAGCAATAACAATATTTACTAGTTATGCCTGAGCCTACGTGACTTATAAAGGGAAGTACGATATGCAACCAAGAGTCCACCTGATATCCCGGGTTACAACAAAACGATACGGTACAATCAATACGATACAATCAAAACGGTACTTTTCAACAAAACGATACTGTTCAGTCAATACGGTACTATCCACTGGAGATCGGACTGGTCGCTCCCGCACTTCCACAATTATAAGTTACCCCAAAAACCCAGTGTGTGTGTAGATTACCGTACTTACCAACTTACCATTTACGAGTCAATTACTATTCTCACTTTTCCAATTACATCTTCCGGTTAACGGTTAAGCATGTCACAGAGACCAATTCAACTTACGGTACGGTGCAATTTATCAAGTTTAGCTAACTGTTCAAGAGAAACACTTTGCTAATGAAAAGAAACTACTTTTGGCATGCATCAATATTGTTTTTAAACCCCATAGCTAGGGTACGATGAGTTACCGTTTCGCCCTGTAGCGAAAGGCGCGTTTTGACAGGCGGTCGGTGTACCTGATTCACACGCGTTTCGAACAAGTTAGCTGAACGAATTAGCTTAACGAATTATAATATGTTAAGAGACAAGTTACACTAACTCTAATACACTAATAACTAATTACTAAATAACTTAACTTATAAACTTACCATAAAATAACTTAACTTAATTAATACGTGGCCTATTGCAATACCTGGGTTATTTAGTACCAAGGTAAAGTTATATGCTTAACTTGGTTGATTGTGTAAGATAAATGCCATCAACCACTACATATCAATTAGCAGTACAGGTGCATAACAATAAAAACTAGTGATGGGATGGGTACCAGCATGCCTATTGGTTATCTATAAAGTTATATTATAACTTACCTTCACTCCTTTCTCTCTCCCCCCGTCTCCTTTCGTTCTGTGTTATGTTCTTCTCCTTTTTTTTTCTTCTTCTTCAACGTTGCAGGCAAAAGGAGGGCGCAGGCAAAGGCCGAGGGCGGCGACGGCCAGGGGGCAACCGGGGGTGGCGCAAGGGAAGTGGGGGCAGCCGACACGGGGCGCGAGGCGGGGGCGGCCGGCCTGCGGGATCTCCGACGACGGGGAGGCCGGATCGGGTCGGCGTTCGGTCTGGGGGTGGCGCGCGAGGTGGTGGGCCGCGTGGCAGCTTGGAGCGGCGGCCGGCCAATGGAGGAGGAGGAGGAGGAAGAAGAAAAGGTTGTGGGTTTTGATTTTGTTGATTTGTGGCTATATGTGTTTTTGGGATTTCTTGATTTAAATCTGAAATTAATTCAGATCTGAGTTTGCTTTGAGTTTTGGATTTTGATTCTTTTCCGAATTCTGATTTGGATGTGGATTGGGTTGAAACTGATTTGGGTTGAAGGAATTTGGTTGGTTGCTGTGGATGGACGGGAGAGGGGTTGATGATGATGATGTTGTTGTGTTGGTGATGGTGAAGGGGTTGATGGTGGTGGCTGATTTGGTGTTTGCTGGTGGAAGGAGGTTGTGTATGGAGCCGGTGGTTGATCGTCGTGTATGGAGGAGGGGGTGGCTGAAGAATGTTGCAGTCGTCCTTAAAAAATGAAGAGGCAAGGGACATGTTCATTAATCGGAGATGATTTAGTCAAGGATTAGGTTCTTATTAATTACAGGGAAGAAATTTTTGCCATGGAAATTTCATCGTGGAAGAGACGTGTTAAACGAAAATCAAACGTTAGCATTAATGAAGGGAGACTAAAAGTTTAGGGGGAATGAATTGAACCTGGTTTGAGGTTGCTACTGACTCGGAATGAGAAAAACGTGAGGGGGGGAATTAATTAGGTCTGGTGTGTTATTTACATAGAGTTATTTCATCCCAAATATTATATAAGTTATCTATCTGGTGTGTTATTCGTAACTAACCAAAGTCATTAATGGTAATTAGTAAAATAATTAGTAATCGTAATTCGTAATTAGTAAAATAAAGTATCTACGGTAATTTGTAAATTAAAATAACCATAGTAACACTAAACTACGGTGAAAAATGTAGACGCGCTCGCGTCGACTCTACGGATAAAAATACTTGGACAATTCGGAAGTAAGCATACATGCAATTAAACATACCTAAAAATAGCGGCCGTTACATGGCGTTTGGCAACGGTTCACACGATATACCACCTTTCCTTCGGTAGCTCTTGCATCTTACATCATACACCCATGCTACCGCTTCGCCCATTGCTTCCTTGCCAACACCATTTTCGCCCGTGTGGATGTTTCTGCGGTGTCTAGGGATGAGCTCTTCTTTCTTTATGCCATGTCCCACGACCGGATTCATGGACATATCCCTATGCCCATAGACACCGCTCACTGGATCATCCACGAGATCTTAGCTGTTAGCCGCGCAACTTCTGGTTCTATCTGATGTGGTGGGATGATTACTCTTATCGTCAGTTGTGTTTTGAGGATGCCGCCCCACATCCCTATTGTACCGGGGCATAGCTGTATCGATCGTGACTATTTGATCGATATCGACATGCTCACTTCTTTTGGTGAGGAGCGTGCAGTCTACCTCTATAGTCCTGCCTGCAATGCTTTTGCCATCCTCCCACCCTCATCTCCTGAGAGACTCCCCATTTGCATTTCACATCTACCATGGGAGTTCTTCCCGGATCCTTGGTATGCCACTCTCGTAAATTTTCCACCCTGGGATCCTCCCGATTGGCACCCGTATGTCGGTTCACCCGGTGCGATCATCATCCACCATGATCCACCAATAAATTTTCACTATGATCCACCGGTGATCCAGCCTATTGCCCCTCCTACTCCTGTCGGCACACCCTCTCTTTCATCCTCCAAAGATTCCTTCTTCCACTATTCACCACCGTCCTCACCATCTCCCTACAATTCTACCGACATCGGCTCCGATTGACCTCCCTCTAGCATATTTCTGCATTTTCATGATCATATCACATTGCTAGCATTGTCATGCCTAGCTTGGGGGAAGTCAATTTTTCTATATGCTGTCGTGTGATGTTTTTTATGTGTGCTTGGTTATATATGTTGTGTCGTGTGATTTTCTATTTTTATTTTCTGTTTATATGTCGCATTGTGTGATTTTCTTTATTTTTCAGTTTCGTAAATGTGTTTTTCTTGTTTTTCATTTCTTTTTGTGTCGGTGCGTATTCCCCCCATTTTCATTGCCCTCCCGTATTTACTCTTATTGCATTGAGGGCAATGCAAGTTTCAGCTTGGGGGAGTCGCACTTCGTGCATCATTTGCGTATTTTTCTTCGTTTTGAGTCATTTTCATCGTGTTTTTATTTTTTCTTTTCTTCTTTTTATCTCTTTCTCCTAGAGATGACCCCTATGATGAATTGCCACAAAAATCACATACACACCTAGCATGGCTTCGATAATCACATTCACTAACCCTAGGAAGCCGAGTCCTCTTGCATTTCATGCATCGTGGGTCCACTTAGCTTTTTTGTGAGTCGTGTGTCGTGACTAGCTTATAGTGTGTTTCTACTTTGTGATTTTGATTTATATACCTGTCCA
Source organism: Scilla litardierei (assembly GCA_030789695.1). Taxonomy (NCBI): domain Eukaryota; kingdom Viridiplantae; phylum Streptophyta; class Magnoliopsida; order Asparagales; family Asparagaceae; genus Scilla; species Scilla litardierei. The sequence goes on from CM061133.1 coordinate 203,770,943, forward strand.
GGAATGACCCCCTAGATTATCATGCTTCGATTTGAATATGCGGTATTTGCTTCTCCTGTCTGCTTCTGTATGCATGAATATATATATATATATATATATATATATATATATATATATATATATATATATATATATATATATATATATATATATATTGTATGCTTCATTTCGCATGTGTCGGGATTGCACAATTAGGACTAGGATAACCCATTTAGCCTATGCTCTGATTAGCGAAAAATCTCCTTTGCCCAAGTGTTAAGAATCCGATATCTTTTTTATTTTACTTGGTGCAAATCCCCTCGTCGTGTACCGTTCTCCCACTTGGGAGAGTACACACATGTATATACCCCGAAATCCAAAAATCGAAAGAAAGAAAAAAAGAGAAAAGAGAAAAGAAAGAAAGAAAGAAATACATATGTATAGCCAAAAATCCAAAAAAATACATATATCCAAAACCCAAAAAAGTGTGTGTGAACATTTTCCTATCTACCGAGAATAAAGGGAAGGCGAGAATTTGCACCGAGTGTTCTAGTCCACATCATCTCAACCCCCATCGCTTTCGAAAACACTTGGAATAGGGAATTTCTAGCTATTATCTAGGCGATAGTGCGGTGATGTCCAAGTCCCTAGCTGTGGAGTCCCTGACACATGATACGTTTCGATTTTTACTTTCTTCTCATGCATGCTTGAGCTATATATTCACCACTTATTTCAAATCGAATCGATATTTGGGTCTTTTCTTGGATTTGTGTATATGGAGCTTATTGCACAGTGTGGATAGTGACACCGTCTGCTAGCACACGATCACACTCACTCATGCTTCACCGCGTGGGCCCACGACACTTGTATAGACTCGTATTCCTTGGTTTAGTGTTGTGATTTGTCGTTTGTTTGCTTGGTGTGGCGTTTTTGATTTTGTTGGCCCTGACGGGCGATTTAGGATTTAGATTTCTCTTTTTCTCTCTTTCTCTCTATTTTCTCCCTCCGAGCTTCTACTCTCACTCGTCTTCCTCGAGGACGAGGAAGGGTTCAGCTTGGGGGATTTTGACGTGTTTGTATATTTTATATATTCACGCACGTCTTCTTTTGTGTTTTTTCGTTATTTTCCGCCGTCTCGTATCCGTTTTCTCGTATTTTCTAGTTTTCTTTCACTTCTCCATGTTTTTGCATGTTTGCAGGAGTTTTCTAGTGTAGGGGACACATACCAAAGATATCATAAGTCCCCGGAGCAATGGCAGGAGTCACGCACGATCAAGGGGGTCAAACGACCAAGATTGCTATCTTTCAGCCCCCCACCCGATCGGTTGGATACAGCCAGCCGATCGGATGATGCATGTGTGCACGACCCGGACAGCAGCTGAAGCAATGTGAGCATCAACGGACCGGTTCGACGACCGGTTCAGCCCAACAGGCTTCTCAGGAAATTGAAGCTGAATTCCAACCGATCGGGTGACCTTCACCCGATCAGTTCATCTGTATCCGATTCCCCCAAGAGACAACTCAGAGAGCTCACCCGACGGCCAGCTGACCGTGCCAAAACGTCGCAAGTTTCTGTCTTTTGGGTGAAGTTTCCAACCGATCGGTTGATTTATCAACCGATCGGTTCACCCGATGACCGCAAGATCCAAACGACGAGCCGCTTGCACCAACCGACCGTGTCACGTGACCGGGTGAAGTTCTGAAGACCGCTGCCGAAGAATGAAGCAGGTCACCCGATCGGTTCATTCTTCAACCGATCGGGTGAAGTCGTTTTCTATATAAAGAAGCCCTAGGTTTTTAGAAACGAGAGATGTGTATTTTTCTGTCTTTTTTCTCTATTGTGACGGCTGGAATTTTTTAGTTATTTGTAAGTGTTCCGATCTTTATGATATTTTAATATTGTCTTAATAGCATTACACTACTGCATTTCAATTGCCTGATTATGATTTTAACGGTCGATTTTCATTTAGATTGCTTTTTAGCTAAAATGTGTGAGTAGTTCCCAAATTTGGGATTTTGGTGGAAACCCCTTCGTGGGTTCTCCCTAATGCGTCCATAGGACTAGAAAATCGATAGGGATTAGGAATCTATTGGTTACGAGGGGTGTTTTGTTGTCATCGGTGGGAAAAAGACCGCCTTTGACCATTGGGCCAAGGGGGAATAAACTTGGCGGTTGACTCCCTACCCATAGCTCACGCCCTTAGCGTAGACATCGAATCCTAGCGTGTGGAAATGGCAGGATGAGATGTTGGGAGTTATCGTTGCGAGCTTAGTGCTCCCGGAGTCGGTCAGTGCTAATGGACATGTGAATGCCCACTGACGGAACCCGGGTAGTCCGGCGTATCATCATGGGCACTGACCAGAATATCGGGCCCATGGGACGTTGGTATCACTCTTAGAGGCAACGTCTCACCATTAAAACCTAATTCCGATCGCTGTCCTATCCGTCGGTCGCAGTAGCGAGAACACATGATAGGGTGGAAATCGAAGTCCTGGGTTTCCCTTTATATATTTTATCCTTCGTATTCATTTTCCGTGACAACCATCTATCGATTCGGGCTAGCTCACCCATATAGTGAATCAGGTCCCTTCTGACACAAGCACAACCACACCTCCCTATGTTCGACCCCCATGCCACACTACAACACCGTGCGCTTACGGTATAAATATTTAAATCTCGCGTCCCCCATCCTATTGCACACTTTGGACTTGCATGATCACAAACCTTGTGGGGGGACGTCACCTGTCATATGCCATGAGCATCCACTGTCAAAATACCGCAAGTTATCTGAAGATGCTCTTAAAGATCTATAAGCCACCATGTTATATAACTCAGTCTTCCTGACCCATTGCCTTTTCACTCTCCTACCGAGAGAACTTACAGTTCTTCCCTCCATGAAATGATGCATACGACTAAAGCAGTTCTTCTCAGAATGACTAACAATTCAGCAATATCCACACACACTGGGCTTCCACCTTTGATAGTTTTGGTTAACTTCCTCTTACCATCATAGCCCTTATGCTGTCCAATTTTCTCAAGTTCATCATTGACTTGTATCTTTTGTGCAGTAGAATAGTAATAATTAACTCCTTTATGATAGCTCACTCGATTACGATCTCCTACAATTTTACCCTTGTTCAGGATATCATCCAGTTTTGCTTTTCCCAAGTTCCACTTATTTAATGTGGTTTCAGCTTTCTCTACCCCGAGGAGTATATTTCTGATGTTGCTTTCTAGCTCTCTATAGTTTTTCTCAACCTTCAGACATTTGCTCTTGACTTCTTTCTTTTCTTTCTTCAATCTTTCATTTTCTTCTTTCAGCATTTTGTTGATATTGCAGATTTGCATCCACTTTCCATACATCATCAGATATGCTATTTGTGTATCTTCTTCAGTCACTTCCTCATCGCTATCAACTTCAAACTCTGATTCATCTGTAGATGTCATTAATGATGTCTTAACACTGGATATTGTCTAATTTATTGGCTAATGCCATGACTAATGTTGTAACATCAGATCTAACATAACTCACAAAGTTGTAATCAGGTTGCTTCTTCAGAGAGGCAACAAAGGCAACATAATTACTAGTGATTTACTCATCTTCGACACTGCCCTCAGACTCATCTTCACTCCAGGTACTAGTTAATGACTTCCCTTTTTGTTTCTTCCGAGTGTTTGCACATTCAGCCTGAATATGCCCATACCCCTCACACTCTCTACACTGAATCCCTTTTCCTCTCCAGAATCAACCTTTAAGGCCACTCCTTTATCTCTTTTGTTCCGTTTTTGATTCATCTCATAAGTCAGGAGTGACCCCATTAGTTTGTCAAGTCTCATGGTTGAGACATCTCTAGCTTCCTCAATAGCTGCTACCTTAGCAAAGAACCGTTCAGGAAGAGATCTTAGAGTTTTACGAACCAACTTAACCTCTGAATATTTTTTCCAAGTTGATAAGATTGATTTGCAATATCTCTCAGTTTTCCATTAAATACAGCAATGGTCTCATCGTCACATATTCTTAATTCCTCACATTGTGAAGCAAGCATGTGGAGTTTTGAGACTTTTATTATATTGGTTACTTCATGACCATTCTGAAGAATGTCACGTGCTTCTTTAGCCGATTCACACATAGAGATAAGCTTGAATTGTTCTTCATCAACTGTCGTAAAGATAGAATTTACTGCTTTCGAGTTTCCAAGCGCTGCACGTTCTTCATTCTGACTCTACTCCTTTGCCACCTTGAATGATTCATTGCCGTCTTTGTCAACTTCAACAGGTGGGGACCATCCTTCAACAATGGCTATCCAAGCTTTTTCCTTAAGGGATTTCATAAAAGCACGCATCCTTGATTTCCAATATGTGTAGTTGGTTCCTTTAAGCAAACGATGATGAGTAACAGAAGCTCCTTCACGAGTATTCATGATTTATGTACTAATAAACCAAGATCACACCCTCTTTGAAAACAAAGCACCATGAGTGACCTGCTTTGCTACCAATTGTAATTCAATACTTAAGAATTAATTATACGAATATGAACACATATATGAAAAGCACAAGGAACACACAGAAATTGGTAGAAGTTCGGTGCGCACACCTACATCTACGGGGCTATGCCCAGAAAAATCAGATTACTCAACTATATAAAAATGATTACACTCACTAATATTGCAATTTCATTGGGAGGAATACGCTCCCCCTCAATACAAACCGCAATGGGTGATCCCAATCAACCTGTCACGACCCGCTTCCCTAAATGGAGACGAGACGTGAAAAGGTCCGCACGGGAGTGGAGCTGTGAAGCCCCAAACCCGATAAGCGTCAATAAAACATAAGCAGGTCCCTGTAACCACAACGGAACAACAATAATAACACAAAGAGAGAAACGGGAAATAAATTCTCATATCTCAGAAATTGTCCACATGAAAATAAGTCCAACATCCAGAAAAGCCACCAGGCTAAAGGAAAAGAGTCTAAGGCCCAGAACAAGGCCAACAAAAAGCAACGACATAACAAAGTATAGGTGCTATACACCGATAACAAAACAACTGTCTAAACAAAAGTAAAACACAACGAAAACACTAGGACTGGTCCCCAGTGTCCACGTACTCCCCGTCAAACATAATCTCGGGCTCGGCGTCAGCAAACACCTCGTCCTCAACAAGGTACTCAGGCTCAGGATCTAACATGTGTCACCCAAAAGAGTAAAGGGGCACATGTCAGCAAGTCTAAAAGACTTAGGCAAGGAAACTGAAAGTAAGGCAACTAGCAACCTAGCAGTTATAGTATGCATGACATGGCAGTTATAACATAAGTGCACAATCAAGACATGGCAAGACAATTTGTACAAGGGAACAATTATCGGGACAAGACAAGACAAGAGTAGCCAAGCTACTAACAATCTCAATCAATTCACTATTCACGTTTCACTGTTGTTTGTAGATGTTTACGCCTTACAGCTGAATGGTTTCACATTCGCTGATTGGCCGCTTAACAACTACCCCAAACCCAGAGTTTACGCCTTACCACTGCAGTTGCTGATCGGGCAGACTCCCAGTTGATTGGCCGCTTAACTCTTACCCCCAATACCCACACGTAATGGAGCCAGGGTCCCCGCACATGAGCTAAGCAAGTGAGCCGGGGTTGCCCCGCACATGAGCTCGCATTCTTAAACATTTGGCGTATGGGTACACCTAGCCGGAAACAAGCAATTCGGGCATTGGCTATCAACCAACACATGGCCCGCTTCTGGAACACGAGCCAGGAACACAAACATTGTAGCGAAGCTACGCAATCACTGAAATGCATGAAGGATGCAATGACATGACAATTAAATTGCGTAACGATAATGGAAAGTAAACGTGACATGGTAATGGTGCAACATGCTAAATGTCGGAACTAGCTTCGTTGTCAAGCTAGTTCCCCAATTTGCGCCTAGGCGAGTATCATTTCGTCGCCTAGCCTATTTTACGCCTACAACAAGCAAATGGCCTAAAACATGGCCTAAACCCTAAGTGGCAAGTTTCACTTGCCTAGCACCGGGGATGACGATCACGAAGGTTCGTCTCGCGGATGCTAATCTACGGGGGAAAAATCGCTGTTATGGGGAAACAAACACCAAACAACATGAAATTCATTAGGGTTTCATAAAAATACAAATAGGTTTATAAAACACCAAGGGATCGATTTATTACCGAGAGGAGGCGGAAGAAACACTCCGGAGAACCCTAGGATCAGATCTGGGAATCAATGGAGAAGTTTGGAGAATTAGGGTTCTTGGGGGATTTTGGGGATTTGGTGAGATTTTGGGGAAGATGAGAGGTAGATAGAGTGGATGGATGGATTGGATGATGGATTTAGGTCTTGGAATGAAGAAATAGGGCTTGGAGGAAGATGGGGGCTCAATGGGGGAGATTTCAGGGTTTAGGGTCGAGTGGAGGAAGATGAAATCGTTTGGGATGGGTTTAAATAGGATGGGCTGGCGGCTGCCCAGAAATTAGGGTTTCAACACAGGTTAGTCGGTCAAGGAGCAACCACTGACCGACTAGTTTGGCAACTAGTCGGTCGGTCGACCAACGCAGACCGACTAAGTGTAAACAGTAACTTCTGAACGAAAATAGGATTTTAGAATTAGTCGGTCCATGAACAAATACTGACCGACTAGTTTAACATCTAGTCGGTCGATGAACGTTCTTAGACCGACTAAGAGTAAACAGTAACTGATACTAAAATTAGATGATGAGTTAGTCGGTTAAAGAAGCATTGCCGACCGACTAGTTTGCAACCTAGTCTGTCAACCAACGTTCTTAGACCGACTAACGATAAACAGTAACTCCTGAGAAATTTAGAAAGCCAACTAGTCGGTCCAAGAAGGATTGCCGACCGACTGGATCGTCATCTAGTCGGTCGGTGCCCCTTCTTATACCGGCTAATGAGCACAAAAAGTTCTGATACGGAGCGCGGGGCCCCGGGATCGATTCCTAATACTCCTAGGCTTGATCTAACAGTAAGATACGATCGTTATGAAGTCCGTCACGAATGACATACTTCGAAATCGACAATCCTAAGGAAGAAACGAGAAAATACGACGAATCGATCGAAATGAAAGCTACGGAGACGAAAACCACACACGAGGAGAAAATTCACCAAAACATATATTATATTATAATAAATCCAGATACATAAAAAGCAGTCGTTACATCCTCCCCAACTTAAGAAAAATTCCGTCCTCGGAATTTCCAAATACTCACGAGTCCGGAAACAAAAGTGGGAACCGCTCTCGCATCTCATCCTCATTCTCCCAAGTAGACTCTCCAGGTGAGCCGTGTCGCCACATCACCCTCACAAGATTGACAATCTTGTTCCGAAGCGATTTCTGACGCCTGTCCAGAATCTGCACTGGATGCTGGTCATACGTCATATCGGGGCGAACGGTAATCTCTGAAAAATCCACCGCATGAGACGGATCGCTAATGTATCGACGAAGCTGCGACACATGGAAAACATCGTGAACTCCTTCCAAAGATGGCGGCAAGGCCAAGCGATAAGCTACCTCGCCAACCCTCTCCAAAATGTCAAACGGTCCAATGTATCGCGGGCTCAACTTCCCACGCTTCCCGAAACGAATCACACCTCGATTCGGGGAAATCTTCAAGAACACATGGTCGCCCGGCTGAAACTCCAAAGGACGACGTTTAGCATCCGCCCAATGCTTAAAATGGTCCTGAGCAATTCTCAACCTCTCCTGAATATTCCTGACGATATCCACGGCCTCCACGATCATCTCAGGTCCCAACAACTCCCGATCACCAACGTCGTCCCAACTCAATGGCGATCGACATTTCCTCCCATAAAGAGCGACGAAAGGTGCCATGCCAATACTCGCCTGGAAGCTGTTGTTGTAAGAGAACTCCACCAAATGTAGATGGTCCTCCCACGAACCCTTGAAATCCAACATGCACGCCCTCAGCATGTCTTCCAAAATCTGAATCGTCCTCTCGGGCTGGCCATCCGTCTGCGGATGGTACACCGTGATGAAACTCAGACGCGTACCCAAGCTCTTCTGTAAACTCTGCCAGAACTGAGATGTGAACCTCGTGTCTCTGTCAGACACAATACTCACGGGGACTCCGTGAAGTCGCACAACCTCCTGCACGATTCACGTTACATCACTATCTAAACTAGGAAAAGGAAATAAAACGGAGAGTAAAAGAATTTTACCTCCATATATCTCCTTGCTAGCGTCTCAGTGGACTGTCCCACTCGGAATGGAATAAAGTGCGCAGATTTGGTCAATCGATCTACGATCACCCAAATCGCGTCATTCTGCTTCGGACTCCGAGGTAGTCCAGTCACGAAATCCATAGTGATGTGTTACCATTTCCACTCCGGAATCGGAAGCGGTTGTAGCAACCCGGCCGTACGCTTATGCTCTGCCTTCACTTGCTGGCAAACCAAGCACTTGGCTACACTCCGAGCCACGCTCCTCTTCATACCATGCCACCAATAATTCAGGCGAAGATCCTGGTACATCTTGGTGCCACCAGGATGCATAGAATACGGCGAACTGTGTGCCTCCACCATCAATTCCTCTCTGATATCCCCAGCTGGCACACACAACCTGGCTCCAAACCTCAGCGAGCCATCCTCTTGAATCAAAAAGTCAGTCCGCAGACCGGCTTCCACCTGCTCCCGAATCTTCACCAGCTTCGGATCCTCAGCCTGGCCAGCCTTAATCCGATCCACGATCGTTGACTGTACCTGCATGTACATCAACGACGAAGCCTCCCCAGGAAGAACAATCTCCACGCCAGACTCGCAAAAATCCTGCTGTAATCTCCACTGCGAGGTCAAAATCATCACCGCTGGAAGCCTACTCAAAGCATCTGGAACCACATTCACCTTGCCAGGGTGAAACTGCAAATCAATCTCATAATCCGCCATAAGCTCCAACCATCGACGCTGTCGCATGTTGAGCTCCTTCTGAGTGAAAATGTACTTCAAGCTTTTGTGATCGGTGAAAATTTTCACTTTCTCACTCAGCAAGAAGTGCCTCCAAATCTTAAGAGCAAACACAACGGCAGCCAACTCCAAATCATGCGTCGGGTAATTCTTCTCATGAACCTTAAGCTGACGAGACGCATACGCCACAACATGCCCATGCTGATGCAACACACAACCGAGACCCTTGCCAGAAGCATCGCAAAAGATCTCAAATCCACCGCTGCGATCAGGCACAACAAGAATAGGGGCCGTCGTCAACCTCTCCTTCAGAACGCCAAAAGCACTCTCACAATCACCCGACCAAACAAAAGCAATATCCTTCCGCGTCAACCTGGTCATTGGCTCAGCAATACGAGAAAAGTCCTTAATGAATCGCCGATAATAACCAGCAAGTCCAAGGAAACTCCGAATCTCAGACGCAGACGACGGAACATGCCACTCCCTGATGGCCCTAATCTTCTCGGGATCCACTGAAATACCATCTCCAGTCACCACATGCCTGAGAAAAGCAACTCGGTCCAGCCAAAACTCGCACTTCGAAAACTTAGCATACAACCGATGCTTCCTCAAAATCTCCAACACCGTCCTTAAGTGCGAGGCATGCTCTTCCTCCGACTTCGAATAGATCAGAATGTCGTCAATAAAGATAACAACAAACTTATCCAAAAAGTCGTAGAAAATCAGGTTCATCAGATTCATGAAAACTGTGGGCGCGTTAGTTACGCCGAAAGGCATAACCACACACTCATAATGTCCATACTTCGTCCTGAACGCTGTCTTCGGGACATCATCCTTCTTCACCTTCAACTGATGGTAACCACTCCTCAAATCCAATTTAGAAAACACCCTCGAACCTCCAAGCTGATCAAAAATATCATCGATGCGAGGCAACGGGTATTTATTCTTAATGGTCACCGCATTCAACTCCCGATAGTCCACGCACATGCGACACGAACCATCCTTCTTCCTTACCAGCAACACCGGTGCTCCCCACGGAGACACGCTAGGATTAATATAACCCTTCTGCAAGAGCTCATCCAACTGCTTCCGTAACTCTTCCAATTCTGCAGGTGCCATACGATACGGCGCCTTCGAAATCGGCTGCGCACCTGGAACAAGATCAATAGAAAATTCCAAAGCTCGATCGGGTGGCAAACCAGACATCTCCTCGGGGAAGACGTCGCCAAAATCACGCACCACAGCTGGCCACTCCAGCTCCATCTGCAAGGCCACAGCCTCCACCGGCCTGGCCCGAAATCTGACAGGGCCAAGCGAACTGCTACTACGACTGAACTCAAATACTGGATGTCCGGAAATCTCAAACACCACCTTCTTCCTCCGACAGTCGATCGTAGCATAGAAGCTCGCAAGCCAGTCCATCCCAAGATACGCATCATAGTTGATGATGTCGTGGACAATGAAATCAGCGAAAAGCTCATGTCCACAGACCACCAACGAGCAAGAATTGCAACCACGATGCACCGAGACCACGCCATTCCCTGTAACGATATTCCAACTCTTGGAAAGAGGGGACGTCGACAAGGAATGCCTCTCCACGAAGGTCCGAGAAATGATGCACATCGACGCACCAGAGTCAAAGAGGACTCGTGCAGGAAATGTGCAAACCAAAACCACACCTAACAAGCAATTAACAATCAAACCCTAGTCTAGCAAACAACCATGTTCAAGCAAACAACACAATCTAACAATCAAAACCAGCTAGGAAAGTAACAGCTAGATTGAGGATTACCTGCGATAACCTCATCCACAGCCTCGCTCTCCACAGCGGTCATCAGAAAAGCCTGCCTCCTCGGCGGAACAGCCTGCTGAAAAGCCTGCCTCTGCGGAACAAGAGCTGCTCCACGTCCAGCAGGAACAGACGCTCGCTGCTGCAACGGCTGTGCTGCAACAGGTGCCCTCTACAGCTGATTCGCATGCCGACAATCCTTCGCGACATGAGAAGCATCACCGCAAACCAGACACTGGCCCAAAAACTTCTGACACTGATCCTTGATGTGGCCAGGCTTGCCGCAGAAATGTCAAGTCTTCAGAATAGGCCCTCCTGGCCTCTTAAACTGAGCGGATTGATTAGGCCTGAATCCAGGTCTAACCACAGCTCTCGCCTGTTCCACAGGTCTCTTCCCAGCACCAACAATAGACCCCCTCCTCTGGTTCACAAGCAGCTCCTGCCTCTTGGCTGCTACTAGAACCTTCTGATAAGAATCCTGGTCAGAAGAGGTCACAAAACTCTGGAGCTTCGAAGCGAGTCCCTGCAGGAACCTCTGAGCTCTCTCCTCAGCGTCCTACACCAACTTTGGTGCAAACCGACTCAGCCTCATGAACTCCTGGTGATAGATGTCTACCGACGAGCTCCCTTGCTTCAAATCGATAAAACGCTGCAGCATCTCTTCCCTGGCAGCTTTCGGGAAGAACTCACCCTCAAATCTAGCCTTGAAGGTAGCCCAGACGATCGGCTCCACCAACATCTTCTCTTCCGCATCCCACCAATTCCGAGCATTATCCTTAAGTTGCCTCTTCGCTAAATCAACCCATCCAGCCGGGGTGATCTTGGCCATCTTCAGATTGTCCTCGATGTTCCGAATCCACTCATCGGCAGCCAGAGGACCCTCAGACCCATCAAAATATGCGGGACCCAGCTCCCGAAATTGCTTCGCTCCTGGCTCAGAGCGAGGGGCATCCGAAAGAGCCCGGGCAGCTCGAGCAAGTGGAGCATTCTGGACTTGCAGGAGCACGCACTGCTGCACTTGCATCATCTGGAGCATCATCCGCATCATCTCACCGTTGGTGGGTTCCCGCTCAGGCTCCTCATCATGAGGGAGCGCACTGCTGCCCCCACCACGGGTGAATCGTCTTCCTGCCATCTAGTGACACAGAGAACGAATCAGATTAGACTCATAGCTTATGACATCGGACGTCGAACTTAGTTTATTGGACATTCTAATATTATTATCGCTATTCTGATAATCTCAGTTACAGAAGGACCTGCATGGGCCACCAACAAAACCTGTCACGACCCGCTTCCCTAAAATGGAGACGAGACGTGAAAAGGTCCGCACGGGAGTGGAGCTGTGAAGCCCCAAACCCGATAAGCGTCAATAAAACATAAGCAGGTCCCTGTAACCACAACGGAACAACAATAATAACACAAAGAGAGAAACGGGAAATAAATTCTCATATCTCACAAATTGTCCACATGAAAATAAGTCCAACATCCAGAAAAGCCACCAGGCTAAAGGAAAAGAGTCTAAGGCCCAGAACAAGGCCAACAAAAAGCAACGACATAACAAAGTATAGGTGCTACGCACCGATAACAAAACAACTGTCTAAACAAAAGTAAAACACAACGAAAACACTAGGACTGGTCCCCAGTGTCCACGTACTCCCCGTCAAACACAATCTCAGGATCGGCGTCAGCAAACACCACGTCCTCAACAAGGTACTCAGGCTCAGGATCTAACATGTGTCATCCAAAAGAGTAAAGGGGCACATGTCAGTAAGTCTAAAAGACTTGGGCAAGGAAACTGAAAGTAAGGTAACTAGCAACCTAGCAGTTATAGTATGCATGACATGGCAGTTATAACATGAGTGCACAATCAAGACATGTCAAGACAATTGAATATAGTATGCATGACATGTCAGTTATAACATGAGTGCAGTTATAACATGAGTGCACTTTAATAATGATATAAGCTGCAATCAATAACCAACTGAATTCTAAACTGTTAATTCTTTCATGAAAGACTATAAGGTTTATAATGGCATTAGTAGAGCATTTCAATATCGTTACTGATACATTAATTTCATTAAGTGATCACCTCGTTCGGTTTTGAGATGATATTTAATGATGTTATCTAAGTTCTGTGGGAGCATGTAATTTATATAATATCTATGTGGTAATGAATGCTAAGTTCTGTGGGAGACAAGTTTAGTCTCAATAATTGCCCTGAGAATAATCTTAAGAAGATTTCCTATATCTCACAAATAGAGAGTCTAAAGTATGCTCAGTTTTATATGCATTTGGTTGTTGCATATATTACATGTGTGTTGGCAGATTTTTAAGTTCAGGAGTTGACCATTTGACAGCAGCCAAATGTGTCTTACGGTATTTATGGAGAATAAAAGGGTTAAAGGATCAGTAGTCAAAAAGGTTTGAGATCATTTTGGTATACTGACTCTGATCATTTATTGGATGCAAAGAATGTATGAAAATCTATATTAGGCGCCATTTACTAGAAGAGATCTAAGTGGTCCCTTTTATATAGTCTCTTCTGACATGGCTTTAGATTTCATAACATAGTACGTGACATCCAAATCATGAAATATATCTGCATATTTTGTCACTATGCTGCAAATTAGGGATGGTGTTAAAACACCACACAGTTATTTAGTGACAATGAAGTCTGCAGTTTTATATTCCAGCAACAATAGGAACTCGACAAAGTTTAGATATTCAGAGATCAAGTTCCTAGATTGTTGATTAATAGGAGTGTATAATTGTCTAATGAGCACATCGGAACAAACCATATAATTACGGATCCGTTATAGCAAGGAAATGTCATCCAATAGGTTTTATGAGCTAGCTACTCATATCGATGTCATTTCATTAAGAACATTCAGTTTTGTGGGAGTTTGTTCTTTTGGGTGCTCATATGATAGACAAAATTAAGTCTCCAGCTTAAGCTTGAGGTTGTTTTCTGATCAGAAATAAAGTTTTTTGGTTTCAGTTCAGCTTCACTCCGATTTTGGTTTGTTTATGATCTCACTAAGGTTAAGGAGGATCAGTTGGAAATGGACATGTTAGATCACATTACATGTAATTTCCACGCTACACATCCACTTCATAATCCATGTCATTCTTTTGTATTAGCACGGTGACCACTGATGGGTCGAGCTGTAATTGCTGCGGCGAAGATCTCTTTGATCCCTTGCTAATATAATTGATGGACCGGATTGTTCTTAACTCATTAATGAAATGACAGTAAGTTGAGATCTTATTAGGTTGTATGCACTATGAAATATAATTATAAAGTTTAAGCATATAGCCCAAGTGGGAGATTGTTGGAACTTATCCAACAAGTTGGATCTTATCCAACAAGTTGGATCTTAATCCAACGTTGGGCTAATATGCGGTGAATAATTATATAAGTGCTATGCTGTCGTATTAAGCCCAATATATTAGTGATCTGGTTTTAATTAATTAAATGTGCCAAATGAGTTAAACAGGTTGTGGGGCCTTTATGTGTAGAGACTATTGGGCTTCAACTCGTTGATGGGCCGAGTTGGAAACCCTAGGGCTATGGAGGCTAGCCTATAAATATTAGCGGTCGTGGTCCCCGGAATACACGAACAAAGTTGAGCCGTCTTTTCTACGTCCCGTTGCTAGGAGAGAAACCGGGAGAAGGCTAAAGGGATTCTCCAAACGGTTGATTCGTGCTATTCTGGAAGATCGTCCGTTGTGCTATCGTCAGGATCTTTCAGATTATTAGCGATGGACTCAGGTACGCTTCCGCTAAATCCGAGTAGGTCAATGATTTAAGATTCCGCATGTTATACATCTAGATTATTATTTGCATGGTCTTGCTTAATGATTAATCTAGATCTTTAGTTTCTACAAGTGGTATCAGAGCCAACATGCTGTGGATCTTAAATTTTTTGCCTGCTCATTGTAGATCTAATAAAAATCAGATTTTTAATCTGTCTTAAGTTTCGGATCTGATAAAAATTAGTTTTTTTATCAGTTTTAAGTTTCAGATCTATAAAAATTTGGTTTTTTGATTAATTTTTCCAACAAAAAAAATTTTGTTTTTTTTGACAAACCCTAGATCGGGGGCGGCCCGCCGGCCGCCGCCCGACACAGCAAAAGAGGGGCGGCTCTGCTGCCCCCGTCGGAAGAACGGCGCCGACGATACCGGCGTCGACACGGATCAGAAAGGGGCGGCAAAGCCGCCCCTGTAAGTTAAGAAAAAAGGGGGAAAAGGGGCGGCAGTTCTGCCGCCCCTCGTCGGATGACAGAGGGGGGCGGCGGAAGCCGCCCCCGTTCAGCAACAGGGGGCGGCCCCCCCGCCCCCGTAAAGACAGAGGGGGGCGGCCCCCGCCGCCCCTCGTCAGGTCAAGGGGGGCGGCCCCCCGCCGCCCCCCGTCAGGACAAAGGGGGCGGCCCCCCGCCGCCCCCGTAAAGAACCGGGGGGCGGCCCCCGCCGCCCCCGTCGGGACAAAGGGGGGCGGCCCCCGCCGCCCCCCCATTCAGAATCAAAGGGGGGCCCCGCCCCCCTTCAGGAAACAGGCACCGGCCTCTTGGCCGTCGCCGGTTGCGAGAACAGAAAAAGGGGGGGGGGGGGGGCTCCCCCCCATCGCCCGACGGCCAGGGTAGGGGCCGGCGGCGGCCGCCCCCCCCCAAACAGGAAAAACCCTAACCCTCCTTTGACTTTTTTTTGCAGTATCAGCCCCGTGGGCCGGCCTAAGAGCCCACAATCAGGTTAAAAAAATGCTGTTATTATTTTGTTTAAAGGGGGTTGGGCTAACAAATTGGGCCTGTTTTGCCCTGTTTGACTTATTTGGTTGTTTTGGACATCTTGTAAAGATTATTGCAAACCAGTTTTTGGCCTTCTTTTAGGCTTATTGCAAACCAGTTTTGGGCACCCTAATGGCTAACTTTGGACCCAATTTTTGGGTCATTTGGACACAATTTGGGCCTATCTTGGGATGTTTTTAACACAAAGTTAGGGAGGAAATAAAAGGGCAATTTGTATATTTCCATTAAGTGTACTTTTTGTGTTAAAATTCACATTTTAATTCAATTTTAGGCGTAATTAATTATATATATATCTCGAAATAATTTTATTTAAAAGGACAACCCACCAAAGTGGGCTCCATCGTGGCAATTAATTTTATTTCGATATATATAAAAGGCTACGTACATGCTTGGCATGAAAATTTATCGCCTAAAGTTTTGAATTGAAATTCGTGAAATGAGGATATACATGGTTAACTGTGTACATATATTTCCTTTAGGCCAAATTTTGTGTGTTAAATTAAGTTCATTCCGACTTTTAATTCTTTAGGCAAAGTTTCAGTTAAATATACATTTCGAAATAACTCTAATTTTTTGTGAAATTCCACCAAAGTGGATTCCACTATTAAAATTGTTATTATTTCGGAATGTAAACGGATTAAAATACATACTCAGTATGATCAGTCAGTTGTCTGGATGAATTTTAAAACGGATCGAAGGAGTAAATAAAAGGCTTTCATGTATATTTACATTTAAGTTCTGTTTCATTTAAATTCAATTTTTGGGCGCATTAAATTATATGTTTCAAAATAATTTTAATTATTACGGGATCCCACCAAAGTGGGCTTTACTGTTAAATTATTATTATTTCGTAACATAAACGGTTAAATACATACTTTTGTATGATAGGTTGCCCGATATTGAATTTAATTTGGGATGAAGGAGGAAATAAGACGCTTAAATGTATATTTCTCCTCAAAGATAAAATTTTGTGTTAATTGTGCAAAATAAATTTAAATTCTAAGTTTAAGGCTTAAAACCATATATATATATACTTCGGTATATAACAAGTTGACTTTATACGTTGGTATGAAAATTCAGTTAGCCTGAATTTAGATTTAAATTAAAACACAAAATTCAAGTGTTTTCTTCGGGAGCAAATAAAAAGTTTTAACATATATTCTCCTCAAGAATAAGTTTAAAAGGCCTTAAAGAAATTTTTTTTTGTGTACTAACCATCAAGCAAATGGCCTTAAGGAAATTTGACACATTTTAAAGTTATATCTAAAATGGGATAGGGTGTATATTTATATATGTGACTTTATAATGTATGTTCATATACACATTAGTATACCTATATACCCCATTTTGAAGAAGAAAATTTGTGTTGAAGTTATAAATTTTATTTAACTCAATATAAATGATTAGAAGGGTGGAATAAAAGGTTCTTATATATATTTCCGCTTGTTGTAATCATTTTTTTGTTAAATTCGGTTTAGTTTCAATTTCAATTTTTGGCACAATTATTATATATTTCGAATATAGAATGATTAGATCATCAACTCACCAAAGTGGGTTTTCTTGTGAAGATTAATTTCATTTTCGAAATATAACAAGTTAAATACATACTTTTGTATGAAAATTTTGGTTGCCTTAAATTTGACTTTGAATAAAAGTGGGCTTGAATATCTCCACTTAAAGTATAAGTTTATGTATTAAATTGCGACATAAATTCAAATTTTGCAAAGGTATATATTTTTGAAATGAATTCGTGCAATCATCATCTCGCCAAAGTGGGCTCTGTTGATTTGCATTATTTCATTTCATAAATGTAAAAGGAATCAAATGTGCCCGTGATTTGCGTAAGAATGCTAAATCGGCCCAAAGGAAGATTACCGTTCTATACCATTTCATGCGCACCTGTGGCAATAGACAAGGTGATGATTAGTGAGATCAATGCATGCAAATTTAAGTCGGCCCAAAGGAAGTTTTATTTTTGGCATGTTATTATTGTTATTGTCTGATTGCTACAACAAGATGTCAGTGACTAGTCAATAGATTATCCAAAGATAAATATTGGACTAGTGGGGGATGTCTTGAGATGGGATAATAGCATTAATTTGAATTTGTTGTTGTATTTAATACTCATATGAACATGTTATAAATTGTTTTCTTGTTCTCTTTTCAGCTAATATTCCTAAAAATTTTTCTGCCATTCCAGAAAATCTCAGGGGCACTATTTCAGATATAATTACCACAACTAAAGGATTCCTTTCTGACATTGAAAACAGATTTGTCAAGAGTGAAAGGGGTGAAATTGGTACACTCTTGACAATTCTAAATTCAATACGGTATAAGGATACGGGAAACATTAGGGAGCACATATTGAAGATGTCTAATGTTGCTTCAAGGTTGAAAGCACTTCAGCCAGACCTCTCTGAGGCTCTGCTAGTGCATTTTGTTTTGGTATCTCTTCCATCACAGTTCAACCAGTTTAAGATGAGCTACAATCTGAAGGATGAGACTTGGTCGCTGGATGAGCTCATCTTGCACTGTGTCCAGGAAGAGAACATGCTTGAGCAAGGAAGACAGAAAGTGCTCATATGATCTCTACCACTAAAATATAAGAAAGGTATGCTGCGAAATTTGGTTTAATTCTAAGTTAATTTCTTTTCATGCAACCTTTGGTTCTTATAGACACGTGATGGAAAGATTTTGGTGTAACCATTCACATCATTGTGTCTATGCAGAATTGCCTAAGATGCCAAAAGCCAAATGATGGTGAAAGATACATCGATATGGGCAATGGCAAGATGGTTCAAGTAGAGGCACATTAAATTTAGATTATTTCTTTTAAGTGCTAGATTGTATTTGAATTTTATGAGACTATTATGTACCGTTTTTAACGGAATTTGGATTTCCATTTCTATTTTGAACAAATTTGGTTATAAGTGTTCAATTTTGAATGGAAAAGTTGGTTGTCTCTTAATTCAAAATTAGTTTATTCTAGTTCTTTAAAAGATCATTATAATCTTCATTTATTTGGAAATGTTGCTTTATTTCTAAGATTCCTGCAGTTTAATGAACATGTGTTGTAATGAAAGAATTGACAGTTTAGAATTCAGTTATATTTTGTTTGCAGCTTACATCCTTAATAAAGTTTCAACAAATGAATCACTTGCATGTTTGGAGATGTCCAACTAAGGTAAGGCTTTATAAGCATAATAAAGTAATAGGACATAATGATAATGATTTTCTAATTTTATTGAATAGTTTTAAAGTTGATATTATTTCGGATAATTTTACATAATCTCACTGTTAAGTTAGTTTACGAATTAGGAAATGCACACCTATGTGAGAATGCTGAGTTTGAGGGGGGAAATTTAGTTAGTGACATTACTCTTGAAGAGGATTATATCCACACAGGTGTTGTTGGCATTGTTCGGGATGGTATTCCTGACATTATTCAAGACACAATAAATTCAAGATAATGTTGCAATTCCTCCTACTCGGGAAATTGTCATAAGGACAAACTCTAGCACCCTCAAAGCACTAATTGCCATTCAGGAAATCCATTAAAGAGATGACAAGCTCACTGTTGACATTAGGATGATGGAAGTTCGACTTACATCAAGTCATAAAAGTTCTACATCTCTAAAGTTGATTATTGCATTAATTAAGAAAGCCTTTAAATGATACTTAAAATCTTTTTCTCATTGCCATAAGGTTTGAAACCTATTGATTGTAAATAGCCTTTTACAATCAAAAGGGAATTCAAAATGGTATTATGAAAAGATTTAAAGCGTATCACTCAAAGACTTTATACGGAAAAGAATGCATTAATGTGTAAAGAGACTTTCTATTGGGCTTTTCATGAAAGACTATAAGGTTTATAATGGCATTAGTAAAGCATTTCAATATCGTTACTGATACATTAATTTCATTAAGTGATCACCTCGTTCGGTTTTGAGATGATATTTAATGATGTTATCTAAGTTCTGTGGGAGCATGTAATTTATATAATATCTATGTGGTAATGAATGCTAAGTTCTGTGGGAGACAAGTTTAGTCTCAATAATTGCCCTGAGAATAATCTTAAGAAGATGTCCTATATCTCACAAATAGGGAGTCTAAAGTATGCTCAGTTTTATATGCATTTGGTTGTTGCATATATTACAGGTGTGTTGGCAGATTTTTAAGTTCAGGAGTTGACCATTTGACAGCAGCCAAATGTGTCTTACGGTATTTATGGAGAATAAAAGGGTTACATGTTCAAGGATCAGTAGTCAAAAAGGTTTGAGATCATTTTGGTATACTGACTCTGATCATTTATTGGATGCAAAGAATGTATGAAAATCTATATTAGGCGCCATTTACTAGAAGAGATCTAAGTGGTCCCTTTTATATAGTCTCTTCTGACATGGCTTTAGATTTCATAACATATTACGTGACATCCAAATCATGAAATATATCTGCATATTTTGTCACTATGCTGAAAATTAGGGATGGTGTTAAAACACCACACAGTTATTTAGTGACAATGAAGTCTGCAGTTTTATATTCCAGCAACAACAGGAACTCGACAAAGTTTAGATATTCAGAGATCAAGTTCCTAGATTGTTGATTAATAGGAGTGTATAATTGTCTAATGAGCACATCGGAACAAACCATATAATTACGGATCCGTTATAGTAAGGAAATGTCATCCAATAGGTTTTATGAGCTAGCTACTCATATGGATGTCATTTAATTAAGAACATTCAGTTTTGTGGGAGTTTGTTCTTTTGGGTGCTCATATGATAGACAAAATTAAGTCTCCAGCTTAAGCTTGAGGTTGTTTTCTGATCAGAAATAAAGTTTTTTGGTTTCAGTTCAGCTTCACTCCGATTTTGGTTTGTTTATGATCTCACTAAGGTTAAGGAGGATCAGTTGGAAATAGACATGTTAGATCACATTACATGTAATTTCCACGCTACACATCCACTTCATAATCCATGTCATTCTTTTGTATTAGCACGGTGACCACTGATGGGTCGAGCTGCAATTGCTGCGGCGAAGATCTCTTTGATCCCTTGCTAATATAATTGATGGACCGGATTGTTCTTAACTCATTAATGAAATGACAGTAAGTTGAGATCTTATTAGGTTGTATGCACTATGAAATATAATTATAAAGTTTAAGCATATAGCCCAAGTGGGAGATTGTTGGAACTTATCCAACAAGTTGGATCTTAATCCAACGTTGGGCTAATATGCGGTGAATAATTATATAAGTGCTATGCTGTCGTATTAAGCCCAATATATTAGTGATCTGGTTTTAATTAATTAAATGTGCCAAATGAGTTAAACAGGTTGTGGGGCCTTTATGTGTAGAGACTATTGGGCTTCAACTCGTTGATGGGCCGAGTTGGAAACCCTAGGGCTATGGAGGCTAGCCTATAAATATTAGCGGTCGTGGTCCCCGGAATACACGAACAAAGTTGAGCCGTCTTTTCTACGTCCCGTTGCTAGGAGAGAAACCGGGAGAAGGCTAAAGGGATTCTCCAAACGGTTGATTCGTGCTATTCTAGAAGATCGTCCGTTGTGCTATCGTCAGGATCTTTCAGATTATTAGCGATGGACTCAGGTACGCTTCCGCTAAATCCGAGTAGGTCAATGATTTAAGATTCCGCATGTTATACATCTAGATTATTATTTGCATGGTCTTGCTTAATGATTAATCTAGATCTTTAGTTTCTACAGTCGTTACACAACCCCATGGAGTAATACCACAAGATCCCCTTGCATAAACTAACTAGATCAAACTCCCTTTGATCCCTCCATCTATTGTTGTCGGCCTCCTTCCCAGGATGTAAATAACAATCTTTGCAAAGATCAGTAACCCTAGTAGATCCGCTTGATAGCCATATAAACCAAGCTCCATCAATTAAGGAATTGTTTCGGGAAAACAGTTCAGTCATATCTCAAGCAAATTTTCCGTCCATATATTCAGGAACCATTTCGGGTAAATAGTCCTATAACTCAAGGAACTATATAACCAATTCGGGTAAATAATTCTATCAAATCCCATGCGGATATTTCCCCTATAAATATAGTAACCACCGAGATTTCCACGAAATTCTGTGCAATTAAATTAGATCTGAACGGAGTAGTAATAACCAGATCTAAATTCCTGAAGACAAAAATTCTGCAACTAAATTTCGGATACCGCATGTTGTGAACAATGTTATGACATGACTTACAACATGACTCATGACATATACAAACCAAGATAGAACCCACTGTAGAAAAGACAAAGACTAAGTGCCACTAATGCCAACACCAAAAGTACATCACGGATGACCCAACGTAGGAGAATTAACTTAGATATCTCATACTCAAGTTATATTAGAATTAGGGAGTTTGTTTTGAATTATGAATACATTTTAAAGATGAGGCATCATATGCCCCTTCTTTTCAAGCGTTCCAAGTCATCCTTGCAATTTCTCTTTTAGTTCACACATTAAAGACAAAAGAAAACATACTATGTTAACATGTCATATGTCGATGCAAAGCAAAAAATTTAATCAGCCAATTATAACAACAAGGTCAAGTGAGTGTGATCAAGTAAAAGATAATTCAAGGCTATACATGATGTTGCATAATAACAAAAAAGAGTTATAATGATATTTGTCGTCGTTCATAAATAATTAGATTTTTTTATCTGATTATTTCTCCTACTAATTTTAGCAAATACCTTCAACCCAAAAGATAAATGAAAATTATCAGTGTAATTTCTTAGTGGAAATTAAGATCTAACTATCTTAAGTTTGACAATTTTGTCCTTCATCAACAAGTTATCACACTATATAGATGGTGGACAAACTCTTTGTCAATTGCAATGCTTTGCAATTCTCAATATATTTTTTGCCCCTAGCCCTTTATGACCTTGACATTCGTCAACAAGCCATAAAATCTAGTCTAGTCATTCTCATACATTTCGTATTCAGTAAGATGTTACGTATATACCCTTGTCCTTCGTTAACAAGGCCATATTTCACACCACCTGAATCCATCTCATGGTAGCAAAGATGCATCCCTTAGAATTGGAACAATGTGGCTTGACCTTTGTCAACAAGCACGTTGCCAATTACCTAGTTCTCTACATATTTGAAAAGATGGAGGGCTTAATCCTTAAAAGGATTTATAAACGTAATTGACTTGACATGGTTGGAAAAACTAAGTCATGTTGATTTAATTAGATATGAAATTTATGCTAATCAATTGGCCAAGAAAATCCATGTATAGAGAGGAATGTTCTCAGAAACTGAAACAAAAAAGCCTATCAAAACATGCCTTACTTGGACACCAATTATGAATAGGCAGAATTTCAAATCCAATAACTATTAATAAGTCTTTTGTAATTCCAACTTCCTTAGGTTTATATTTACTGATTAATTGAATTAATTAGATTTTTGTGCAAAGTACGATACATGAGCAATCAATTTGCAAACGATCTATATTTCGAGAGCAACAACACGTCATTCACTCATATTAAATGATTGAACAATAATTACTTAGACCATGAGGTAATGTCCAACACTGTTAGGTTAGATAACTAACAGCAGAGCGGTCACTTGATCCTTATAATTATTATGCACAAGCTTAGTAAAAATAATCTAATAAAATTGCTTAATAATTATTTAGACCATGGAGCAATGTCATATACCATTAGGTTAGATTACTAACGACAGAGCGATCATAAGATCCTCATAATTATTTAGCCAATAATCTCATTATAAAGCTAATCAAGCAATTTTAAGCAATCAACATATTTTTGCAAGCAATCCCTACACCGAAACATATTTTTGCATACAAATCATGATCATATCATGAAATAAACACATTAAAGAATTTTATCTTATAAAATTCTTCCAAGATTTACTTTTTCATGAAACCATTTTGTTATCTCATAACAAATTTCATGAAAATAAAATCTTAATTTCAAAATTGATTTCACGAATCTTTAAAATCATCACATATATGCAATATCACATATGGCGTTTTTAATAGAAAAACTTTAATGTTTGGAGCAAAGATAATCAAATTATATTCCTCATTGTGTGACAGATCAACACTTGATCTTTGCAATGCTTTTAGGGATTATCCATGTATGCACTTTAAGATCAAACACAACTTTTGCATTAATAAGGAAAAATCAGATATTAAAAAATCAAAATTTAGGAAAAATCCCACTGTCAATTTACACAAATGGTAGTCAACTAGATGTCAAACGGTAGTCGACTAATCCATAATCTGTACGTTATGAAAATCTGTTGATAGTGCACTACTCGGCTAGACCTACAGGACTAGTCCGCTGATTTCCTGACTATTCGACTAAGGGTAAACCCTAGTAGACTCATTTTGTGCATCATCAGATTTACGCAACTATGGAATCGTGATGATTAAATATAGATTTTAATTATTTCAGAGTGCATACATCTTGCATTATAATCTTTGCACAAATCATATTTACACAAAGTTCTCATGATTCTCTTGTGATGAATAAAAATCCATTTTATTAATCAATTCTAAAATTTAAGAAATAGCATAATATCAAGATATGCAGCAAAGCTCCGGTACCACTATATGGGAATATACTAGGTATACTAAACAATTTAGCGATACATCGGAAGACAAAAAAATCAATTTTTTCTATGACTATCATATTATAAATAAGATCTACTACAATGCTTCAAATTAATGCTAATTAAAATTTCATACCTTTGCATGGATATTCTTATGTGATATCCGCACATCCAAAACTTTTTCGATGAAGTCCAAAACATCGCCGCACCATCCACCATGGTGCTATAAATGCCACACATCGATGACCAACCTGTCACAATCTACTAGCTCCTCCGGAACCCAAACTCGACTCCCAATCAATGTGGCTAGGGATTGAGAGGATGAGAAGAAGGGATTGAGAGGATGAGAAGAAAGAGTTCATTTTTACAAAACTTTTGTGTTGATGTGAATGTGCATGGGATCTTGGCTTGTGTGTGGCTTCTCTTTGATTTTTATGCATGGAAAAACCATGCATGGATCAATGACTTATGCATGGAGTGATTTGTGGCTTATGCATGAAGCCATGCATAAGGCATGTGCAACTAACACATGTAGTGGGTTTGCCACAATAAACCATGCAATAATTTCATGGATGACAAATCTCTCCACCAATCAGATTTCTCCCTTTCATGCATGAGTAGAAAACACAATAGGCCGCATGGACTTCAGGTTCTGTGCGTAAGTGCGGTCTCATGGCCGCAATTCACAAGCCTGGCGTGTTAGTTCTTTGAGGAAAATAAAGTCCCTTTTTACAAAGACTCCAAGGTCGTACCCTTATATAGAGAGATAAGGAGGAATTCTTCTAGATTCCAACCTTATCCAAAACTGCGTTTAGAAGAAGGCACAAAGAATATGTTTTCATAATCATATTAAGATTTCTTGATTTGAATCCAAATCAAATCATAATACAAGGTGGTTCATTCAAACCAAAACTCATATGAATATCCTAACACTTAGGAATTCATGTTAGAGTCAAACTCTATAAGTTCGGGTCAGTTATAGATCCAACTGTTGAATCAACCACGCCTACACACGCTTAACTAAAGTCCTTTATGCATCTGGGCCAATTTAGTGCCAATGCACTAGTCGACTAGTGCTCAATTAGTCGAATGTGCTAAAGCACCAGTCGACTAACAGTCTCTGTGTTTTTCCTACTGCCTGGTTAATCAACTACTAAAGTATCATTAGTCGACTAACCACCTTTTAGAGGTTTGGTTTGGAGTTTATGCCTTTCTTCTTTTGCATGGATCATTCGTAACTCTTTGCAAATCTTTCCAACGTGCTCTCAGAACTCCTTACAACATGCCATTCTCTCTCTAATAAGCTTGATCATAACTCTTGTGATTGGTCCCATACATCACATATACATGAAGCTCATTCCTTCATTTTTCGTAAGAGGTCGTCACCTATGTATGACTCTAATATCCCGATTCCAACGAGCACGATCATACCGTGTTCTATGTTTAACAGAGGTACTAGCCATACATACCATCACCCTCGTTAAAGAATCATCATTGTTTGATTGGCCTAGAGATTGGAATATTTACCAACCAAATCCTGGGTGTTACAATGACAAATTCTGTGCAGGTCGGTCCCTTCGTCATCGATATGGTGCTAAGGTGTCTAGGGTACAGCTTCCTGTTAAACCCCACTACACCTTATAGCAAGAGTGAAATGTGATCCTTTAGTTAGAGGTTTAAATACAACGTGTTACTCTAACAAGTTTATCTGTCTACCTTGGCCAAGGTCTTAAATATGAATCATATTTGAGTCTGTATGACACTAACCTCCCATACCGACAAAGACGAATCCAGTCTTGATGGACACTCCTGTAATGCCCTGATAGCTACTGCACAAGTACTAGAGGGGGGAGGGTGAATAGTACTTTAAAATAGTCAAGAGTATAATTCCTAATTATTGTGCAAACTTAACTAACAATGTGGATGTGACAACAATAAAAGACAAGCGCAAACAAATGATGTAACGGGTTTGGATCCACCCAAGTCTCCCCGACTTGTTCCCGGTGATCCTACATCCCAAACACCTGGATCCCCTCCGGCTACTCGAGTTAGAATCCTCTAACTCAAATTTGCACTATGAAATTCTTGTAGAAAACCTCTACACGATCAAATCATACACAAAAGAAAATGTGACTCCCACAAACCGGGATCACAAACTTCTCTCACAACCGAGAGATAAACTGAAATATCAATGTAAATTAAACAATGAAATACTTACCAACAAAATCCTATGCCTTGAGTAAACTTACTGATTTTAGGGCAATGAGGATTTTGAAGGAGAGATTGTCACCAAACACTAGCTCCACCAAGATGAACAGTGACCGAAGGCTAGGATGGAGTTGGTGACTTTGAATCAAGCTCTTGGCTTGAGTGGCTCACAATGAAGAGAATCTCTCTTGAGAAAATAATGGCTCAAGGAGTTTGGAGAGATTCTTGTGAGAAGAGGACGCTTGGAAATGAGAATTAAATGCTTTCTCTTTGATTCTCTAAAACTCAATAATGGCAGCCTTGAATGCTAGGTTAGAAGCCCTTCAAGTATATATAGGATAGAGAGAAGAGAGAAGCAAAAACGTTGCATTAAATGCCCAACGGATCTATTTCTGAAGCAGTCTAATCGGTCTAAGAAGGATCACTGACCGATTAGTTTTGTAACTAGTCGGTCGGTGATTCTTCTTGGACCGACTAAAAGGTTGACAGCCAAGAAAGATAGTTCAGGAGATATAGAACTAGTCGGTCTAAGAAGACTTGCCAACAGACTAGTTTGATAACTAGTCGGTCGGTGAGTGTTCTTTAACCAACTAAGCAGTTGAAAATCAATAGGCTGAACACAGGAGAACTAGTCGGTCTAAGAACAAATTCCAACCGACTAGTTTCACAACTAGTCGATCGATGAGTGTTCTTTAACCAACTAAGGTGCACTAGAAGCCGCGAAATGAAGCGTGAAGCTTCGGGAAAGTTTCTATGGGCTTCTAAGATAATCCTAGTTCTAAGATATGAGCGTTATGAAGATTATAATGTAAGACCTACTCAAGGCTTAACATTCTACGAAAAGAAGCTAGAAGACTATAAAATAAACTAGACGAACCGTCTTCAAAGCTTCAATCCGAATCTCTTGACTTCAATAATGCTCCTAGAGCTTCAACGAAGCTTTAGGCACACGATCACGTGCTTTGAGAAGTCTTGAGACGTCGCTTTTGATGTACGTAGAATTTTGGCGATGATCTCCATAACCGCGCTCACAAAGAGTTAGTTCACGATATTTATGTTTGTTCATCATCAAAACCAAATCTGGGGAATCAATACTCAACATTCTCCCCCTTTTTGGTAATGACAAACCAACATAAATAATAATCAATAATAATGAGTCAAATGAAATTTACTTACCCCCCTACATTGATAACACGTTAATTCCGAATTAAATAATAATCATACGCATCAAGCAGACGAGGAAAGTATAAAATATGAACCCAATTATTGAAATTTAGGATCTAAATCTATTTTTATATCTTAACTCTCCTTGAATCTAACATATCAAATTAGATTCACGGTAAATTGCTTTAAAATATCATTTAGCACATCGTCATTATTAATTCTCTCCCCCTTTGGCATTAGCAAAAAGAGCGGGAGGAGATCAACGACAACAACAATGACTAAAATAAAAGCACGGGAGTCGAAGAATACGACCACAATCCAAATGACACCAAAGTAAAATCACGAAGAAAATCAAAGCATGCCAACGAGACCATAGTCGAAAATCGAAAAATGAAATCATCAAAACTCAAATCAATTTCACATATTGAGTTATGGAACATACTCTCCAATATCAACATTCTTAGTGAATTTAGTGCATGGAAAACAATTCTATGTTTTCATAGAAAGAATTCTATTTAATAAATATAATCGTCGAGCGACGAAATCAACATCAGAGACATAAAAAATATAAAGTGCACACTGAAGTAAATGGCAACACGATGTGTGTGTGTGTGTGTGTATAACATGGTACATCAAAAGGTATACATCCGCCAACACTAATATAAACGATCATCAGATTGGTGCACAACTTACAATACATGTCTTAACAGACATCAAAACGAACATACATCAAAATGTATCATCAAAACATCCAAAAATACATCATAAATACATAACCACCCAACTATCCTACCCCACTCTCTCACAACAAATATATCATCCAAGTGCACATGGGAGAGTCCTCCAACGTAAGCTCAGGAGGCGAAGGGAGGATCAGCAGCAGCATCAGGCTGTGCAGAAGAGGTGGTGGTCTCTGGGTCGACTGGAGTGTCCACCGAAGGGATGGTGGCAGCAGGAGTGCTCTCGGGAGCACGGGCAGAAGAAGTGCCAACTAAAGTACCCTCGGGGGCACGAGCTGGAGAAGCATCTCGCTCCTCATCCTCATCAACTTCCATGACTTCCTCATCAGAAAGCGTAGGAGGAACATCAATATCCAGATAGTCGCAGATGCGAGCAAGCATCTCCTCACAACGAGAAATACGAGCCTCCTGACGGCTCAAAGAAGCAGAAAATTCATAGAGTGAAGGAGGAGGAGGAGCTGGAGCAGCTGAAGGGGTAGTCCTCTAAACGTGACGCAAGGCCGCAAGAGACTTCTTGACGGCAGTCGTGTTCAGGGGAGGACCCAAAGGACGCTGATCATCCGGAGGGAGAGGGACGCCAAAGTGACGAAAAACAAGAGTCAATAGGAAAGGATAAGGAATATGGGCAGACTTGGTGGACTTCCTTATGCACTCAAAGGAATCCATCTTGTCAAGGATAATGTGTGCCCAATTTATCTCGCTCCCCATAAAAAGAGCGTATATAAGCTTGAGAAACTACTGAGAGGGCAAGCTAGAAGAGCCGTACTTCGGTAGAAGACACGACTTCAGAATGAGATTAATGACCCAAGCATTAGGCTTAAAGGATTTCGAGGGAACGCCAATCATGGCGGGAGGGATGACATGGAACATCTCAGCAAGCATCGACTGGTCAAGATCGTGGTTATTATCCACGGAGATATCAGAAGGGAGCAGGCCAGAGGATGAGACACCAATCAACTGCCCTAAAATCTCTACCGTGAGGACAATAGGTGTCCCCAAGACAGTGGTCTCAATGCAGTGAGTGTCATCATACTCACCCCGTACTCGATTGGCATAGAACAATTTGACGAGTCTGGGGTACGGATAAGGATTCTCCTTGGGATCATGGCGAAGATAGTTTAGAAGGCCGCTATAGGAGAGGAGATCTACAAGCTGAGAAAAGTCAGAAAACTGGACGAAGTGCTCCAGAATCAACGGACAGTGCTCAATACGATTGTATGCCACAAGACACATCAGGTCATCGTGACACAACGAGATATCGACCCCACCCGAAGGCATGGGGGCCTTCCCCTTAGACGGACGAGAGCTAGTCGAGGAGGAGGAGTAGGAGCCTTCTCGAAAGGCCCAGTCTCCAGGATATACTCATCATCAGAGTCAGGTGGTGAGGGAGCATGGAAGGGTCCATGAGACACAATCTTCTTCCTAGGCATGGGCTTGGGTTGAGATGTTGCTCTAGGCTTGGAAACAGCAGTCCTCTTCTTCTTGAGGGGAGGAGAGGAAGAGGAGGGAGAGGTAGGCGTACGAGTGGTTTTGGCACGACGTTTGGGTTGAGGAGGGTCGGTAGGAGGAGACTCGACGGTCATGGGAGACGAAGTGGAGGGACGGATAGGGATGCGAGTTCTCACCATGATATCGAGACAATAAACCGAAACGAGATCGAAACAAAATCGAACGAAGAAAAACTAGTTTGAAACCCTAATACGAACGAAATCGAAAAACGAGTGTGATCGAGCCCTAAAAACTGAGAGGGAGATAGAGCATATACCCTAGGATAGAGGAGAGGGGCTCGGGAGGACCGGTGGCGGCTGACGGCAGCCGGAGACGGCGACACACGGTGGAGGAAGAAGAACAGACGAGGGGTTTAGGGTTTTGGAAGAGATCGCGCACCGATTAGAATGAATTCTAATCGGTGCAAAGGAGAGTATAAATCGACTTACTGAGTCAAAGAAGCAAATGCCCCTACATAATTAGTCGGTCTAAATTCAAGTGCTGACCGACTAGAATGCAATCTAGTCGGTTGGCCGATGAGCTTGGACCGACTAACTGTAAACATCAAGTGAAGTCAAAAATAGGGCAAGAATTAGTCGGTCTGAGTTCATTCACTGATCGACTAGAACTGAAACTAGTCGGTTGGCTAATGAACTGGGACCGACTAAAAGAGTCCAAAAATTTGAGAATTTGAAATTTTGAGTTCTCTCCTAAGAACACTTGGACGAAACATCTAAATACTCTCAAACATCATTATTCTACCCCATAAAACATAGAAAATCTTAAATACGATGTGCATGAACATATCTAGCATAAATTCCGACAATCCAATCATAAATCCAGAAAATCCCAACAAATTTAGCATGCGCATATAGAAAAATTATTATCATGCAGGATTATTGAAAAATATGAATCCTAAATCTCGGATTCACCCATAATCCCCAATTATCGACTTAACCGCACAAAGGAGTCTTCCTTGAGTGGTTTCGTGAAAATATCGGTGATTTGCTTCTGGGTTTCAACGTACACTAAAATGATGTCCTTTTTAGCAATATGATCATCTAGGAAATGGTGACAGACATCTATGTGTTTAGAACGGGAATGGTGTATCGGATTCTTAGAGAGACATATTACACTTTGGTTATCCACCATGATATGGCAAGTATCACAGTTTATACCGAAGTCTTTAAGAGTGTGTCTCATCCAAAGAACCTGAGCACACGCAGCACCGGCGGCAATATATTCCGCCTCGGTGGTTGAAAGTGATACTGAATTCTGCTTCTTGGAAAACCAAGAGACAAGAGAATTTTCTATAAAATGGCGAGTGCCACTAGTACTTTTCCTGTCGGATTTGCATCCAGCATAATCTGCGTCACTATATGAGATTAACTCATATGTGCTAGATTTTGGATAATATAATCCGTAGTTGAGGGTGTAACTTAAATAACGGAAAATACGTTTTACCGCTACTAAGTGTGAATCCTTAGGTTGTGATTGATAATGAGCACAAACACATACATCAAACATAATATCAGGCCGACTGACAGTAAGGTATAATAAACTACCTATCATACCTCGATATAGACGAATGTCTACATCTTTGCCGCCCGTATCTTTATCAAGATGTGTAGTAGTGCTCATTGGAGTCTTCTTGCCAGAAGCATTCTCTATTCCAAATCGCTTTAGCAACTCCACCGTGTACTTTGTTTGGTGGATGAAGATTTCATCGTGCATTTGGCGAATTTGGAGACCTAGGAAATATTTGAGCTCACCCATGTGGCTCATCTCAAATTGGTCCTTCATGACATTAGAAAACTCTTCGCACAGAGTGAAGTTAGTAGCACCGAAAATGATATCATCAACATAAATTTGAACTAAAATAATATCATGACTGGCATACTTAACAAATAGTGTAGAATCAACTTCACCCATTTTAAAACCCAAATCCAAAAGAAAGTTCTTTAGGCGGTCATACCAAGCTCTAGGAGCTTGTCTCAAATCATAAAGTGCTTTCTTAAGTTTGAAAACGTGATTTGGAAATTTTTCATTTATAAAACCCGGAGGTTGAGAAACATAGACTTCCTAACGACATCTCCGTTTAAAAACGCACTTTTTACATCCATTTGAAAGAGTTTAAAATCTTTATGGCATGCAAAAGATAACAACAACCTAATAGATTCTAATCTAGCTACATGAGCAAAGGATTCTTCGAAGTCTATACCTTCCTTTTGCCTGTAGCCTTGAGCTACTAACCGAGCTTTGTTCCGGACGACGTTTTGGTTCTCGTCGGTCTTATTCTTGAAGATCCACTTCGTTCCTATAACGGTGTGGTTCTTCGAAGGTAATGGAACTAGTTCCCAAACCTCATTCCTCTCGAACTGAATGAGTTCCTCCTCCATGGCTAGGATCCAAGCACTGTCTTCGCAGGCTTCGTTAATATTCTTTGGCTCTACCGAAGAGGCAAAGGCACAATGAGCGAAGTAGTTGACTTGAGATCTCGTCTTGACACTATCAAGTATGTTACCAATGACTTGCTCATGGGGATGATCACGAACTATATGAAGCCGTTTGGGAACTCCCTGATCACTAGGAACATTCTCAAAAGAATCATCAGTAGGGTTAGTATCAATAGAATCAATAGAATTAGAATTACTAATAGAATCACATAAAACTTCCATGGAGTCATCATCATTGATAATTCTAGACGGGACAAAATTTTCATTGAATGAAACATGAAGTGATTCCTCGATCGTTGAGGTTCTTTTGTTGTATACCCGGTAGGCTTTGCTATGTGAGGAATATCCAACAAATATCCCCTCATCGGATCTTGGATCAAATTTGTCCAAACTACCATACGTGTTTTTAATAAAACATTTTGCACCAAAAACTCGAAAATGTTTAACTTGAGGCAATCTACCAAACAACAATTCATAACAAGTTTGTTTGGTGCCGGGCCTCAAAAGTATTCTATTAAACACGTAGCAAGCGGTATGTACCGCTTCCGCCCAAAATTGACGGCCAAGTTGGCTATCATCAAGCATTGTGCGAGCACATTCCACTAGCATCCTATTCTTTCTCTCAACAACACCATTTTGATGGGGTGCGTGAGGGAAAGAAAAGGTGTGAGTAATACCAACTTCATCACAAAAATTTGAGAAAGACTCATTCTCAAATTCTCCCTCCATGATCACTACGAATAGTGACAATGGTGGTTCCAATGAGATTTTGTACTTTCTTCACAAATATGGTGAAGTTTTCAAAAGCATCATTTTTATTACTTAAAGAAAATACCCAAGTAAATCTAGAAAAGTCATCAATGATGACAAGTCCATATCGAGCATTCCCTAATGAAGCAACTCTAGTTGGCCCAAAAGATCTAGATGTAAAAGCTCTAGAGGCCGTTTAGATGAAATGCTTTTCTTAGGTTTGAATGACGATTTTGGAAGTTTGCCTCGTTGACACGAGTCACAAAAGCTTTTCTTTTGGAAAGTAAGCTTAGGAAATCCTTTAATAGAATTTAACTTGGATAGCTTAAAAAGTGTTCCAAAGTTCACATGACCAAAACGTCGATGCCATACGTGTTGTTCACTTGTGTTGGCAATGAGACATTGTTCATGTGACTTGGGGATATCAAGGATATATATATCCTTATGGCGTGTGCCAGAAAATAACAAATTATTATTATCTTTACTAAAAATATGACACATTCCTTTCGCAAAGCTAACTTTGTAACCCTTGTCACAAAGTTGGCTTATTGAAATAAGATTGTGATTTAATCCTTTAAGGTAAACATCACTTATTAGTGGTTTAGATGGGTTACCAACTTTACCAACACCAATGATGGTTCCGCTCTCGTTGGCTCCAAAGACTACTCGGTTCCCATTTGCAATGGGCACCACTCCGGAGAGCAATTGAGCTTCACCCGTCATGTGTTTTGAACACCCGCTATCGAATATCCACCCATCCTTGGAGCTAAATTTGGATTTGTTGCTCCGTTTCTTTTTCTTGAGTACCTAAAGATAAAAATATCATTCCATGGTACCCAAGGTCATTGGGTCCTAAAAGATTAGACCTTTGGAAGCCAAGTCCAATTGGACTTAGACTTCCCAATGTAATCATCATTATGCACTGCATTCATGAAATAAGAATTTATGTAAGCTTATTTTTCATGAATGCTAGTTTCCTTCGGGCCCCAAATAGTGAATGTCTTGGGAGCCCCCTTCCTATTGGGAGCATGCATACGTTGTTGATGTCTACGTGATGCATGTGGCCTACGAGGAGGTGGCCTAGGAAATGCATGTCGTGGATAAGCATATGACACATGATGAAATGGTGGTGGCGACGTATGATATGGTGCATGATGGTAATTGTTCATATGATAGTGATGTGGATGAACATATGCATGTGGAGAAACACGTGTGTGAGTGTGTCTCACATGGTTTGCACGTGCTCGTGGATGTGGAGCATAGAAATCATCATACGTGTGAACATGTGGAGTAGGATGTGTGTTCCTACATGGCATAGTATTGGTGTACATAAATGCATGACCCTTCTTTGGAGGTCCACCCAAAGTGGGTTTCTTTCCAAGAGGGGGTGTGTACCTAGTGGAAGCACCATTGGGAGAAGAACTACCCATGGAGTGTTTACTCCCACTAGTTGAGGCATCAGAAGTTGGCCTTACAAATGTGGTGAAAGATTTGGATGAATTTCCCATTTTATACCCCAAGCCAATGTGATGATTGGCTGGAAGTAAGTCATTTAGGATATTATCCAAATGGTCCTTACCTTTATTGAATTTATTAATTCGGCCTAATGTGGACTCATACTTCTCGGTGAGAGAAAGTATAGAAGCATCCAAAGTGGACACTTGAGTAGTGAGTACACAAACACGAGATTTGAGATTCTCATTCTCAATACTCAAAGTTGAGTTTTGAGAAGTCAAATCCGCTATCTCGCGTTCATCCGAATTCTCAATATGAACATGCTCAAGTTGAGATTTGAGATTTACAATCTCATTTCTCAAGCCTTCAACAATGGTGTCGTTGATGATGATGATAGGCTTAGGTGAGGTTTGGAGACTAGTTAGCTCATCTTTAGTCTTAGTATATCTATTTACTAGTTTAAAATACTTAGACCAAATTTGCTCGTTAGCTAATCTAAGGTCATCCATTGTTACCTCATCGCCTTCATCCTCGCTTTCATCGGAGGAGGACTCTTGATCATGTTCCTCTCTAGCCATGAAGCATATGTGTGCTTGCTCCACTTGTTCATCATCCGACTCTCCACTTGAGGAGTCATCGTCGGAGTCGGTGAATGTGCCGACAAGCCCTTTCTTGTACTTTCATGACTTGTCGAACTTTGGCGCCTTCCATTTCTCCTTTTGTTTGTTTTGAGGACAATCCACTTTGATGTGTCCTAGCTTGTTGCATTTAAAACACAAAGGAGTGGAGGCGTTAGTAGAACTAAATTTAGATTTGTTCTTGAAGTTACCTTTCCGGAAGAATCGGTTGAACTTTTTTGCCATGAGGGCAATGGATTCTAAGTCCAACTCGTCTTTCGATTCTTCTTCATCGGTAGATGTAGATGGAGCGGCCTTGAACGCAATCGCCTTTTTCTTCGGCTCGCTTCAAGTATGACTTCATCTTGTCCTGCATCTTTAGTTTACTGTCCTTGCGTACCTCAAAGGACATCAAGATACCCATTAGTTGTACGACAGTATACTTATTCATATCGTTACCTTCCTCAATGACGAAGGTATGCTTTTCCCAACAAGAAGGAAGTCCGTCAATAATCTTTGAGACTTTCTCCTTTCAGGTGTAGGTCTTTCCAAGAGCCTCCAACTCATTGGTAATATCAACGAAGCGAGCATAGTACGCCTTCATCTTCTCACCCTGTTGCATATGAAATAATTCAAATTCTTTATTCACAACAGTGAGTTTGGAGTCTCTTACCCTACTCGTTCCTTCATGCAAGATGAGGAGTGAGTTCCAGATTTGATATGCACTCTTACATGTGCATATCTTGTTGAAGTCTTGGGCTCCAACGCACATTGCAAGGCATTCATTGCCTTGGCATTGTTTACCTCCGCGGCGACCTCCGCGGTAGTCCACTTAGCGAAGTCTTGTTCGGCGGGCTTGACATACTCCGTCAACGTAGCTCTCCATAGTGAAGTGCTCTGGAGGAACGTTTCCATCCGACATTTCCAGTACCTATAATTGGCACCGTTGAAGTAAGGAGGCCTAGTTGAGAAGTGTCCTTCCATCACCGAAGAAGCTCCTTCACGGTTCTTGAAAGTGCTGTAGTCGTGAGGTGGACGAACGTTCTTGTTGTTGTTGGTATACATAGCTATGAACTTGGCTCTGATACCAAATGTAATGCCCTGATAGCTACTGCACAAGTACTAGAGGGGTGGTGAATAGTACTTTAAAATAGTCAAGAGTATAATTCCTAATTATTGTGCAAACTCAATCAACAATGCGGAAATGAAAATGTGACAACAATAAAAGACAAGCACAAACAAATGATGTAACGGGTTCGGATCCACCCAAGTCTCACCGACTTGTTCCCGGTGATCCTACATCCCAAACACCCGGATCCCCTCTGGCTACTCGAGTTAGAATCCTCTAACTCAAATTTGCACTATGAAATTCTTGTAGAAAACCTCTACAAGATCAAATCATACACAAAAGAAAACGTGACTCCCACAAACCGGGATCACACACTTCTCTCACAACCGAGAGATAAACTGAAATATCAATGTAAATTAAACAATGAAATACTTACCAACAAAATCCTATGCCTTGAGTAAACTTACTGATTTTAGGGCAAGGAGGATTTTGAAGGAGAGATTGTTACCAAACACTAGCTCCACCAAGATGAACAGCGATCGAAGGCTAGGATGGAGTTGGTGACTTTGAATCAAGCTCTTGGCTTGAGTGGCTCACAATTAAGAGAATCTCTCTTGAGAAAATAATGGCTCGAGGAGTTTGGAGAGATTCTTGTGAGAAGAGGAAGCTTGGAAATGAGAATTAAATGCTTTCTCTTTAATTCTCTAAAACTCAATAATGGCAGCCTTGAATGCTAGGTTAGAATCCCTTCAAGTATATATAGGATAGAGAGAAGAGAGAAGCAAAAAACGTTGCATTAAATGCCCAACGGATCTATTTCTGAAGCAGTCTAATCGGTCTAAGAAGGATCACTGACTGATTAGTTTTGCAACTAGTCGGTCGGTGATTCTTCTTGGACCGACTAAAAGGTTGACAGCCAAGAAAGATAGTTCAGGAGATATAGAACTAGTCGGTCTAAGAAGACTTGCCAATCGACTAGTTTGACAACTAGTCGGTCGGTGAGTGTTCTTTAACCGACTAAGTAGTTGAAAATCAATAGGCTGAACACAGGAGAACTAGTCGGTCTAAGAACAAATTCCAACCGACTAGTTTCACAACTAGTCGGTCGATGATTGTTCTTGGACCAACTAACGAGTCAACAATAGCTAGGCTGAAAGAATGAAGGTATAACTAGTCGGTCTAAGAAGGATTCCAAACCGACTAGTTTGACAACTAGTCGGTCGGTGAACCTTCTTGGAAGGACTAATTGGTCAACAGTGAAGATGCTGAATTTAGCAAGGAGATCTAGTCGGTTCAAGAAGGATTCTTAACCGACTAGATGACAATCTAGTCGGTTGGTCCTTCTTCTTGAACCAACTAAGGTGCACTAGAAGCCGCGAAATGAAGCGTGAAGCTTCGGGAAAGTTTCTATGGGCTTCTAAGATAATCCTAGTTCTAAGATATGAGCGTTATGAAGATTATAATGTAAGACCTACTCAAGGCTTAACATTCTACGAAAAGAAGCTAGAAGACTATAAAATAAACTAGACGAACCGTCTTCAAAGCTTCAATCCGAATCTCTTGACTTCAATAATGCTCCTAGAGCTTCAACGAAGCTTCAGGCACACGATCACGTGCTTTGAGAAGTCTTGAGACGTCGCTTTTGATGTACGTAGAATTTTGACGACGATCTCCATAACTGCGCTCACAAAGAGTTAGTTCACGATATTTATGTTTGTTCATCATCAAAACCAAATCCGGAGAATCAATACTCAACAACTCCGTTTGCACGCTTCCAACTATACCTAGTGAGTACCTACATATCAGGTGTAATACTGATGTTCGGTAAAAGCCTAAGTATAGCCTTCCATGTGCAAGGTCCTTTAGTACATTTTAGGTCATAAGGATTATACAATACCGATGGTCACCTGAGAGCTTTCTGTTGATAGTTAGGGTACGAATACCATATAGAAGCATCTCAATGAGTCGTTCATGTGAACTTGTCTTACAAGCAAATGGCATTATCTCACGATGTCTACTCATTGAGCGGCTATGAGGCTAGCCACTATCATCCAGTGGTTGAGCCCAACGCATAATTGTCTATCTGGAATATTGATATCTATTTCTCGATATTCCAACGACCATGAACATTTTAGGAGATACCATTGGTCCTCATATCATGATCTCATCATAATCTTAATGTACATCACACACATCTTCAAGGACTTTATCCATGTAATCATATTGTAACCAATAGATACACGCTTAAATGCATAAGGATTACATAAATAAAGAGGACTAAATGGCTTACTATCATTCTGAACGAGATGTGTCAATTTCACTAATTGACATAAGGGCATATATTTCCTGACACAAGCAATATGATACCAAGTGTTATATAGGTATTCTTAGGATTTATTTTCAATGAATTCTAACTTTGAAGGAATATGATACACATTATACTATGTTTCAAAACCACTTGTGAATAATGTTGAATTTAAAGAACTATACTTCCTTTTCATGACACATGAATAATTTTTATAACCCTTTTTGATAATGTCATATGTGGAGAACTGATCAGTCTGAAATGTAACTCTATATCGACCTAGTAATGGTGCAAATTACACGGAGTTAAATCCCCGGCAACAGCGCCATAAACTTGATCGAGCCGGAATCAACTCCGAAACGATGTCGTTTACCGCAAGCGCACAGTATAGTGGCAAGCGGGTATCGAACATGGAAAGCGGTGCTATACTACCTATCTACTCCTAGGTTGAGTTAGAATTGCGGGGTTATTGGTGGATGTGGAGTATGGAGGGTCGTAATGGTGATGGATGTGAAAGTTGTGTCACTCAACGTCGCAAACAAGAGATTCCACACAAAGAAAGAAAGAAATAAAATACAAAAGATTAGGGCTTTAAGACTCGTCGCTAGGACCATCGGATGTCGACATTAGGCTAGGACTCCTACGTTGCATTGGTTTTATCGGGGGATTGTAGCATCTAGAAAGTGAATTTATGCGTCTGGGCATCATGAATCTAACATATCGCCTAAACCCCGCTCTCGCGACAGGTGCATACGGTACGTGCATTAAGGATCTACAAAGTTCTCACCACTCTCATGGTTTGAACGCTCTCAACTCGTACCACTCTCATGGGTTAGAGCGTCGAGGTATTTTGGTGGCTCTTATTGACGCAATGGCGGTAGCCGTCAATTAGTTATATAGTTCATCGGTGGATCCCCTCAAGGCACGAGCTGGACATGGGCACGTACTTTGGTTGAATCCACTAACTCCCTAATAAAATCCTAGGATACTCCTTAAGCTAATCGATTCCACCGACCATGGGCACGATCTCAGTACGAGTTCTCTTAAGGATCTTACTAGATCAACCAAAATACAACCCCATTTATATCCAACGCACCATAAAAATCCCAACTTTACGTTTAAATCCTAAGTTCCATGGGCTAATCCCTTAGCCCTAGAAAAGACTACTCAAGCATAGCAATAGCAATAGATAATAGAACGCACAAAGATTTCATTGCATGCATCAAAAAGGGATAAACAATAAGAAATCACAAAGAAATAATAATAGAATTAGAAAGGGCAAAAGTACTTATCTTGATACAAAGGAGGGGCCTTGGGCATAGCCTAACTCCCTAAAAGATCGTCTCCAAAAAAGCCTTAAAAAGATCTAAAAAACTCCTCTCTAAAAAGTATATAAAAAGTCTCTCTAAAAGTCTCTCTCGAACTCTTCCAAAATCTCCCCTTGGAGGCTGCCCCCAAAATCCCCATAAAAACCCTCGCAAAACAACCCTCTAAAAAATCACGATCTGCGCCCAGGCCCACGGCGGTTCGGTCCGAGCAAAAAACTGCTCGGTCGAGTCTGTCAGTAGGTTGGGGCGCTCCCCCAAAATCACGCTCTGCCTGCGCAGACCGAGTAGGTTCCGTTCGGTCCGAGTAGGTAGCTGCTAGGTCGAGTAAAAGGCTACTCGGTCGAGTCTGTCAGTAGATTACAGCTCTTTCCAAAATCACGCTTTGTCTGCACGGACCGAGTACGTAGCTGCTCGGTCGAGTATGAAGCTGCTCGATCGAGCAACCTGATGTTCAGCCAAATAGGGCGTCAAAAAACACATTTCAGCACCCTGCTCAGTCGAGCAGTCAACTGCTCACTGAGCAGTGAACTGATCAGCCATATAGGAGGTAAAAAGCACGTTTCAGCAGATTTTGCACACTACTCGGTCGAGTAGTGCACTGCTCGGTCGAGTAGGCTGCTGAGAACAGTTTCAGCACTGCAGCATCAGCTTACAGAAATTCCCCTGGGCGCATCTGTCATGGCCAGTATTTCATAATACGTATTTTGAAATATTTTACTCTTGTCTGTTTTTTTCGTATTCGTACTACTATTCGTACTCATGTTGCGAACGTATTTTATTATGTATTTCCAATAGCAATGATTATTATATGAATTAATATGTGTAAATATTTTTAATGTTCAAATTCCTTTCCATATTTGTTGGGAGACTCTTACCCTATGTCACGACCCGCTTCCCTAAAATGGAGGCGAGACGTGAAAAGGTCCGCACGGGAGTGGAGCGGTGAAGCCCCAAACCCGATAAGCGTCAATTTAGTATAAGCAGGTCCCTGTAATTGCAAACGAGACAACAACAATAATAATAATATGAGACAGATATAAAATACCAATCCCACAATTGTCCACAAAGTATTCAATATCACAGAAAAGCCACCAGGCTAAAAGAAAGAGTCTAAGGGCCCAGAACAAGGCCAAACAAAAGCAACAACATCACAAGGTAAAGGTGCTACGCACCGACAACAAAACAACTGTCTAACAAAAGTAAACACAACGAAGACACTAGGACTGGTCCCCAGTGTCCGCGTACTCCCCGTCCAACACGGGCTCAAGCTCGGCGTCCGCAAACACCTCACCCTTAGCGAGCAACTCAGGCTCAAGGTCTAACATGCGTCACCCAAAAGAGAAAATGGGCACATGTCAGCAAGTCGAAAGACTTGGGCAAGGAAACTGAAGGTAAGGCAACTAGCAACCTAGCAGTTTAGTATGCATGACATGGCAGTTATAACATGAGTGCACAATTAAAACATGGCAAGACAATTTGTACAAGGGAACAATTTATCGGGACAAGACAAGAGTAGCCAAGCTACTATCAATTCAATCAATTCACATTTTGTAGGTGTTTAAGCCCTTCGCTGAATGGCATAGCATTTCAGACCGATCGGCACTAAACACTACCCAATACCCACAAGATATGGAGCCTGGGGTCCCCGCACATTGAGCTCAGCTAGTGAGCCTGAGGTTGCCCCACACATTGAGCTCGCATTCTTAGTTCACAATTTAATATATATCGAGCGTTGGGGTTTCCAACTCATTATGCTCGCTTCTGGTCACGAGCCAGGAACACAAGTATGGCATAGGGAACACCTAGCCGGAACACGCAATTCGGGCATTGGTTATCAACCAACACATGGCCCGCTTCTGGAACACGAGCCAGGAACACAACATTGTAGCGAAGCTACGCAATCACAGCAATACCTAAAGAATGCGAGGTCATGACAATTTATTTGCGTACAGTTAATTAAATTAAACGTGACAGGCGAAATGCAATGACATGAACATATTCGCGTACCGTTAATTGAAAGTAAACATGACATGGTAATTGTGCAACATGCTAAATGTTGGAACTAGCTTCGTTGTCAAGCTAGTTCCCCAATTTGCGCCTAGGCGAGTATCATTTCGTCGCCTAGCCCCTTTTACGCCTACAACATGCAAATGGCCTAAAACATGGCCTAAACCCTAAGTGGCAAGTTTCACTTGCCTAGCACCGGGGATTGACGATCACTTCGTCACACGGATGCTATCTACGGGGGAAATCGCTGTTTTGGGGGACCAATCATCAAACAACATGAAATATTATTAGGGTTTCATAAAATTATAAATAAGTTATAAAAACAACGGTAGATCGATTTCTTACCGAGAGAAGGCGGAAGAAACACTCCGGGGAACCCTAGGATCAGATCTGGAGAAGATTGGAGAAGTTTGGGGGAAACTAGGGTTTTGGGTGATTTTGGGGATTTGATGGATTTCGATGGAGATTTGGGGAAGATGAAAGGTGGAATGAGTGAACGGATGGATTGGATGATGGATTTAGGGCTTGGAATGAGGGATTGAAGCTTGGAGGAAGATGGGGGCTTAGAGGGGAAGAAACTAGGGCTTAGGGTCGTGTTGGAGAAGAAGAAAACGATTGGGTTGGGTATTTATAGGTTGAGCTGGCGGCTGCCCAGAAATTAGGGTTTCAACACAGACTAGTCGGTCAAAGAACAACCACTGACCGACTAGTTTGGCAACTAGTCGGTCGGTCGACCAACGCAGACCGACTAAGTGTAAACAGTAACTCCTGAACGAAAATAGGATTTAGAGTTAGTCGGTCCATGAACAAGTACTGACCGACTAGTTTAGCAACTAGTCGGTCGATGAACGTTCTTAGACCGACTAAGAGTAAACAGTAACTCAACTAAAATTAAGATGATGTGTTAGTCGGTTCAAGAAGCATCGCCGACCGACTAGTTTGCAACCTAGTCAGTCAACAACTCTTCTTAGACCGACTAACGATAAACAGTAACTCCTGAGAAAATTTAGAAAGCTCACTAGTCGGTCCAAGAAGGATTGCCGACCGACTGGATCGTCATCTAGTCGGTCGGTGGCCCTTCTTACACCGGCTAATGAGCACCAAAAGTTCCGATACGGAGCGCGAGGCCCCGTGATCGAATCCTAAGACTCCTAGGCTTGATCTA
The DNA here is from genome assembly GCA_030789695.1 of Scilla litardierei. Lineage (NCBI taxonomy): Eukaryota > Viridiplantae > Streptophyta > Magnoliopsida > Asparagales > Asparagaceae > Scilla > Scilla litardierei. The sequence goes on from CM061133.1 coordinate 203,813,834, forward strand.
ATAATAAGATACGACCGTTATGAAGCCCGTCACAAACGACGTACTTCGAAATCGACAATCCTAAGGAAGAAACGAGAAAATACGACGTTTCGATCGAAAATGAAAGCTACGGAGACGAAAACCACACACGAGGAGAAAATCCATCAAAACACATATTATATTATAATAAATTCAGATACATGAAAAGCAGTCGTTACATCCTCCCCAACTTAAGAAAAATTCCGTCCTCGGAATTCCCAAATACTCACGAGTCCGGAAACAAAAGTGGGTAGCGCTCTCGCATCTCATCTTCTCTCTCCCAAGTAGACTCTCCCGGCGAACCGTGCCGCCAAATCACTCTAACAAGATCGACGACCTTGTTTCGAAGTGACTTCTGACGCCTGTCCAGAATCTGCACTGGATGCTGGTCATACGTCAAATCTGAGCGAACGGTGATCTCCGAGAAATCCACGGCATGAGATGGGTCGCTAATGTATCGACGAAGCTGTGACACATGGAAAACATTGTGAACTCCTTCCAAAGATGGCGGCAAGGCCAAGCGATAAGCTACCTCGCCAACCCTCTCCAAAACATCAAATGGTCCAATGTATCACGGGCTCAACTTCCCACGCTTCCCGAAACGAATCACACCACGATTCGGGGAAATCTTCAAGAACACATGGTCGCCCGGCTGAAACTCCAAAGGACGACGTTTAGCATCCGCCCAATGCTTAAAACGGTCCTGAGCAATCCTCAACCTCTCCCGAATATTCCTGACAATATCCACGGCCTCCACGATCATCTCAGGCCCCAACAACTCCCGATCACCAACGTCATCCCAACTCAATGGCGATCGACATTTCCTCCCATAAAGTGCGGCGAAAGGCGCCATGCCGATACTCGCCTGGAAGCTGTTGTTGTAGGAAAACTCTACCAGATGTAGATGGTCCTCCCACGAACCCTTGAAATCCAACATGCACGCCCTTAGCATGTCTTCCAAAATCTGAATCGTCCTCTCGGACTGGCCATCCGTCTGCGGATGGTACGCCGTGCTGAAACTCAGACGCGTACCCAAACTCTTCTGCAAACTCTGCCAAAACTGAGATGTGAACCTCGTGTCTCTGTCTGACACGATACTCACGGGGACTCCATGAAGTCGCACGACTTCCTCCATATATCTCCTCACTAGCACCTCCGTGGACTGTCCCACTCGAAATGGAATAAAGTGCGCAGATTTGGTCAATCGATCTACGATCACCCAAATCGCGTCATTCTGCTTCAGACTCCGAGGTAGTCCAGTCACGAAATCCATAGTGATGTGCTGCCACTTCCACTCCGGAATCGGAAGCGGTTGTAGCAACCCGGCCGAACGCTGATGCTCCGCCTTCACTTGCTGGCAAACCAAGCACTTGGCTACACTCCGAGGCACGCTCCGCTTCATACCATGCCACCAATAATTCAGACGAAGATCCTGGTACATCTTGGTGCCACCAGGATGCACAGAATACGGCGAACTGTGTGCCTCCACCATCAGCTCCTCTCTGATATCCCCAGCTGGCACACACAACCTGGCTCCAAACCTCAGCGAGCCATCCTCATGAATCAAAAAGTCAGTCCGCAGACCGGCTTCCACCATCTCCCGAATCCTTACCAACTTTGGATCTTCGGCCTGGCCAGCCTTAATCCGATCCACGATCGTCGACTGTACCTGCATGTACATCAACGAAGAAGCCTCCCCAAGAAGAACAATTTCCACTCCAGACTCGCAAAAATCCTGCTGCAATCTCCTTTGCGAGGTCAAAATCATCACTGCTGGAAGCCTACTCAAAGCATCTGGAACCACATTCACCTTGCCAGGGTGATACTGCAAATCAATCTCATAATCCGCCATAAGCTCCAACCATCGACGCTGTCGCATGTAGAGCTCCTTCTGAGTGAAAATATACTTTAAGCTTTTGTGATCGGTGAAAATCTTCACTTTCTCACTCAGCAAGAAGTGCCTCCAAATCTTAAGAGCAAACACCACGGCAGCCAACTCCAAATCATGCGTCGGATAATTCTTCTCATGAACCTTAAGCTGACGAGACGCATACGCCACAACATGCCCGTGCTGATGCAACACGCAACCAAGACCCTTGCCAGAAGCATCGCAAAAGATCTCAAATCCACCGCTGCGGTCAGGCACGACAAGAATAGGGGCACTCGTCAACCTCTCCTTCAGGATACCAAAAGCACTCTCACAATCACCCGACCAAACATAAGCAACATCCTTCCGCGTCAACATGGTCATCGGCTCAGCAATACGGGAAAAGTCCTTAATGAACCGCCGATAGTAACCAGCAAGTCCAAGGAAACTCCGAATCTCAGACGCAGACGACGGAACAGGCCACTCCCTGATGGCCCTAATCTTCTCGGGATCCACAGAAATTCCATCTCCAGTCACCACATGCCCAAGAAAAGCAACTCGATCCAGCCAAAACTCGCACTTCGAAAACTTAGCATACAAACGATGCTTCCTTAAAATTTCCAACACCGTCCTCAAGTGCGATGCATGCTCTTCCTCCGACTTCGAATAGATCAGAATGTCGTCGATAAAGATAACAACAAACTTATCCAAAAAGTCGTAGAAAATCAGGTTCATCAGATTCATGAAAACTGCGGGCGCGTTAGTTACGCCGAAAGGCATAACCACAAACTCATAGTGTCCATACTTCGTCCTGAACGCTGTCTTCGGAACATCTCCCTTCTTTACCTTCAACTGATGGTAACCACTCCTCAAATCCAACTTAGAAAACACCCTCGAACCTCCAAGCTGATAAAAAATATCATCGATGCGAGGCAACGGGTATTTATTCTTAATGGTTACCGCATTCAACTCCCGATAGTCCACGCACATGCGACGCGAACCATCCTTCTTCTTTACCAACAGCACCGGTGCTCCCCACGGAGACACGCTAAGATTAATATAACCCTTCTGCAACAGCTCATCCAACTGCTTCCGCAACTCTTCCAATTCTGCAGGTGCCATACGATACGGCGCCTTCGAAATCGGCTGTGCACCTGGAACTAGATCAATAGAAAATTCCAAAGCTCGATCAGGTGGCAACCCAGACATCTCCTCGGGGAAGACGTCGCCAAAATCTCGCACCACAGCTGGCCACTCCAGCTCCATCTGCATAGCTACAGCCTCCACCGGCCTGGCCCGAAATCTGACAGGACCAAGCGAACTGCTACCACGACTGAACTCGAATACTGGATGTCCGGGAATCTCGGACACCACCTTCTTCCTCCTGCAGTCGATCGTAGCATAGAAGCTCGCAAGCCAATCCATCCCAAGGACCGCATCGTAGTTGATGATGTCGTGGACAATGAAATCAGCACTAAGCTCACGTCCACAAACCACCAACGGGCAAGAATTGCACCCACGATGCACCGAGATCACACCGTTCCCTGTGACGATATTCCAACTCTTGGAGAGAGAGGACGTCGACAAGGAATGCTTCTCCACGAAGCTCCGGGCCAAAATGCACATCGACGCACCAGAGTCAAAGAGGACTCGTGCAGGGAATGTGCAAACCAAAACCACTCCTAACAAGCAATTAACAATCAAATCCTAGTCTAGCAGTAAACATGAGCAAGCAACCAACATAATCAAAGATCAAACTAACTAAGGAAGATAAATAGCTAGAATGAGTGTTACCTGTAATAACCTCATCCACGGCCATGCTTTCCTCCTCAGTCATCAGAAAAGCCTGCCTCCTCGGCGGAACAGCCTGCTGAAAAGCCTGCCTCTGCGGAACAAGAGCTGCTCCACGTCCAGCAGGAACATGCGCTCGCTGCTGCAACGGCTGAGCTGCAACAGGAGCCCTCCGCAGCGGATCCGTATGCTGACAATCCTTCGCGACATGAGAAGCATCACCGCAAACCAGACACTGGCCCAGAAACTTCCGACACTGATCCTTGACGTGGCCAGGCTTGCCGCAGAAATGGCAAAACTTCGGAATAGACCCTCCTGGCCTCTTAAACTGAGCGGACTGATTAGGCCTGAATCCAGGTCTAACCACGGCTCTCGCCTGTTCCACAGGCCTCCTCACAGCACCAACAACAGACCCCTTCCTTTGGTTCACAAGCAGCTCCTGCCTCTTGGCTGCTACTAGAACCTTCTGATAAGATTCCCGATCAGAGGAGGTCACAAAACTCTGGAGCTCTGAAGCAAGCCCCTGCAGAAACCTCTGAGCTCTCTCCTCAGCGTCCTGCACCATCTTTGGTGCAAACCGACTTAGCCTCATGAACTCCTGGTGGTACATGTCCACCGATGAGTTCCCATGCTTCAGATCGATAAAACGCTGCAGCATCTCTTCCCTGGCAGCCTTCGGGAAGAACTCACCATCAAATCTGGCCTTGAAGGTAGCCCAGACGATCGGCTCTACCAACATCTTTTCCTCAGCATCCCACCAATTCCTGGCGTTATCCTTCAGCTGGCGCTTCGCCAAGTCAACCCAACTAACTTCGTTGACCTTGGACATCTTCAGGTTGTCCTCAATATTCCTCATCCATTCATCAGCAGCTAGCGGACCTTCGGTTCCATCAAAATACGCAGGACCCAACTCTCTGAACTGCTTCGCCCCGGGCTCAGGGCGAGGGGCTTCCACCACCCGAGCAGCTCGAGTCACCGGAGCATTCTGCACCTGCAGAAGCACACCCTGCTGAACCTGCATCATCTGCAACATCATCCTCATCATCTCCCCATTAGTGGGCTCCCGCTCAGGCTCCTTGTCATGAGGGGGCGCACCACTACCACCACCACGGGTGATCCGCCTTCCTGCCATCTAATGACGCAGAAAACGAAACAATTAGACTCACAGCTTAGGGCTCAGATGTCGAAATTATTTGTTGGACAATCTTGCATTATTATTGTTATCCCGATAATTACAGTTACAGAAGGACCTGCATGGGCCACCACTAAAACCTGTCACGACCCGCTTCCCTAAAATGGAGGCGAGACGTGAAAAGGTCCGCACGGGAGTGGAGCGGTGAAGCCCCAAACCCGATAAGCGTCAATTTAGTATAAGCAGGTCCCTGTAATTGCAAACGAGACAACAACAATAATAATAATATGAGACAGATATAAAATACCAATCCCACAATTGTCCACAAAGTATTCAACATCACAGAAAAGCCACCAGGCTAAAAGAAAGAGTCTAAGGGCCCAGAACAAGGCCAAACAAAAGCAACAACATCACAAGGTAAAGGTGCTACGCACCGACAACAAAACAACTGTCTAACAAAAGTAAACACAACGAAGACACTAGGACTGGTCCCCAGTGTCCGTGTACTCCCCGTCCAACACGGGCTCAAGCTCGGCGTCCGCAAACACCTCACCCTCAGCGAGCAACTCTGGCTCAAGGTCTAACATGCGTCACCCAAAAGAGAAAAGGGGCACATGTCAGCAAGTCGAAAGACTTGGGCAAGGAAACTGAAGGTAAGGCAACTAGCAACCTAGCAGTTTAGTATGCATGACATGACAGTTATAACATGAGTGCACAATTAAAACATGGCAAGACAATTTGTACAAGGGAACAATTTATCGGGACAAGACAAGAGTAGCCAAGCTACTATCAATTCAATCAATTCACATTTTGTAGGTGTTTAAGCCCTTCGCTGAATGGCATAGCATTTCAGACCGATCGGCACTAAACACTACCCAATACCCACAAGATATGGAGCCTGGGGTCCCCGCACATTGAGCTCAGCTAGTGAGCCTGAGGTTGCCCCGCACATTGAGCTCGCATTCTTAGTTCACAATTTAATATATATCGAGCGTTGGGGTTTCCAACTCATTATGCTCGCTTCTGGTCACGAGCCAGGAACACAAGTATGGCATAGGGAACACCTAGCCGGAACACGCAATTCGGGCATTGGTTATCAACCAACACATGGCCCGCTTCTGGAACACGAGCCAGGAACACAACATTGTAGCGAAGCTACGCAATCACAGCAATACCTAAAGAATGCGAGGTCATGAAAATTTATTTGCGTACAGTTAATTAAATTAAACGTGACAGGCGAAATGCAATGACATGAACATATTCGCGTACTGTTAATTGAAAGTAAACATGACATGGTAATTGTGCAACATGCTAAATGTTGGAACTAGCTTCGTTGTCAAGCTAGTTCCCCAATTTGCGCCTAGGCAAGTATCATTTCGTCGCCTAGCCCCTTTTACGCCTACAACATGCAAATGGCCTAAAACATGGCCTAAACCCTAAGTGGCAAGTTTCACTTGCCTAGCACCGGGGATTGACGATCACTTCGTCACACGGATGCTATCTACGGGGGAAATCGCTGTTTTGGGGGACCAATCATCAAACAACATGAAATATTATTAGGGTTTCATAAAATTATAAATAAGTTATAAAAACAACGGTAGATCGATTTCTTACCGAGAGAAGGCGGAAGAAACACTCCGGGGAGCCCTAGGATCAGATCTGGAGAAGATTGGAGAAGTTTGGGGGAAACTAGGGTTTTGGGTGATTTTGGGGATTTGATGGATTTCGATGGAGATTTGGGGAAGATGAAAGGTGGAATGAGTGAACGGATGGATTGGATGATGGATTTAGGGCTTGGAATGAGGGATTGAAGCTTGGAGGAAGATGGGGGCTTAGAGGGGAAGAAACTAGGGCTTAGGGTCGTGTTGGAGAAGAAGAAAACGATTGGGTTGGGTATTTATAGGTTGAGCTGGCGGCTACCCAGAAATTAGGGTTTCAACACAGACTAGTCGGTCAAAGAACAACCACTGACCGACTAGTTTGGCAACTAGTCGGTCGGTCGACCAACGCAGACCGACTAAGTGTAAACAGTAACTCCTGAACGAAAATAGGATTTAGAGTTAGTCGGTCCATGAACAAGTACTGACCGACTAGTTTAGCAACTAGTCGGTCGATGAACGTTCTTAGACCGACTAAGAGTAAACAGTAACTCAACTAAAATTAAGATGATGTGTTAGTCGGTTCAAGAAGCATCGCCGACCGACTAGTTTACAACCTAGTCAGTCAACAACTCTTCTTAGACCGACTAACGATAAACAGTAACTCCTGAGAAAATTTAGAAAGCTCACTAGTCGGTCCAAGAAGGATTGCCGACCGACTGGATCGTCATCTAGTCGGTCGGTGGCCCTTCTTACACCGGCTAATGAGCACCAAAAGTTCCGATACGGAGCGCGAGGCCCCGTGATCGAATCCTAAGACTCCTAGGCTTGATCTAATAATAAGATACGACCGTTATGAAGCCCGTCACAAACGACGTACTTCGAAATCGACAATCCTAAGGAAGAAACGAGAAAATACGACGTTTCGATCGAAAATGAAAGCTACGGAGACGAAAATCACACACGAGGAGAAAATCCATCAAAACACATATTATATTATAATAAATTCAGATACATGAAAAGCAGTCGTTACACCCTATTTTAAATAACAAATAGAACCATATTATGAATTACATTTTTTTTCAAATTCAAATTTCAAAGCTTAAATCTTGAATTCAAATATTTTTAAAACTTTCTAATTTTTAATTCTATTAAAACCTATAATTAATTAGGAAGTTTTCCCCCTTAATCACTCCTTTATTATGGTGATATCAATTCAAAAATCCTTCCTTATATTTCCCTAGTAATTACCACCTATCCAATAAATCAATAAGAATTAAACCCCGGCCTCAATAATATTTTTAAAACCATAGTACACATCAAATAGGGCACGTGCTTCACGAATCACGTGCACCCACCCATTTTTACAATCATTCACGTTATAAAACTAAACCTATAGCCTTAAACCCATGTTCACAAACCCCCTGGGCCGTCACGTGCTGCCTTCCACATACTGGCACTTTTCATTTCAATAGGAAACGTTATAATTATATATATATACCATAAGCCTAGGACTGTGCATGTGCTACCCTTTAGAACCGCACACCTATCTAATATTATAAGAAAACTTTAAAACCTAGGCTAACCTATAACATCATACATCTATTCCTAAGCTAATAAGAAGACTAGGCCTGAAACCCTACTTGTCTGCTATAAAAAAAGATTATAACCCTAGTTTTCTCTAAGCCTAGGATATCAGTCGCCCCCTGCTCTCTTCTTCTCCATGACACACAACCAACCACGGCCCCCTCTTCCTCCATTCACACGGCCACCAGCGCCGCCCAGGAGCTCCTCCTCCTCCACGCTAGGGCAAAGCCCGCAGTCACTCGTTCATACACACGAAGTAGGTGCCGCAAGGCCTCCCCTCTCCCCGAATTCTCCTCCACGTGTGCAGGCCGCAGCACTCTCATCCCGCAGCTTCTTTCTCCGAGATTCCGCTGTGCAACCGCAACGCCACCCAGCCCACAGCCGCGGCCATCACCCAGCGGTGCCCTCTTTCATCCTCCCCCTCAACACCTGCACCTCGTAACTCCCCCAAACGCTACTGAGATCTCCTCATCCTCTTCTCCGGCGGGCTGCAAGCCTCACACTGGCCAGGCTCTTCTCCCAGCCGCATGCGAGCAGCGCCGAGGCACTCGACTGTCGTGACTTTCCCCCTCGACCTCCCCACGTGCAGAACCCATTTTCTTCTCCCTGTAACCCGAGTTCTTCCCTCCCTCTTCGAGCACCAAGGCCACAACAAACACCCTAGGGTTTTTACTTCTCTCCACCCAACATCAACAGCCGCACACCCCCTCTTCTTCCTCCTCTTCACGCCAAACAGCCACGCCCAGGCCCTTGCTCCGTCGCCGCAGCCCCCACACAAACCCGTCGACCTCCAACCTCCCTCCGACCTTCTTCCCATCCCCACACAACCTGCAGATCTGATGTTAGGCCGCGCCTCCACTTTCTCCACGCACGGGAGCCTCCGACAACCTGTGCACTAGTCGCACCATTCAGATCCAACGTCAACAGCCCCCGGAGCTCGCTGACAGCTGTTGTCCGTCGTTTATTCGCTGTCACGATGAGTTCGAACCTTGGACATCGAAGTTTCAGAACCATACGCGTCGTCGTTGTCGTTGTCGTCATCCGATCCCTCGCTGCACTTCAAGTCAGTAGATCTACCCCTAAAAACTCTTAACCCACACCGTAAAGTAGAGAACTTAATAAAAATCGGGTGATTAGACGTCGTAGGAGTTTGTTGTAAATCTGTCCTGATCGAAAAACGTCTATTCTGATTTCATGTTTTGTCAAACCAGTGAACCGTCTCCTCAGTACGTAGTATTCGTCAAGACGTTTCCAACGACATCAAGAACGTCAAAAACAGGCAAGTATACGAATTGATATGATTTTTTGAAGTTTAATGACTATTGTGTCACTTTTGCTTATTGCTGTATAACTCGAAAACCACACGTGAAATGACGCATGAAAACGATGCTATGACATTTTGGACTGAATTTGGGTCACACCGACATATAACTCAATATACTTTAATTTTAAATCAACAGCGAAGAAAATTAGTTTCTGTAGCATGCTCGACAAAATTCATGTTCAAAGTCATTTTTAAAATTGTTAAAAATATTGTTCAACTCACTGTTGCTTAATGAAATGTCGTTATAACAATGTAAGATTGATAACGTTAATCTCCTGCAAGTCTTGACATGATTAACAAATTGTGACATCGTGAAAATCGTGCGCCTCGAAGGCGGTAACGTGATATCGTGATGTCGTGTGAGTCGACTAGGCCGGCTCGTGTTCCGGTAAACTTTTGGGTGTGGTTAGGGTTGAGCGGCCACTAGGCGTATGAAGGGTACTCTCCTCAAGAGCACCACCCGACGCGGTGGGTTAGCGTCAATCACGGTAAGCCCCCGTAAGAGGAACGACCTTCTCATCACGACCTACAGGTGTGAACCCTAGATTAGAATGCTAACTCTTAGCATGAAAACTTGCAACGCTAACTTGGTCATCTTGATAATTGAAATGCTAATGAACTCAGAGAAAATCCCAACTTTAATCTTGCAACCGTCTAGAACTGCATGTTAGGGATGCTCGTTTCTGTTCTATAAAATTGTTAAATGTCAAAATTGTTGCAGTCATTTCTTTATAATATTAAATGTTTCCTAAATTCATATCTGTCATATACTTGTCTTGGTTTGCTAATATTTTCTTGCAGACCCCTTGCTGACATACATTCATGTTTGTGGATGTATGTCAGATTCTGTGCTTGAGTACCAGAGGATCCGTTCGTGACGCCTGACTTAGAGAGCCAGAGTTCACCGTAGACGCCGAGCCGTTTTCTGCGGAAGACTAGAGGACCCCCCCTTCACTTCTAGATTTTCGTAGTTTATTTTCAGTCGTTGCAGTGGTTGTGTACGTTCCATTTCTTGTTGCTACTTTAGCCCAGCTGTGGCTTGTTGTTTAATTTCGTGTACGAACTCTATATATCTGGATGTGGCTTTTAACTTTTGAAATGTTCTGATTGTTCTGATACGCAAATGCAAGGACCTCTTCTGTGTTTTTATCACAAACGCTTATTGAACTCGAGCTTCACCGCTCTAGTTCAAGCGGACCGCGTAACACGCTCGCTTCCGGTGTCTTTTGGGAAGCGGGGCGTTACAGGTTTTAGTGGTGGCCCATGCAGGTCATGCAACTGCGAAATTCAGAACAATGAGAACACTTTTTATTAGCCAAAACATCCAGAATTAGTTCATACACAAAATTACTCGACTACCTCGACTCAGCATGATAGGAAACCCAATACCAGGATAATAGGAAGAGTTAGTTAGACGTCCGTGCTCGTTAGTTAGACACCCTTGCCACCACTTAGTATTATCATCTTGGGAGCCATCCTATCGATTGATCGTCCAGCTCTGACCTTATTAGACTATTGAGTTTGTTAGTCGTTCGCTTAAATTCATCGAATCTAGGGCCTAACCGGACGCAGCGATCGTCACCGTCCAAGTCGAACCTGAGACGCCTTCAAGGAGTAGACTTCGAAGCGTAAGATATTCCAGATCTCGATCCCGATCCTCAACGAACCCTTATCTCGGCTTTCCTATCGCAGTCTAGTTCGTAGAAGAACCTTAGTGCTAAGTTTTCCTAAATCTTAGTCGACCCAATGATTATTTCTCCTGATTTTACTATTTCCTAATCATTTCACTTCCATGTTAATAATCGTAGAAAGCCATCGTAGCGTATTCACAGAGTTACCTCTTAGTTGTCCTTACGTTTCGATCGTCGAACCAATTCCTTGTCCTCGATTCACATAGACTCTTCAGGTCCGCCATCTTTAACCTTTTGAACTTCCCTATTGCAGATCCGAGGTCTTTTAAAAAGTATTTTCGATATTTTATTGAATTCTTCGCTAAGTTTTAAAATCAATTCGAAAACCTTTACTTAGATTTTCTACACTTCAATCGACTTAAACCCAACCTTGCATAGCTACTCTATTTTCCTCATACAATGAACTGTTTAGGGAAAAAAAGGAACTTTCCTAAGTTAAATAGGACTTCAAAATCTTGCGTATCAGTCTTATAATCGTTGTCTTCATATTTCTTTAAAAAAAAAATTTTTACAAACCTATTTTCATTTGCAAAACAAGCACTACACCCTATGCCCATATTACTCTTCATCTTTTATTTGACTGACCACATTTTACTTTTTTAACTTATACAGGGTGCTCACTATTTTCGCATGTTATGGCGATACTATTATTTTTACGCATATCCTATTCTTCTTAATTATTTAATTATTCTTAAATATTTTATGTCACCCAACAACTAAACTCTTATCCATGCCATCTCCGGGATCGTCCATCATAACATTAACTCGTTGCCACATTCAACTCTGAACCCTACCCTATTACTTAGTTACCACATTAGTGCTTATCTTTGCTTATGTCAGCTTTAGTTTACGTATAGTGGGACCATTAGCTTGATTGTGGCGTTGTGGTGCATGTATATAGATAGTGAGTGTGGACCCGTGCGTGCTAATCTATATACCACCCATGTATGAGTGTGCTTACCCTTAGTATATTAGTATGGTGTGATTGTCTATTGTGTCGTATGTGCATGTACGGTATTATGTGATATAAATGTATATAGTCGAGTATAGAGTAGTAAGTGTTATACTTATATCTAGGCGAGTGACTAGCTATATCACTATAGGAATGTCTGTGCATATTAGATTTAGTATTGACTAGTTACTGGGAGTATATGTACCTTAACTATACTCGTTAATGTTTGTAATTGTATGCCGGTATGCGCGTTAGGTGTAATGATAATAAGTGTACGTATAGTTGTGTGTGCAGATTTATTGTGTGATTTATATGTTGGTATGTCTGGCGTGTACTCGTGCGTATGTATGTATGTGGTTAGTTATAGGTGTGTGTGTGTGTATATATATATTGTATGAATAAGTGTGTTTTATGTATAGTAGGATTGTTATACCGTACTCCCCCCCTACGAGATGATGTATGAGCATGTGTATACCAGGAAGTATGGTTAGTCGTATGTTTGTGACTACGTATATATGGATGCATGTAATAGTATACTAGCCCTATGTAAATTACCATGGTTGTGTTTACTGGTGTGTATATAGCTGTTCTATATAGATACGAGATAGGCGTGTAGTAGTGTAAGTATGTACATGTATGTGAAATGAACGCATGTTCAAGTATTTGGAAGTGTGTGTGTATATAAGTAAGCGTATGCATATGGATGTATATGGTTTCATTATAATGTATGTATGCCAGGATAGAGTGACCTTAGTGTCTAAGTGCGCTCACCCCTGTGTCGAAAGTCTAAAGACGGACTTGATCCTAAGGTGGGTAGATTAGACGACCCTAGTGCTACGAGTAAGGCGTGTATTAATCTGTCTTGGTGTAAGGTAATACGTGCATGTATATATGTGTAGTGATATGTATTATAATGTGTATGTGGTAAGCGGTATGTAAAAGTGCTTGTACGATTTAAGTGTTAATTGACTAAGAATGATTGTATTTATGTGTTAGTGGTATGTTTAAGTGACATGTGATACTATATCATTATGGATTGTGAGTGTATAGGAGATAATAACACATTGTGTATTAGTAATAGTGTGAGTGTGCAAGGTGTTGGCACACTTACAGCTAATAAATTGATGTGGTCATGTAATAAGTGTTACTAATTACCCGATATAATTTTGGTTGGATTGTATTTGTAGGATGATATTATATTAGACGTGTTATGTTAATATGTAACTAGTAATGTATGTACGTGTGTTGTTACTACTATTAGCATAGACATTGATTGGTATTAGCAGTAGTAATACTATTGGTGTCGATATTAATATTAGAAATACTATTTGGATATGGCATGAAGGTTATTTATCGTGTGTATACATTAGAAGAGAGATACGAGCGTTACCCTGATATTTTCCCGTGTCTTAGCCGATAAGATTCCGAGGACGGAATCGTTTTAAGGTGGGTAGGATGTCACGGCCAGTATTTCTTAATACGTATTTTGAAATATTTTACTCTTGTCTGTGTTTTTCGTATTCGTACTACTATACGTACTCATGTTGCGAATGTATTTTATTATGTATTTCCAATAGCAATGATTATTATATGAATTAATATGTGTAAATATTTTTAATGTTCAAATTCCTTTCCATATTTGTTGGGAGACTCTTACCCTATTTTAAATAACAAATAGAACCATATTATCAATTACGTTTTTTTCAAATTCAAATTTCAAAGCTTAAATCTTGAATTCAAATATTTTTAAAACTTTCTAATTTTTAATTCTATTAAAACCTATAATTAATTAGGAAGTTTTCCCCCTTAATCACTCCTTTATTATGGTGATATCAATTCAAAAATCCTTCCTTATATTTCCCTAGTAATTACCACCTATCCAATAAATCAATAAGAATTAAACCCCAGCCTCAATAATATTTTTAAAACCATAGTACACATCAAATAGGGCACGGGCTTCACGAATCACGTGCACCCACCCATTTTTACAATCATTCACGTTATAAAACTAAACCTATAGCCTTAAACCCATGTTCACAAACCCCCTGGGCCGTCACGTGCTGCCTTCCACATGCTGGCACTTTTCATTTCAATAGGAAACGTTATAATTATATATATATATACCCTAAGCCTAGCACTGTGCATGTGCTACCCTTTAGAACCGCACACCTATCTAATATTATAAGAAAACTTTAAAACCTAGGCTAACCTATAACAGCATACATCTATTCCTAAGCTAATAAGAAGACTAGGCCTGAAACCCTACTTGTCTGCTATAAAAAAGATTATAACCCTAGTTTTCTCTAAGCCTAGGATATCAGCCGCCCCCTGCTCTCTTCTTCTCCACAACACACAACCAACCACGGCCCCCTCTTCCTCCATTCACACAGCCACCAGCGCCACCCAGGAGCTCCTCCTCCTCCACGCTAGGGCAAAGCCCACAGTCACTCGTTCATACACACGAAGTAGGCGCCGCAAGGCCTCCCATCTCCCCAACTTCTCCTCCACGCGTGCAGGCCGCAGCACTCTCATCCCGCAGCTTCTTTCTCCGAGATTCTGTCGTGCAACCGCAACGCCGCCCAGCCCACAGCCGCGGCCATCACCCAGCGGCGCCCTCCTTCATCCTCCCCCTCAACGCCTGCACCTCGCAACTCCCCTAAATGCCGCTGAGATCTCCTCATCCTCTTCTCCGACGAGCTGCAAGCCTCACACCGGCCAGGCTCTTCTCCCAGCCGCATGCGAGTAGCGCCGAGGCACTCGACTGCCGTGACTTTCCCCCTCGACCTCCCCACGTGCAGAACCCATTTTCTTCTCCCTGTAACCCGAGTTCTTCCCTCCCTCTTCGAGCACCAAGGCCACAACAAACACCCTAGGGTTTTTACTTCTCTCCACCCAACATCAACAGCAGCACACCCCCTCTTCTTCCTCCTCTTCACACCAAACAGCCACGCCCAGGCCCTTGCTCCGTCGTCGCAGCCCCCACACAAACCCGTCGACCTCCCAACCTCCCTCCGACCTTCTTCCCATCCCCACACAACCTGCAGATCTGACGCTAGGCCGCGCCTCCACTTTCTCCACGCACGGGAGCCTCCGACAACCCATGCACTAGTCGCACCATTCAGATCCAACGTCAACAGCCCCCGGAGCTCGCTGACAGCCGTTGTCCGTCGTTTATTCGCTGCCGTGACGAGTTCGAACCTTGGACATCGAAGTTTCAGAACCATACGCGTCGCCGTTGCCGTTGTCGTCATCCGATCCCTCGCTGCACTTCAGGTCAGTAGATCTACCCCTAAAAACTCTTAACCCACACCGTAAAGTAGAGAACTTAATAAAAATCGGGTGATTAGACGTCGTAGGAGTTTGTTGTAAATCTGTCCTGATCGAAAAACGTCTATTCTGATTTCATGTTTTGTCAAACCAGCGAACCGTCTCCTCCGTAGCGTAGTATTCGTCAAGACATTTCCAACGACACCAAGAACGTCAAAAACAGGCAAGTATACGAATTGATATGATTTTTTGAAGTTTAATGACTATTGTGTCACTTTTGCTTATTGCTGTATAACTCGAAAACCACACGTGAAATGACGCATGAAAATGATGCTATGACATTTTGGACTGAATTTGGGTCCCAACGACATATAACTCAATATACTTTAATTTTAAATCAACAGCGAAGAAAATTAGTTTCTGTAGCATGCTCAACAAAATTCATGTTCAAAGTCATTTTTAAAATTGTTAAAAATATTGTTCAACTCACCGTTGCTTAATGAAATGTCGTTATAACAATGTAAGATTGATAACATTAATCTCCTGCAAGTCTTGACATGATTAACAAATTGTGACATCGTGAAAATCGTGCGCCTCGAAGGCGGTATCGTGATATCGTGATGTCGTGTGAGTCGACTAGGCCGGCTCGTGTTTCGGTAAACTTTTGGGTGGGGTTAGGGTTGAGCGGCCACTAGGCATATGAAGGGTACTCTCCTCAAGAGCACCACCCGCATGCGGTGGGTTAGCGTCAATCACGGTAAGCCCCCGTGAGAGGAACGACCTTCTCATCACGACCTATAAGCGTGAACCCTAGATTAGAATGCTAACTCTTAGCATGAAAACTTGCAACGCTAACTTGGTCATCTTGATAATTGAAATGCTAATGAACTCAGAGAAAATCCCAACTTTAATCTTGCAACTGTCTAGAACTGCATGTTAGGGATGCTCGTTTCTGTTCTATAAAATTGTTAAATGTCAAAATTGCTGCAGTCATTTCTTTATAATATTAAATGTTTCCTAAATTCATATCTGTCATATACTTGTCTTGGTTTGCTAATCTTTTCTTGCAGACCCCTTGCTGACATACATTCATGTTTGTGGATGTATGTCAGATTCTGAGCTTGAGTACCAGAGGATCCGTTCATGACGCCTGACTTAGAGAGCCAGAGTTCACCGTAGACGCCGAGCCGTTTTCTGCAAAAGACTAGAGGACCCCCCCCTTCACTTCTAGATTTTCTTAGTTTATTTTCAGTCGTTGCAGTAGTTGTGTACGTTCCATTTCTTGTTGCTACTTTAGCCTAGCTGTGGCTTGTTGTTTAATTTCGTGTACGAACTCTATATATCTGGATGTGGCTTTTAACTTTTGAAATGTTCTGATTGTTCTGATATAAAAATGCAAGGACCTCTTCTGTGTTTTTATCACAGACGCTTATTGAACTCGAGCTTCACCGCTCTAGTTCAAGCGGACCGCGTAACGCTCTCGCTTCCGGTGTCTTTTGGGAAGCGGGGCGTTACAGCATCCGACCTCCGATTGGTGCGTTCTTATCGGCGTTGGAACCTTCTTGAAGTCTACTATCTGGGAAAAATATCATAAAAATAGTGAAAAATCCCAGGTTATAGCAGATTTAGAAATAGTGCACGGCTGTCCTGTTTCCAGCACTTCGGGTCGATCGATTCCTTCGCCGCATCATAGTTCGATCGAGTGACCTTCTCTCTTGTCCCTTCCTTGCTCCAATATTCTTCTTTGGCACCTCGAGCATGTCATCATGAGTCTCATTGGTGCTCTCACGTCGTCGATCGTCTTATTGACTCCAAATTACTCCAATATCGCCCAAATCCCTGAAATGGACATAAACGCTTCGAAAGTCATATTATTCCAAATAATAGCGTAAAAGCGTATGAAATAGTAATTGAGCAATCATTTTGATGTGTAATCTTATAGATAAAATGTGGAATATATTGACACATCAAAATCCCCCCAAGTTTACCTCTTACTCCTCCTCGAGGAAGACTAGTAAGAAGTAAACACGGGAGATGGATACGATAGAGATGCGAGGCGGTGGCATGTAATGGAGACAAGGGGTTCGATCTTAAATCCAGAAAGTACAAGAACACAAGATATGCAAGATCTCGTGACCACACGTCAATATGAAATTAGAACACATATGCGCAACAAATACTTAAGTCTCACTCAAATTAAAATAACGTGGATTTCAATAAATAAAATGAACTTGATAAGCAATAAAAAGATATTAGAGTTATATCATATCATAGTTTATCATGCAATATACTAAGTTCACAGAAATGAATCCAATGTCCAGAACTCATTCTCTAAGAAGTATAAAATGTCGTGATCAAACGTTTTCAAGCATGCGTGTTATTTTGTTATACTTCATGGAAGGAATTTAGCAAATTCAATCAAGGCAAAGCATCACCACACTACGACCATTTCAAGACTCCTAGAACCCATCAACTTTGCCATGTCTTAGTTCTATATAGAAATGGAGATAAGGATATGGGATTTTTGTAGTTTTATATTGTTTTGGCTATATGAATATTTCATAAGCATTTTTTCTTTATATACACGAGATAACTCAATATATACAAAAAGCGGCCTATGAATCCCAGACCAGATGGTCTTAGGGCATTGTGTTACGAAGGACCCCTAGGGCCTTTTATTCAGAATATTTGTTTGATTTTTGCATTTTTGGGCTTTTTGCAAACTCACGTAAACACGATGGAATGCAAAATATGATCAAAGATCATTTATTGGCTATTCACAAAAGAAGAAGAAAAAGCATAGAATTTAGACATGGCTCGGTTTCAGGAATCCTAATCATCACTACTTTGGTTGTCGTGGGGTTATCCTATCTCTTTTGAATCACTAAACATCCATGAAGAAATAGAATTATCAAGCAAATCACGCATGAGTTAAATAATTTTTAGATTTGGTTCATTCATTTTTAGCTTAACTGTTTTAAGAATATGGTTGTGAAACTATGGATTCTACTATGAAAAACCATATTAACAATGATACACTAATCAAGGAATCGAACTCTAATCTAACATATATCAGAGTTCATAAAAAAATAAATCCATGATATTTCATAGAAAATAAAGCATATGAGACATAAATATAGAAGTGGACATGGTTCACATGGAGATTTCGAAGTGTGTTTCACAATGAAGGAAAGTGCGTGCACTATGCACTCCCCCAAGCATAAACATCACATTGTTCTCAATGTGTGTATGATATAAATAGAGGACAATGACAAGATAGGGGGGCCACTCAGCAAAATAGTTTCTCTCCCCAAGCTTAAACATCACATAAAAATTAGGGAGAGAGGCGAAATAAGCACCAAATATAAAGGTGGGCATAGATGATAAATAATGGGTTGGGTGTAAAATATAATGGAGCCATCATAAGGGGTGAATTTATTAAACTAAGAAAGCATATAAAATCCTATACGGTCCTCTTGCTGTCGAGAGGATTCGTGTTTATTGAAAGCATAAAATACTACACTACTAGATTGGTACCACCTGTAGCAAAAGACGGGTCCAATATCTTTGCCGGTGCAGGTAGCTACTCTATCTGCACTTTTCGTGGCTCCGCCAGGTGCCTATCTCCACAGGCTCTATCAGATTCCAGCAATACGGCTCCCAACATCTCCCCAAGGACTCCACCTATACCCTGCAAGAGATGAGCAGGATCAATCTGATGTGGAAAATTCTTCCCCAAAATAAATGTATTCCAGATAGGGTCATCAACAATAGTATTTGAAATTAAAGATGGTTGACAACACTTCCCTGCTCGTGCACCACGTCGATCAAATCCTCGTTGTTTTCCTCTAGTTCCTTAGGTAACTCTGGCATAATAGAGTGGGTCTCGTCAGGATGCTTCTCATCATCGTCAGACTCATCCCAGCGCACCTCCTGATCATATTCAACAGCATCCATGTGTGCTAACTCCTCGCTCTCCTCGTCGTATACATCCCATTGCACCTCTTGATCATATGTATGTGTATCCTACAAAAGGTGCAATGAGTCAACGAAATCTGAATCATAATAAACATCATGCACGGGAGGGGAATCAAATGTAAAGGGCGAGGGAGTGAAGAGATCTCCCTGAAGGGGAGCAGTAAGCTCTGGTGGGTGGTCCTCAACGTCAGTGGAAGGACGAGGTGGCTGCAGAAGCTCTGAAGGAGGAGGGTGATGCTTGGGATCCTTATGAATGGCTGTGTCCTCGTCCCGATGCACGACCTCCTCGGCGAAAGTCCCTGGCTCCGCATGCAATATGTAAAATAAATATAGCTCGGCCTCCTCGCGATGTACTGCTTCGGCCTCCTCCTCAGGTTCCTCTGGTATGATAGTCAAAGTGAATTTCATCTTTTCCTTTCTACGCATATGTCTTCATTTCTGTCCTGGAACTCGAGGCACTGGATGGTATGGCTTGGCCCTCTCCACGGTATGTACAGGTTGCTCTATGGTCTCATGTATCTCGGCCACGGTATAAAAGTGGGTCTTGTGCCCCTCAACTAGAGTACAGGCTCCATCATCAATTGTGCCTGTGGAAGAGATACGATGAGCAATAAACTTTTGAAATCTAAGCTCAAAAGGGTCACCTGTCGTTATCGTTAATGGACCGGTGCATCTAACTGCGTCCACGATGCTTCTCAATAAGTCCATATATGTGTCCTCCTCTGACAGCTCAGATGTCTCTATTTGTGGAGTGTTAATGGTGTAAAAGTAGATATGATCACCTTCAACTGAAGCATACACTCCATCTATGATAGTACCTGCATAAGAGACATTAGCCATAACAAAATCGATGAATGCTTGGTCGTATGGTTTACCTACCGTAACGGTTAGTGAACCGGTAGATCTAGCATCATCTATCATTTTCTCCAAGGTTGTTGCCAACTGCAGATCACTGAACTTTCCCACTTGCATCCTCTTCATAAACTCACGTGAGGGTCCCTTTAGTCTTCCAGCAAAAATATCAAGTAGCATGGAACCATCCCACTCATGGTCTGACTTCGTATGGAACATCCCTAACATTCTTTCGAACTTGCACAATACTTCTCTGAAGGACTCTCCATCAGCCTGATAGAATGTAGTGAGGTATATATAGGATCGTATAGAACCCGGTTGCACCTTGGAAGCACCATCGCTGCATCAACTGTACCTGATCAAGCAAAGTAAACAACCTGGAAAAGACATCAATGGTACAAAGAGAGATAAAGATAATAGTAATAGCAGGCGGCAGGGAAAAATCACTCTATGTTTATTTTATTTTATTTTTGAATTTTTTTGAATTTTTTTGATTGATTTTTTAACGCAATCTAATCAACCTAATTGTGGTAAATAGATAATATGGCAGAACGCCTCCCCAGCAACAACGCCATAAACTTGACCAGTCCAAAATGTAACTCTAGATCGACCTAGTAATGTCACGAATTACACGGAGATAAATCCCTGGCAACGGTGCCATAAACTTGATCAGCCCGAAATGTAACTCTAGATCGACTCAGTAATGACGCGAATTACACAGAGATAAATCCCCGGCAACGGCGCCATAAACTTGATCAGTCTGAAATGTAACTCTAGATCGACTTAGTAATGACGCGAATTACACGGAGATAAATCCCCGGCAATGGAACCATAAACTTGATCGAGCCAGAATCAACTCCGAAACGATGTCGTTTATCGCAAGCGCACGGTATAGTGGCAAGCGGGTATTGAACACGGGGAAGCGGTGCTATATTGCCTATCTACTCCTAGGTTGAGTTAGAATTGCGGGTTTATTGGTGGATGTGGAGTATGGAGGGTCGTAATGGTGATGGATGCGAAGGTTATGTCACTCAACGTCGCAAACAAGAGATTCCACACGAAGAAAGAAAGAAATAAAATACAAAAGATTAGGGCTTTAGGACTCGCCGCTAGGACCGTCAGACGTCGACACTAGGCTAGGACTCTTACGTTGCATTGGTTTTATCAGGGGATTGTAGCATCTTGAAAGTGAATTCATGCGTCTGGGCATCATGAATCTAACATATCGCATAAACCCGACTCTCGCGACAGGTGCATATGGTACGTGCATTAAGGATCTACAAAGTTCTCACCACTCTCGTGGTTCGAACGCTCTCAACTCGTACCACTCTCGTGGGTTAGAGCGTCAAGGATTTTGGTGGCTCTTATTGACGCAATGGCGGTAGTCGTCACTTAGTTATATAGTTCATCGGTGGATCCCCTCAAGGCACGAGCCGGGCATGGTCACGTACTTCGGTTGAATCCACTAACTCCCTAATTAAATCCGTAGGATACTCCTTAAGCTAATCGATTCCACCGACCGTGGGCACGATCTCAGTACGAGTTCTCCTAAGGATCTTCCTAGATCAACCAAAATAAAACCCCATTTATATCCAACGCACCATAAAATCCCAACTTTGCGTCTAAATCCTAAGTTCCATGGGCTATTCCCTTAGCCCTAAAAAAGACTACTCAAGCATAGCAATAAAAATAGATAATAGAACGCACAAAGATTTCATTGCATGCATAAAAAAGGGATAAACAATAAGAAATCACAAAGAAATAATAATAGAATTAGAAAGGGTAAAAGTACTTATCTTGATACAAAGGAGGGGCTAGGGCATAGCCTAACTCCCCAAAAGATCGTCTCCGAAAAAGCCTTAAAAAGATCTAAAAAACTCCTCTCTAAAAAGTATATAAAAAGTCTCTCTAAAAGTCTCTCTCGAACTCTTCCAGAATCTCCCCTTGGAGGCTGCCCCCAAAATCCCCATAAAAACCCTCGCAAAACAACCCTCTAAAAAATCACAATATGCGTCCAGGCCCACGGCGGCTCGGTCCGAGCAAAAAACTGCTCGGTCGAGTCTGTCAGTAGGTTGGAGCGCTCCCCCAAAATCACGCTCTGCCTGCGGGGACCGAGTAGGTTCTGCTCGGTCCGAGTAGGTAGCCGCTCGGTCCGAGTAATAGGCTGCTCGGTCGAGTCTGTCAGTAGATTGCAGCTCTTTCCAAAATCACGCTCTGCATGCACGGACCGAGTACGTAGTTACTCGGTCGAGTATGAAGCTTCTCGGTCAAGCAATAGGCTGCTCGATCAAGCAACCTGATGTTCAGCCAAATAAGACATCAAAAAACACATTTCAGCACCCTGCTCGGTCGAGCAGTGGACTATTCAGCCATATAGGAGGTAAAAAGCACATTTCAGCAGATATTTCACACTGCTCGGTCGAGTAGTGCACTGCTCAGACCGAGTAGGCTGCTGAGAACAGTTTCAGCACTGCAGCATCAGCTTGCAGAAATTCCCCAGGGCTCATCCGACTTTCGATTGGTGCGTTCTTGTCGGTGTTGGAACCTTCTTGAAGTCTACTATCTAGGAAAAATATCAAAAAATAGTGAAAAATCTCAGGTGATAGCAGATTTAGAAATAGTGCACGGCTGTCCTGTTTCCAACACTTCGGGTCGCTCGATTCCTTCGCCGCATCATAGTTCGACTGAGCGACCTTCTCTCTTGCCCCTTCCTTGCTCCAATATTCTTCTTTGGCACCTCGAGCATGTCATCATGAGTCTCATTGATGCTCTCACATCGCCGATCGTCTTATTGACTCCAAATTGCTCCAATATCGTCCAAATCCCTGAAATGAACATAAACGCTCCGAAAGTCATATTATTCCAAATAATAGCGTAAAAGCGTATGAAATATGTAATTGAGCAATCATTTTGACGTGTAATCTTATAGATAAAATGTGGAATATAGTGACACATCAAGAACATTAAGGTAACATAACATATGTTAGTAAGCATATATTTAGCATATTGAACAGTTGGTATCAATTTGATATAACTTGCTTGTATGCATGCTCATTGAAAATAAATCCCAAGAATATCTATATAACACTTGGTATAATCAAGTTGTATCAAATTGATACCAACTATTCAATATGCTAAATTTATGCTTACTAACATATGTTATGTTACCTTAATGTTCTCCCCATATGACATTATCAAACAGGGTTATAAAAATTATTCATGTGTCATGAAAAGGAAGTGTAATTCTTTAAATTCAACATTATTCACAAGTGAAGCTTCCTTATCAAGAAGGTTTTGAAACATAGTATAATGTGTATCATATTCCTTCAAAGTCAGAATTCATCATGAATGGAATGTTTTTCAAAAGGGTGACTCAATACCAATTTTTTATTTTTATGTGTCGTATATGAAATTCACTTTTTGAAATAAATGTCTAAATTTCAAAATGAAACTAAAAAAATGCAATACCAAGAATGTTATGTTAGCATGATTCAAAAAATTCTTTCCAAAGAATTCAATCAAGTATATGTATCACAGCGAGGTATAATTCCATAAATAAGCCAATATATGTTTTTTTTAAACAAGTGTGTCATAAGTAAGATTAAACCCAAATGAAAAGCAAAAATGTTATCAATTGCATGAGACATAAGGCATATTTCAACATATGCTATTTGTAAGGACCGTCTATCCCTTGCAATACTAACAACAAACTATAGGGGGTGAATAAAGTAATGGCACAAATTGCATATTTAAAAATAAAACTTGCAAATTCGGAATTATAAATGCAAGAGTAATTTAAACACCACAATCAATGCAAACGCAAACACGGGATTTTATCCTGGTTCCCAAAACTAGGGTATGTCTAGCCACACCAAATATTCACTATAATTCTCACAAAGAAAGTGAATACAATCTCACACAGAGATACCTCACACAAAGGATTTGGATTCTCACAAAGAGAAATCATTGCTCTCACACAGAGAGACTTTTCTCTCATACAGAGAGACTTTAACCCTCACACAGAGAGTAGTCAACCAACCCTACACAAGGGTTAACCTCTCACAAAGAGAGGAACTAGCTCTCACAAAGAAAGCTAGGGTCTCAACTTACACAAAGATGAATTAAACTCTCTTACCTATGCCTTGAGACGAACTTACTCAATATGAAGAAGAAGGCATGGAAGAGGATCTCCAAGTGATGAGATGAACTTGATTGCACTTGGATGATTTCCCTTGAGCTTGACTTCAATGCATGAAGAGAAATGTGCTCATATGAGGGAAATGAGGAAGATTAGGAGTGGCTTATGAATCTCTATGATATTCAAAGTTAACCAAGAGTTCTAATAGAACTAAGCCATCTCCTATATATAGGAAGCCCAAAGAAACCCATTAACCCAAGGAAAAAAGCCAAGAGAGAAAATCTGCAGCGGCTATAATCTGCATTTTACGGAAGAGACAGTCGACTGAAGAAGGACTGACAGTCGACTGTCAACGGCTATAAAATTCCCAACGGCTATAATCTGAGCCAGGAAAGGCGACTGTAGAAGACTATACATGTGCCAGTAAATGAGCAGGCACCTGAACATTCTTAAGCAGGCGACTGTCTCATGGGATGAACAGAAACAAAGAAGATGCAACTTACGCACTTATGCATCCAGACGACTGATGACCAAAGTCCAGGCGCGTGAAAATATACAGGCGACTGAAAACTCTGAGTCAGTCGACTGACACACAAAGTGGGTTGAGGCCCAGAAAATGCAAATTACGCACTTTGGCTTACAGAAGACTGTAAGACAATTCACATGCGCCTGATGGAAGACAGGCGCATGAATAATGAACGTCAGTCGTCTGTTCCTAAAAGTTCAAGAATTGTTAGGAGCTGGAAGTGCTACACAATACACTAGAGGGGCGAATAGTGCAAAGGTAAGAAAAGTGCTTAATTAAAAGTTACTGAAATTAATGCACAATAAGCAGCGGACAACAACAACAATCACAAACACAAGTATTTCCCTGGTTCTCCAAACTTGGGTATATCCAGCCACACCAATATTCACTATAATTCTCATAAAGAACGTGATTACAATCTCACACAGAGATACCTCACACAGAGGTTTTGGATTCTCATACAGAGAAATCCTTGCTCTCACACAAAGAGAGTACCTAACTCCCACAAAGAGAGTACCTAACTCCCACAAAGAGAGTAAGCTAACTTTGACAAAGAAAGTTAGTGTTTCAAGAAACGAAACAAAACAACACTTACATATGCCTTGATATGATTTTACCAATGTGAAGAAGAAGGTATGCAAGTGAAACCCAAGTGCTTGTGATGAGGCTTTGAATGCACTTGATGATCTTTCTCTCTTCTAGAAATGAATCCTAACACTTCTCACTTGAGTGTATGAAATGAAAAGGAGAAAGATGTTCTCCAATAAATGGAATGAGATTGAAATTCCTTGGAGAAATTCCCTGGAGCTTAGATGCTATAGCATAAGATTGAAGCTCTAATGAAGGGAAAGAAGAAGGAGTGGCTTAGAGAAGAGATGAAATGATCTTCAATGATTTCCTAAACCTTTCAAGAATTATAAATGAACTAAGCCATCTCATATATAAATGAAGCCAAGAAAATCCCATAAAACCAACCAAAAACCCAAAGGAAGGAATTCTGCAACGGCTAGATTTTGGCAGTTTTCGGCAGAGACAGTCTACTGAAGGACTTATAGTCGACTAGTCAACGACTATAAAAATCCAAACGGCTATAATCTGAGCCATGTTAGGTGACTGTCGAGGACTACACATGCACCTGAATATCCTTCAACAGGTGACTGTCACAAGGGATGGCGAGAAACAGAGAGTGTCACGCCCCGCTTCCCAAAAAGGTCGGAGGCGAAGCATGACTAAGGCCCGCTTAGGCTAGGGCTAAGAGCCCAGACCCAATAAGCGTCTGTGATATTCCAAACGAAGGAAACAGGTCCCTGCAAGTTAGTACGGAAACAACAAAGTACTGAAAAGAGATATCATTTCATTTTATTTCAAATAAAAAATCCAAAAGTACTGAGAGTCTAAAACGCCCGAAGGCTACAACTGCAGAAAAGAAACTACTGGTGCAAGCACCCAACCTAGACAAGAAAACAACAGGTGCTACCCACCCAATCTAAACTGGAACAGAAATCTGGATCAGCAACTAGAGGCCTCTAACTCTGGTCCTCCTCCGGGTCGTACTTCGGATCAACGTCCTCCGGCTCTCCGTCAACTGGCAAGTCCACCTCGTCGACGTACTCTGGCTCAACACCTGACGTACAGCACCAAAAGAAGGAACTGTACGTCAGGTCAGGTCTACAAAAAGGGTTAGACCAAACTACAAGTGTATTAACTTTTAGACAACGTTTTACTGGTTGATTAGCATGCTGGGGTTATAACTGAGTAACAAACAGAAGTAACGTAGCAGGAAAGTAAAGCGTAACAAGTAGTAGTTGTAGCGTGTGCTACCAACTACGGGACTAACCTACAGGTGTCAAGACAAGACGGGACGTGACAGAAACAAGGCAAGACAAGACAAGTGAGACACGAAAGGGTTCACTCCTTACGGTTCGAGGGGGATCAGACCCTCTTGTCGTGCGCACGCTCAACCCAACCCCAAACCCCAAGGAAGACAAGATAAGACAAGACACCAGTACAAGGGATCACTCGCTCTAGCTTGGCGAGTGCCCTATTGCCCGCATGCTGAGAATCAGTACAAGGGATCACTCTCTCTAGCTTGGAGAGTGCCCTATTGCCCTCGAGCTGTGTATCAGTACAAGGGATCACTCTCTCTAACTTGGAGAGTGCCCTATTGCCCGCAGGCTGTGAATCAGTACAAGGGATCACTCGGAGAGTGCCCTATTGCCCAGCGGGCTGTGCAAGACGGGACGGGACGTGACAAGACAGGAAGGGTTATTCTAGGGTGTCCACACACACGCACACACATGATAGCCCTACAGCATCAAAGTTGTTGTTGTCAGGCTCAGACTTCGTCGTCAAGTCTGAGCCGTCAGGAGTCGTCCCGGACGCTATCATTTCACGTCCGGTTCTATTTGTTCACAGTTAACAATTCTAACCAACTAGGGCCTAAGCACGGCCAAAAGTGCAAGTGGATACACTTGCCTGCGATGGCGAGTGTGTCGTCCTCTCGAAGCGTCTCGTCCAAGCGTCTCGTCCGTGGAAGTCCGTCTGAAATATCGCCACGACGACGATGTCAGTTCTCAAATTCATCAAATCCTATTATGGTTCGTTTCTAGATTATCGGGACTATCCTATTCGTCAAAAGTCTCTTTTTGATGTTTCAGCCTAATCGACGATCTATCCTATGTGCACAGTCAACAAAGTCCATTCGTCGATTTTCTAAGTTCGTACAACGTTTTACAGGTGCTGGAAAATAAATTTAGTTCAAGTTGACGGTTTTTAGTTTAGGGTTCAGTCAGCTATTGTGGGGGTTTCTACGAGTTTCGGGGAACCAACCTGAACCGGAGTTTGTCGTAGAATGGATGTCGTGTCTGATCGGAGGAATCCTCAGCTTCAGATCTGGTCCTCGCACGATTCTCCAAAAGTCGAAACTTGCGACGAAGGCCCACGACGTGTCACAACGTCGTAGACGGCAAATCCGTGAAGTAGCACGTCCAAGTGGGGCCCACAGCAGTGCTAGGGGTCAATGGGGGACCCACAACACCTCTGGAGAACTTGGGGGGCCCACCACAGGAGTTGGTGTGGGAGAAACAGTGTTACGACGAAGTTCTGTCGGTCGGGCACGGTCGGTGCGGGGGTTCCTCTCGGTCAGACCGAGAGGGGCTCTCGGTCGGACGCTGTGCAGCGCAGCGGAAGCGGGGCTCGTGCGGTGCGAGGGGATCCTTCGGTCAGACCGATGGATCCCGTCGGTCGGGCGCTGTGGGTGCGGGAGAAGCGGCGCTTGGGGGAAAGCGGGGCGGCCTCTCGGTCAGACCGACGAGGCGGGTCGGTCGGGCGCTAGGGCGATGCGGGCGACGTGCAACGTGCGGGCAAAGCGGCTGTGCGGGGAAAGTCTCTCGGTCAGACCGAGAGACGGCCTCAGTCGGAGCGGGCGAAGCGAAGGGGGCGTTGCAGCGGTGCACTGCAAGCGGCGATGCGGGGAGCGGCTCCGGTCGTGCACTAGGATTTGCGGGGGTGAACTCCGATCGTGCACTGGGCGATCGTCGCAACGTTGCGACGAAGCTTTGGGAGAGGAAACGGCGGCTAGGGTTTTGTGTAATGCCGAAATAACTTAGCCTAGGGCTAATATAAATAGGTTAGAGCTAGGGTTAGGGTTGGGGTTTAGAAAACCGTAATTAAAATAATTAAAATAATTAATTTAGTTTAAAATTACTCTCCTCTCCCTCACGCAAGATGGGTGCGGCCAAAAATTCTGAAATTTGGTCTAAAAATTCTTTAATACGTTATTATAATATAGGAATTTTATTGTAATTAAAACACTTATACAAATAGGTTTTAAAATTATTTAAAACTTTTAAAAAAATGGAAAATAGGTCAAATTAAGTCCAAAAATTGTAAAGTAATTATGGGGTGTTCGGGACGACTAAAGAAAGAGAGTGGAGAAGACGGATCTAAATTTTGACGTCGAGAGACGAAACTAAAATTCGAAACGTCTCGCGTCAAAACAGAAAGTCACGACGTCACGTCAAAAGATAGTATCGCTGAAGAACGAATCGAGATATGTCGTTTCAAAGTTATTCCACAAACTAATACTTTTAGAGACGATCACGTCAATATATCACACAATAATGTTCAAAATCAAATAAAGTCAAAAATAAACACGTGCACAATCAAGAGCACGTGCACAAAGAAAGTACGATCGGAAACCGACCGTTACATCCTCCCCAACTTAGAAATGATTTCGTCCTCGGAATCAACATCAAGCATTGCTGGGAAAAAGATGCGGGAAGCGCTCTCTCATATCATCCTCACGCTCCCAGGTGGACTCTCCAGGCGATCCGTGACGCCACATCACTCTCACCAGGTCGACTATCTTATTCCTCAACTGCTTCTGTCGACGGTCCAAGATCTGCACAGGCTGCTGGTCATACGTCAGGTCTGGTCGAACCGTAATCTCCGAGAAATCGACCGTGTGCGACGGATCACTGACGTACCGACGTAGCTGAGATACGTGGAATACGTCGTGAACACCCTCCAAAGATGGTGGCAGAGCAAGGCGGTAGGCCACTGCTCCCACACGCTCTAGCACATCAAATGGCCCAATATACCTCGGACTCAGCTTTCCCTTCTTCCCAAAACGAATAACTCCACGGTTCGGAGAAATCTTTAGGAAGACGTGATCTCCAGGCTGGAACTCCAAAGGTCTCCTCTTGGCATCTGCCCAATGCTTAAAGCGATCCTGTGCAACTCTAAGCTTCTCCCTGATGTCCCTCACGACATTCACAGCTTCCACTATCATCTCCGGACCCAACAGCTCCCGATCTCCGATGTCATCCTAGCTCAGTGGCGATCGACATTTCCTTCCATATAAGGCAGCAAACGGCACCATGCCAATGCTTGCCTGGTAGCTGTTGTTATATGAAAACTCCACCAAGTGAAGATGGTCCTCACATGATCCCTTCAAATTGAGCGTACAAGCTCGCAGCATATCCTCCAGAATCTGAATAGTCCTCTCAGACTGGCCATCAGTCTGTGGGTGGTACGCCATGCTGAAACTCAGACTCGTACCCAAATGCTCCTGCAGACTTCTCCAGAACTGAGATGTGAACCTCGTGTCTCGGTCAGACACAATGCTCACGGGGACTCCATGTAAGCGTACAATCTCCTGCACGTATCCGGTCTACGTCATGACTATTTCAAAGAGAAAATCAAAATAGAAGTAAAAGTAGAACTGAACTTTACCTCCAGATATTTCCACGCCAAAGCTTCCGTAGACTGGCCCACTCGAAAAGGGATAAAGTGCGCAGACTTGGTCAACCGATGCACGATCACCCAAACTGCGTCGTTCTGCCTCGGGGTCTGAGGTAAACCAGTCACGAAGTCCATCGTAATATGTTGCCACTTCCACTCCGGAATAGGAAGCGGTTGCAGCAACCCAGCAGTACGATGGTGCTCAGCCTTCACCTGTTGGCATATCAAACACTTGGCAACGCTCCGTGCCACACTCCTCTTCATGCCAATCCACCAATAATTCAGACGGAGGTCCTTGTACATCTTGGTGCCTCCAGCATGTATAGAATATGGCGAGCTATGAGCCTCGCTCAACAGCTCCTCGCGAACATCACCTGCAGGTACACAGAGTCTACTACCGTACCGCAGCGAACCATCCTCATGAATCACGAACTCCGTCCGTAGCCCAGCTCCAACCTGCCTTCTGATCCTCTGCAGCTTCAGATCCCCTGCCTGTGCTGCCTTGATCCGATCCACGATCGTGGACTGAATCTGCAAATTCATGAACGAATGAACCACACCAGGTAGGACAACCTCCAAATCCATCTCCCTCAGCTCCTGCTGAATCCTCCAGTCGGCTGCAAGCATCATCGCAGTAGGAAGTCTACTCAAGGCATCCGGCACTACGTTCACCTTCCCCGGATGATACTGCAAATCAATCTCGTAGTCAGCCATGAGCTCTAACCATCGCCTCTGACGCATGTTGAGCTCCTTCTGCGTAAAGATGTACTTCAAGCTCTTGTGATCGGTGAAAATCTTCACACTCTCACCTAGCAAGAAGTGCCTCTAAATCTTCAGTGCAAAAATCACTGCTGCCAACTCCAGATCGTACGTCGGGTAATTCTTCTCATGAGTCCTCAACTGATGAGAAGCGTACGCGACCACGTGGCCATGCTGATGCAAGACGCATCCTAGGCCCTTCCCTGATGCATCACAATAAACTTCGAAGCCTCCGCTTCGATCCGGTACTGCCAACACCGGTGCCGTGGTCAATCTCGCCTTCAAGATACTGAAGGCCTCCTCACAAGCATCTGACCAAATAAACTCCTCGTCCTTCCTCGTCAGCTTTGTCATCGGCTCTGCAATCTTCGAGAAATCTTTGATGAACCACCGATAATAGCCTGCTAACCCAAGGAAGCTCCTGATGTCTGACGCTGACTGCGGAGTCGGCCAATCTCTGACTGCTCTAACCTTCTCCGGATCCACAGATATGCCATCACCAGACACCACGTGTCCCAGGAATGCGACTCTGTCCAGCCAGAACTCGCACTTCCTATACTTGGCATAAAGCTTATGTCTCCTCAGCGTCTCCAGCACTGTCCTCAGATGACAGCTGTGCTCCTCCACAGACTTCGAGTAAATAAGAATGTCATCAATGAAGATAACAAAAAACTTATCCAGGAAGTCATAGAAAATCAAATTCATCAAATTCATGAACACAGCTGGAGCATTGGTCATGCCAAACGGCATGACCACGAACTCATAATGTCTGTACTTCGTCCGGAAAGCCGTCTTCGGGACGTCATCCTTCTTCACCTTCAACTGATGGTACCCACTCCTCAAGTCCAACTTCGAGAAGACTCTCGAACCTCCAAGCTGGTCAAAGATATCGTCGATGCGTGGCAGCGGATACTTATTCTTCACGGTGACAGCATTCAATCCTCGATAGTCCACGCACATCCTGCGGGAGCCATCCTTCTTCTTCACAAGTAAAACTGGTGCACCCCATGGTGACACACTAGGGTTGATGAAACCCTTCTGCAGCAACTCATCCAACTGCTTCCGCAGCTCCTTGAGCTCAGCGGGAGCCATACGGTACGGCGCCTTCGATATCGGTCGCGCTCCCGGCATAAGATCAATTCCAAACTCTAAAGCTCTATCGGGTGGCAATCCCGAGATATCCTCTGGAAAGACGTCGTCGAAGTCTCTGACGACTGTTGGTCGCTCGATCTCCATCTCCATCTGCATGGCTGCAACGATCGGTACCTCCGGCTTGGCCCGAAATCTGATGGGCCAAAGCGACTCGTCCCTGCTACGGAACTCGAACTCCGGATGACCTGGAATCCAAAACACCACCCTTTTGCTGTGACAGTCGATCGAGGCGTGGAAATCTCCCAACCAATCGATGCCAAGAACGACATCGAAATGTGGCAGATCATGGACAATGAAATCTGCAAAGAGCTCGTGTCCACTGATCACCAAAGAAATCGATCGACATCCCAAATTCACCGTCACCACTCCATTCCCTATGGTAATGTCCCAACACTTAGGGAGTGTATGGGTGGGGATAGAGTGCTTTGTTACAAACCTCCGGGATATGATGCACATAGATGCACCGGAGTCGAACAAAGCCAAGGCTGGGTGAGAGGACACTAGAATGGTGCCTAACATATAAGGGAACTATGGTCAAATCAAATTATTCTATCAAACAAGTCAAGCAAGCAACACTAATAATAAGATCTAAACTATGAAATGAAAAACTAGGATCAAGAGTTACCTGCTATAACTCCATCCAGCTCCTCAGTCTCAACAGCAGTCATGGTATACGCCGGCCTCTGGGGCTGTGCTGCTCTCTGATACATCTGCCTCTGTGGCGGCAAAGGTGGTCCACGAGCAGCAGGTCCTCTCTGAACTGGAGCAGGTGCTCTCATATGCAACGGGGCTGGCGCTCCAACTACGGTATAACGAGCTCTCGGGAAATCCTTCGCAGCATGCGAGGCATCTCCACAAATTAAGCATAGCCCTATCCTCTTCCTGCAGGTGGCCTGAACATGTCCAGGCTTTCTACAGAAGTGGCACGGGCCCTTGCCCTGAATCTGAACTGGTGCTCCAGGCCTCTTGAATGGTACTGTCTGAACTGGCCTCATCGCCGGCTAGCAGGTGGCCGGTACTGCTCCATGGGATGCTTCCCCTTATCAGCTGGAGGGTCAGGCAAAAGAGCTATGAGCTCATGATTCTTCACAGCATCAAGCACCTCCCTCATAGTCGAGAAACTCGTCGAAGACATCGAAGCCTGAATCTTCGGACGCAGTCCCTGACGAAAGCGATCAGCTCGCTTCTCCTCCTTCTTCACCATGTGCGTGGCAAAATGGCTCAACATCTCAAACTCAGCCTCATACTCCTCGACAGTCATACCTTCCTGCTTCAGGTCTATAAACTTGCTCAGCAGCTCCCTCCTAGAAGACTTGGTGAAATACTTATCCTTGAACATAGACCTGAAGGTCTTCCATCCCACTGGCTTCTCAAGACGCCTCTCCTCGATGCGCCACCAGTTCCTCGCATTCTTCGTCAGTTGCATCTTTGCTATCTCCACACGGGTATCATCAGGAATCTTCGCAGCAACTAACTTCTCCTCCGTGCTCTGGATCCACTCATCAGCAGCTAGGGGTCCCTCCTTCCCCGAAAATGTCCTCGGCTGGAGCTCGTTGAACTGCTTCACTCCTGGAGCAGCTCGAGGGGCAGGTGGTGGTGGTGGTGGTGCAACTGGAACAGCATGGGCAGCACGCTGGGACTGCTGAACCAACTGATGCTGAACATACAGCATCTCCCTCATCACACCCAGAAACTGACGGAAGTCTCTGCTCTGGTCCTCCGGAACTCCATCGCCTAAGTTCCCCGATCGGGTAACACGTCGTCCGGCCATCCTATTGACAAAAACACAGAGGTTAGACTCGTACAATTATTGGATGATAATAAAATGAATTTCAATACTTCGATTGTTCCATATTCGCAGAAGGAGGGGACCTGCATGGGCTACCACTAAAACCTGTCATGCCCCGCTTCCCAAAAAGGTCGGAGGCGAAGCGTGACTAAGGCCCGCTTAGGACAGGGCTAAGAGCCCAGACCCAATAAGCGTCTGTGATATTCCAAACGAAGGAAACAGGTCCCTGCAAGTTAGTACGGAAACAACAAAGTACTGAAAAGAGATATCATTTCATTTTATTTCAAATAAAACATCCAAAAGTACTGAGAGTCTAAAACGCCCGAAGGCTACAACTGCAGAAAAGAAACTACTGGTGCAAGCACCCAACCTAGACAAGAAAACAACAGGTGCTACCCACCCAATCTTAACTGGAACAGAAATCTGGATCAGCAACTAGAGGCCTCTAACTCTGGTCCTCCTCCGGGTCGTACTCCGGATCAACGTCCTCCGGCTCTCCGTCAACTGGCAAGTCCGCCTCGTCGACGTACTCTGGCTCAACACCTGACGTACAGCACCAAAAGAAGGAACTGTACGTCAGGTCAGGTCTACAAAAAGGGTTAGACCAAACTACAAGTGTAACAACTTTTAGACAACGTTTTACTGGTTGATTAGCATGCTGGGGTTATAACTGAGTAACAAACAGAAGTAACGCAGCAGAAAAGTAAAGCGCAACAAGTAGTAGTTGTAGCGTGTGCTACCAACTACGGGACTAACCTACAGGTGTCAAGACAAGACGGGACGTGACAGAAACAAGGCAAGACAAGACAAGTGAGACACGAAAGGGTTCACTCCTTACGGTTCGAGGGGGATCAGACCCTCTTGCCGTGCGCACGCTCAACCCAACCCCAAACCCCAAGGAAGACAAGACAAGACAAGACACCAGTACAAGGGATCACTCGCTCTAGCTTGGCGAGTGCCCTATTGCCCGCAGGCTGAGAATCAGTACAAGGGATCACTCTCTCTAGCTTGGAGAGTGCCCTATTGCCCTCGGGCTGTGTATCAGTACAAGGGATCACTCTCTCTAACTTGGAGAGTGTCCTATTGCCCGCAGGCTGTGAATCAGTACAAGGGATCACTCGGAGAGTGCCCTATTGCCCAGCGGGCTGTGCAAGACGGGACGGGACGTGACAAGACAGGAAGGGTTATTCTAGGGTGTCCACACACACGCACACACATGATAGCCCTACAGCATCAAAGTTGTTGTTGTCAGGCTCAGACTTCGTCGTCAAGTCTAAGCCGTCAGGAGTCGTCCCGGACGCTATCATTTCACGTCCGGTTCTATTTGTTCACAGTTAACAATTCTAACCAACTAGGGCCTAAGCACGGCCAAAAGTGCAAGTGGATACACTTGCCCGCGATGGCGAGTGTGTCGTCCTCTCGAAGCGTCTCGTCCAAGCGTCTCGTCCGCGGAAGTCCGTCTGAAATATCGCCACGGTGACGATGTCAGGTCTCAAATTCATCAAATCCTATTAGGGTTCGTTTCTAGATTATCGGGACTATCCTATTCGTCAAAAGTCTCTTTTTGATGTTTCAGCCTAATCGACGATCTATCCTATGTGCACAGTCAACAAAGTCCATTCGTCGATTTTCTAAGTTCGTACAACGTTTTACAGAAGCTGGAAAATAAATTTAGTTCAAGTTGACGGTTTTTAGTTTATGGTTCAGTCAGCTATTGTGGGGGTTTCTACGAGTTTCGGGGAACCAACCTGAACCGGAGTTTGTCGTAGAATGGATGTCGTGTCTGATCGGAGGACTCCTCAGCTTCAAATCTGGTCCTCGCACGATTCTCCAAAAGTCAAAACTTGTGACGAAGGCCCACGACGTGTTGCAATGTCGTAGACGGCAAATCCGCGAAGTAGCACGTCCAAGTGGGGCCCACAGCAGTGCTAGGGGTCAATGGGGTACCCACAACACCTCTGGAGAACTTAGGGGGCCCACCACAGGAGTTGGTGTCGGAGAAACAGTGTTGCGACGAAGTTCTGTCGGTCGGGCACGGTCGGTGCAGGGGTTCCTCTCGGTCAGACCGAGAGGGGCTCTCGGTCGGACGCTGTGCAGCGCAGCGGAAGCGGGGCTCGTGTGGTGCGAGGGGATCCTTCGGTCAGACCGATGGATCCCGTCGGTCGGGCGCTGCGGGTGCGGGCGAAGCGGCGCTTGGGGGAAAGCGGGGCGGCCTCTCGGTCAGACCGACGAGGCGGGTCGGTCGGGCGCTAGGGCGATGCGGGCGACGTGCAGCGTGCGGGCGAAGCGGCTGTGCGGGGAAAGTCTCTCGGTCAGACCGAGAGACGGCCTCGGTTGGAGCGGGCGAATCGAAGGGGGCGTTGCAGCGGTGCGCTGCAAGCGGCGAGGCGGGGAGCGGCTCCGGTCGTGCACTAGGATTTGCGGGGGTGAGCTCCGGTCGTGCACTGGGCGATCGTCGCAACGTTGCGACGAAGCTTTGGGAGAGGAAACGGCGGCTAGGGTTTTGTGTAATGCTGAAATAACTTAGCCTACGGCTAATATAAATAGGTTAGAGCTAGGGTTAGGGTTAGGGTTTAGAAAACCGTAATTAAAATAATTAAAATAATTAATTTAGTTTAAAATTACTCTCCTCTCCCTCACGCAAGATGGGTGCGGCCAAAAATTCTGAAATTTGGTCTAAAAATTCTTTAATACGTTATTATAATATAGGAATTTTATTATAATTAAAACACTTATAAAAATAGGTTTTAAAATTATTTAAAACTTTCAAAAAAATGGAAAATAGGTCAAATTAAGTCCAAAAATTGTAAAATAATTATGGGGTGTTCGGGACGACTAAAGAAAGAGAGTGGAGAAGACGGATCTAAATTTCGACGTCGAGAGACGAAACTAAAATTCGAAACGTCTCACGTCAAAACAGAAAGTCGCGACGTCACGTCAAAAGATAGTATCGCTGAAGAACGACTCGAGATATGTCGTTTCAAAGTTATTCCACAGACTAATACTTTCAGAGACGATCACGTCAATATATCACACAATAATGTTCAAAATCAAATAAAGTCAAAAATAAACACGTGCACAATCAAGAGCACGTGCACAAAGAAAGTACGATCGGAAACCGACCGTTACAAAGAGAATGCAACTTACGCACTTGTTCATTTAGACGACTGATGACCAAATTCCATGCACTGAAAATATACATGCAACTAAAGACTCTGAATCAGTCGACTGACTCGCAAAGTGGGTTGATGCCCAGAAAATGCAAGTTACGCACTTCGGCATACAGATGATTGTAGGACAATTCTCAGGCGCTGAAGGAAGACAAGCACCTAAAAAATGAACGCCAGTAGTTTGTTCCCAAAAGCTCAAGTATGAGTCAATAAAAAATTGATTTGAGCAGTGCACTACAGTCGACTGTAGAAGGCTGGCCAGGTGCCAGGAATAACTCAGTCGCATGTCCTTCATTCAGCAGTCGCCTGTAGAAGAGCCAGAGACTCCAATTGAGTCATTTGGCAAGATGAGCCTATTGGGTTGGATTCTATGATAATCCTAAGGCTCACTAAGATGGTTATATGTATATGCATGAGAGTATGACCATCTATCAAGGCATTACAATATCATATTACTCAAAAAGATAAAAGCAATTAAATGAAATAATACATGGATTACAATTGATTCCATTATAGTCTAATCTTCAAGCTCTTGATGACTTGATGCTCCCCATCATCTTTCAAGTTTTGGCATCTCTTGATGAGCTTCCCTTCACCAAGATCCAAGCTTTAGTAATCCATCACTCTTAGAGGTCTTTAAGATATCCATAGCAACATCCTCCAAATATTATGTGTTGTCTCATCAACAAGTAACCATTAAGATAAACAGAGACTAAAACATAAGATTAATTAGCACACTAACATAATTTATTGATCATCATTAAAACAACGTTAGTCTTGAACCCAAGGACTAAAGAATGATTCAATCAAAAGTTGACTTGAGCAGTGCACTATAGTCGACTGTAGAAGGCGTGCGAGGTGCCTGAAATCACCCAGTCGCATGTCCTTCATTCAACAGTCGCATGTGGGAGAGCCAGAGATTCCAATTTAGTCTTTTGGCAGGTGAACATATTGGGTTGGATTAATGATAATCCTAAGGCTCACTAAGATGGTTATATGCATATGCATGAATGAGTTGGCCATCTATCACTGCATTACGTTAAACCTAGACTCAAAAAGAGAAATACAAGTAATAAAAGATATTACATGGATTACATTGCTTCCATTAGAGTCTAATCTTCAAGCTATTGATGCATTGATGCTCCCCACCATCTTCCAAGCTTTGGCACCTCTTGATGAGCTTCCCTTCATCAAGTTCCAAGCTTTGGCTATGCTCCACTTGATGTCCATCCTTGCACCAAGCTATTAGTCTCCAAATCATGATATTCTTCATTTGATAAACATGAGACTAAAACTGAGATTCATTAGCACCAACATAATGTTGTGATCATCATCAAAATAATTTTGGTCTAAAACACCAATACCTAACAATCTCCTCCTTTTTGATTATGACACACATTATGTTAACATATAAATAAATAAAGCACAATACCAATGAGCTCCCCCTACTTAAATGCACCAATTGTAAACTGATAGATAAACAATTGTAAATTCTCATTATAGCAATTGAAAGTAAACTGAGATAATAAACAATGGTGATATATAATAGGTATGGATTATATAAACCAATTGAAATAAAATCAATAATATTCTCCACAAGAATGGTTTACATAATCCCCCACATCTCTCCATATAGGTATCTCTCTCCCCATAGAAGATATGAGCTACATAATCATATCTCTCTCCCCTTGTCATTGTCAAAAAGGTGGACATCAAACATACAAGAAATAACATCTTGTCATTAATTCCGAATATAAAAATGACAAATAATCAAGAGATTAAGATATGTATGATACCCAATTGTAAAAATTTAGTGGGTATCAATCAGTATCCCATGCTCCCCCTAGATCATATAAATGGTCAAATTGCTGACTTCTAGGATCAATACCAATTGTAAAGAAAAAGATAAAAAAATCTTTGCCAATTGTAAAACATAATTGGAGTCATGGGCTTAAATGTATCAAAGCATTGATATAGATAAATCATGCATCATGATACAAATGATATTGCCAAAAGAGAATATAACATTAAAAGGGTTGGCAACATCAAGGGTTAAGATTAAGACCATAATAACCAATAGTAAATAATGATATCAATAAAAACCCAAAAGGAGGGTTAAACTATGTTTTAAAATAATTTTAAACATACTCAACATATTAACTCCCCCATTGACATACATATGAATCAATAAATGCATGTATGCCAATGTAGTCCTCAATGTCACCATTTTCATGAAAAATAATTTTGAAAACATTTATAAAAACATGACAATTCATACACAATCAATGGGTATGCTAAGAATAACCATTAAGCATAATACCCATGCAATATGCACATGTATGAGAGACCTAAACATTAGTGAACCAAACACAAGAAGAGTTTGATTCCTTAATGTAATCACATGAGGTGATCACATCCCTAACTAGAGAGTTGATGTAACTATTCCTCTCTTGCACACTACACTTAGTGGGAATTTAAAGACTTACGGATTTCCTAGGCAATGGTTTTGCCTTTGCAAGATGGGTGGATGTGGCAAGCTCATGTGTAGAAATAAATTTCTTGCCATGCATAAAATGAGGATTTTTCTTCTTAGCAAAAAATGAAGGATTATCATTATTCCTTACCACCTAGTAATTTACATGCTTCTTGTTGATGTTATTGTTATACAAGAAAGCATGGTGATTATTCTAAGGTGCTTTGGCAATATTTCTTGAATTTGCACCATAAGGAGAATTAGAGGTGGGTTTGGGTACCACATTTTGAATATACCCCAAACCCCCTCTATGGTTTACCAGATATTGTTTTTCCAACAAACCGTAGAGTGAATCCCTAGCATGTACAAATCTTATGAGTTTTTAGGATTTCTCTTCGCATTTCAACGTAAGTTGTTGAATGCGATATTCTAAGCTAAGGTTTTGAGCTACCAATTTTTCATTAATCATGCTCAAATCCTTAACTTGAGAGAGAAGTGTGTTCTCTCTCACTAGTGTCACAAATAAGCAAAGCATCATTATTATTTACACTAGAAGATTCTAATTTATGCACCCTACTCATGGCATTCTTAAATTTAGCTTTCAATTTAGCATATGAGTCAATGCACTTACTTGCCGCGTTGGAGGCCACATTATATCGGTATTTTAGCTCCTTATAGGATAGCTTTGGCTCCTCCTTAACTTCATCATCGCTTTCCTCCTCGCTAGAGCTTGACGAAGACTCTTCCCCTTTGGCCATGAAGCACACTTCTTCATTGGTCTTGAGCCAAGCATCCACCTCTTCATTGCTAGATCTTGAAGAAAGATCTTCCAGTGCCGTAAAGCACATGTGGGCTTGCTCCTTGTCATCTTCCTTTTCGTCACTTGATGAGTCCTCATCCGAGTCATCGAATGTTCCGACAAGTCCCTTCTTTTGGTTCTTGAATTTGGACTTGTCTTTCCAATGTTTCTTCCATTTTCCTTTGTAAATCTCTTTGGAGGGTTAGGAAGGTCAATCAGTAGAGAGATGATATTTTCCTCAACAATTGAAACAAATAGAATTGTTAGACCCAGAGACAAACTTTGAGAAAGATTTACCTTTCTTGCCCTAGAGGAATGCTTTGAATTGCTTGGTAAGCTCCAT
The DNA here is from genome assembly GCA_030789695.1 of Scilla litardierei. Classification (NCBI taxonomy): domain Eukaryota; kingdom Viridiplantae; phylum Streptophyta; class Magnoliopsida; order Asparagales; family Asparagaceae; genus Scilla; species Scilla litardierei. The sequence continues at coordinate 203,854,284 of CM061133.1, forward strand.
GACATCATCATCACTATCCTCATCTTCGTCACTAGAAGATTCTCGATGGAATTTATCTCTCCACTCGATTGGCTCCTTCTCGGCATGGAATGCAACCACATTTTGCTTCTTCGGCTTCTCGGGCTTGGATGGTTGAATCTCCTTCTTGTATTAAAGCTTAACTTCTTACGCTATGAGATTCCCAATGCACTCCATGTTGAGTATTGGTGTTTCATACCAATGTTATTTTGATGATGATCACAACATTATGTTGTTGCTAATGACTCTCTTGTTTTAGTCTCTTAGTTACATTTCTAGAATATCATTTCTGGAGACTAAACACTTGGTGCAAGGATGGACATCAAGTGGAGAAGGGCCAAAGCTTGGACTCAAGGGGTGCCAAAGCTTGGAGATGATGGGGAGCATCAAGGCATCAAGATTGAAGACATAGACTCTAAGGAAAGCAATGTAATCCATGTAATATTTCCTTTATTGCTTTCTCTCTCATTTGAGTCTAGGTTAATGTAATGCCTTGATAGATGGTCTACTCATACATGCACATGCATTTAACCATCTTAGAGAGCCTTAGGATTATCATAGAATCCAACCAAATAGGCTCATCATGACCAAAGACTCATTTGGAGTCTCTGGTTCTCCATCAGTTGCCTGCTGAAGGATTCACAGTCGATTGGGTGATTTTCAGTCGCCTGTCGAGCCTTCTACAGTCGACTGTGATGCATAGCTCAAGTCAACATTTCTATTGACTCTACTTGAGCTTTTCACATCAGTCGACTGATGCTCAGTTTACAATCGCCTGTATATTTACAGTCGCCTGTGAATTGGTCAACAGTCATCTGAGTAGCGTAAGTGCATATACTGCTTCTCTCTGTTTTTCTCCATCTCCTGCAGCAGTCGACTGTGAAGGGTTTATAGTCGCCTGTCTATTTTACAGTCGACTGTATTCTTGTTATCAGTCGTCTGTATGATTATCTGGAGAAAGAGTGCAGCTATCTGTTTATTCCATCCACTGCAGCAGTCACCTGCTGAAGGTTTTACAGGCGCCTGCCCTGTTCAAAGTCGACTGTATCGACTTCATCAGTCGACTATCGTGGCTCAGATTATAGCAGTTGGATATTTTCTAGCGTGTGGACAGTCGACTGTCATTTGTTCATCAGTCGACTATCAGTGTCGTTTCTGCCCAGAAACTAGCCATTGCAGCCTTTTGTTTTAGCTGTTTCCTTGGGTTTTGAGGGTTGATATAGGGTTCCTATATATATGAGAGGGCTGATATGATTATAACTTCTTGATGCTATTTCAAATCATTTAGAGATTGAAAAGCCACTCTCAAACTCTCACATTTCCCTCTTTGAGCTCTCATTCCTCTTCATGCATTGAAGTCAAGCTCAAGGGAAATCATCCAAGTGCTTTCAAGCCAATCTCAACACTTGGAGATCGTCTTCCATGACTTGCATTCATCTATGAGTAAGCATCTCAAGGTATATGTAAGAGTATTTATTTTACTTGGTGTTTCTTTGTAACACTAATTCTCTTTGTGGGAATTAGTCTTTCTCTCTTTGTGGGAGTGTTATCTCTTTGTGGGATTAGGATATTCTCTTAGTGGGAATAACTCTCTTTATGGGAGTAACTGTCTTAGTGGGAGTTTGGTGTCCTAGTGTAGGGCCAACCCTAATTCTCTAAGTAGGAGTTAGTAATTCTCTAAGTGGGAGTTTGACCCATGTGTAGGGTTGGTTGGGTCCTTGTGTAGGGCAAAATCCTCTTGATGAGGTCTCTCTCTTTGTGGGAGTATATCTCTTTGTGGGATTTGTATTCACTTCTCTTTGTGGGAATAAGTGAATATTGGTGTGGCTGGACGTACCCAAGTTTGGGGAACCAGGGAAAAATCGTGTGTTTGCATTTGGATTGATTGTGTCAATTATTTCCTCTTGCATTTATTATTCCGCATTTACAAGTTTAATTTTAATTGGACAATTTATTGCCATTACACTATTCACCGCCCCTCTAGTGTGTTGTTGTTAGTATTGCAAGGGTAAGGTGATCCTTACAATTGGTATTAGAGCGAGGTTATAGCATACTGCAATGATGGCATTCAACACCTCATCCGCGTCTCATGAAGAAGGTCATTCTACCGTTCGACCCCCGCTCTTCAACGGAACCAACTATCCAAGTTAAAAGATCAGGATGATGATCTACATGGAGGGTCAAGACCTATGGGATATTACGGAGGTGCCATTTGAGAAGCCCACTACATCTACGGCTTCAAGGATAAAGGCGGAGAAGGACTCGATCAAATTCAATGTGAGGGCTATGAATGCATTCCATTGCGCCCTCTCAGCAAATGAGTTCAACCGCATCTCCATGTGCAAAATGGCCAATGAAATTTGGCATACTTTGGAGATATGTCATGAAGGGACTACAAAGGTAAAGAAATCTAAACAAACTGTGATTAGATCTAAATATGAAATGTTTAAGATGCAGGAAGGAGAAAGCATTTCAGAGATGTTCACAAGGTTCACTGATATCGTGAACGCTTTGGAGGGACTCAGGAAGAAGATTTCCCAAGAGGATCGTGTAGAGAAGATCCTTGACTCTCTCACACCTCATTGGGAGTCAAAGGCCAACAGAATTTTGGAGTCATATGACACGTCCAAATACACCGTTGAGGAGTGCATTGGAAATCTCATGGCATACGAAGTGAAACTTCAACACAAGAAGGAGATTCGACCATCAAAGCCCGAGAAACCGGAGAAGCACAAGGGGTTGCATTCCATGCCAAGGAGGAGCCAATCAAATGGAGGAAGAAATTCCATTGAGAAGCTCCTAGTGAAGAAGATGAGCTAGAAGAGGCGAGTGGAGAAGAAATTGAGGATCTTGCCGAGAAATTCAAGGCATTCCTCAAGTGCAAGCAAGGTAAGTCTTTGTCAAAGTTTGCCTCCAATTCTAACAAGGTTCCTACTTGTTACACTTGCAATGGAAAAGGTCACCTATCCACCGAATGCCCTTCCAAACCCAACAAAGAGACTTACAAGGGTAAAGGGAAGAAGCATTGGAAAGGGAAGTCCACGTCCAAAACCCACAAGAAGGGGCTTGTCGAGACATTTGATGATTCAAGTGAGGATACATCAAGTAACAAAGAAGAGGATGCAAAGGAGGATGCTCACGCATGCTTTGTAGCAATTGATGTTCCTACACCAATCCCCTCTGGCTCAAATGAAGATGAGTTGGAAGCTTGCAACTCCTATGAGGAATCGTGCCTCATGGCAATCGAGGAGAAGTCATCATCAAACTCTAGCGAGGAAGAAGTCGATGATGAGATTGAGGAGAAGATCTCATACGAGGAGTTTGAATATCGTTTCGGTATGGTTTCCGAAAACGCTAGTAAGTGCATCAACTCTTACAATAAATTAAAAGCAAAATGTAAGATTGCTAAGAGTAGATTGCATGAACTAGAAATTGCTAGTGTAATTTATGATGAAATGCATGATTGTGACACTAGTGAGAGAGACACACTTCTCTCTCAAGTTAAGAAATTGAGTTTATCTAATGATAATCTTGTTAATCAAAACCTTAGCTTAGAAACTCGCATTCAACAACTTACGTTGAAATGTGAAGAGGAATCCCGTAAGCTCAAAAGCTTTGTGTATTCTAGGGATTCACTCCACGATTTGCTTGAAAAACAACATCCGGCAAATCATAGAGGAGGTTTGGGATATATTCAAAATTTGGTACCCAAACCCACCTCTAATTCCTTTTATGGTGCTAATACAAGAAATATTGCTAAAGCATCTAAGAAGAATCACCATGCTTTCTTGTATAACAATAACACCAACAAGAAGCATGTAAATCACAAGGTGATGAGAAAGAATGAAGACTCTTCATTTTTTGCTAAGAAGCAAAATCCTCACTCTATGCATGCCAAGAAATTCGTTTCTACACCTAAGCATGCCACATCCACCCCTCTTGGAAAGGCAAAACTCTTGCCTAGGAAATCCTTGAGTTTATGGATTCCCACTATGGTTAGTGTACAAGAGAGGGATAGTTACATCAACTCTCTAGTTAGGGATGTGATCATCTCATGTGATTACATTAGGAAATCAAACTTCTCTTGGGTTTGGTTCCCTAATGTTTAGGTTCCTCACACATATGCATATTGCATGGGTATTGTGCTTAAATGTTTATTTTAGCATACCCATTATTTGTGTGTGTTTCTTGATTTTGAAAATGTTTTCAAATTTATTTATTTTCATAAAAATGGGAATCTTGGGGAATACATTGACGTACATGCATTTGTTGATCCATATGTATGTCGATGGGGGAGTAAATATGTTGTATGTTTAAAATATTTTAAAACATATTTTGACTCTCATTTTGGAGTGTCTTTGGGATCATTGCTATAATTGGTGTTAATTCTCAATTGGTTAGTTTTGGTCTCAAACTAAACCACTTAGATATTGCCAACATGTTTCATGCTATATTTCTTTTTGGCAATATCATTGTGTATCATTGAAGCTTAATTTTTCCATATCTATTACTTTGATACACTTTAGGCACATGGCTCCAATATTTGTATATCAATTGGTAAAGAGGATTATTCCAAGATTCATTGTCTACAATTGGTATTACCTCAATAGTTAGAGATTGTTTATCTTCTACTTTATAATTGGTATTAGATCCTAGAAGTCAAAATTTGACCTCTGCTATGATCTAGAGGGAGCATGGGATAGTGATTGATACCCACTAAATTTTACAATTTGGTATCTTACATCTCCTTATTTCTTGCATATTGTCACATCTTTGTTTAAAGATGACAAAGGGGGATATTTATTGTGTCCACCTTTTTGACGATGTCAAGGGGGAGAGATATATGCATTATGTAAATATAATTCTTGTATTTCATACATGTGCATTTGGGGAGAGATATATGGGATTGTATAAACCATTCATGTTTGCATGATATTATCTATTACAATTGGTTTATGTAATCCATGTCTACCTATTATATGTCACCATGTTGTCTCATTATTTCATTTGGTATAATGAGTATTTACTATCTCTTTTTACACTTGGTGCATATAAGTAGGGGGAGCTCATTAGCATTGTGCTTTATTTATTTATATTTAACATAATGTGTGTCATCATCAAAAAGGGAGAGATTGTTGAGTATTGGTGTTTCATACCAATGTTATTTTGATGATGATCACAACATTGTGTTGTTGCTAATGACTCTCTTGTTTTAGTCTCTTAGTTACATTTCTATATTATCATTTCTGGAGACTAAACACTTGGTAGAAGGATGGACATCAAGTGGAAAAGGGCCAAAGCTTGGACTCAAAGGGTGCCAAAGCTTGGAGATGATGAGGAGCATCAAGGCATCAAGATTGAAGACATAGACTCTAAGGAAAGCAATGTAATCCATGTAATATTTCCTTTATTACTTTCTCTCTCATTTGAGTCTAGGTTAATGTAATGCCTTGATAGATGGTCTACTCATACATGCACATGCATTTAACCATCTTAGTGAGCCTTAGGATTATCATAGAATCCAACCCAATAGGCTCATCATGACCAAAGACTCATTTGGAGTCTCTGGTTCTCCATTAGTCGCCTGCTGAAGGATTCACAGTCGACTGGGTGATTTCCAGTCGCCTGTCGAGCCTTCTACAATCGACTGTGATGCACAGCTCAAGTCAACATTTCCATTGACTCTACTTGAGCTTTTCGCATCAGTCGACTGATGCTCAGTTTACAGTCGCCTGTGAATTGGTCAACAGTCGTCTGAGTAGCGTAAGTGCATATACTGCTTCTCTCTGTTTTTCTCCATCTCCTGCAGCAGTCGACTGATGAAGGGTTTACAGTCGCCTGTCTATTTTACAGTCGACTGTATTCTTGTCGTCAGTTGCCTGTATGCTTATCTGGAGAAAGAGTGCAACTCTCTATTTATTCCATCCCCTGCAGTAGTCGCCTGCTGAAGGTTTTACAGGTGCATGTACTAAAGTCGACTGTATCGACTTCATCAGTCGACTGTCGTGGCTCAGATTATAGCCATTGGATATTTTCTAGCCGTTGGACAGTCGACTGTCATTTGTTCATCAGTCGACTGTCAGTGTCGTTTCTGCCCAGAAACTAGCCGTTGCAGCTTTTTGTTTTTAGCTGTTTCCTTGGGTTTTGAGGTTTGATATAGGATTCCTATATATATGAGAGGGCTGATATGATTAGAACTTCTTGATGCTATTGCAAATCATTTAGAGATTGAAAAACCACTCTCAAACTCCTACATTTCCCTCTTTGAGCTCTCATTCCTCTTCATGCATTGAAGTCAAGCTCAAGGGAAATCATCCAAGTGCTTTCAAGCCAGTCTCAACACTTGGAGATCCTCTTCATGCCTTGCATTCATATATGAGTAAACATCTTAAGGCATAGGTAAGAGTATTTATTTTACTTGATGTTTCTTTGTAACACTAATTCTCTTTATGGGAATTAGTCTTTCTCTCTTTGTGGGAGTGTTATTTCTTTGTGGGATTAGGATATTCTCTTAGTGGGAATAACTCTCTTTGTGGGAGTAACTCTCTTAGTGGGAGTTTGGTGTCCTAGTGTAGGGCTAACCCTAATTCTCTGAGTGGGAGTTAGTAATTATCTAGGTGGGAGTTTGACCCCTGTGCAGGGTTGGTTGGGTCCTTGTGTAGGGCAAAATCCTCTTGGTGAGGTCTCTCTCTTTGTGCGAGTGTATTTCATTGTGGGATTTGTATTCACTTCTCTTTGTGGGAATATAGTGAATATTGGTGTGGCTGGACGTACCCAAGTTTGGGGAACCAGGGTAAAATCTTGTGTTTACGTTTAGATTGATTGTGTCATTTATTTCTTCTTGTATTTATTATTCCGCATTTGCAAGTTTAATTTTAATTGGACAATTTATTGCCATTACACTATTTTCCCCCCTAGTGTGTTTTTGTTAGTATTGCAAGGATAAGGCGATCCTTATACTCCTCAACAGTGTATTTGGACATGTCATTAAACTCCAAAATCCCATTGGCCTTTGACTCCCATTGAGGTGTAAGCGAGTCAAGGATCTTATCCACTTGATCCTCTTGGGAAATAATCTTCCCAAGTTCTTCCAAAGCGTTCATGATGTCTGTGAACCTTGTTAACATTTCTGAGATGCTTTCTCCTTCCTGCATCTTAAACATTTCATAGTTAGATTTAAACACGATTTGTTTAGATTTCTTTACCTTAGTCGTCCCTTCATGACGAATCTCCAAAGTATGCCAAATTTCGTTGGCCGTTTTGCACATGGAGATGCAGTTGAACTCATTGTAAGTGAGGACACAATGGAATGTGTTCATTGCCCTCACATTGAATTTGATCGAGTCCTTCTCAGCTTTTGTCCGTGTAGCCGAGGGTGTAGTAGACTTCTCAAATGGTGACTCCATGATATCCCATAGGTCTTGACCTTCCAAGTAAATCATCATCTTGATCTTCTAACTTGGGTAGTTTGTTCCGTTGAAGAGCAGGGTCGAACGGTTGATAGACCTTCTTCATGAGACATAGATGTAGTATTGAATGCCATCGTTGTTGTGTGCTATAACCTTGCTCTGATACCAATTGTAAGGATCGTCTATCCCTTGCAATATTAACAACAAACTCTAGAGGGGGATGAATATAGTAATGGCACATATTGCGTATTTAAAAATTAAACTTGCAAATACAGAATTAATAAATACAAGAGGAATTTAAACACCACAATCAATGCAAACTCAAACACAAGATTGTACCCTGGTTACCCAAACTTGGGTACATCCAGACACACCAAATATTCACTATAATTCTCACAAAGAGAGTGAATACAATCTCACATAGAGATACCTCGCACAGAGGATTTGGATTCTCACACTGAGAAATCCATGCTCTCACACAGAAAGACTTTTGCTCTCTCATAAAGAGACTTTAACCCTCACACAGAGAGTAGTCAACCAACCCTACACAAGTATTAACCTCTCACAAAGAGAGGAACTAGCTCTCACAAAGAAAGCTAGGGTTTCAACTTACACAAAGATGAAATAAACTCTCTTACCTAGGCCTTGAGATGAAATTACTTAATATGAAGAAGAAGGCATGGAAGAGGATCTCCATCTGATGAGATGAATTTGGTTGTACTTGGATTATTTCCCTTGAGATTGACTTCAATGCAAGAAGAGGAATGTGCTCATATGAGGGAAATGAGAGATATTAGGAGTGGCTTATGAATCTATATGATATTCAAAGTTAACTGACTCTCCCTGAAAGGTGATACTCGTAAGTGTACGAGGTCGGAAAATAATATACCCGGTAAGTATGGGATCGTATCCACAGATACGGAACTAATCTGCAAATTCACACAAATAGTCAGAGCATGTAAAGAATGGCTGAGGCTAACCACCCTATGTGGTGAATGATTGTTTGAATGGATGGTTTATCTAAATACCCTAGAGTTAGGGTGTCACGCCCCTCTTCCCAAGTTTGGAAGGCGAGACGTGAAGAGGTCCGCTCAGACTTGGAGCTGTGTAGCTGCAGTCTGATAAGCGTCTAATAATTTTATCCATTATCAGGTTCTTTGCATTAGACGAAACAACAACAATAAAAATTAAGGATACATGAATAAAATTAACCAACATTCAACGTCCACCGATTTTATTCCAAACATTACAGAGATAGTCATAAAAGAGAAGTACAAAGTCTGAAAAGAAGGCCTAAGCATGGCCGAAACTAGTACAAGGGAAGGGTGCAACGCACCGAACACCCTAATAACAACTACTAAGAAAGTAAACAAAAACCAAAAGAAAGTCACTAGCTGAGACTAAGGGAAGGACTCCAGTGTCCTCGAACTGGACGTCAGTAAGCTGTCGTCCTCAGCAACTAAATCAGGCTCAAAACCTGACATGTGACACCCAAAGAGAAAAGTGCACATGTCAGCAAAAATCTCCAAAGGGGAAGGGAAACTTTTATGCAAGGAAACATAAAAGTAAAGAGAATGCAGCTTAGCAGTTTAAAGTAAGATGACATGGCATATTAATTCAATGAGTGTAGTAGTTAAAGAAGATGACATGGCATGTTATTTAAAGAATGTGACAATTAAAATGAACATGATGATAACAAGCATGCACGTTGAGCAGAAGCTACGAATCACTATTTCACGAATTCACAAATCACTAACTTTTCATATTGTGCACAGACTTTATGTCTTACAGCTGAAGTGGCTGTACGAGCACAATTCTACGCTAAGTGTTCGCTTAACCCTACCCCTCCACGTGTATCGAGCGTTGGTTTCCCAACTACATTGTGCTCGCTTCTGGATCATGAGTTAGGAAGTGTTTTTGGTTTGGCATAGGGTTGTGCCCGCAAAGCAGGTGCCTAGCCTCAATAATTACAATTTTATTGTAGCGTGTGCTACACAATCATGATGACAATTTGATGCATGAATGACATGGCAAGATGTAGATAAGAGTGCGTACAGTTAATTGAAAGTAAACGTGACATGGCAGCATGAAATGATAGCATGGTAAAGATGTCAGATCTAGCTTCGCTGTCAAGCTAGATCTAGTAAGGGCATCTAGGCGACTATCATTTCACCGCCTAGTATCTTTTACACAATTTTACAAAATGGCCTAAAACATGGCCTAACAAATTACTGTGCAAGTTTCACTTGCCTGAAAGAGACGTGCTGCAATCACAGATCAGAGAGGTTCAGAAGTTCATATGTGTTCAATCAACACCCAGCCTACAGTCCCAGTTTTTAGATCTTCATTAGTGAATTACACAAAGCAATAACATTAAGGATTTTAGTCTTGATTAGCATGCGATGTGGGGGTTCCTACGGTTCATAGATTACCCTTAGAATGACGTGAGAGCTACACTGACGTCGGGTAGCGACGTCAGGGGTTGGACTCCGGTAGCGTGAACGGTACGGCGGATAGCTGCGACGAACGACGATCAACCGGATAGCGGTACGATCACCAATCAGCGACACGAAGGGGATGGACAGCGGCTCAGCGTTCTATGGCATCACGAAGGCACGAACAGTGGTACAGAACGCGAGAGAGATGACGGACAGATCTCTCCGCGGGTTCGGGTAGCGCAGATTTGAAATTGTACGCGAATCTGAAGTTTGCACGTGCGTCGGAGGAGCTCCGAGGGTTGTAGCGGATAGGGAAGAACCTGCACGGACAGGGGGAAGGCATGAGGGGCAGCCGACGGCAGCGGGGTGGCCAGCGGCGATAAGACAGCCCAGGCCGTGGGTTTTGGTAGAGCAAACGGCAGTTTTTTCGACACGTATCCAGGTGTTTGCGTGCTATTTGCGGGAGGAGGATGAATAGTTATCGTGAGGGAAGATAGGAGGTGATAGGGGACATCGAGGGGAGTTCACCAGAGGAGGGGGACGGCTGGTGGTGGCCTGTAAGGTGCTGGTCGAATTTTTGAAGGGGGAGGAGGCTGACAGTTTTTGTAGGGTGTTTCAGTGTTTGCACGGAGTTTGAAGCGAGTAGGGGATGGTGGTTGACGAGTGGAAGGTAGCCAGAGGTGGGGGGTGTCGAGGGGAGTCTAGGCCAGAGGTTGGGTGGTCTCCGGAGGTCGAGAGATGGCTGGCCGAAATTTAGAAGAAAGGTGCGCCGACAGTTTTTGTTTTTCAACCTTAGCTTGCATTTTGCATAAGAAGATGAATTGGGCTAATTACCTCTAGGGTTTTGGTACTTTATGTATTATAGGAGGAGATAGGGAGAGATAGAGGGGGTTTAGATTAGTTAAAACAGTGGGTTGAATAGCCCATTTAGGTGAGTTACATGAGTATAAGGAAATTGTTTTGATAAAGCATTTTGAAAGGGGGGTATGTTTAGGTGATTGGAGAGAGAAGTTGTGAGAGGGTGGGGGTAGACTTAGGTTAATATGTGATGGAGAATAGCTAGGGAAATATTTTCATGAAACTTATTAGGCCTAATTAATTTGGTTAGTTAATTAATCAAGTTAATTAAGTTATGTGTATTAGAAGATGATTAGTGGAAAAAGTGGGTCAAACGGTGTCCAATAATTATAAGAAAAATACCGGGATGGCCGTGTCGACGAGAGAATCGAGACTAAAAAGATTGGTCACGGGCTAGGGCAACGGAAAATGGAACTAAAAATTGAAAGGTCTAATGACGAAGGTGGAAGCTACGACACCTCTACAAACAAAGTTATTTTGTGGGAGAACGACCCGTGAAATGGCGTTCAAAAATAATTCTACAAATTAGTACTCTTCCAGAGGGTCACAACGACATATCGCATCATAGGGTTCGGATACAAGAAGAGGTCGAAAAAAATACGCGTACAAACAAAAGTATGCGCACGAAAAACGTACGATCGAAAAGCGACCATGACATATGGTAATATCCTAAGGTTTGGATGCAAGGGAGAGAAAGAGTGCGGGTGTTGAGGATATCGGTAGAATTACTCAATTGGTCTGCTAAATGTTAATTCTATGATAACTCGATCACTCATCCATTTCAAGGTATGAGGATCGAGAAATAATCAATTAAGCACATATGGGGTGCACCAAGGGTAATTGCTAACTGGGTTCTTCTCCTAATTAAAGCTCATGAATCACTCTCACACCCATTTCAAGGTATGTGAGAGTAGTGCATGTAGGTTGTGGTGCGCATCACAGAACCACCATTCTGCGGCCCCTTTCGGGTAATGCACGATTCGACAAACGGGTCACAACCCAATTAACAATTAGAATTATCAGATGAATTAAACTTCTAAATTAAGAAATATGGATTGAAGGGGTCTTGCATTCTTTTCAAGATATGCAATACCCATTGGATACATAGATGCAACAATTACGAAGCAACACCGTTCTTCGGCTCCTCCATGGATAGTATCAAATTCAATTAATCATGAGTTTAATTCACCCAACAACATGGATTAACAAGGGATGCTGGAAATTAACATTACTAAGGCAATCAAGACATCCTACATCAATCCAAAACACCCACACAATGAATCTAACCTAGCATAACAAGAACAGAATAAACATTCATTAAAATAGACATAGTTCAATGCAAAGAATGAAAGCAAATATGTATTAGAAAGAGGGTTGGAGATTTGTCACCAAATACAAACTTCTTCAATCAGCAATCAATCTCAGCAACAATAAAAACGAAATCAGAAAGCTCAAAACTCTCCAAAACCCTAATCCCCTTCTTTAGGAAGAAGATGACCTAAAATAGCAAAAGATTAAGTTCCTTTTTTTATTACATCTGAATAGTAGTTTTTTATACCCCCTAGGGTTTACATCACATCCATCCGAATCATCATCCAACGATTCACAGCAACTGGAGAGAAATCAGGTTAAGAAAAACCCGTTTCTCGTAACCCAGACTGCGGGTGAAGAAACCTGATCAGTCGACTGTCGAACAAACGCCAGTCGACTGATGACAGGTGACTGTCATTGCTACCAACGGGCGACAGGTGACTGTCTTTAAAAATCACAGTCCCATGTGTGATCCACAGGCGATTGTCTTTTGTTCTTCAGTCGCCTGCTGCAGAAATGCCAAAATAACAGAGAGTTGGCTCTTTTTGCTCCTTCAGGAATCTGAAATATCAGTCAACTGATGCGAAGATGACAGGTGACTGTACAATATTACAGTCTACTATCAATCCTCTTACAGGCGACTGTCATTGGGCTTCAGCTTCTCCGGCTTCAGTTCTTTAAAGGCAGGCGACTGCCGTTGTTTGGGCAGTCGACTGTTGGGTTGCCCAGGCGACTGTCGTTCCATCTACAGGTGCCTGTTTTGTACTCCTCCTTTTAAGTTGATTTAATCCCCTTTGGGACACCTGAAAAATCCAGAAAAATCCCTATAAATATAATAGACATTTATAATTTTTTGAAAAGTGAAATTGTGACAGAATAAAATCATACGCTCACAAATGATGAATTAGCATAAACGTAGTTAAGATAGCATGCTTACATGGATTATATGCACAAGAGGAGATGATTATGAGGTTAGAATATGCAATATTTATTCATAATCACACCGCCAACTAGCGGTTTGCTAGTCCCTAGCAAAATAAGAGACCAATCCCAAAATACAATGTTGACCACATCCATGGATTATTGGCAATACTAAAAGGTGTTGAAATCATATATATAAGGTCAAAGTTCTCAAGTCTATACACTCTTCCCTATAACTATAATCTCATTCCTCTTACACACTCCACCATCCACACCTACGCTTAGTATACCCCTTAATATGTCGCAATCTCCTGATGTAAGATCCTTAGGAACTCTTAAGCTTATGGGATATAACACTTACTCCCTCAAAAGATCATGGAAATGAGTTGTGGTTCAAATTTCATGCATTTACTCAAATTTCATTGCAATTTTTGCCTTATTCAAAGTACCATGGCAAATGTTCATGCCTTATTCAAATGTGCACAAGTGCACTTATTAATGTAACATTTGATAGCATTCATTTGAACAACTCCAAATTTAAAGTCACTATATTAGGATCCATGAATATAAACCTAGCCGAATTTTTAAAATCCCTAAGGTTTAATCAATTGATCGCTGATACCAAGGTTTCTACATCACTATAGGGTTTCAAATGGGTGGTAATCTTCATGAGCTTCAAGCTAAAGGGAAAAGTGCAAGCATGTAGAGAAATAATTAATTGCCTTTAGTGCATAAAGATACAACACACCCTAATTTGCCAAAGTCCACTTCAAGAATACATTTTTACCAGAGTTGGGAAGGGTCACCACATTTAATCAATGGGCCTAACAAAAAGCTAAAAGTTGCAGAAATGTCGGTGATAGATGGAAATTTTTTTTTATTGCATTCACTTTATTCACAAAAGGATGAAAATGATAAAAGATGCTCAAGAAGTTTCTATATCCTAGTCCACACCCCCCAACTAAAAATAAACACGGTCCTCAATGTTTGAAGGGTGAGATGAAATATATGCATGAAAATGGATAAACTAGGATAAGAAAACTTGAGCAAGAGTTATTCATTACTACATATTACTATATAGGAAAGTTTTGGAACGAACACACCTAGTTGGTTCCACCCGGTGGTGGTTCCATAAGTTCAATGGTGACCTCGTCCCTATTCCACGGCTCTTGGTAATGCTTTAAGCGTTGGCCGTTCACCTTGAATTCATTTCCATTTTGTGGGTTGGCAATGGTCACCGCGCCATGTGGGGACACCTCCCGAACAATGAAAGGTCCAATCCACATCGAACGAAGCTTTCCAAGGAAGAGATGCAGTCTTGAGTTGTAGAGTAGCACTTTCTCCCCCGGGGTGAATTCTGTCCTCAAAATGATTCGTTCATGGGCGCATTTAATCCTCTCCTTCACAAGCTTGAAATTGTTGTATGCCTCCCTCCTTATCTCTTCGAGCTCCACTGACTGCAATTTACGAGAAGAGGTGTCAATTTCACAATTAAACTTTTTAATTGCCCAAAAAGATTTGTGTTCAAGTTCAATGGGCAAGTGGCAAAATTTTCCAAAAACTAAGCGAAAGGGGACATTGCCTCTCTCAAAACAATGTGAGCTTTACTCCCAAGCGCAGGAGATCGTGCAAGTAGTATCTGGAGAGTCCAGAGTCGAATCCTCGGGACAAGTCGACCTGAGATAACACAATTTCAACTAATCAAATATAATATACGGTTACGAAAACAACCACCTTTGTGAAGGTGAAGAATAGTGTAAGGATTTGTAGCAAAGAAAGTGGTTCCTAAAAGTATTACGGTATCACGAAAGTTTGGTATTCGATGAGACAAGTATGCTACGGTTGTGAGTTCATTAGGAGTTTATAGTCGCTGAAATTTCACGTCTTTTAATATCACACGACGCTTCACCCGGTCAAGGCGTGAAGGCGTCGGAAGATGAATCGATGAAAATTAGTCAAAATAGCCTTAAACGTATTACTAGCAATGTTGATCTCATGAAGCAATAATCGCAGCGATAAGTTCAGATTAGAGAACACAAATTAGCTAGCCTTATCAGGGCCTAGCCATAGGGCACATCAACAATATCGACAATAAGCAAATACCCATCAAATACGTTGTAGAAATCAACATAACTAGCAATTTTGACATGATAATAGGGCTAAAGACATGAGATTTAGCAACTACATACTCCTAACTACATCACAACCATAGCACAAAGATATTATCCACGCATGGTGCAATAAAAATCAGATTTGATAGCAAAATACATCGTTTAAGTAGCAAAATACAAAGAAATACACCAAATACGGGGTATAAGTTCAAGAAATTGTCACCAAATCTCCACTTTAGAACCCAAAACTCTCTGAGAATAGGAAGAACAGCCTCTGAAAATTTTCAGAATTTTCTCCTGGAGAAATACGCACAGTAGCCGCTCCAAAAGTCCCAAAATACGCCAGAATACCCCCAAAACCCTAGAAATACCTTAAATATAAAACATTGCGGGTTTAGTGAGTCTTAACGGGTTCACAACCCGCACCGATAGCGCCCAAACCCAAACCAATAACCGCCTCAAATCGTGGCCGTCCGATCCAATGAGGGATCGTCTCTTGAAACGCCACGTAAGCTTTGAAATTCGCGCGCGCCCGCTCCGCTAGCAACTCCGAGAGTTGCTCGTATTCGCTCACTGACCATCGGATCGGACAGCGAACGGTTGCGATCGCTCCGCTGTCGAATGGTCCTCAAAATTGCGGGGTGCTTTGCGATCGTTGGATCTCCATCACACGCACAAGACTTCGCCACGTCGCTCGATGAAGTTGCGCGCTCTCCGCTGCGTTTCGCGACGCTCATGGCTGTTGGATTGTGATCCAACGGTGTATATAACACCGCATCGCTGATTGACTACGGCCGTAGGATGACGATCGAACGCTTGGCCGCGAGCCACGTCGCCCGCTACGAAGCGCTTCGGGGTGAACTGCGTACAACCGTTTGATCAAGCATCGAGGGTGCAGATTGTGCCACGTCATCTCCCAGAGATCGCGTCCTCGTTCGAATGCGGGCCGTTGGATCTTGATCCAACGGCTTCTATAAATCCCCGTCGTTAATTTTCTGCTGCCGTCGGATTTGAGCGGGGATGCGTGGATGCCCGCCACGTGTCCGTATTCCGTCGTATTTGCGTATTTTTGTGCGTATTTCTCCATTTAAATAGTATTCTGCATTCAAAAATACACAGTAATTAGCACAGATCTCAGAAAAATACAAATAAATATTGTTGGAATCGTGAGAATGAGACGATGCTAAGAAAAATATAAAAATGCAGAAATACTCAATAGAATTCGTGTTTTGTGCACAAATAATGTGATTTCTCTAATAAATAATGGTGTACAAAATACGCACATATTAGAGAGCAATTAAGTATTATATAGGCACATCATAGGACTAATTAGGGGGTTAAATACGCAATATTCAACCCGAATCAGACATCCCTAAAACCGTTTTGTAGGCGGTTCGGTACGCCAACGATGCCTCGGGAAGACGCATGCTCCAATCCTTTCTTGATGGATTCACCATCTTTTGGAGTATGTTCTTGATCTCCCGATTCGCCAACTCCGCTTGTCCATTGGTTTGGGGGTGGTATGGTGTAGAAACCTTGTGTTTCACCCCAAACTTCTTCATTAAGCTTGTGAAAAGGCGGTTGCAGAAATGTGACCATCTGTCACTTATCATTGCCTTTGGCATCCCAAATCGTGCGAAAATGTTTTCCTTCATGAATCTAAGCACGATAGCCGCATCATTGGTCCTACAAGGAATAGCCTCCACCCATTTAGATACATAATCTATAGAAGGCAGAATATATGTGTACCCAAAAGATGGGGAAAATGGCCCAATAAAATCAATGCCCCAACAATCGAAAATTTCTAATTTGAGAATGGTATTTAACGGCATCATATTCCTTTTAGTAATTCCCCCCAACTTCTGGAAATCTAAGCATGATTTACAATATGCATAAGTGTCCTTAAACATGCTAGGCCAATAAAAACCACATTGTAGAATTTTTGCTACGGTCTTCTGGGTGGAAAAATGACCACCACACACACCTTGATGGCAAAAATGTAAAACACTATCAAACTCATGATCGGGTATGCATCTCCTTACTATTTGGTCATTACAATACTTGTAAAGGTATGGGTCATCGAAAAAGAAAGATTTTACCTCAAAGATGAACCTTTTGTAATCTTGGCAAGACCAAGTAGATGGAGTCTTACCAGTGACCAAGTAGTTTATAATGTTGCCATACCATGGGAGTGTGTGGGAGACTGCAAAAAGAAGTACGTCAGGAAACGAATCATTTAATGGGATGGTTGCCGGCTCCATGCTCATCGTTAACCGTGAAAGGTGATCGACAACATGATTTTTCGCTCCCTTCTTGTCCTTGATGTCGATGTTAAATTCCTGCAAGAGCAAAATCCAACGGATTAGTCTAGGCTTAGCGTCTTTCTTGGAAAGGAGATATTTAAGAGCAACATGGTCGGTGAAGATTGTAATTGGGAATCCCAATATGTAGCTCCTAAATTTCTCCAACGCGAAGACAACGGCTAAAAGCTCCTTCTCCGTGGTGGTGTAGTTTTGTTGAGCCTCATTCATGCTCTTGCTTGCATAGTAAATCACCACGGGGACATTGTCCTTACGTTGTCCAAGCACTGGACCGACCGCATAGTCACTAGCATCGCACATGATTTCGAAGGGTGATGTCCAATCTGGCACCTGAAGAATAGGTGAACATGTGAGCAAATTTTTCAACTTCTCAAAAGCAAGTTGACAATCATTATTCCAAGCAAAATCTACATCATTTTTCAAAAGCATGCAAAGAGGCTGAGATATATAACTAAAATCTTTTATGAACCTCCTATAAAAACCTGCATGCCCAAGAAATGGTCGAATATCTCTTACACCACGAGGAGTGGATAGCTTTTCTATTACCTTGATCTTGGATTTATTGACGCACATACCTTCCTTGGATACAATATGACTAAGGACTAAGCCTTCGGTGGTCATGAAGTGGTATTTCTCTCAATTCAAGAGAAGGGTTTTCTCAATGCATCGATCTAACACCAAAGCCAAGTTAGATAAACAGTTATTGAATGAGCTACCATACACAGAGAAATCATCCGTGAATACCTTCACGATCTTTTCAACCATATCATGGAAAATGCTAAGCATACAATGTTGAAAAGTTGCGGGGGCATTACATAAGCCAAATGGCATCCTCCAGAATGCAAAAGTGCCAAAAGGACAAGTGAAGGTGGTCTTCTCTTGTTCTTCAGGTGCTATTTCTATTTGGTAATATCCGGAGTGGCCATCAAGATAGCAATAATACTCGTGTCCGGTCACTCTCTCTAGGATTTGATCTAGAAATGGGAGAGGGAGTGGTCTTTACGGGTCTTAAAATTTAGCTTCCTATAGTCAACGCACATGCGCCATCCCGTGGTGGCTCACATGGGGACTAACTCATTGTTCTCATTTTTAATTACCGTTAGCCCCAATTTCTAAGGTACAACTTGAATGGGGCTAACCCATCTACTATCGGTAATGGGGTATATAATACCCGCATCAAGAAGCTTAAGAATTTTACCATTTACCACTTCCTTTAATTTTGGATTTAACCTACGTTGCATTTCTCTAGTGAGTTTTGTGTCATCCTCTAAGTAGATGTGGTGCGTACAAATTAGGGGGTCAATACCTTTAATGTCGACAATTGTCCAACCAATTGCCCCCCTATGAGTTCTAAGCACATCTAACAGTTGCATTTCTTGCTTATTAGAGAGTTTAGATGATATTACCACCGGGAATGTGTCGGATTCCCCAAGAAATGCATACTTCAAATATGCCGGCAACGGCTTCAAGTCTAATGATGGATACTCTAGCTTCGATGGCCTTTGGTAAGGTGTGTCCAACGGTAGCGGTTCAAAAGATGGCATCCACTTAGTTACCGCACCAACTTCCTGCGAAAAACACTCGGTGTTAATATTTTCACAAAAATGATCAACAAAATTAAGCACCTCAACAAACTCCGCATCAAAATGCTCTTCAACTAGAGTCTCAATCATGCAAGTATCCTCAAACTCAACATCCTCCGATGGCAACTTAAAAGCATTAAAAATGTTTAAGTCAAGTGTCATGTTGCCAAACGAGATTTTAAGTTGACCATCCCTACAATTGATTATAGCATTGCTTGTGGCTAGGAATGGTCTACCTAAGATGATGGGGGTTGGTGTTTTGGTTTGAGGCCCAAGGATATCCAACACGACAAAGTCCACCGGGTAGTAAAATTTGTCCACTTGGACAAGCACGTCCGCTATGCTACCCTTGGGGACCTTGATGGATATATCGGCCAATTGGAGAATAATAGGTGTAGATTTCAATTCTCCAAGTCCTAGTTGCACATACAAGTTTTATGGCAAGATGTTAACACTCGAACCTAAATCAAGGAGGGCTTGCCCTATCTTTTGGGTTCCTATGATGCATGGGATTATAGGTGAGCCGAGATCCTTGTATTTAGGAGGGGTGTTATGTTGCACGATAGCACTAACTTGTTGCGTTAGGAAGACCTTTTTCTTAACACTAACATTCCTCTTAACGGTGCACAAATCTTTTAAAAATTTAGCATATGCTGGAATTTGATTTATTGCATCAAGAAGAGGATATTAATTTGACATTTTTGAAATATTTTGCATATTTTGGATTGAAACTTATCTTTCCGTGGAGGTTGAAGCCTTTGAGGGAATGGTACGGGAGGGATGTACGGCTTGGGCTCTTCAATGACGATCTCTTCGGGATGGTTGCATTTGTCCAATCTTCCCTCTTGTACCTATTCATTTGTGGTGGCTTCATTCTCCATAACTATCTCTGCCTCGACTCTCGGTGGCTCTGGCTTCTCAATTTCCCGACCACTCCTCAATGTTGTCACCGCTTGACAAGATTTAACATTGGACCCTCTCGATGACGAATTTATGTTCGGGTTGGGGAGTGGTTGTGCCGGAAGCTTGCCCTTCTCTAGAGTTGCCGCAAGCTTTGCCATGTTCTCATTGAGTTGTTGAAATTGTTGTTGGTGTTGCGCCTGGGTTTGTTGTAGTTGTTGCCATTGTTGGAAGTTTGCTTGATTTTGCGTTGTTTGCATTTGGATGAATTGTTGCAATGTGTCGCTTAGAGATTGCACTTGGGGTTCACTTGTTTCATCCCTCCTCCTTTGGATGCTTTGTTGATTGTTGTTGTAGTTGAAGGGTGGATGATACGATGGTTGAGCTTGTTGTTGTCTTTGGGGTCCCCAATTCAAACTCAGGCTATTCCTCCAACTTGGGTCTTGATTGTGGGAATTGTTGTATCCTTACCCTTGGTTGGAGTTCTTCACATAATTCACTTGAGTGGGGTCTTGAAGTACTTCCTTCACTATCGGTAGGTTGGGACATTGGTTAATGCTATGGTCTACACTACTGCAAAGATTGCATAGCCCTTCATTACCAACTGTCACGGCCTTCACTCCTTTCAACTGCAGCCCTTTAAGTCTTTTGCAAATGATGGCCTCCATTCTTGCCTCTAAGGCTTCCTCCTGGGCCAATGTAAGGAGACCTCCATGAGCCAAAGGTTGAGGTAATTCTCTTCTCTCAGAATCGGGAGTTACCTCCCAACTTCGTGCATTCTCCGTTATGGACTCTAAGTAGTCCCATGCCTCCTCCGGTGTCTTATCCAAAAATTCCCCATTGCACATCATTTCCACGAATTGTTTCATGGATGGGATGTGTCCCTTGTAAAAGAAACCGATGAGACGGTATTCATCAAATCCATGGTGTGGACATGCTAGTTGCAGCTCCTTGAACCTTTCCCAAGTGATATCAAAGCTTTCATTTGGCTTCTGAGAAAAGTTTGCCATTTGCCGCTTTAATCCTTGAGTCATATGCAAGGAAAAAAAACTTTTTCAAAAATTCAACTTGCATTGCTAACCAGGAGTTAATAGTATGAGGAGGTATAGCATTAAACCAATTTTTACCTTTATCCTTTAAAGAAAAAGGAAATAGTTTAAGATTAATGGTTTCATTGCTAGCCTTCCCATCAGAACATGTGAGGTAGACATCTTCGAAATCCTTTATATGTAAATAAGGGTTCTCCTTCTCCACACCATGAAAAGTGAGGAGAATTTGAAATATCCCAGGTCTTGGGCTAAAGGAATTCGCATCAGCTGGAAGCACAATGCATGAGCCAGTAGCAGACCTACTCGGCCTCAACACATATCTCAAACTTCGATCACCCTCATGTTGAGAGTGATCTCCTCACTATGATTGGTGTTGTCATTACAGTTGGTGTTGGTATTGTTATCGGCCATGTCTATGTTTCTTACTAGTCTATGTGTTTGAGGAGTCCTTAACCACATAAACTAGACAATTGAGTTCAAGCCAAAACTTTCCAATTTTAACCGAATTTTTATAGTTTTGATAATTATATAAATTGAAAAACAAATTCAGATATCCACAATGAATATAGACAACAAAATGGAAAGATCTCACCAAATTTTCACGACAAAAACCAAAGTGTGAAATGAAGATACGCCGTCACCGGCAACGGCGCCAATTTGCTTGACTTTCCTTGAAAGGTGATACTCGCAAGTGTATGAGGTCGGCAAATAATATACCCGGTAAGTACAAGATCGTATCCACATAGACGGAACTAATCTGCAAATTCATACAGATAGTCAAAGCATGTAAAGAATGGTTGAGGCTAACCACCCTATGAGGTGAATGATTGTTTGAATGGATGGTTTATCTAAATACCCTAGAGTTAGGGTAATGTCCTAAGGTTTGGATGCAAGGGAAAGAAAGAGTGCAGATATTGAGAATATCAGTAGAATTACTCAATTGCTCTGCTAAATGTTAATTCCATGATAACTCGATCACTCATCCATTTCAATGCAAGAGGATCGGGAAATAATCAATTAAGCACATATGGGGTGCACCAAGGGTAATTGTTGACTGGGTTCTTCTCCTAATTAAAGCTCATGAATCACTCTTACACCCATTTCAAGGTATGTGAGAGTGGTGTATGTAGGTTGTGGTGCGCATCACACAACCACCGTTTCGTGGCCCCTTTCGGGTAATGCACGATTCGACAAACGGGTCACAACCCAATTAACAATTAGAATTATCAGATGAATTAAACTTCTAAATTACGAAATATGGATTGGAGGGGTCTTGAATTCTTTTCAAGATATGCAATACCTATTGGATACATAGATGCAACAATTACGAAGCAACACCGTTCTTCGGCTCCTCCATGGATAGTATCAAATCCAATTAATCATGAGTTTAATTCATCCAACAGCATGGATTAAAAACGGATGCTGGAAATTAACATTAGTAAGGCAATCAAGACATCCTACATCAATCCAAAACACCCACACAATGAATCTAGCATAGCATAACAAGAACAGAATCAACATTCATAAAAATAGACATAGTTCAATGCAAAGAATGAAAGCAAATATGTATTAGAAAGAGGGTTGGAGATTTGTCACCAAATACAAACTTCTTCAATCAGCAATCAATCTCAGCAACAGTAAAAACGAAATCAGAAAGCTCAAAACTATCCAAAACTCTAATCCCCTTCTTAAGGAAGAAGATGACCTAAAATTACAAAAGATTAAGTTCCTTTTTGTATTACATCTGAATAGTAGTGTTTTATACCCCCTAGGGGTTACATCTCATCCATCTGAATCATCATCTAACAATTCACAGCAACTGGAGAGAAATCGGGTTAAGAAAACCCCGACTGTCGAACAAACGGCAGTCGACTGATGACAGGCGACTGTCATTGCTACCAACATGCGACAGGCGACTGTCTTTAAAAATCACAGTTGCATGTGTGATCCACAGACAACTGTCTTTTGTTCTTCAGTCGCCTGCTGTAGAAATGCCAAAATAACAGAGAGTTGGCTCTTTTTGCTCTCTCAGGAATCTGAAATATCAGTCGACTGATGCGAAGATGACAGACGACTGTAAAATATTACAGTCGACTGTCAATCCTCTTACAAGCAACTGCTGTTGGGCTTTAGCTACTCCAGCTTCAGTTCTTTAAAGGCAAGCGACTGTCGTTGTTTGGGCAGTCGAATGTTGGGTTGCCCAGGCGACTGTCGTTCCATCTACAGTCACCTGTTTTGTACTCCTCCTTATGAGTCGATTTAGTCCCCTTCGGGACACCTGAAAAATCCATAAAAATTCCTATAAATATAATAGACATTTATAATGTTTTGGGAAGTGAAACTGTGCCAGAATAAAATCATACACTCACAAATGATGAATTAGCGTAAATGTAGTTAAGAGAGCACGATTCCATGGATTATATGCACAAGAGGAGATGATTATGAGGTTAGAATATGCAATATTTATTCATAATCATTAACCAAGAGTTCTAATAGAATAAAACCCTCTCATATATATAGGAAGCCCAAAGAAACCCATGAAACCCAAGGAAAAAGCCAAGAGAGAATCTGCAACGGCTATAATCTGGTATTTTACGGAAGAGACAGTCGACTGAAGAAGGATTGACAGTCGACTGGTCAACAGCTATAAAATTCCCAACAACTATAATCTGAGCCAGAACGTACGACTATAGAACACTACACAAGCGCCTATAAATGAGCATGTGCCTGAATATTCTTCAACAAGCGATTGTCTTATGGGATGGACAGAAACAGAGAAGATGCAACTTACGCACTTGTGCATTCAGACGACTGATAACCAAACTCCAGGCATGTGAAAATTTATAGGCAACTGAAAACTCTTAGTCAGTCGACTGACACGCAAAGTGGGTTGATGCCCAGAAAATACAAGTTACGCACTTTGGCATATAGACGACTGTAGGACAATTCCCAGGCGTCTGATGGAAGACATGTGCCTGAATAATGAATGGCAGTCGTCTATTCTCAAAAGCTCAAGAATGAGTCAATCAAAATTTGACTTGAGATGTGCGCTACAGTTGACTGTAGAAGGCCTGCCAAGCGCTTGGAATCACCCAGTCGCCTGCCCTTCATTCAGCAGTCACCTGTAGAAGAGCCATAAACTCCAATTGAGTCTTTGGGCAAGGTGAACCTATTGGGTTCAATTCTATGATAATCCTAAGGCTCACTAAGATGGTTATATGCATATACATGAATGCGTTAACCATCTATCAAGACATTACATTAAACCTTGACTCAAAAAGAGAAATGCAAGTAATAAAAGATATTACATGGATTACATTTATTTCCTTAGAGTCTAATCTTCAAGCTCTTGATGCCTTGATGCTCCCCATCATCTTCCAAGCTTTGACACCTCTTGATGAGCTTCCCTTCATCAAGTTCCAAGCTTTGGCTATGCTCTACTTGATGTCCATCCTTGTACCAAGCTATTAATCTCCAAATCATGATATTCTTCATTTGATAAACATGAAACTAAAACATGAGATTCATTAGCAACAATATAATGCTATGATCAATATCAAAATAATATTGGTCTAAAACACCAATACCTAACACTATTAGAAATATAACATGCATCTATGAAACAGATCTCAAAAGAGTATTAATGTACAACATTTGAGTTCAAAATTATGCCAACGTCAATGTAAAACTTGAGCTCCAACATATTCCACAAATATGTATATCTCATATGCTATATAACCTCAAGAATGTTGCTTTATGTACCAATATCTCATAAGTGTTACCAAAAAATCATGTATGTCACTCAATTTAATAAGACAATATGAACCACATATAATCTCAAGCATTAAGCACTTAATCTCAAATTGACTATAATCTCAAATTGCCATCAAGAATTAAACATTTTCATTGAAACATAAAGCATAGAACTTGAATTTAGAAAATATTGCAACACAAACAAAATAACATTGTTTGTTACAAAACAAGTTTCATCAAAATATTACAAATCATCATCACCACCATCCAAACATGCATGCACTCAACCAAGCACTCCATGCAAGAATTACTCTTGAGAAGGTTGTCCATGAAATCTTCAAAGATCAAACAGTTCCGATAAAATTAATTCTTGCTTCATCTACAGTTGATCTTGCCTATACATTAGGGTTGCAAAAGCTTCATCTTGTCTTGAGATTAAGTTGAGTTATGTTTGCCCCAATCTAGTCATGATATTAATTTCAATAGTTTGGAAATATTTAATATGATATGAGGGATGTGATGGAATGCTAGGAGATGTGCCTTCATGATGCGGTAGTTGGGGGTGGAGGCTCATGTTAAGGTTCATACTTAGGTCCTTTAGGTTCTTCAAGATCATACATGATATTAGTTTGGTCTAATAGAATATGCATTCTAGCTAGTGTAGATTTGTTGAATGTCATTTTAGGAGGTTCGTCTATAGATTCATTAGCCATATCAACTTTATGGTGCATGAAGTGAGGAAATAACAATGATGCAATGATGGTGAATATGGACGAGCTAAGTTATCAAAAATGATTTGAGCCCAAGTCACTTTCATCTAGCCAATAAGTGCAAACATACATTTTGCCAGGCTTTCTGATAAGTAAATGAAGCTATCGGATTTTTTAATAATGTTATAAGATAAGATTCTGGCTAGGATCATATCCTTATGTAAAAGAGCATTTGTTGTCATGTCAGACCAATATAGTCGACTCCCAACGAACATATTTGCTAAAATGCATTCATCATTCATAGAAATTTCTCAGAGGATGACACCTTGGCAAGGTATGCCAAATATATCCCATATTATTCAAGGTGTTAACTTAAAATGAACATTTTTAACTAGGATTGTGATTTCAAACTTCTTACTTTCCATGTTAGCATAAAACACTAATCTTGGTAACAATTGTAAGAATTTTGCACTGAGAATACATCAACTAGATCTAGATTCTCAAAAACTTGGCAATGCCATAGTTACCCAAGTCCTCAAACTTCACAAATATTTCATTAAGAATATCCAATTGTGAGTTCTTGAGGTAGTTTTCTTCTACTGTCAGGTCATTTCAAAAATTGAATATGAGTAGGAGGTGCCCTAGATGGTGTTGGTTGTTTCTTAAAAGGATTTAGATGTCTCTTTGAAATGATGAAAGGTGTGTATAAGTGTAAGACCCAGTTTTTAGTGGTCATCACAAATAACAAGAATCAGCAGGTCCTGATGTATACCAGTGAAATCAAAATAGGTGAAATAGAAAATATATCATAAACGCATACCTGAATGAGTAGCCCCAAAGGCTCCTTGCCTGACTCAAAGTAAGGAAAGCCAGCTCTAGGACTTTGAAGCCTCATATTATACCTAAAAATGTTCCACGGTATTCAAACATAGATTAGATATAACTAAGCAACGCTTTATGTACCCAACAAAAAGATGGAAATAAAAGTACAAAACACGTGAAAATGCACAAGGTAATCTACGGAACCAATGTAACATCATTACAAGATAAATTTAATAAGCTACTAAACTAAAATGTAACCAACTACATATAATGCATGTATAAGGTATTGCAATCTAATACCGTATGGTGAATGTTTAAATGTTTGGAGAATGTAAGGTTGTACCAATTCTCGACAGTAACTCATACTGGACAACACGATATGCAACCGAAGATGACCTTGGACCATTCGGAGCTCCCCGGGCCAAGTCCAAAATAGAAATAGAAGGGGACTCTGGGTCCCCTCAACGGTCAAAATGGATAAATTAAAAGGAACTCGTCAGGTATACAAATTTATGATAGGATCCCTTAGATTTGGGCCAAAAGCATGGCTTAAATCGCTTCTGTACTTTCTCTAATATGAATTACCCCAAATCCTGTGAGTCAAGTGAAATGTTGTTTAATTGTTTTTAAGGAGTGTCAAGTGCAATGTCTAGGTATGGTAATGTTCTCTTTCTAGTTGTCTAGTTGCTTTCCAGATTACATGTCCAAAAATGTCAATGCCAAGTAATGTCATGGTTCTTAAAATATCTCTGTTACGTCCAAGCTTAAAATCACACGGTTTATGGGTTTTGATAACATGTTAAGTTTCAGTTAATGTTAGCAACTTGAATATTTATAGAGATCATGTATAGACCCATTATCAAGCCACGAGTCATTTGATTTCATGCACAACCCCATAACTACATAATTTAAAGTTACAGTTAACTGTACTAATTATTGCAACCATGATATGTGATTTCCTTAACTTATTGAAAGGAATGATGTCAACATTTCCTGTTCAACAAAATCCCTAAAGTTATCGTGAGTTCACAATCAATATTCTAATCCAAAATACAATAAATTGATGTACAAATCGCCTTGAGTAAAATCTGAAATTATTTAAATAAACAAACAGAAAATTTAATTATTGCAAAAGTCTAAAACATCATATGGATCAGAATTGGGGATTATGGTATTTGGCAGTTGCATGGAACCTTCGAAAGTCTACAATGAGTGGAAAAGGGCCAAGGCTACTCTAGGGTTAAGGGGATAAAAATGAGCCACTACAATGTCAGGGGTAAACCTGAGCCCATAACAGAAGAAGACAAATGGACCCATGTCTAATTAGCATGAAAGGACCCGAAGCATACCCAAACACCCAAATAAGCACCAAACACTCCACAACAAGAAAAACAAAAGACTGAAGCCCAGACAATAGTGGAACACAGAGCCGAGACCCCAATCCACAAGAAGCCATGAGCAGGAACCCTAAAATGAAGAAACCAGTAATGCAACAGGGAGTCGACTCCAAACAGGAAGCATTAAAGTAATCTCCAAACCCAGCTGAACAAGGAACCCCAAGGCCTTCAGCCTATAAACCCCCACAGCTATCAAATCGACAGCCAATAAGACCCCTGCAGCCAACAATCAGGGGGGAAAATAACTCCCCACAACCAATCATCACTTCCCAATAAAACTCAAAAAATATCACAAATTCAAGCATGCTATAAATTCCAATTATCAACCAAGATTTCAAGAAAATTCAAGTAAGAACTAAAAGTAAAACCATAAACCGAGAACTTGAGTTTAGACTTAATCTACCATGAACTGAAGTGGGAAAGCCAAAACCCCACAAAACTCTAGCTGAGCCTTAGAAGTGGTCAAATCCCCCAAAGAAGTCCAAGAAATTTTGAGAAGAAAGAAATTATTTTGCATACCTCAAACTTTAGAAATCGATAGTGAACAAATAGAGATGGAAAAAAAGTGTGAGAGGGTTGGATCGTGGCAGGTTCTTTGTGAAAGAGGGGAGGCGTAACTGAAGAGAAAATCGACCGACTGTTTCGATTCATCCATGGGAGAGAGTGAGTAGAGGGGGCGGCTTGGGTTTTTTTTAAAGAACATAAAAGTAATTAGTGGGCTGGGTAGAGCAAATAGAAGAAGTGGTAAAAAAATTAAAAGAAAGGAAGAAAGAAGACAGGTGGGCCTTGGGCTTCAGCTGGGCTAAAGAAAAAGAAAGGAAGAAAATGGAAAGAAAGAAATAAGAATAGTGGGATGGCAAAAAGAAAGGGAAAATAAATAGAAATGTTAAGGAAAAATTAATGAAAATTAGAAGAGGAAATAAATTGCGAACAAATTTTCCAGAAATTATCTTATAACTATTTGGACCATTACATTCTATCCACCTTACAAAAAATTCTGTCCTCAGAATTTTCAAAACAAAATACTAATAACAGAACACATAAGAAATTGTTTCAATGATTGATAACATAATCTAAGAGTTAGGGGCATCTGTCTATGCCGCTATTACCAAAGGTGGTCATCTTAGAGGAGCAGCCAGTAAATGCTCTCGTTTAGCTTCTCTCTATATACTCAAGTTTTCGAGCTGCTGATAGCACTGCAACATGCATAGTCAGGTTTAACGAGATCAACTTCCTCCAATTTTTGAGGTTCTTCCCTATTGGAAATGCATGGCTCGACTCAAAGGCATCGCAACTAGATCTGACGCAAACCTGTAGAGCATGGAGAATTCGAGATCATACTCATATACTGTCAGCAATCCTTGCTTCAAATTAAGAACCTGCTTTGTAACTCCATCTTTACCTGTGGTGAATAGTACTTTGCGTTGAAGCCTGAAGTGAAGGTAGTCCAATCGAGGGGTAGCCCCAAGCAAGCATCCTCCACCTTCCACCAGATCTTGGCACCTTCTACCAGCTATAATTTTACTACTTCCACCCACGAGTCCTTTGAAACTTGGAGGCACGCAAGTTATCAACAGTACTAATCAGCCACTCTTCCGCCTGTAGAGGGTACTCTGTTTTTGTGAACCTCTTCACACCTAGTGCTTGAACCTACTTGACACCTCCATCAGTTCGCGATTCCCTTTGTAGAGCATGGTCATCTCTCGTAGGGCTTGGTCAGAGAT
Organism: Scilla litardierei; assembly: GCA_030789695.1. NCBI lineage: Eukaryota > Viridiplantae > Streptophyta > Magnoliopsida > Asparagales > Asparagaceae > Scilla > Scilla litardierei. The sequence goes on from CM061133.1 coordinate 203,883,609, forward strand.
CTGGTGTACCACGGAGTACAACCAGGTGGTTTCATTATTCATTATTTCCAGACCTATATCCTGAAGCGTTCACATCAGGGTCCTCTATTCTGGTGAACCTCTTCAGACTTAATGCTCGAAACTGCTTGACGCCTCCATCAGTTCGTGGTTCCTTTTGTCGAGCCTGGATCATCTCTTGTAGGGATTGTCGGAGATCTGATGTACCACCGAGTTCAACCAGGTGTTGTCGTTATTGTCAGACCTATATACTAAAGCATTCACGTCCATGGTCAGTTTCTTGATAGCTATGCATCCACGACATCTGTAAACTTTTATCCGCTGGTGTTCAAAAGAACAGGATAGTTTGATTAATTTGTCACAGTACGTTCAAGGTGATGTTTAAGATGTTCCATCCTTTATTACATGTATGCTTTACTTTACATCCTACTCAACCTATACTGTTCACGAGATGGTCAGTACTGACCTGCACGGGCCACCATGTGTAACGACCTGTTTACCATGGGTCATCACAAATTACAAGAATCTGCAGGTCCTACTGTTTACCATTGAAATTAATATAGGCAAAATAGAAAATATACCATAAAGACAACCCTAAATGGTAGCCTCAAAGGCTCCGTGCATGACTCAAAATAAGGAAAGATAGTTTTAGGACTCTGAAGCCTAATATTATTCCTGAAAAATGTTGCACTAAATTAAAAGGTAGATTGCATCTAACCAAGAAACGATTTAAGTACCCAACAAAAAGATTGAAATAAAAGTACAAGACACGTGAAAATGCACAAGGTATCTACAGAACTAGTGTAACATGATTAAAAGATAGCTATAATAAGCTACTGAATTAAAATGTAACCAACTACAGATAATGCATGTATAAGGGATTGCAATATAACAATGTAGTGTGAATGTTTAAATGTTTTGAGAATGTAAGGTTGTACCAATCCTAGGCTGTGACTTATACTGAAGAGCACAATATGTAACTCGAAGACCACCTTGGACCATAGGGAGCTACCCCGAGCCGAGTCCAAAACAGAAATAGAAGGAGACAATGAATCCATGTGACAGTCCAAACGAATAAATGAAAGGGAACTCGTCCGGTATACAGATCTATGATAGGATCACCCCAGATACAAGCCAAAAGCATGTCTCCAATCACTCATGTACTCTCTCTAATATGAGTTTTCTGAAAATTAGTGAGGCAAGTGGTTTAGTTGTTTTTGGTGAGTGTCATGTGCAATGTCCAAGTAGGGTAATGTTCTGTTTCTAGTTGTCTAGTTGTTTTCCAAATTGCATGTCCAAAAAATGTCAATGCCAAGTACTGTCATAGTTCTCAAACTATCTCCGTTACATACTAGCTTAAAATCATGCAGTTTAGGGGTTTTGATAACATTTCAAGTTTCAATTAATGTTAGCAACATGAATATGTATAGATATCATGTGTAGACCCATTATCAAGCCACATGTAATTTGATTTCATGCACAACCCTATAACTACGTAATTTAAAGTTACAGTTACAGTTAACAACACTAATTATTGCAAGCATGATATGCAAGTTTTTAGTGAAAGAGGGGAGGTGTAACGGAAGAGAAAATCGAGCAGTGGTTTCGATTCGTCCGTATGAGAGAGTGATTAGAGGGGGTGGCTAGGTTTTGTTTTAAAGAAGAGGAAAGGATTTACTTGGATGGGCCGAGCTAATAGAAAAAAGAGGGAAAAATAAAATGAAAGGAAAAAAATAAGACATGTGTGCCTTAGGCTTCGGCTAGGCTTTAGAAAAAGAAAGAAAGAAAAGGGAAAGAAAGAAAGAAGAATACATAGCGGGCAAAAAGGAAGTGCAAAATAAATAGAAAGTAGAAGGGAAAATGAAAGGAAAATAAGAAGAAGAAGAAAATAAATTGCGAACAAATGCTTCAAAAATTATCTAATAATGATTCAGACCATTACATTATATCCACCTTTCAAAAAAATTCCGTCCTCGGAATTTCCAAAACAAAATACTAATAATAGAATCCAGAAGAAATTATTTCAAATGATTGATAACATAATCTAAGAGGTTACAGCATTCATCTCTGCTGTTATTACCGGAGGTGGTCATCTTGGAGAGGTAGCCAGTAGTTGCTCTTGTTCAGCTTCTCTCTCTACATACTCATGTTTCGAAGCTGCTGACAGCATCGTAACATGCGTAGTCAAGTCTACCGAGATCAACTTCCTCCAAATTTCGATGTTCAACCCCTGCTGGAAATGCATGGCTCGACACAAAGGCGTCGCAACTAGCTCTGGTGCGAACTTGCAGAGCATGGAGAATTCGGCATCATATTGATCTATCGTCATCGAACCTTGCTTCAAAGTAATGAACCTGCTTCGTAACTCCATCTTTACATATGGTGGAAAGTACTTTGCATTGAATACTAGAGTAATCGTAGTCCAATCGAGGGGTAGCCCCAAGCAAGCTTCCTCTACTTTTCACCAGATCCTAGGACCTTTTATTAGCTATAATTTTGCAATGTCCACCCATGAGTCCTCTGGAACCCAGGCGACATGCAAGTTATAAATAGTACTACTCAACCACTCTTCCACCTATAGAGGGTCCTTTATTCTGGTGAACTTCTTTCGACCTAGTGCTCGAAACTCTTGATGCCTCCCCCAGTTAGTGGTTCCTTTTGTAGAGCATGCATCTCGCGTAGGGCTTGGTCAGAGATCTGGTGTACCGTCGATTTTGACCCAGTGTTATCGTTGTTGCCAGTCCCAGATCTTGAAGCGTTCTTGACCATGGTCAATTTCTTAACAGTTGTGCATCCACAACGTTAGTAAACTTTCATCCACCTGTGTTTAAAAGAAAAGGTTTTTTAAGATCACACACCACCCACAACCCCAGTTTTTTGCTAGGTTGCCAAACCCATAAAATAGTGGTGTTTTTCACCCATGTCGAGGTAATATTTCATAACCCCAACCATAACCAAAACAGTGATGTTTGGCCAGGGTTGGCCTGGGTTGGTGACAACACCAGCCCCCATTGCTATTGCCAAAAGTGGCCCTAACCTTTTCACAAAAAATTCTTAGTTCACTACACTTCTAAGTACACTATTCCAATTTTTAAAATTGCCGAGCTCACAACATATTCTTATAAAAATTCTTGTTTTATCCATCTCCTCCTCCAACTCATCTACCTCTTCCTTGTCCCAACTGTTGATTGATAAACTTAACTGTTTATCAAATCATAAGTTGAAATTCAAATTATGTGGAACATAGTGTCATTAATTAGCTTAATCAACTTAATGCAACTCATCTACCTCTTCCTTGCCATAATTTTGTCACTAATCAACTTAATGCAACTTACATATGAAAAATTGAGGAGGTGAAAAGAAAAATAAATAAATGGGCTTGCACTTAATATTGTATCATTATTAAGTTTCCTACATATCCTCTAAACAAAAAGGTTTAAAATAATCAAAGCACACATAGTTATTTTACATTTTACTTTAGTTGATGCCATTGGTGCCTTTGTTTATGTTCCCTCTTCGAAAAAGTCGTAAGTCATTTCATTTTCCATTTCTTGTTTTTTTCGGTCTGCCTTTGTCCAATCATCAACACAAACTTGAGCTTCAATTGAATCTGACGTCAAACAAGAATGTCTTTCATATATATTTCCACTGGCACTAAACTCTTGTTTAATAACAACTATAGAGACTGGCGTTGCAAGAACTTATTTGGCTATAATAGCCAAAATTGAAAAATATTTTTGATGCTTCTCCCACTATTATAATATATCAAGTTCAATATCATCCACAAACTCAAAAGAAGTTTTTAGATGATCATCGAGCTCAGAATGCGAGCTCGATGAACTTCTTAATTTTTCTAATTTTTTGCACTAACATTTGATAATCCTTACTACCAAATCTTGATGATGAAATTTGAGTTGACGAATCATTTTGTGCAACATTCGTATGAGATGTACCATATATTAGCATATTCATAATATAGTTTAAAAACTTCGGACTTAACAAAAGTTAACAAAGCAAGACAATCAACTTATCAGCCTAAAGCTTTATAATAATATTGCAAAGATGTGTCTAAATGTCAAACTTACAACGCGAATAAGAAAATAGTTGCAACCAATTAAATAATTGAAATGTGTTGGTAATATTCTAATCATTTTTTCTTTATAGCATAAACAGTAGGTTCTAATTCAATATCAGTTTCACATTCTACAAATGCACTAACAATATTAATACATTCAATAAGAAATAAATTTGTGATGGGATAATAAACACCTGATAAATTATTAGTAGCATCATTAAATTTTTTTAATAATTCACAATTGTTGTGCTTAAATTCCATTGTTTATGAAAAAGATATAATTACTAACATTATATTGCATACAACTACACAATAATTCGTTATATTCATCACTTTGAACAAGTAATTTATACATGCCATTCTAATGGGTTAGAACATCATGTGAAAATTTAATGGGATTTTTATCATAAGTTTTGCAAAATTTTAACCATGATTTCATAACTTTTAGAATTTTCCACAAATAATGAATTGCTTTTCTAATAGATTCAATAGAATCTTTTAGTATATCTAATCTCTTTTGAACACATAAATTTAAAACATGACATGCACATCTTTAATGAAAAAATCTCCCACCAAAACAAGCTTGACAGAACTCTTTTAATGATGGAATACCAAAAGTATTATTTGAAGCATTATCAAAACCAACTGCAAAAATTTTATCTTCAATCTTATATTCTTCAAAAATAATTTTAAGCATATGATAAATATTATCAACATTATGATGTTCATCAAAACTCGAAATGCAATAATTCTTTTCTGCAAATTCCAATTTTGATTAATATAATGGCAAGTCACACACATATATGAGTGAGTTTACTAATGATTACTCCATATATCGGAACATATCGATCCACGACCATCAACTCATTTAAAAAATCTATCAAATCCTTTTTGCCATTTTTCGTAAATATTAAAAAGTGCACATGTGAGTATTGTTCTTGGAACACGAAAAGCTTGTGTATTTAATGCTTTATGAACATAATTCATAAAAACAACTTTCTCACTAAAACTAAAAGATAAATGTTCATCGACAAATTTTTTTGCTAACTCTTCTCTATTAGTAACATCCGAATATTGAAATAGTTAATTGATAGAATTAGCATACCATGCAATTTGAATTTGAGAAGATGAATTAACCAATTTGCTTGGATGTTTAATCTTTATATGCTTCCAATATGTTTCATAACCTCTGTATGTACCCCAAGAATATTCAACGTTACAATAAGTACATTTTACCATCACTTTTCCATTAGGCCCCTTAATTTGCTTCATATGTTTGAAGACATCCAATGAGTTGTGTGTGCTCTCTTTTCCACCAATATCAATTTTAGCATCAAGATTTTTCTACATCTTTGGAAGTTTTTTTACATCTTTGGAAATTTCAGATGAAAAATTGAACATTAAGAGATTGCGATGATCTATGAAAATGGATTGCATGATTAGAAAAGCCTTCGGAACTTGGTAAATTAGAACCATCGGTGTTAAGGCCAAAATTGACCGAGACAGATATTGAGCTGACGTAGACTCTTGATGCTGAGTCGGAGCCTCGTCGGCAGATGAAGTGGGACCCTAGGTTGGAAGAACCTGGGTCGAGTGATGGTAGCTGATGATGTTGAGGTGCTCGATCGTCCTTCAGGTAGCTGATGCATCGATCGGTCGAGGCTAGGAAGCTCGGCGATGACCTCCGACATCGGGTGATGACCGTCGATCGGCACCACAGGGACACGTTAGCGGGGGTCGGATCTGGGTTCCTACCTAAAACCCCTCCAATGCTTAAGTTAGTTTAGGAACTTAAGGAAGAGAGGGAGCTAGGAGCAGCTAAGATCGACCCACAGAGGTTTGCCTCAGATCTGTCGTCGCTAGCTCTATAGTATAAGAAATATCAGCTGAGATAGTAGAGTTCTGTGTCTTATATCTTATACCTTGGAGATGAGACCCTTCCTTGTATTTATATGCGTCCAGTGTCCCTTTGGAGACGTTGGGAAGATAACGGCCACCCATAATGGGGCCACGATCTTTTCTGTTTAATAGGAATAAATGTTGTACACATTCCTACGAATTATGAGCCTGACTTTAATCCTACGTTCGAGTGAGATGGACTCAACGATCGACTGGCCAATGGGTTTTGACTGAGTCGATATCGGGCTTCTCTTGTGGGCCCCTAGGCCTTAGTCATCTGTCGGTCGAGTTACCTTTAATGTCGGCCCAATGACTCAACAATGGCCCCCCTCGCACGACCTTAAAGGGTCTACACGTTGAAGCCAAGCGACGTTACATCGCATTAATTGGGGCGCGGCAATCGAGAAAATAGAACTCAAGTTCCAGCCACCAAAATGCCCACCTCGTCTATTTGGATGATTTACCGGTTCAAAATCCAAGATACTTAGAGCATTTGGATCCTCGATGCGTGTTTCATCATCAAGTTGTCGCCTTACCCATATAGGACGGCTCCAGCGGTAGAATGCAAAGGTATCGTCTTCATTCTCTTGATTTATATTTTCCTTCTCTCAAAAGTTATAACGGCATGTTTTTATCTATACGTAGTTCGTACATATTTACTTAGTATAGTGATTTATCGGAGTAATTAATATATGGTTGTATAGCTCGAGACGCGACTTAGCGATCGCGTTTATATCTTCTTTAATTTTTGGTTGATGTTGTTTGCAGGGGCGATATCATAATAATCTGCTTATCCTAATCAGCCAATCCCTCGAACCTTATCTTGATAAAATCTAAACATCCTAACTATATTATTTTCCTAACCCAAACCATAACCTGATGATCCTAATCGATCTATCTAGATATCCCAATTTAAATCCTAACGAGCAAATCTACAATATCCTAACAAAAATACCTTCTAAAACTCAATAATCCTAACTATATGATTCACCTAATCGTATCTCGACCCAAAACCTTAGCTAAGACTTCTTAAAATGAACTTAAATCGATAAATCGAAATGTCTCAACCGAGATCACATATTATCTTAACAAATTTTTAATATCTTAATTAATTCCATTCCTTTACTATTGATGAATCCGAATCCTAACTAACCCTATATCTATCTAAAGAGATTTTTATTTAAAACCCCAAATCTCAATGAAATCTTAATAAATTCTAATAAGACTAAATGTCCTAATTTAAATCATTTACAGCTGATCAACCTAGCTAAATCCCGGAGGGTGAGATCATATCATATCCCCATATGATTTTCATTAACAAAACTCCCATACCCCAACTTGCGCGCACCAAAATCCTAACAGATCATAAACAATCTCCTCCCCCTTTTGCTTAGCTTGTAACAACCCTCACAAGTCCCCCTCCATGCATGTTTTCTGCTAACCAACTCACCTACGTTATTTCTGTTCTTCTACTTCGTTATAAGGCCTCTCCCCTTCCCACAGACAGCCCCGACTTCCCCCACGTCTCCAACCGACTCGTACACGTATCCCCCTGTCTCTTCCTCAATTATAAACCCATGCAAAGCCAACCCAGGTAATCCCCTTCGCTACGCCTTCTTCTTATTCTCCTTCTTTTAAAAACCCAACGGGGACTCAATCTGCACTTCTCCACCGCCCATGTTACCCATGCAATCACGTGCGCAACCCCGCTCCCCACGTTACCCACGTTCCATTACTTTCTCCTCTTCAAAAAGCCCAGACAACCATCACTTCACCCTGAATGCCTCTTTTCCTCATTCAAACAAAGTAAACAACTCCCCTTCCTCACGTTGACGCCGAACCCCTCCCAGCCACCCTCGTTCTTGTCCCCCTCCCTATCCTCCGAATCTCCGATCATCCGCCTATGCGACAGCCGCCTCGCATCCCCTTTGACAGTGCCCCAGGCCACGCCACCGATCCCCAGCCTGCATCTGCACTCACCAGCCACCTTGCCGACAACGATCACTCTCTAGTCACCCTCCAACAGCGCTGCACCACTGTCCCCTTCCGTGGATCGACGCCCTGCGACCGCAGACCCCGTCAATCAGCCATGTCGTCGCCATCTCCCTTGTTCCACCTCTTCCATGGCGAATCTGCAAGCCTACCGGCAGACACACATCCCCGCCACCCCCTCTCGCTACCTGCAGGCCACCTCACCACTTCCCTGCTCCCCGACAAATGAGCCCTTGTCCAAAGCTCCTCATCCGCCCTCCGACTTCGCCTAATACCCTTCCTCATCGACGAAGCCCTGTTCCTCCTCGTCGTTCTCACCTTCAGTCCTCCCCCACTCCAACCACTTGCCATCACTGCCACCTCCAACCCAACATCTCTCTCTAGCCACTCAAGCCCAACGGGATAGCCCCCACCTCGTCGTCCCTCCGCTCAGCTGACCGCACAGCAGTTCCCTTTCTCTGACAGTATGCCGAGCCTGAACCACCCTCAACATCTCCGAGCCCAACCCCTGAAACCACCGAGCCCAGCCCTCAGCCCCTGATCTGCCCGCTCTGTTTAAAACGGAGGAACCCAAACCCGATGTCTAACGTGCGTTTATATTTCATATATTTGCGCACGTTTTCTTCCGTGTTTTTCCGTTATTTACCGCCGTCTTGTATTCGTTTTCTCGTGTTTTCTTGTTTTCTTTCACTTTTCCTTGTTTTTGTATATTTGCAGGAATTTACAGCATTTGGGACATAAAACGACGATATTATGAGTCCCCGGAGTAACGGAAGGAGTCACGCGTGATCCAGGGGGTCAAACGACCAAGATTGCCACTTTTCAGCCCCCACCCGATCGGTTGGACACAGCCAACCGATCGGGTGATGCACGCGTGCATGACCCAGACTGAAGTTAGAGCGAAGTGCAAAGTCAACCGACCGGTTCACTGACCGGTTCATCCCAATAGAGTTCTCGGGAATTTGGAGCTTAATCCCAACCGATCGAGTGATATCTCACCCGATCGGTTCATCTGAAGCTGAAGTTTCCCAAACGACGACCCGGTCACGCCACCCGTTCTCCTCAGCGACCGGTTGAAGCTTCTAAAGCCCGATGGCCGATGCGACAAGCGGCTCACCCGATCGGTTGATGTTTCAACCGATCTGGTGGCCTTTTCTTCCGCCTTTGCGCGCTGCTGATGCATTCATTGAAGATCTGCTATCATTCCAGAAGGATTTTGGGTGATCTCTTATTTTTCTAGCGTCGGCATCGTCGTTAAATTTCCAACGATAGGTCGCATGCCCAAATCCGATTTTTCTACATTTTTCTGGAATTTTCGGAGCGCAGATGTGTGCTGAAATTGGCTGCAGTCTGAATTTTCATTTCACCCGATCGGTTGACTTGTCAACCGACCGGGTGAGATCACTTTCTGCGGATTTGAACTCTCTGTTTATTCCACCCGATCGGGTGAGTTTTCACCCGATCGGGTGGGCCGGTTTTGACAGTTCTGGACCCGAACTGTTAAGGTTTTTGAGGGGTTATATATTTGAGTTAGGGGGCACGACTTTAGAGAATTCTTCCTCAGTTTTTCTAGGGCTTTTGCCCCTTTCTCTTGTGAGTTTAGATTAGGTTAGATTAGGTTTTATCTTCTAATAAATCTTGTAATGGATTGAAGACTCAATTGCAAGCTAAGTATTTTCTTCTCTCATTTTCTATTGTATTGTGTTATTTTCTTTGTTGCTTGATGGTGAATGTTTGTTTGTCATTATTATTGCTTTCTATCATGTCCTTCACCATCGAGTAGTGTTTGATGAACCCTAATACGGGTTAGAGTAGGATTGATGCTTGGAAATTTACATTTGGCTTGGTTGCATGGCATGTGTTCGATGAAATGTGTCAATGGGGATTTCTAGCAATCTGAGTCCAATTCGTATGGCAACACACTAGTTGTGTTGGGGATTGGGGTCCGGTGCTTGTCCAGTCAAGATCCGCTTCGATGTATTGCTAGAAATCACATTTGACCTATTTGGCCATTAGGGTTACACGGGGGTGTTTCATTGTCATTGGCGGAAGAAAGACCGCCTCTGACCGTCGGGCCAAGGGGGAATAAACTTGGCGGTTGACTCCCTAGCCGCAGCTCACGCCCCGAGCGTTGACATCGAGTCCTCGCGCGTGGGAACGGCTTGGATGAAGTGTTGGGAGTTATCATTGCGGCCTTAATGCTCCCGGTTGCGGAAGGTGTTAATGGACATGGGAATGCCCACCGTCCGAAACCGGGTAGGCCTAGCGTGCTTGGCACCGACCGGAATATCGGGCCATGGACGCTAGGTACCACCTTTTGGGTCAATGTCTCACCCTGGGTCAAGTCAAATGCCAAGTGTCATGAGTGCTCTAGCCCGTGTTAGCAGGGATTCATTTCGTGTCTTTTTCATTTCTTTCTTTTATTTCCACACTTCACCCATATCATCCGTGTAGCTAGCACACAACCTAGGCGAGGCTAGTAGCCATTCAAGCCATCCACCTCCCTGAGTTCGATAAACCCGCACCCTACACTACCGTGCACTTGCGGTAAAATGACACCGCGCCCATAACGTAAACGGGGCGCCGGTCAGTGTCCCACAGGTTTTCCTCCGCCATGAAACCCAAACCCTCTTCTCCCGCTACCCTCACTCATGTCGCCCTCCACCTCTTCGCGAAGACCACCACTTCGCCTCCCCATCGCCGATGCCTCCAACCCACAAGCCCAGCTCCTTCCACATACCCCGCGACGCCGCCTAGCCCTAGCTACCGCACCGTCAAGAGCCTAACCCTGACTCCCATCGCCAGTTCACCCACATCCCCTCTGACGCCCACCTCTCCGACGCCAGGAACCCGCAGCTCTCTCTGCTGTTCTTCTTCCCCCAAACAGCCACCACCCTCACCGGACCTTGATCCACTGCCCTGACGAACTCCAAGCCCACACCGATTCATCCTCTCACCACACACCACGGTGACTTCCCTCGAGCCCGAGCTCCTCCCCTCATCAAACACATCAGCCCCGACTTCGCCCTCTCCCGATCATCTCGCGACTGCTGCCCCTTGCCGCCCCCATCGATCAGCTCTCCTGCAAACGAAAGAAAGAAATGAAATAGAAGTGTCAGATGATAGAAGTGAGGTAAGAGCTTTTAAATTATTTTTATATGTTATAAAGTTAGTTTTATTAATATTAGTTTTATAATATCATTAGTATACTGATGTTAAACATTGATATATCAGTGGTTAATGTATAAGTCAGCATGTCAAATTCTATGAATATGTGATGTTAGTTGTTAATAATTAGTTGTTATAAGTTTAGTTATATTGTAATTTTAATATCAGTACTTTAATACATATAAGTTATGTTATAATTATAAGTTACTATGGACCTAAGGTTACACATACATATTAATGATCTGTTTATTAAATAGTGAACAATGCTATTGATAAATAGTGTAGTATGTATAATCAGTTAGATTTAATGTTGGTTGAGAACAATTAGGTTTAATAACATGAATTCAACCTTGCAGATAGGCACGCCCCTCGTTGCGTTCACCGGGTCACCTATAATCGTCAAATCAGGCAAGTGTACATTTTTACATGTCTTGTAACCGTTGCATTTAATTGTTTAAACTGAGATGATTTGATATGCAAGTGTGCATTTTATACTTTTTAAATATCGTTACATTTAACTACTAAGTCAAGAATTGCTAGTTTTGCTTTATGTCATGTTGCACATCATACTCGTACACTCTTGATTGAATGTTTATTGATGGAATACATATTGATGGAACATATTGACGGAATGGAATACTTTGAAATCGTGAAATTTTGAATTCGTGCGCCCAAGAGGCGAAATCGTGAACTTGTGTGATTCATTTAGGCTGGCCCGTGTTTCAGCTCATTTTTGGGTGGGGTTAGGGTTGAGCGGCCATTAAGCGTATGAACGGATCCTCTCTTCAAGAGCACCACCTATATGGTGGGTTAGCGTCAATCACGATGATACCCCGTGAGAAGAATGATTCTCGCGACTTAAAGGCGAGAACCCTAATCATGCTAGAAACATTGCATTCAACTAGAAATAATCATTGCAACTTCATTGGCACGTTAAAGCTGCATGTCTGCTTAAATTCATTAAAACTGTCTGTCTACTTTAAATTCTTTAGAACTGCATGTCTGCCTAGAAGTACTTTACATTACTTCAAAATTGCCATGCTTAATGTTGTACACACTATGCTTGTCATGCTATTTACTGTACACACTACACTTGCCACACTATTTGCTGTACACACTACACTTGCCACGCTATTTGTTGTACACACTACACTTGCCACGCTATTTGTTGTACACAGTACACTTGCCATGCTTATTGCTGTACTCACTACACTTGCCATATTACTGTACATACTACATTTGTCATGCTTATTACTGTATACATAACATTTGCCATGCGTATCGATGTACACACTACACTTGCCATGCTTATTGTTGTACACACCACACTTGCCATGCTTATTGATGTACACATTACACCTTGCCATGTTCGCTACCTTGTGAACTACACCTCGCCTGCCACTGCTTTGAACACTACACTTGCCATGCCACTACTGTACGTACTACACTTGCCATGATTATTACTTTGCACACTACACTTGCCAAGTTCGTTACTTTATGCACTACGCTTGTCATGTTTATTGCTTCCTTACACTGTTTAATTTATGGAAATTGTATTATGTCACTCACCTTGCCTTATTATTGATTTCGAAAACCTTGCCGAGGGTCAATTTTACTTAACACTTTAAATCTTGTCGAGCGACCATCGCTGACTAATATTTCCTTGTCTTGTGAAATATACGTCAGGTATTAGACAGATTTGCAGAGGAGCGAGCCTAGAGATTGAGCAGGTTGACCAGGAGTGCCTTGCCGCTAAGTTCCCTCGCTAAGGAACGATGTGCCTTCGCAACATCTTTGTACTTGTTTCTTCCAAAATTTGTCTGGGCTTTATGACCCTCTCTCTTTTCATTCTTTCACTGTTGTAATTCTTTTGAGACTTGAGATTGTAATAAAAATCAATTATCTGTGTTGTTTGAGTTGCATGCAAGAATCTGCAAGTGTTATCACAGACGCTTATTGTGCTTAAACCAATGAGGGAAAAAAGTACATCCTTCTTGTTTTAAGCACATGCAGACCCGCTCGCGTCCTCACTCCCAAGTATGATGGGAAGTGGAGCATGAAAAAAGTAATGGCTTCGTCCTCCTTTTTCTGCCTCTGAAAGGAGCTTGGTCACTGTCATGCAGAAGAACCAGGAAGGGGTTGTGGAGCCGGGTTTACTTGCGAATCTGATGTCCAACGTCAAGGCTGGCCAGATCGTCGAGCTTTAGAGGAGTTACGTCCGTCTTGATTACCAAATCCGGGTGCCTGGGAAGGATGAGAGGGTCCATCGTCCCAGCGATCGGGAAGCGGGGGTATACATCAAAGCCTTCGAACGAGGCCTTAGATTCCCCATGCACCCCTTCATGCGGTACTTCTTGTGTACCCTGAACATATTCCTCTGCTAGCTGATGTTGAACGCCATTGGCATGCTGATGGGATTCATAGCTCTGTGTGTGATGAAAGGGATTGAACCATCTCTGAGTCTGTTCCATCATTTTTTCTTGCTCCATCCCCTTAAGACCCCGGGCTGGTATACGATAATGGCTTGTCGAGGCAAGAAGCTGCTGGAAGACCTTCCCACTTCCAATCCCAAATGGAAAGACGCGTTTGTGTTTGTGATTTTCCAAGGGGAGGCTAGCTTCTGCATCGGTTGGGGTACCCCTGACTTGGGCCCTGCAGATGATAAGCCACTGACTATCAAGGAGAAGAAAGCCGTCGACATATTGATGAGCTTGCCCGAGGATATGAGGTTGGTCAAATGGTTGTGGTCTAACGACGTGCTACGTCAAAATGTGTGGATGAAAGGTTGGTTCGATTGTGCCCGCCAACTGCTCAACCTTCATTCTTCGACTTAACTTGTTTGTTGCTTCTACATGCATGGCCGATGTGGATTATCAGGTGGATCATGCACTGAGGGAAGTAGTCGATGCTTCCATCTGAGAGGCGGATGTGAGCATGTTGTCTCCTCGAGTGCCGACTAGGGTGGAAAGGATGGCCCCACCATCGGAGGATCGACTCGTCGTTGTTGAGAGGGTTGCTCAGGTGGCCTGCCTTCAGAAGAAGAAGAAGGAAAAGCCCGCCTCTGAATTTGAAGTAATTGCGCTGGAGGGGGCTAAGAAGAGGCGGCAACTCGTTCTCAGCGACTCGGAGCCTTCTGGGTCGAATGCAGCCGCAGAGCAGGTCTCCCGGCTAGGGAGGGATACTCTTCACGAGCAAGACTCGGAGAGGACTCAGGTCCCACCAGAGCTTCTCGTGCACGAGGACTCCTGGCCTTGGGGGGTCTGTTCCCTCCTGTAGGGTTGTTTGAATACATCCTCGATGAATATAGGTCGATTTTGCAGGAGAGCCGATATCCTCAGACCCCAATCAAATGCTCTGAGGAGGAGCTTGTCCAGACGGAATTTCCGATGAGGCGTGGAGATTCCACTCTTCTTGATTGTAGGGCTGCTTCCCGAATCACTGAGAATGCGACACTTCCACGGGACAGGGCTGTCATGGAGAGGGTCAATTATGAGCGGCTTGCGTTGATAGCCGTTCATGCCAGCGTCCAGGTAATTATTGCTCCAGCCTCCCTCGACGCTGATGTCAGCACGTATGTTGAACATCATGTGTTGTGTGCAGGCTCTCGTGGCCACCATGACGTTATGTCGTCGTGCTCCAGAGGTGGCCAATCATGGGGTCACCCTGGAGACCATTAGGTCGGACGTGGAGAGATCTTAAGTTGAGCTGACTAAACTCAGCCTTCTCTCCGAGACGAGATTGGAATGCCTTCGAAAACTCGAGCATGAGTTAAGCGAGTCACGTAGGAGGGAGGCTGAATAAATCGCCTTGAGAGAGAGAGCAGAGGATGCTATGTTGGAGGAGAGAGTCAAAGCTGATGTCATAATGGAGAGGGCAGTTCAAGAGTTCAAGGATACGTTTTCCCGACTTCGACGAGCTATACAAGGAAGGCTACGAGCGATGTCGATTGGACATGAAGAACCGATTCCCTGACCTCTCCATTGAGATCGACAAGATACCGATGATTTTTCCGGACCTTGGCGACGACGAGTCGAACCAAGACACGGAGGAGGCTCCTCCCATAGAAGACGTTGCCACCGTGGCTGATGACGATGCAGGAACGGATGCTACGGGGGACCCGGTGTCCACGGACATGCTGGTGGAGACCAAGGGCCTAGCCAGCCACTATAGGATCTTGTGGCTCTTTTCATGTCTTCTCTAAAAAAATTTTAAATGTATAGGGGGTGACGTAAATGTAAACGAAAACAATGTTTTATAATAGGACGTGCCAGAAAAATTGGCATGTATATCCTTGTCGTTGCATCTTTTTGTTTGTTGTCGCTTACGTCATGTGATGATCATAATGCCTGATGGTCCCTTTCGATGGGTTAGGTGCTGCTTCAGGACGATCGAGGATAAACCATCGAATCATGTTTAGAAGTTGACCACTACATTCCATGGTGAGGGAGCGATTTCCCCGACTCACGACAGACGGTTCGAGAGTCGTTTAGTGACGAAGGGGTGGCCCTTCGACTGTCGACACATTAGGAGGGGTCGTTCAGTGGTGAAGGGGTGGCCCTTCGACTTACAGCTGACGACGCTTAGGAGAGTCGTTCAGTTGCGAAGGGGTGGCTCTTTCGACTTATGACTGACGTCTCTTTAGGAGAATCGTTCAGTGGCGAAGGGGTGGCTCTTCGTCTTACAGCTGACGATGTTTAGGTGAGTCTTTCAGTAGTGAAAGGGTGGCCCTTTCCATTATGGCTGAAGTCACTTAGGAGAGTCGTTTAGTAATGAAACGGTGGCCCCTTCGACCTACGGCTGACGACCGTTAGGCATGTCGTTCGGTAGAGAAGGGTGGCCCCTTCGACCTACGGCTGACGACCGTTAGGCGAGTCGTTCAGTAGCGAAGGGGTGACCCCTTCGACCTAGGCTGACGACCGTTAGGCGAGTCGTTCAGTAGCGAAGGGGTAGCCCCTTCGACTTACGGCTGACAACCGTTAGGCAAGTTGTTCAGTAGCAAAGGGGTGGCCCCTTCGACTTACGGCTGACGACCGTTAGGCGAGTCATTTCGTAGCGAATGGATGGCCCCTTCGACTTACGAATGACGACCGTTAGGCGAGTCGTTCAGTAGCGAAGGGGCGGCCCCTTCGACTTACGGGTGACGACCTTTAGGCAAGTCATTCAGTAGCGAAGGGGTGGCCCCTCGTCTTACGGCTAACTGGTAAGCGAATCATTCAGTAGCGAAGGGGTGGCTGTTTGACTTACGGCTGACAACCGTTAGGTAAGTCGTTCAATAGCGAAGGGGTGGCCTCTTCGACTTATGGCTGACGACCATTAGGGGAGTCATTTTGTAGTAAAGGGGGGCCCATCGACTTACGGCTGACGACCATTAGGCGAGTCGTTCAGTAGCAAAGGGATGTCCCTTCGTCTTACGGCTGATGATGTTTAGGTGAGCCGTTTAGGTGAGCCGTTCAGTAGCGAAGAGGTGGCCCCTTTGACTTACGGCTGACGACTGTTAGGCGAGTCGTTCAGTAGTGAAGGGGTGGCCCCTTCGAATTACGGCTGACGACTGTTAGGCGAGTCGTTTAGTAGCGAAGGGGTGGCCCCTTCGTCTTACGGCTGACGACCGTTAGGCGAGTCGTTCAGTAGCGAATGGATGGCCCTTTGACTTACGGCTGATGATTGTTAGACGATTCGTTTGGTAACGAAGGGGTGACCCCTTCGACTTACGGCTGACGACCGTTAGGTGAGTCATTCGGTATCAAAGGGGTGGCCCCTTCGACTTACGGCTGACGACCGTTAGGCGAGTGGTTCAATAGCAAAGGGGTAACCCCTTCAACTTATGGCTGACGATCGTTAGGTGAGTCATTTAGTAGTAAATGGGTGGCCCTTCATCTTGCGGCTGACGGTCGTTAGGTGAGTCGTTCAGTAGTGAAGGGGTTAACCCTTTGTCACGCCCCGCTTCCCAAAACTATGGAGACGAGGCGTGAGTAGGTCCGCTCAGACTTGAAGCTGCAAAGCTGCAAGTCCGATAAGCGTCAATAAACATTAAATGGCAGTTCCTTGCAATTGGATATGAAACAAAGATAATAATAAAGGAAATGAGACAACAAGCAATCTCAGAATATCCATAAAATAAGTTTCAACATCACAGAAAAAGCCACCAGGCTGAAAAGAAAAAGAGTCTAAAGGCCCAAACATGGCCAACAAAAGTACAGCGTACAAAGTAAAGGTGCCACGCACCGACAACTAACAGAAATCCTAAAACAAAAGGAAGCTTAGCAAGGGTCACTAAGAATGGTCACCGGTGTCCGCAAACTCCTCCTGGGCAGACATGGACTCAGGCTCAGCGTCAGCAACAACCACGTACTCAGCTACGGTCTCTGGCTCAGGGTCTAACATGTGACACCCAAAAGAGCAAGGGGCACATGTCAGCAAGTCTACAAGAGACTTGTGCAAGGAAACTGAAAGTAAAGTGAACAACCTAGCAATTCTAGCATGATGCAATGACATGGCAGTTATAACATGAGTGCGACAAGTAAGGTAAAGTAAAGTAAGGTACGAGCATGGCATTTGAAACATGGCATGGATGTCAAGTTTTACATGAACAAGCACAAGTACAAAGACAAGTCTAGTAAGCACGTCGTGCACATAGATTACGCCTTTTGGCTAGAGTGGCTGATCGGGCCAACTCCTAAGCTCAAGTGATTGCTTATCCCTACCCCTCCACGTGTATATGGACTGGCGCCCATCTTCTGGATCACGAGCCAGGAAGTGTTTTATCATGATGGCATAGGGGTGCACCTAGCCTGAACAAGGATGTACAAGTATTTATAGCGTGTGCTACGAATGCAACATTCAACTTGGATGACATGTAAGATGCAATGCATGGCAGATAACAGTTTAAGTGCGTACAGATAAGAAATTTAAACATGACAGATATCAATGCATGAAGGACATGGCTGGGTGACAGATCTAGCTTCGTTGTCAAGCTAGATCCTAAAGTTGCGTCTAGACAGCTATCATCTCACTGTCTAGTCTCTTTTACGCTAAAAACAAGGAAGTGGCCTAAAACATGGCCCTAAGCAAAGTTGGCAAGTTTCACTTGCCTGCAAGTCAAACGTCTGAAAAACACCGTCCAACGGGTCCAAAGTCACAAGTAACCTACGTGCACAAGTCCACCGGCCTACATTCCATTTTATTAATCTTTGATTAGTGAATCTAAAACATTTAAAACCCTTTAAAAACATCAATTTTTTAGTCTTAATTATCAGGCTGTGGTTGGGGTCCTAAGGGTGCAGATCGTTACCTCAACACGACGCGAAAGCTACACTGGCGTCGGGTAGCGACGCCAGGGGTTGGAATAAAAGAACACGCTCCAAGTCCTGATTCCAAAATAGATTCCTCACTCGAAAGATCTTGGGCAGCATCCGGAGCGGCGAACCAAGATTCCAAAGCTATAATGTGCGACGACGGGCTACAACTTGTCGCAACGTCAAAATAGTCCAACGGCAAAGAAAAAGCACTTGGGTGGGGCCCACAGCAGTTCTAGGGGCCAATGGGGGACCCATTACAGCTCTGGAGAATTTGGGGGGCCCACGGTGGCAAGCGTTGCGAGAGTTGCAACGTTGCGACGAACGTCGCTCGGTCAGACACTGGCCGCTGCGAGGGTTTGGCTCGGTCAGACACTGCGGACGGCTGTGCAGCGCTGCGGAGATGCGTTGCAAGGTGGGGCGCTTCGGTCAGAGCGGGCCGGTGCGGAAGGATCCATCGGTCGGGCACTGGGCGGAGCGGGGTTGCAACGTTGCAAGGGTTGCAACGGAGCAGCGGGCATGCAGAGCGGGGGTTTCCTTCGGTCGGTGCGGGCGGGAGCGTGGGTCGGTGCGAGGCTTGCGAAGCGGGCACTGCAGCGGAGCGGGGAAGCGTGCGGAGCGGGCGATTCTATCGGTCAGACCGATAGAATCTCTCGGTCGGACACGGGGATGCGAAGCGAGCGTTGTGCGATGCGGAGCGGAGCGATGGTGCGGGGGTTGGCCTCGGTCAGACCGAGGGAAAGCGGGGGATTCTCTCGGTCGGTGCGGGGCGGCTGCGAGCTGCGGCTGCGACGAACATCGCAAGTTGCAATGCGAAGGTTGGGGGATGATTTGTGACAGCTAGGTTGTTTTCTTGAGGGAAATGGGTTTCCTAAGCCCCCTATATATAGTGTAGATGGGTTTGACCAAGTCTAGGGTTTAATTTGAATTAAAATTGCTTTTTAATCAATTTTAAACCCAAAATATCACCCACACTATATCTCTAGCTATGGGGATGCGGCCAAGGGGCTAGGATTTGGGTCAAAAATATTTTGAAGAGTTATAATCTAATAAAAATTACATTGGGTCGAAAACACTTTAAAACTTAGTATTTAAAAATATTTAAAGCTTTGCTAAAAATGTAAAATGGGTCAAATGAACTCCAAAAATTGTGAAATAAATATTGGGGTGATCGGGACGACGAGAGAAAGGTAGCTAAGAAGACGGTTCTCAATTTCGACGTCGAGTGACGAAACTAAAAATAGAAACGTCCTACGTCAAAAGTGAAAATCACAACGTCTCTTCGAATAAGATCAAATCGTGGGAGAACGACCCAAGAAATGTCGTTCCAAATTAGTGCCACAATTTAATACTCTCAGTGACGTTCACAACGACATATCACACCAAAGTGTTCACAAACAAACAAAGTCTAAAATAACTACGTGCACGGTCAAAAGCACATGCACGAACAAAGTACGATCGGAAAGCGACCGTTACATCCGCCCCACCTTAGAATAAAGTCTGTCCTCGGACTTTCTAACTATAATTATAACTCTAGCTAGACTAGTAGCTATCCTGATCACATCACATTATAATTCAACCATGGTATAGTTATTACGAATGCTTATACATACACTAGGTAGTCAAACAATAACTCTGCTAACATGTATATATTCATTCATGCACTTACTTCAATCATATATATATGCATACATCCCTCATATAACTACTACTTACCTAGCACAAACAATAGTTCAGATACTCACCTAAGATTAGTCTCATACTAGCAAATACAATCATTGCTCTACGTATAGATAGCTACCTATTCACAAAACAACCGTGGGTATACTACTCCCTAATATTTCCTAGTATACATCCAATATCAAACACATCAACTCATGTAGTCACACCATACCATAATTAAATCAAGTTTCACTATATCTAATATGCATTCACCACTACTATAATTTCACAATACATAGCCATTCAAATGCATGCAAATATTTCACCATATATTCACATCACCTACGGTCCTATAACTGGATTTACGACACGCCACATATACCATAGTCACCAATACCTATAACTAAGCACATACTTACCCGTGCATGGTGCACACCCATACATGCTAACATTTCATTCATATATACCAATCATACCATTATATATCCAGCACATCTACACACCTAGTTTAGCTAGCACACATACGTTCACACAGGCAAGTCCTTAGTAAATAACTATACCACAAGGCCGACACCTATAACTATATACTAGTATAGCGACCCACAATCATGTGCATAACACAACCAGGCACAAACACTCCTATCACTATACATACATCAAACATTGCTATATGCAGTCTACAGACATACATAACAATATACTTAGAGTATATCCACTCAAGCTTGAGTGAGACTCGAAACACATATCAGAATACTCTATATACGTAACACGGTATTTATACCTATACCAATACCACCCCAATATATATACGCCTACCAATATAACCATATACATACCATATGTCAATTACACCTAATATTTAGTCAGGTAACACTCACATAGTTCAATCACTCTATATATCATAATAATTATACAGACATCAGCACACGTATAATTATAATACCTTCCCTAATACATGCATTCACCGTATAGTCACACACACGTAGAACATATGTTTACATCATAACCTAATACCTATAATTAGTATACTAACACCTCTACTACACACATAGTTAAGTTATGCAATAGTCGTGTATACCTCATGGTATACACGCATACAACATCCCGTAAACGCAAGCAATACCAATCAGAATTATAATCCTACTATCATATGTATATCACCTGTTTACTCATGCAGTAAATACATAACTACTTACGTCTAGGCACAATTCGTAACTACGTACGAGCACACACTCACACGCACTAACATATAGGTCATATAATAGGCCTACCCACTTATCTATACGTTCACCTATTATTATTACACCCATCATACACATAGCTTTACCAACATATTATTTCAACCATTATAAGTACCTCCAACTACATACACCTCAGTAGATATTTCAACACTGATTCATATATGCACAGACGCCCCTAGAGTGGTATAGCTATCCTCACACATACCTATAAATACCAACACATAAACAACTTCATAATATCACGAATAACTCTGAGTATGTATATATCACGCAATGGGCAAACATTAATATACTATAGGGGAGTACACTCATTCAAGCCCACATCCTCAACTTAGGTACATGTGCCACGACAACATCACAAGGTCCAAGGGCCTACTAACAAATTAAAGTTGACACAGTCATTGACGAGCACTAAAGCCTATGTAATGGAGGGAGACCTAGGTCGAAATTGTGACGAGGGAAGGATCGATAAGCACGAGTTCAGATAGGACGAATACAAAGAGACAGCCTGGTTAGGTGGAACAGCAATTCACTTGTGAATGCTTAGGTAGAGGAGAGGTAGATGTAGTGATACTTTTATAGGTTAGAGAAAGGAAATGGTGTAAATGACATAAGCTAAAATACGTGGAATTTGAAAACTGCTGTACTTCAAAAGTTGGAGTCCTTGTCTGTATAAAATATTTGGAGATTGATAAAATAAGTCGTTCGAAACAAGTTTGAGTCAGATATACATAATAAGAGAAAACGGTTTGTTGGCTTATATAAAATCATTATAAAAGGAGGTAAATCATTTACACAAATATTAAGGATGTAGTTTAGAAAATATTATACGGCAGTGACTTAATATAATGTTGGCAAAAGTTTTGAAATGAAATTAAATTAACTGAAGAATTTAAACTCATGTTAAATGCTTTCAAAGTCTTTAAGCCAGGAAAAAAATTTAAAATAATCAATATTGAAACTACTTTTAGAGGAACCAGGATGTGCCAAAAAAAATAAAACTGGTTTACACAAAGCTCTTAACATACGAGCACAACGAGCCTGGTACGGATAAAAAAATAATTGAAATTTCAATTTAGTTTAGAAATTATTCTAAAAGTATGTATGGTGAGCGGAAAGATAATAATAACTTAGTAGTAGAATTATCAAAATTGATAGTAAAGCTTTAAAACCAAATTATGGAGGGTCTAGATCAGGAAAAGGTTATGAAATAGTAATTTTACAAAAATCTAAAATAGAGAAAACGATGAGCATAAAGTCGACTTGCTGAAAGCTGAAGTCCCATGTGACTTGAAAAGTATATTAAAAGTAAGGCGACGTGTCATTTGAATGGCATAAATCAGAAAGAAAAATTATAAATCGAATTGGGCAAAATAAAAGTACGGTTCAGAATAAAATTAGTATATGAAGGGACAAGTTATTTACATAGGTACGAAAAGTATAGGCTGGAAAAATATCATAAGCTAGTATTCAAAAATCCCGACAAAAGTTTTAAAAATTTAAGTCAACGAAAGAGTATGAAGTATAAGTATAAATATTAAAATTTTGAACAAATTTAAACTTAGGGAAAAAGGAAATCGAAAAAAAATACTTCAGAAGATTCAAGATTTGTAACGGAGAGATTCGAAAATTGACGACGATCGTCATGAAGCGATCTCGTGATTCGAGGCAAGGAAAATGGTCGGATGATCAAAACATACATACGCCTAGGATATGAACCAGGAAAATCTACGGGGAAACTCATACAGTCAACCAACTAAAGATTAAGAACTAAGCGCTACGACTTCTTAAGGAACAAGACGGTAATGAATTGCGTTCAGCTTGGTACGAAATCGATGAACTCAGGCGAACGACTAAAGAAATTCTAGAAGTCTAATACAGTCAGAGTTAGGCAAGAACCACTAAGGTAACTCCCACGACGATTAAATCAATTCCTAGCATGGAGTCTAACTAACAATCAGGGACCTCTATCTAGCAAGCACAGACGTCTAACTAAGTCTTCTTACCACCTAGTGACATAGGAAAACGACTAGACTCAAGGCTTATGACTCGGATGTTGCAATTTATTTAATGGAGATTCCATAGTTATTATCGATGTTCCGATAATTCGCAGTTGCAAGACGGACCTGCAAGGGCCACCAACAAAACCTGTCACGCCCCGCTTCCCAAAAATATGGAGACGATGCGTGAGTAGGTCCGCTCAGACTCGAAGCTGCAAGTCCGATAAGCGTCAATAAACATTAAATGGCAGGCCCTTGCAATTGCAATACGAAACAAAGATAATAATAAAGGAAATGAGACAACAAGCAATCTCAGAATATCCATAAAATAAGTTTCAACATCACAGAAAAAGCCACCAGGCTGAAAAGAAAAAGAGTCTAAAGGCCCAAACATGGCCAACAAAAGTACAGCGTACAAAGTAAAGGTGCCACACACCGACAACTAACAGAAATCCTAAAACAAAAGGAAGCTCAGCAAGGGTCACTAAGAATGGTCACCGGTGTCTGTAAACTCCTCCTGGGCAGACATGGACTCAGGCTCAGCGTCAGCAATAACCACGTACTCAGCTACGGTCTCTGGCTCAGGGTCTAACATGTGACACCCAAAAGAGCAAGGGGCACATGTCAGCAAGTCTACAAGAGACTTGTGCAAGGAAACTGAAAGTAAAGTGAACAACCTAGCAATTCTAGCATGATGCAATGACATGGCAGTTATAACATGAGTGCGACAAGTAAGGTAAAGTAAAGTAAGGTACGAGCATGGCATTTGAAACATGGCATGGATGTCAAGTTTTACATGAACAAGCACAAGTACAAAGACAAGTCTAGTAAGCACGTCGTGCACATAGATTACGCCTTTTGGCTAGAGTGGCTGATCGGGCCAACTCCTAAGCTCAAGTGATCACTTATCTCTACCCCTCCACGTGTATATGGACTGGCACCCATCTTCTGGATCACGAGCCAGGAAGTGTTTTATCATGATGGCATAGGAGTGCACCTAGCCTGAACAAGGATGTACAAGTATTTGTAGCGTGTGCTACGAATGCAACATTCAACTGTGATGACATGTAAGATGCAATGCATGGCAGATAACAGTTTAAGTCATACAGATAAGGAATTTAAACATGACAGATATCAATGCATGAAGGACATGGCTGGGTGACAGATCTAGCTTCGTTGTCAAGCTAGATCCTAAAGTTGCGTCTAGACAGCTATCATTTCACTGTCTAGTCTCTTTTACGCTAAAAACAAGGAAGTGGCCTAAAACATGGCCCTAAGCAAAAGTTGGCAAGTTTCACTTGCCTGCAAGTCAAACGTCTGAAAAACACCGTCCAACGGGTCCAAAGTCACAAGTAACCTACGTGCACAAGTCCACCGGCCTACATTCCATTTTATTAATCTTTGATTAGTGAATCTAAAACATTTAAAACCCTTTAAAAACATCAATTTTTTAGTCGTAATTATTAGGTTGTGGTTGGGGTCATAAGGGTGCAGATCGTTACCTCAACACGACGCGAAAGCTACACTGGCGTCGGGTAGCGACGCCAGGGATTGGAATAAAAGAACGCGCTCCAAGTCCTGATTCCAAATAGATTCCTCGCTCGAAAGATCTTGGGCAGCATCCGGAGTGGCGAACCAAGATTCCAAAGCTAGAACGTGCGACGATGGGCTACAACTTGTCGCAACGTCAAAATAGTCCAACGGCGAAGAAGAAGCACTTGGGTGGGGCCCACAGCAGTTCTAGGGGCCAATGGGGGACCCACAACAGCTCTAGAGAACTTGGGGTGCCCATTGTGGCAAGCGTTGCGAGAGTTGCAACGTTGCGACGAACGTCGCTCGGTCAGACACTGGCCGCTGCGAGGGTTTGGCTCGGTCAGACACTGCGGACGGCTGTGCAGTGCTGCGGAGATGTGTTGCAAGGCGGGGCGCTTTGGTCAGAGCGGGCCGGTGCGGAAGGATCCATCGGTCGGGCGCTGGGCGGAGCGGAGTTGCAACGTTGCAAGGGTTGCAACGGAGCAGCGGGCGTGCGGAGCAGGGGTTTCCTTCGGTCGGTGCGGGCGGGAGCGTGGGTCGGTGCAAGGCTTGCGAAGCGGGCGCTGCAGCGGAGCAGGGAAGCGTGCGAAGCGGGCGATTCTATCGGTCAGACCGATAGAATCTCTCGGTCGGACACGGGGATGCGAAGCGGGCGCTGAGCGATGCGGAGCGGAGCTACGGTGCGGGGTTGGCCTCGGTCAGACCGAGGGAAAGCGGGGGATTCTCTCGGTCGGTGCGGGGCGGCTGCGGACTGCGAGCTGCGGCTGCGACGAACGTCGCAAGTTGCAATGCGAAGGTTGGGGGATGATTTGTGACGGCTAGGTTGTTTTCTTGAGGGAAATGGGTTTCCTAAGCCCCCTATATATAGTGTAGATGGGTTTGACCAAGTCTATGGTTTAATTTGAATTAAAATTGCTTTTTAATCAATTTTAAACCCAAAATATCACCCACACTATATCTCTAGCTATGGGGATGCGGCCAAGGGGCTAGGATTTGGGTCAAAAATATTTTGAAGAGTTATAATCTAATAAAAATTACATTGGGTCGAAAATACTTTAAAACTTAGTATTTAAAAATATTTAAAGCTTTGCTAAAAATGTAAAATGGGTCAAATGAACTCCAAAAATTGTGAAATAAATATTGGGGTGATCAGGACGACGAGAGAAAGGTAGCTAAGAAGACGGTTCTCAATTTCGACCTCGAGTAACGAAACTAAAAATAGAAACGTCCTATGTCAAAAGTGAAAATTACAACGTCTCTTCGAATAAGATCAAATCGTGGGAGAACGACCCGAGAAATATCGTTCCAAATTAGTGCCACAATTTAATACTCTCAGAGACGTTCGCAACGACATATCACACTAAAGTGTTTACAAACAAACAAAGTCTAAAATAACTACGTGCACGGTCAAAAGCACGTGCACGAACAAAGTACGATCGGAAAGCGACCGTTACACCCTTCATCTTACAGCCGACGACCGTTAGGCGAGTCGTTCAGTAGCGAAGGGGTGGCCCCTTCGACTTACGGTTGACGATAGTTTAGGCGAGTCGTTTAGTAGCGAAGGGATGGCCCCTTCGACTTACGGCTGACGACCGTTAAGCGAGTCGTTCAGTAGTGAAGGGGTGGCCCCATCGACTTACGACTGACAACCTTTAGACGAGTCATTCAGTAGAGAAAGGGTGGCCCTTCGTCTTAGGGATGATGACCGTTAGGTGAGTCGTTCAGTAGCGAAGGGGTGACCCCTTTAACTTACGGCTGACGACCTCTTTAAGAGTCACTCGCACGGATTTCATCAACATGAATTCAGTTTACCCCAGCTTCCCGAGGATCGGATCCTTTTGAAGGGGAGTTCGGATGGGATAATTTTTGTAGACTTCATGAAGGGCTCAAGGAAGCGAAACTTTATTTGATGAAAAAGACATGTTTTATTGAAAAGAGTGACAAAGAAAAACAAAAGGCATACATGTGTTTCTAAATTTGGTCGGAGCTATTGTTGTCTAACCCTCTTTATTCACCCCAAGCTTAGATGGCTTGCTAGTCGATCACCTTGGCGACAGATGACCCCATCATCTTGCCCTTCTGCTTCGAGGATCCCTTCTTGCTAGGTTTACCGTTAGCTGGGTTTTTTGGGTGTCCTTGCTTGACTAGTGCATCGATCTCTTTTTGGAGAGTCCAACAGTCGTTGGTATCATGCCCATAGTCATTGTGGTACTTACAAAATTTGAGGTTGTCCCTCTTCTCATATTTTCCCTTCTTTGTTGTCTCTTGAATCAGCTCCTCTCGTGGGGCATAAGCGAGGACCTCTGTCTTAGGAGCGCTCGGCTTTGTATAGGTGGGGCGCTCCTTGCTTCGTGGGCTCCTCTCTGGGTCTCTTGTCTCGAGACTCCTGGCAGGGGGTTCCTGAATTTGGTTTCTCTTGCCTCGTGTCTCCGCGGCAGGAAGGGGTGCCTTTCGCACTAGCTTCGACTAGTTCCTCTGCCTCTTTGGATACAGTGAACCGATCCGTTATGTTGAGCATTTCTGTGACGATGCTAGGGGAACTGGTGGAGGGCCCTTTGCAAGTGCTTGTTCCGGACCGCCTGAGTGAGCACCGATATGACAGTCACGTCCGACGTCTCCTCTACATTGAGCATCTCGGCGTTGATCTCTAGACGAAGGTTCGGATCAACTCATTCTCATTCTGTTTGAGTAAGAAGAGGTGGAAGGACTTCTTCTTAGGACATCATTCCACGACGAATTGCTTGCAGAAAATTTCTGCCAATTCATCGAACAACCCGATGCAGTCGTATGGTAGCCCTTCATACCAACTTTCTGCCCTCTTGAACATGGTATCATAGAAGGCTCTACACCGGTATGTCTCGTTGGCCATGTGAAGCAGCATTACATTCAGATACTTATGAGTGTGCGACCACGGGTCGCCTCTGCCATCATAAGCTGGTAAGGCAGGAAGTTTGAACTTGGGAAAAGGAGGAGCAGAGGTGATATTCTCCCTTAGTGGGGTTCGTCGAAGCGCGGATCAGACGAGTAGGGATCCTCTGTCTCTGGTTTGTACGTAATTGGCCCCCGAAGATTGGTTTGGGTACTCTTCCCTCCTCATGAATCCACCTACAGGGTTAAGAGGGTTATAACCCCGGGGAGCCCTGTACATTACGTGATCCAGGATGTTGCGGGTTGCTTCCATATAGTTGGAGGGGGTACGCTCCCTCACAGAATG
The DNA here is from genome assembly GCA_030789695.1 of Scilla litardierei. Lineage (NCBI taxonomy): Eukaryota > Viridiplantae > Streptophyta > Magnoliopsida > Asparagales > Asparagaceae > Scilla > Scilla litardierei. The sequence goes on from CM061133.1 coordinate 203,911,682, forward strand.
AAAGCCCGATTATTGACCCCCATTCCACCGTATTGGTGAGACGGGGGGGGTCGCGTTGTTTGGGCTAATCTCCAGTTGATCTGCTATTGGATCCCCCAGATTCCAAAGGAAGGCTGTGCCCCTGGTTGGCGTCAGGTTCGGGTTTGGAGGCATCAACGACTCATTTAAGAGCGAGGGATTCCCCAAGTTTTGGCGTATCAAGGTCGCTAATGCACCGAGACTCCTGTCGACATGCTCGGTGAACTGGGTGAATTCCTTCTGGGTCACCTCAGGCTCCTTCGTGGTCTCTGTCGGTCGTTGCGATGGTGATGTGGAGTCCGCAACATCCTCCAACAGGACGTTGTTCGCTTTCTGCTTCTCCTTCAGACCTTTGATCGGTCTGACCATGCTGGGTCCAGCTGGCATAGCTTTTGGATTTCTTTGGGATGTCAAGTTGGTTAACGTTTCCCATAGATGGTGCTAAACTGTTAAGGCCAAAATTGACCGAGACAGTTGTCGAGCTGACGTAGACGCTTGATGCTAAGTCGGAGCCTCGTCAGCAGATGAAGTGTAACCCTAGGTTGGAAGAACCTGGGTCGAGTGATGATAGCTGATGATGGTGAGGTGCTCGATTGACCTTTGGGCAGCTGATGCGTCGATCGGTCGAGGCTAGGAAGGTCGGTGATGACCTTCGACGTTGGGTGATGACCATCGATCTGCACCGTATGGACACGTTACGGGAGTCAGATCTGGGTTCTAACACAAATCCCCTCCGATGCTTTAGTTAGTTTGGAAACTTCAGGAAGAGAGCGAGCAAGGAGCAGCTGAGATCGACCCACGGAGGTTTGCCTCAGATCTGTCGTTGCTAGCTCTATAGTGTAAGAAATATCAACTGAGAACGAAGAGTTCTATGTCTTAGATCTCGTACCTTTGAGATGGGACCCTTCCTTGTACTTATAGGCATTCAGGGTCCCTTTGGAGACGTTGGGGAGATAACGGCCGCCCATAATGGGCCACGATCTTTTTCCTTTAATAGGAGTAAATGTTGTACATGTTCCCGCGAATTACGAGCCCGCCTTTAATCTCACATTTGAGTGAGGTGGACTCAACGGTCGACTGGCCAATGGGTTTTGATTGAGTCGATATCGGGCTTCTCTTATGGGCCCCGTGGCCTTAGTCATCTGTCGGTCGAGTTATCTTGAATGCCGGCCCAATGACTCAACAATTGGAAACTCATGATATTTATGAAAACCAAATTGATTATAATCATCAACAAAATCATTGACATTGAGGGAAATGTTTTTTCCGTTATTTGATTTTAAGGAACCACTTGCCATTGAGAAAAAATGAGAGAGGAACACTTGAATAAGTTAGAATATAAAAATTCAAAGAAAATTAAATAAAAATGATAAAATAAGTATAATAGAAGAATTGAAGATTGAGAGTCGAGACTTGAGAGTTAATAGTTGAGAGAACGTATTGGTGTGGACAGTATGAAAGCGTGAAGATGTATTTATAAGGATTTTTGGGGGGCGAAAGATTTTTGTGGGGTGGGCGTGAAAAAAATGAAAAAAATTAGGGAACAAGGTGATGGCTCCCCTACTAGCCATTGCCCACTTTATTTTTAAATTAGAATAGGGAAATGGCTAGTGGGGCCAACTCGATGTTGCCCCTTTGCTTTGAAAATCTGGACGTTGGCTTTGGGACGAATCGGAACCGCCGGTTCCTGGGTAACATGTTCGGTTCTTCAAAATGTCAAACTAAAACCGAACCTGCTTGGCCCGATTTTGGTTCCGGTTCTTGGAACCGTACTTCTGGTTCCGGTTCGGTTCAGTTCTGGGATGGTCCGGTTCATGTTCATGTTCAGTTCCAAGGTTTGAACTGAACCGTGGTCAGGTGTACCATCAAGTCATTAAACTGGCAAAATCCTAAACTACTGGAGCCCGACCTCTGCACATTAAATTAAAAATCAAAATCATAAATCTCAAGCTCCACGTCACTAAACTGGAAATCCAAAATCATAAAAATCATAAATCCCAAAAATCGACTCCATATCACTTAACTGGAAATCAAATTCCCAAAATTTCTCTCGAGCTCCACATCATTGAACTCAGGATCACGTCACTGAACTAAGAACTACAATTTCAATAATTCAAAACCGACCTCATAACTAAGGGCCTGTTCTTTTTTGTGAAAGTGGAGTTTTGATAAAGTTGTGAATAGTGTTGGGGAAAGTTGGGTGTTGTGTTTTTTGTTGGAAAGTGTGGTTAGAAAGTGGGGTAGAGAAAGTTTTGTGGGTTCCACACAACTTTATTGTGTTTTTTTGTTAAGAATGTTGTTTGGAAAGTTGGTTAAGAAAGTTGATCTGGGGTCCACCGGATTGAAGTAATAATTAAACCGTTAATTAAATAATTTAATAATTTGTACAAATAGTAAGAATTGTGAATTCTACGGTTATAAAGCCAAAAAAACTCGAGTGGGGCCCATGTGCAGGAAAGAGAAGCATCCGACGTAATTTTTTAACAAAAAAATTAAACCTTTGCCCTATGATTGGGCGAAGTGAGGGGAGAGACGTGTTGTAACAACCTGTTTTCATGGTGCACATTTTTCCATATTCAAAACGATTTCAAACGATTTCAGAGTAATGATTTTTTTCCATTTTTCGTTCTCAAATCTTAAAATAGACTTCGTTTTCATGATCCTCGTGACGATATGAACCTGTGGTAATGTTTTCGTAATTTTTCGGAGACGTTTAGTTGTAGGGGAAAAATCGTAATTTTGTACACCTAATTACCATTTAACTACTAACCCTGATTAATTTAACTTAACCCTAACCAATATTCCTGTGTTTTAAATCTCTTTAACTCTACTGCACTAGGTTTGGTCAGATCCATATTTTGTGGATCTAACAACCTACTATGATTATAGTATATTTTATACTTTTAACCCCCAACTCTCCCAACTATCTTCAGCAAAACAATAGCCCCCCTCTCCTTTACAAAATGTTGCAGGCTTCACACACACCCACTGTCAAAACCCATCACTCCCCTTCTCTTTTTACCTTCTACCCTCTCCAACGCCACCGTCCGTAGCCACAAGTGTAACGGTCGCTTTCTGACCATATGGATTTTCTGTGTGCACGTGCTTTATCGTGCACATATTTTATTTGGCACTTTCTGGATTCCGTTATATGCGATGTGATATGCCGTTGTGATCATTTGGGAGTGTAGAATTTTATAGTAATTTTTGGGAACATCATTTCATGGCGTGTTTTCTCGCAAAACGACTTGGAGTGATAGGGGCGTTTTAGTCTTTTGTCTTAAAATGCAGTTTCCAATTTTACGTAAATTCTTGGTAGGCATAACACACGATCAGACTCCGTAGTTCCGTGCGTCTCGTCTCCACGATAGTCCCTGTATTTTCGGATTAATTTTCTGACGCCCGTAGCAAGAGTTATTCCCCGATTAAATCTCGACCGTTGATTTGCCCTGATCAAATTCAAATTTCGAATTGATTATCAGATCTGATCAAATCCCTTGGTTAGCTCCTATGTATCAAGGGGATTGATTCATCTGTTAGGTGCACCCTCTTTTCACCTTAGGTCCACCCCCCTAACTTTACACATCTAACCCACTACCCTATACTCTATAGGTGTATATCAAGATTATTATTTTATAAACCCTAAAGCCAAAAACCTCATTCACGTGACCAAGGCTATACGTTGCTCAGCCGCCACGAAAACAAACCCCCCCCCCCCCTGTTCTCCTACTTCCTCTCCCTCACCCCGCAGGCAGTCGCCGGTGTCGCTGCGTCCCCCGAGTGCCGCACGTCGCCCCGCCTACCGCAACCGCCTCCAACCGCTGCCCTCGACCGTCAGAGAACGCTTGCCAGCGGCCTTTCCTTGCAGCAGCGGCTGCATTCACAGCAGCCCGGGACTGCTGCTTCTCCGACCCGTGCTGTAATGTCGTCTTCCAGCGCCGCGTCGCCGCACGAGCCTCTGTGACCGTCGGAGGAGCAGGCAGGCCGCTGGAGCCCTCCTTCAGCGACCTTGGTCGCTGCTGCGAATGGCAGCAGCAGCTGTTGCCATGAAACGGTATTTTCCGGCCACCGACGAGCAGCAAGGGCCGCAGTGACCTCCCTAGGTCACGGCCGACCACCCCTAGGCTGGCGACACCCCTCTACGTCAGCCCCTAGGCCGGGAAACCCCTTTGACAGCTCCTCCACGCCGACGTCAACTCTCAACCATGTTCCGGCGACGTTGTATCGCTGTTTTTGCCTCCGTGCTCACTGTTTTCGCCTCTGTGGCTGCTGTTTTCCCGTAGCTCGCTGCTTTGGCCGTTACTTCCACTTGCTCGTTGTTTCGTGGACTCTCGACGCCGCCAACGACTCCTAGAGACCGCTACCGGGCTCGTCTTCGCTGTCCGCTTTTCCCGTCACTGCCCTCACTTTCGGTCGCTGCCAGAACGTGTCTGGCTACGCTACCCGTAGCTGAGACGCCATAGACGACGCAGATCTCCCAGCGTTCAGACGCTACGTCCATCCTACATCGAACACCAGAGAGGTTGGTCCCCCAAACTCATAGCAAACCCACACCGTAGCAAATCAAACCCTAAACTAAAACTTTACAACTATAACTAAATTTACTTTCAGTTCTTGTAAAATGCTGCTCACCGTAGAAAGATCGACAATCGGACAAACTTTCTGTGCACATAGGGTAGTAGTCGATCTAGGTTGAACGAAACACAAAAAATGTGACTTTGACGAATAGGGTAGTCCCGACAATCTAGAAACAAACCCTAAATAGGACTTATTGAAAAACGCGACTTGACACCGTCGCCGTTACCCTATTTCAGACGGACTACCACGGACGCGACGCCTGGACGAGACGCTCCAGACGGACGACACGCTCGCCACCGTAGGCAAGTGTACTCACTTGCTCTTTCAGCCGTGCTTAGGCCTTAGACTGTTAGAACTATTAAACTGTGAACAAATAGAACCAGACGTGAAATGATAGCTTCTGAGACACCCCTTGACGACTTAGACTTGACGACGAAGTCTAAGCTCAAACAACAACTTTTAACACCGTAGGGTTATCATGTGTGTGCGTGCATGTGGACCCCCTAGAAGAACCATTCCTGTCATGTCACGTCATGTCTTGTTTTGCACAGCTTGCGAGCAATAGGGCACTCTCTGAGTGATCCCTTGTACTGATACATAGCTTGCGGGCAATAGGGCACTCTCCGAGTGATCCCTTGTACTGATACACAGCTTGCGGGCAATAGGGCACTCTCCGAGTGATCCCTTGTACTGATTTGTCTTGTGCACTTGGGTTGGGGTAGGGTTGAGCGTGCTCATGGTAAGAGGGTCTAATCCCTCTCGAACCGTAAGGCCTGAACCCTTCGAGTCACACGTGTCACTTCTTGTCTTGTCTTGTCTTGTCCTGTCTTGCTTGTCTTGTCACGTCTTGTCACGACCCGTTTAGGCTAGTCCCGTAGTCTGTAGCACACGCTACGACTACTGCTTGCTACGCTTTACTTTCCTGCCGCGTTTACTTCCTTTCGATACTCTGTTATAACCCCAGCATGCTAATCAACCAGTAAACTGTTGTTTAATAGTTCGGTACACTTGCAGTGGAGTCTGACCCTTTTTGTAGACTTTACCTGATGTACAGTTCCTTTCTTTTGGGTGTTGTACGTCAGGTGTGGAGCCAGAGTACGTTGACGAGGCTGAGCTACCAGAGGACGTAGAGCCGGAGGACGTCGATCCTGAGTACGTGCCCGAGGAGGACCAGAGCTAGAGATCTTCACATTGCTGATTCAGAGGTTTCACTATAGTTTAGTTGGGTGCGTAGCACCGTTTACTTTCTGTCTAGGTTGGGTGCTTGCACCATTAGTTTTCTTTCAGCTGTTTGTAGCCGGGTTGGCTTTTGTTTGGACTCCCCGTACTTTTCTGGATATCTGTTGAATAAAATGAATGCATCTCTTTTAGTACTTTTGTTGTTCCGTACTTTTCTGCATGAACCTATTCCTTCGTCATGGTGTATCACACAGACGCTTATTGGGTCTGAGCTTCACAGCTCCGGCCTAAGCGGGCCTTGTCATGTTTCACCTCCATAGTTTTGGGAAGCGGGGCATGACAGGTTTTAGTGGTGGCTCATGCAGGTCCTTTTCTGCAAAAAGTTTGGAACGATATAAGTATTAACATTCCTTTTATTATTATCCAGTAAGGTGAGCGAGTCTAAGTTGTGTTTTTTCTGTCGTTATGATGGTGGGAGGACGTGAGGCTCGAGATGGACCTTCAGCTGACGGGACCATGGATGGCTGAGGTGACGATTTACGCCAATTACTGGGCGTTATGAGAGAGATGTTGGATGTTCAATATCGGTTGGTTGATCAGGCGCATCAGATTGCCCGTACTGCCCAGGCTCCCCGACTGCACCACCACCACCACTGCGAAGGAACCGACTAGTGGAGCAATTCAGGCCAACAGCTAGGCCTGCAGTGAGACCAGTTCAGACAGTGCCTTTCAAGAGGTCTGGAGCACCTACGCAGAGTCTGAGCATGGGACCATGTCATTACTGTGGCAAGCCAGGACATCGGCAGAATGCTTGCAGGAAGAAGATGGGATTGTGTCTAGCATGTGGAGCTGACACACATCGCTAGAGATTGCCCGAGGCATCTCCATATGAAAGGCGGAGCGCCAGCTCCAGTGTAGCGTATAGCGCCTGCCCCAGTTCAGAGAGGAGCTGCTGTCCGTGGACCCTTGGCCCCGCAGGAGCAGATGTTTCGGCAGGCAATGCAACTTCGGAGGCCGACGTACACCATGACAGCCGGCGAGACTGAAGACTTGGATGGTGTTATAGCAGGTATATTCTTTTGAGATCTGGCCTTTTCTTTTACAGTTACATTGTTTCGGTTGTATATGCATGTTGTCCTTGCTAGTTGATGGGTAGTGGGTTGGCTGTAGTTCTTTTATACCTTAGGCACCATTCTAGTGTCGTCACACCTAGCCTTGGCCTTTTTCGACCCCGGTGCATCCATGTGCATCTTATCCCGGAGGTTTGTAACAAGACACTCTATTCCCACCCATACACTTCCTAAGTGTTGGGATATCATCCCAGAGAACGGAGTGATGACAGTGAATCTGGATTGTCGATAGATTCCCTTGGTGGTCAGTGGACATGAACTATTAGATTTCATTGTCTGTGATCTACCGCTTTTCGATATCGTTCTTGGCATCGATTGGCTGGGAGACTTCCATGCGACGATCGAATGCCACAGCAAGAGGGTGGTATTCAGGATTCTGGACCATCTTAAGTTAGAGTTCTCGAGGAATGCAGGGCCGACGACGAGGCTGACGAGGAAGGATGTGGAGTTCCATTGGTCAGATGCTTGTGAGGAGGCCTTCAGTATCTTGAAGGCTAGGTTGACCACAGCACCGGTTTTGGCTGTACCGGATCGGAGCGGAGGCTTCGAGGTATACTGTGATGCATCAGGGAAGGGCCTTGGATGCGTTTTGCATTAGCATGGCCACGTGGTTGCGTATGCTTCTCGTCAGTTGAGGACTCATGAGAAGAATTACCCGACGCATGATCTGGAGTTGGTAGCGGTGATATTTGCATAGAAGATCTGGAGACACTCATTGCTAAGTGGGAGCGTGAAGATTTGCATCGATCACAAAATCTTGAAGTACCGATTCACGTAGAAGAGCTCAACATGCGTCAGAGACGATGGTTGGAGCTTATGGCAGACTATGAGATAGACCTGCAGTATCACCGACTGGAGGATACATCAGGAGCTGAAAGAGATGGATTTGGATGACGTCCTACCTGGTGTGGTTCATTCATTCATGAATTTGCGGACTCGGTCCATGATCATGGATTGGGTCGAGGCAACACAGGCAGGAGATCCGAAGCTACAGATGATCAGGAGGCAGGTTGAAGCTGGACTACGGACGGAGTTCTTGATTCATGAGGACGGTTCGCTGAGGTACGGCAGTGGGCTCTGTGTACCTGCACGTGGTATTCGAGACGAGCTTTTGAGCGAGGATCATAGCTCGCCATGAGGTAGACCGTGTACGTGCAGGAGATCGTACGCTTACACGAAGTCCCCGTGAGCATCATGTCTGACAGAGACTCGAGGTTCACATCTCAGTTCTGGAGAAGTCTGTGGGAGAATTTGGGTACGAGTCTGAGTTTCAGCACAGCGTACCACCCGCAGACCGACGGCCAGTCCGAGAGGACTATCCAGATTTTAGAGGATATGCTGCGAGCTGGTACACTCGATTTGAAGGGATCTTGGGAGGACCATCTTCACTTGGTGGAGTTTTCGTATAACAACAGCTACCAGGCGAGCATTGGCATGGCGCCATTTGCTGCCTTATATGGGAGAAAATGTCGATCGCCACTGAGCTGGGATGACATCGGGGATCGGGAGCTGTTGGGTCCAGAGATGATAGTGGAAGCTGTGGATGTCATGAGAGACATCAGGGAGAAGATCAGAGTTGCACATGATCGCTTCAAGCATTGAGCAGATGCCAAGAGGAGACCTTTGGAGTTCCAGCCTGGAGATCACGTCTTCCTGAAGATTTCTCCGAACCGCGGAGTCATTCGTTTCGGGAAGAAGGGAAAGCTGAGTCCGAGGTATATTGGACCGTTCGATGTGCTGGAGCGCGTGGGAGCAGTGGCCTATCGCCTTGCTCTGCCACCATCTTTAGAGGGAGTTCACGACGTATTCCACGTATCTCTGTTACGTCGGTACGTCAGTGATCCATCGCACACGGTTGATTTCTCTGAGATTACGGTCTGTCCGGACCTGACATTTGACCAGCAGCCTGTGCAGATTTTGGATTGTCGACAGAAACAATTGCGGAATAAGGTAGTCGACCTGGTGAGAGTGATGTGGCGTCATGGATCACCTGGAGAGTCCACTTGGGAGCGCGAGGAGGAGATGAGAGAGCGTTTCCCATTCTTGTTTGCTGATTAGTGTTGTTGATTCCGAGGACGGAATCTTTATTTTAGTGGGGTAGAACGTAATGGTCGCTTTCCGACCTTATGGATTTTCTGCATGCACGTGCTTTATCGTGCACGTATTTTATTTGGCACTTTCTGGATTCCGTTATATGCGATGTGATATGCCGTTGTGATCGTTTGGTTGTGTAGAATTTTATAGTAATTTTTGGGAACGTCATTTCACGGCTCGTTTTCTCGCAAAACAACTTGGAGTGATAGGGGCGTTTTAGTCTTTTGTCTTAAAACGCAGTTTTCGATTTTACGTAAATTCTTGGTAGGCGTAACGCACGATCAGACTCCGTAGTTCCATGCGTCTCGTCTCCACGATCGTCCCGGTATTTTCGGATTAATTTTTCGACGCCCGTAGCAAGAGTTATTTCCCGATTAAATCTCGACCGTTGATTTGCCCTGATCAAATTCAAATTTCGAATTGATTATCAGATCTGATCAAATACCTTGGTTAGCTCCTACATATCAAGGGGATTGATTCATCTGTTAGGTGCACCCTCTTTTCACCTTAGGTCCACCCCCCTAACTCTACCCATCTAACCCACTACCATATACTCTATAGGTGTATATCAAGATTATTATTTTATAAACCCTAAAGCCAAAAACCTCATTCAGTGACCAAGGCTGTACGTTGCTCAGCCGCCACGAAAACAACCCCCCCCCCCCCCTCGGGTTCTCCTACTTCCTCTCCCTCACCCGACAGGCAGTCGCTGGTGCCGCTGCGTCCCCCGAGTGCCGCACGTCGCCCCGCCTACCGCAACCGCCTCCAACCGCTGCCCTCGACCGTTGGAGAATGCTTGCCGATGGCCTTTCCTCGCAGCAGCAGCGGCATTCACAGCAGCCCGTGACTGCAGCTTCTCCGACCCGTGCTGCAGTTCCGTCTTCCGGCGTCGCGTCGCCGCACGAGCCTCTGCGACCGCCGGAGGAGCAGGCAGGCCACCGGAGCCCTCCTCCAGCGACCTTGATCGCTGCTGCAAATGGCAGCCACAGCTGCTGCCATGAACCGGTCTTTTTCGGCCACCGACGAGCAGCAAGGGCCGTCGTGACCTCCCTAGGTCACGGCCGACCACCCCTAGGCCGGTGACACCCCTCTACGTCAGCCCCTAGGCCGGGAAACCCGTTCGACAGCTCCTCCAAGCCAACGTCAACTCTCAGCCGTGTTTCGACGACGTCGTATCGCTATTTTCGCCTCCGTGCTCGTTGTTTTCACCTCCGTGGCCGCTGTTTTCCCGTTGCTCGCTGTTTTGGCCGTTACTTCCACTTGCCCGTTGTTTCACGGACTGTCGACGCTGCCAACGACTCCTAGAGACCACTACTGGGCTCGTCTTCACTGTCCACTTTTCCCGTCGCTGCCCTCACTTTCGGTCGCTGCCAGAATGTGTCTGGCTACGCTACCCGTAGCCGAGACGTTGTAGACGGCGCAGATCTCCCACCGTTCAGACGCTATGTCCATCCTACATCGAACACCGGAGAGGTTGGTCCCCCGAACTCGTAGCGAACCCACACCGTAGCAAATCAAACCCTAAACTAAAACTTGACAACTATAACTAAATTTACTTTCAGTTCTTGTAAAACGCTGCTCACCGTAGAAAGATCGACAATCAGACAAACTTTCTGTGCAGATAGGGTAGTAGTCGATCTAGGTTGAACGAAACACCAAATATGTGACTTTGACGAATATGGTAGTTCCGACAATCTAGAAACAAACCCTAAATATGACTTATTAAAAACGTGACTTGACACCGTCGCCGTTACCCTATTTCAGACGTACTACTGCGGACGCGACACTTGGACGCGATGCTCCAGACGGACGACACGCTCGCCACCGCAGGCAAGTGTACTCACTTGTTCTTTCGACCGTGCCTAGGCCTTAGACTGTTAGAACTATTAAAGTGTGAACAAATAGAATCGGACGTGAAATGATAGCGTCTGGGACACCCCTTGACGACTTAGACTTGACGACGAAGTCTAAGCTCAAACAACTACTTTTAACACCGTAGGGTTATCATGTGTGTGCGTACGTGTGGACCCCTAGAAGAACCATTCCAGTCATGTCACGTCGTGTCTTGTTTTCCACAGCTTGAGGGCAATAGGGCACTCTTCGAGTGATCCCTTGTACTGATACGCAGCTTGCGGGTAATAGGGCACTCTCCGAGTGATCCCTTGTACTGATGCACAGCTTGCAGGCAATAGGGCACTCTCCGAGTGATCCCTTGTACTGATACACAGTTTGCAGGCAATAGGGCACTCTCCGAGTGATCCCGTGTACGGATTTGTCTTGTGCACTTGGGTTGGGGTAGGGTTGAGCGTGCGCACGGTAAGAGGGTCTGATTCCCCTCGAACTGTAAGGCGTGAACCCTTCGAGTCACACGTGTCTCGTTTTGTCTTGTCATGTCCTGTCTTGCTTGTCTTGTCACGTCTTGTCACGACCCATTTAGGCTAGTCCCGTAGTCGGTAGCACACGCTACGACTACTGCTTGCTACGCTTTACTTTCCTGTCGCGTTTACTTCCTTTCGATACTCTGTTATAACCCCAGCATGCTAATCAACCAGTAAACTATTGTTTAATAGTTCGGTACACTTGCAGTGGGTTCTGACCCTTTTTGTAGACTTTACCAGACGTACAGTTCCTTTCTTTTGGGTGATGTACGTCAGGTGTGGAGCCAGAGTACGTTGACGAGGCGGAGCTATCAGAGGACGTAGAGCTGGAGGACGTCGATCCTGAGTACGTGCCCAAGGAGGACCAGAGCTAGAGATCTTTACGTTGCTGATTCAGAGGTTTCACTGCAGTTTAGTTGGGTGCGTAGCATAGTTTACTTTCTGTCTAAGTTGGGTGCTTGCACCATTAGTTTTCTTTCAGCTGTTTGTAGCCGTGTTGGCTTTTGTTTAGACTCCCCGTAGTTTTCTGGATATCTGTTGAATAAAATGAATGCATCTCTTTTAGTACTTTTGTTGTTCCGTACTTTTCTGCAGGGACCTGTTCCTTCGTCATGGTGTATCACACAGACGCTTATTGGGTCCGAGCTTCACAGCTCCGGCCTAAGCAGGCCTTGTCACGTTTTGCCTCCATAGTTTTGGGAAGCGGGGTGTGACAACAAGCCCCACCTCTTTGGCCTTCCCCTCTCTATGTCGATAAGCCCCAAGCTCCAATGAAGCCATCGGCAACACCCAAGCTTCCTCACTTTTCCCCCTAACCCACAGCTCCAACGCATGCAATGGGATCCCCTCCTTCGGCCTTCTGATGTGTCCATATTTTCCATCTTTTCATAGCATCATTCCATTAAATTTCATGCCATATTCGCATCCAAATCTTGCATTTTCATACGATATCGCAATTCTAACGCCATATTCGAGTTTCGTAGAGTTTTGTGGATTTTCAGGGATTTTGGAGCGATTCGGGACCAATTTTGGATATGGACACATCCGACATGCCTCTGAGTCTTTTGGCAAAGCTCTACAGGAGTTTGCCAAGTTTTGGAAGCCTATGGGAGGAGTAGGGGAGATTTCCATGAGTAGAGGAGAAGCTGCAAGAAGAAGCTGAGAATTTCCCAGGCGACTCGACCGAGCAGAGCACCTGCTCGGTCGAGCTGATACATGAAGCAGAATGAAGGCTGATACGCATCCTGCTCGACCGAGCAGTATGGTGACTCGGTTGAGCAGCTTCCACTTTCGAAGATCAATCAACATCCTACTCGACTGAGCAGGAATCATGTAACCGAGTCAAGTGGCTGCTCGACCGAGCACGGCTGACTCGGGCCGAGCAGACAGAGTGATACTTTTTTGAAGAAGCCCAACTCACTGACGTACTCGACCGAGCAGGAGGGTTGCTCGACCGAGCAGCCCGATCGAGCAAGCTTCTGCTCGACTGAGTCACTGACTCGGTCGACAACAATGAGGGCTATTTTTGGAAATTTTCGTGGGCCCGTCAATGCACGCAGCTGAGTGAAGTGCGGATGGGAGGAACGCGATGGAGGAGATGATTAATTCTTTTTCTTTTGTTTTTTTTTTGAATCACGTTTCGGGAGGAGAGGAGATTAGAAACGGTTGTTAGATCTAAACCTATTTTTGGGATAATTGAATTGTTTTTGGTGAACTATTGTTCTTCGCGTTCTGGAATCTTTGGGATTTCTTTGGATTATTATTTTTTACTGTTTTTCTTCGCCTTCGGTACGTAAGTTATTCAATTCTTATTTGATTAATTTGCTACAATGTTCTCCTCGATAAAAATCATATTTTTATTCGTCAATATCCCATGTGTGAGTAGTCTCTTTGATTGAACCAGAGGACGCGCAAAGGCACGCCTTCCACTCCCAAGCGTAGGAGCGTCAATGTAATATATTTATAAATAACTGGTGAGTACCGGGTCGGATCACAGGGACAAGTCGTTCTACACTCGCAAAATTGATCGATAAAGAAAGATAAAGCGTGTTACAACCACCTCGCTAACGGTGGAAAACTGTGGGAAAAACGTGTGGTCAAATTACAATCCTATCCTAAGTGGGTAGGGTTAGAGAACCAAAGTAGAGTTAGGATAGCTAGGAGAGAAAGCATGGGTTGTTGGTTCACTAAGATTGGTGTTAATCAAGCTCTAATTACCCGCATATAACTCAATTGATCATCTGGCTAAAGACACTCAATCGGAATATTTAGCATTCATGAATACAAAAATTAGTAAGAGGCATGGATGCATCATTATAGCACTAATCAATATATGAACATGGACTTTTCTCAAATTATGCCCTCTCGGGACTTAACCAATTAAAGTGTGCCCTAACAATTCATCCAATATTAGCAAGATAATAGGCAAGAGGAAATTAGAACTATAATTAACAACCAACATCCATGAATCACAACCCAAGCTATTCAACACTACTCAATCATCGTGAAACAAAAGATTGAATTTTCATTCAAAATTAACCCAAATTCATTACAAAATGAGAGATATCAAAATACAAAAGGGAATAGGAAAGATTTCACCAATATCTCCCCAAATGAGCCCTTGCCTCCTCCAATTTGCTCCTCCACCAAGCTTTCTAGCCTCCCATGGCCTCCAAGCCCTAGCCCTAGCCTCTTGGGGAAGAAGAGGGCTCCAAACCCCCAAAAACTCTAAAAAACGAAACTGCCCTTTGAAAAACACCCCAGGCCGCAATAAACCCAAAAAACGGGTCTGCGGGTCGGGCGCTGGCCGCCCGACCCGCCCGCACCAAAAGCATGCGCGAGGAGCAAAGCGGAACGGGTCGGGCGATGCCCGACCCGCGGGCGCGAGCACGCACGGGCCGCGGGCACGTGCGGGCCGCGTGCCCGCCCCAACTGCCGTTTCGATTTTTTTAAACTCGACAGCGGCCCGCTCCAAGAGCGGGCCGCGGGCCTTTTAATGTTTTTTTAATTTCTTTTTTATTATTATCAAGCGACCCGCTCAAAGAGCGGGCCGCCGGCTTATTTTTTTAAAAAAACTCAGCGGCCTGCGGAAATGAGCACCCCTTTGGCACCACATGGCGCTACGTGGTTGTGCCACGTGGAGCCCAATTGAATTTCCCTTTTCTGATTTAAACCCCCTTTTTCTCCTCCAAATAATTCGCCAAAAATACCCAGAAATCTCAGGAAAATCTCAGAAAAATCTGAAAAATCTCCAAGACTCCCAGGAGTACCTGAAAAATATAAGAAGGATAAATCAGTCCATATGATGAGAAAATTAATATAATGACTATTATAAATTAATATTGACTTCCCAAAATTCATATAAAATAATCCATTGCTCAAATAATTCTCAAAAATTGACAATATGATCACAATAATACCAGGAGCATATGAAAAATATCAGGAAGCTAATAAAGACGATAAAATCCATATTTTGTGCCAAGAATGAGAGAAAGCCCTAAAATGAAACCTAAAGTGAAATTCACTCAAAAGAGCAATATTAAGTATAATTTTTAGCACAAAATGAGGGTAGTTAGGGGGTATAAATATACACTTTTCACTCCGAATCACACCCCCAACTAGCTTTTTGCTAGTTCCTAGCAAAATATGCGATAAATTCGGATTGAAATGAAAACATGCACCAAACTCACAATATCCTCATGGCATACCCCAAATGATATTTCCAAATGATTTCAAAGCCAATATACCCAATGTATGAAAGTAAACAATAAATGACATTCTCCTCAATCCAATTCAAAGAAAAGTGAAGTAATAAGCATCGTATCGCATTCTTTGGGATATATCACAAATGACAAAGTTCTAACTTTCATGGAAATGGCCAAAACAAAAGAAATTCCTCTAAGTGGTAGGAGATGAGATTGCATCACTCATGTTGCTTATTCTCACATTTGTTCTTTCTTTTTTTCTTTTCTTTTCTTTTTCTCTTTTTTGTATGTTTTATGTTTATGTTTTTGTTTTGCATTCACGCAATAATGCTATGAAATGCAAACACCGCCACCTTTGTATACACGCGATAACGCTATATAGGCAAAGGGATGGAATGATCCCCTAAATCTCATCTTTGGCGTCCTCCCCAATGTTTCGTGGGGCACCGGCTACTCAATTCGATTAGGAAAACCATTCACTTATATTAGATCTCGTTTTCATCCTAAACATGAATTATCAACTCATCCACCCACTACTTAAGAGGAAAACAAAACATGCACCATATGGCCCCACCCAATCCAATTAAAAACTACACTATTCATCCCAACTCATGCAATCACTTACACCAAACTTTTCCAAAAATATCTCAAAGAGAGTATCACAACATCTAAAATAGTTTCATACATGGAATATTAACATTTGACTCCAAAATAGAAAAGAAATTAAAACGTGCCAATCAAACATCGAAGAAGTTGATACCAAAATAATAATCCGAAAAAATTGCATGGCATTAAAGCATGTAGGGACTATGTATAAAGCTAGCTACGTAGGGACGAGGAGGAAAAATATGATATGCAATAAAGAGCAATAGGTTATGGCAAAATGGAGGTATCTCAAAAAAAATTTAGGCTAACATCAACATCCTAACAATCCAAAAGATTCTAACACTCTCCTCCCAACTTAAAATAAACAATGTCCTCAATGTTGGGAGAGTATTAGATCTCGGCAAAAGATCCTAGAAAAGAAAAGAAAAGCATACGAAATCACTAAAATAAAACATTTATCTATTTACAATATTGGAAAGAACACACCGTGGCAAAAGGTGGATCTCGAATGTGGCAACTGCTCGATCATATCCTTACGCTCCTCCGCGAGCGTCGCCATGTCCAATGCCCTACCTCTATTACGATCATTAGTGGCAAGCGACACAACCCCGAGCATCTCCTTATGATGGGTTCCTGCCAAATGGGGGAGATAGGTCGTGTCAAAAATAATTGGGTGAGAGCGCCCGTCCAGGTGAAAAGCTTGCCAAAATGGGTCGTCGAAATGAATAAAAGAATTTACAATCAAATGACGACAATCCAAATCATTATGATATGGAATTAAATAATTTGATTCAGATGTGGAGGGAAAAGAAAGATGGGAACTTCCCTGAGATATGATGCTAGGCTCGGGATGATGCATGGCCTCAAGAGGAGGTGGAAGTGGCTGCAAAGAGAAAACTGGAGTAGGAGGGAGCTCGGGCTCAATATACACCATGTCACAATCCCTATCACTATCATCTTCCTCGACATCAACATCAACAATCTCTGCGGCACACCCCACAATTGGTAACTGCTCCTGACAAATCTCCTCGATGACTGGCAAGTGCGCATCCTGAGGCGAGGGAAGTGACATTTGTGACAGGACTGGAGGTAGACTTGTCTCGGAAAAACCCAAGTACGCATCATCCTCGTCATCCCAGAAATAATTCATCTCAGTCTTCCTCCTTAAGTACTCAATCGCCTCAACATGTGAAGCTAACTCTGAAGTGGATTGTGGCTCAGGCCCCATGGTGTCATCAATCTGCTCTTGGCCATCATGCACATCTGCTTCATCCTCAACCTTAAAGTGAAAATACATCGTGTCACTGTCGTGGTTGACACACACTCCATCATCCTTCTCCTCTGACTCCTCAAAATATGGATATTCAGCTTCCTCTACTTAGTTCCAATGCGCCCCATCATCATGTTCTGCTTGTTCCTCCGTAGGGCCGTAATGGAATGAGCCCTCCGCTGGCTCCTCAGGCTGGTCCTGGACCTGCTTGACTGTCTCATCATACTCCACAAGGTCCCTCAGGTAACACCATGAATCATCGGTCGAATAATCAAAGAACTCCCCACCGCAGCTCATCTGCACGAAGTCACGCCCAGATGGAGATAATCCCGTATAAAATATCTGCAGGAGATGATCCTCGTGGAAACTCTAGTGTGGGCACGCAAGCACCAAATCATTGAACCTCCGTCAAGCCTGATGGTAGGCCTCCCACTCAGCTTGGAGAAAGCTCGCGATATGATGCTACATGGCTTGTCGCCTCTATACCTGCTCCAAGAAAATAGGCAAAAACACTCGGAGAAATTCAGCCTGAAATGACAACCAAGTAAGATGTGAGTCGAGAGACAATGAATCAAACCACAATCTAGCATCATCTTGTAAAGAAGAGGGAAAAAAATCTAAAGTATATGCAATCATCGCAAATGTTTCCACCAAGATAAGAATGCATCCGGTCTTCAAATTTTTTAATATGTAATGAGGGTTCTCCCACTCCGAGCCATGAAAGTATGGCGGAAGTGGGATATCCTCCAAATCAACGTCAGAAAAATCTGAAGATGATGCCATTTTGTTGTATATAAAAAAATTTCACGAAAATGAAAATCAACAACCAAAAGACTCAATAGGTGGAAAATAAATAAAATGGAAAGACACAACACTAAGAGAAAGAAGTATCACACTAAAACTTTCAAAATCAATCAAAAATGTAAATAGTAGAAACCGTTGTCCCCGGCAACGGTGCCAATTGATTGAACCGGAGGACGCGCAAAGGCACGCCTTCCACTCCCAAGCGTAGGAGCGTCAATGCAATATTTATAAATAACCGGTGAGTACCGGGTCACAGGGACAAGTCGTTCTACACTTGCAAAATTGATCGATAAAGAAAGATAAAGCGTGTTACAACCACCTCGCTAACGGTGGAAAAGTGTGGGAAAACCGTGTGGTGAAATTACAATCCTATCCTAAGTGGGTAGGGTTAGAGAACCAAAAGTGGAGTTAGGATAGCTAGGAGAGAAAGCATGGGTTGTGGGTTCACTAAGATTGGTGTTAATCAAGCTCTAATTACCCGCATATAACTCAATTGATCATCCGGCTAAAGACACTCAATCGAAATATTTAGCATTCAAAAGCGCGCGCAGGGAGCAAAGTGGATCGGGTCGGGTGCTTGGGCGCCCGACCTGCGGGCACGCACGGGCCGCGTACCCGCCCCAGCTGCCGTTTCGATTTTTTTTAACTCGACAGCGTCCCGCTCCAAGAGCGGGTCGCAGGCCTTTTAATGTTTTTTTAATTTCTTTTTTTTATTATCAAGCAGCCCGCTCAAAGAGCGGGCCGCGGGCTTATTTTTTTTAAAAAACTCAGCGGCATGCGGAAATGAGCACCCCTTTGGTGCCACGTGGCACTGTGTGGTTGCGCCACGTGGCGCGCCATTTAATTTCCCTTTTCTGATTTAAACGCCCTTTTCTCCTCCAAATAATTCGCCAAAATACCCAGAAATCTCAGAAAAATCCCAGAAAATTCTGAAAAATCCCCAAGACTCCCAGGAGTACCTGAAAAATATAAGAAGGATAAATTAGTCCATATGATGAGAAAACTAATATAATGACTATTATAAATTAATATTGACCTCCCAAAATTCATATAAAATAATCCATTGCTCAAATAATTCTCAAAAATTGACAATATGATCACAATAATACCAGGAGCATATGAAAAATATCGGGAAGCCAATAAAGACGATAAAATCCATATTTTGTGCCAATAATGAGATTAATCCCTAAAATGAAACCTAAAGTGAAATTCACTCAAAAGAGCAATATTAAGTATAATTCTTAGCACAAAATGGGGGTAGTTAGGGGGTATAAATATACACTTTTCACTCCGAATCACTCTTCTAGGGTTGATGGGTTAGCCCTAAGGCTTTAGGAGGGAAATGTAGATCGAGATCTCTTGGTTGTACTAGGGATAAAGGGGCGTATTCCAGTTGATCTACCCGAATCCCTAGGATAACTCGTACCGAGATCATGCCCACGATCGGTGGAATTGATGAGCTTAAGGAGTATCCTTGGGATTTAAATAGGGAAATCAGTGGATCCAACCAAGGCTCATGACCATGTCTGGCTCGTGCCTTGAGGAGATCCACCGACGAACTAAGCTACCGCCATTGTGTCGATGAGAGCCACCGAAATACCTTGAAATTCTAACCCTCGAGAGTGGTATGAATTGAGAGATTAATCACATAAACCTAATGCAATGTAAGGATCCTATTCTAACATTGATCTCCGACGGTCTTAGCGGTGATCCCTAAAACCCTAGTTTTATTTATTATCAAGTCAACAACATCACAACCAATCTTTCCAAACCGACAGCTATCTCACCTTCGAGATCTAAAAAATAATCTGAGACTTCAAATACACCGTCACTATCCCTGTGGGATCCGGCATCTTTTATACTATAATTTGACACCGTCCGCTTGCAGATAGAGCCCGAAATTGACACCTCGGAGCCATACTACGCCTAACGACCGTAACACCGCTAGGTGGAATTTAAGTGTAGGTTTCAGGTGCGTCACCTTCCCCTTGCACCCGACACCCCCTTCCCTCAGTTGAGCCACCAGAGCCCCAGGGGCTCCTCTTGGTTGCCGGAAACACCCCTACCACCAAGCTCGGAGAACCCGCACAGCCCGACGAGCTCCACCGACCTGTGCACCCCGTCGCCGGCCTTCCCGCCGCCGCACGGGCCTCCTCCAACCGATGACCCCCCGCCGCCACCGCCCTCCGACCATCCCGTCGCCACCCCCCTCCCCCTCTTGCAATCGCCCCTTCCCCTCTCGCAGCAGCGCATGCAAGAGAGGAGTAGCAGCAGTGCATGCAAAGCAGCAGCTCACACAAAGTGACAGTAAGCATTTGGAATTTTATAAGAATATATATATTATTATATATGGTTATATTTATTGATATGAATAGTGACTTTTAATATACGTATCAGAATAATGAACGGATACCACTGGAAGATCTGTGCCTTCGTCACGAACACGTAGGCAATGGTTTCGTTGGTATCAGGCAAGTATATCTCCCGTAATAAATTTTTAAAGCTATCCAATTCATCCTAATGAATTATTTCTTCCAGATTTTATGTAAACTTAGGAGTGATTTGTTTATAAATATACTAGTTAAGAAGAACATTTTGACATATCACATGAAAATTACTGACGAGTATATATTATTAAATAAATTGTTGAACATTAAGATAGTTGTCACGCCCCACTTCCCAAGTATGGAAGACGAGACGCGAAGAGGTCCGCTCAGACTTGAAGCTATGAAGCTACAGTCTGATAAGTGTATGTGTGTTCATCCATTCGCAGATTCTTGCATTGTAATGAAACAACAACAATAATAAATATGAACGTAGGCAATAAAATAACCAACATTTAAAACATCCATTTCATTATTCCAAACATCCACAGATATAATCATAAAATAAAGGTACAAGAGTCTGAAAAGAAAGGCCCTAAGCATGGCCGAAACTGAAACAAAATAAGGTGCTACGCACCGAACAACCTAACAGCAGCTACTAGGAAACAACAACAACTAAGAGAAAGTTGATGGAAATTGAATTCCACCCCCAAGTAATTTTGATGATGAGCACACCAAATGAATGCTTAGTGTACTAACTACACTACACTTTAAGTATACAGATTTCGTGAAGCTCTACTAATACTCCAAGAAGCACGCATCAATACTCCACGACAAAGACGAACATGGCTAAATTCAAGTGATGAAGCTCAAGCTCAAACAGAACAAGAAGCTCAAAGAGAAGCTCACCTTCACTTCATCAAGTTGACTAAACTTCCGAAGACATGTTCAGAGTCTAGTGTGAGTGTGTCGTGTTTTTTAGGATATTTGTCAAAGCCATATCAAATAGACAACACACACACACACACACAAATGATTTCAAAATAATTTTTAACTATCTTCAAAATAGTTTTCAAGAGCTTTTCTAGTCACTTCATAATTCTCGTAGTGAAACTCCATGCACCCTGGAGCTAACTACCCTTTTTGACTAGAACAACAGGAAAAACTCCTCTGGGAGTCGACTACCAATAGTAGGGAGTCGACTACTTCTCAGGGATGAAAATTTCCTAGATTCCTCTGGGAGTCGACTACCTATAGAGGGAGTCGACTACCTGCTGGAAATTTTCAGACGTTTTGAATTTGAATTTTAAAATCTTTTGAGCGATTTACTCCGAAATTTTTGGGACAAAAGTCAAACGAAATTTGAAATTCAAATCTCAGTTTTTCCCTATAAATAGAGCTTAATTCTTTTGTGAAAACATCATCATTGAAAATCAAAATTCGTAAAAGCTCTCGTGAATCAAAGCTCTCTCATTTTTCTCTCTAGCCAGTTTAATTTCAGTTTTTGATCTTGCAATATTTTCCCAATTCTTTTTGAAGATCATATTATTATTTTATTGGCTAAATTGTTTTTCAAAATCCTCTCTATTATTTCTCTCTAATTTTATTTGAAGGATTTTTGAAAAAGCTCTAGATCACAAAGAACTTATCTCATATCTTTGTGTGATCTAGACTATCATTCTATTAAGCCACTACACAAATTGTCTATCTTTTGATTGGCTATAGAATCGGGTGTATTTAGCAATCTCTATCATTTATTGTAGAGTATTGGACAAATCTCTTATTGTGTTGATTGTTGGAACACTAGACAAGTCTAGTTGTTGCCAGTTGGAAAGTCCTCGGTTTGTGAGGCAAGGGTGAACCCTAGACAAGTCTAGGTGTTGTGTTCGGAAATCCTGGTCAAGGCTAGGTCGTTGGAAATCCTAACGAGTGAAGTTAGGTGCTTGTATTTGCCAAGGCAGATAGTGGAAATCTCGTACCGGATTGGTCGGGGGCTGGACGTACCCAGGGTTGTGGGGAACCAGGATAAAAATCCTTGTCTTTGCGTTTGCATTTTCTGTGTTTGATTATTTATCTCTACAAGCAATTCTTATTTACTTTGTTATTATTATATCTTTTTAATTCTTTGTTCATTTGCATATTACAAAGATTGTACATTTAATTCCGCTGTGTAAAGATCTATCTGTGTGTAAAGATCTCTTTGTAATCATAATTGTTTATCTTTTATATTTCTATAAGATTAATTAAGTTGATTAAGAACCAAGCGTAGATCACTCTACTTGGTTTCTTAGGCAACATTAGAAGGTTTTGTTTTTGTGTTGATTGATCAAAGAAAAGTTTTATCTTTATACAACACTATTCAACCCCCCCCCCCCCCTTCTAGTGTTGTTTGCCATCCACAGGATCCAACACTTGGTATCAGAGCAAGGCTACAATAGTGATGGCGTCAACATCTTTTCACTCCGAAGGACTGAACACTATGCGACCACCTCTATTCAACGGAACCAACTACGCCAGCTGGAAGATCCGAATGAAGACTCACCTAGAGTCATTGGACATTGAAGCATGGACTATCACCAAAGTCCCGTACATCGCACCCACCGACGTTGAGTTTGGAAAATGGTCTATCGATGACAAGAAGAGAGCTAATCTCAATGCAAAAGCAATGAATGCCTTGTTTTGCGCTGTTATAGGAAATGAGTTCAATCGAGTCTCCCAATGTGAGACAGCACATCAAATTTGGCACACTCTTCAGGTAAGTCACGAAGGTACAGAAAAGGTAAAAGAATCGCGTATAAATGTATTACATTCAAAATTCGAAACTTTTAAAATGGAAGAAGGAGAGAGTATCACCGATGTGAATACTCGTTTTACTAATATTACAAATGAGCTTGCAGGACTAGGAAAGAAACTTTCCGAGTATGAACAGGTAATGAAGATACTAAGATCCCTCCGACCCGAATGGAAGGGAAAGACCACGGCCATTCGAGAAGCTCACAATGTAAAGGAACTCACCATCGAAGAACTGATGGGAAATCTCATCGCATATGAGATCGAGCTTGAAGAAGACAAGAAAATCGAAGAAAAACCAAAGAAGAAAAATCTTGCATTCAAAGCTCAAGAAGAAGATTCCGATTACACGGACAAAGAAGATCACATCGCGTTCATCTCAAAGAACTTTAAAGAGTTCATCACAAGTAAGTATGGAAAACGATCTTTTAGACCCACTAACGGTATTATCTGTTTTGGTTGCAATAAACCAGGGCATGTCAAGAGAGATTGTCCATTGGAAAGAAACAACCGTGATTCCAGAGATCGTGGGAAGAACAAAGAGAATAATGAAAGACGAACCAATACAAGAAACAAGTTTCGACGACCAAAGAAAGAAGCCTATGCAGCCTTCGACCAGAGCGACGATTCTTCATCCGACGAATCCTCAGACGAAGATAATGATGAAAGAAGAGAGACGGCACACATGTGCTTCATGGCATCTACATCCTCCAAGGTAAGCTCGCATCATGATTCATCTAGCGACAATGAGTCATCGTCAAGCGATGATGAAGACTTGGACTATAGGGGAGCATATAAAGAGCTATGCAAAATGCATGAAAAGCTCATTAAAGAACATAGAAAAACACTTAGAATTGCTAAAAGAGAGACTAAGGAAAAAAGAAGAAGTCATTAAAGAAAATAGTCTTCTTAAAGAGAAAAATGATCTTTTACAAAAAGATATTTTGCTAGTAAATGAAAAGGTTGAAAGTCTGAATAATCTTCTCGTATCCGTCAAAGATAAATACGACGCTACGATGAAAATTATTGAGAATTTCAATAAAGGAAAAGGGAAGCTAGATAATATAATAGATAATCAAAAAAATTCATCTAGCAAAACCGGACTTGGCTATGATTCACATCATACCAAGAAACGGGTTAAGCACACTAGGATGCATCATGCTAATGATAATGTTTTAAGCATCTGGGTACCAAAGAGATTATCTGATCAGCAAAAAAAAAGGTACGCTACTAACTTTGTTCAACAGATTCATTTTAACAAAAATTATAAGTATATTGTTCATGAAGGAACTAAACCGTATTGGGTTTGGTTTCCTAAAGACTAACTCCTCGGACTCAAAATCAAAGAGTACCATAAACGCTTATTTTTCAGGTGCTCTAAAAAGGAGAAAAACAATGAAGAAAATTCAGGGAGTTATAACGGCTGAATCGGAACAAATGATTTCATTTATTTTTTTTATTTTTATTATATAATTATTTTTTAAAATGGGCTGAAATAAGTTAAATTTGTATGTATGATTATGTTTTAGTGCTAAAAATATTCCTTGTTAAAAGAGCTCGTTCAACCTGGACCAAACTTTCTCCGAAATGAGAAAACGACTCTACCCAGCAGGGAGTCGACTACCTACAGGAGGGAGTCGACTACCAGTGCGTAAAATTCTGGGTTGCTCTTTTTTTGACTAACTCCTATTGGGTTCTATTTGAGTGGATGGGTCAAGATCCGTTAAGACAACTTACCCACTAAGCCTAAAACCCATCCTAGCCACCCAAATCTAGATCTAATGGCTCTTACTTCTCTTCATCTCTTCACTTCATCAAACAAAACCCCAAGAAAACCCTAGAGGTAGCCGACTACCTCCTTTTCCCCTCTCCTCTCTTGAGTTTTCATCTTGAGGCTTGGACTTTTGGAGCAACTTTTCATCTTCCTTCAAATTTACTCAAGGTAAAAAAATTTTACTATCATGAACTTTAGTTTTCCACCTCTCATGGTTATCTAGTAGTGTAAAAATATAGTTTTTTTGTTGTTTTTACTCTATCTAGATGCCTTTCAAAGGAGCTTTCTCTAAAAAGAGAAAAACTGCTACTGCTGATGTTGATCCTGAGAAAGAAATCATCCTACCCTATCTCTTCAAATCAACTACCTATGAACATTTTGTTAAAGTTTCTAGGAAACCAATCTTGCATGAAAGATTTGTCAAACTTCATGATGTCATCAATTACGGTATTGACAGTCTGCTAGATTTCCAAAACTTAGCAAATTTGTTCTCCTCTGAAAATGTGTATCTGTGTTATCCTAGGCTTGTTCATCTCTTTTATGCAAACATGGATTATGATCTCGTGAAAAGTCGTTTCATTACTAAGGTTCTGGATACCAACTTGCAATAACTGTAAAATCCCTAGGTGAAGCCCTAGGAATCCCATACTCCGGTATGATCCTTGACAAAATTGAGATGACTGACGAGAATATCCTAGAGAGAATGTATCTGCCTGGTAAACACTTTCAAACCAAACTTTCTTGTAGCCATCTTCGCTATCCGGCGAGAATCTTAGCTAATATTCTGTCGTATAACATAACTCAAAAATCTGGGAGTCATGCTATTCTTTCTGAAAAACAAGCTAAATGCATCTATGCCATTCTTGGTAACATTCGTGTGAATTGGGCTAAAGTCATCATGGATTCCATCCTACTTTCAGCTTCATCTGACAGACCTTCCTCCACTCTTTCTCATGGGCACTATCTGACCATTCTATTCATTAGCTTTAACGTGCCTTTGGATCATGAAACGACCATTCTAGAACCTGCCCGTGTCTTTGATGTTCATGCTCTTGGGAGAATGAATCTCCATCATGACCTTGATGAGAATGTCCCTGAAGAGCAAATCGCTACAGAAAGAGGATCATCATCCTCAAGGCGAGGTAAGAAGGTTGTCATTACAGATTCTGATGAAGAAAGTGAAGAAGACGAAAAAGGAAGCGGCGAAGAAGAAGAAGAAGTTCCAGCTTACATCCTTGAACTTCAGGAGATGCTCCTGAAGAAGATTGGAAAATTGAAGATCTCACAGGAGAAAGGATTTGAAGATCTCAATCAAAAGGTGGACGACCTCAAGGAGATCGTCATGAAAAGCAACAAGATGACTGAGGAGACGCTTGTTATGATCCTTGAAGAGATCAAGGAACTGAAAAAGAACAGCGGTCATCCTTAGCTTCATGAACTTCTATTTTAAAACAATGGTTCTTTTTTAAAACAATGATTCTCTAAACTATGGTTTGTAATAACTCTTATTGTGTGATGCTAGCTACTATGAAGTTATCTACTATGCCATACTTAGTTATTCCTATGAACTAACATCTCCATTGCAGGCATATGGAATTGAATTCCTCTTATTTTTAATGTTCCATAGAAATTATTTTTTTGTTGATGACAAGGGGGAGAAAAATGTATGAAATGCAAAAATATGAATTGTATTTCTAATAGCTTCGATGCAGGGGGAGAACCGCATCAAAGCAGGGGGAGTAAGTATACTTGAAATATTATTCATATTCATGTCTTACTTCAAATTTTTCATTTGGGTGTCATCATCAAAAAGGGGGAGAGTGATGGAAATTGAATTCCACCCCCAAGTAATTTTGATGATGAGCACACCAAATGAATGCTTAGTGTACTAACTACACTACACTTTAAGTATACAGATTTCGTGAAGCTCTACTAATACTCCAAGAAGCACGCATCAATACTCCAGGACAAAGACGAACATGGATAAACTCAAGTGATGAAGCTCAAGCTCAAACAGAACAAGAAGCTCAAAGAGAAGCTCACCTTCACTTCATCAAGTTGACTAAACTTCCGAATACATGTTCAGAGTCTAGTGTGAGTGTGTCGTGTTTTTTTAGGATATTTGTCAAAGCCATATCAAATAGACAACACACACACACACACACACACACACATGATTTCAAAATAATTTTTAACTATCTTCAAAATAGTTTTCAAGAGCTTTTCTAGTCACTTCATAATTCTCGTAGTGAAACTCCACGCACCCTGGAGCTAACTACCCTTTTTGACTAGAACAACAGGAAAAACTCCTCTGGGAGTCGACTACCAATAGTAGGGAGTCGACTACTTCTCAGGGATGAAAATTTCCTAGATTCCTCTGGGAGTCGACTACCTATAGAGGGAGTCGACTACCTGCTGGAAATTTTCAGATGTTTTGAATTTGAATTTTAAAATCTTTTGAGCGATTTACTCCGAAATTTTTGGGACAAAAGTCAAACGAAATTTGAAATTCAAATCTCAGTTTTTCCCTATAAATAGAGCTTAATTCTTTTGTGAAAACATCATCATTGAAAATCAAAATTCGTAAAAGCTCTCGTGAATCAAAGCTCTCTCATTTTTCTCTCTAGCCAGTTTAATTTCAGTTTTTGATCTTGCAATATTTTCCCAATTCTTTTTGAAGATCATATTATTATTTTATTGGCTAAATTGTTTTTCAAAATCCTCTCTATTATTTCTCTCTAATTTTATTTGAAGGATTTTTGAAAAAGCTCTAGATCACAAAGAACTTATCTCGTATCTTTGTGTGATCTAGACTATCATTCTATTAAGCCACTACACAAATTGTCTATCTTTTGATTGGCTATAGAATCGGGTGTATTTAGCAATCTCTATCATTTATTGTAGAGTATTGGACAAATCTCTTATTGTGTTGATTGTTGGAACACTAGACAAGTCTAGTTGTTGCCAGTTGGAAAGTCCTCGGTTTGTGAGGCAAGGGTGAACCCTAGACAAGTCTAGGTGTTGTGTTCGGAAATCCTGGTCAAGGCTAGGTCGTTGGAAATCCTAACGAGTGAAGTTAGGTGCTTGTATTTGCCAAGGCAGATAGTGAAAATCTCGTACCGGATTGGTCGGGGACTGGACGTACCCAGGGTTGTGGGGAACCAGGATAAAAATCCTTGTCTTTGTGTTTGCATTTTCTGTGTTTGATTATTTATCTCTACAAGCAATTCTTATTTACTTTGTTATTATTATATCTTTGTAATTCTTTGTTCATTTGCATATTACAAAGATTGTACATTTAATTCCGTTGTGTAAAGATCTATCTGTGTGTAAAGATCTCTTTGTAATCATAATTGTTTATCTTTTATATTTCTATAAGATTAATTAAGTTGATTAAGAACCAAGCGTAGATATCTCTACTTGGTTTCTTAGGCAACATTAGAAGGTTTTGTTTTTGTGTTGATTGATCAAAGAAAAGTTTTATCTTTATACAACACTATTCAACCCCCCCTTCTAGTGTTGTTTGCCATCCACAGGATCCAACAAAAGTCACCAGCTGAGACTAGGGTAGATCGCCGGTATCTTCGAACTGGCAGTCAGCAAAAAGCCTCAAGCATGATGTCAGCAACCGGTAGTCCTCAGCAACTACCTCGGACTTAAAGCCTGACATGTGACACCCAAAGAAAAAAATGTCAGCAAAAAAGGGAGACTTGTGTACAATGAAACATAAAGTATAGCAGTTATAAGACGAATGCAACTTAGCAGTTTAAATATGATGACATGGCATATTATTTCATGAATGCGACAATTATAATGAACATGATATTTTTTTATGCATGGCATGTCGTAGCAAGAGCTACTAAAAAATATTCACGATTTCATGATTTCACGAAAAATATGCATTCATGATGTGCACAGGGTTTACGCCTTTCAGCTGAAGTTGCTGTACGGGCACACTTCTACGCTGAGTGATTGCTTAACCCTACCCATCCACGTGTGTATGGACTGGTGCGCATCTTCTGGATCACGAGCCAGGAAGTGTTTATGGCATAGGGTTGACCTAGCCTCATTCATGATGTAGGAGTCAAAATCCTACTCGTCGCAGCTTACATTTCATGCTTCTGGAACACAAGCCAGAAATTATTCTTTATTTGGCATAGGGGTGCACCTAGTCTCAATCATGATGTAGGAGTCAAAATCCTACTCGCCGCAGCTTACATTTCAATAGTAGCGTGTGCTACACATTCACGACAAAACATTCAATGCATGATATGGCATGTGATATGCAATAGTTATTGTATAAAACAGTTATTGAATGCGTATAGTTTATCGAAATTAAACGTGACATGTGATATGCATAAATATGGCAAAGGTGTCGAATCTAGCTCCATTTTCAAGCTAGATCAATTATGGTGTCGGATCTAGCTTCGTTGTCAAGCTAGATCAAGCATGGTGTCTATGCGACTATCATTTCACCGACTATCATTACACAAGTATTTAAAATAGCCTAAATACGGCTTAACAATTTACTGTGCAAGTTTCACTTGTCTGAAATAACTGTGCTGCAACTCTCAGATCAACAGTTCAGAATCTGCCTACGTGCTCAACCAATCCAATCACCAACCTACAGTCCCGCATTATTTATCTTCAATTAGTGATTTAACCACAGCAATGAAAATTACCGGTTTTTATCTTGTTTAAACAGGCGAGTGTGCGGGTTTTTATGGTTTGGGTATACCTTAACATGACGCGAGAGCTACACTGACGTCGGGTAGCGACGTCAGGGGTTGGATTCCGGCAGCGAGCAAGGTACGGCATGCGCTTGCGGCGAAGACGGCCGTATGACAATGAACATTGGCACGGCAGCGAGCAACATAAATACCGGCGGCAAAGGGAAGGCTGCGAGGGGTAGTGCCGCAGCAAGGGGCTTGCAGCTATTGGAAGAGAGAGGGCCGCGCTATTTTTGGTGGTGGTTCGGCAGCTTAGTTGATAGGGGAATAAGTCTCGGCCTTGTGAAGGGGAGAATAGGGAGATGGCCGGATCTATTGGTTGGCGTGGTGGGGAGAGGGAAGAGGGGTGCGCCAACGGCGGCTTGGCCTGAGGTGTGGTCGGCGTGGGGATGAACTGGGTTGGATCTGTACAGTTTAGAGGGGGCTTGCGGCAAGATGTAGGGTAAAGTGGTAGTACTAGGGGTTTAGATGGCCGGCTGGTTCGTGATGAGGGGTGTCGTGCAAGGGAGCTTGGCATGCAGGTGGTTACGCAGCAAGGGGAAGGAGGAAGGCCGCTGTTGGGGTTGTCCGTGGAGGAGGGCCGGCAACCAAGGGCTGCTGGGTGGTTTGCATGGATGGGAGAGGGTGTTGTGCGGTTCTTTTGTGGAGAGGGCTGCTGTTTGTGGGCGGCGCAATGCGTGGAGGATGGGTGGCCGGCAGGTGGTCGGTGGCAAGGAGGTTGGATGGGTGTCGGGTTGTGCTAAGGGATGGGGCGGCAGTTTGCGTGCAGCTACGTTTGGGTTTAGAAAGCCCTAGGTTGAGATGCGTGAGTTTGTTGATGGGTTTGCTAAATAGGGGTAGATAAGGGGTGCAAATAGGGTGATTGGAGAGTGTGTGTGTGTGAGGGGGTAGATTTAGGGTGCAAATAGCTAGGGAAAATAACATGTGATACGTAGGATTCCTATAGGATTTAATTAGGTTTGATTAAGATTCAAATTTGAATTAATTAGGGCTAAGTATGGATCAAAAGTGATTAGGTCGCTAGGTCGGTCTAACGGTGTCCGATAAATACAAGAAAAATATCGAGACGACCGTGTCGACGAGAGGATCGAGACTACGGTGATCAGTCACGTGCTACGTTAACAGAAAACGAAACTAAAAATAAAGAGGTCAAACGTCGAAGTCTAAAATTACGACACCCCTTCAATCAGAGCTGATTTGTGGGAGAACGACCTGTGAAATGACGTTCACAAAAATTCCACAAATAACTACTCTTTCCGAGGGTCACAACGATATATAACTTCGTGCATTTGGGACACAAGAGGAGGTCACAATAAATATGCATACGAACAAGAAGGTACGCGCACGAAAAGCACACGGTCGAAAAACGACCGTGACATCCTACCCACCTTAGAGCAAAGTCTATCCTCGGACTTTCTAACTAAAAAAATATCTAGCCATTCTAGTAACTACACTAATCATATCACACTATAATTATAGTTAATACAAGTGCTTATATATGCACTAGGTAGTCAAACATTAATACTACAAACATGTATATATATGCACATAATATCTCTTATACAATTCAGGACTTTTTTCAAACTTTTGTCCTACGTGGCGTTTTTTGTCCTGCGTGTCACTATTTGTCCTACGTGTCTCCTTAAGTATGACTGGGACAATCAAATTCTATCAACTTTAAAAATCTGCGTTTTACAAAAGAAACGGTTTACAAAACTGACTCAACACTTCCCGTTTAACTCCTTTTCCCGCTCCCTAAAATACTGAATCAATAATTCCCGTTCAACTCCCTTAATCATTCCGTCACTTTCTGTCTCCCTCCATCTTTCTCCTTCATCCCCCGTGGAAACTCTGTTCATCGCATCTGTGCCCTCTGCGACGTGCTCAACACACGACGTTAACAAAATGGACGACTGCCTCTGGTATTCTCCCTGCTCTCTCTCTCTCTCTCTCTCTCTCTCTCTCTCTCTCTCTCTCAAGTTCAGTCTGGCACTCTCCGTTCATCTGGCACGGGTACTCAATTTCAGAATTTATGTCTTTGTTCGAGCGTCTGATCCATTTGATAAGGATGTCGTGTTGAAGGAGAAGAAGTGGGAGTTTGTCGTGTTGATGAAGAGGTTGGATATAAGGATGTTTGGCATCCACAACCCATTTGATAAAATGCTTCAATGAAAATTTAGTAGCACAACCACCTTCGAAGCCTCTCTGTTGTTGCTGGGATGTTTTATTAACTTAGTTGATTCTTCTGAATTTTCATTTTAATTGTGACCTCATAGTGAACATAAAGTCGAATCGCAATAAACGTCTCTGTACCTGGTTTCCGACTGGAGACACGTTCAATGGCCATTGCACATTTGCAGCTTCATATGTATTGATCCGCCTCATAGTCGTTGGTCATTGTAGACTCGCCATATGCATGTCATTACGTTTTTCAACATAGATCAGGAAATAATAATTTGGCAGATGACATTGACTCCATCTAAATTATGGGCTATCTATTCTCTGAAGTATTTTGCATACTGCTGTCAAAATTCTATCAATGAAAAGACTGATTCTATATTTTACAAAGCACAAACATAAATAACCACTAATACCCTCATGCTGAAATTTTTTAGCCCTTTAGCCAGCAAAGACTCGGTGATGAGTGTTCCACATATTTCAATACAGGATGAAGCTTGTGATATCATAGATGTTCTATTGTCTTGTATGGTTTTGAATGTGCAGAATGATTGTTTGTTAGCTTTCTAAGTTTACTGGAATGCAGGCTTAACATGCTAATAGTAATGGTGAATTTTATGAATACTGTGGATTTCATTTGATGGCAGAGGGTAGAGCAAGACTTGCATAGTGTCTGATCCAGTCTGGCTTTCTCCGTTCTTTATGTTTATGCTTTTTTTTTGTTTTTTTTTCCTATGTTTCTATTTATTACTTCGAACCATTTCATGCTTTTTTTATGCAAACAATGAGCAAACAATGCTCCTATGTTTTTTTCTATTTATTGACTTGAGTTAAGATTTACTGAACTAATAATGGCCTGTTTGGTAATAAAAATGTACAATAAAACTGTGGGTGGTTTATGTGGATGCCATGTCAGATTTTTTTTTCATTCAAAACACTGTTATGAAGTGACACATAATTCCTTTTTGATAGTAAATTTTTATATAACTTAGATTTTAACTCCCACCCCGTCACTCACAGTACCTCTTCAAGAAACCATACAAATATTGAGAATGAAGTTGCTACTAAATGAATTACTGGTTATGGAAGCAAACAAAAAATGACAGATTTGAGTTTTAAATAAGTCACTTTTGTTACATTGAGTTGAAGGTTTTCTAGCAGCCAAACATGTCCTAGCTATTTTTTGTGCAAGTGTATCATGATCAACTTATGTTTCCTGATTTTGAAATCTCCCTTTCTCCCCAAACCTAAACGACATATAAATTTTTTGCAGTCCTCATAACTAAAACAACCATTTTTTCCTCTGCACAGCTTATTTTATGCTAGATCTGTTATTATTCATAGGTCATATCCAGTGAGAGGGACCTCTTCTATTTTTTCTCAGGTATTAGGAGGTTTCGATGCATCAAATTATGTAACTGAAAGAAAATGGGCAATTGCTTCAGATGGCACTAATGTTAGTTTGATGCGTCCGACCCTATACTACTTTATGGATATGGATCCTATGATGTAACCATCTATAGTTGTTGTGCCTATGACAATATATGGAGTCTCGGAGGATGTCGAGGTGGCAGGGTCATCGAAGAGGTCGAGGTCTTGGCTGGCTCGCTGCTGAATCGGGCCGATGCCCATCGCAGCGGCGATTCGGGGGAATCATGGGTGGGGAATCTATATAGGTACATTGAAGGAGAGCAGGTCGCGGCCGGGTGGCCCTCGTGGCTCAGTAACGTGGCGAAAGAGGCGATTTATGGGTGGGTCCCGCTTAAATCCAAGTCATATGAGAAATTGGAGAAGGTAATGTAATGAGAATTTCAAGAGATTGTCCTAATTTTAATGGTGTGGAAAGTTACGATATTGCATATAAGGTGTTTGCATAAATAACTTTTTGAGGATAGTTAAGGTTTAGAAAGTAACTGGGCGTCATGTTTATAGAAATTTGAGTTTTTATATGAAGTTTGTTTTACATTTGGAAATTCAGAGAACTCTTTATCTTGATTAGTTGTTCGGCTAAAATAGTTGTCAAATCAAAATACGAAATCTATATTACAATTGAGAGTTGTTTTTGAACTTATCCTATGTGGCAATGTCACATCAAGTTTTGGAGGGAAAATTTTTGGGTTGGGGGAAAATTTTTGGGAGAACAAATTGCTTTTTTGAAATTAAATGCATCAGCCTTTAATACCCACACATTCATCAAAGAGTCAGGTTGTGCTTTAATACCCACACGTTTCTCAAAGAGGCGGAATGTGCAGAGGCACATTGCAGGTCCCATTATTTTGTGCGGGCTGAGATTGAAAGCCAGCTGGAAAACCAAGAGACATTTTGATGCACTTTCCACCCTTTATAAAACCCCTCCATCGTCACTGTGCTCACATCACACTGAACATCCATTGTCCCTTGATCATTCATGGCTAAAGTCAAGGCTATTTTCGTAATATCTGTGGAGTAATGGTGCATACGGTGGAGCCCACAGCCACCTAAACGTTCCTTCGTAACAACACAACATGCCCCTAAAATAATTGTTTAACAGAATTGTTTCATCATAAATACGCACACATTTACATGTATGTGTATCCACATGCAATATATATTTTTGAACTAACAGCAGGCGTCTGCGCCGAAGGCGTATTTTTGCCAGTGCCAAAGGCGTCGGCGCCGAATTTGTTGTTCCGCGCGGAAGGCGCCTACGCCGAATTTGTTGTTCCGCGTCAAAGGCGTCCGTATCGCTAAATGAACCGTGCCGCCGAATTTGTTGTTCCGCCGAATTTGTTTTTCTTTTAAATTTTGGCCGTGAAAATATTTTTTTGAGGAACACAGATTTCGCGGGGGGAAATCTTAAATGAACCGTGCCCGCGATACGGACTTCAACCATTCATATAGTCATGTACATCCCTTATATCTCCTAGTGTACATTCAACACCAAACATATCAACACGTTTATAATTTAGAAATTAGTTATAATTCATTTTTATTTCTAAAAATCGTTTTAAAGCTTTCAAAAATTACTAAAAATACCTATGAGCTTCAGAAAAATATTTTCTTCCCATATAAAATTATTTTCCTCCACCTAGCCTATCTAAAAATTATTAGTGCACGTTTTGACTTATTTAAGCGATAATAAAAATACAAACACGTTAAGAAAAATAGATAGAAAATAGTGTGACCTTTAACCGATAATTTGTGATGTTTGCAGGTAACGTTTCTTGTACACTAGCACCCTTAGAAGCTCTAGCTCCAGCCCCGGCTTACTACGACGACATCGAAACTGTAAGTCACTTTAATTCTAACTCTAGAAATTTGGATAATGTACTAGTATGAACCTAGGACATGACATATAGCCTCAGAACAGTTATTGACTTGAACAGATGACTAGAGACCTGACTAAATAGGAAACGAATCAACTGCAGAACGACTTTGACTTGAAAAGTACGACATTGCCAACTTCAAATTAAGTGGTTGTTGCACACGATCAACTACTTGGGTAAATTGTGTACTAATTGAAACACCACATGGAATCAACATCTTTGTCGGACTTGTCTTTATCCCTTAACTTTCTAGTTTTTCAATAAGAAAGTCCATCAGTATTCATGGTTTAACTATCATAGTAAATATGGAACGTCATGTTGCTTGTAACTTAAAAACTATGCATGGACTTTGGATACACTTATTGCATGATTGCTCACGGTTAAATAGTTGCATCTTTTGCTGCATGGCATCTATAACTCGGTGAAAGCTAATGAATTATTGAATAGAACATCTTGTGGTATATTCTTTGGAATATCATGTGGTACATCTTGTGGAATATTTTGTGATACATCTTGTTGAATATCTTGTGGAACATCTCGTAATAAACATATACTTGATAAACTTCACAGACACTTGGGGTTTTTGGGGTAACTTATAATAGTGAATGTGCGAGAGCGACCAGTCCGATCTTTGTTGTTGTTGTCCCGCTCACCGGTGACAAATTCACAGACAGGAATCATAGATTATTGAACAGTATCATATTTGTTGTATAGTTTTGGTTTAACCCAGGTACGCGCACCCGTGGTATCAGGTGGACTCTTGGTTGCTCATTGTACTTCGCATTATAAGTCGCGAACTAGGCTAGGCACAATTACTCTCCCTTAACGTGGTTATCTCATTTATGCTTCATTATTGCTATGGTTGTTCTTGTACGTTACTTATTGTACCTGCTCAGTCACCGTTTACTTTACTTGATGCACTTGCATGCTTGCCCACCTTTACTTTTCGCACTTGCATGCTTTCCTACCTTTACTTTACTTATTGCACTTGCATGCTTGCCCACCTTTACTTTTTACACTTGCATGCTTGCCTATTTGTACTTTACTTATCGCACTTGCATGCATGTCTGCTCTTACCTCAATTATTGCACTTGCATGATCATCTTTAACTGTTTACTATAGCTTGTTCCGTACATTTGTACTACTTTATTTCTATTGCTAGAATTGCTGTGACTTACCTACGGTTCCATCTTCGTGGCACCTTCAGACGACATACAGGTAGAAGAAGAGGTTCCTGAGCTTGAGGAGCCAGAGTTCAACCTATTGGCTACAATTTTAGAGTCCAATTCACGGCACATTTCCTTTTGTACTTCTTTTCTTTCATGTATCGTTGTTGGAGTATATTGTACAGTATGGATTGTAATATATGGACAT
This sequence comes from Scilla litardierei, assembly GCA_030789695.1. Lineage (NCBI taxonomy): Eukaryota > Viridiplantae > Streptophyta > Magnoliopsida > Asparagales > Asparagaceae > Scilla > Scilla litardierei. The sequence continues at coordinate 203,947,918 of CM061133.1, forward strand.
TATTGGGTATTTTTGTACATATCTGCATTGTAAGCTATTTTTTTCACTGGTTAACTACAGACTTGTGAATGTAATCAAATAAGTAATGGCCCCCCTGAGAGTGGGTCGTTACAAGTTTGGTGGCCCATGCAGGTCTGCGCTAACTACCTCGTGAACAATATAGCAAGATCGGGATGTACGGTATAAATACTTAAATTGACCCCTCGAGTACATGATGTCTCGAGTATTCACATGTATAGGACACACGGGTGAAGTGTCATTATTACCTATTTTCCTTGATCTTCATCATCCTCTTTAAAACTCTTGAACTTAGATCGCTTCCTTTAGATGTATCTTTATATTCTACTCTAGTAACCTCCTTTGTCATTAATCAAATGGATCTTTGATAGGTCAAACCGTATACGCACTTCCTTACCATCACCTTTCTTTTAGCTTGATGGACTTTCGATCGTCTTTCTTATTCTTAGAATGTTTCTAGTTGTTCTTAATTCATCCTAACCATAGCTACATTCTTTTATAAGGTGGGTAGCCTCAGAAGTTTCCGATCTTCCGAAGCTCGAGCTCCACAATGGGAGCATATCAGAAGGATCATTGAAGATCAAGCCAGACCTACAGATGTCGTGGCAACTACGATGGATATTAAACCTGAAGTGGTTCAAGAATTCTTGGACGTACTCATATGATTGCCTTTGGATCGCGTCCTCGAGTTCATCATTAATCTAGTGCCAGGAGCACAGCCTGAGCTTGTAGAGATTTCAGGTTCGGTTAGATGATCTGCTATGATATAACGTGTCACCTTGGAGTGCTCATAGAAGAATAGATCATGGCGCAAGAGTATCGACTATCGTACGCTGGACAAGAAGACTGTGAAGATCAAACGTCGTCTTCCTTGCAATGAATATATCTTGATCGATTTGGAGGGTCAAGTAAAGTTGGACTATATGAATACTTGATGATGTCGTTGGTGTGGTCAACCCACTACTGGTATTCATAAGTCTCGTATTTTACAAGTACTTGGGTGTATTCGAGGTATTCCTCATCAACGACATTTTAATCGAAGGACACTTAGAAGCATTTGAGGATGGTACCGGAAGAATTTAAGACTGACCAATCGAGACGTGCAAGCGTAAGCAGCTACTTATTCTTCATCTTTCTTGAGCTCGTAGTCTTCCTCTACCACTGCTTATCTCATGTACCAATTTTCCCTTGGGTGGGACCTTTTACCTCGCTCACCGTTCCCCCACTTCTTTATTACCTTTTGTCTGCAACCTCTCCTCGAGCCCCGGCCCAGCCTACCCTACTCTACCCTATCGACGACTTCAGCACCACATTTAATCCCCCATCTCTTCCCTCACCAAACACATTTCGTGGCTTCCCTGCGCTGCGACGACACCAACTCCTTCACTCTCTCTCCCCCCAATAGCCCAACCCATCTTGCCCCAAGCTCCACCGGCTTCATCAACGAAGCCCCGCAGTTACTAATCGCCACCAAGCAGCTGCAGCCGCTGCATGGCATGGATCAACAATCGTCGATGGCCTCTGACGATATGATTTGGTATTTTGGAGATTTTTGGCCTTGGCGATGACCATCGCCGCCACCCTCACTACCGCTATGTGGATGAGATCTTGGGAAGTTACGGTTCTTGTGCTTCTTTTGGGCTCCCTGCCCTGGGTCACATCCATATTGAGATCTTGTTTGGACTTCTTCTTGCGTCTACTAATTCGACCTTGCTGGAAAGTGAGTTTTTAGCTGTTTACTTGTGTAGTGCCCTGTGAAGCTACTGCACATGTACTAGAGGGGGGCGAATAGTACTTTAAAATAATCAAGATAGTTATTCCTAATTATTGTGCAAGAAACAAACGACAATGAGGAATAAACAACAACCAACAAGAATTATCAAATGCAAACAAAGCATGTAACGGGTTCGG